>CM067859.1:41581338-43026338 GCA_034642435.1 Megalocaria dilatata | reverse complement strand
CGGAAGCGTAAACATAGTAAATTTCGACATTCTCTAGTGAATAATCGTCAACAAAAACTTTACTGAATGGGAAGCCTTGAATATGTGAGAATTACATATAAACTAGATCAATTGCCTTTGGGATATAAACTAACAATTCGAAATTAAATGTTTGCTTCGTTGAATTCATACTACGTACAAAATGGAATTGGCATTTCTAAATAGTTGGTAGGATGATGATGAACCCAAGATGTTCTCGGCACAGAATAAATCATTTATCATATTGAGTATATTGATAACCCCATCGAAAATTTTGTGAGGAGTTCAGCAATTGAATATTCAAAGTAGTGTCGCGATATTTAATTACATTATCTCAAACTTTTAACCATCCACGAAGAAATATTAAAAAATAAGGAATACATGTCCCAATTTTTAAGATTCTCACTTCAAAAAGATATTTTACTGAAAATAGCTAGATGACGGAAGAGTGCTTACTAGAATTTTTCTATTCTCCGAATTCCTTTGATTGTCATGAATAATAGTTGTTGAAACAACAATAAATTTTTCCAACAGTTCATCTACTCAAACTTTCAATCATCCACGAAGAAATATTAAAAAATAAGGAATACATGTCCCAATTTTTAAGATTCTCACTTCAGAAAGATATTTTACTGAAAATATCTAGATGACGGAAGGGTGCCTACTAGAATTTTTCTATTCTCCAAATTCCTTTGATTGTCATGACTAATAGTTGTGAAATTGAAACAACAATAAATTTATTTTTGCTTATGAAACTTTGATACAATTACGTATTCATATATATGTTAATACAGGGTGTCCCAGCAAAATTTTTGTTCAGTTAAAATTTTAAAAATCGGTTCACTATTCGTGAAATAACGTAATTTGAACTTACCGTCAAAAAGTGACTGTTGAACCGCCCAAACTCAAGAACCTAAGAGTTGTGAAGAATCCAAAAATAATTTTCGAGTTCTGCCTTAGGGAGAAAGAATTCCGATGATGACATTGTTCCCAAAAAACCACCTGAGGGTGGCCACAACCCCCAATTTTTTTTTGATTAGGAAAGAGAGGTGGATGTATTTTAGTCAAAAAGCTTTTCTTGTTCTCTTAACATTCTAGTTGCAATTTTTAAATTAGGTCACTTTTTTCAAGCAATTTGATATTGAATATTATCAGAAGGGTAACTCAAACAGAGACCTGATACATTCAAATACACCAGTTGTGGAAATAATGATAGAAATATTTTTCTGGATTATCACTACTTACAGATCTGGAGAATTTGAATGTATTGGGTTTCTGTTTGAGTTACCCTTCTGATAATTATTTAAATATTTTAAAATTAACCTTCTACATAATTAATTTCAAAAAATTACATTTAATAATTATAACTTCAGAAATTAAATTTGAATAATGTCATATAAGTACCACTTCTATTAAACAACATATAAAATAAACATTCATTAGAAGACATCCAAATGATATAACAGAATCCAATAAAATTTTAATATTGAAACAAATTGAAATATGTTTATCTTCTACAATTTTAATTTGAAAAAAATTTTATTCAAAAAACTTTTTGAAATAAATTTATGTCTAACAAGCACCGCTTACATTTAAAAGACGTATATAATCAAAACTCAATATATAATGTCAAATGAAATAAATAACCTAACAGATATACGAAAGTAATTGAAATTAATAAATAAATATTTAAAGGAGACAAAATTTTGTTTCTGGTCTTACTTTTAAGAACACCAATTGCCTTTTAAAAACATGAACACACTTAAAGGACTTCTCAAAGAATATAATTTATTTGAAATATTTAATATATTTAAATATTCGAATAAACTATTTCAAAAATCTCTAAAAAAATGTGCACTATATCTTCAAAAAACAAATATAATTCTAGACAATCCCGTCTTCAGTCCTCTTTTAATATTCCAAATATCAAAATCAAAAACATAACCTATATCACTCAAGTGTTGAAAGACTTAAGCTTCGAAATACAGATCAACTATATAATTCAAGATTCATCTATGTTCTAACCAAATCAAAGAACACTGTGAGTTATTTTAAGGTTTATTTAAATTCATTGACATTCTATAATGAGATTTATTGAAGCCAAAATATAATTATATATTATATATAAAATAAAATAGAAAGGCCTTTTACTTGATAGAAGAAATATAACAAAATTTGAATATTAAAACAAATTGAAATATGTTTATCTTCTACAATTTTAATTTCAAAAAAATTTTTATTCAAAAAACTTTAAGAAATAAATTTATGTCTAACAAACACCGCTTACATTTAATAGACGTATATAATCAAAACTCAATATTACGTTATATACTTCTATTAAATGTAAGCGGTGCTTGTTAGACATAAATTTATTTCTAAAAGTTTTTTGAATAAAAATTTTTTTGAAATTAAAATTGTAGAAGATAAACATATGTCAATTTGTTTTAATATTCAAATTTTGTTATATTTCTTCTATCAAGTAAAAGGCCTTTCTATTCTAAAATCCAATAAATAAAAATTGTTAACCAAAATCCTATAAATTAAATATTTTGAATAGACAAAATTTTGTTTCTGCTGATCAATCTTATGAAAACAAATATCTTTCAAAAATGTTTAACATAATCTTAAGAATTCCATAATAAAACTATCTTACTTAAAATATTCAATCTTATTGGATATCTAACTAAGTTATAATTTTTTCTATAAAATCTCAAGATATGTTAAAACATTAATGAAAAACAAGTTTTTAGAGAGACTTTGCTTCGTCAGTATTCAAATAATTCATATTCAATAAAATATAACATCAATCAACAACAAATATTTACTCACCTTTCAACAATTTAGAAAACTTCTGGTAAATGAATACTGAAAAATTTAAATGGAGTAAGGTTAACTACAGATAAATAACTCTCTGGTTTACCCTTGATCTAAAAGACTGAAAGACAATTTAACGGCCTCTGTTATAGCACAATTTAATTTATGGGATTTTGGTTAACAATTTTTATTTATTGGATTTTGTTATATCATTTGGATGTCTTATAATGAATGTTTATTTTATATGTTATATGTTTCATATAAGTGGTACTTATATGACATTAGTTTATTTTACTTTCTGAAGTTATGATTATTAAATATAATTTTTTGAAATTTAATATGTAGAAGGCTAATATTAAAATATTCAAATAATTTTATATACCTTCTATCAAGTATTAACCTCTATTTATGTTACCTTCTGATAATGTTCAATATCGAATTGTTTAAAAAAATCACCAAATTTGAAAATATCGATTATTAGATAACAAAAAAAAGACCTTTCAATTAAAACAACTCTTCCATCTCTTTCCTATTAAAAGAAAATTGTGGGTTGTTGCTTCGCTCTTTAGTTTGGGCCGTTCAACTGTCTGTTCAACATCACCTTTTGACGGTAAGTTCAAATTACATTATTTCGTGAATAGTGAACCGATTTTGAAAATTTTAACTGGGTCGTCCACAGAACATAAATAACTTTGAAACTGACCAACACTCGACATCTCACCCTATTCAAAAAATGTTGGATGTTGATGGGGCTGGAAATTTCGGAACAAACTCAAGATGGAAATTCGTCCTCCTCAAAATATAATTTAATCTTCGAAAATTCTTAGATACGAGTTCTGGAGGGGGTCAAATTTTCGTTGGGACATATTGGCACATATTCGAAATAAGCACATCCTACTATAATTTCAGAAACACTGCATACTCCACATGAATGTTAATTTTTGCAAGCTAGTTCCGAGAACGGAATGCTTTGGTTTCAAATTCCAGTAGTTTGAGCCGAAAATAATCTTGAACGACTAGGTTGCACCCACTGATGAAGAATCCGAGCTCAAAAATACTTCCGTAAAGCCGTCCGGAATGACGCTAACTTTCGAACGGAAAAAGCTAGAGCGTTGAAACTCTCAGAGAAGGTTTATGATCTAAATAGCGCAAGTAATTTCGTTAATGTTCAAATTCGCTTCAACAATTTCACAGTTATTCACGTTTGAATATTTTTTCCAACATTCTTTAAACTGCAGGTTCTATCGACCTGAATTTCAGCTTCTTGGAGAACGTGCATGTTTGTTTAAGGTTTAGTGGCCCTTAAACCTCCAGACTACCAAGGCTCTACGACTCTAAATGGCAAAATATCCTTATTACCTATCATGCAGACCACTGACCTCACGAGTCCAACACTGATTTGGGTGGCCAGAAGCACTAATACTCCTGCAGGCATCCACCCCCCGTGGTAGCCATGTTTCCAAAAGAAAAGGCTAATGGTCACCAAGAGGAGTTCTACTTGATGCCGGAAACCACGAACTCATTATAACCTTCCCCTTAAAGCTAGCATAGACCTATTACTGACGTATTCGCTTTTATGGACAGAATACCTACAATCGGATTGAACTACGTCAGTATAATGAGTATTGCCCTAAGTTGCAATACCCACCTCGCCGATGGTCTTACGTGAAATCTACCAGTTAGTGTATTGGCATGTGAGCGTAGATCTTTCACCAAGTGACTAGTTAGCAGTCCCCACAGTCTGCCCCAAGAGGCAGAATGTGTAATAAGGGATAGCCTTATCATCGCGCGTGATGAGAACCCCTCCGAAGAGATGAACCCACCGGTTTCCACTTTGGGCTTCCGTTTGAAAACTTACAACCGTCTGACTGGTAGCAGCGAAGCATTATCCAATCTCTACTGGCTCTGCATGGCCAGTACCGGAGTTGTTTGGGATGCAACTCACACGCCAGAAGGGCTTCTTATCCATCCATCTGAACGAAGTCTCATGAACTAAGATAATCTCAAGATTGATGCCTCAATTTATCCTGATACGTCAAGACCCACGAACCCTTGTGAAGTCTTCCAATTGATCTTGGCGTCAAGCACCAACGGACTAGCCGTTTCGTCAAGATCCACAAACCCAGAAACGTCTCACAATCGATCCAGGTTCAGGACGAGGCCGGTGGAATCGTCAAGTGCCGCTAAACCATGAGACATTTCATGAGAATATCCCGAATATGAATGCCCGCGAATACATAAACGGAATACCTCCCTAGTCCAGCATGTGGATTGTCAACCACTGCCCCCTCGAATCCAACCCCATTTGGGTGTCTAAGTAGTACAAGTACTACCGGTGGGCATCCACCCTCTCGAGGTAACGCAGTATGCTACATAACTCACTCGGCCATTAGATAGAAAAATCCGGGGATTTACTGCAATCCCCGCTAGTTTTAAGGGAGAGGCCCTATGCTGCGAGGGACTCCCTTGCCAGTGAGTTGATCAACGTGGCTCAGCCCTCCATTCCACCCATTCGGTGGATCTTCCACCTCACGGGTCCAGTGACTGGCGCGAATGGCATTACGTTAGGCACCAAGACTTGACCCTCTATTTCACCAGAATGAAACTAAGGTCCTAGTCAAGACATGCACCTCCAGCACGTCAAGCTCTAATGCCATGGGGGGAGCCGATGGTCCTGCAGTAGATTTCGAATTGAATAAAGTTAATAATATTTTTTCTGATGATAGTGTAAGACATCTTGGTGTTGGACCATCTGCAGTTATCCACCTTGTGAGGACATTATTTCCTGGAACTTTTGTGTACTGTGAAAAATATTTCACAAATTGGTCAACAAAAACTGTATTGTACGGGAACTATCATGAAAACCGTTTTACAGTGGTATACTTAACTTGCAACATAATTATGGCTAAGATAGGTGTATGGAACATAGCCCTAAATGTCAGAAGTAGTCTATGGTCAACGAACACAGATATACCGGACGACACATAACCTCTCACCGAGAACTGTAGATACAGATATAACAATTGGTAAGAAAATATTGTAATAAATCTTTGAATTGATTATTCGCCTCTAATTACTTATACCTCAAAAAAATTGTGAGACAAGGTGTCAAAATAGTGGCTCAGGATGGAATGATCTAAAATTTGTACTATTGGTATTTACTGGTCTAGCAACCTATCGATTTATATAAAAGTGGTCTAAGAAAGATTTCGAATGCATTCATGTTTCAAGGCCTTACATTGTTGCTCATTACAATGATTGTATGAGTAGTATTAACTCAATAGGGAGAATGACAATGAAACAATAGTAAACAATAAACAATAACCATATTCTCAGAATCATTGTTTACAAGGAAATGAGAAATCGTCAAAAAAAATACATATATGGAAAAAGAACTACATTCGGGAAATTCCAAGACAATGATTAAAAAATTCTAAAATAGAATATGGTTCAATATCTATAATTAAATTGGTAATTTGTTGTTTGAACTTTTTATGATTTTTAATATCTCTAATAGAATTTGGTAATATATTAAGAATTTTTATACACATATACTTGGTGTTTTTTTCTGTTAATGTAAGACCATATTTACAAAAATGGTAAGGAACTGTCCGTTTTGTTTTATTCATATTACGCAGATCTTCGACGTAATGTGGATTTTTTCTCGAATATAGAGAATATAGAGCACACATGATGTAGATCCCAATAAATTTCGGAATTTTATTTTGTCGAAATCTTCCCCTACATGATTCTCGATAATTAAGCTAATACATTGTCCTTACAGCAAATTTCTGATGAATGAATATCCTTTCAGCTCTAGATGTACCACCCCAAACAACAACACCATATCTCATCAAAGAATCAAAATTTGCGAAGTAAACTGATCTCAAGAGCTCTCTATCTACTCGGCGAGACAATATTCTCATCATATATAGAACTCTGTTGAGTTTTTTACTCAGCTCACATATACTACTCTGTCAAGAAAGTACCGGGAATTTTCAATTAAAACAACATTTTTACATTTAATCGTCAAAATTTATTGGGTCGCCTTCAAAATAGGCTCCATTTGCTCCAATACATCTATGCCAACGGCACTTCCAATTATCGAAACATTTTTTATAGGCGCTTTCCGGGATGGACTTTAGCTCTCGCGCCGAATTTTGTTTTATGGCTTCAATCGACTCAAAACGGGTGCCACGAAGGGGCAATTTTAGTTTTGGGAAGAGGAAAAAGTCGCAGGGAGCCAAATCCGGCGAATACGGTGGTTGCTGAAGCACGTTTGTTGAGTTTTTGGCGAGAAAGTCAGTCACAATCGTAGCTCGGTGAAAAGGCGCGTTATCGTCATGCAAAATCCATGAGTTGTTCGCCCACAAATTTGGCCGCTTCTTACGGATACGCTCACGCAAACGTTTCATAACGCCTAGGTAATACTCCTTGTTTACCGTCTGACCCTCTGGAACGAATTCGTAGTGCACCACGCCACGGATATCGAAGAAAACAATGAGCATCACCTTCATTTTCGAGCGGCTTTGGCGTGGTTTTTTCGGTTTCGGCTCATTTTTTGCCACCCATTCCGATGATTGCTGGCTTGTTTGCATATCGTACTCGTAGATCCAGGTCTCATCACCAGTTATAATGCGTTCCATGAATGTAGAATCGGAATTACAGCGATCCAGCATGTCTGAAGCAACCTGTTCGCGATGACGTTTTTGAAGAAAATTCAGGTCTTTCGGTACGAGTCGTGCGGCCACCTTTCTCATGCCCAAAATATCAATCAAAATCGTACGTGCGGACTCGTGGGATATCTTAAGATCATGTGCTATCTCTCTCAAGCTGGTACGACGGTTTTCCAGCACCCTTTCCTTAATTTTATCGACGTTATCTTCGATCGAAGCCGTCGATGGGCGACCACTTCACGACCGTCCTTGAAGGCTCTGTACCACTGATATGCACGAGTTTTCGTTAGAGCATTATCACCAAAGGCCTTTCGCAACATTTTCAATGCATCGGCACACGATACCTCATTTGCAACACAAAACTTCAAACAAATTCTTTGCTCAACGTAATCACCCATAATAAAAATCGGCACGCACTCTGACATCGACTGACTTAATCAGCTGTTGCAAACACACTAGTTGACAGATCCCGCTCAAGCTTGGCATAGTAATTGAGGACAATGGTACCAACCTAGGAAAAAAATTTTTACCTGCCTCATTGCCCCGCCAGATTTAAATCGATAATTCCCGGTACTTTCTTGACAGAATGTACGTTGGTGCCAGTTTAAAAAGCAGTCTAGATACATTCCCAAAAACTTGGTTGTTTCTGTTATGCCGACTTCTATATTGTTGAGATCGACAGTTGCTGGAATACTTTCTTTGAACTGAGTAGTCCTGAAAATAATACACTCAGTTTTTTCAACATTTAGAAGGAGCCTATTTTGGGCACACCAGACACTTATCGAATCGAAAACTATCTGAGTTTGCTCCATGCTGGATTTTAAATCTCCATTACGCACTAAAGCGTTTGCGTTATCAGCAAACACGAGCATTTTTATCCTTCTTAACATGAAAGGAAACAAAGACTCAGGTAAATCATTTATGTATATCACAAACAGTATAGGTCTCAGAATACTACCCTGAGGTACAGCCATAACTACCGTTTCATCCTTGGACAAGTGATTTCTTTCACCAGTTTCAATAGAAACTCTCTGTATTCTATTTTTGAGGTAACTACTCAACAATTCCAGTTGAGGGTCTCGAATACCATAGGTATTTAATTTGTTGAGAAGCCTTTCATGGTTCATACTGTCGAATGGCTTAGACAGGTCCGAAAACAGTCCGACAGGTACTTCTTTACGTTCGAGTGGTTCCAGAATTTCAGAAGTCAATTCATAGAGAGCAGTGCTGGTGTTCTTGCCTCTCAGTTACCCATGTTGGTTTTTCGAAAATACTCCAAATTTGTGGAAGAAGTTGAGCAGTCTGTCCACCAAAATCTTTTCGAAAATTTTTGAAAATGAAGTGAGCAGGCTTATCGGGTGATAGTTCTTAATGTCATCAAGATCTCCTTTCTTATGAATTGGCTTAATCAGAGCCAATGTAAGGGCCGATGGAAATGTACCCTCAGTAAATGCTCGGTTGATGATATGCATTAAAGATCCAGCAATAATATGAATAGATTCTTTGATTAGAGATATAGGTATATCAAAAAAGCCACAGGAGTTCTTATTTTTCATGTTTTCAACAATATTTATTAGCTTATTTAATAGAAAGATTTACCATTCCGGAAATTAATACATGGACCACATTGCAATATTTCGAATTCGCTATTTGTTGTTGCATCTACATTAGCGAAAAATCGATTAAAATTGTTTGCAAGGACTTCAAGATTTATAATGATCGAAAATATTCCCCCTAGTCCCATGTTTTCCAGTAAATTCATTCAATATGTTCCAAGATGTTTTGCACTTATTCTTACTGGTGGAGAAAAGTTTTGTGAAGTGATCTTGGTATATATTTTGTAACGCCTTGTCATACAAAAATTCCACTTTCTTATAAATCGGCACAATCAGAATTATGCCTAGAAATTACAAAGAAAGCGTCCAAGCAATTCCGAAGTTGTTGAACATGAGGTGTAATAGGAATTCTAATATTGTCATGTGTTTCAATAGGAATTTAATACGAATACCTGTTACGAATGTTTTGTGAAACTTATACCACAAAGAGTCTACAACCAGAACAAAAATCACATGAAAACATACTCGAATCCACCTGGGACAATGAAAACAGAATAGCTTCAGTAGTGGATTCATTTATTAAGCGAATTTTCTGCTTGCTATTTTTATACTTTACTGCCGTAAAACTAAATATCTGGGCAGTGTGGTCTGAAATATGCTCATCTAAAACGGCAACTGTTGTTTCCTCGTCTATATTAGTAATTGAATTGTCTATGCATGACGATGAAGTCCGTGTCATTCTTGTAGGCTCTTTAATCATTAAGTTTGCGCTTAAACCCTTAACAAGTGAGAAAAATTTTTCTTAACAAGAATTATTCGATAAAATGTCAATGTTGAAAATGAATCTTTGATCTCGCTCGTAGTAGCAGGTCAGATCAAAGAAATGGACTGTGAGAATAATCCTCCATTCCTTTGATTTAGCAGTGGCACACTCACAAAGGTAATGTTATTGTTTACTCGCCTTCAGCATCTTAAAGAAACAAAAAACGACATTCTCATCACAATATTGATAAAAAGACAAAATCATTGTGCTTAATTTGGATCGGAAAATGCCTCATAGAGTTTTATAATTTCTCGTTTACGCTTGAGTTTCATTTCAGTTATAATATTAAATGAAGCAAAGTATTTCTCAGCTAACTCGAATCAACTACAAAGACGCTTATGAATATTATGTCAAATTGTTAGTACAAAAATATGTTAGTTGGCAATATTATCTACAGATTTCCACAAAAAAAAGTTCACGAAAAGATTAAAACAAATCAAAATGAATTATAATATTATTGATCAGAAGAATTGAAACCAATACAATATATGAAACTTTTATATTAGGAGAAGTATTGCATAAGTCCTTTTCGCATATATAACATTTTCTTTCCTTCACCGCTGCTGGCTTCACCAATACATTTATCATATCTTCAATTACTCCACAATAGTCCTTATTCTTCTCACATCCTCTACTTGTTCCAACCCCAATAATTTTATCGTTGAGGTACACTGAAAAAAATAATAGAAAAGTAATTTTTCATATAATACGATAGTAGTCAAGTTAAAAGAACGATGTATTGATACAGAAATGCCGAAACGCGAATGTTTTGTTTTTAAGGGGGATACATTTTTATATATTGGTTATGAAAAGCATTTACGAAATATAGGAATTACTACGCAATAACAAGTGAAGCTATTGTTCCAGTCGCTCAGAACAAGAATAACTTCATTATGTGTTGTTATAAATGATGACGAATATTCAACTGGAGTGCTTTTTGAATTCATCGCTTTGCACCGGCACGGCGACATCATTCAGATCCACGTCTGGTGTTGATTACACATGTCCATGACGATGATGGGAAGACAAATGGAAATATTTCTTTCTTAAAGAATGTTGTTTTCACTGGCGAGTCACCATTTCATTTGTAGAATAAACATAACCCATCTGTTGTACGATATTGTTCCCGAGAAAAACAGCACCGGAGTATTTCCATCAAAACGCAGTATCCTGAAAAATTCAATATTTGGACAGGCATTTTTGGTGACTTCAGCAATGGCCCCTTTTTTATCTATGGAAACCTAAATGCTGCCAAATATTTAGAGCTTTCACAAACTCAAATTAATTCGACAGTTTTTCAGCTTCCTATCAATTTTGAGTACATTTGGTTTCAACAGGACGGTTGCCCAAGTCATATCTCATAACAAGTGACACAGTTTCTTCAAAACACGTTTCCTGATCGAGTAATATCTAGGAATCGTACAATTTCGTGGCCTTCCAGATCACCAGGTTCATCCCCAAATGATTTTATCTATGGGGATATCTGAAGACATCTATCTATGGATATGAGTTCGGCAGAGCTTCAAATCTTGATGAATAAATGTTGCAAATAAAATAGAAAGGCTTTTTACTTGATAGAAGAAATATGACAAAAATTGAATATTGAAACGAATTGAAATATGTTTAACTTCTACAATTTTAATTTCAAAAAAATTTTTATTCAAAAAACTTTTAGAATTGAATTAATGTCTAAAACAAGCACCGCTTACATTTAATAGACGTATATAATCAAAACTCAATATATAATAAAAAAATTGAAAATCAAAACAGATTTAATCTGTTGTCTTCTACAATTTTAATTTCAAAAAATTCTTTGAAGAAACTTTAAGAATTAAATTAATGTCTTTATAAGCACTGCTCATATTTAATAGACGTATAAAGTCAAAATTCATCATACAATGTCAAACGGAATATAGAAAAACCAACGAATATAAACTGTCAATTGAAATTAAAATATAAATAAGCAAACATTTTTTGTTTCGTTCCAGGCATGCGTAATGAACTCTTCAGACAAACTTACGAAGCCCTGTTTGTTACAAAATGTTGTTTTCCGATCCCATATGAATGAAAAATAACCCTTTCTCAAAAATATAAAACATAATTTCAAGAACTTCTCAAAAACTAATTTATTTGAGATATTCAATATATTTAAATAAATTACTTCAAAAAATCTCAAAACATGTAGCACATTCTCAAGAAATAATTAAAGTTACGATAAGATCAGTTCAACATTACATATAAAAAATATAATAAAATCAAATAAACAATGTATAGACTTACTCGGTGAATCTTAGGAATACACGGCCCTCAATAGAAAATAAAAGTAAACACTTTCATAGATCCAAGGTACTTATGTTCCGCGTTCACAGAATCATACAAAGCTTATAAGGCACTTGGCCTTAGTTAAAACCCTTCAACACCGTATAATGAATTTCTTTATTTAAAAAACATAATATAATTTTATATTATATATAAAATAAATAAAAGGAACGGTTTTTTACTTGGTAGAAGGATTATTACAAAAATTGAAAATCAAAACAGATTTAATCTGTTGTCTTCTACAATTTTAATTTCAAAAAATTCTTTGAAGAAACTTTAAGAATTAAATTAATGTCTTTATAAGCACTGCTCATATTTAATAGACGTATAAAGTCAAAATTCATCATACAATGTCAAACGGAATATAGAAAAACCAACGAATATAAACTGTCAATTGAAATTAAAATATAAATAAGCAAACATTTTTTGTTTCGTTCCAGGCATGCGTAATGAACTCTTCAGACAAACTTACGAAGCCCTGTTTGTTACAAAATGTTGTTTTCCGATCCCATATGAATGAAAAATAACCCTTTCTCAAAAATATAAAACATAATTTCAAGAACTTCTCAAAAACCAATTTATTTGAAATATTTAATATATTTAAATAAATTACTTCAAAAAATCTCAAAACATGTAGCACATTCTCAAGAAATAATTAAAGTTACGATAAGATCAGTTCAACATTACATATAAAAAATATAATAAAATCAAATAAACAATGTATAGACTTACTCGGTGAATCTTAGGAATACACGTCCCTCAATAAGTAAGTGTAAGTAAGTCTATACATTGTTTATTTGATTTTATTATATTTTTTATATGTAATGTTGAACTGATCTGATCGTAACTTTAATTATTTCTTGAGAATGTGCTACATGTTTTGAGATTTTTTGAAGTAATTTATTTAAATATATTGAATATTTCAAATAAATTAGTTTTTGAGAAGTTCTTGAAATTATGTTTTATATTTTTGAGAAAGGGTTATTTTTCATTCATATGGGATCGGAAAACAACATTTTGTAACAAACAGGGCTTCGTAAGTTTGTCTGAAGAGTTCATTACGCATGCCTGGAACGAAACAAAAAATGTTTGCTTATTTATATTTTAATTTCAATTGACAGTTTATATTCGTTGGTTTTTCTATATTCCGTTTGACATTGTATGATGAATTTTGACTTTATACGTCTATTAAATATGAGCAGTGCTTATAAAGACATTAATTTAATTCTTAAAGTTTCTTCAAAGAATTTTTTGAAATTAAAATTGTAGAAGACAACAGATTAAATCTGTTTTGATTTTCAATTTTTGTAATAATCCTTCTGCCAAGTAAAAAACCGTTCCTTTTATTCAATATATAATGTCAAATGGAATAAATAAACCAACAGATATACGAGAGTTATTAAAATTAATAAATAAATATTTAGAGAAGACAAAATTTTGTATCTGGTCTTACCTTTAAGAACACCAATTGCCTTTTAAAAACATGAACACACTTAAAGGACTTCTCAAAGAATATAATTTATTTGAAATATTTAATATATTTAAATATTCGAATAAGTTAATTCAGAAATCTCTAAAAAATGCACTATATCTTCAAAAAACAAACATAATTCTAAGCAATTCCGCAGTCCTCAATAATATTCAAAATATCAAAATCAAAAAAGTTGTTTGTGATATAGGATATGTTATTTGATTTTGATATTTCGAATATTATTGAGGACTGAAGACGGAATTGCTTAGAATTATATTTGATTTGTGAAGATATAGGGCATTTTTTAGAGATTTCTGAATTAACTTATTCGAATATTTAAATATATTGAATATTTCGAATAAATTATATTCTTTGAGAAGTCCTTTAAGTGTGTTCATGTTTTTAAAAGGCAATTGGTGTTCTTAAAGGTAAGACCAGAAACAAAATTTTGTCTCCTTTAAATAGTTATTTATTAATTTTAAGAACTTTCGTATATCTGTTGGTTTATTTATTCCATTTGACATTATATATTGAGTTTTGATTATATACGTCTATTAAATGTAAGCGGTGCTTGTTTTAGACATTAATTTAATTCTAAAAGTTTTTTGAATAAAAATTTTTTTGAAATTAAAATTGTAGAAGATAAACATATTTCAATTTGTTTTAATATTTAAATGTTGCAAATTGTTCAACTTGGTGCCAAATCTACTCAGAGATTTGAGATTTTATATGACGTATTTGGCCATTGTGGGTAATTTGAACACTTAATACATTGAATTTGTGAGCTTCTATTCGGAAGTCAGTGGTTTTCTTATGATTTTTAGAAATTATTTTATGTCCTTGGAATTTATTTTATTTTAAAAGTCGTGATAGTAACAAAATTTAAACAATTATGTTCAGAAGACAAATAATTAGTTGGATTTATTGCAAAAATTAAATTTCTCACATGCTAAGAAATGTCGTAAACAGCCTATCAACCAGTAAGACGGGCGCACACCTTCGCTCTAAAATTTTCGTACTGACGATGTTGAGTCCGAGTTGCAGCAGAATGCTAGGTAGTGCGCAAGGGTGGAGGAAGATTCAAACAGCCATCCAGTTGAATATTAGTCACCATTCATAACCTAGAATGAAGTTATTCATGTGCTGAGTGACTAGAATAATAGTTTCTCCTCGAATTTGAATTTCTGATAGAAACTGCGGCTAGTCTGGCCTCTATGTAATGCATTACAGTAGTCACGTTCAAGATTCTTTACTCCAGAATTTTTGAATTTGTCCCCTACCAATTCATTTATCTGGCCAAAGGCCGAGAAAGTTATATATTGGGTTGTTCGGAAAGTAATTTTATTGCGCAAATGAGAGACAATTTTCGTATAATGAATAAATATTTCATTATATTATATATTGGCCATTCAGATCCAACACTTCTTGCCATCTTTTTGGTAGTAGCATGATTCCGTGCTCATCAAATGTTCATCTGAAGTAAGTAACAGATTAAATCTGTTTTGATATTCAAATTTTGTTATATTTCTTCTATCAAGTAAAAAGCCTTTTCTATTATATTTTATATATGATATATTATTATATTTAGGCTTCAATATATCTCATTATGGAATGTCAATGATTTTAAATATAATCTTAAAAATACCTTACACTGTTCTGTGATTTTTGACATAGACGATCTTCAATTTTAAAGTTAGTCTGTTTGAAGCATTCATCCTCAACACGTGTAAGTTTTAGATATAGTGATAGTTATTTGATTTTGATATTTAGAATATTATCTGGGACCGATGAAGGGATTGCCTAGAATAAAATTTGTTTTTTGAAGATGTGTTGCATGTCTTGAGAGATTTCTGAATTAACTAATTCGAATATTTAAATATATTAAATATTTCAAATAAATTATATTCTTTGAGAAGTCCTTAAGTTGTGTTCATGTTTTTAAAAGGCAATTGGTGTTCTTAAAGGTAAGACCAGAAACAAAATTTTGTCTCCTTTAAATAGTTATTTATTAATTTTTATGACTTTTTTATCTGTTTGTTTATTTATTCCATTCGACATTATATATTGAGTTTTGATTATATACGTCTATTAAATGTGAGCGGTGCTTATTGTAGACATTAATTTAATTCTAAAAGTATTTTGAATAAAAATTTTTTTGAAATTAAAATTGTAGGAGACTAACAGATTAAATCTGTTTTGACATTCAAATTTTAATCTCTCTTGATGGATATTGGCTTTCGAAATGCTTTGAGCCGGTTCATCTTTTTTGCTCCATGATCTCTTGCGTTTGGGATTGTTATATACAACCTTTTTTTCGTCTTCAGTAATGATGTGCTTCAAAAATGGACCATTTTCATGACGTTTAAGAAGTGAATCAGAGACGTCAAAGCGACGATACAAATTTCCCTCCGTGAGAACATGGGGAACCCATATATCGAGCTTGGAGGTTAAACCCAGGCCTTTCAAGTGGCCATAAACAGTTGAATTCTATGAATTAAACCTCTCACTGATTTCCTGTGTTGATATTTTCCGATTTGTACCAATTGATGCCTTTACCAGCTTGAACTGGCTTTCCGGAACGTGATCCATCTTCGACATCAAAATTGCTGGATCGAAATTTTGCAAACCAGTTCTAGCATTGGCGTACTGTGAACACATCGTCTCCATACACATCGGTTAATTTCTTTCTGGCTTGAACAGCACTGTTTCCTTTTCTATAGTAAAAAAGAAAAATATGACGAAAACTCTGCTATTTTTATCGAATGAATTCTGATGTTTTTTCATCCTATTTTCGAAAGCTCTGCCTGTTTGGCCATTGCATACATATGAACATGTATCGCAGGTTTACCACATATTCCCTGTCTCTTGTTCTTATTGACGTTATCCTTATTATTTTTTATCCATCAGGTAAATCGATAGCACTACAAATAAACCGGCATTATGAAAAACACATTTCACTCGAAGACAAGACAGATTTAAACCGACCCGGTTTCCGAACCTTCTTGAATAAATGTTGGAAATTCCCAGAAAAAATCTTCATGTTATCACGTTTTTTTTTCGCTCAAACTTGTATTTAGAGAGACCGATTTTGTAAGTTGTTAGTCACCATACTCACCTGATGAAGTCAAAATGTAACTGACGAAACAGTTGTTGTGTGAACAATAAATATTAGAGGAAATGTTTTCTTTTGAATCATATGCGATGAATTTCCGTCGAATAAAAACCGGAACAATCAAGAATAAGGAAAAAATTTGTATATCGAAACAGATTTAATCTGTTAGTCTTCTACAATTTTAATTCAAAATAATTTATTCAAGAATTAATGTCTAATAAGCAATGCTTATATTCGCATAGACGCATAAAATCGAACCTCATTATAAAATATCAAATGGAATTGAGAAATAAACCAACGAACATAAATTGTCAATAAAATTAATAAAAAAATAAATGTTTTTTGTTTCGTTCCAAGCATGCGTACTGAACTCATCAGACAAGCGGAAACGCAGCTTTGCTTGTTACAAAATGCTTAGTTTTCTGATCTTATATTTATGAAAACTAAATCTTTCTCAAAAATATACAACATTATTTTCAGAACTTCTCGAAAACTAATTTATTTGAAATATTTGATATATTTAAATAAATTACTTCAAAAACTCTCAAAACATGTAGCAAATCCTCAAAAAAAAAATAATTAGAATTCAGATAAGACCATTTCAACTTCACATTCAAAAGATGAAATCAAATAATAATAAATAAAGTTACTCAATACAATCTCTAGGAATTTGCGTTTGTTGAACATTAAAACTAGGTATATCTAATGTCCAAGGTACTCTATGTTTTATGCTCACAACAAAATCACACAAAGTTTATAAGGCACTTAATGGTTCAACACTGCATAATAAATTTCTTTATTTAAAAACCTTATATAATTATATATTATATATAAAATAATATAATATGAAAGCGGTTTTTTACTTGATAGAAGGAATATTACAAAATTTGAATATCAAAACAGGTTTAATCTCTTAGTCTTCTACAATTTTAATTTCAAAAAATTTATTCAAGAAACATTAAGATTTGAATTAATGTCTAATAGGTTAATAGTTTTATAGATGTATAAAATCGAAACTCATTATTCAATATCAAATGGAATTAAGAAAAAACCCAAAGAATATGAATTGTGAATTAAAATTAATAAATAAGAAAATATTTTTTGTTTCGTTTCAAGCACGCGTACTGAACTCATCAGACAAGCGGAAACGCAGCTTTGCTTGTTACAAAATGTTTAGTTTTCTGATCTTATATTTATGGAAACTAAATCTTTCTCAAAAATATACAACATAATCTTAAGAACTTCTCAAAAACTCATTTATTTGAAATATTTAATATATTTGAATGAATTACTTCAAAAACTCTCAAAACATGTCGAAAAAATAATTAGAATTCAGATAAGACCATTTTACTTTCACATTTAAAATATTAAAATTTTGTAATATTCCTTCTATCAAGTAAAAAACTGCTTTCTTATTATTTTATTAAGAATAAGAAAATTTTTATAACAAAATGTAAACCTACCATCATACTGATACGTAGCACACACTTCTTCTAAAAGGCATGATTTCTTTGGAATAGCTGAGGAACCTTCTGCACAAGCATCATATTCTAGCGTGGAATTACAATTGAAGCATGTCATTCCGTAAGCTGTAAGAAAAATACTAAGTTTTCATTCATCATTCATCAGAAGCAAACTATATGATATGACAGAATAATACCTGGAATTAATTCTCCAGAACCTCTACAGACTCAAATCTAAATATATCTCACGAAAACATTTAGGATTAAATTTTAAAACATGTCCTAATACACTGTATCACTTTATATACATATATATATATATATATATATATATATATATATATATATATATAATATTATCATCACATGTGGTGGAAAGGAACTAATAAAGAATCAAAAGAAATATAAGGACCAAATTATTTAGACATCACCTCATACATATATGTTTCGATTAGATGTTAAAGAATCACAAGTTCCACCACCAAGAAATGTTCCACTTATAATTCAAAGAGGCCTTCTTTTATTTTCCTTTTTTAATAAATATATAGCATATTCCTCAGAGAAGGAACCTGATAAATTCAGGCCCAAAATCTCGTCAGTAAGGAGTTATTTGAATAAACAAAATAATCATCTAAAAATATATAAAAATACCTTTTTTATCACCTTACATTTCACAACAACTAATCAATTTTCGAATAGGCATGGTCCATAGGAAAATTAGGTTATATCACAAAAATATACAATGAAAGAAGATACGACTTTGATTCTGCATTAGAAAACCGCCACGTACATGTGATGTAATACAAAGAAATTTCTCGATTATTAATATATATAAATTGAAAATTACTATGGAGAAGTATTTGCATATTACAGAATAATAGCTGGAATTAGTTCCCCAGAACCTCTACAGATTTCAATCTAAATCTTTCCATGAGATTTATTCAGATGAAAATCTGTAGAGGTTCTGAAGAATTAATTCCAGCTTTTATTCTGTAATATGCAAATACTTCTTCATAGTAATTTTCAATTTACTATATATATGTGATATGATATTATAATGATAGTCCTTGATCTCCTGTGAAAATCCCGGAAAAGTCATCTAGCTTTTGCTAGTTAGGATTTCATTACGTTAGGCTTTTCTTGAATGGTGGAGGTTCTCACTTGATGGAAATCCATTTTCATTTAATTTAAAAGGGATTAAATAAAAACATATTTAATAAAATTTCCACATTTATTGTGTTTCAACAATATTGTAACACTACATTTGCAACAATTGTTTCGCCAAATTCTTGGCTTCTTCAGGCGAGTTCGATGTTAAACTACTCTAAAAATTTTTATTTTTTCTCCTTATATATTTCTCAAGATGGAAGAGGGGGGAACGGTATTCTAAATGCTTCTGGGAATTTTTATGGCATGTTTATCAATGGTGATCTGTTGACATCGGTTTGGTCATTAAGTAAGATATTCTGCCTGTTATATCTGTTAATTTTCATTGCTTCTAGAATATTAAGTCTTCTACTTTTGTTTTCTATGTGTAGAATTTTGTAGTTTGAATCAAACATATGTCCCTCGTCTAAAAGATGGTTCGCATAAGTTGAGTTCTGTTTTTTATTCAGGAAACTACTCAAATGTTCTTTAATCCTCTTCTTGAAGTTCCTTCCTGTTTGTCCAATATATACTTTCTGGCATGAACCACAATTCAACTTATATACTCCCGATTTTTTGTTTTTATCTAATTTGTCTTTATTATTTTTGATTAAATTACTTAAAGTATTATTGGTTTTGAATGCTATATTGAAATTCCGTTCGTTTTTCAAAAAATTTGCTACTTCTATTGATTTTTTACCTGTGTAATTTAGTGTTATATATCTATTCTGTTCTATTTTTTCGCTTTTGGGGTATATTAATGTTAGAGCTTGCTTTAATAAGAATTTATTCAATATTTGGTCCACAATGTCAGGTTTGAAACCATTATTAACAGAGATTTGTTTTATAGTATTGAGCTCACAGTCAAAATTCTGTTTTCTCATAGGTGTTTTGATTAGTCTATGTACCATGCTATTGAATGCTGCTAGTTTTTGTGAATATGGATGATGTGACTTTGAATGGATCGTTATGTCGGTGTAGGTTGGTTTGCGATAAATTGCAAAATCGTGTTTACTATTGATTTTTGATACTGTTAAATCAAAAAAATTTATTTTACCATTTTTTTCCTCTTCATACGTGAAATTTATATGAGGTGAAAGTTTATTTATGAAATCTAAAAATAGGGTCAACTGTCTAATTGTTCCTATGAACAAACATAAAATGTCATCTACATAGCGATACCAATATATGACATGTTTAAAATATTTACTTTTTTCTATTGCTCGTTCCAGGTAATTCATAAAAAATTCGGCTAGTAA
Organism: Megalocaria dilatata; assembly: GCA_034642435.1. Classification (NCBI taxonomy): domain Eukaryota; kingdom Metazoa; phylum Arthropoda; class Insecta; order Coleoptera; family Coccinellidae; genus Megalocaria; species Megalocaria dilatata. The sequence continues at coordinate 43,005,681 of CM067859.1, read as the reverse complement.
CGGTCTAAGGGGATTACCCATTGCTAAATTTTCTGTATTCATATAAAACGTGTTGTTAAATGTGAAATAATTTTGCTTAAGGCACGTATTCAGGCATTGTAAAATTTCATCTTTCAAAACCGGGTTCGTTTTATTTCGGTCTAATGACTCTTCTACTATTTTTATTGCTTCCTTCACTGGGACGCTAGGAAACAGATTTTTTACATCAAAGGATATGAATTTTGCATTACCTGGAATTTGCACGTTTTGAATTTTATCTATGAGGTCATATGAATTCTTGATTGCGAATTTTGGTTTGAATTTGGTTTCTTGTATTATGATATTTATCAATTCTTTTGATAGTTTGAATGCTGGAGCTGTGATGAAAGATAATACAGGTCTAATGGGGTGATTTTCTTTATGTAATTTGATGAAGGCGTACATTCGTGGTATCTGAGGATTCATTGATATCAACTTAAAAGTTCTGTTGGGGTCAAAAAGGCCAACAGAACTTTTAACTTCATATTAATGAATCCTCAGATACCACGAATGTACGCCTTCATCAAATTACATAAAGAAAATCACCCCATTAGACCTGTATTATCTTTCATCACAGCTCCAGCATTCAAACTATCAAAAGAATTGATAAATATCATAATACAAGAAACCAAATTCAAACCAAAATTCGCAATCAAGAATTCATATGACCTCATAGATAAAATTCAAAACGTGCAAATTCCAGGTAATGCAAAATTCATATCCTTTGATGTAAAAAATCTGTTTCCTAGCGTCCCAGTGAAGGAAGCAATAAAAATAGTAGAAGAGTCATTAGACCGAAATAAAACGAACCCGGTTTTGAAATATGAAATTTTACAATGCCTGAATACGTGCCTTAAGCAAAATTATTTCACATTTAACAACACGTTTTATATGAATATAGAAAATTTAGCAATGGGTAATCCCCTTAGTCTGTTACTAGCCGAATTTTTTATGAAATACCTGGAACAAGCAATAGAAAAAAGTAAATATTTTAAACATTTCATATATTGGTATCGCTATGTAGATGACATTTTATGTTTGTTCATAGGAACAATTAGACAGTTGACCCTATTTTTAGATTTCATCAATAAACTTTCACCTCATATAAATTTCACGTATGAAGAGGAAAAAATGGTAAAATAAATTTTTTAGATTTAACAGTATCAAAAATCAATAGTAAACATGATTTTGCAATTTATCGCAAACCAACCTACACCGACATAACGATCCATTCAAAGTCACATCATCCATATTCACAAAAACTAGCAGCATTCAATAGCATGGTACATAGACTAATCAAAACACCTATGAGAAAACAGAATTTTGACTGTGAGCTCAATACTATAAAACAAATCTCTGTTAATAATGGTTTCAAACCTGACATTGTGGACCAAATATTGAATAAATTCTTATTAAAGCAAGCTCTAACATTAATATACCCCAAAAGCGAAAAAATAGAACAGAATAGATATATAACACTAAATTACACAGGTAAAAAATCAATAGAAGTAGCAAATTTTTTGAAAAACGAACAGAATTTCAATATAGCATTCAAAACCAATAATACTTTAAGTAATTTAATCAAAAATAATAAAGACAAATTAGATAAAAACAAAAAATCGGGAGTATATAGGTTGAATTGTGGTTCATGCCAGAAAGTATATATTGGACAAACAGGAAGGAACTTCAAGAAGAGGATTAAAGAACATTTGAGTAGTTTCCTGAATAAAAAACAGAATTCAACTTATGCGAACCATCTTTTAGACGAGGGACATATGTTTGATTCAAACTACAAAATTCTACACATAGAAAACAAAAGTAGAAGGCTTAATATTCTAGAAGCAATGGAAATTATCAGATATAACAGGCAGAATATCTTACTTAATGACCAAACCGATGTCAACAGATCACCATTGATAAACATGCCATAAAAATTCCCAGAAGCATTTAGAATACCGTTCCCCCCTCTTCCATCTTGAGAAATATATAAGGAGAAAAAATAAAAATTTTTAGAGTAGTTTAACATCGAACTCGCCTGAAGAAGCCAAGAATTTGGCGAAACAATTGTTGCAAATGTAGTGTTACAATATTGTTGAAACACAATAAATGTGGAAATTTTATTAAATATGTTTTTATTTAATCCCTTTTAAATTAAACGTTAGGCTTTGTTACTGTGCTTATGCCATCTTAAGCAAAGCACTAATAATTTTCGGTCCAACAGTGAAATGGTCCAACCGTCCAACTAGAAAATGTATTACCAGTCAAGGGCCCAGTAAGATTTCGGCACTATAATCAATCTTAGTATTTAAAAGCAACATACCGTTCTTCCTCTCTTTGTGTTCAAGAATTGGTGTAGGATTTCGGAAAATTTTTGCGCCCTATTACTAGGGCATTACAGACTATCTCAGTGTCTTTGTTTCTCAACTTTAGAGCTCGAAAAGTCTGACACAATTATATTTCTCGCTCAGTTCAACCTTATAAGAAGTCATTTAATTTTCAAAATGAATAACTTAAAGCATTATGACTTTCAGTGGGCTCAATTGTAAATAAGTAGTCAAAATAACTGGTTCGACCAGCTTCAACTGAAAATATCGAATTAAAATCCTGTAGGGAAAAGGATGAATAACACCAATTCCAAACCAACACAAACGGATCTTTGTACTCGAATCAAATATGAATTTATAATGGCAACTTGGGAATACATAATATTTACAAATGAAAATAAATGTTGAAATGTATTGAAGAGTGCAAAATTTGAGGAGAGCTGGATCACTTCGGAAAATTAAGCACATTCCGAATTCTTTTTTTTTGTTTTTCTTTAATCTTTGCCTCTCAACCGAGAAACAAGATATTCGCTTCACCTTCGATTGATTGGTATATTTTGTGTATTTGCATTTGTACTTAGTTCAAGGATCATGCCGCCTATAAAACTCGGCCGGAGCAATTTGGATAGATGTCAAGTTCATTTTCAATCAAATTGAACTGCACACCAACGTGAAGTGGAAAGTGAAAAAGTATTTAGATATCAAAAACTCACTGTTTTCTCAAACACAAGCTGTGTATACAAAATCTGGCAGCAGCGCTAGGGACTTCTACTATGGTACCTATTACTATCGGGTGTTTTTTTAGAGTGATAGAACTTTCGATAGGGATAACTGTGATTTGACAGAAGGTAGAAGCTATGTTGTTTTGAAATTTCTGTTCAGTAAGCATTGACAAATTATCAAGGAAAGACTCACACTGCAGAAACGTTTACAAATTGTTTAAATTTATTTTCAAAATCAGTGTTCTATTCGCCAAACTTATAGAGTACTTCGTGAAATTCATGGTTTACTTACTGTTTACTCCGCTAAAAAGTGAAGTTCCACCAATGAAAAGGTCAAATTTGATATACAGCATTCCCTACAAAGATTGTGAGAAAGTATATATAGGTTTGACATCACAATTGTTGAACAATAGGCTGAATGGACACAAATAGTTGAAAAACTTAAGCACAGCACTTAACAAACATATTGTAACAGATGACCACAACCCAGGCTTCCAAAATACGAAGATCCTTGCTTTTGAAACTAATAAGGATAAGAGAAGCATAAAAGAAATGATTCATAAAAAAAAACAAAAACGCCATGAACAAGAGAACAGATATAAGAAACCTTAGCCAGATATATCACACCATCCTATAGAGAAAAATTCTAAATGTAGATACAAGACCTAACATTTTTCAAAAAATACTCCATAGCCAATCGTTATGTTCGCGACCATCCTCTATAACCAATGATGTTTTCCTTTGAAATACAAACGAATATATCCAGCAAAAATATTAAAAACACCTGATATTTCACGGCAGACCGCGTCATTCGAGAATTATTGTGTACCAATACGTAGACGATGCTGCATACCAGTGGAAGGTAGATTATTTCTAAATGTTGAACTACTAAATAATAATAATTTTCTGCTTGGTACGTCACCTCTTAGTCCTATTTTATATATTTTTATGATTGTAATATCTTTTTTCAGAATGGTCACATGATTTTAATTTGTATACTAATAAAATTGAAAATGTCCTCAACCGAGGACAAAACGTCTTTTTAATATTCATAGTACTTTTTTATTTTATTTGTGGAATCCAATCCTAAGAAGGACCAATTTTACTACATATATAAATATATATATATATATATATATATATATATATATATATATATATATATATATATATATATATAGATATATATATATATATATATATATATATATATAGATATATATATATATATATATATATATAGATATATATATATATATATATATATATATATATATACCTGGCTTTTGAAATAAAAGAGATACAGCTAAGAACGGTAAAGATTCTGCCCCTGATAATCTCCACGAATGGATTGGTTGAGAGCCACCTGGCAGAAAATACGGAACTCCTTGAACTGGATCAGGAGTTGATAAGTAAAGCTCAGAAGGAGGTGATCCTCTGGACAACAAGAATTGTTAGAATGTTCCTTACAGCTGCCTAGAAGGTCCTTGGTCGTTAAGACCCGGACCTTCTAGAGGAAACTCCCATAATGGTGATTATTAAAAAAAAAAAAAAAAAAAAAAAAAATATATATATATATATATATTGTCATGGTATTTACAGTTAAAATAAATAATTACATAAAAATATAAAGGAAAACACTCACCTTTGTATATAAGTTGACTCGTTAGAGTATAACCAGAGCAAAATTCATTAAATAATAACCATTCTAATACAAATATTAATAATTCAATTCATTTAAATACTCACAAGCTAAAAATTATGAAGAAAAAGCATATTCAGGATACAGAACGACTAGTCGAATTAAAATTCTTTGAACGATAATCAAAACACAGTAATTTTGTTGACAGTTTATAAATAGAATTCACAGGGAGATTTCAATTCACAATTATTCAATGTAAAACCAGCCAAAGTTGCAATAAATAGAAGTAATTTGAATATAGATATCCAGTTTGAAATTGATGAAGAATTTGTTGAAAAGATTTGTTATTAAAATGAATCACATATAAACTTTAGTGAAATTGTTGACAAAGAACAAGCTAAATTAAATATAACTCACCAGAATTATGTAAATAGGACAAATTTGATCAAAAATCAATTAATTCAATGAAAGATAGCATCTACGTCAGATATTTTCAAATGATTAATATAAGAGATAGTCTTGAAAATGTTTAGGCATCAATAGTATTGTAATAGCATCTAAGCTAAAGAAATTTAATCAATTTCATAAGTAGTATTAAGTATTTTATAAGTTATAAGCATTAGAAGTTAAAATTTGTTAAATTTTGACACTTGAAATACTTTACGAAGGAAAAGCAAGACTTTTACTGTTCTGTTTAACATGAAACATACATCAAAATGTAGTTTAAAAAATAAGCTAATTTTCAAAAGTAATTTCAAACCAAGAAATATTGTAAATTTTGTAAAATCATCAAAAGCATCATTTTTATATAATTTTGACAGAAGCTAGAAAGCTTAGAAATTCAACTTTTCTTGAAAACTATAAATAGGGCAGACACAGAAAAAGTCGGCAGTCTCCAATTATATGCAGAGTAGAATCCTTGTCGGTCCATAATTAAAAAAGTGCCAAAAAAGTATCATCATCTGAACAAAGAAGATTATTTGATTATTGTGAATGGAAAGTGAATCCAGATAATACATTACCTGAATGTGAATGGAAAAATATCACATAGAAATTAAGTTTCAAACGAATTGGATATATTGAAGAAAATTAACAAAGTAGCCTGTGAATTTCAGAACGTTCTAGAAGTGTTGTTTCCAACGAAACCAGTTTTATTCCTGAAACAAAGAAGGACAGTAAAAAGGAACAATCATAAATTGAAGAACAAACTTACCAAAGGTATTAAAAAATTCAATCCTGTTAATCTTTTCCCAAAGAAGTTTAGAAATAATAATCATTGTTTACATTAGAATTACGTTAGGATATTTAGATAAGGTTAGGTTAACATAGAATTAGATTTAGGTTATGGATCACTGATTATAATATTTCCAATTACTTTCATATAATATAATTTAAAACTTCAACTTTTAAAAATTCAAATTGGACCCTCCCTCAAATATCAAATCAGATTTCATTATATTTTAATTTCAATTATTCAAAATTATAATCTTAAGAGCTAGCCGGAACATAGAATACATCACTTACATATAAGGGTGATCTAATAAGTATTTAAATTCTAAAATTTCTTTAATAAAATACCATAACAATATATATATATATATATATATATATATATATATATATATATATATATATATATATATATATAGATATATATATATATATATATATATATATATATTCGAGGGGTGCTACATGATTTTTCTCATGGAATTATGGACTTTTTGACTTATATAAATATATATATATATATATATATATATGGTCTATACCATTCAAATTTTGAAACAAATAATTATTGATTATCGATCTGTAACGAGCACAAGAACTGTTTCGGTTCCAACAAGATGATGCTACCGTAACAATTGATTTATTGAAAGAAAGATTTGGCGATAACATTATTTTGAGGAATGATTCAATTAATTGGCCTCAAGATCATGCGACATAACTCCACTATATTATTTTCTTTGGGGTTATGTCAAGTCATTGGTTTATGCTGATAAACCGAAAACAATAGACGCTTTGGAAGCCAACATAACTCATGTTTTCAATGAAATAAGGCCCGAATTACTCGAAAAAGTGGTCCAAAATTGGTCTGGTCGAATGCGGTTCCTCAGAGCTAGTCGTGGTGGACATATGAAATTATTTTTAAAACAAAAATGTAATAAAATTATCTTTCAAATAAAAAATTTGGCTTCAATCTTAATTTTAATGTGTTTATTTCTATTTAAAGTTCACTCTGAAAAAACACCCGATAGTGGAATACAATAAGTAATAGACTGAAAGAAGTTTCGTCCACTTTCCACTGGTTAATGTTTCATTTAGTTTTGTTAAACGAGCGCAAATGAAAGTTAAGAGTATAATTTAATTGTGAGGCGTTATTTATTAGTTCAGTGTAAATCCGGTGAACATATTTTTCTAGGTGATTCTTGGTGTCTCATCCTTCCATTAAACATTCGGAATACCTCATCTTTCTTATTTAATTTTCACTTCCGCAACAAGCTGATCCAGTTGAGAAATTGGGCTGATATCTGCATCAATTATTTGGAAAAAACTATTCGTCACAATAAAACTAAAATCGCTAATAAGATAGTTTATTGTTAACAGATTTGTAGATGACATAACAGTATGCTTTAAACGTAAACAACTTTAAGGTTTTCTTTATTATTTGCATCAGTTACATAAAAATATTGAGTTTACAATGAAAGTAGAAACTGACAACTCATTAAATAATTTTGATTTAACAATAAGTAGAGTTAATAATTAAAATAACTTTTCTATTTTTAATTGACCTTCTCATACAGATATAACAATTCTAAAGAACTCATTCCATCCAATACAACATAAATTATCAACATACAACTGCTTTATCTTCATGTGATTTTAATCAAGAATTGAATTTAACTGAACAAATAGCACCTAATAACGATTATTCATCATTAATAATAGATAGAATGATAGCCAAAAAAGAATATAAAAATGCTATTAATGACATGTACCCTATGCAAGCGAGAAAAAAACATATAGTTCACTCTTCTACAATGGAAAACCATCATTACGAGTAAAAAATTCTCAATAATATAAACAAATCTTATAAAACTGACAATTCGTTGGGAACTTTTTCAAAAAACGCAAAACCTATAATAAAAGAAACAAATCACATTTGTCAGGAGTTTATCAATTAATTATCATGCGGTACTTGTTCAAAAATTTACATTGGACAACTAATTTCGGTTATTCGTCATTAACAATAGAAGGCATGATAGAAAAAAAATATATGAAAATGCTACGTATGCGGAACTTCTTATAAGAGAAAAAAATCGAAATAAATCGATTTAGAAATTGGTGGATTTTATTGAACGAAAAAACTGAGTTTCTAATTCACCTTTATTGGATCTATTCAATTAGGAACCGGGTGGTTTTACCAAAAGTAATAAAAATATTTTATTGTACCCTTATCTCTTAACAGAAAATATTTATATACAGGATATATTCAACTAGGGACCCGGTGGTTTTACCTTATCTCCTAACAGAAAATATTTAATACAGTAAATAAAAGCAACTTGGCTTGAGTTTCACTGTTAATTTCATGTCTGTGGACATATATGATTCGCGATTTATAGCCCAATTTCAAAACTGAAGAGAACAGAACTTAAAATCCTATTTATAATAGTAGGGTAGATAACAGGTCTAATTTTTAAGAGTGTAAAAATAAGATGTTGGTTCGGTCTTAATCATTCACAGATAAGATCATTGGTTATAAATTAAATTCAAGTTGTTCATTTGTGATTGGTAGCTTCTTTCCATATGCTAAACAAATTTCCAAACTTTCGAAAAGGTCCATTTAGCGGCTTTTATTACCGTGTAAAATCTCAGTTCTACTGAAATCTATAAAATGGTTGTTATTTATGCAATGTTCCGAAAATGCAGATGTTATTTCATTGGGCAATATACTTTCTTGTGTTCTTTTACCCTTATGTTTATAGATCGTCCAGTCTGACCTATTTAAATGCAGGGCATCCATTAGAATAAAAGTTGTTCATACCGCTTTTTTTACACGTATTATGACAGTCTTTGCTACTGACTAAGAAAACCTAAATTTTTCTTATTTGTACAAATATTAATAATAATATTTTATTTCAGGCTATTGCAAATTTTGTTACTAATTTGTGAAATGGAGTTTATGCTATGAAATTGTTATTTTTCTTTGCCTGAAGGATACGGTAAAGAGAAACTAGAGCTTTTTATGCTGTTTTTTAAAAATTAATTTATCTATTACGCTCGTACTGTAACCATTGTTCAACGCTTATGACTTCAAAACTTTAATTTCTTTGCTAAAATTTTCTATTGAAAACCCATCTATAAAGGCGTGAAAAGGAGATATTTTTATTTTATGAGGGTGGAAACTGTTATTATGAATTAATGAATCTGTATACGTGCATTTTCTAACTATGTCAAATTCAAGGGAATTAACATTCTTTGTGATCTGAATATCTGCTAATTTATTTATTTTTTGGGGATTTTCGATTGGATTTGACAGAATTGAAAAATGAATTTATCAAATTCAAAAACATTTCTAACTGTCTATTAGAACCTAATCAAATGCAAAATACATCTTCAACATATCTTTTTCAATACAGAAATCTTTTCATCAAATACCAAAAATCAGTAATTTCTTTAGAAATTCAGAACCCAAGAAATGTTAATTCCATTAATTTGACATATTTAGAAAATCCACCTACAAAGATTCATTAATACATAATAACAGTTCCCACGCTCATAAAATAAAAATGTCTACTTCACACACCTTTATACATACGCTACTATCAACCCCGACCTCAATAGAAAACTTTCACAAAGAAATTGATGTTTTGAAGTCATAAGCGTCGAACAATGGTTACAATACGAACGTAACAGAATAATTAATTTTTAAGAAACAGCATAAAAAAGCTCTAGCTTCTCTTTAGCTTATCCTTCAGGACAATCAAAAAAAAAAAAATTTCATACCATAAACTTCATACCACAAATTAGTAACATAATTTGCAATAGACTTAAACAAAATAATATTAATACTATTTGTACAAATAAGAAAAACTTAGGTTCACTCTTAGTGAACCTAAGTTGAATGAATGCCCTGCATTTTACATTGATCAGAAAGGACCATCTATATACATAGTAGAGGAACACAAAAAAAGTATATTACAAAATATAATAACATTTGGTTTTTCGGAACATTGTATAAATAACAAGCATTTTATAGATTTCAGTACAACTGAAATCTTACACGTAATTAATAAAAGCAAAAGAATGGACCTGTTAGAAAGTTTGAAACTTTGTTTACCACATGGAAAAAATTATTTAATGCAAAACTTGAATTTAAATAATCACCATTTCTCTTATCTGTAAAATATTGAGACAGAATAAACATCTTTTTTATACACTCTTCAAAATTATACCTGTTATCTACCCTACAATTATAAATAGGATTTTGAGTTCTGTTCTCTTCAGTTATGAAAATGGGCTAAAAACCCGAAACATATATGTTAATAGACATGAAATAAACAGTGAAACTTGAGCCAATTTGTTTTTATTTTTTGTATTGATTTAAAAATGTTTCACCGAGTCACATGCAAGAAATCAATATAAGGAAATATTCATATAAAAGAACTAATTGTGCCGACAGTTCAGTGGTAGAGCATAGGGCTCGTAACCCGGGTCGCGGGATATGAGCCCTATGCTCGGGTTAAAATCCTGTTAAGGTGGGATAGAAATTTTCTCGTTAGATGGGTGTCGACCACCTTTTAAATGTTAGGTCAAAACAGTGCTGTGACCTAAAGTGGCGCAAGATCGTAGTAACAAATCCCACCCAGAACCCAACTCCAAGCTCGTACAAGCTGAAAAAGCTTCTGAGGGATCTTCACAGAAGATGTAGGAATATCAGAGTAATAATAATTAATAATAACAATATTACGAACTTTCAGACTAGTTGTTTGTAAACATCTGTAGAGGTTAACTACATACATTCTGTCAAGAAAGTACCGGGAATTATCGATTTAAATCTGGCGGGGCAATGAGGCAGGTAAAAATTTTTTTTCCTAGGTTGGTACCACTGTCCTTAATTACTATGCCAAGCTTGAGCGGGATCTGTCAACTAGTGTGTTTGGAACAGCTGATTAAGTCAGTCGATGTCAGAGTGCGTGCCGATTTTTACTATGGGTGATTACGTTGAGCAAAGAATTTGTTTAAAGTTTTGTGTTGCAAATGAATTTTCGTGTGCCGATGCATTGAAAATGTTGCAAAAGGCCTTTGGTGATAATGCTCTATCGAAAACTCGTGCATATCAGTGGTACAGAGCCTTCAAGGACGGTCGTGAAGTGGTCGCCCATCGACGGCTTCGATCGAAGATAACGTCGATAAAATTAAGGAAAGGGTGCTGGAAAACCGTCGTACCAGCTTGAGAGAGATAGCACATGATCTTAAGATATCCCACGAGTCCGCACGTACGATTTTGATTGATATTTTGGGCATGAGAAAGGTGGCCGCACGACTCGTACCGAAAGACCTGAATTTTCTTCAAAAACGTCATCGCGAACACGTTGCTTCAGACATGCTGGATCGCTGTAATTCCGATTCTACATTCATGGAACGCATTATAACTGGTGATGAGACCTGGGTCTACGAGTACGATATGCAAACAAGCCAGCAATCATCGGAATGGGTGGCAAAAAATGAGCCGAAACCGAAAAAACCACGCCAAAGCCGCTCGAAAATGAAGGTGATGCTCATTATTTTCTTCGATATCCGTGGTGTGGTGCACTACGAATTCGTTCCAGAGGGTCAGACGGTAAACAAGGAGTATTACCTAGGCGTTATGAAACGTTTGCGTGAGCGTATCCGTAAGAAGCGGCCAAATTTGAGGGCGAACAACTCATGGATTTTGCATGACGATAACGCGCCTTCTCACCGAGCTACGATTGTGACTGACTTTCTCGCCAAAAACTCAACAAACGTGCTTCAGCAACCACCGTATTCGCCGGATTTGGCTCCCTGCGACTTTTTCCTCTTCCCAAAACTAAAATTGCCCCTTCGTGGCACCCGTTTTGAGTCGATTGAAGCCATAAAACAAAATTCGGCGCGAGAGCTAAAGTCCATTCCGGAAAGCGTCTATAAAAAATGTTTCGATAATTGGAAGTGCCGTTGGCATAGATGTATTGGAGCAAATGGAGCCGATTTTGAAGGCGACCCAATAAATTTTGACGATTAAATGTAAAAATGTTGTTTTAATGGAAAATTCCCGGTACTTTCTTGACAGAGTAGTATGTTAACGAAGCGCGTCGTATAAACAACTCAAGATAATAAATAGAAATCTACATATATATGTGTCTCATTTAACTAACGAGTACAATGGATTTCTATCAAGTAAAGACCAACACGATACGAAGTTTGAAACAAGATATTCTTAATTCATGCGAACATGATCTTTTCTGCATTCTTCTGCAGTTTAGTATGTGAAAGTACCACCTTCGGTACTTCTTGAAAAATAACTATGTCTTACGTATTACTTGAAAATAGAGAACTTCTCATTTTTAAATTAATCTAAAGTGATATTGCTGGAACTTACCTGAAGTAAGCACCTGCGACAGGACAAAAGAATAACATAATATATCCATCACCCATCCCATTTTGTTCTTTGATGATCTGGAATCTTAAGATTTACTGCATAATTCAACATTAAAATATGAACACGCGACAAAAGCTACCGCCGCACCTTGATTTGTCTCAAGTTCAAATTCAATCATTAAAGATTCAAACTGTTTGAAGTTATCTTGGACTGAAAATATAATCGCAACTGACGGATCGTGGGCTTCCAGTTACGAGTATTAGACCGGGAGATGAAAGGAAGTGAGTATGAATGAGCACCGACCGCATTTTATCAAAGGATGTTGTTAACTTGAAATAGACCATCCATTCTAATCCAAATGTTGTTATTTTGGACGTACTTTTTTTTATTCCGTTTCTGATATGTTTAGAAGAATCGATCTCCAATGCGAATTTAGTTTCAAAAAATTTGGGAAAAGCTTTGACGTAAAACCGGAAGCTTTTGCATGCTTGTTCAACAATCCATATAATAAAAATAATAATAATGATTAAGGCTTTTATTCACTCGATTTAAATACAAATGTAACAATTAAACTTTATTTTTACACTGTTCAAGATCCAGCACACTGTGTGTCTGTCAATCTAACCCTAGATTCATTGAGAAAAGCATAATTAAAATTCCAGCTTGAATAGTAACAACACTAAAATTTGAAAAGTAAAAATAAGAACAAAAATTCCATCTAACAATATTACTATCACTAACCTACCCTGATGATTGAAAAACAGACACATCAAAATATCAATTTAGTCATCACCCAGTCAAAGCTCCTCTTTGCTCATCTTCAAGCTTTCTGAACAACAATACTGTAAAAAGGTTCATATTAGTTACCCTCCTGATGTTCACAGATAATCTATTAATACAAATGTTATGTAGTATGAATATGATCGTCGAAAAAGCTGAGTTGCATGTAGGGGTGGAGAATGACTCCCTATAGAGTGAATATTTATGTTATGTACATCAACTCGGAAGGTAATTGTATTATACAGGTATGGCGAAGTCCTCATATTAATAACCTTCATAAACAGAACAGTTCAATGGAGAAATCTCCTGTCTTCCATATCAAGCCAGTTTAGGTCCCCAATGGTATGGCTTATTCTATCATATTTCTTGATACCAAAAATTGAAACCAAATAAGAATTTTGAAATTTGTGTATCCGCTGCCTGTCAGAGAAATTCCCACAAAGACCGTTAACAGAATCAGTATAGTTCATATGTGAAAGCTCCAAGATTCACAAAGCCTAACCCATCTGCTTAAAAACACTCCCGACTCCTATAAATTCCCCTCAGAATACCATAGCCTGTACAAAACAGAAGATACATGATCAGTAAAATGCATCTCACCGATAGTGATACGGTTACCACTCTCTAGATATTTAATCGCATCATTCTTTCTGCGAAACAGGATAGCGACCAGCTTCTTAATATTAAGATGGAGAGAATGCTACGCGGTGACCTTCCGAATGATATTTAAATCCTAATTCAAAGTTGCAACCGCTTGGTCAATTTCATCCGGATAAAAGGAGATATATAGTTGGCTATTATCTGCGTAGTCATGCAAGAAACAGGAGATAACGAATTTGTTGAACTGCGAGATATAAATTATAAAAAGGATCGGTTTCAAGATGGAACCCTGAGCTAAACCCTTGCATATTTTCAATAAGAACGATTTATTACCACCTCGAAGAACCGCCTGAAACAGATCCGCCAAATACGAGGACAGGAGCGCAACCAAATCTACAGAAAAACCAGCATGTATCAAAATCGCCTCAAAGATTTTGTCATTCAGGCTATCGAGCTCTTTAGAATAATCTAAAATTTTGAATAAGGTCAACTTACCCTGATCTGTTCTAATTATATCATCATCAATAATACTGTTGTGCAACTATGACCTACCCTAAATTATTACCACCTCGAAGAACCGCCTGAAACCGATCCGCCAAATACGAGGACAGAAGCGCAACCAAATCTACAGAAAAACCAGCATGTATCAAAATCGCCTCAAAGATTTTGTCATTTAGGCTATCGAGCTCTTTAGAATAATCTAAAATTGTGAATAAGGTCAACTTACCCTGATCTGTTCTAATTATATCATCATCAATAATACTGTTGTGCAACTATGACCTACCCTAAAATCTGACTGAATTGGTGGAATTATTCCACATTAAGGTTTTTGAAATCCTCAGAAGTCTTCAATATTGAACCTGTCGAACTTTCAAGTTGATAAGGCAATAGACGAGATCGTGATGACCCACCTGTGATACAGGCAGCACCCCAGAATCCTCCACCTCATCGGATCAGATGTTAAGATCTAGCCTATTGAGGTCGGGGAGTGTAGGATAGTTCTAGTAGGCTCCTCAATTATCTGTTCAAGGCCAACGCTCTCCAATACTTCTAACACCCTTTTTAGTTCTACACTATATTTATTGAAAACATTTATGTTGAAATCTCCGAGACATAGAAGGGATAATTTCAGTGACTCTTGCTTCAAAACTATGTGAAATCAATTTATGGTCACATGAAGGGGGCTTATGGTCGACAGAAATTGCCACCTTAATACTCCCGATCTTCAGAACCAACCACAGCTGCTCACATGCAGCATCGCTCCTCAAAACTTTGTATCCTATTGTATCTCTAACATGAACACCAACCCCTCCGCCACGACCTCCCCTATCAACTCGTGTAAAATCGAAGCCATCAATCGCGAGCGAACTATTGGAAGTTCATTCATCTAGCCAGGCCTCGGTTAGGCCAAGAATGTCAAAATCATTCGAAGTTAAAAGATCCCTGGTTTCATTGAAATGCGATACTAATGAGCGTGCATTCACATGAGCTATTTTCAACAAATATTTCCCCTGAAAATTTCGAATGCTTGTATTAGTTCTTAAATATATGATGAATAAAACATAAAATTCTGCTATCTTTCATCGAAAATTCTTGATTGTTTCGGTCTCTACTTGACGGAAATTCGTCGTAAATGATTTGAAGTAAAACACTTTATTTCCGCTTATTTTTATTTTTCAACAACAATTGTTTCGTCAATTACATATTGACTTCGTCAGGTGAGTATGGTTACTAACTACTTTACATAATCTTTCTCCTTAAATACAAGTTTCCTTAAAAATACGTGATAAAATGAAGTTTACAAGGAATTTATTAAAAAAGGTTCAACAAGGGAGAACGGTTCACATCTGTTTGGTCGTTCAATAAAATATTCAGTTTATGATGCCGGTTTATTTCCATTGCTTCTAAAAGGTCCAATCTATTGCATTTGTTCTCGAAATGGAGAACTTCAAAGTTATGGTCAAAATCATATCCGGATTCTTGTAGATGCCTAGCATAAGTGGAGTTTGATTTATTCTTAACGAATGAATTCTGGTGTTCCTGGATCCTACTCTCAAAAGATCTACCCGTTTGGCCAATGTATACATATGGACATGTACCACAATTTAACCTATATACTCCTGATCTCTTGTTCTTATTGACGATATCTTTATTATTTTTTATTAATTTACCTAAAGAATTTATTGTTTTATATGAGATATTGACATTTCGTTTTTTCTTTAAATATCTAGCTATTTGTGCAGATTTTTGTCCTATGTATGGTAAGCAAATAAACTTTTCATTATTTCTGATATGTGGATAAACTAATGACATAGATTGTTTCAGTTTAATTTTATTCAATAGTTGATCAATAATTGATGAGTTATACCCATTATTTACTGTTATTTGTTTTATTATATTCAATTCTATTTCAAAATTCTCTTGTGACATAGGTACATTAACTAGTCTATGCACCATACTATTGTATGCTGCTAATTTATGGGATAAAGGATGATTTGAAGAAGAATGTATTGTACCGTCTGTGTGTGTTGGTTTGCGGTAAATCGAAAAATGATGTCTATTGTTAATTTTAATTATTTTCAAGTCTAAAAAATTTATGCTGTCATTTTGTTCTTCTTCGTGAGTAAATTTTATCGTAGGGTATACCTGGTTGATAAATTCTAAGAATAACGAAAATTGTCTAGACGTACCGACGAACAAGCAAATAATGTCATCTACAAAACGGTACCAATAAATAAATTGCTTAAAAAGCGGGTGCTCTTGTACTTTGTCTTCTAGGAAATCCATAAATATTTCAGCTAATAAAGGACTTAGTGGATTTCCCATCGTGAGACTTTCGTTATCCTCATAAAATATTCCATTAAACAAGAAATAGTTTTGTGCAATACATATGTTGAGGATATCCATTATTTCTTGTTTAATTACCGGGTTAGTATGATTTTTCAATAGTAGCCTTTCTACTAATTTTATTGTTAGTTTTACAGGTACGCTAGGAAACAGGCTTTTTACGTCAAAGGACATTAGTTTAGCATTGTCTGGGATATGAATATTCTTTATTTTATTTATTAGATCATATGAATTTTTGACGTGACAACGTCTTATAAATTGGTTTGCCGGGTGACACTTCAAGAAACTGCGTTACGCTCCGCTCACGTTATGCGCTCACAATGAGAGCGAGTGAGAGGCACGCGTCCCTTCCACTCGAGCACAGTTAGCCCGCCTAAGAGCAAGAGAGACAGAGCGAGAGAGAGAGAGAGAGAGTGAGAGAGATAGGCATACACACCGGTTCATGTCTTGCGCTTCTATTTCGCTTAGGCGCCTGCATACAAGTTTACACGTTGCCAGTTAATTGTAAAACGATTGTGTAGTGATAATGTGAAGGTAGTTTCGTCCATCGCAACAATTCAAACAGCAAAGGTAAATAATTTCAGACTGATAATATAACATGATGAAATAAATGACTAAGACATAAGTGAATAGGTTATGTTGTAGTAATCACAATGTTGTGGTAGTTTTCAATCAAAAAAGTAGTAGAAATCGTTTCTCAACCAATAATAATTTGTTTAACTTGAAAAAATGAGCGCGACTTGCTATGTAAAAAATTGAAATAACAATGTTTAACCTCCAACCTGTCAAATCGAAACTTTCAAACATTCAAACCGAGACGACTAATCACTGCGCAAGGTCGTAAGCGCGCGATTTACAAATTCAAAGATCGAATGTGAATTAGTTTTCTCCTTTTAGAAAATACACTTTGAATTAAAATCGATTGATATTAACAATTAATGTGATTTAAATAAATGTTCTAACTTTTAAATTTAGTTTTTATATTTATAACAATGTAAAACAAGTTAAATTTATTAATAACTTATAACAACTGATTGATAAATAAAATTTTGTTAATATGAAATTCAGTGCGAGATTCTTTGTATAAATTAATGTTTTAAATATAATTCTTTGTATAAATAAATGTTTTAAATTGTTACTATTATTTCATCCTTCTTCCTACTATACGAATGAATATTCACATTAAAATTATTTTACCACTCAAAGTCGTTGTCACGTAAAACTTTCGCCCGTATACCGACTTTACAGGCAACAAATTTTTTATCGATAATTTTGCCTGAAAATTAGTTTCTTTTTGAATAATTTGAATTAATTCTTTAGACAATTTATATGACGGAGCTGTAACAAAGGAAACTACTGGTCTTATTGGTTTGTTCTCTTTATGTAACTTGATGAGTGAATATAGAATTGGTGGTTGAATATAGAATTGGTGGTTAATAAAATTAAGCTGAAACAATCTATGTCATTAGTTTATCCACATATCAGAAATAATGAAAAGTTTATTTGCTTACCATACATAGGACAAAAATCTGCACAAATAGCTAGATATTTGAAGAAAAAACGAAATGTCAATATCTCATATAAAACAATAAATTCTTTAGGTAAATTAATAAAAAATAATAAAGATATCGTCAATAAGAACAAGAGATCAGGAGTATATAGGTTAAATTGTGGTACATGTCCATATGTATACATTGGCCAAACGGGTAGATCTTTTGAAAGTAGGATCCAGGAACACCAGAATTCATTCGTTAAGAATAAATCAAACTCCACTTATGCTAGGCATCTACAAGAATCTGGACATGATTTTGACCATAACTTTGAAGTTCTCCATTTCGAGAACAAATGCAGTAGATTGGACCTTTTAGAAGCAATGGAAATAAACCGGCATCATAAACTGAATATTTTATTGAACGACCAAACAGATGTGTGAACCGTTCTCCGTTGTTGAACCTTTTCTAATAAATTCCTTGTAAACTTCATTTTATCACGTATTTTTAGGGAAACTTATATTTAAGGAGAAAGATTTTGTAAAGTAGTTAGTAACTATACTCACCTGACGAAGTCAATATGTAATTGACGAAACAATTGTCGTTGAAAAATAAAAATAAGCGGAAATAAAGTGTTTTACTTCAAATCATTTCATCGGAAAGTCAAATAAACGCAATTCTTACAATTTCAGACTGTTCTCCTGAATAAACAGATAATATTGTGAAACGTACTGAGCAAGGTGGCAGACAGGGCTTCAAGATCAATAATGTTGCCCCAAGGTGAACACCTCACAACAAAGAATCAAAAACTTTATAAGAATACTAGAATGGCTGTTTCAAGTATGTATGGATTCAAAATGGTAGCATCCTCAAACGGAAGGATGAAAATTCTGAAATTTTACATGTACTCACCGAATCCGATTTACAAATGATAAAGAGAAGAAATAGAATTATAAAATTTTTTTTTTTTTAATATAAAAATGAAATATAATAAAAACGAACGAACTTGAATGGCTTTGCATGTTGCATACCAAAATATTCAGGATTTCTAAACCAAACTGTATAATCTCAGGGAAAATTAACACGATATTTTTTCAGATTTTACATAGAACAAGGAGTTTAATGTACTATGCAGGTAGATAGATAACAATTACGCCCCAAGAGTTCAAAAGTTTGGGACTTTCTTATATGTCTCCTTCATTTCCTAGAAACCTAAACGGGCCTAAACACCAGTAAAGAAACGGAAATATTTGCTCAAAGAATTGCTAATCCATGAACGAAATAGTGTTTTTACCGTACTTAGAGTTCGATACTACACCGGAACAATTTCCGCAAGTTGGGTAATCAATTCCAAAATTGTACATTGTAATATATGTACTTATGCTGGCAGTTCTTTACATGGTCCCTAAGAGCCGGATTATTTTTCCACATCTGATCAAACCAGCCGGTTATTGTCACAAACAGTCCCTCAAAATTTTCAAGAAAGAAAAAACAAGCCCTTGATAATTGCAGACATATATCTCCAGTGGAGTGCGCGACAAATCAATTGATAAGAAATACACAGGTATTTGGTATTTCGAAATACTACTCTGTCAAGAAAGTACCGGGAATTTTCAATTAAAACAACATTTTTACATTTAATCGTCAAAATTTATTGGGTCGCCTTCAAAATAGGCTCCATTTGCTCCAATACATCTATGCCAACGGCACTTCCAATTATCGAAACATTTTTTATAGGCGCTTTCCGGGATGGACTTTAGCTCTCGCGCCGAATTTTGTTTTATGGCTTCAATCGACTCAAAACGGGTGCCACGAAGGGGCAATTTTAGTTTTGGGAAGAGGAAAAAGTCGCAGGGAGCCAAATCCGGCGAATACTGTGGTTGCTGAAGCACGTTTGTTGAGTTTTTGGCGAGAAAGTCAGTCACAATCGTAGCTGGGTGAGAAGGCGCGTTATCGTCATGCAAAATCCATGAGTTGTTCGCCCACAAATTTGGCCGCTTCTTACGGATACGCTCACGCAAACGTTTCATAACGCCTAGGTAATACTCCTTGTTTACCGTCTGACCCTCTGGAACGAATTCGTAGTGCACCACGCCACGGATATCGAAGAAAACAATGAGCATCACCTTCATTTTCGAGCGGCTTTGGCGTGGTTTTTTCGTGGTTTTTTACCACTGATATGCACGAGTTTTCGATAGAGCATTATCACCAAAGGCCTTTTGCAACATTTTCAATGCATCGGCACACGAAAATTCATTTGCAACACAAAACTTTAAACAAATTCTTTGCTCAACGTAATCACCCATAGTAAAAATCGGCACGCACTCTGACATCGACTGACTTAATCAGCTGTTGCAAACACACTAGTTGACAGATCCCGCTCAAGCTTGGCATAGTAATTAAGGACAGTGGTACCAACCTAGGAAAAAAAATTTTACCTGCCTCATTGCCCCGCCAGATTTAAATCGATAATTCCCGGTACTTTCTTGACAGAATGTATCTCTCCGTATTTTGAAACTCTGAATTATTCTCGATTTTCACATTTTTATAATTTATCCTATCGACAGTTAATTTTGATAATAATATTTCTATATCTCATAATAATATATCTTTATGTTTATATTCTCATTTCACTTTCTCAAACAAACTGTGCAATTTATATTGTACTATATATATATAATTATAATTCACACCACTCTCACATAGTTGTTTTAAAAATTATTACTCATCAATTTTATTTTATTTCAATTTTATTTCATTTTCGAAAAATTGCTATCTGTATCTCTTATCTCATACTGGAAGGTTTCGTTGAAAGAAACAATGCCAAGTCCGTACTCAAGCCACTTCAGGGCTAGATGAAAACTTAAAAAAATGTTCAGATGAAATCGTATTAACTGCTCACAAAAAATTAATCGCTGAGACATACGAAAAGTATGGAAGTGCCCAATTTAAAATAGAAAATAATGTGGAAGAACAAGGGCTTGACATTGATGCTGAAATAAAAGAACACGACATATTTTTTTATCTTTATATAGATTATCTATCCTTTATTGAGATGAAAATACAATAACTTCCAAGTGAACTCATACAGTCAATATTTAATATTGAAGCTTTTGAAGGAAACGCGGTGTTGCGAGTGAGATTTGGGAGACAAAGTTTCGTTCTGAGTCTGCGCACCTGAAACTCTTCAGGTTGTGCGCAGCTCTGTGACGCCAGTGACCATGTGTTTCGCTTGGAACGGTCGTCAAACACTATGTGCCTAGCCCTATTTGATCTCGACGGGACGGTTAGTTAGGAATAATTAGACTAGTCGTGTCCTCTATTGATACTTCGGTCACGCTGCAACAGAGCAAGGCAGGTTTCTGAACGAGGAGCGAAAAAGTTATTCGGTACACCCTCCCCCTCCAGTGAGCATCGATAAGGTCACGGAATAGGGCGTTGGGAATCAGGCAAGGAGACAGTCCGCCGCTGATATGCTCGCGGTGTCATCTCCAGCGGGTATCTGTGGAACGAAAGGAAAGGCTGCCTCGGAATGATGGATAGGGGGCAATTAGGGCCACCAAATGAATGGGTTGGTTTGCTCTTGACGCAAACCCCTCCCAACCACGTTGGAGTCACCAATGAAGCTCTCGAAGGATCACCTCTTGATTTGGCAGACGGCGTTTCGTTCTGAGTCTGCGCAACTGAAACTCTTCAGACATGCATGGTGCGCAGCTCTGCCTGTGACGCCAGTGACCATGTGTTCCGCTTGGAACGGTCGTCAAACGCTGTTTGCCTTGCCCTATTTGAACTTGGCGGAAACGGTTAGTCAGGAACCTTTAAACTGGTCGTGTCCTTTATTAATACGTCGGTCACGCTGCAACAGATCAAAGCAGGTTTCTCGACCAGGAGCGAAGAAGTTGTTTGCTACAATATAGTTGGCATCAAATAAATTGGAAATAACAATACAGATGTGAATAATACCCAGCATCAAAGTCCAGTTACCCAGCAACCCTCGATTCCCCACAATTCACATTGCCAGAATGACGAATCCGTCCCCCCTCAGAGCTCATATCTTATCACCCCTATCATTATGTCTTATTTATCCCTAAAAAACACTGAGGTGTTATTCGCTACGCAAAGCTCAGGCAATACTCAAGATTCGCTATAACCAAACGAAATGATAAAATTCAGTATCTGCTTAAGTGCCCTAAAACTTTCATCATTTGACCCGACAGGAGCAGTGCTTCCCAACATCACCTGCAAACTACCCCAAATATCAAATGACCAAACACTTGCTCACTCTTCAGCAGTCTATACAAATGCTGAATATTTAGATTTACCCCTCGTCAACGTTTGGTAAGTAGAGGACTTGCAAACAGGAAGAATCCTAATTCCATACAAAAAAACGTTTTGAACAGGATTTCAAAGGGAATGTAAAAGCAATAAATGATGATATCGTGCAAACTCATCACCCTCTATTCTCTCCGCTAGACTACTTAAGAATAGTTAATGCAGTTCCCTCAGCCAAAAGTCGCTAACTGCACCGTCAAAATTGCTTCGAACATGACCCACCCCAATTTTTTGAATATCAGAAATATACTGATGATCATGCACGATACATATTGCTCCTACTCGCACGCCAAATCGTCTCAAGTTATTATTTTGTGTTTTCAGTTGAAGTGCCCAACCCGGGGGACTTATGTTAAGATTTTTCATCAAACAAGGAACTTAATTTACTATGCAGGTAGATATAACAAGTACGTCCCCAGAGTTCAAGAATTCAGACCTTTCAAATATTTCATTTATTTCCTAGAAACCTGAACGAGCCTAAACACCAATTAAGAAACGAAAATATTAGTCCTGCACATTTCTCAACCCATTAAAAACCAACGCCGTTCCTAGACGAAGGGACCGATTTCTCGCTACCTGGGCCATCTTTTCGAGCCCCAATTCACTCTCTTCTTTTTGGGCCAGTTAGCCGAAAGGTACTGCGAAGACATTCCCTCAACCAGAGGATCACGCAATACTCAGCCTGTACAAACAAGTTAGCCACAAAGCACCCCTGAAGGAATACCCCCAAAAAAGTCGCATTTTGTCGCTTGCTCAAAAAGCACAAAATAAACCGCTCGCTAGTTTCTCGTATCTCTCAATAACACTAGAGGCTTGGAAGTGAATATATTATCTAAATTATTTATTGGTTATCAGATAGTCATTTGTGGAAAGTGAACCCAACAGTGAAACCGAAAAAAGTGAATTCGGTGAAAGTCAACAACGGTGAAAAAGCTCAAAGGAAAACAATTCCACGAACAAGATAGTGTTTTCACCGCATTTAGAGTTAAAATCACACCGAAACAGCACCCTCAATTTGGGTGGAAAAATCAAACTTGTAAATTTGTATAATACATATTTAGGCTATAAATAAACCATAAAGTCCCTCTTTCAACCCCATTTCAAGTATGCTTAACCAAGAATTTGCATACTTATTGGTTAACGTTTAATCAATCAAAAGAAAAAATTAAAAAAGATGAAGCATTTCTTTACAATTTTGTTTTTATAACAGAATCGTGGCTGAACGATACTGTGGATGATTGTGAGTTGGCTGACAATGACTTTTACTCAGTTTTTCGAAGAGATCGCGGATTTAGGACTTAACAGAAGAGAGAAGGTGGCGAGGTGCTTGTTGCTGTGGCTAATTGGCTTAAACCTGAATCTCTGGGAAACTTCAACGGTTAGGCTGAATACCTGTGCCTTGTGGTTACGATTAATGGTGTAAAGGTGATTTTGTAGTACGTTTATCTTACTTCGGATGACTAGTCTGCGTCGGCATCATTTGTCTCTAAGCATGAACCAAATGAATTTGCCATTGGTGATGAAAGCATATCAATGTGCGGTGATTTCAACTGCCCCACTATCAATTGGGTGAGTCAAAATGGCGTCAATATTCTGTTGCCCAATAATGTTGCTTATAGTTCTTCTAGAATCATTGACACACATTATTTCATGGAACTGTTTCAGTTTACTCAGATTGCTAATAAAAGTGGAAAAATACTAGATCTTGTACTGTGTACGAATATTGGTATCAAACACTTGATGAGACATGAATCCCCATTATAGAGAACGAACATCATCCCGCCTCAGAGTGTTTGCCTGATGTTGGTGTTACACATTATTTAAAAAATATAATCAGGTTTTTTACGTTTAACTTCAAACAGAACAATTATGGGGAAATAAATGATAAGTTGGCGGCAGTAGACTGTGATGTCCTCAGGCTGATGATGTTAACCCGAAAATAGATGAATTTTATGAAATTGTAGGCGTTATTATTATAGAAAATATTTCTAAGATCAAAGAAAGCAACAACTTTCCTGTATTTTTCCAAGTGAAAACGGTACTCTTGATACGAAAAAAATAAAATTCACAAAAAATGGAAAAAGGATCATAATTCTAAAGATTTGTGCGCTTTTAAAAACTCACGTTCGCTATGTAAAAGACTCATATCCTCTGATCGTTCGAAATAATCAGAAAGAAATGAACACGACCTAGCCATCAATTCGAAACACGCTTCTAGGTAGATATGTTTTACATAAGAAGAAACATTCACGATTCCCTGCGGAGATGACAAATGGTCAGGAAAAGGGCATTACCTCGGAAGAGATAACGGAGCTTTTTGCAAGTTTTTTCGAGAGGTTTATGAACCTGGAGGTCAATCTTATACGAATTTAAAAATTTTACAGTATTGGCTGCTTTGAGTTCAATTGATTGCTCGAAGGGTGCAGGACCGGATGGCATTCATTCGGTATTCCTGAAGAAATGTGCGCTTTTCACTGACCAGCTCAACGTCTCAAGGTGGGAAATATCTTCGAGTACTCCAATACATAAAAGTGATCCGACCAACAATATCGAAAAATTACAGGCCAATAAGCATAATGTCCGCCATTCCGAAAATTTTTGAATCTCACAACTATATATAAAATAACCGAATAACATCATGGACATTATAGAGGAAGAACTCTTGAAACAAATGTCATTAGCTTTACCGAATATCTTCAAACATGTATGGACCAACATATTCAAGTAGATGTAATTTACACTTATTTCAACAAAGCGTTCGATAAAAAAATCATAATATATTACTACGGAACCTCATTGGACTTAGCGTATTCGGAGACCTGTTGAATATCATCTTTCATACATAGAATATCTCAATATTTCCCAGTCAATGGTAGTCGATCTTTCACGTTTTTTAACACTTCAGGCGTTTCCCAAGGTTCGCATCTGGAGCCGCTTTTCTTTATCGTTTATTTAAATGGCATTGGGACGTGTTTTGGATATAGTTTCTTTTTACTTTCATGCTGACGATCTCAAGTTTTTCAGAGCAGTTGTTACCCTGGAGAATTAGCATCTGATTCAGGAAGACCTCGATAGATTAAAGAATTACTGCAGGGAAAACAGCGGGCTTCTCAATTCTCATAATCGCCAAAAAATAGCTTACAGTAGAAGCGTCCACTTTGTTGAACATCAATATATTGTGGCTGGACGACCCCTTCTTCAGGTGAACAGCATTTCTGACCTGGGATATGTTTTTGATAAAAAACTTATCTATATCGATAAGATTATTGGAGATGTCAAAAAATTGCTTGGATGGGTCCTTCGCTAATGCACATCTTTCCAACATAGTAAAAGGAAAAAGAAGAAGAGAACATCGATATATGTATATCGGCAGAGTAAATAAACTATTTGAAGTCGAAGAACTGTCAAATTTTCACAAGAAAAATTCTCCAAACGCATCATCACTTCTTTCTTATTCCTAAAGTTTCCAATCAAATTAGTACCAATTCCGCTTCAGAGTAAGACTGGACTTCGAATTATTAGTTACGAAGTAAGATCTCTGTATAAGGTAAGTCATGGTAAAGAGGTAATAGTTTCGAGCCAGTCGAAGGTAAGTTGAAATTTACCAAACATTTCCATCTGTTACATATAAACATTAAATCTATTAGTGCACCAATCGAACATCTTCAAGAATTTCTTACAGATAAAGTAGTCGATGCAGATATTATTACGGAATACTGGATGATGAGGACTAATGCGGATATGTTAAATATTCAAGGATACAAAATTTTGGAGTACTTCTTTGGATTAAATGGTTATGGAGGATTACTTCTGTTAGCCAAATGAAGTTATTCTCATGAACTCATTTCAGAATTAAATAATATGGATATTGGACCAAACGGTTAAAGAAAATGTAACAAGGTGAATGTAAAACCCGTAAGATTTCTGAAGAAACTGTAAAGATAATAACAATAACAAATTATTTTCCCACAGAATAAAATTTATAACTATTAAAAGAAAGACTTACTAGTCAAACTTCGGAAAGGAACTAATATCAAATCAAGTGCCAAAGGTAGTTTACTTATTTGAAAACATCAAAACTTCGTTTCGTACAAGAGTGAAAGAAAATCAATCTCTAGCACAAGTATCATGCAATTCTGATAAAAGAAAACAATAAATACCCACAGTAGAAAAATAACGTATATATACAAATTGAATATACATGTATATCACAGAAGCGGCAATCTCAAAGACTTGAAATTTGGTGATATGTCATAATGTTGATATATATTACGAAGCCATAAAGTGATGTGATGGAGAAAAGGGTTCCCTGAATTTTAAGTTGAGGAAATACACTTCAAATCGAAAAAGTATTTTATTATACAAAATTGGCTGATATAAATTCTTGATTGTTTTGGTCTCTACTTGACAAAAATTCTACGTATATGATTCAAAGTAAAGCACTTTATTTCCGATAGAATATTAGCGAAACTAAAGTAGTTCACATAAGATCGTATTATTTAAAAAATACTTTAATATTAGTCTTCTACATATTTAATTTCAAAAAAATTATATTTAATAATTATAACTTCAGAAATTATATTAAATTAATGTCATATAATTACCACTTTATCAAACGACATATAGAATAAACATTCATTATAAGACATCCAAATGATAAAACAAAATCCAATAGATAAAAATTTTCAACCAAAATCCTATAAATTAAATATTTTGAGTAGACAAAATTTTGTTTCTGCTGATCAATCTTATGAAAACAGATATCTTTCAAAAATGTTTAACATAATCTTAAGAATTTCAGCATAAAACTATCTTACTTAGAATATTCAATATTATTGGATATCTAACTAAGTTACTTTTTATAAAATATCAAGATATGTAGAAACAATAATTAAAAACAAGTTTAAAGAGAGACTTGGCTCCGTCAGTACTCAATTATATTCATATTCAATAAAATATAATATCAGTCAACAAAAAACATTTTCTCACCTTTTAACAATTCAGAAAGCTTCTGGTAAATGAATACTAAAAAGTTAAATGGAGTGTAATGTTAACTCTAATAAATAACTCTGTGGTTTACTATTGATCTAAAAGATTGAAAGGCAATTTAACGGCCTCTGTTATAGCACAAGGACTGTATAAAGAATGTTAAGAAAACCGAATAATTATATATTATGAATAAAATAAAATAAATAGAGGTTTATACTTCTTTTCAGTATTCATATACCAGAAGCTTTCTGAATTGTTAAAAGGTGAGAAAATGTTTTTTGTTGATTGATATTATATTTTTATTGAATATGATTATAATTGAGTACTGATGAAGCCAAGTCTCTCTTAAATTTTGTTTTTTAGGAATGTTTTTACAAATCTTGACATTTTATGTAAAGTAACTTAGTTAGATATCCAATAATATTGAATATTCTAAGTAAGATAGTTTTATGATGAAATTCTGAAGATTATGTTAAACATTTTTGAAAGATATCTGTTTTCATAAGACTGATTAGCTGAAACAAAATTTTATCTACTCAAAATATTTAATTTATAGGATTTTGGTTAACAATTTTCATTTATTGGATTTTGTTATATCATTTGGATGTCTTATAATGAATGTTTATTTTATATGTCGTTTGATATAAGTGGTACTCACATGATATTAATTTCATTTAATTCCTGAAGTTATAATCATTAAATATTATGTTTTTGAAATTAAATATGGAGAAGGCTAATATTAAAATATTTAAATAATTTTATATACCTTCTATCAAGTATAAACCTCTATTTATTTTATTAAATCGTTTTGGCTGATACATATTGATTATGACTGAATGATACAAGATAACAGCATGAATTTCACGCCTAGACTCCATATCAATCTAGTTGCAAATTTGGATTTCATGGGAAACCAGATCATAATTTTGTATTGCTTAAATGAATCGGAGACAACACTTCTGTACTCTATTTCCTATTACAATCCACTCTAGTCAAACAAGGTCCATAAACTGCGTCACAATAATTAAAAGGGCTCAGTATATCCGATTTCTTCACAATACTCTAAGTCACATGGTATATTAATGACATAAATTGAAAACGAGGTGGGTTCCAATACAGAACCCTGCGGAACACTGAACTATAAATGTCCTGCCACAAATGTACCCCGATTAGATTCTACATACCGCCAACGACCCTTCAAATAACTTTTGAAGAATATGGCTAATAGCGTCGAAAGCCGTAGGTTAAACCTACAAAATTAATGTGAAGGTTATTAATAAGGAATGTGAGCTGTGGTAATAGAAAATTCTACAAATCGATACACTGTATAACAATTCTATACTCAAACAAATTCGATAAGGTTTTGTTAATCACAGGGGCAAATTGTAGATATGTGCACATTTTAAACAAATTGTTTTTCATCAATGTAATGAATGCCAGCGACTACAAATCTGTAAAGCATCTATATTCCCTTACACAGAGACACTAAGGTCTTAATCATACACTAGCGCCATCTAGAGTATGCAAACATATGTACAAGACATACCTTTGCGAGCTATTGTTTCACAGTAAGATATTACTGGATTGATAATAGCTATCAGAACTAAGCAAGCTTAGCATTGAAATTTTCTTGCAGGCTAAAGAAACATTTGGAATGAGGAAGATTTGAACGAGACAAGGAAGAATATTCACAAATCTGAATGGTGAAACTCATAAGGTCGACTGAAGATATAAGAAACCTAGGACGAAATGTAGGAGTTATCTGGTTTATTTTTTCGCATAAGCAATAATGTTATTCAATTTTGTCGATAGTCACCGGTTTTAGATTCCACGAATTTTTATTGCTTTATTCATTCAGTTATTTATATGATCCATTTAACTTATAATTGCAGAGTTGAATTTTTACGGTTCTCCTATTGAATTCATCCTAATAAAATGTTTTTTTCTTCAATTTTGTTGAGAAAAAGATTAGTTAGAGTATTTGGTGAACGTTCATAAGTTTGAGAGTAAATTTTTGTTGAAGAATATGTCTGAGTTGGGTACTTACAGCGGAAAGATTGATATAGTTTGGCCTGATAACTTAAATAAACTTGATGAAATAAACGAGGACTAGTACTGAAGACTATGAAATATTTTTTTGTTTGTGTCAGTGTACATTATTATTGTGATTATTACTTGTTGAAATATAGGTATGAATGGATTATGTAAATGAACAAATAGTTCTTAGCAAATGTTGTTGATGGATTTGAGTTGATAGAAGTAGGTGTTGAAGAACAGATGCAGGTTGTGCGATTGTTTGATATATCGATTTTATGCAAAACTTAGCTTTCGAGAATATGTATCCCCTCTTAGATTGAAGTCAAGTCCACGTACCTTTTATTATGGACTGAAATCCACTTTTCCTTCTCCCTAAAAGTTCGTTTTCCTGACTGATTTCGTTACTCACTCTCCGGCTAATGATGAAGTCACGGAAAACTTGCTGTCTCTCTGTCTAGAAAAAAGGACTCTTCTATAGGAGAAGAAGTAGTAATTCTGCAGATAGCGATTTTTCTTTGCAGGTTCTAATTAAGAGAGATGTTCTATATGATGGTGCGTTTTCATTTGAGGTTGTGTAGACTCCCTCTATCGATCGTCATAGTTATTTCTTTTCTGAAGTAATCGTAAACATTTTATTACTATAAAAATGGAAAATGTTTGTAGAATTACAATTCAAGTTTGAGTATTTATCTTAAATAGTATTGCGGCACTCGTTGGTGGACCCATACAGTTGTATTCAAGATGGAAACTTAGCTGATGACTAAAGTTCGAACTTAATGATGTCTATCGTCGACGCAATCTCGATGTCTCCGAAAGGTACAGTGGAACAGATACAGCAAAAACTCAACTTCTTTCTCACTTCCAAGGGCCTTAATTGATTAAACCCCCAACTGAAAATTGTACCGTTTGAATGGTCGTTCTTTCAGATAGTTGCTGAAACAAAATCTGATATAGAAAAGAAATAATTCACAACATCGAAGATGTGCAGTCTTATGAAAATAAAGTGAATTGGCTGGATTTTTCAACAAAATATGCGAAAATATTAAAACTCACTGTAACCTTCATATCATAGCAAAATGAATATGGACCAACAATATAATTTAAGGAAGCAAGACAACAGGATAATCTACTCAAATCGCGGTTAAAAGTTCTAAGTGTTCTCATTCATCATGACTTCGTGAAACCAAAAAATAACACGCCAGTCGGTGCTCTGGGCATCCACTTACCGGAAAATGATGCCTATAATGCTGCGGTAGTCTTGTGGCTTGGACAACGGACTCAAAATCGTGAGGTTAAGAGTTCGAACCGCGGGTTAGGAAAGAAATTTTCTGGTTTCGGGGGACCATCCAACCATTCGCTGTTGGGTAAACTATTTGAACAATAAAAAGTTGTGTTCCTAAAGTGACGTAAAGAAACAGTAACAAAGCCTGCACAGAACAAAAACTCAATGTGTATACTATAATGGACTTCTGCTTGTCTGTATGCCTGAAATCAATAAAAAAATAAACAAAAATAAATAATGAAACTCCGTACCCCTATAAAAGGATATAAAAATATTGTTTATGTTTGTCATGTCTTAAAAATGGAGGTTTTCCTTTCACCATGTTGCGAACCATATGTGTGGTTGTACTTGCTGCATCTTTTTTCTGAGATCTGTATCATCATTACAATCTCCAGCTATTCGGAGTGTTTCTCCGTATAGAAACTTTGCTGAGGGTGTTTCTAGTTTTAATTATGTTTATATTAAAAAAGTACTCCTCGTATAATTGAATATGATAAGTTTTATTTATGTAAATCTAATTAGACATCTGTTTATGTCGGCCTCTATTAGTCTTTGTTTGAACGATCACCTAGATGAAGTGCTCGTATTTACAAGAAAAATTGTCAATGACATCATTCCCCCATTCAGTTGGCTCCTAAATGATGACCGTTAGTAGAAGAGAGTTGGTCAAATTTCCAGACACATAGGTAATGTTTTCCTTGGTTTGAGGTTATCCTCTGTAGAGTGAGAATCTAGATATTTCTGGTGGGATTAACTCCGGACATCAGATAAATCAGTCGACACAAGTTTTTCTGAGTATGGCATATTGGTGTCAAGTTGAATGTTCAAGAATTCTCGTGAAGATCTGAAGAAATGATCAAATGATGCAACTATATTACGAGATTTCAGCTCATTAGTATCCGACTTTCTGTGGTCCGAATTGATGAAAGTCCGTTAAGGAGTCTCTTTGGCTAGTTGGTGCATGATGGATGTAGAAGTCTATATAAGATATCAAACTCTGTTCTCTTGGATGGTCTGCTAATGAAGGGTCTCATCAGAGGTATCGCAGTAAATCTACGAAGTTGATTTCTGTGTTATCACATGTAGTTCTGATCGGAATTCTGTGCCTTGTAGGAAATTTTTAATTCTTCTATACGTGAAGGTACGTTGATTCAGAGATGAAGTACAGGTGAGAATGCTGTCGAGGTGAGTATCTTTACGGTTTTTATAGAAACGGAAACGATAAAGGCTTGTGTTTTGTGAATATGTTGAGATTTCTTGCATCTACCACATACAGCAAGATGGGTGGCAAGAAGGCTTATTCTTCGTAACAAGTTTATGTTCCATTGACGCTGATGGTTACCATTCTTTTTAATCAGATGCTTCAGTGTAGCTCAGATCACCTTATCTGATGTCTCGCTTACGATAGCTAGGCAACCGTCAGTCTTAGGGTGACGCATTTATTGAACTCAGTTGTAGGCTTTGACTACGGTTTCACCTTTTGGTACCAGTAGGTCATTGAGTCTCTCATATCTGGGGTATTGAACCTCGGTAAAAGTTCTTGATATCTAAAAATCACCAAAGATTTTTGGTATTTAGAGGTACTGTAGGAGGTCTGTTAGTGGTCTATCAGCGGAAGTGAGGTACCCAAGAATTTTATTTCTGTTTGGCGGAAACCGGATTGGATATCGTGACGTGGCTTCATCTACCTGATTGAAATCTCATCGAACATGACTGAAGATAATCACCTTCACCCCCCAATTGTCTCTGTACCTTGTCGTAGTGAGAATGCTTGTCATGACTGAAATTCTAGTTTCATTATGAAATGGAGGATATAGTTATGATTCCTAAAGTAGAGCCCCTCGATCCAATTTCCTCACTTTATTTCTTTCTTGCATACCATTCCATCATGTTGTCCCACAACCGTCCATATCCTTCAGCAAGGCTTGGAATCGTATGGGGTAGTAGTGGCTCTGGCTGACAATGGAGTCACGCAACCCTGCGATCGATTAGAGTTTTGAAATCCATACACAGGCGAAGACTAAACCCTGCTAAATCTCAGCATGGACTCTTAAACCTTTATTACTTATCCGCCGAGAGATCTGAAATTGTCCGCTAGAGGAAAAAGGGAGATTACGACGTTTAGGACGGGGTGGGATCTCGGAAGATTCGCTCTGCTCGCTCCCAACATTGGTCCCATCTTTAGATTCTTAAGCTCCCTCTGCGGGGTCCTGATTTGTCAGCCTGAAGAAAAAGGGGAGACTACGAAGTTTCAACCATGTTGAGGAGCATGAAAGACTCGCCTTTTGGCCATACCCCCAACTTCGGCCCCATTTGTGGATCCTTAAGCTACTTATCCGCTGCGGGGTCGGAAATGGACCTCTAGAGGAAAAAGGGGAGGCTCCGACGTTTCGACCTTGCTGACGAATATGGAAGACTCGCCTTTTGCGCAAAGCCTCAATTTCAACCCCATTTTTAGATCCTTAAAACAATCCTGTACTATGCTTAGGAGCTTCACTTTCAGCAGTCGAACAGCAACAACGGTCCTTCGGGGCGTGGGATCCAAGCTGTGAAGCTGTTATTTGTGTTGTTTCGATGCTTCGGTCTTTCACAACCACGAAATAGAGACACTCTGCACATGCGGCTGAATGCTGGGGTCCACACGGCGATCTCTTCTGAAGAGAGGGGTGACCCGTGCCGGTTACTCCTTGGTTGTACTGGCACAGGTTCTCTATTATATTCCTTCAAACGCCCTTTCTTTTTCTTTCAGCTTATCAGGGGTCTGCTGGAGTGTCAAAACTTGAGCAGAACCCCGGGACAGCAATGATGACAATGGTACTTCAACGTCGGTGAAGAGCTCTGCTCATATAACGACTCTGAGTATGTCACTTTGCCTTATCCTTGTTTTCGGATCACAGGTTAATAATACCACTGGAAAATGTTATCGTTTCATTCTTAAATATCGAATAGATCAATTCTGCTATACCTCGCTGAAAATTTTCAATTTATAGAATTTCTAGAACTTTTTGAAATGAAATTAAAGAAATGCATCAGAAAATACTGTTTCAAATCAAGTAGAAATATAGAATGAACACTTATTACACATTATCAAAAAAAAAAGAATCCAAAGAAAATTTAGAATATTGATTCAACTGGCACAAAAATTCAGCGGAAACTGCGATGTTTTATACTGGAATCATGAAAATATAATTCCAGCAATCTTTGTTAAAACCCATTGATAGAATGTCCTTCTGGCTTGATGATCATGAGGACTAAGATCTTTCACGCGTTGAATATAGAATGGATAGAGAAGTTGTTGATGCATCGTTCTCCAGGCAAGGGGGCGGCCACTTATTCCTTCTTCCGCTGAAATTCTTCTTACACCGGGATTTTCAGTCACAATATATAAAATTTGCTCTCCAACTTCTGAAGTATTACAGATTTTGGACGTCAAGTATCACGAGAGTTTTTTTGTTTTTGGGGAACCAGTTTCCCTCAATCGTTTGAAAACTTGATTGAACGTAACATGAGAAGGAAGTTGACGATCGGGATAAGCCTCTGTATAAAGGCGACGTGCTTCAGGATCACCTCCGTTGACACGGCCATACGTGAAGACCATATCACAGATTTCAATATTATAATAAAAAATTTCAAATTCAGTAATAAAAACTTTTTCTTAACAACAAAATGAAAGAAAGTGAACAACTCGAATCGGATGCAAAATACCCAATAAAAGTACATAAATGTCATATGAAAACCAAATGTTTCATGCCACCTATGATTTTTTTAATGAACCTACTGAAAAACATTTTAATTGTAAATTCAGTAAAGAAGACATCTGAAGGATGAAAAAAATCGAATATCGTATTTGGTTGCGCTACTAGTCAATTTGAAAACCGAAAATCGCTTTGCGAACCCATGTTAAAATGAAATTTTTTACTTATTTTTAGGTCTATAATCAGCTCCCAAAATATTGAAACTTTGTTTTAACACCCGGTATAATAATTATAATTTTATCAAATTGCAATTCGCCTATACATATATTCTTGGATATAACTGAGCCTTGAAAAATACTTCATACAACGTTTGTGTATTTTCTGTGAACGAACAAAGAATGCGAATGGTAATATTCAAGAAACCATTTGAGTTCTATTTCAGTTTTGAAAAGACCAAGGTCGTCTAGTGTGATATATGTTTTTTATTGATTGTTTTTAATTTGTGAGCATGAAGGTGTACAGAATCTCAAATCGCCTCTGTGAAGATGTGCTACATATTTTTTGAACACTTTTTGAAGAAGCTTCTTGAAATAATGTAATTTCGAAGAATTTCTTGAGATTATGTGGGGCATTTTTGAAGTGGAATTTTGTTTTCAAGATACCGTTATGAAACAGTGCTGTTTTCATTCAATATTTGTTGAGAAGTTCAATCAATATTCCATGTTTTCTTTGAGTACATACTTTGATTTATTTTTGGTACAGTGTAATGAGTGTTAACATTGCCAAACAATCAAGTTGAAGATTTTATTTCTTCTGGGGGTGATATTTCTAACGTTCTTGAGTATAGTTCATTTATTTCTACAGGTTCACGACATATCAATATTTTTGAACATTACTAGTTTTCCGCTCTTTATTTTCCAACACTCATTGTACTTGTACAACAGTTCATGGAATTCCTGCTGGATTAGCGGCGGAACTATTTGCTTATCGCAGGTAAATAAAATTTGCACTGATATCAAACATCAATATTTGCAGTTTTAAATTGCAATATAATCAAAATTTTCAAAGGTTATTGTTAAACGTTATCGGAACGAATGGTATGAGTGAATGATTCCACAAAGTAAATTTACTTTCTCTATCTGAGCAATAAATCTATAATATCATTATTTCAGTTCAATTGAATTAAGATTTCAAATTATCCCCGTTTAGATTTGTCATATTTCTCTGAATTCTCTTATTTCCTTTCGATACCTTGGTCGTTTTTTTTTGGAAAAATGAAAAACAACCTTCGTATGATCGATAAATATTTTATTGTATTTTATTATACATAATGGTAATTCTGGTCCAACATCTCTTGTCATTTTTTTGGTAATCGCATGATTCCACGCTGATAAAATTTTTGCAGGCATAAAACTGATCCAGGTAATTTTTGACCTCTTCATTTGCAGTAAAGGTTTTACCGTCCAAAAATTTTGCAATGACCGGAACAATGACCGAAGGCGAAAGATGTGAAAATATGGTGGGTGTGGCAATGTATCGCATTTAAGTTGTTAAAGCTTTTGGCGAGTGACCAAACTTGCACCAGGTCTCACATTATCTTGGTGGAACACTACACCTTTTTTTTTAATTCATTCTGGCCTTTTCTGTTGAAGTGCATCACCTTTTTCTATTGGATAATGGCTTTCGAATACTTTGAGCCGGTTTATCTTTTTTGCCCGATGATCTCTTTCGTTTGAGATTGTTAAATACATCCCATTTTTGTCCTCAGTAATGATGCGCTAAAAAGATAGATTATTTTCGATAACGTTTGAAAAGCGAATCACAAATTTCTCCCCATGAGAACATGGGGAACCCATATATCGAGCTTCGAGGCTATACCCAGGCTTTATAAACAGTTGAATTCGATAAATTTAACATCTCACTGATCTCACGTCTTGTTATTTGCATCAACTAATGCCTTTATCGTGTTTTTATGAGCTTTAAATGGTCTTATAGAACGCGGTGCATCTTCGACATCAAAATTGCCTGATCGAAATTTTGAAAACGAGTTCTGGCACTGGCGTACTGTCAACACATCTTTTCCATATACATCGGTTAATTTTTTTTTGGCTGGAACAGCATTTTTACCTTATTTACAGTAAAAAAGTAAAATATGACGAAAATCCTGCTTATTGCTCTGCTTATTTAAAAGGACACCAACCAAAAACTCCTACGTAGAATAATTTTCTTAAAAAATTTTTCTGATGCTGATCTTCGATCTTTTGTGGAGATCCCTCAGATGCTTTTTCAGCTTGTGCGAGTTAGGAGTTCAGTTTTGTTCTGAGTAGGCTTTGTTAGTACGATCCTACGCCACTTTAGGTCACAGCACTGTTAATTTTGGACCCAACAGTGGAATGGTGGCCGACATCCGTCCAACTAGAAAATTTCGTTCTCGTCCAACAAAGATTTGAACCCGCTACCTTTCGGTTACGAGCACAATTGGACTTTTTCATACACAAGCCTTGCTAAATCAACTCTCAAAACATCTAATTATTATGCGGCTTAAGTGTTAAGTTGGGTTCCAAAAAATACAATTAAATCCTCTTCCAGGAAAAAACAAAATTACTTTCCGAACAACCTTATACATAATACTTAAAAAATCCATTTCATTATTTTGATAAAATATACACATTCAGGAACTTGTTTTTCTGATATCTGAATAAACGTGGAGAGTAATAATAACACTGATGTTTAGAATATATATTTTGAAAATTCCAGCTGTTATCTGTAATACTTATTAGGAGGAAATAAATAAATTAAACACCCTACTGATAGTACTCGAAAACGATACAAAACGAAGTAATTTCGTATTAACTCAATTTCTGGAATGAAAGCAAATAAAGATAGATTTCAATGCGACCACAATTATTTCAATACATGCAGTCACCCTTCATCTCAAAGTTTCATGACTTTCAATTTTCATCGTGCAAGAAAAGTTTTGTAAATATCCTTAAAAAATCCAACGGATAAGGGTCCGGGGGCCGTGGTAGCCAACATACCGAACCTCCTCGTTTTTATCCAACAATCGTAAATATCATTCAAGTTCTGTCGGATATTAAGTCGAAAATGAGCTGGTCCCCATTGTGTAAAAACTATAAATTTCCGCACTGATCTAAGGGTTTGTCTTCTTGAAGAATAGACAATCCTTTGTTTAAACCTGGAGGCAGTCATTTTCATTGAGTTTATCGAAGAAAAGTATTGTAAAAATATTACATACCTGATAATAATTTCATTGAAAGAAAACACGTTGAGGAGAACTGTAGGACTAAAGTCCATGTTAAATATGTGTTCCTAGACCATCTGAATTAGCTTCTGGTCAATGATTATTGTGAAGATTTCTAATATCATCGCGGGTAAATGCTACTTCGTCAGTGAAAAGAATAATACACAAAAACTCTTTGTCAGCTCGTTCAGAAACTGCTTCAAAGGAAAAGTCGTTAACGGTAATCAGTGAATTCTGTGACTCTTTGAAGGTTGCAAGGATAAAGGCGTTCTCTAACCTGACATATGACTAAATTTATCAATAGTAGCTAGTTGTCTGCAGCAGCTTCTTTTCTTTGTATACCATAATCGATTCCAGGTTTATTCAAAGACCCAAATGGACCTAAACGTCCAAATATTCTATGAGATATAGCTTTTTGAGGAAAAATAAGCAGCTATGTAAAGGCGATAAGCTGCTTTGCTATTGCCAGGACAGTTGAATCCCTGGCGTAAGTTGGCCAGCCATGGAATTCTTCGTCTACTAATTGACTTTTTCCCCAAGCTCTTTCCTTGCATTATAGGCTGTAAGAAACTGTATTTTCCTCCTCTCTTTAGGTGAGCGAAATATTGTAGTTCACGTTTTTTGGCAGTATCGATTAATTCATTTGTTCCACATATACGTTTCAGCACTTCACTGTTAGTCACCTTAGCACTCTAGGGAAGGAGTCCCCAATACATCCAGTACTCGAAAGATTCAAAATTTTCAAGGTTGTTTTTCTTCCAGGTTCAGGCTTCCACCCCAAGTAGCAATACCGAAAATACAAACCAGTTGACCATTGCAATTCTTATTTGTACATTCAAGTTCCTGGCACAAAGTAGGTTTCTCAACTTTACGAACTCTTGTCAATGCTATTCTGGTCCCCATTTCTAGTTTTTGGTCATGATCCTCGCAGATCCATAATCCCAGATATTAAACCATTTCCACACGTTCTACAAGTTTGTTGACATAAATCAATCGTACATGTCTTATCTTGGCAACGCTTCTTCATTGTCTAACTCCAAACATGTGACTTGGTAAATATCAA
Source organism: Megalocaria dilatata (assembly GCA_034642435.1). Lineage (NCBI taxonomy): Eukaryota > Metazoa > Arthropoda > Insecta > Coleoptera > Coccinellidae > Megalocaria > Megalocaria dilatata. The sequence goes on along the minus strand of CM067859.1, from coordinate 42,966,977 downwards.
GTCTTCTTTGAAGCAGTATAATAAGGCCGAATAAAGAGTCCCTGGTTCCAAGCCAATCTCTAAAACCAAATTGACTTTCTGTTATTTCATCTTCATTTTACATGTATTTATCCCTTTATGAATGATCATCGAGGAGGCCTTCAATGCATGAGACATAAGGCTTATTGTTATGTGGTCTGAACATTCTCTTGAATTATCTTTCCGAGGAAGCATTATAAATGTTGATTTTAGCCATTGATCTGAAATGATTTCTGTTCTGTATTGTAAAGGTCAACTAACTCTTCATTTTCCTCATCATCAATGAAAGTCAGAAGTTGCTGCTTATCCGGAACAACCGCCTTGTTTCCCTTCAACATTTTGATTGCATTGCTCGACTTGTAATCTCAGTTCCATCTATCATCAGTCCATTTTCAATATTCAAGCAAGTCCTTGTGTCCTTAAAGAGCTCCTGCCAACGCTTCAACCTCGCGCTAGCATGAAAAATTAATGCGTTTCATTTATCGAACAAAGCAAAGAAGGACTTCTGCTCATAATACAATTCCCAAAACGACGAATTGTCAAGGGGTTCGGGAAAGTTTCAGGCGGAGAGGTATTGTCTGTATCGAAAACAGTGATATGGAATATCTACTTCAATTTGCTTTCTATTTCAGCGTCCTCAATTCTTCAATCAGAATTATGTGATTTTACCAGTATTCCTTTTTTATGGAGAACCACACTATTTGAGACTGTTTTCCTCGAAAACGGTGAGGTTTCAAGCTTTCGATTAAGGATACCATTTTCAAAGAGTTCTCTTCAGGAATTTCAATTCTTTCAAAAAATTCATGAAAATGATATTGACGTTCAAGTTGTGGACGTCATAATATGACAAACCATTTTACCTACGCCACCAAAAATGTTTTAAACAAACGAGAAATATAGGAAGTTCATATAGATATGCTAAATATCCGAAGCAACGCAACGCAATTAAAGGCTTGAAATTACCTTCCCATCCACTGCTCCCATGAGCGAAGGATTGGTATACGCTCAATCGGCAGCAAAATGAAGAAGTTTCCATTTTGCTTACAGTATCGACTGTAAGCTTCGAAGCACTTTCTTTTTCTACTGATATGATGTGTCATACTCAGAGTCGTACAAGTCGGTATATGAGCACAGCTCTTCACCGACGTTAAAGTACCATTGTCATCATTGCTGTCCCGGGGTTCTGCTCAAGTTTTGACATTCCAGCAGACCCCCGATAAGCTGAAAGAGAAAGAAAGGGGGTTTGAAGGAAGATAATAGAGAACCTGTGCCAGTACAACCAAGGAGCAACCGGCACGGGTCACCCCTCTCTCCAGAAGAGATCGCCGTGTGGACCTCAGCATTCAGTCGCATGTGCAGAGTGTCTCTATTTGGTGGTTGTGAAAGACCGAAGCATCGAAACAACACAAATAACTGCTTCACAGCTTGGATCCCCCACCCCGAAGTACCGACGTTGCTGTTCGACTGCTAAAAGTGAAGCTCCTAAGCATCGTAGAGGATTCTCTTGAAGATCTAAGAATGGAGGCGAGCAGAGCGAGTCTTCCGAAATCTTACTCCGGTCGAAACGTAGTAGTCTCCCTTTTTCCTCTAGCGGACCATTTCCAACTCCGCAGTTAGTTGCTTAAGATCAACGAAACGGGCCGAAGTTGGGGCGAGCAGAGCGAATCCCACCCTCGTCTAAACGTCGTAGTCTCCCTTTTACCTCCAGCGGACAAATCAGGACCCCGCTGCGGGAGCTTAAGGATCTGAAGATGGGGCCAAAGTTGGGCGCGAGCAGAGCGAGTCTTCCGAGATCTCACCCCAGTCGAAACGTCGTAGTCTCCTTTTTTTCTCTAGCGGACCAGTTCAGATACCTCAGCGGATAAGTGACGAAGGCTGGAAAGTCCACGCTGAGATTCAGCAGGGCTTCGTCTTCGCCAGTGTATGGATTACGAAACTGTAATCGATCGCAGGGTAGCGTGCCTCCGTCGTCAACCAGATCCACAACTACCCCGTACGATTCCAAGCCTTGCTGAAGGAAATAGACGGTTGTGGGATAACATGATGGTATGGTATCCAAGAAAGAATCAAAGTAAGTAAGTTGGTTCGAGAGTCTCTGCTTTAAGCATTATAACCATATCCTGAATTTCATAATGAAACTAGGATTTCAGTCATGACAAGCATCCCCACCGCGACAAGGTACAGACATAATTGGGGGGTGGATATGCTGTCTCAAGGAAGGAAGTATGGTACCCAAGTTGTTTCGGACGCAACTCACACGCCAGGTTTCAAGCTTGCCTGAAACTCATCGGTGGAGACCCCCAAACCTCGAAGTGCTGTCCCAAACTAACCTGGATGAGGAACTAGTACCCTGAACAGACGGAATACTCCATTAGTCTAGTATGCATGCCTTCGAGTTCTACAGGAGGTCAGAAACCACGAACTCGAGGATTCTAACATGTCATCTGGATCTGGATATCACGTGACTAACGAGAGGGCCGACTCCATTTCGGGCGACTGCGATATCAAACTCCAAATAGGGGATGGCGACATGAAAAATCTCTTAAAGCTAGCATAGATCCATTTCTGACGTACTCACTCTCATGAATAGAGTACCTGCAATCGGTTAGAACCACTCCGCTTTTATGAGTGTGCGTCCTTTGTTGCAGCGCCCACCCTTAGTATCCAAGCAATCAATTATCAAAATTCGAACAAGAAATGGAAAAAAATAAGTTGAAAAGTGTGAAATTTCTATATACAGAAATATTTGAGAGTAGCTCCAGACGTACAGGCCAAGGAAAATAATTCATAATTTAAACAGAAACGCCTCTAAATGAGAGTTAATAGTAGGTACAGCCAATCAACTTCATAATGAGTAAAAATATATTAGGTTTTTGATATTTTTTTGTATATTTCATGGAATCATTTTCTGTCAAATTATTGCACATCGGTTTTGAAACCTGTAGCCTATTCACTATACTCCCTTCCAATAACAGGCATGAAATATATTGCCTCTCAGCATGTTCATTTGACGATTTGACGATAGAATAGAATATATATATATATATATATATATATATATATATATATATATATATATATATATATATTCTATTCTATTCTAATCTATTCTATTCTATTCTATTCTATTCTATTTTATTCTATGACTTTATCACACAAAAAATGTTATCGTTTCATAACGGTTTACTACAATTGCAAAAAAGCTGTGAAGATGAATCAAAATTCAAACCAAAAAATAAGTGTAACACAAGTTTTGTGGAAATTACTATGTATCTACTACCAGAAATTGTTTTTGAATATTATTATACATGTTACTGCAGTTTCGAACTATCGTTCATTTTCTGAAAAACTAACCGCTGAATCGGTCAAATAATACTGAAGCTCTCAAGGAATGCGGGTTCTTACGAGGGAGCTTCTACCTCTAAATTAGGGAGACTGCGTCTGCGCACGTGGACTCTTCAGACAGGCGCAGTGCGCATCTCTGTCTGTGATGCCAGTGACCATGTGTTCCACTTTGGAAGAGTCGTTGAACTCTGTGTACGTTGCCGTATTTGAACTCGGCTGGGACGGTCTATCAGTCAGGAATATTTAGACTAGTCGTGTCCTCTATATGATACGCCGGTCAAGCTGCAACAGAGCAAGGCAGGATTCTGGAGGAGGAATGAAGAAATTGGTCACTACAATACAATAAGTATTATGATAAAGACTCATAAAAGTATTTTGCATAATAGCTATTTTTATTTCATTCCCATGTAATATTAATTCAATAAATAATAGTTTTGATTAAATTAAAATAGAACATAAATGATATAAATTAAGTATTCAAAGTATAACTCAGCATAATGAATCCATAATTCAATAATTCTTTAACAGGATCTGAGTGGAAAATGTAAAATTGTCCATACGACAAAAACCAAACGTGGTTGAAATAGCCCTGATGAAGATTTTGTAACAAAATCGAAACTAGTTGACCTTTTTCTTAAAAAGTTGGTTTTGTTATAACCTAGACCTTGAACCTGTTAAAAAATTATTGAATTGTTATATACATAGGTGTTATCTTGATTAATTATAACGAATCGATACAAAGTGATATAACTTTTTCGTTGCCTAAATTTTCTATTCGATTACATACGAAATCTTCAAGGATATTTTTAATGAGACCACATATTGGATTCGTTATAATATTGTGGATAAAAATTCCTCAAAAATGTGGTCCAATTCAAAATTATGGGAATGACGTGGAAAAAATAAATAATGATAACATACATTCAGATTACAGCATAGAATAATTCGATGATAATATCATCTCTACTGAATAAAAGTTTCACTTTTTTCAGTCTTATAATTATTACCTACAGGAGAAAGTTTTTTCGTTGAGAATTTGGAAAACTGATTCATTCTGCCAACCACAATGAAATTCCTGATAATTACTGAGAAAAATCAATTCGATGATTTCAATTTCACATTTTATGACTATATCGTCTGAGGTTTTTGACCATTTCGAATTTTTCATTTTCTTTTAGTTGTTATTTCATAGAACACATATTGAAATTTATTATTTGAAGAGATAATAATAACTACCACTATGGATTTTGCTTTTTGTTTCTCTGTTATGGTGTCTCGCAATTCAGTATTCAACATCCATTATATAAGATATAACAAAGTCATCAGTCCTGTTATTACAATTGTACTGAATGAAATTTGGTAAGAACCATTCGTATTGCAGTCCTGGACTGAAGTCATGCTTTGCAATTTTTTGCAAATATCGCCACCGTCCTTGAGCTTACGGATACATTGTTGTACTCTTATCGACTTGGATGCCAAATGTCCCCGGAATATGTCTCCTGGAAAATAAAAATAATTCATTGAGAATACTGTGTGGATCAAATGCAATATGATGAAACAGATATAATTAATATAACATGAGTCTTTTAAGAGACTTTCTCATTATATACTAATAAATTTCACGAAAAAAGAACCGAGCATTGCCAAAAACATGACTTAAAATCATTTAAATGCTTCAAAGGATTTTCGATAAATTCAGAATATGCTATATCGGAAATGTGTTAATAAACAAATATGCGAACGAAGCATTTCCATATTGATGAGAACTTATTTTCATATCTTCATTTATAAAATCTGCCCTAAAATTTTCCTCTCAGCATTATGTAATTCTCATTAAATAAAATATCAACACTGTGGCTTCTTCAAGTTCACATTTTGAACTAACTCTGAAAATTAAACCTCTTATATAGCTAAAAGCTCAAAAAAAGTGGCGGTACAAATAACTAACAATTTTTGAAAATAAAGATGAACAAACGTCTACAAAATGGGATGAAAATAAGCATCAATTTAGAAACATACCGATAAAGAAAAAAATTGCCAAAGATCCTACTGAATAATAATAATAGTGTATTGCCATCAAAAATTTTCATGGTTCGTCCCCTTAAAAATTTCAAATAATATTTAAAATGAAATAGAATAGAAAGGCCTTTTACTTGATAGAAGAAATATAACAAAATTTAAATATTAAAACATATTGAAATATGTTCACCTTCTACAATTTTAATTTCAAAAAATTTTTATTCAAAAAAACTTTTAGAATTAAATTTATGTCTACAACAAGCACTGCTTACATTTAATAGACGTATATAATCAAAAATCAATATATAATGTCAAATGGAATAAATAACCCTACAGATATACGAAAGTAATTAAAATTAATAAATAAATATTTAAAGGAGACAAAATTTTGCTTCTGGTCTTACCTTTAAGAACACCAATTGCCTTTTAAAAACATGAACACACTTAAAGGACTTCTCAAAGAATATAATTTATTTGAAATATTTAAGATATTTAAATATTCGAATAAGTTATTTAAAAAATCTCTAACAAATGTGCACTATATCTTCAAAAAACAAATATAATTCTAAGCAATCCCGTCCTCAGTCCTCATTTAATATTCCAAATATCAAAATCAAAAAACTAACCTATATCTCTCCACGTGTTAAAAGACTAAAGCTTCGAAACAAAGATCAGCTACATAATTCAAGATTGATCTATGTTCTAACAAAATCAGAGAACAGTATAAGTTATTTTGAGGTTAATTTAAATTCATTGATATTCCATAATGAGATTTATTGAAGCCAAAATACAATTATACATTATATGTAAAATAAAATAGAATAGAAAGCCTTTTACTTGATAGAAGAAATATAACAAAATTTGAATATTAAAACATATTGAAATATGTTTATCTTCTACAATTTTAATTTCAAAAAATTTTTATTCAAAAAAACTTTTAGAATTGAATTTATGTTTACAACAAGCACTGCTTACATTTAATAGACGTATATAATCAAAACTCAATATATAATGTCAAATGAAATAAATAACCCAACAGATATACGAAAGTAATTAAAATTAATAAATAAATATTTAAAGGAGACAAAATTTTGTTTCTGGTCTTACCTTTAAGAACACCAATTGCCTTTCAAAAACATGAACACACTTAAAGGACTTCTCAAAGAATATAATTTAATTTGAAATATTTTATATATTTAAATATTCGAATAAGATATTTCAAAAATCTCTAAAAAATGTGCACTATATCTTCAAAAAACAAATATAATTCTAAGCAATCCCGTCTTCAGTCCTTATTCAATATTCCAAATATCAAAATCAGGTTAGTTTTTTGATTTTGATATTTGGAATATCAAATGAGGACTTGAGACGTGTGATATGTTCCATTCCGCGTAATGCTGGTTCTGTTCAGATGCGTATATCTCAAGCATTCCTTGATATGAAGTGATGGAAATGTGATTACACCATAATTTACAAATATTTGCTTACAGGAGTCTGTATTCTTCATTCCATTTATGATTTGAATGGCCCTATTCTGTAGAATGAAGACTCTGGAAACATCAGATGCATTACCCCATAGGAGCATACCATACTGCAATATACTTTGAAAGGTTGGAAAATATGCAGTTTTCATCATTTCGTGAGTACCACTTTCCTTCAGTTTTCTCAGCAAATAAAGACTCTTTGATAGTTTATCACAGAAGTAATCAATATGCGAGGCCCAATTCAGTCTGTTGTCTAAGATGATTCCTAAAAATTTGGCAGTCGCCTTACTTTGCCTACTTCCACATCTCAATTTTATAGTGTTATCCGAATTCAACTTAAGCGAGTTCATTGTGAACCATTTCTCAGTTTAATTCGTAGCACGTTCTATTTTTTTCAAAAAGTGACCTGAGTCTTTTGAGCTTATTACCACAGAAATATCATCGCAATAGATGCATAAGCTGCTGTAACACTGAAAGCTTATATCATTAATGTACACTGAAAAAAAAAACAGGTCCCAGTACCGACCCCTGAGGTATTCCACAATCAATTTTTTGTTCAGTAGACATTTTTCCATTCCAATGAACACTTTGATATCTGCCCTCCAAATACGACTCTAATATTTTGAGTACGGTCCCTCTGAAACCACACAATTTGAGTTTCTCAGCCAATATTTCATAGGATACAACATCAAAAGCCTTGCTCAAGTCGAAATTCCAGCATATCAACAGACTCATCATCATCCATGGCTTCAATAATTGTGTTAATTGCTTCCATCAGCAGTGTAGTTGTACTTCGACCTTTTCTGTATCCGTGCTGACCTTTATTCAATAAATTCTTTTTCTCCATTCATTTCAGTATTTTCTCTTTTTTAGCTATCTCAAAAATTTGTGGTAGGCAAGGTAGAATTGCTATTGGTCTGTAGTTAGTACATTCATTTTTATCTCTATTTCCTTTATAAATGAGAATTATTTTCGCAGTTTTCAGCTCATTCGGAAAACAGCCTTCCTGGAAGCATTCATTGATTAGTATTGAAATTGGATAACTAATATCCTCCCTCAAGACTTTCAAAATTTCAGGTTTAATATCAAAAGCATCTGACGAGTCTTTTGACTTTAGAGATGATATTATCTTTTAGATCTCATTTACGGTGCACTCAAAAAGAAAACAAGATTTTTCACTATTTGATGCCAAGATTTTTGGTAATTTGTGACTTTGGGATTTTGTTATTAATTCTTCTCCAATATTTTTGCCAATACTTGTAAAATAGTTATTTAGCATTCATTTTTTTTTTTGAATTTTCATTTCTTATCACCTTCCATAACGCTTTCTGTTTATTTTCGGCTCTATTTACGTATTCTTCATTCTTCTTTTTCATAATTTTATTTATTCTTTTGATATATTCTTTCTTATAAGACTTGTAAGCTGATAAGGATATTTGATCTCTTTTTATTTTTTCTATAGTATCTAACGCGTTTAAGGTGTTTTTTATTTCTACTATTTCTTGCGTTTTCCAGATGAGTTTTTTTTTATTTACTTTAATCTTTTTTTCCTCCAAAGGTACCGCCTGGTCGATTATTTGCAACAGATATTTATGATGAGCTGAAAAAGCTTCTTTTGCATTTTTTTGGTGGAAAAAATTCTCCCAAGATATTTGAGATAATTCATTACTTATTGGACTTATAATTTCTTTTGTGATACATTTTCTCCTAATAATTTGCATTTCATTTTCGGATTCATTAACCGAAGCCGGAAATCTCAAGAACTGTGCCTGGTGATCAGACATGTGAAGTTCTAATGTAATACAATTTTGATATTTGATGTTTAAAAATATATTGTCTATACAAGTTTCCACGTTTTTACGTTTCGCGAAAACTCCTTTCTAAACCGAAAGAGTACAACAAATTAGTTATTGCCTTATTTTCTTTAGTATCAACGAGATATTTATACATTCAAAAGCGAACCAAAAAGGTAATAAATCAATCCGTTTGCATTTTCCAGAATATTCCAACATCCCCTCCAAAAAAATTTTCTCTGATAAATCAATAATCAATAAGATAAGTATTTTCTCATATTACTTCGCTTCGCATTGATAAGGACCATGAGCTGTGGCAATACAGATCTGCAGAATTAAATTTACTTCGCTTAGCGTTGAATTAGCCAAGACTTTAATTTTCATTATCCAAACAGAAACAAAATTTCTTGCTTAATATGCAATTAAAGATTTTGGAACTTATAGACAAAATTAAGAGTATCGAATTACCAAAACATTCTAAATTAACTTCATTTTTGATAAATGTTATTGATTTCTCACATCCTCCTAAAATACACAAGACAGATGGTCCTACAAAGCCCTTTGTTTCTTATAAAAATGCACCCGCGTCAAAAATTTGTGAACATCTCAACATCATTTTACCAAATTTGGTATAAGATAGCCCCCCCAAAATACTATACAGCTCACAGAAGAACTAAAATCTTTTAAAATTCCCCCTAACGATGTTTCATTCGATGTTGTGAATTTATTTGCTTTCATATCTAATGTAGAAATCAAAAATGTAGTTCAAAATTTATTACAGCAAAACCAATAACCCACCTCCGAAATTATACAAGAAACAATGATTCTTCTTGAAATATGCCTCAAACAAAGTTATTTTAAATTCTTCCATAAAATTTATCAACAATTACACGGTCTCCCTATGAATTCTACCTTATAACCACTTTTGAGCGAAATTTTCATAACCCATTTCGAAAATAAAATCTTTTCTTCACAAGAAAATTCGAAAAAGAAAGTTCTTTATTGGAAAAGATATGTGGATGATGAATTTTGCATTTGGTTAGGTTCTATTAGACAATTAGAAATGTTTCTGAATTTGTTAAATTCATTTTTCAATTCTGTCAAATTCAGTATTGAAATCGAAAATTCCCGAAAATCAATAAATTTTTCAGATATTCAGGTAACAAGAAATCTTAATTCCCTTGAATTTGACATATTTAGAAAATCCACGCACACTGATTCATTAATACATAACAACAGTTTCCACCCTCATAATATAAAAATGTCTCCTTTACACGCCTTTGTACATAGATTACTATCAACCCCTGTCTCAAAAGAAAACTTTAACAAAGAAATGAAAGTTATAAGCGTCGAAAAATGGTTACAATATAAACCTAATCGATAAATTAATTTTCAAGAAACAGCATAAAAAGGCTCTAGCTTCTCTTTACCCTATTCTTCAGGACAAAGTAAAAGAGACATTCCATATCATAAACAACATACCACAAATAAGTAACAAAATTTGCAGTAGACCAAAACAGAATAATATTAATATTGTTTGTACAAATAAGAAAAACTTAGGTTCACTCTTAGTCAATACCAAAGACCGTCGTGAAACGTGTGATAAAAGCGGTATATACAATTTAATTGTAATGAATGCCCTGCATTTTAGATAGATCACACAGGACGATCTATAAACATAAGGGTAGAAGAACATAAAAAGTATATTACAGAATAAAATAACATCTGGTTTTTCCGAACATTGTTTAAATAACAACAACCATTTCATAGATTTCAATAGAACTGAGATTTTACACGTAGGTAATAAAAGCAGAAGTATGGACCTTTTAGAAATTTTGTTAATTTATTTAGCACATGGTAAGAAGCCACCAATCACAAATGAACAACTTAAATTCAATTTATCACCATTGCTCTTATCTGTAAAAGATTAGGACCGAACAAATACCATATTTTTACACTGTTCAAAATTGTACCTGTGATCTACCCTACCATTATTAATAGTATTTTCAGATTTGTTCTCTTCAGTTTCGAAAATGGGATAAAAACCCGAAACCTATATGTCAACAGACATCAAATAAATAGTGAAACTTAAGCCAAGTTGTTTTCATTTACTTTATTCATTTCATTTGTTGTACAGAATTAATTTCCAAGTATTCTACCTAGACAAACAATAAAGGTTATCGAAAAACTTTTGATTAAAAATAACAGTGATCCAGGAAAAAGAAAAGATATTAAATAGTCTGGAGATTTGTGTAGAACAAAACTATTTTGAATTTAATGATTCTATTTATAGTTCAAATTAAGGTTCAATTATGGAAAATCCAATAATTCCGATTTAAGCAGAAATTTTTATGGATAATTCAGAAAGAAAAATTCACTCAATTCCCTAAGGTGAATGTTTTCTTTATTGGTTTACATATTAATGATGATATCATTTTATCTTTAGGGGAACAGATACATCCTTCCGAAATTTTAATGAGTTCAATAATAAAATACATCGAAACACTAAATTCACTTTCAAGAACGAAAAAAAAATTATTATATTAATTAATTTAATTCTAAAAGTTTTTTGAATAAAAATTTTTTTGAAATTAAAATTGTAGAAGACTAATAGATTAAATCTGTTTTGATATTAAAATTTTGTTATATTTCATCTATCAAGTAAAGAGCCTTTTTCTATTTTATTTACATTTATTTAGATTTAAATCTGTAGAGATTCCGGAGAATTAATCCTGCTATTATCTGTGATATTGATGAAACTGTTCATAGTAAGTTTTCAATATATATTAGAGGTTCTATATTTTGGCAGTAAAAGTATTTCCGAATTTCTCGTGTTATAGTCATGATAACTACAGAGATTATCCAAAGTTCCGAAATGTTCACGGATTATAAAAAGCGACTTAAAATGTTTATACAAGGAAGAGTCATAATGCCGCTTTTCATGAATACTGGATGCGGCAATTAGGGCCACCAATGAATGGGTTGGTTCGCTCTTGAAGCAAACCCCCCAATCACGTCGGGGTCACAAGTGACGCCCTTGAGTGAATGCGTGTGTTGTGAGGGAGATTCTACATCTTATTTGGGAGGCGGTGTTTCGTTCTGAGCATGCGGACCTAAACTCTTCAGACAGGCGTGGTGCGCATGTTTGCCTGTGACGCCAGTGGCCTGTGTTCCACGTCGAAACGGTCGTCGAACGTTGTGTGCCTTTCCCTACTCGAACTCAGCGGGGACGGTCAGTCAGGTATTGTTTCGACTAGTCGTATCCTCTATATTATACTGCAAAAAACTGCAGCAGAGCAAAGCAGAATTCTGGACGATGAGCAAAGAAGGTGGTCGCTAACTATCAGTCATAAAACTCGATAACCAATCATAAAAATTGCACCGAAATCATAGATTTTAACATTCTTTCATCATAAAAAATGAAGTATATCGAATGCATGCGATGGATCAAAAAATATTCCTGCGACCCTTCTCTAAGCTTACATATACTTCTTGAATAAACTTGAAGGCTGTCGTTTCAGTAAATCTACAGGGTGTTTATTTTAGAGTGATAGAACTTTCGATAGGAATAACTGTGATTTGACAGAAGGTAGAAGCCATGTTGTTTTGACATTTCTGTTCAGTGAGCATTAACAAATTTTCATGAAAATACTCACGCCGCAACAACGTTTACAAATTGTTGAAATTTATTTTCAATTCAGTGTTCTATTTGCCAAACTTATAGAGCATTTAATGAAATTAATGGTTTACATAATCGTCCATCAGAGTAGCTTATTCGTCGAACTATCGATAGATTTCATACAACATTTTCTATACTCGATGCAACAACAACAAGACAAAGAACTGTACGTACAGAAGAGAATATCGCTGCTGTAAGTCATAGTGTTAACGATCATCAAGATTTGTCTATTTGTCGACGTTCACAACCAGTTGGACTCTGTGCATCCACCACATGGAAAAATGTGCGTAAAGAGCTTGGTCTACACCCATACAAGATCCAACTGGTTCAAGAACTAGAGTCACTTGACCATAATACGCGTCGTTTTTTTGCTGATTGGGCCCTAGAACAGCTTGAAGTTAATCTACTTTTTTATCGTGAAAGTGTGTTTAGTGATGAAGCTCATTTCTGGTCGAATGGCTATGTAAACAAGCAAAATTGCCGTATATAGAGTGAAAACAATCCTCAAGAAGTTCTGCAGGTTCCGTTGCTCCTGAAAAATGTACTGTATGGTGTGCTCTACACGCTGGAGGCATCATTGGTCCATATTTCTTTAAAAACGATGCTGGAGCTAATGTTACAGTGAATGGTGCTCTTTACAGATCAATGATCAATGATTATTTGTTTCAAAATTTGAATGGTATCGACCCAGAAGTGTTTTGGTGCCAATAAGATGGTGCTACACTTCAAGCTGCTACCGTAACAAGTGATTTATTGAAAGAAAGATTTGACAATAACATTATTTCGAGAATGATCCAATTAATTGGCCTCCAAGATCATGCGACATAACTCCACTGGATTATTTTTTATGGGCTTATGTCAAGTTATTGGTTTATGCTGATAAATCAGAAACAATAGACGCTTTGGAAGCCAACATAACACGTGTTATTGATGAAATAAGGCCTGAATTAGTCGAAAAAGTGGTCCAAAATTGTTCTGGTCGAATGCGATTCTTCAGGGCTGGTCGTGGTGGTCATATACCTTAGACAAAACGTTTAGGATCAAAATTGATTGGTAATTGACAATTTCACATATATCATTTTTATCTTTATGAACTGTTGGAAGTATGGATGCCCTTAGCACGGATGGAAAGATACCATAAGTGACGAATTTATTGAATAAGCAAGATTTTCAGACAGACACTCTCCATATATCTTGAGTATTCTAACAAAGATTAAATCAAATGACTGGAGTATGCAGTTGGCTCTAGGTGAAACATTATAACAATTTTTTTTTTCAAATGAAAAAGAGATTAAAACAGTACCAGAACTGTTTGTACCCAAAACTTCTGTATTATCATCTGGATAGAAAAAAGGTTTTTCGAATCCAGACATTACAAATTGCCTCTATGTTATAGTTCAAAACTCAAACACAGCCGAATAAATTCTGTTGATCGTCGGGTATAAGCAGCAGACATGCATGTTGCATAGCTTTTTGGCTACTCTTCAGTGCAATGCTTTAACGCCGACAAATGTAACACAGCCACGCACCTACATATATTAGCCATTCATAGAGACACTAATGTTTTGCTAAACAACAGTGTCATCTGATGTACTCGAATATACATACGCAAAATACCACACCATGCTAAGTCAAGAATTAAACTGCATTCCCGATTACTTCAAAAGCTTTACAGATGGAAAAATCTTCCTCACGCTCAAGTGATATTCTGTTAAGACAAAATGCACATAATTAGCATTTTTCTCAACTTAGTCAATTAACACGGCGGATATTTACTGTGAAATATGATGAAGAATATGAGATGGTGAATAGAAAGTTTTTTGAATCGGGAAAGTGCAATTTGCGCCCATGTTGCAATTCAAAACTCGAATACAACAGAATAAATTTTTACAACCATTGGGCATAAGCGCTATTGTTTGGCAAAACAATAGTTTTCCTATGCAGGGCGAGTATAGGTTCGTGACTGTGTTGCATTCGTCGACATTACAGCATAGCATAGGACAGTAGCCAAAAAGCTATGAAACATACAAGTCTGCTGCTTATGCTCAACGATCGACAAAATCTATTCGGCTACATTTGAGTTTGAACTGTTGTTTATATCATGTTTTCTTTATTTATTGTTGAATGATACTATATTGATGCTTCAGTTCCAGGTGCTCTGTTTATATGAATCTAAATTGAACATTAAACATTTTGAATACGTATATTCATATTTATTTTATTATTATATAGAGGTGGTTGGTAATGGAACTTTGTTTGAGAATACTAGAGTGTTTACAATGAATAAAATATGAATCCATAATTTGAGAATCGATACAACTATCATATTTTTCGGGATATGTCGTAACCAGACATTCCTGACTAACGATATTATCGGCTGTAGATATCAAAAAGAACAGGTAAATAAATCGACACAAAAACCATGTGTCGAGGATATGTCACAACGAGATATTCCTCAACGACGATAGTTTTAGTAATATACATTATTACAATAAGGCAGTTTAATCCGCACCACAAACAAGTACAGCAGACTATGTCTAAACAGAGCAGGAATCGGTCAGGAATCGACGATAATAATATCGGTATCCAGATTATAATAAGCTCATCAGATAGTAGTCGTATGAATACTGGATTCCCAACCAAATTTATGTTCTTGTTGCCGAATTATCTGTGTATTCACTGATGTCTTGTTTTTGATAACATAGGTCGCTACTAATTTGACTGATTATTTCACGTGGCAACATCTTCATTTTGAAGTCACCATTAGGTTTTTTTCAGTATCTGTCATTTTGCTGAAATGTACACAACATAGTTTCTGCATGATCGGAATATGTCAACTTTTGTACCAAATAATGTGTTTTAGCGGGAGTTTCACTTCATTACTTCAACATGGAGAAAAGGGTTGCGCAAGTTCTTGCATTTAAGTGGACGTTAATAGTGACCATATTCTAGAGTATCAAAAGTGCTTTGCCAGATATGAAAGTGGCAATTTTGATTCGAACGACCCGGTGCGCCAGCAAAGTTTGAAGATGAAGAACTTGAGGTGAGCCTCGATGAAAATGCATCAAAAACGCAAGAGGAACTAGCAAAAACACTTGGAGTCACTCAACCAGCCATTTACCATCTTTTAAAATCAATAGGAATGATCCGAAATGTAGGGAATTTGGTGCCGCATGAACTGAAGCCAAGGGAGGTCGTGCGCTGTTTTTTTCACGTTTGGACAATAAAATGCGGAGAAGATCATACTGTGTATTGGGTAGGACTAGTTGGGTTTAGTGTATTATGAGCTGCTACAATCGAACGAAAGGATCACAGGGGTGGTCTGTCAATGACAATTGATGCGTTTGAATCGAATAATGCGGGAAAAACGGCCGTAATACGCCGACAGATACGACAAAATTGTATTGCAGCACTTCTCAAATTACGATAATGTCAAAAAATAGATCGATGCATGGAGCGGTTAAAGAGCCCTCCCCTGTTTCGCGATGGAATCCATCACTTGCCAGAAAGATGGGAAAAAGTAGTGACTAGCGACGGATAATACTTGGAATAAATAACCAGTTCTTTACAATAAAGCTTTTAGAAAACACCGTACGAATTTATTTATACTATATATATATAGTATATATATATATATATATACTATATATATATATATATATAGTATATATATATATAGTATATATATATATAGTATATATATATATATATATTATTATATATCGGGTGTTTTCTTTAGACTGATAGAACTTTCGATAGGGATAATTGTGATTTGACAGAAAGTAGAAGCCATGTTGTTTCGAAATTTATGTTCAGTAAGCATTGACAAATTATCATAAAAAGACTCACGCCGCAACAACGTTTGAAAATTGTTGATATTTATTTTCAATATCAGTGTTCTATTCGCCAAACTCATAGAGCACTTCCTGAAATTTAGGGTTTACATAATCTAAAATAAATAGAGGTTTATACTTGATAAAAGGTATATAAAATTATTTAAATATTTTAATATTAGCCTTCAACATATTCAATGTCAAAAAATTATATTTAATAATTTTACCTCAGGAATTAAATTAAATTAATGTCATATAAGTACCACTTATATCGAACTATTTATAAAATAAATCTTCACTATAAGACATCCAAATGATATAACAAAATCCAATAAATAAAAATTGTTAATCAAAATTCTATAAATTCAATATTTTGAATAGACAAAATTTTGTTTCTGCTCATCAATTTTATGAAAACAGATATCTTTCAAAAATGTTTAACATAATCTTAAGAATTTCATCATAAAAGTATCTTACTTAGAATATTCAATATTATTGGATATCTAACCAAGTTACTTACTATAACATCTCAAGATATGTAAAAACATTACTAAAAAACAAGTTGTAAGAGAGACTTTGCTTCGTCAGTACTCAATTATATTCATATTCATTAAAATATAACATCAATCGACAAAAATATTCTCTCACCTTTTAACAATTCAGGTAAATGAATACTGACAATTTAAATGAAGTGTAGTGTTAACTCAACTGAATAATTCTGTCGTTTACCATTGATCTTAGAGATTGAAAGGCAATTCAACGGCCTCTGTTATAGTACAAGGACTACGTGTATAAAGAATGTTAAGGAAACCAAATAATTATATATTATGAATGAAATAAAATAAATAGAGGTTTATATTTGATAGAAGGTAAAGAAAATTATTTGAATATTTCAATATTAGGCTTCTAAATATTTAATTTCAAAAAATTATATTAAGTAATTATAATATAACTTCGGAAATCAAATAAAATTACGCAAAAAAATAAAAAAAAACACCCGATATAAAAAACCCTTTTTCAGGGAGTATACTCTTTTTATGTATCTCCATTTTGTATGTAATGATTACGATTTGTTTTTCACACCTTTCTGATGTAGTTGAAGATAACTGATCTGATATTATCATGAAAAGTTTTGAAAGCAGATATCAGCGGTTATTATGAATCAGACTAGAGCTAGTATTCCAATTTGGAGTGCTTTGACGCAATCATCATTTACATAAGAATGGTATTTTGATAAAAAAATAATGCACCATTCAATAATTTCTGATAGTAGGATTAATCATCATAACTGACAATATATTCTTTAAATAATTATGACATATATTCTACATCTATAAGGGTCCTGCATTAGTGCGTTCTTCTTCCATAACTGCCAAACCAGGCATCTTAAAAATTTCGTTCGAAAATAGGTTTCTTGTATTTAAATTTCTGCATCTCAAGAAATTATTTTACAATATACAGTTTCTCAAGTTCCCAAGAAAAGATATTCGACAAACGGGTGATTCCTCAAATGGATTGTCCTGTATATGTTCATGTATATTCAATGACCTCCACCATCTCTATTAAACTCGAAATCTTAGAAATATTTTTCTGACGGTACAGATCTTATTCAGAGAAAACTGGAAAAAGTTGAGCGCACAGCACTCCTCTGAAAGAATCTTAAAAGGTTGCAAAAAGAAGACGTAACACGAATGTGATACGAATTCTTGGTTATTGAAAGAGTCATCATCATAAAATATTAATCTGACATACACAGGATGTCCGTTATTGATTGCCAAATATGATGAATTTGAAATTAATATTTCTCGATTCTTTCAAATGTAAGGCCTTATTCATTTTTTCACTATACTTCAGAGAATTGAATACTTTACATTTTTTAAGAAGCAACTTTGAAGTTATTTTTACTTATGTAGGTATGGAAATGCCTAAAACAACTGACAATATCATTGACGGATTACTTACGGCCATTAGGATAGTCAAAACGATGAATTCGGCAGTAAAATTTATTCAAGGTTCACTTTATAGAGGCATCATTCCACCACTTCAATAAATAAGCTGTCCGAATTTGATTGCAACATGGGTAGAATTTCGGACGGATATTTACTGATCTAACATTCGGTTCTTTTTTGTTGAACTAAATATTAAAAAGCTTGATAGGTTCTGAAAATAGTTTGTCAAATTTATGTTCCCCATGGTTCCGCGTGTCATAAATTCTCAATGGTGCCTCGGGTTTTCAGTGAAGCCGAATCAGACAAGTTCAGAACTTCGTTTGAGAAGTGGACTTCAGTCCTTGTATTTCTGGAAAATATTTCAACAGACGAAGTAAGAAAGTGTTGAAAAAAAACAGATTTGAATACTTCACGTGTCGTTAAAAAATCATAAGTTGAAATGGGGTACCTATCTGTAACGACCGAGAAATCCAAATCGTAAGAAAACTTTTTGAGACCACTTAATGGTCGTTATTGAGAACGAAGAAAATAATGAATAAATTTTAGAGCTTGATGAGATGTTCGAAATGTCGTCCGCATTCTCTCTAACATAAAGCAATCCGATCTTGAAACGATCTGCTAGCCCTCGTTAGCATGGCTGGATTAATACTTCGAAAAGCATTAACTATTATCTCCCGCATATTGATAGCTCTGGTTGGAGCATCATCGTATACGATTCTCTTTATGAATCCCCACAGAAAAAATCTAAGTTGTTGAGATCTGGTGATCTAGCAGGTCATCTTGTCGGTACGCCCCTACCAATCCATCTATTGGAAAACTTGGTATCTAGAAATTCTCTCACAGGACGAGAATAATGTGCTGCATCATGTTGCAACCACATTCCGTTCGTTCATTATTTGCGAAAGTAACACTGCTAATAATCCAGGCAAGAAGTGAGGACCTATCACATGATTATCGATAACTCCACCCCAAACATTTAATGACCACTTGTGTTGATGGTCAACTTCTCTTATCATTCTTGGATTTTCTATTGAATAGTAATGGAAATTATGTCTATTAACAGAACGAGAATTGTGGAACGTGACTGAATAAATCTGAATTAAAAAATGGTGGATTTCGTTCAATTTGTGAATTTGCAGAGTTGCAGAATTGCAGACGGTTTTCAAAATCATCATTCAAAAATGCTTGGTGCATCTGAATGTGGTAGGCGTGGAATTTATGTTTTTTGAGGATTCTTTGAACTGAACGCTCACTAATACCGCAGGCTCGACCAACCTTCCGCTGGCTTGGTGTACATCTTCTGTTATGGTCAGTAATACCTCAACCTCTTTGTCTTCGCTTGAGGCAGATTTTGTCCTTTCTGGTTTTTTGTACTCCGCGTTTCCTGTCTGTACAAATTTGTTTAAAACCCTTCGGAAAACCTTCGAAACATTTGGACGTCTTTTCTCAGGATATTCTGCAGCATACGTTGTACTTGCTAATAAACAGTTTCTGTGACACTGCCCTAACATGAAAATCAATCATCTCATTTTTATTAAAATTCATTCAGTGTTATCCAAATCGCATCTCTGTACACTAACACAGCCCTTATTCAAATACCATGTTTGAAATGCATATAAACAATGATATATTTGAAATCAATATCGGATAAATACAGATGTAACCCTGGTTTTTTCTTTTTCTACTATTTGATCCACATGTGATGTGTCAACGAAAAAAAATATCATTTTGTATTAACGATATTCTCACATCTATGTTATGATTTTGAGAATGTGCTGAATATCTGTAATAACTTAATTAAGTTATTCAAAATGTGATCTTGCCTGATGATGCTACTGTGATAGCGAAACAATTGTTGTGAGTTTAACAATAAAAATTTGTGAAAATCAGAATAACCTTATTTCAAATTATTAAAAAAAAAAATTATAACTTAATTATGTTTTTCATTTCTAATAACACTCAGTTGAAATCATTTGATGCTTTAGAATACATTTTTCATTTCACCAGCTATGTTGAAATAGTAGTTGAGTATCGATACGAAATGCCCGTATAAAAATCTTGGCAACTTGAACTCAAATTTGGATACCCGACGCAGTACTGAGCACTTATGACAGGTAGGATCAGAGGTGAAAAAATCTTTCGAAGTATTTCTGCAACCATCTTTATTTTGATCATTTCGATAATCATAAAAACTTCAGGATGTTACATCAGAAAAAATCGAGAAATATCCGAGCGAAATTCTACCCATTTATCAATTAACTTGTGACAGCCTGTATATTGGAGATGCCTGTGATTGACTGATTCTGTAGCGAATATAACCGGAATAATGTTTACAGCAAGTTCCATGGTTTCGATCATTTTTTTCTTATTCCTTCAGTTATCTGTTCATATTGAAATCAAATTGTCTATTGCAGTGGCATATTTGTATTCGCCAGTCGTAAGAGTGGAAATAGCCTCAAGGTTGCTTCTGAAAAAATGTGAAGCATTAAATTCTTTGCTTTATGGTAGAAAAATAAATAGGGCGTTACGTTTGAAAAAATCGAGAAATTTCAAGTTCTTCATATTTGGCAATCAATAACGGACATCCTGTGTATTGCAGATTAATCTTTTTGTTGTAATGACTCTATGAATCTTTCAGTTACCAAGAATTCGTATCATATTCGTGTTACTTCTTGTTTTTTACGAACGTTTCAGGTCTTTTAGCGGTGTGCTATAGGCTCAACTTTTTCCAGTTTTCTCTGAATAAGATCTATACCGTAAGAAAAATATTTCTTCGATTTTGCGTTTTAATTGAGGTCATTAAAAATACATAAAAATGTACAGGGCAATCCATTCAAAAAATCACCCGTTTGTGGAATAGCTTTTTCTGGAAACACTCAGTATATTGGGGAATGATTTCTTGTGGTGCAGAAATGGAAATACAAGAAACTTATTTTCTAAAATGTCTGGTTCGGCAGCTATGGAAGAAGAGCGCACTATTGCAGGACCCTTATAGATGTTGGGAATATCTGTCATAATTATTTAAAGAATATATTGTCAGTTATGATCCTATTAATCCTATTCTCAGAAGTTATTGAATTTTGCATTATGTCTTTATCAAAATACAATTCTTATGTAAATGATGATTGCATCAAGGCTCTCCAAATTGGTTTACTAACTCTAGTCTGACTCATACTAACCGCTGATATCTGCCTTCAAAACATTTCATGATAAGATCAGATCAGATATCTGACTATTATTTCACATACTTATCCGTGCCTTCGTTACTTCTAACTAATGATCACAATGTGAATACGGGGAATTAAAAATGCCCTTTAGTCGCCACAAAAATTTACGATTGTTTTAGTTTCTTACTGATTGAAATCGGAAATACGAGTAATATCCCTTATTTTACATTTTGTTGTTGAAAGCACAGTAAAATTGATTGATTTTACCAATCACAAACTTCTATCTTATATTCACCTATCGTCTTTTCAACAATTTGTGTTATCATGTAGACGATATTCGAATTTTTATTTGAAATTGACTGTCTTACTATAATTCATGAAACCTGCGTCCAGGAAAGAGTTCAAGTGATTAATATTTATATTGTGAAACTTTAAATATCAAAACAGATTCAATCTGTTGGTCTCTCTCAATTTTAATTTCAAAAAATTTTGAATAGACGCATAAAATGAAAACTCATTATACAATATCGAATGGAATGAAAAAACCAACAAATGAAAATTTTCAACTAAAATTAATAAATAAATATATATTTAAATATTTCGTTCCAAGCATGTACACCTGAAATCTTCGGACAGGCGTGAAGCACATGCCTGCCTGTGTCAAAACGTTTTGTTTCCGACTTTATATTTATGAAAACTAAATCTATTTCAAAAATGCACAACATAATTTTAAGAACTTCTCAAAACCTTATTTATTTGAAATATTTTATATATTCAAATATTCAAATAAGTTACTTCAAAAACTCTCAAAACCTGTAGCACATCCTCAAGAACAATTAGAATTCAGATAAGGTCAGTCCAACTTCACATTCAAAAGATAAAATCAATTAACAATAAATAACTCACCCATAGGACCTCGTGGAATCTTTGTTTGATGAACACTAAAACTAGGTTTGTTAAAATCCAAGGTACTCTATGTTCTATGCCCACCACAAAAATCAAACAAAGTTTTTAAGGCACTTTATGGTCTTCCTTAAACCACTTGATATATATATATATATATATATATATATATATATATATATATATATACTACTCTGTCAAGAAAGTACCGGGAATTTTCAATTAAAACAACATTTTTACATTTAATCTTCAAAATTTATTGGGTCGCCTTCAAAATAGGCTCCATGGGCTCCAATACATCTATGCCAACGGCACTTCCAATTATCGAAACATTTTTTATAGGCGCTTTCCGGGATGGACTTTAGCTCTCGCGCCGAATTTTGTTTTATGGCTTCAATCGACTCAAAACGGGTGCCACGAAGGGGCAATTTTAGTTTTGGGAAGAGGAAAAAGTCGCAGGGAGCCAAATCCGGCGAATACGGTGGTTGCTGAAGCACGTTTGTTGGGTTTTTGGCGAGAAAGTCAGTCACAATCGTAGCTCGGTGAGAAGGCGCGTTATGGTCATGCAAAATCCATGAGTTGTTCGCCCACAAATTTGGCCGCTTCTTACGGATACGCTCACGCAAACGTTTTATAACGCCTAGGTAATACTCCTTGTTTACCGTCTAACCCTCTGGAATGAATTCGTAGTGCACCACGCCACGGATATCGAAGAAA
Organism: Megalocaria dilatata; assembly: GCA_034642435.1. NCBI lineage: Eukaryota > Metazoa > Arthropoda > Insecta > Coleoptera > Coccinellidae > Megalocaria > Megalocaria dilatata. The sequence goes on along the minus strand of CM067859.1, from coordinate 42,944,070 downwards.
ACAATGAGCATCACCTTCATTTTTGAGCGGCTTTGGCGTGGTTTTTTCGGTTTCGGCTCATTTTTTGCCACCCATTCCGATGATTGCTGGCTTGTTTGCATATCGTACTCGTAGACCCAGGTCTCATCACCAGTTATAATGCGTTCCATGAATCTAGAATCGGAATTACAGCGATCCAGCATGTCTGAAGCAACCTGTTCGCGATGACGTTTTTGAAGAAAATTCAGGTCTTTCGGTACGAGTCGTGCGGCCACCTTTCTCATGCCCAAAATATCAATCAAAATCGTACGTGCGGACTCGTGGGATATCTTAAGATCATGTGCTATCTCTCTCAAGCTGGTACGACGGTTTTCCAGCACCCTTTCCTTAATTTTATCGACGTTATCTTCGATCGAAGCCGTCGATGGGCGACCACTTCACGACCGTCCTTGAAGGCTCTGTACCACTGATATGCACGAGTTTTCGATAGAGCATTATCACCAAAGGCCTTTTGCAACATTTTCAATGCATCGGCATACGAAAATTCATTTGCAACACAAAACTTTAAACAAATTCTTTGCTCAACGTAATCACCCATAGTAAAAATCGGCACGCACTCTGACATCGACTGACTTAATCAGCTGTTGCAAACACACTAGTCGACAGATCCCGCTCAAGCTTGGCATAGTAATTAAGGACAGTGGTACCAACCTAGGAAAAAAAATTTTTACCTGCCTCATTGCCCCGCCAGATTTAAATCGATAATTCCCGGTACTTTCTTGACAGAATGTACATATATATTAGGAATTTTCTCATTTAAAAGCCTAATGAAATTATAAGTTATATATAAAATGAAATAATATGAAGCGATTTTTTACTTGATAGAAGGATTATCACCTACTTCGAGTATCAAATCAGATTCAATCTGTTAGTCTCCTACAATTTTAATTTTAAAAAATTTTAGTCAAAAACTTTTAGAAATAAATTAATGTCTTATAAGCACTGCTTATATTCAATAGACGTATAAAATGAAAACTCATTATACAATATCAAATGGAATTTGAAAAAACCAACAAATATAAATTGTCATCTAAAATTAATAAATAATTAAATATTTGAATGTTTCGTTACAAGCATGCGCACCTGAAGTCTTCAGACAGGCGTGATGCTTATGCCTGCCTGTGACAAAATGTTTTGTTTCTGATCCTATATTTACGAAAATTATATCTATTTCAAAAATACACAACATAGTTTTAAGAACTTCTCCAAAACTAATTTATTTCAAATATTTAAAAAAGTTACTTCAAAAACTCTCAAAACATGTAGCACATCCTCAAAAACAATTAGAATTCAATAATAAGAAAGCGGTTTTTCACTTGATAGAAGGAATATTACAAAATTTGAATATCAAAATCGCTTTCTTATTTTATTCTATACATAATATATAATTATATAATGTTTTTAAATAAAGAAATTTATTATGCAGTGTTGAATGTTTCAACTAAGACTATTGAAGTGCCTTATAAACTTTGTATGATTTTGTTGTGAGCATAGAACATAGAGTACCTTGGATATTAGATATTCCTATTTTTAATGTTCAACAAACACATATTCCTTGAGATCGTATGGAGTAAGAAAATTTATAGTTACTATATTGTATCTTTTAAATGTGAAGTTGAAATGGTCTTATCTGAATTCTAATTATTTTTTGAGGATTTGCTACATGTTTTGAGAGTTTTCGAAGTAATTTATTTAAATGTTTCAAATAAATTAACATTAGAGAAGTTCTTAAAATTATGTTGTATATTTTTGATGAAAATTTAGTTTTCGTAAATATAAGATCAGAAAACTAAACATTTTATAATAAGCAAAGCTGCGTTTCCTCTTGTCTGAAGAGTTCAATACGCGTACATGGAACGAAAAAAAAAACATTTATTCGTTTATTAATTTCAATTGACAATTTATTTTCTTTGGTTTTTTCTTAATTCCATTTGATATTGTATAATGAGTTTCGGTCTTATACGTCTATTAAATATAAGCAGTGCTTATTAGACATAAATTTAATTCTTAAAGTTTCTTGAATACAGTTTTGAAATTAAAATTTTAGAAGACTAACAGATTAAATCTGTTTTGATATTCAAATTTCAAATTAGAATTCAGCTAAGGTCAGTCCAACTTCATGTCCAAAAGATAAAATCAATTAACAATAAATAACTCACCGATACGACCTCGTGGAATTATTTTTTTGATCAACACTGAAACTAGGTAAATTTAAAATCCAAGGTACTCTATCTTCTATGCTCACCACAAAAATCACACAAAGTTTGTAAGGTACTTTATGGTCTTCGTTAAAGCACATTTAAAAACCTAATATAATTATATATCGTATATAAAATAAAATAATGAGAAACGATTTATTACTTGATAAAAGGATTATTACAAACTTTGAATATCAAAACAGATTCAATCTGTTAGTCTCCCACAATTTTAATTTAAAATATTTTAATTTTTTCAATTTTGAAAGTTTTTGAATAAAATTTTTTCCAGTCAAAATTTTAGGAGACTAACAGATTGAATCTGTTTTGATATTCAAAGTTTGTAATAACCCTTCTACCAAGTGAAAAACCGCTTCTTATCATTTTACTTATATTATGTGAAGCGCTGACTCATTTGGATAAGATAAAATAGAAAGGCTTTTTACTTGATAGAAGAAATATAACAAAATTTGAATATCAAAACAAATTGAAATATGTTTATCTTCTACAATTTTAATTTCCAAAAGAATTTTTTTATTCAAAAAACTTTTAGAATTAAATTAATGTCTAAAACAAGCACCGCTCACATTTAATAGACGTATATAATCAAAACTCAATATACAATGTCAAATGAAATGAATAACCCAACAGATATACGAAAGTAATTAAAATTAATAAATAAATATTCAAAGGAGACAAAATTTTGTTTCTGGTTTTTTCTTTAAGAAATACTACTTGCCTTATAAAAACATGAACACACTTAAAGGACTTCCCAAAGAATATAATTTATTTGAAATATTTAATATATTTAAATATTCGAACAAATTATTTCAGAAATCTCTAAAAAATGTGCACTATATCTTCAAAAAACAAATATAATTCTAGATAATCCCGTCTTCAGCCCTTTTTCAATATTCCAAATATCAAAATCAAAAACATAACCTACATCACTCACGTGTTAAAAGACTTAAGCTTCGAACTACAGATCAACTATATATTCAAGATTGATCTATGTTCTAACAAAATCAAAGAACAAAGTGAGTTATTTTAATGTGTACTTAAATTCATTGACATTCTATAATGAGATTTACTGAAGGCAAAATATAATTATATATTATATATAAAATAAAATAGAAAGGCTTTTTACTTGATAGAAGAACTATAACAAAATTTGAATATCAAAACAAATTGAAATATGTTTATCTTCTACAATTTTAATTTCCAAAAGAATTTTTTTATTCAAAAAACTTTTAGAATTAAATTAATGTCTAAAACAAGCACCGCTCACATTTAATAGACGTATATAATCAAAACTCAATATACAATGTCAAATGAAATAAATAACCCAACAGATATATAATAAATTATATTCTTTGGGAAGTCCTTTAAGTGTGTTCATGTTTTTATAAGGCAAGTAGTATTTCTTAAAGAAAAAACCAGAAACAAAATTTTGTCTCCTTTGAATATTTATTTATTAATTTTAATTACTTTCGTATATCTGTTGGGTTATTCATTTCATTTGACATTGTATATTGAGTTTTGATTATATACGTCTATTAAATGTGAGCGGTGCTTGTTTTAGACATTAATTTAATTCTAAAAGTTTTTTGAATAAAAAAATTCTTTTGGAAATTAAAATTGTAGAAGATAAACATATTTCAATTTGTTTTGATATTCAAATTTTGTTATATTTCTTCTATCAAGTAAAAAGCCTTTCTATTTTATTTTATATATAATATATAATTATATTTTGGCTTCAATAAATCTCATTATAGAATGTCAATGAATTTAAGTAAACCTTAAAATAACTCACTTTGTTCTTTGATTTTGTTAGAACATAGATCAATCTTGAATATATAGTTGATCTGTAGTTCGAAGCTTAAGTCTTTTAACACGTGAGTGATGTAGGTTATGTTTTTGATTTTGATATTTGGAATATTGAAAAAGGGCTAAAGACGGGATTATCTAGAATTATATTTGTTTTTTGAAGATATAGTGCAAATTTTTTAGAGATTTTTGAAATAATTTGTTCGAATATTTAAATATATTAAATATTTCAAATAAATTATATTCTTTGGGAAGTCATTCAAGTGTGTTCATGTTTTTATAAGGCAAGAAGTATTTCTTAAAGATAAAACCAGTAACAAAATTTTGTCTCCTTTGAATATTTATTTATTAATTTTAATTACTTTCGTATATCTGTTGGGTTATTTATTTCATTTGACATTGTATATTGAGTTTTGATTATATACGTCTATTAAATGTGAGCGGTGCTTGTTTTAGACATTAATTTAATTCTAAAAGTTTTTTGAATAAAAAAATTCTTTTGGAAATTAAAATTGTAGAAGATAAACATATTTCAATTTGTTTTGATATTCAAATTTTGTTATATTTCTTCTATCAAGTAAAAAGCCTTTCTATTTTATTTTATATATAATATATAATTATATTTTGCCTTCAGTAAATCTCATTATAGAATGTCAATGAATTTAAGTACACATTAAAATAACTCACTTTGTTCTTTGATTTTGTTAGAACATAGATCAATCTTGAATATATAGTTGATCTGTAGTTCGAAGCTTAAGTCTTTTAACACGTGAGTGATGTAGGTTATGTTTTTGATTTTGATATTTGGAATATTGAAAAAGGGCTGAAGACGGGATTATCTAGAATTATATTTATTTTTTGAAGATATAGTGCAAATTTTTTAGAGATTTTTGAAATAATTTGTTCGAATATTTAAATATATTAAATATTTCAAATAAATTATATTCTTTGGGAAGTCATTCAAGTGTGTTCATGTTTTTATAAGGCAAGAAGTATTTCTTAAAGATAAAACCAGTAACAAAATTTTGTCTCCTTTGAATATTTATTTATTAATTTTAATTACTTTCGTATATCTGTTGGGTTATTTATTTCATTTGACATTGTATATTGAGTTTTGATTATATACGTCTATTAAATGTGAGCGGTGCTTGTTTTAGACATTAATTTAATTCTAAAAGTTTTTTGAATAAAAAAATTCTTTTGGAAATTAAAATTGTAGAAGATAAACATATTTCAATTTGTTTCGATATTCAAATTTTGTTATATTTCTTCTATCAAGTAAAAAGCCTTTCTATTTTATTTTATATATAATATATAATTATATTTTGGCTTCAATAAATCTCATTATAGAATGTCAATGAATTTAAGTAAACCTTAAAATAACTCACTTTGTTCTTTGATTTTGTTAGAACATAGATCAATCTTGAATATATAGTTGATCTGTAGTTCGGAGCTTAAGTCTTTTAACACGTGAGTGATGTAGGTTATGTTTTTGATTTTGATATTTGGAATATTGAAAAAGGGCTAAAGACGGGATTATCTAGAATTATATTTGTTTTTTGAAGATATAGTGCACATTTTTTAGAGATTTTTGAAATAATTTGTTCGAATATTTAAATATATTAAATATTTCAAATAAATTATATTCTTTGGGAAGTCATTTAAGTGTGTTTATGTTTTCATAAGGCAAGAAGTATTTCTTAAAGATAAAACCAGAAACAAAATTTTGTCTCCTTTGAATATTTATTTATTAATTTTAATTACTTTCGTATATCTGTTGGGTTATTTATTTCATTTGACATTGTATATTGAGTTTTGATTATATATGTCTATTAAATGTGAGCGGTGCTTGTTTTAGACATTAATTTAATTCTAAAAGTTTTTTGAATAAGAAAATTCTTTTGGAAATTGAAATTGTAGAAGATAAACATATTTCAATTTGTTTTGATATTGAAATTTTGTTATATTTCTTCTATCAAGTAAAAAGCCTTTCTATTTTATTTTATATATAATATATAATTACATTTTGGCTTCAATAAATCTCATTATAGAATGTCAATGAATTTAAGTAAACCTTAAAATAATTCACTTTGTTCTTTGATTTTGTTAGAACATAGATCAATCTTGAATATATAGTTGATCTGTAGTTCGAAGCTTAAGTCTTTTAACACGTGAGTGATGTAGGTTATGTTTTTGATTTTGATATTTGGAATATTGAAAAAGGGCTGAAGACGGGATTATCTAGAATTATATTTATTTTTTGAAGATATAGTGCACATTTTTTAGAGATTTTTGAAATAATTTGTTCGAATATTTAAATATATTAAATATTTCAAATAAATTATATTCTTTGGGAAGTCATTCAAGTGTGTTCATGTTTTTATAAGGCAAGAAGTATTTCTTAAAGATAAAACCAGTAACAAAATTTTGTCTCCTTTGAATATTTATTTATTAATTTTAATTACTTTCGTATATCTGTTGGGTTATTTATTTCATTTGACATTGTATATTGAGTTTTGATTATATACGTCTATTAAATGTGAGCGGTGCTTGTTTTAGACATTAATTTAATTCTAAAAGTTTTTTGAATAAAAAAATTCTTTTGGAAATTAAAATTGTAGAAGATAAACATATTTCAATTTGTTTTGATATTCAAATTTTGTTATATTTCTTCTATCAAGTAAAAAGCCTTTCTATTTTATTTTATATATAATATATAATTACATTTTGGCTTCAATAAATCTCATCATAGAATGTCAATGAATTTAAGTAAACCTTAAAATAATTCACTTTGTTCTTTGATTTTGTTAGAACATAGATCAATCTTGAATATATAGTTGATCTGTAGTTCGGAGCTTAAGTCTTTTAACACGTGAGTGATGTAGGTTATGTTTTTGATTTTGATATTTGGAATATTGAAAAAGGGCTAAAGACGGGATTATCTAGAATTATATTTGTTTTTTGAAGATATAGTGCACATTTTTTAGAGATTTTTGAAATAATTTGTTCGAATATTTAAATATATTAAATATTTCAAATAAATTATATTCTTTGGGAAGTCATTTAAGTGTGTTCATGTTTTCATAAGGCAAGAAGTATTTCTTAAAGATAAAACCAGAAACAAAATTTTGTCTCCTTTGAATATTTATTTATTAATTTTAATTACTTTCGTATATCTGTTGGGTTATTTATTTCATTTGACATTGTATATTGAGTTTTGATTATATACGTCTATTAAATGTGAGCGGTGCTTGTTTTAGACATTAATTTAATTCTAAAAGTTTTTTGAATAAAAAAATTCTTTTGGAAATTAAAATTGTAGAAGATAAACATATTTCAATTTGTTTTGATATTCAAATTTTGTTATATTTCTTCTATCAAGTAAAAAGCCTTTCTATTTTATTTTATATATAATATATAATTATATTTTGGCTTCAATAAATCTCATTATAGAATGTCAATGAATTTAAGTAAACCTTAAAATAACTCACTTTGTTCTTTGATTTTGTTAGAACATAGATCAATCTTGAATATATAGTTGATCTGTAGTTCGGAGCTTAAGTCTTTTAACACGTGAGTGATGTAGGTTATGTTTTTGATTTTGATATTTGGAATATTGAAAAAGGGCTGAAGACGGGATTATCTAGAATTATATTTGTTTTTTGAAGATATAGTGCACATTTTTTAGAGATTTTTGAAATAATTTGTTCGAATATTTAAATATATTAAATATTTCAAATAAATTATATTCTTTGGGAAGTCCTTTAAGTGTGTTCATGTTTTTATAAGGCAAGTAGTATTTCTTAAAGATAAAACCAGAAACAAAATTTTGTCTCCTTTGAATATTTATTTATTAATTTTAATTACTTTCGTATATCTGTTGGGTTATTTATTTCATTTGACATTGTATATTGAGTTTTGATTATATACGTCTATTAAATGTGAGCGGTGCTTGTTTTAGACATTAATTTAATTCTAAAAGTTTTTTGAATAAAAAAATTCTTTTGGAAATTAAAATTGTAGAAGATAAACATATTTCAATTTGTTTTGATATTCAAATTTTGTTATATTTCTTCTATCAAGTAAAAAGCCTTTCTATTTTATTTTATATATAATAAATAATTATATTTTGGCTTCAATAAATCTCATTATAGAATGTCAATGAATTTAAGTAAACCTTAAAATAACTCACTTTGTTCTTTGATTTTGTTAGAACATAGATCAATCTTGAATATATAGTTGATCTGTAGTTCGGAGCTTAAGTCTTTTAACACGTGAGTGATGTAGGTTATGTTTTTGATTTTGATATTTGGAATATTGAAAAAGGGCTAAAGACGGGATTATCTAGAATTATATTTGTTTTTTGAAGATATAGTGCACATTTTTTAGAGATTTTTGAAATAATTTGTTCGAATATTTAAATATATTAAATATTTCAAATAAATTATATTCTTTGGGAAGTCATTTAAGTGTGTTCATGTTTTCATAAGGCAAGAAGTATTTCTTAAAGATAAAACCAGAAACAAAATTTTGTCTCCTTTGAATATTTATTTATTAATTTTAATTACTTTCGTATATCTGTTGGGTTATTTATTTCATTTGACATTGTATATTGAGTTTTGATTATATATGTCTATTAAATGTGAGCGGTGCTTGTTTTAGACATTAATTTAATTCTAAAAGTTTTTTGAATAAGAAAATTCTTTTGGAAATTGAAATTGTAGAAGATAAACATATTTCAATTTGTTTTGATATTGAAATTTTGTTATATTTCTTCTATCAAGTAAAAAGCCTTTCTATTTTATTTTATATATAATATATAATTACATTCTGGCTTCAATAAATCTCATTATAGAATGTCAATGAATTTAAGTAAACCTTAAAATAATTCACTTTGTTCTTTGATTTTGTTAGAACATAGATCAATCTTGAATATATAGTTGATCTGTAGTTCGAAGCTTAAGTCTTTTAACACGTGAGTGATGTAGGTTATGTTTTTGATTTTGATATTTGGAATATTGAAAAAGGGCTGAAGACGGGATTATCTAGAATTATATTTATTTTTTGAAGATATAGTGCACATTTTTTAGAGATTTTTGAAATAATTTGTTCGAATATTTAAATATATTAAATATTTCAAATAAATTATATTCTTTGGGAAGTCCTTTAAGTGTGTTCATGTTTTTATAAGGCAAGTAGTATTTCTTAAAGATAAAACCAGAAACAAAATTTTGTCTCCTTTGAATATTTATTTATTAATTTCAATTACTTTCGTATATCTGTTGGGTTATTTATTTCATTTGACATTGTATATTGAGTTTTGATTATATACGTCTATTAAATGTGAGCGGTGCTTGTTTTAGACAATAATTTAATTCTAAAAGTTTTTTGAATAAAAAAATTCTTTTGGAAATTAAAATTGTAGAAGATAAACATATTTCAATTTGTTTTGATATTCAAATTTTGTTATATTTCTTCTATCAAGTAAAAAGCCTTTCTATTTTATTTTATATATAATATATAATTACATTTTGGCTTCAATAAATCTCATTATAGAATGTCAATGAATTTAAGTAAACCTTAAAATAATTCACTTTGTTCTTTGATTTTGTTAGAACATAGATCAATCTTGAATATATAGTTGATCTGTAGTTCGAAGCTTAAGTCTTTTAACACGTGAGTGATGTAGGTTATGTTTTTGATTTTGATATTTGGAATACTGAAAAAGGGCTGAAGACGGGATTATCTAGAATTATATTTGTTTTTTGAAGATATAGTGCACATTTTTTAGAGATTTTTGAAATAATTTGTTCGAATATTTAAATATATTAAATATTTCAAATAAATTATATTCTTTGGGAAGTCCTTTAAGTGTGTTCATGTTTTTATAAGGCAAGTAGTATTTCTTAAAGATAAAACCAGAAACAAAATTTTGTCTCCTTTGAATATTTATTTATTAATTTTAATTACTTTCGTATATCTGTTGGGTTATTTATTTCATTTGACATTGTATATTGAGTTTTGATTATATACGTCTATTAAATGTGAGCGGTGCTTGTTTTAGACATTAATTTAATTCTAAAAGTTTTTTGAATAAAAAAATTCTTTTGGAAATTAAAATTGTAGAAGATAAACATATTTCAATTTGTTTTGATATTCAAATTTTGTTATATTTCTTCTATCAAGTAAAAAGCCTTTCTATTTTATTTTATATATAATATATAATTACATTTTGGCTTCAATAAATCTCATTATAGAATGTCAATGAATTTAAGTAAACCTTAAAATAACTCACTTTGTTCTTTGATTTTGTTAGAACATTGATCAATCTTGACTATATAGTTGATCTGTAGTTCGAAGCTTAAGTTTTTTAACACGTGAGTGATGTAGGTTATGTTTTTGATTTTGATATTTGGAATATTGAAAAAGGGCTGAAGACGGGATTATCTAGAATTATATTTGTTTTTTGAAGATATAGTGCACATTTTTTAGAGATTTTTGAAATAATTTGTTCGAATATTTAAATATATTAAATATTTCAAATAAATTATATTCTTTGGGAAGTCCTTTAAGTGTGTTCATGTTTTTATAAGGCAAGTGGTATTTCTTAAAGATAAAACCAGAAACAAAATTTTGTCTCCTTTGAATATTTATTTATTAATTTTAATTACTTTCGTATATCTGTTGGGTTATTTATTTCATTTGACATTGTATATTGAGTTTTGATTATATACGTCTATTAAATGTGAGCGGTGCTTGTTTTAGACATTAATTTAATTCTAAAAGTTTTTTGAATAAAAAAATTCTTTTGGAAATTAAAATTGTAGAAGATAAACATATTTCAATTTGTTTTGATATTCAAATTTCATTTGGATAAGGTTATAAAAATCAGCACTAAGATGAGTAAAGAACTTTGTGTTCATCTGATCGTATCAGTTAATTTAGAAATGCAATAACTGAGGAACCTTTGGTCCTATTTCGCCCATTCACAAATTACGCCGATAGTGATTACGGATATCCGACAGGATAAGATTACTTTTGAGCTCGGATTCTTCGTCAGTGAATCCAATAAAGTCGTTTAAGAACATTTTTCGCTTAAAATTCTAAAACTGCAGACATCTGGGTAAAATTATAACACGCTGTTCCCTGAAACAAGCACGCAAAAATTATCATAAGAAAATGTGAGAGGCACTGCTGTTGACTCAAGAGCTTATTCATATCACCCACAATTCTCGTGCAATTTTGCATTAACTTTCTGGTCGTTATTTCACATCGATATTCTGAATTTGAAATCAATCCTAGGACTGTGGCTCTTATTGCTTCTCTGCTAATAAACTATTTCGTTTCAATCTTCTGGTTATAATATTCTCACGAAATTTTGCTAAAACGTGCGTGTTACTATTCTACTACTGAAGATCTAATTTCAGATCGATCGGATCTGTAATTTGCGAAATATTGGAAAAAATAAGAAAAAAGTAAATAAATGCGGAACCATTGACTCGATTTTGAGCTCTTACAAACTTATTAAAACAAGTTTGAACCACAAATCAACCCTGAATATTTCAAGTCTGCTGCTTTTTTCATTCGAATGTTGGAGTGTTTAAGGTCTGACCGACCGGATATAATTAGTTTTGACCTCGGATTTTTTATCAGTGAGTCCAACCTAATCGTTCCAGATCATTCTTGGCAAGAATTAAGAAAATAAGAAAGTATACCCTCTTCTTTTGAACAAGCCCGCAAAAATTATAGAAAGAATCCATATTTAAAAAAAAATCTGCTATTAGATGGTTATCGCATAATTATAAAATCATTTCTGATTTAATGCACATTTCTTAGATTCTCATCACGATAGAAATTTTAGAATAAAATATTCCTATGCTCACCACAGAATACAGAATTCTGATCATCGATACATCGATAATAATAGAAATATCAAAGAGTCTTGTTGCATCCGAGGGTCAAATGAACGTAACGTTTTCAATTAAGGAACTCCTGAATAATAGGAAAATCTCATAAAAGTGATAAATGTATGATTGACACTCTCCATCCTTATCCTTCCGATCTACATTGTAACATACTGCCAGGAAAGTGTAATAAAAGAATGTATGCAACAAAGTTTTTTAAATTATCAAAAAAAAATGTAAAAAAATTCTCCTCATTCACCTTTGCGAAATTATGCTTGAGCCCTTCTGTCATTTTTTGACATCTATATATGAAATGTGAATTCAGTCGTTTCGCTGAAAGAGACGAACATGCGCGCAATAACTAATTCGACATAATAACTGTATGCTTTATAATAAGTCAACGATTTTATCATTCAAATACAACTTAGACAATAAAGAATTTCCGGAGAAGTACAAAATATAATTTAGACTTTACCGCACATATCTAAGAGTTTTCACTTGACATTAACCTTGACTACATCGATAACAATGGAATCAATAATAATAATAATAATGATAATAATGAATTTATTCAATTCAAAAATTAATGCCACATTGCAAAACTAGCAAAGTAGGATTAAAATAAAGTTGAGTAAAAAAACACAATTCGAACTCAACAAATGAAATCACTGTTATTTGCTTTACAGTACTTTTTAAATTCATTAATCGAGTACGGTTCACAATCTAACAAAAATTTATATAGTCTCTGCCTATAGTGCCTTGTGCCACCTGCAGTTGAAGCTGCCTGGGAAGGGAACCGAAGAGCGAAACTGCCATGTATTGGGTTCCCCTCTCTCTTAATGTAGAGCTGTGTAGTGGATAGAAATATTTGAACATCCTTCGGGTGCTCTTCTCATTTTTTAGGTCTTCAAAATAATGAGGCTGGGAATTAAGGAACATCAGCAACAGATAAATATACACTCCATACACTGTAAGAACAGAATATTTCCTGAATAGTCCCCTACATGATTGCCTCTACTGAAGTTTCGAAATTGTTCTCAAGGCCCTTTTTTTAATTATGAAAATATCTTTGGCATATTAGGATCCTCCTCAAAATATAATCCCATAGGACATGATTGACTCAAAACTCGAGTAATATATCTACTTCAAGATATCGAAGTGTACTTGCTCTCTGTATAGTAGAGTATAAATAAACCTGTTGAGCCTCCCTCTAAGGTATTCTACATGATGTCTCCCCATGAGGCACCATAAAGCCAAGAAATTTTACTGACTCTTTGACAGAAATAACATTGTCACCACAAAGTTCTCTGGGGGTAACATTTTCGACTTGTCAGTGCTGAAGAATATACACTCAGTCTTTTATATGTTGATCATTAACCCATTATCTGCACACCACCCTCCAGCAGATCTCGAAAATATTTCTTAATTGATCAATGCCGAAGCTTCATCCACTGACCTTACTAAAAAATTTGTATCGTCCGCATACATGATAGGCTTACTGTTTCCAACTGAGCAAATTGTTAAAAGAGAATTAATATATATCACAAAGAGTAACGGCCCCAACACACTACCCTGAGGTACTCCTCTCTTCAGCTCTGTATCTTTAGACAGCCATGTTGTACCTCTAATCGTCATCTTCACTCTTTGTCTTCTTTTACTGAGATGACTCCCTATCAGCCTCAGCTGATTGTCTCTGACGCCAATATCTTCTAACCGTTCCAGCAGTAAATGATGCTCAACAGAGTCGAAGGCTTTGGACAAATCAAGAAAGAGGCCAGTAGATACTTCTGCCGTTTCAAGTGATTCAATCAGTTAGTTCATAAATGGCCGTTTCTATATTTCTTCCTTTAACAAAACCATGCTGGCATCTAGATATTATATTGAAATTTGCGAAGAAACTCAGAAGGCGATTAACAAGGATCTTCTCAAAAATTTTGGAGAAACATGTAAGTAAAGTAAAGTATTTTAGGAAAACATTCTTCAAAGATACTTCGAAAACGATGCATAAAATGAAGCCACAATTGTTTGAAGTCACAAGACATAGTATTTGTATCTCCCCAGTCAATATCTAGCAACTTTTGCTCAAAAATTTCAATATTTTGTCACTTATACTTCATTTGAAAAACTCTTCGTGACTGAGAGGTCAAGATGAATAATGTTCTGTGACAAATTCCAATGCTCGGTGGTCAGAAATATTACACTCAACAATAGAACAGCAACCAGAACAGTTCTTAAACACATTTTCAAGACAGGCATCCAACCGCGTAGGACTCCAATTTGACACCTGCACATTAAACTGCTCCAGGAGTGAAGGTAAATTCATTGCCATAGATATTATCCGACAGAATATTGACATTGAAATCACCAGTTATAATGAATTTCCTTTTCTCACTGCAGCAAATTTGTAGAGTATTTCTCAATTTGTCATGAAATATATTCATATCACTAATACAGGATGTGCTTGGTCTATAGACAAAGACTATAGTCAATTTGAAATTTCCATGAGATATCTGCGCAGCAGCGCATTCAATAACATTTATGCTTTAATGCTTTAATATCTGTACCCTCGGTATAGGTGTACGTTTTTGTTTTAAGTAAGTAGCTCAACCTACATGTCTACCTGTATCCCGACAAAAGCTGTTAACAAGCTTGTACTCTTCAACATTATAACCAGTTAACCCTTCTTTTGATTTCAAATTCTCTACAATTGTGACCAAATCAGCATTTGTTTGCTGTGCTAGTAATACCAGTTTATTTTATGAGTTTTTTTTTGATTGAACATTCTGTTGTATAACTACAAATTGCAATGAAGGTGTTTTTGATTGGATGTCACTGCAGAAGTGTTTAAATGGGATTTCAGGAGGCGATTTTTTTCTGCCTGCTCTTCACAAAAAACCTTTTGATTGCCACACCTTCTGGCCAGAAAGACTGATTCATTACTTGGTCCAAAGATTCGAAAGGTAGTGTCACTTTGAATGAGTAATATATATCAGGCCTTTTTGAACTTAACTTGTCGCATGTAACACCCGGCATACTTTGTTTAACATGATCCTCAAGTTACGCTCCGCTGCTTCCGTTGTTGGGCTGAGTCTTGAAACATGTATAAACGCCAGTGATTTCTTTGGAACAGCAACCAGTACATTAGATTTGGTAGTGCCAATTATGGGCTTCAAAGTCCTACGTGATCGTGCTGTTGGGTTATAGGTGGGGTGTTTAGCATCATCAGTATGATCACTGGTAACTGACGTGAGCTTGCCGGATTTTGGTCTTTTCCTCGACTTCACAACTGATCAGTCATACAGTTTTTTGGAGATCTTTATGTGACTTCTCTTACTGGATTTCAGATCCCTTTCTATGTATATAACATCATTCATAATAACCCGTTGAATGACATCAATTGAAAGATTTTCGTCTGACAAAGCTTGATTTGAGTTTTCCGTTGACTAGCCCAGCCGTATCATAGAGTATGGTGCTTCTATTAATTTTCTATTCTGTGATTACGCTTTAATGGATTGAAACAAGGCATAAATATTTATGAATCTCATTCTTCTCAATTTCACGTATAATTCATTACAACCTGACAGAAAAATAAATGATTTCGAGAAAACATTCAAAATATAACTTGGAGCCTAGGTTTGAACCACCGCATTATATGCAATTTAGAGCGAAATAATCTAGTCCATTACTTCAAACGTATGGCCAATGAGGCAATTGGTAGATAGTTTTGAAAATTAATTACTCGGGATTCTCACGAAATTTTGCATTAGCCTTCGTTATTTTTCATCTAAATGCTAATTTTACGTATGTGTCCAAAAAGTGTTAGTTTTTATGTAGAACTTACATCATTTGGACCAATTTAGCGAAAAATTGCTCAAATATTTTCAAAAACTAACATAAAAACAGCTTTCACAACCTCACATAAAATTTCTACCTTTTTTTAAATACAAAAGACGAAAACAACTAGCTGGATAATTCTGTATTGTATAAATTAAGTTGTCAACAGCACAGTAGCGTTTTTATAGGACAAATCGAGAAATCTTCACATAAAAAGTTCAGAGAACATCAATCTTCATTTAGAAACCATAAAGAATACTCTAATTTTGCGAAAAATTTTTTAGAAAATAATCATATCTTTTCAGAATGAGACAATCTTGAATTCTCGAAGTTTTGCACCAGCCAAAGCCTTCAACGTATGTACTACTCTGTCAAGAAAATACCGGGAATTTTCAATTAAAACAACATTCTTACATTTAATCGTCAAAATTTATTGGGTCGCCTTCAAAATAGGCTCCATTTGCCCCAATACATCTATGCTAACGGCACTTCCAATTATCGAAACATTTTTTATAAGCGCTTTCCGGGATGGACTTTAGCTCTCGCGCCGATTTTTGTTTTATGACTTCAATCGACTCAAAACGGGTGCCACTAAGGGGCAATTTTAGTTTTGGGAAGAGGAAAAAGTCGCAGGGAGCCAAATCCGGCGAATACGGTGGTTGCTGAAGCACGTTTGTTGAGTTTTTGACGAGAAAGTCAGTCACAATCGTAGCTCGGTGAGAAGGCGCGTTATCGTCATGCAAAATCCATGAGTTGTTCGCCCACAAATTTGGCCGCTTCTTACGGATACGCTCACGCAAACGTTTCATAACGCCTAGGTAATACTCCTTGTTTACCGTCTGACCCTCTGGAACGAATTCGTAGTACACCACGCCACGGATATCGAAGAAAACAATGAGCATCACCTTCATTTTCGAGCGGCTTTGGCGTGGTTTTTTCGGTTTCGGCTCATTTTTTGCCACCCATTCCGATGATAGTTGGCTTGTTTGCATATCGTACTTGTAGACCCAGGTCTCATCACCAGTTATAATGCGTTCCATGAATGTAGAATCGGAATTACAGCGATCCAGCATGTCTGAAGCAACCTGTTCGCGATGACGTTTTTGAAGAAAATTCAGGTCTTTCGGTACGAGTCGTGCGGCCACCTTTCTCATGCCCAAATATCAATCAAAATCATACGTGCGGACTCGTGGAATATCTTAAGATCATGTGCTATCTCTCTCAAGCTGGTACGACGGTTTTCCAGCATCCTTTCCTTAATTTTATCGACGTTATCTTCGATCGAAGCCGTCGATGGGCGACCACTTCACGACCGTCCTTGAAGGCTCTGTACCACTGATATGCACGAGTTTTCGATAGAGCATTATCACCAAAGGCCTTTGCAACATTTTCAATGCATCGGCACACGAAAATTCATTTGCAACACAAAACTTTAAACAAATTCCTTGCCCAACGTAATCACTCATAGTAAAAATCGGCACGCACTCTGACATCGACTGACTTAATCAGCTGTTGCAAACACACTAGTTGACATATCCCGCTAAAACTTGGCATAGTAATTAAGGACAGTGGCACCAACCTAGGAAAAAAAAATTTTACCTGCCTCATTGCCCCGCCAGATTTAAATCGATAATTCCCGGTACTTTCTTGACAGAATGTATATATACAATTTGTTTTTATTCAATCTGCAAATGTGGTAAACACTACTAAATTTGAGTTGCTGTATATTCAGTTAATAAAAAAGTGATAGAAAAGAAAGTAAATTCTTATTTCATTCCATATAAAAATGAACCACAAAGTAATGGACTACTCCATCCAATAACTACAATTAATTTCAATAATAATCATTCCCATTAAGGCTATGTAGTGATTTGTTTTTTTCATTTAATTAAACTCTGAACATTACCTAGTATTACTCAATACCTTATTTTGAATTCATTTTCATAGTGAAAAAATTGAACCAAACAGTGTTTTTCAAGTATGGTTTAATTTTTAAATATGATGAAGTTCTGGAAAATAACCTCAATTTTAAAGCGTGTATTTGTTGGACTTGGATTAGATTCATAATATTATATCCAGTCACGCATACGAATGTGTCGAATGAAGTGAATATTTTTTTTTGTGATAAAAATATTTTGAGAATATGTTCAGTTTCTCAAGGAAAGCTGTTGAGCTTGTAAAAACTCAAACATTATCCTCGAAAAGTTTTCAATTGTACAGTGAATTTTCAAAGACGGCTGACAAATTTTGAAAAACTCTCAGACGAATAACGTTATCCTGACCAAAACACTCATATTTTTCATCTTTTTTCCATAAAAGTTTTCATGTTCGAAACATTGTACGACAGTTAAATTTCAATATGTCTGTGTTCCCAACAAATTATCATAATTAGCTTAAATATTAATTAACTCTTTGAAGTCTAACGAATAATTTTTTTTATATTGAAAAGAATAATAGCTACAAATAAAGCATTTCTATGTAGTTGAAAATATATGCATGACCACAAACAATTTTACTCACCAAGAGATGCAGCACGTCGCCTTCTTGAAACTATCAACCCTTCTGATGAATTACCTGAAATATTTGCAATTATTTACAGTTATAAACGTAACAAAAAATTGAAATAAAATTAACTTAATAGGGACATTTGAAACCATTGAAAGAAATACAAAAATTATATTTGGAGGAACTAAATATCTTACGCTTAGAAATTGAGTTTCTACTTTGTAAATAATGTGAATGATTTATAGAGAGAAATTTACGTGTATAGGTAATTTCAGTAACGCCTAGATCTAAAGTACTTCCGGTCCTTCAGCTTTTATTAGACAGGCTGCTTCAACATATTAAGAAATGGGATGAATTACCCTACCAAGTTTAGTAGTTATCAAGGGTAGAGATTTATTGCAGAACCAAATACGTCAATAGTTTTCTGGAAGAAGATTTCTGGATGTGGCGTATCTTGAGAGTCGTTTCCATTTCTATATTTCTCGCGGCCACATCAATCGACGACCGTCATGGAAGAAGAAAGTTCGCGGCAGTTCGTGGAGAAGGCAGTTGGGTCACTAGAACGTCAGGGAAGAAGGAGGGTCGAGGACATTTGGGTTCAAGGCAGTTTTGAAGATAGTTGAGGTCACGAATAGAACTGAGAAGAAAATTGAGACGGAGTACTGAATCGAGACCCAGTATATTAAGACGAAGGTAACAGTACGAGATAAAGACGGAATACTTCAGAAATTCAGTAACTCTTAATTATGTATTTCAAAGACATTCGAGTATAATTTCAAACTTGTAAGTAAGCTGAATATAGTGCAGTTTGTGTTTATTTTATACTAAGGAAGAGACAGACCGGATTATCTATCATTACTCTTAGACATTGATATAAAATAGCCTATACTTTGGAGGCTTATCCGGGATCGAAGAGCAGAAAATCTTCTTTTTGCAAGCGGGATCTGAAGTATACAATTTGTAACTGGACCTGAAGAGCGAGAGAATACATTTTGCGTCCGGCACTTGGGGAAGAGAGAGGAAGTTTATCTTCATCCAAAGAGAGAATGAGAGAGGAAAGCTTTTTGGAGCATTTGGATGTAAGCATTCCGAAACGGAAGGAGGTCAAGTTGCAGAACAAAGGAGCAGCGATTGGATATTCTGAGGGCAGTTCGTGAATCGTGAAGTGGAGTGACCATATTTGACAAGGTAAAAGGAATAAAGGTACAATTTACCCTCTTTAAACGGATATAATAATAATAATAATAAACGCCTTTTGTTGTACTGAAATAACAATTTTACAATAGTATACAGCATATAAGAGAAAACAAAGGTTGTTCGTATACCCTGGAAAGGCGAAGTCTAGCCAATGCTATTCTCACTCAACCCCATCCAGCATCACATAAACAAGCGAATTAAAGTCATTCCTCAAAAATCATTGAATTATGATCTAAAATTCCCAAAAACGGGCGACCCTACTCGCGATAACAAAATATCACTCCTTTCTTGTTCACGCTTCTGTTCGTCCATTATGAATTGTCGCAACTTGAATTTGGACTTATTTATTTTAAAAGCTTTAAAATGGTCAGGTATTGAATTGTAAACTTTTATAGCATTATAAATAAAGGATCATTTAAACATGGCATTTTCATGTTGTGTTTATGAATTTGCTTTTCAGCGTATGGAAAGTCTCTGGAGTTTTGAGCAACTTATGAACAAAATTGGAGAGATGGTGCCTTCAACGGTTCTCCATATTCAGCCAGTTGCTTTCTGATATTAAATGCGATATATGATCAAATTTTCGAAATCCATACATAACTCTGCAGCACGCTTTTTGCACCCTCTGTATTCTGTACTTGTCTTCAACAGTTAAACATGGCCCATAAAAAAATCGCAGTTATTAAAATGGGATAGAAAAAGACTATCACACAACATTTTTTTCAATGAAAAATCTAAGAAATGTCTGTTGCCATATATTAATTTCAGTGCACAAAATGCCCTCCTGGTTATATTTTGCACATAATCATGAAATCGGAGATCCTCGTCCACAATCAAGCCCAGATCCCTCACAGTGTTGACAAAAGGAAAATATAGGGACACATTCTGATGAATAATTTTGAACCAATAACGATTTATTGTCAGCTTATTTACACTATACTCAATATTTTTTTTGTGTACAGTTATATTCTAGACAATAATAATAGATTTAATTTTTGTATTTTTATGTGTGTATACTAACTGACAAAGAAACTGCAACACCCAGAAGTAGCTGGGTAGATACTATAGCAAGGAGTAAATGATTGAAATTTGAAGAAAAAAAACGAAGGGTTTACAATTTTTTTTAAATTTGTTAATAATGTGTTTGTCCACCGCGATTATCTATACACTCCCCAACACGTCTTGGCATTGATGCAATAAGATGGTCTATTTCTTCTTGAGGGATACTATCCCAAGCTACCTGTAGTTCATGTCTCAGAGCCGCCAAAATCCGTGAGGGCTGGGCTAAGTTTCCAAGCCTTCTACCCATGATATCCCAAACATGCTCTATGGGCTAAAGATCGGGAAATCTGGGAGGCCATGGCAAGATATCCACATGGGTCGCTTCAAAAAAGTTTAAACTAACTCTGGTAATATGGGGTCGAGCATTATCTTGCTGAAATATTGGATTTTCGAGCCGGTTAAAGTAAGAGGGAACATATGGCTCCACTATTTCTTAAAGGTAGCGCAGCGCCGCGAATAAAGACTAAAGGCGACCTACTTGCATGTGCATTAGCACCCCATACCATAACGCCTACTGTCCGGTGTACATGACACTCAATTTTAAACTGAGGTTCACATCTTTCTCCCCGATGTCGTCTAACCCTTCTTCGGCCATCATGTGCACCCAAGGAGAATATAGATTCATCAGAAAAGACGACCTGATGCCATTCCACATTCCAATGTTGACGTTCTCTGCACCACTGTAATCGTTGCCTGCGATACTCAACCGTCAGAGGTAACACAAGATGGGGTCGATAATGCTGCAGTCGAAAAGACCTTATCTGACGGTAAACTGTACGAACAGTTACAGGATGGCCCGCCCCCCGGGCATTAGATCTTGACCAGATGGGGGTGCTTGTCAGGACTAGGACCCTAGTTTCGTCCCGGCGAAATGGAGGGTTAAGTCTTGGTGCCTAACGTAATGCCATTCGCGCCAGTCACTGGACCTGTATGGTAGAAGATCGCCGAATGAGGCTCTAGTTTTGCCGTTCTATTAAAATGGAGGGCTGAGCTTGTTGATTAACTCAGTGACAGGGCGTCTGTCGCAGCACAGGGCTTCTCCCTTAAAACTGGCGTACTCTACCCTATCACAGTATGAATCTCTGGATTCTGTGTAATGGCAGAGTGCATAATGTAGCATATTGCGTTACCTCGGGCTGGTGGATTGCCCTAAGGTGTTACTTGTACCACCTGGCAACCCTATTGGTGTTGAACTCGAGGGGGCAGTGGTTGAAAGCCCGCATGCTGGACTAGGGAGGTATTTCATTTATCTGTTCGCAGACCCCCATGTTCGAGATATTCTCATGAAATGACTTGGGGTTTAACGGGACTTGACGATTCGACCGGCCTTGTCCTGGCCCCGGATCAATGCGTAACTTTTTAGGCTTTGTGGATCTCGACGAAATGGCTTAGCCGTTAGTGTTTGGCGCCAGGATCAATCAAATGACTTCACATGGGTTCGGTGGGAAAAAACGTACAGTCCGTTAGACGGTGCTTGTACCAGGATCAATAGAAGTCATCAATCTTGAGATTATCTTAGTTCATGGGACTGCGTTCGGATGCTTGGATAAGAATTTCTTCCGGCGGGTGAGTTTCGTTACAAACCAACTCGGGTACTGACCTGCAGAGCCAGTAGAGGTTGAATAGTGCTTCGCTGCTACCAATCAGACGGTTCTGGCTTTCGATTCGGGGCCCAAACTTGAAGTGGGTAGGTTCATCTCTTCGGAGGGGTTCTCGCTTCGCGCAATGATATGGCGTAATCCTTATAACACTTTCTGCCTCTTGGGGTGGACTGTGGAGACTGCTGGGTAGTCACTTGGTGAAAGAGCTATACTCGAATGCCAATATGAAAACCTGGTAGAATTCACGTTACAGAATTCACGCCTTGTTCTCCTAACCACTCATCAGCCAAAGATCTAGTTGTCGCAAATCGGTCCCTAGTAGCCATAAGTCTTAGACGTCGATATTGAACTTTATTTATGCCCCTCCGACGTCCGGTGCCTACTCTTTTTCGATTTTGGGAATTATCAAACCGCGCTTGACAACATCTCATAACAGTAGTTGGATTTCTGTTCGTACGCTTAGCGATTTCTCGAAATGACAACCCCGCCTCCTGTAGACCAATAATTCGATCTCTTTCAAATTCGCTTAGCTGGTGATAAATTCCACGTACACATGCTCTAGGCAACAACAACTGAACATCGACTCTGGATCTCCTCGAACAGCTGGTTTATTGTGAAATTTAAAAAATTTGCAAAAACCGACTACATATTCAAGACCTTCACGATTTACTCCTTATACTATACTATTTATGTTTTACAAAAAAAAATTTTAAATTTAAACAGCTCCTTCTGGGTGTTGCAGTTTCTTTGTCAGTTAGTATATTTTTGATAATTGTGAGCAATTGCTGAATTTCTGAATGAAATGGTTAGGTTTTTGAGTTTTATTTGGTATGTTTTCCTTTCATCAAAATGTGTTCATAGGGGGAAATTTCAAGATTTGATGGAAATATCGCAAATGCAAAAGTCGCGGTTATTAAGGCGCTTCATTTTGTGTGTTTCAAGGAAGAAGAAAATGCATAGTAGCAGACGTCCATTGAGGAAATTTGAAGGTTTCGCGTGGAAAAAAAATCTGTAGACCAGGTCCGCAAAACTACTGCTGAAAAATTGTCTGCGTCTGATCTAATCGCAGTCTGCGGGATTTTGAACTTGACTTACGATGGGAAGGAAGACGTGTTGTTAAAGTGAATTTGCGATTATTGAAGGCCATGAGAATGATTAAATAGATTCTGATGAAGACGATCGGTCCGAAGAAATGGCAATTTCTCCGTAAAGTACAAATTTGCGCCACAGTGAAAAAGATAATAGTCGAACTTTTTTTCGTAAAGAGACGTAGAAGATTCCATGCGATAGTTCGCCTGTTACGACGATTATCCACTTAATAAGTAATAATATAATAATAATAATAATATATTTACTCCACAAATTGATATCATACAGTTTTATCACGAAATTATGCCCAATCACTGGATTTAACAAAACACCTTAGAAGCTCTAGTAGATCTATTACTTGTACGTATGTACAATTTTTAATCACTGGTATGAAAACACATCAAATACAGAACGCAATCAAAATATGACATCAAAACTCCATTATGTTTTATGTGTTTTAATTTTTTTTTTCTTCCTCTACAATCCTCAATTTTTTCCATTCGCTTGGGTCCCATCTATTGACAGTTCTGATTAACAGGGCTATGGAAGAGTTTTCTGCATGAACTCAAAATCCAATATTGGATTTTCCTTCTGAACAACTCAACACTATTTATCACTCTGATTTCAAGCAGTAACAAGCAATACAATCTCGGAGATCGATAATCAAATAGACCTATGGTTTTACAACAGCGGGGAATACTCAAAAATCTTTACTTAGTTCGTGTGCTGTAGCAATATGAAATTGGCTAGGTGGTGATCATTTTCCCTTTCATTCTCATTAGCATACACATACAAATCGACGTCTAAGACATATGGCTATTAGAGACCGATTTGCGACAACTCGATCTTTGGCTGATGAGTCATTATGAGAACAAGGCCATCCTGTAACGTGATTTCTACCAGGTTTTCATATTGGCATGTGAGCATTGCTCTTCAGCAAGTGACTACTCAGCAGTCTCCACAATCTATCCTTAAAGGTAGAAAGTGTGATAAGGATTACGCCATATCATCGCGCGAAGCGAGAACCCCTCCGAAGAGATTAACCTACCAGCTTCCAGTTTGGGCCTCGGCTAGAAAGCTAAAACTGTCTGACTGGTAACAGCAAAGCACTATTCATTCTCTACTGGCTCTGCAGGTCAGTACCCGAGTTGGATTGTGAAGCAACTTACCCGCCGGAAGGAATTCTTATCCAAGCCCCCGAACGCTGTCCCATGAACTGAGATAATCCCAAGATTGATGACTTCAATTGATCCTAGTACGAGCACCGTTAACACAATTGTTAAATAAACCACAGGGCCACATAAAATACTTGAGTCCGAAAATACAAAATGAGCTGATTTCTGTTTTGGTTTTAAAATTGAAAAATTCTCTAATAAATTAAATAAATGGCGCACCTTTTTACTCAATCATATTCAATACGACCCAAGATTTCTCAAAAACGGATCAAATGTGTGAACTTTACCGTTACTGTATGATCGAGAGAAACGAAAATGGAATCCAAAAAGCGCTGATCATTAAAGAGTCATTTTGAGGATTTCATGAGGTTGAAGAC
Source organism: Megalocaria dilatata (assembly GCA_034642435.1). NCBI lineage: Eukaryota > Metazoa > Arthropoda > Insecta > Coleoptera > Coccinellidae > Megalocaria > Megalocaria dilatata. The sequence continues at coordinate 42,919,265 of CM067859.1, read as the reverse complement.
CAAACTGCCTCAGCAATGTCCAAACAAATAATAACATCCATAAATGATAAAAAATATACCTCTAATTAAGTGTCGAGGATAAGGATATTACGGTGCTAACACAATGAAAGGCACCTATGGTGGAGTTCAAAGACTCAAAAAATATCGAACCAAATGCCGTATATGTTCACTATGCTACTCATAATTTGAATCTGGTTCGAAATGATGCAGTAAGGGAAATTATTGAAATGCAAAATTTTTTTGATATTGTTCAACAAATTTATAATTTTTTTGGGCATAGCATCAAAAGATGGAATATTCTGTCCAGTCTAATATACAATAAAGAAAAGGACTCTTCAACATCAATAACATTAAAAACATTGAACCCTACCAGATGGGCAGGAAGTGATGATGCTATTTTTGCCCTAAGAGTAAGATTTGTTGAAGTTCAAAAAGCACTAACGAAAACAATTCTGTTAAGTTCTAGACTAGATGAAAAAAATGGAGCTATTTCACTCAAGAAAAAAATCGAAAACTACAATTTCATCATGCTTTGGTTTTCCACTGCAAAATTCTACAAACTGTCGATGCTGCATCTAAAGCACCGATTTGAATTTGAATTTTTAAAAAAGGAAGCAAATAGTGTAGCCGAAAAGTGGTCAATCAACCCTTAATTTCCTAAAACTCGTCAAAAGAGAGTGAAACGCCATTTTGACGAACATTGCGAAGATGAGCGTCTCAAGACCCGGAAAGTTGATTGACAGTGAACATATTTTATCGAGTTTTGGATATCATCATTAATCAGCTGAAAGCACGTTTCCTTCATTAAATAATGAAATTGTTTCGAATCTCAGTGTTTTGCAACCTGCCAATTTGCAGAATTTAAATGATACTGAACTTTTGAAAAAAGGTCTAGAATTTGTAAATATACATATTATATGGAAAACACATATCTTCATCATTTGCCAAGGAAATTCTCAGTTTTCGATCCACTTTCAGATATAAAATAGAAAATTCTACGTGTATTAGATATCCTTCTGATTTATTATTAATAAGGAATCATTTTATGTCGTGCAGCTTTCCGGAAGTATGTACTGCATTAATGTTGTTTGTCACAATCCCTGTGACTACAGCTAGTGCTGAAAGATCATTTTCGAAACTTAAACTAATAAAAACCTATCTGAGAAATTCCATGGGACAAGGCAGACCGAGTAACTTATCTATTCTGTCTATTGAAAATACTATGGCCCGATCTTTGAACTTCGATGACATAATTGATACTTTTGACGTGACAACGTCTTATAAATTGGTTTGCCGGGTGACACTTCAAGAAACTGCGTTACGCTCCGCTCACGTTATGCGCTCACAATGAAAGCGAGTGAGAGGCACGCGTGCCTTCCACTCGGGCATGGTTAGCCCGCCTAAGAGCGAGAGAGACAGACATAAAAAGTGAAAGGCACGTGTCCCTTCCACTCGAGCACAGTTAGCCCGCCTAAGAGCAAGAGAGACAGAGCGAGAGAGAGAGAGAGTGAGAGAGATAGGCATACACACCGGTTCATGTCTTGCGCTTCTATTTCGCTTAGGCGCCTGCATACAAGTTTACACGTTGCCAGTTAATTGTAAAACGATTGTGTAGTGATAATGTGAAGGTAGTTTCGTCCATCGCAACAATTCAAACAGCAAAGGTAAATAATTTCAGACTGATAATATAACATGATGAAATAAATGACTAAGACATAAGTGAATAGGTTATGTTGTAGTAATCACAATGTTGTGGTAGTTTTCAATCAAAAAAGTAGTAGAAATCGTTTCTCAACCAATAATAATTTGTTTAACTTGAAAAAATGAGCGCGACTTGCTATGTAAAAAATTGAAATAACAATGTTTAACCTCCAACCTGTCAAATCGAAACTTTCAAACATTCAAACCGAGACGACTAATCACTGCGCAAAGTCGTAAGCGCGCGATTTACAAATTCAAAGATCAAATGTGAATTAGTTTTCTCCTTTTAGAAAATACACTTTGAATTCAAATCGATTGATATTAACAATTAATGTGATTTAAATAAATGTTCTAACTTTTAAATTTAGTTTTTATATTTATAACAATGTAAAACAAGTTAAATTTATTAATAACTTATAACAACTGATTGATAAATAAAATTTTGTTAATATGAAATTCAGTGCGAGATTCTTTGTATAAATTAATGTTTTAAATATAATTCTTTGTATAAATAAATGTTTTAAATTGTTACTATTATTTCATCCTGCCTCCTACTATACGAATGAATATTCACATTAAAATTATTTTACCACTCAAAGTCGTTGTCACGTAAAACTTTCGCCCGTATAACGACTTTACAGGCAACAAATTTTTTTTGTAGAACAGAAATCTCGGAGGAAACAATTTTAGTAATACATATTTTGTTAAAATGAAATTGTTTTTTCTAATTATTTGGTACCTATGATTTTATGATTAACATTTATTCATCAGATAATAAACTGAATTCACACCATGATTTTCATACTGTTTTGTGACCACTTAAGTGATTTATCAAAATTGGATTAAACAACGTAATGATTTTCAATGGGGCGATCCCATCTGAAGAATTTGCCACGGGCCCCTGACGGTGTAGTTATGCCACTGCAAAATTGTGTTATACGGAGCCACTAATTTTGTGGAATGTAAGCGAAAGGCCAAAGTTTATGAGGAAGTATCCAGAAAATGAGATCTTCATTTTCCGAAAAATCTGAAGAAAAATTATCAGCAGAAAGCAGAGGAAGACGAAAAGTGTGATAGAAAGAATATGGAGAATTTTGAGAGATTCAATGGAGCGCCGAAGGACGAAGTTTGTTACAGTTACGGTAATAATGGACATAAGTCCACGGAATGCCCTAAGAAGGGGCGATTTGCTTTAAGTATAACAAATTAGGTCACATATCCATAGAATGTACAAGCTCTGAAAAACGGAAGTTGGAAATCAACAAAGTGGCAGTGATTGAAACCGATGAGAGGAATTCCATTGAGCTACCGAAGAAAAAGGGCCGATGAAACCACAACTTGGTTCATGAGCATATTTATTATTCTGGAAAATGAAAAAGAAGAATCGAGGTTGATCACACGATTACTACTGGAGTACAGAAGGGAAATAACCAGGTTGAAAGAATCAATAAGTAGTAAGATTATTCCGGGGAATGCGAAGATTAGCGTTGACGATCAACGAGCACTGAATTCAACCAATCAGAGAAGTACAGATAAGATACTCTTCGAGATGCTGACAGGTGTCGAAATGCGACCAAAAGAGGACCTCAAATTGGAGGAGGGTATCGAAATGGAAAAGAATTTCCAGAAGATCGAGAAAAGTTGAGAACAAATTGCAAGCGGCCATTCGAGGTAGTAGAGGTCAAGGGGCAAGAAAGGTATGATGTCGCGAAGGTGGGTTGTCCTGGCGGTCCTAAGAAAATTTTTACCATACAGAGTTCATGAAACCGTGGATAGATCTCGAAACCGATAATAATTCTGATTCTGAATTCGGGTCGAATTCAGGATGGCCGAGAGTAGTAATTCAATTTCTTGGGCCTAAAAAATGCGATTCTACTTTGTGAATAATGTAAATGATTTATAGAGAGAACTCACGTGTATGAGTTACATTAGACAATGATTTAGAAATACCTGGGCCTATTAATTCTTGGAAAACCAGCCCTATCGTAACGGCTAAATCGAAAGCACTTCTGGCCCTATAGCCATTATAAGACACGCCGCTTCAAGACGTTTCGAAATGGGACGAGTTACCCTATATAGCTCAGTAGTTATTAAGGGTAGATATTTATTGTATAACCAAAAACGTCAGTAGTTTCCTGAAAGAAGATATCGGGATATGAAGTATCTTGAGATTCCTCTCCATTGTTATATTTCACGATGCGTACGCCATCGATTCAGGGGGTAGTCAGAGTTTGAGATAGAAGCAGCCGCTTTATGGAGTTAGTCGGCGACCGTCAGGGAAGAAGGAAGTTCGTGAAGAAGACAGTTAGTTCACGACCGTCAGAGAAGAAGGAAGTTCAAGGACAGTTTGGTTCGCGGCAGTTTTGAGGAGAGTCGAGGTCGCGAAAAGAACTGAGACGCAAACATAGTTCGCGAAAAAGGTTGAGTACTAAGTACTAATTCGAGACGCAGTACATCTAGACGAAGGTAAGAGAACGAGATAAAGACGGAATATTTAGAAAATCAGTAATAGTTTTTTGTATTAAGTGTTGTTAATATTGTATTTTTAAGACGTTCGAGTGTTGTTTTAAACTTTTGAATAAACTGAATAAAGTACAGCCTGTGTTTATTTTACACTAGGAAAGAAATTGGCTGATCCATCTATCAATACCCCTAGTCGTTGATATAAAATAGCCTATACATAATAATACAGGGTTTCCTGATTCATTTGTAGTGTATTTGCGACAGTATTATTATAGATAGGTAATATTAATATTCACTGTAGAGTTAACAGAATTATTTTCTATGGAAGTTCTTCTGTTCATTAAATGATTGTGACATCAATATTAAGATTAGATATTGATAGGTCTTCCCATGTGAATATTGAATATTTACTTCCAACTTCAACATAAGAAGATCTATAAGAAAATCTATTGACTTACCTTCTACCACTATTTTGGGATTTGAAATGCTGTTGTTTGAATTAGCATGGATGATACGGTTGGAGGAAGAAAGTATTGAATTGGAAGTATAAGTTTCAGCTCTAGCTGTATTGTTTGCAGAAATAGTGGTTTCATTATTGAAGGAATTACTTGTAATCGTAGGGATAGATAAAGTAGTACGTGTAGAATTCGAAGTATCACTAGTAGTGGTCGGTGTAGAGATAGTTGCGGAACTGGAAGTAGTCGTTGTGGCATTAATTTTATTATCTGTTGTAGCATCAGTACCAGTTGAATCGGCTGAATTCGAAGGAGTAGCTGTGGAGCTAGTTGAATTATCTGACGAGGAATCAGTTGTTGCTGCATCGGGGGTAGTAGTCTTAGTTCTAGTCATTGCAGTACTGAGAGTAATTGCTGATGTGAAGGTGGTTGTTGTGGTAATGGTTTCATTATCTGGAGGAGAGTCATTGGTATCTGAACTTGTTGTATTATCTGAAGTGGATGCAGTTGGTATTACATCAGAGGAAGATAGAATAGGTGTACTAGCTGTAGTATAAGGAGTATTTGTTGTATTGCTTGGGGTGAAGGTATTAGCAGCTGAACTGGAAATAGTACTTGACGTAGGAGTTGTTTTGTCTGGAATGGAAGTACTTGTTGTTGAATCCAAAATTGTACTTGTGGCGTTAGTTGTACTGCCTGAAGTGGAAGCACTTGTTATAACGTCGGAAGAAGGAATTGTAGAAATAGGAGTACTAGCTGTAGTATAAGGAGTACTAGTTGTATTGCTTGGGATAGAGCTGCTAGTAGTTGAACTGGAAATAGGAGTTGTAGAAGAAGTTGTTCTTTCTGGAGTGGAAGTAGCTGTTGTTGGTTCAGAAAAAGTAGCTGTGGCACTAGTTGTACTACCTGCAATGGAAGCAGTTGTTATCACATCGGAGGAAGGAAGTGTAGAAATAGGAGTACTAGCTGTAGTATAAGGAGTACTAGCTGTAGTGCTCGGGAAAGAGCTGCTGGTAGTTGAACTAGAAGAAGTATTTGTAGAAGAAGTTGTTCTGTCTGGAGTGGAAGTAGCTGTTGTTGAATCAGAAAAAGTAGTTGTGGCAGTATTTGTACTACCTGGAGTGGAAGCAGTTGTTATAACATCGGAAGAAGGAATTGTAGAAATAGGAGTTCTAGCTGTAGTATAAGGAGTACTAGTTGTATTGCTTGGGATAGAGCTGCTAGAAGTTGAACTGGAAATAGGAGTTGTAGAAGAAGTTGTTCTTTCTGAAGTGGATGTAGCTGTTGTTGATTCAGAAAAAGTAGTTGTGGCACTAGTTGTACTACCTGCAATGGAAGCAGTTGTTATCACATCGGAGGAAGGAAGTGTAGAAATAGGAGTACTAGCTGTAGTATAAGGAGTACTAGCTGTAGTGCTCGGGATAGAGCTGCTGGTAGTTGAACTAGAAGAAGTATTTGTAGAAGAAGTTGTTCTGTCTGGAGTGGAAGTAGCTGTTGTTGAATCAGAAAAAGTAGTTGTGGCAGTATTTGTACTACCTGGAGTGGAAGCAGTTGTTATAACATCGGAAGAAGGAATTGTAGAAATAGGAGTACTAGCTGTAGTATAAGGAGTACTAGTTGTATTGCTTGGGATAGAGCTGCTAGAAGTTGAACTGGAAATAGGAGTTGTAGAAGAAGTTGTTCTTTCTGAAGTGGATGTAGCTGTTGTTGATTCAGAAAAAGTAGTTGTGGCACTAGTTGTACTACCTGCAATGGAAGCAGTTGTTGTTTCATCGGAGGAAGGAATTGTAGAAATAGGAGTACTAGCTGTAGTATAAGGAGTACTAGTTGTATTGCTTGGGATAGAGCTGCTAGGAGTTGAACTGGAAGTAGTAGTTATGGCACTACTTGTTCTCTCTGGAGTGAAAGTAATTTCTGTTGAGTCCGAAGAACTATTAGTGTTTGTCGTAGTAGTTGTTGTCTTATGAGAAGGATCAGTTGTAGTTCCGAGTGTAGTATTTGAAGTATAAGCAGTATTCGATGAATTTGAAGCAGAAGTTGTAGAAGATATTGAGTCAGGAGTAGTTGTTGAAGTAGTATTCTGTCCATCACTGGCAGTAGTTGCTGAAGGAGATGTTGTAGTCGTTAAATTAGACGAAGCAGTTGTAACACTATTGGAACTAGAAGAAGGGCCAGAAGTAGGTGTGGGTTCTGATGGAATGGTTGGTCGGATAGTAGTAGATTTTGTAGATATGGTAGGATTTGAAGAGCCAGTTGTCGGTTCGATCGTTGTAGTACGATAGTCTGAAATAAAATTTGAGATTAGTTTTTATGACGTCTATGCATAATTGAATTTATTTAGTGGAAAAATCTGTGATTTATTTGTGATGATACACATTTTTGACATTTGTATTATTGCTTTCAGAATGTCTGATGCCAAAAAATTAAGGATAGAATGATTAGTCCGTCGATTGAAACTTGAAATGCATATGAGGTCAAATCTCTGGTGATTTTCGAACATTTTTAAAACGCTGTGTGGAGCAAATAATATAATACTTTCTATGATATGGATGGCCAAAAATAGTTCAAGCCAGGATCTGCATAAAATTTCAAACCTATCTGCTATATATTTAACCTTCTCAGAAAAGTGAAAGCAATTGTAAGTCTAAAATATCTCCATTTGACTTCTTTCTTAGGTTATTAGGACATTTTCATATCATGTTGGCAACTCTGAGGGCGATCATCCAGTTTATTTGGCAGTAGTCATCTTATTAGTACACACAAATTGAATTAAAGAACTGAACAAGGAATTTATGCTGATTTGGAGTTGCAAATAGAATTTTTCGTATCGATATGAAATACATATATATATATATATATATATATATATATAAATGACACCCGTTTTCCGTTGTCACGACATAACATGAAAACGGCTTGACCGATTTGGCTGATTTTTTTTTGTAGTTTTCTAATACTCTGTACAAGGTTCTTACGAAAAAAAATATAAAGAAAATCTCTCAGAAAGATTGAAAAATATACATTTAATTTTGCATATTTTAAAAAACGCGCGTAACGAATGTCAACGTCATTCAATTTAAAACAAAAAATCTGTGGTAATGTGTGACACCACATCGATAACCGCGCTGACAAATGTCAACGTCATTCAATTTGAAACAAAAAAATCTGTGGTAATCTGTGACAACACATCCATAATGACTAAGAAGTTTTTTGTTTGCTAATAAGTGTTTGTTAATCACGGTAAGTTCACTTCACTTCATATCGATTTTTGATGACTACACAATATTACAATTTTACATGGTTATACGGAAAATATATTTTCAGTTGCATTTTCGTTTTTAACAATGCCACCAACCAGACAAACTGACGCACAAACTTAGGCCGCAGAACTCGAAATACGGCAAGTCAAAGAAATATAAGAGCAAATCAAATTGATGAGCAACGCGAAGCGCGAAATGAACTTCACCGGCTCGAAATCAACATAGAAATGTTGTGTTTAATCCCCACAGAGCTGCATTCAGTTATAATGTTGCAATTGATTACAGTTCAGAGAAAATTGTTGCTATTGGACTAATGAATATTGTGTGTCCACAATGCAATGCATTGAAATTCAAAAATGAAGCCCCTGGATTGTGTTGCGCCAGCGGCCAAGTCAAATTGACGCATTAGTACCACCACCAGAGCCACTTCATTCATTGGTTTCCGGAAATGGGCCAGATTCTAATCATTTTTTGACTCATGTCCAGCAATACAATAATTGTTTTCAAATGACGTCATTTGGCGCAACAAAAGTTATTCGAGACAATTTTATACCTACTTTCAAGGTAAGTAAGTATAATGGCAAACAATTTTATTTAGTTATACTAGCATGTAGCTGGTGCAAAATATGCTGAGCCAGTGTTGTGTAGACGTGTTTATTTTGTAAACAATAAGTCAAATACATAATAATAGTCTATAACCCAATGACTTAATCAGCAAAATTTTATAACATGTTGTATTTCATAATGGCATGAGCAAGGTGTTCCAATACTTGGTAAAGCCTACCACCTATAGCTGCCATGGAAGGCTGCTGTTCAAAGTCAAGGTTTAAAGTAGTTTTAATTTGAAATGATCTAAAGTATTGTGGCAGTTTTTTGCGAGCCACATGGTGGTACAAACAATTTGCTATACAATTACCTAAACACATATTTATATTCTTGCAGATTCAGGGTCAAATATATCATAGAACAGGTTCCTTATTGCCAGTGCCTGATGAAGACAATAAATTTTTGCAAATATATTTTATGGGCAATTCAGCAAGAGAAGTCGATCAGCGTTGCGCACACAACAACTCAGTTAAAAGATCCATTGTGGAACAACTTCAAAAATTTTTCCATCAACACAATGAATTAGTTGCATTATTCGCAACTGCATTAGACCGCATGCCATCAGATAATCATAAAATTGTCATCAGAGCCGATAAGGCGCCTGCAGGACAACATGCTGGACGTTTTAATGCGCCAACAATTGATGAAGTTGCTATTGTCGTCGTAGGAGAAAATTTAGAAAACCGAGATATTGTTTTACATCATTTTTCAATTAAGATGATAAATCCAGTTACAGGTAAATCTATATATATAAAAATGAAACCCGTTTTCCGTTGTCACGACATATAACAATATAAGTTTACTACATTAAAATATAGGTTTACTAACTTAAAATTTATATTATTAACACAAAAAATTGTTTACAGGTGCTGAAACGAACAAAAAAGTTAGTTCAATGAATTATTATTGATACAGACTGATGGTTCGGCAAAATAAGGACAATCACATCTTAAAGTGTCGGCGTCTATTTCACCAATATGCTGTGGATATGTATGTGAAAGTTGAAACTGAACGATTGACATTTAGCAGGTTGAACCAGGCAAAACTCCGTTCCAGGAATATATTCATCTTCGGGATGCCATTAATGCTGATGGAAATGCACAGAGTGTTGGCAGAACAACTATTTTCCCAGCAACATACGCATGAATATGCGCAAGATGCATGAATATGCATATGCATGAATATGCGCAAGATGCGATGTCCTATGTACGACATTATGGCACACCAGATTTGTTTATCACGTTCACATGCAATCCAAAGTGGACAGAAATTCAACAAGAATTATTTACTAGACAATCACCTATTGATCGCCACGATATCACTGCAAAAGTGTTCAAAATGAAATTAAAATCACTCATGGATTTCATTGTTAAGCATCGCGTGTTCGGCGAGACGCGCTGTTGGATGTACTCAGTTGAGTGGCAAAAACGCGGATTGCCACATGCTCATATCCTCATTTGGTTGGTTGAGAGGATAAGACCGAATGAAATTGATAATGTGATATCAGCAGAAATTCCCGATGATAATGAAGACCCACTGTTACATGAGGTTATTACAAAAAATATGATACATGGTCCATGTGGAATATTAAATCCCATTTCTCCGTGTATGGTTGAAGGAAAATGTTCAAAACACTACCCAAAACAATTAGTAGCAGAAACTATTACTGGAAATGATGGATATCCACTTTATCGCCGCCGATCCATTGATGACAATGGAAAGTCAACAATAGTCAAAGTAAATCGACAGGACATTGTCGATAATCGTTGGTTTAATTTAAAAGGGATTAAATGAAAACATATTTAATAAAATTTCCACATTTATTGTGTTTCAACAATATTGTAACACTACATTTGCAACAATTGTTTCGCCAAATTCTTGGCTTCTTCAGGCGAGTTCGATGTTAAACTTCGATGTTAAACTCGCCTGAAGAAGCCAAGAATTTGGCGAAACAACTTTTGCAAATGTAGTGTTACAATATTGTTGAAACACAATAAATGTGGAAATTTTATTAAATATGTTTTTATTTAATCCCTTTTAAATTAAATGAAAATGGATTTCCATCAAGTGAGGACCTCCACCATTCAAAATAATCGTTGGGTTGTTCCGTTTTCGCCATTACTCTGCAAGGCATATAAAGCACACATAAACGTCGAATTTTGTCATTCAGTGAAATCTATCAAATACATTTGCAAGTATGTGAACAGAGGTAGTGACATGGCTGTCTTCGGAGTTGCTGCCGAAAATTCAAATGAGGAAGTCACTCAATATCAAATGGGTCGCTATGTTAGTAGTAACGAAGGCATGTGGCGTATATTTTCGTTTCCTATACATGAACGACACCCTACTGTTGTTCACTTGGCCGTACATTCGGAAAATGGTCAACGGGTATGTTATACAGATGCAAACGTATTACAACGAGTTGACAGGCCACCATCGACAACATTAACCAGCTTCTTTGAAATGTGCCAGAATGATGATTTTGCCAGAACGTTACTTTACTCCGAAATGCCAAAATATTATACCTGGAATCAATGCACTAGGCCGTCTTTATGCAGTCCATCCCAGTCAAGACGAGTGTTTTTATTTGTGTTCACTGTTAGTCAATGTTCGTGGTCCAACATCATTCCAACATCTGCGAACTGTTAATGGTCTATTGTGTGGCACATACAGAGAAGCCTGTCAATATTTGGGATTGTTAGAGAATGACACTCATTGGGACCACACTCTCGAAGATGCTGTGATTTCGTCAAATACTAAACAAATACGAACATTATTTTCTATAATTTTGTCTACATGCTTTCCATCAACACCGACTGATTTATGGCATAAATACAAAGATCATATGGCGGAAGATATATTGCATCAGATGCGTCTTAGAACATCGAATGCAGATTTGCAAATGAACGAAGAAATTCACAATGAAGGATTAATTTTAATTGAGGACATGTGCTTGATGCTTACCAACAAAGTATTAACACAAATAGGAATGATAGCACCCCAATCGCCCAATGCACGACTCATTTGATCAAGAATTGGGACGCGAAGCCCAATACGATTCCGAAACATTACGAGAAATGGTTGATAGAATAGTTCCCCTTTTAAATCAACAACAAAAATATGCCTACGATACGCTCATGAAAGTAGTGAACGATGGATCTGGTGGATTTTATTTTTTAGATGCTCCCGGTGGAACTGGGAAAACTTTTTTGTTATCATTGATTTTGGCAACGATTCGATCGCAAAATGGAATTGCACTAGTCCAAGCTTCATCAGATATTGCAGCTACGTTGTTGGAAGGCGGTCGAACAGCTCATTCAGCTCTCAAGCTGCCGTTGAACCTTCAAATTAATGAGACTCCAACTTGCAACCTTTCAAGGAATTTTGCGATGGCCAAAGTGCTGCAGCAAACCAGATTGATCATTTGGGATGAATGTACGATAGCACACAAAATATCTTTGGAGGCATTAGATCGCTTGATGCGAGATTTACGAAATACCAAAAAACGGTTTGGTGGTGCAATGATACTATTGGCAGGTGATTTTCGACAAATATTGCCAGTGGTTCCACGCTCAACGCCTGCTGATGAACTGAATGCATGTTTGAAGTTGTCCATTTTATGGAAATACATTAAAACACTTAAATTGAATATAAACATGAGAGTCGAATTGCAGGAAGACCAATCTGGAGAAGTGTTTTCCAAACAACTGCTTGATATTAGTAATGGTATTATTGCTGTTGATACATCATCTGGATACATTACATTCCCTACCAATTTTTGTAACTTTTGTGAATCAAAGACCGAACTCATGGAGATGGTTTTCCCAAACATTGCTCAAAATTACGTAAATCACGTTTGGTTAAGCGAACGTGTTATATTGGCAGCAAAAAATGTTGTAGTGAATGAAATGAATTTTCAGATTCAAGAGAAAATAACTAGCGAATTGAAGAATTACAAATCAGTTGATTCCATTACTAATGAAGATGAAGTTGTCAATTATCCAACAGAATTTTTAAATTCGCTGGAATTGCCCGGCTTACCACCTCATAATCTGCAATTAAAAATCGGATCAGTAATTATTATGTTACGGAACATAAACCAGCCACGTCTGTGTAATGGCACCCGGCTTGCGGTGAAGAAATTATTGAACAACGTCATCGAAGCCACAATTTTGAAAGGGAAGTACAAAGGCGAAGATGTTTTAATCCCGCGCATCCCTATGATACCGAACGACATGCCATTCAGCTTTAAACGTTCACAGTTTCCAGTGCGGCTTGCATTTGCAATGTCAATAAATAAATCGCAAGGGCAGTCGCTAAGTGTGTGTGGCATAAACTTAGAAAATCCATTTTTTTCACATGGCCAATTATATGTCGCCTGTTCCCGTGTCGGAAAACCATCAACATTATTTATTTACGTGCGAGAACATAAAACTAAAAATATAGTTTATCAAAAAGCATTAGAATAGAGATAAGCAGTGAAGGGCATAGAGGCTAGTAGTTGCTTTCTAGAGCGCGCCTGGTGTTGAGCTCAGTGTTTACTTCAAAATGCAAAGTTGTTCAATAGCGATTTGTAAAAATATGAGTGAAATTGAACCCTATGGAAAAAACACTATTATGAAAATATATATGTTGTTTTTTATTTAATAAAAATTAGTAAAGTCCTCAGGTATGGCGAGACCAGGGAAACTATCAATGATACTATGCTGATTCGGTGTTATCGCAAACTTCTGCTTATAAGTGACACAAAGCAATTTAAGATAGCAACATGACCGAATACATAACCCAATCTGGACGATCTCGTACCTATACCACTGAACTGAGTGTGAACATAGTGAATAATATTGTGTCTGAAAATCGTAGAATAAGCTCATGGCAGATGCCAGAGTATCTCAATTTTTCATACTTATCATAGAATAATATGAGATGAAATACGATGCACGGCTTGTTCCAACACAGTTCCATACTCTTCGAAAATACACCATTTTTTTTTCAAATATGCTGCCATATTTACAGAAAAGCTCGATAATGAGACGTGAGTACTACTCCAAGATGCTCAAAAATCAAGATATTTCGATATGCGCTATCTGGTGCATAATGAATTCATTCAGGAGTGCTAAACAGTGAATGATAAATATTATTTCAGCCTACTCTTGCTTCAACTAGTGAATATAAAATTTAAAAAAAAGCAAAATAAAGAAAAAACTACTCGTTTGTTTCACAATTTCCTGAAGTGTCACGATAGCGAATTGAAAAATTGCAAACGGATTTAAGCTCGAAAACACAATAACTTCCATCGGACATCTGTCATATTTCAATATAATATGACTTTTTTCTGCTCGGTGACTCGAATCTCCATTCAGTCGAACTCTCAGTGTAATAAACATGAATAATACGCAGTTTCTAAGTGTCCGGAACATGATTTTTCGACTTAGTCAGATTGTCAACGATATTATCCTTCTGTTCCGTCTCATTAGAGACCGCCCTGTCGTTCGAAATTATTCTGTCATTCGACACTTAGGTCTTTTACGTTAATATGCGATCTAGCAGTTTTGAGATTTGTTTCGAACTGTTTAGTTTTACTCGAGACTTCAGATTATTGGTTTTCTAATGATTATATATGGCATTAGAAAACATGGAAAGTCATTTAGAGATTTTAATATATTTATGCCTGTTAATTTCACATGACGCAGCATTCGCAATTACAAACTGACTCTATCCTTATTTATTATTATTATTATTATCCTGATACTCCTAGATCTTCTGTGAAAATCCCTCAGAAGCTTTATTTTTTCAGCTTGTGCGAGTTAGGAGTTCAGTTGTGTTCTGTGTAGGCTTTGTTACTGCGATATTGCGCCACTTTAGGTCACAGCACTGTTAATTTTTGACCCAACAGTGAAATGGTGGTAGACACCCGTCCAACTAGAAAATTTCTTTTCCACCTGAACAGGATTCGAACCCGGACCTCCCGGCCAGGAGCCCGATGCTTTTCCGCTGATCTATTTACACTATACTTGCATTATTCTCATAATTTTTCTGTAACCAATAAGAAGATTTGTTTCGTTCATTCAGTCTACCTCTAAATGGACCTTCCAATCAATTTCGTTAATTTTCCTCTTTTTGTTAGAAGGAATGCATCGAGCACCACTTACGTTCAGTCTTTGAAAATACTGTAAAAGTATTATTATTCCTAATAGTCAAAGTGCATTATTATTCCTAATAGTCAAAGCGCATGTAGCCCTTGCTACATCATGCATTATTATTCGTAATCGTCAAAGTGGTCGCATGTAGCCTTTGCTACATCATGCATTATTATTCGAGTAATAGTCAAAGTTGTCGCATGTAGCTTTAGCTACATTATGCATTTATTGCTGTTAAAGCAATCCACCTTACATTTGTTGTTAGTGTAATAATCATACATTGGTTTATATACAGTAAACCAAGAATTATAGTTCGTTGTTATTATAATGTATTACGAGCGTTTTACTTCAATTCCTTATCATTTTCATTGGTTTATCTTATTGGATAAACAAGACTACTTCGTCATGGTGATACCTACATGCAGGTGTCCTTGAAGTAAAACTCTTCGCTCAATACGTCAAAAATACAATACACTTGGACCCATCGAAATTAATCATCGAGATTAATTAATTTGCAATTGTCTATTATTTCACAATACTGAAATAATAAGCAAAATACTGCGGTAAACTAAGCGTGGTACGTTAAATTTTGGTCCTTGCAAGCCGGACATATGAAACATTTTGGTCCTTATGAGCTAGACATACGAAACATTTTAGACATTGGTACCTGGTTCCTGGAGAAAGCAGCGAATGCAGAACCAACACTTGGAGCTCAACATCAAGTGCCTATTAGTACAAACGTGAGAGTTCATAGAAATAAGTGCGCTGAAATTGTGTCTTTGAGCGTGCATTCAGAATTATTCCAGGATTGAAAGTGGTAACTCAATTGTACCACCATTTAATCTGTATTCATATCATATGCTCATATTTTTCCCTACATTTCAAAGATTGTATCTATTTCAAAATTGATTTATCGATACATAACTAAAATGTCGGCATCAGAAATCAGGCTCTTAGAAATTAGGTGAAAACATGCTGTAAGGAAGCTCACTTCCTTTGAAAATTATTTGGAGACAGATGAAATGTCTTTTCCATTTTTGGAACAATTACTCGGTGAAGTAGACCATGCGTACGACAACTTTATGGAAATTCAGTCCGAGTTGGAAGTACTCGAACATGAACCTGAAGTTATCAAAAAATTGGATGATGAATTTGTTGAGAGGTATTGGGTAGCCTTTCACAAAGCAAGACATTTGTTGAAATATCGTGAGTCGAACAGGACTCCGGTATCGCCTCTGCAGGATTTACGACCCCGTACAGCGTATAATCGACCCAAAATTAGCAACTCGCCAAACATTGCCCGTCAATCAAAGGATAGTAAATTATATCCTCATTCAGTGAAAACATTTCACGGTGTCCAATACACCATATATACATACCTACGATCAAATCCCTCCAAAATTCCTTTTCCAATACAAAATTGCAATTAGCAGAGAACGCGTCTGACAAGACTAATAAATCAATTGACAATTCACTTGACACAATGCATACAGGTCGTAAAAACTTCAAGGGAAACCATAAGGGTTTTTGGTCAAAATACCGTACTTCGAAACCCCCATTATGTTTTAAGGTACCAGATGTTGCAGCGGAATTAAGAAATCCTTTATTGTTGGATATTCAGGACGATTTGTTATCGAAACAAAATAAGATTGAATATTATCTCTTGACCTTACCTACGGATATAGAAATGCACTTTCAAATCCGTAGAAATTTTCATTTTGTATATACAAGGCACATTTCGTCTGAGGAAAATTACGGCGTTTTTTTTATACGGGGCCAAACGCCCCACAAGCGTTTACAAACACACATTTTGCATCCCAGCCCACTATGGCTAATGAAAAATACAGCAAAGTGGTCTCCGAAGAGGTGTTCAGGCACTGATGTACGAGAGGCATGGTTATTCCTTCCTTTCAAAATTTCTAAGAAGAAACCGAAGAAACATATCGATCGCGCTCTAGTTCGTTTTGACATTCGCATTGAGCAACTGCGATTTGAATATGCAGGTATATATCCAAGTAGTCCAGGAGGAACGGCGCATGAGTACCGAAAACTATTCCACCTCAATTTTTTTATGCGATGCCCTTCAAATTACCCTACTAATTATATAAATGCATGTTGCCATGGGGCAACCCCGTGCCATATTGTTTAAACCGAAATTGTTTAAACAATTACAAGAAATTGTTATTTTTCAACCGGACAAATTTTTTTTGTATTCTTTGTTGAAATACAATTAAAAAAAGTCCTATGGCTTATTACAATAAAGTTATTATTTTTCGAGATATGAATTTTTAAAGGTCGATGAAATCTCAAATTTGGATACTTTTGACCCATGAAAAATATATTTAAAAAAAAAAAAAAATATAAATTATATTTTTTTTTATTCTCTATATGATAGTTAACAATATCCTTAATTACGATTTCAAGAAATTTAACTGTTTACAACTGTTTTTTAATCGTTAATTCCGCGCGCTCACAAGTTTACTCGCATACCTATAAGTATCGCCGTCTCTCTCTGACTCATACGCTGCGTCGGCCTCTCGGTGTTAAATGAATATACTTTCAATATTAGTGATTTTTCGTTGCAATTATCATGAGTGCCATGTCATTTTTAGTTATTCCCAAGAAAAGAAAATATTCTGAAGATACTCTACCCTGTATTTTTTGTGATGATCCAAACAATACAGTGAAGAATCCGAAGCCTGATACATATATAACTGTACAACGTGCAGCTCATCGACGAAACGATGATACCGCTATCCGTTTTGCAAATTTGTTTAATTCTTTTCTTGACAAACAAACTTTCTCATGGCATAGAACTTGTTATGCCAGTTATACAAGTGAAGAAAAAATCAGACGAAGAGAAATACTACTTCACAAACAAGGCGAAAATCTTCAGGAAATCAATTCAACAGAACCCTCAACTTCAAGTATAATTCATACTCCTCGTCGGTCTAGCAGAAATCCAGAAAACGACGGTGATCTGTGCATAATATGTGGTCAGTTAAAAAAAAATCAGGTAAAAGCAACTTTTGTACTATCTGATCACGATGCAGCCGAAAATTTCTTAGCTGTAGCACGTCTAAAAATGGATGATGTTTTTAAGAAAATATGCACGTTCGATTCGGTTGACAGTCTTCTTGCTCAGGAAGTTAAGTATCACAAATTATGTTATAGAAGCTATTTATATATTCCTGAAAACTCAAATAATAAAGGTGGTCGACCGAGTGTCAAGATTCCTGATGATACTGTTAATAAAGCATTTGAAGATTTACTTAAAGAGATTGAAATCCCTTTATTCAACTCGACGGCTTACGAATTAAGCTTTTTAACTAAACGTCTTAATAGTTATATCGAGAATGAAGAATTATCTGCTAACAACGAAATAACTAAAGATCTCTTAATAAAAAAATATGGTGAAAAAATTTTATTCTCTCATACAACAGATAAATCTAAATCAGCAATAGTCATTATGATTAATATACCTTTAGAACTATTAGCTGAAAAAATTCGAGAGTCAAGTGATTCCAGAAGATTAATTCGTCAATGTGCTGAACAATTGAAAAATGAAGTAATTTCTAACATTGATAATAATGCTTCAGGATATATTAGCGATGAAAACGTCATTGATAAAAGTTTGGAAAATATTGAGATACCACCGACATGGCTTTATTTCTTTCAAATATTATTAACTAATAAAAAAGCATTTTCGGACACAAAATTAAGACGTGCTAAAGTTTTATTTACAGATATCACGATTTCTTTCCTGTCACAAAGCAGCTGATTCTCTGACGTATCCAGTTGGTGAAATCTTACCTGCTTTACACGCATTTACGGGTTGTGATACGACTAGTAAGATCGGCACAAAAAAAAAGCTTTAGAATTAATAAAAATTAAAGAAAATCGTGATGCTCTAGTTCCTCTTGGCAATGGCTTAGAATTAAGTACTAATCAGTTAAAAGATCTAGAAGCTGTATATTTAAATATTTTGGGTAAAAAAGGTAATACCGCGGATGAAGCCAGACAAATAATTTTTACACGTAGTTTTGGCAGTAATATTAATTTATCAAAAATCCCTTGTACCTCAGATTCCTTGCATTTGCATGCTCCTAGGGCTTCAGCTCAAACATACGTTTGGAAACGAGCTTTAAATCCCCAATATGAATTATTAGATTTTACTCAGTTCGGTTACAAAAAAGAAAATGATACTTTGTTACCTCTATTTATGAACAAAATCTCGTTTCCAACTGATCTTAAGAAGCCGTGTAATTGTAAGAAAGCTTGTGAAACCAAAGCATGTTATTGTAAAAAAAATAATATTAGTTGTATACTTTTATGTGGTTGTGATTCAGTAGATTGTGAAAATATAATATAGAAAATAAATAAATACTTGTTTTTAAATCTTCTTACATTATTTTATACTTCTGCATGTATAACCTTTGTTTGAAGAAGTTATAGAAGGTAAGTACCTTCTATTTTAATGACAAAAAGCAATATAAACCCATAAAAAGAAATTTTAAATATCTGTTCCCCTTCATCCTTAAATAACTTTTTAAAATCTGATTTTAGAAAAAAATTTATCAATAACAAATTGTAGAGCATTTAATTATTGATAATATTGCTCTCTTAAAATATTCTTATAAAATTGATAGTTTAAAAGATAAATGATAAATAATAATTCAGGACACCGAGAGGCCGACGCAGCGTATGAGTCAGAGAGAGACGGCGATACTTATAGGTAAGCGAGTAAACTTTTGAGCGCGCGGAATTAACGATTAAAAAACAGTTGTAAACAATTAAATTTCTTGAAATCGTAATTAAGGATATTGTTAACTATCATATAAAGAATAAAAAAAAATATAATTTATATTTTATTTTTTTTTTAATATATTTTTCATGGGTCAAAAGTATCCAAATTTGAGATTTCATCGACCTTTAAAAATTCATATCTCGAAAAATAATAACTTTATCGTAATGAGCCATAGGACTTTTTTTAATTGTATTTCAACAAAGAATACAAAAAAAAATTGTCCGGTTGAAAAATAACAATTCCTTGTAATTGTTTAAACAATTTCGGTTTAAACAATATGGCACGGGGTTGCCCCATGGCAACATGCATTTATATAATTAGTAGGGTAATTTGAAGGGCATCGCATAAAAATTGAGGTGGAATAGTTTTCGGTACTCATGCGCCGATTCCTCCTGGACTAAAGGCGGTTCTGGCATTGCCAGTAAATAAAAGTTAACGAGGAGTTGCATCTGTACAGTTGAAAAAATTCTGATGAATTGTTAATGTAGAAATTTATCCAAATGTTCCCCATTTTTGTAAAAGGCAAATAGTAATTGTTTTGTTTCGATAACTTATCCAAATTTTGAACTTGTCAATGAATTATATATTTTATTCACTTTTTCACAATCATGAACCCAACATTAATTAGTCAGATTCGTTAGTGTTGCAATACAAATATTCGTGCAATTGAAATAGACCCAATGTTCAATTCGCGTTTTAATACCTTATGTTTTTTTAATCAAATGAGCACCATTATAATCATTCTTATCTTATTATCGGTTGTACATTGACATATTTTTCAACAAAAGTAGCTCGTATACATATCCTCGAATTCTTGTCGACTTTGTAACTATACCAGTAATTCTTAGTGACAATGGTACAGAAAATGTATAATCAATCATTGTGTTTCACTGCCACTTATGTATTTCAGCTATTGATTTACTTTGTTGTCTTAGGTCTTTTACATTGATATGGGATCTAATAGTTTTGAGATTTATTTCGAACTGTTTAGTTTTACTCGACACTTCAGATTATTGGTTTTCTAATGATTATATATATATATATATATATATATATATATATATATATATGGCATTAAAAAACATGGAAAGTCATTTAGAGATTTTGATATATTTATGCCTGTTATGACGCAGCATTCTGAATTACAAACTGACTCTATCTTTCTTTACTTGCATTATTCTCATCATTTTTCTGTAACCAATAAGAATATTTGTTTCGTTCATTCAGTCCACCTCTAAATGAACCTTCCAATCAATTTCGTTAATTTCCCTTCTTTTTATTAGAATGGATACTGTAAAAGCATTATTATTCCAAATAGTCAAAGTGTTCGCATGTAGCCCTTGCCACATCATACATTATTATTCGTAATAGTCAAAGTGGTCGCATGTAGCCTTTGCTACATTCTCGTAATAGTTAAGTTGTTCGTTTGTAATTGTACAAGCTTAACGCGATTGCTGTAAACGTAGCAATCCACCCTACATTTGTTGTTAGTGTAATAATCATACCTTTGACTTGGTTTATATACAGTAAACCAAGAATTATTGTTCGTTGTTATTATAGTCTATTACGAGTGTTTTACTTTAATTCCTTATCATTTTCGTTGGTTTTTCTTATTGGATAAATAAAGCTAGTTCATCATCCGGATAACTATATTCAAGTGCCCTTGAAGTAAAACTCTTCTCAACTACATCAAAAATACAGTCCACTTGAGGCCATCGAGATTAATCATCGAGATTAATTAATTAGCAATTGTCTATTATGTCGAAATGCTGAAATAATAGGCAAATACTGCGGTAAACTGACCGAGGTAAGAAACACTTTCTATAATTTTATATTCATTTCATTATTCATTTTGATAATTCTCGGTTGAATATTGTTATTTAAACAATTGATCTTTGGTATTCTATATTCCTATTTCAAACAATTCAGAAATACTAATACGACTAGAAAAATGATTCCTTTCCATTTTTCCCAACATCCTTCAACATTAACTGAAAAAATGTCAAATACATATGCCTAAAATTTTGTTTACCAAGAAAGCTTCAACAAGTTGAGAATTTCAAAACTTTAAAAAAAAAAATAACCAACTTTCTCATTGAAATTGAACCTTATAATGTTCAAGAGTATTTGAATCACTGTAAGCGTAAATGATTTCTATAATTGTATTTTGTTTTCCTTTTTTTTTGACATGTCCTTTTTCATGTATCTGTTTATACATTGATTTGAGATTAAAGTGATTTTGATTTGATTTGATTGGATTCTTATTTATGGTAAGAAGATTATTTATCCTTTTCAGTATCTACCTGCTGAAATTAGAGCTCCATCTGTCATCGGTTGTTCCTTGAGTTCCTAGCTTGTTTTCAGATATTTCTACTTATTTAATTCCACATTTTTTGAATTATTATGAAACTTCAATCCACTATGGGACGTTAGAAAGGTGTTGTTTGTGGAGAATTCCGTGAATTGAGTGAAATATCGCAATCATGATATCAAGTATTGACTCATGTTCTGGTTATTTTTCTTATCATGGGATATTATTTGGGGTGCATAAGTTTTGTTAGGTTTTTCTGTGTTCTGACTATAAATGGTCATAGGTAAAATGAAACAACACGTTGATCGTTTCTGTTTTATTTTGGATACTTTAAAGCTTACTTCGAGTTTATTCGTTCCAGATTTGATCTTATTCGGTGAGCTAAATTTTGATCTTGTGATATATTCGAATATAAATTCAAAAAATTTCTGAAGAGGTCTAGAGACCGAAATAACTATCAAATGTTGAAATTTCCTCATTTTTTTTTCGTTGAGTCCTCCTTTCGTACACGTTTTATTATAAAATTCGTGATATTCTGTCAAAAGAAGGTACTATGAGATTCATTGTTTCTATAGTTTCTTGATATGAATGACAAATGGATAGTATACTCTTATTAATTCTTATGCATAATTTTACCTTCAATTGTTACATCGATGCAAGTGAAATCATCACCGTAGTCATCGATTTTAATCCCATATTGTTCGAGATTGCTGTTGTTTTCATCACACGTCACTTCTTTTCCCTTGCTAGAATCATAACAATTCAATGCACTTCCTGGAATAAAAAAAATTCGTACAAATCTTCAATATCATAGACAGATTATCTATGAAGAAATCAACATTATAATAAATGCATTCAAAAGGCTATGGATAAATTCGGTGAAACGAACATCGGATTCTTTTGATTTTCATGACTTTAAATTCAGAATTATATATTCTAACTACTACAATATATATTGAAAATATATACAAAAACTATCAGAATGATATCCTTGTAGAAGTCAGAATATATAATTCTGAATTTAAAGTCATTTAATTTTTACTTCTGTCAAGTATTGACTCACATTCAAATTGATTTTTAAATTATGAAATAAATTCATAAAGAGTCTAAAGATCCACAATATAATCCTTAATTATTTATTATTTATGGAAATCTGGTTGTTTTTCTTAGTTATTTGTAGTGAATAAATTTTGTTATGTTTTTCTGTGTTCCGAGTACAAATGGTTATAGGTTACACGTAACAACACGTTGATCATGACTGTTTTATTTTGGATACTTTAAAGCTTTCTTCGAGTTTATTCGTTCCAGTTTTTATCTTATTTGGTGAGATAAATTTTGATCTTGCGATTGATATATTTGAGTCTGAATTCAATACATTTCTGAAGAGTTCTAGAGACCGAAATAGCTATCAAATGTTGGAATTCTCGTTCAATTATTTTTATTTCTTCCTTTATTCTGAGAATTTTATGTAATTTTGGAATAGTGGATTTGCTTGTATTTGTATGTGAATATATATACTAATATAATTTTTGTTGATATTTACATTATTATTAATACGTTCCAAGTCGGGATGTAAAATGGTTTTTTCCAAGGCATTCGAAGATATTTTATATCGATTATATATAAGGATATCATTTTGATAGTTTCTGTATATAGTTTCAATATATATTGTAGAAGTAAGAATATATAATTCTGAATTTAACGTTATTTAAATTTCACTTTCATCAAGTATTGACTCACTTTCAAATTGAATTTTGATTTTCGTTCAGTTTAGAAGGAAATATTGAAATATACTGGCAACCTCAAGAGAGGAATCTCACGACATCGATTTTTCTTGAATGTCAAATACCATCTTTGTGCACTTGTCATCGATTTCATCGATCATTTGTGAATAGTTCGCGTAACACTCATTCTTAACGCAACCCCACAATAAATAACCCTCTATGGTGAAAATATATTTCATCGCTGAAGATGATTTTTCTGGGCAAAAGCTAATCTCTAGCTATGCGACCATTAACCTATTGAGTGAAATTAAAACGCATCGGGTAGTCACTTCTTACACTAGTTGAACTTTGTTAGCCTTCAGTGGTTTTTATGAAAAATTATTCTCAGAGAAGTGCGAAAAATGTTCACTTCTTGACCACGATAACGGGCTAATGTTGATGGATGTTGTTCTATCAAATAACGATCCAGTTTTCTTAAACAAATTGATCCCCAAATTGCCGAGGAAGCATTTAATTTCTTTTAAAATGTTCATGTAAATTTCTACCAATTTGTATAGAAGATTAACCACTGTTGGAGTTTCTTAGGATATTGGATTCCACAAACAAAACAGTAGAGTACTATTTATATTGAAAAGACGTTTCATCCTCCGTTGAGGACATTCTCAATTATATTAGGTCACAAAAAACAACTTTCCTGTCATCTGACAAGTCTGTAAAAAGATATTACAATTATAAAGATATAAAATAGGAAAAAGAGCTGATGTACCTAAGCAGAAAATTATTCTTATTTCGAAGTCAAACAGTAAAACAATGTTGTATTTTCACTGATACCCAGTAACGTCTATGTGTTAGCTGTTATGCAGAAATGACGCCGTTCGGCGTGAAATATCGGTGTTTTCAATATTTCCGTCAGATATCTCCGTATGTGCTACAAAATAAATCACTAGCAGTTATAGGTGGTCGCGAATACAATAAGTGATGATGAAAAATTTTTTTTGCAAGGTTGTTACATTTTAAGCATTCATCTTTATATAATGGTGTGATAAATTTCGCTCAGGTTCCTAATAATGATTCTATCATTCATGGCATTTTTGTTTTTCTTTATATATATCATCTGCTTTATGTTCCTTATATTCCTTGATTTTATTTATATTTTATTCCTTTATTTTGGCACTATTAGTCTCGTATGCAAGAATCTTCGTATTTCTGAAGTCTGGATTGTGGTTGTCTGTTGTTATATGTTTATTTAGCGCTGTGCTTGAGTTTTTTATGTATTTGTGCCCATTTAATCTGTTGTTTAAAAGTTGTGATGTCATTCCTATATAAACCTTCTTACAATCGTTGCGTAGTATACTGTAAGCCCATGTTTACGAATAGAAAGACTAAACAAAGTTAGGAGAATATTAACCAATAACAACTACCCGAAAGACCTAATCAACAAGATCACTTAACAATAAACGCACAGGTTTTACAGTAAGACGAGAAACAGGAAAGATACTCAAGAACAAAAATATATCTTGATTCCGTATGTACCAAACTCATCTGAAGAAATAGGTAAAATTCTGAAAGAACATAATTTACAAATTTGCCATAAAACAAATAATACACTGAAGACAATTTTTACGCCATTAAAAAGTGAAACAATCCAACTTAATTTACAGTATACAATGCAACGATTGTGAGAAGGTATATATAGGAATGACATCACAACATTCAAACAATAAATTAAATGGGCACAAATACATGAAAAACTCGAGCACAGCACTAAATAAACATATAATAACAGACAGACTTCAGAAATACGAATATTCTTGCAAACGAGACTAATACTAACAAAAGGAACATAAAGGAGATGATATATATATAAAGAAAAACAAAAATTCCATGAATGATAGAACCAATATTAGGAACCTGAGCCAAATTTATCACACCATCATATAAAGATAAATGCTTAAAATGTAAGAAAAATTTCACTTATTATATTCGCGACCACCTATAACTACTAGTGATTTGTTTTGTAGCACATACGGAGATATACTACTCTGTCAAGAAAGTACCGGGAGTTTTCAATTAAAACAACATTTTTACATTTAATCGTCAAAATTTATTGGGTCGCCTTCAAAATAGGCTCCATTTGCTCCAATACATCTATGCCAACGGCACTTCCAATTATCGAAACATTTTTTATATGCGCTTTCCGGGATGGACTTTAGCTCTCGCGCCGAATTTTGTTTTATGGCTTCAATCGACTCAAAACGGGTGCCACGAAGGGGCAATTTTAGTTTTGGGAAGAGGAAAAAGTCGCAGGGAGCCAAATCCGGCGAAAACGGTGGTTGCTGAAGCACGTTTGTTGAGTTTTTGGCGAGAAAGTCAGTCACAATCATAGCTCAGTGAGAAGGCGCGTTATCGTCATGCAAAATCCATGAGTTGCTCGCCCACAAATTTGGCCGCTTCTTACGGATACGCTCACGCAAACGTTTCATAACGCCTAGGTAATACTCCTTGGTATTATTCGTTCCTCTGGAACGAATTCGTAGTGCACCACGCCACGGATATCGAAGAAAAAAATGAGCATCACCTTAATTTTCGAGCAGCTTTGGCGTGGTTTTTTCGGTTTCGGCTCATTTTTTGCCACCCATTCCGATGATTGCTAGCTTGTTTGCATATCGTACTCGTAGACCCAGGTCTCATCACCAGTTATAATGCGTTCCATGAATGTAGAATCGGAATTACAGCGATCCAGCATGTCTGAAGCAACCTCTTCGCGATGACGTTTTTGAAGAAAATTCAGGTCTTTCGGTACGAGTCGTGCGGCCACTTTTCTCATGCCCAAAATATCAATCAAAATCGTACGTGCGGACTCGTGGGATATCTTAAGATCATGTGCTATCTCTCTCAAGCTGGTACGACGGTTTTGTAGCACCCTTTCCTTAATTTTATCGACGTTATCTTCGATCGAAGCCGTCGATGGGCGACCACTTCACGACCGTCCTTGAAGGCTCTGTACCACTGATATGCACGAGTTTTCGATAGAGCATTATCACCAAAGGCCTTTTGCAACATTTTCAATGCATCGGCACACGAAAATTCATTTGCAACACAAAACTTTAAACAAATTCTTTGCTCAACGTAATCACCCATAGTAAAAATCGGCACGCACTCTGACATCGACTGACTTAATCAGCTGTTGCAAACACACTAGTTGACAGATATCGCTCAAGCTTGGCATAGTAATTAAGGACAGTGGTACCAACCTAGGAAAAAAAATTTTACCTGCCTCATTGACCCGCCAGATTTAAATCGATAATTCCCGGTACTTTCTTGACAGAATGTATGACGGAAATATTGAAAACACCCATATTTCACGTCGGACGGCTTCATTAATGCAATAACAACTAACACATAGACGATACTGCGTACCAGTGAAAAAACATCATTGTTTTACTATTTGACTTTAAAATAATAATAATTTTCTGCTTAGGTACATCACCTCTTTATCCTAATTGATATCTTTATAATTGTTATATCTTTCTACACACTTGTCAGATGACTGGAAAGTTTTAATTTGTGTGCTAATTAAATTGAGAATGTCCTCAACCGAGGACGAAACGTCTTTTCAATGTAAACAGTACTTTTCTGTTCTGTTTGTGGAATCCAATATCCTAAAAAACTCCAACATTATTAACTATAACAGGAATCAAGAAAATTTAAGTTTCATATACATATATATATATATATATATATATATATATCAACTTCTCATCCAATATTTTACCGGTGATGCATATTTCTGCATTGATGCAAATTTTCATCTAATATACGCATCATAAATGTAATCGAAACGTGATACTTAACACAATTGAATATAATTCTAGAAGTTATTACATTGAAATCAATTTCTGTATCTGTTTATAACAATTTTCATGTATCGAACTTCAACAATGTTCTTTCTTCATAAATATGTAACGTTAAAAAACGCTCCACTATTGATTTGAATTTCAATCGCTAAAAAACACTCCAATAATGTGATTGAACTAAGACCATTAAGAAGTTTGGAGTTACCGCAATGAAACTCGACGTTGTTATCGCATGCGCTCTAGAGTTGTTTTCAAAAAATGTAAACTGTCCCAGATTTTTTCTTTTCGTACTGTGTTATTTTTATCCAATTAGCGTACCTAATCCATGAAAATCGTGGAATATTGAATTTTTAACGTTTATTATAAGACGTCTAATAAGAAGGCGTCTCAGTACCGAAAATCTCAGTACCAGAGATCTTAGAAATGTATGATCTTAAAATTGAATAATTTTGCTGGATTGCCTTGTTGCTTGGATTATCTTGGTACCGAACAATATTTTTTGTGCCGGATTTAGAGTATCTTATTACCAAACCATCTTAGTTCCGGACGCTCTTCTGGCCATTTGGAACAATTTGAAACTAAAGACCTACTGACTATATGCAGAATAAGAACTATTCTAGAAGAGAGCATTAGAGCTAACTAGAGCGTTTTAGTTTCATTTACTTCCATCTTTTTATCATAGCCTTCGCTGTGGTGGGTTAGTGATTCTGATTTCAAATATATAAATCAAATTCTACGAATTAGTCCTAAAAATTAACAAATGTATAGTCTTGAATGCTTTTGAATGTATTGTATTTGTACATTTGTATATTATGAGACAACAACAATTCCTTCCTGATAGCTCTTCGGAGACTGAGGTTGATTGGCATTTCTAGCTTTAAGTAAAGTTTTTTGTGATAGCCGTATAAGTTTAAAATTGAAAACATGATCAATTTCATCAATAACATTTTATTTTGTTGAATTATTAATTCAAAATGCTCAATTAAATGAAATATTCATATTTTTTAGATGAATTTTTGAAATATTCTACAGTTCTATATTTTTTCCTTTCTTTTACAATATTTCCTACGAAGTATTGTTTCCGAGTAATATTTCATGCGAATTCAATACTCCTTTTCACTAAATTTTTCTTGTAAAATTCTGTTTTTCTTCCACAAAATTTGTTTTCTATGAATAACTTCTTGTCTGGATGTTCTATTAGATTTTATTAGATTAGTGGTTTTTTTTGAGTTGTACCTAAATTTGTTCATCTTAATCAGTTTCATTTCAGTGATACATGGAGAATTAATTTTTTCAAAGAGTCATAAAATATTAGAAGAGAGGTTGTTTTTAACTTATTATTGTTTTTCAGTAGGATCCGTCTAGCCGAGTAAATATTATCTAATGTAGAGGGTTTTATTATATAAAATCCATAACAGTTCCTTCATTTATTTTTTCAGACCCTAAATAACATTTATGGTAAGTAAGATTCAAAACAACAGGTAAATTTTCTATTGAGATACATTCTTGAAAATACCAAATATTTAACATTGCAGAATTGGCCTTGGTATAGTTAAGCCTTTGGATATACTCAAAAATATGATACTTAGAAAATTCTGTATTCATACGGTTCTTTCACAGCTTCCTTAAATGTTGTACTATATACATTCTGTCAAGAAAGTACCGGGAATTATCGATTTAAATCTGGCGGGGCAATGAGGCAGGTAAATTTTTTTTTCCTAGGTTGGTACCACTGTCCTTAATAACTATGCCAAGCTTGAGCGGGATCTGTCAACTAGTGTGTTTGCAACAGCTGATAAAGTCAGTCGATGTCAGAGTGCGTGCCGATTTTTACTATGGGTGATTACGTTGAGCAAAGAATTTGTTTAAAGTTTTGTGTTGCAAATGAATTTTCGTGTGCCGATGCATTGAAAATGTTGCAAAAGGCCTTTGGTGATAATGCTCTATCGAAAACTCGTGCATATCAGTGGTACAGAGCCTTCAAGGGCGGTCGTGAAGTGGTCGAAGAGGATCGAAGATAACGTCGATAAAATTAAGGAAAGGGTGCTGGAAAACCGTCGTACCAGCTTGAGAGAGATAGCACATGATCTTAAGATATCCCACGAGTCCGCACGTACGATTTTGATTGATATTTTGGGCATGAGAAAGGTGGCCGCACGATTCGCACCGAAAGACCTGAATTTTCTTCAAAAACGTCATCGCGAACAGGTTGCTTCAGACATGCTGGATCGCTGTAATTACGATTCTACATTCATGGAACGCATTATAACTGGTGATGAGACCTGGGTCTACGAGTACGATATGCAAACAAGCCAACAATCATCGGAATGGGTGGCAAAAAATGAGCCGAAACCGAAAAAACCACGCCAAAGCCGCTCGAAAATGAAGGTAATGCTCATTGTTTTCTTCGATATCCGTGGCGTGATGCACTACGAATTCGTTCCAGAGGGTCAGACGGTAAACAAGGAGTATTACCTAGGCGTTATGAAACGTTTGCGTGAGCGTATCCGTAAGAAGCGGCCAAATTTGTGGGCGAACAACTCATGGATTTTGCATGACGATAACGCGCCTTCTCACCGAGCTACGATTGTGACTGACTTTCTCGCCAAAAACTCAATAAACGTGCTTCAGCAACCACCGTATTCGCCGGATTTGGCTCCCTGCGACTTTTTCCTCTTCCCAAAACTAAAATTGCCCCTTCGTGGCACCCGTTTTGAGTCGATTGAAGCCATAAAACAAAATTCGGCGCGAGAGCTAAAGTCCATCCCGGAAAGCGCCTATAAAAAATGTTTCGATAATTGGAAGTGCCGTTGGCATAGATGTATTGGAGCAAATGGAGCCTATTTTGAAGGCGACCCAATAAATTTTGACGATTAAATGTAAAAATGTTGTTTTAATTGAAAATTCCCGGTACTTTCTTGACAGAGTAGTATGGCTATAATATTCATGAACCTGCATTTCCACTTAAGCTTCAAATTAACTCGGCAAATATAACTTTGAAGTCAGAATTGTATCTTGAAACTTTTATAATATATATTAAAAATTATATAAGAAAATATAAAATACATTATCAATATAAAATATTTTTCAATGTCTAGAAAATTTTTTTCGCTGTACGATATCAAAATGTGTTATATCGTTAATTAACACACCATTTTTATTCGAGAATCGACACAGTTCAAGGTATTTTGTACGTTAGGATTAATTTCGTATGGAGGGTCAAAGATTTATAGAAAATTGCTTCGTTATGTATTATTTTTGAAATTCTGGTTATTTTTGTTCTTATCGTGACAAATTGCTTGGGAGGAATAACATCTGTTTAGTTTTTCTGTGTGCTGAGAACACGTGGGTTTCGATTATTTTCACAAGTTATCTCCCTATGGTCTGCAATACATTAAACATGTTTGAGTTGATTCATTTTCGAGTTTTTCCTTTTTGGTGAAACAAAAACAGAATGAATGAAAATATTTTCAGTTCATAAATTGTTCAAAATGGTATCCCTCTATTTCAATACACTTTTAGGCACGTTGATACAGTTGTTTCTTAAATTTCGCTATCGAATTCGGTGAGATTTAGTAGTATCGCAAGCATCAATAATTCTTTGTAGCAGTTGCTCTCTACTCTTAACTGTACCGCAGAGGCTCCTTGTTCAAGCGCTCCCCATAAAAAATAATTCAAGGGTGTCATATCTGGGGATCGAGGTGGACAAGCCACATGTTCACCTCTACCAATCCATTTATTTTCAAAAGTGTTAGTCATAAATTCGCGCAGGAACTCCATCATGTTGCAACTAGAGTGTTTTCTAACAAACCAGGAAAAGTTTGTTAAAAAAAAATTCTTATAAATTTCTCGTCAACCTATTTTCAAATATATCAGGGCCAATCAATCGATTGTTTTAAATACCAGTGGAGTAACTACAGGGTGGCAGGACTGGCAAAATGCCACGGGCCCCCGACCGGATCAGGTTTGGTCAGAATTTGTTTGCGCAGCACCACTCTATTGCGCATTCTGTTGTGGCATTAGACATTTTGATTGTTTTAATAAATGATCATTTGTATGGTTGAGTTTTTTTATTGATTCTGCGAAAGAGACGAAGTAACTAAAGTTAATTATTGTGGAAGTTGAATACCAATATTTCCAGTTCTAGGAAATATCTCAGTGGAAGTGAAAAACGAAAGAGAAAGAGGGAGTCTGAAGAAAAAATCGTAAGTTACCTAAAATTAGTCAGTGTTTTAAGAATAATGACTCTATTGATGAAAATGCGAGTGAACAGAAAATTGGAAGTAACTGAAAGCAAAAGTATAGCAGATGCAGCACCCAAAACCAGTGTATATCCAGATCAAGAACACCCCCAACAAAGTACTAGTGAAGATCAAAGTGAATAATGTTTTAATGTGAACAATATTGCATCTTCAGCATATGTTACTGACAAGGGTAATTTTAAAGAATTGAATGATCAAATTCAACGAATAAAATAGAAAAAGGCTTTCTACTTGATAGAAGAAATATAACAAAATTTGAATATCAAAACAGATTTAATCTGTCAGTCTTCTATAATTTTAATTTCAAAAATTCGATTCGTTATCAAAAGCGGACAATGTTAACCTAAGGGTCCTTATTTGAAAGACAGTGACAATAGATCTTTTTTAGAAAAACATTACTATATCGTTACCAAGTCTGGTGTCAAAATTGAACGTGCATGGCTATTCTTTTCCTTAATACTTCAGAAGGCGTATTGTGAACCATGTTGGTAATTCGCAAATCGGGCATCTAAAAAAATACAAAATGTTTAGATGGAAGGCTACAGCTACTGGAAACATAGTAGACGCCATAGAAAGACACGAGACATCGAAAATTCACCTGGATTCTTGTCTAACGTATCAACAATGGCGGTTACATGGAACACTAGATGAAAAGCAAGAGTCCATGATTAAGAAAGAAAAATCTTTTTGGCGCCAAGTATTGTCTAGACTCTTGATACGCTGACACTCTCAACGTGTGACTTAGCCTTTCGTGGCCACAGAGAAAACGCAGGTAGCAATGAACCAAGTTCTAGGTGAAACTTTTTGACATTGTTAAGTTAATAGCGAAATACGATCCGATTTTGAGGGAATTGTTAAATAAACCGAAGGCACACCTGAAATACTTGAGTCCAAAAATACAAAATGAGCTGATTTCTGTTCTGGTTTCAAAATTGAAAAATTCACTAATAAATGAAATAAATGCCGCACCTTTTTACTCAATCATATTCGATACGACCCAAGATATCTCAAAAACTGATCAAATGTGTGAACTTTACCGTTACTGTATGAT
Source organism: Megalocaria dilatata (assembly GCA_034642435.1). NCBI lineage: Eukaryota > Metazoa > Arthropoda > Insecta > Coleoptera > Coccinellidae > Megalocaria > Megalocaria dilatata. The sequence continues at coordinate 42,886,628 of CM067859.1, read as the reverse complement.
CAAGAGAGACGAAAATGGAACCCCAACAGCGCTGGTCATTAAAGAGTCATTTTTAGGACTGCCTCAGCAAAGTCCAAACAAATACTTAAATCCATAAATGACAAAATAATACCTCTAAATAAGTGTCGAGGACAAGGATATGACGGTGCTAACACAATGAAAGGCACCTATAGTGAAGTTCAAAGACTCATAAAAAAGATCGAACCAAATGCGGTGTAGGTTCACTGTGCTGCTCACAATTTGAATCTGGTTCTAAATGATGCAGTAAGGGAAGTGATTATAATGCAAATTTTTTTTGATTCTGTTCAACAAATTCATAATTTTTTTGGGCATAGCATCAAGAGATGGAATATTCTGTCCAGTTTAAAATCCGATAAAGAAGTTCAAAAAGCACTAACAAGAACAATTCTGTTAAATTCTAGACCAGATGAAGAAAATGAAGCTATTTCACTCAAGAAGATAATCGAAAACTACAATTTTATTATGCTATTAGTTTTCCATTGCAAAATTCTACGAACTGTCGATGCTGCATTCAAAGTACTTCAGTCCAAAGCCACCGATATTTCGAACGCATTAAAACGTTTGAAAATTTGTTTAGATGAATTGGAAAAGTGGTCTATCCACCCTGAATTTCCTAAAACTCGTCAAAGGAGAGTAAAACGTCATTTTGACGAACTTTGTGAAGATGAGCGTCTCCAAGACTCGGAAAATTTATTCAGAGTGAACATATTTTATCGAGTTTTGGATATCATCAGTAACCAGCTGAAAGTTTTTGATCCACTTTCAGAGATGAAATAGAAAAGTCTACGTGTATTAGATCTCCTTCTGATTTATTATTAATAAAGAATCTTTTTATGTCGTGCAGCTTTCCAGAAGTATGTACTGCATTAATGTTGTTTGTTACAAACCCTGTGACTACAGCTAGTGCTCAAAGATCATTTTCGAAACTTAAAGTAATAAAAACCTATTTAAGAAATTTCATGGGACAAGACAGACTGTACTCAGTCCTACGTGAAAATTAAGGGAGTTATCGATTTCATTCCTAGTGAATTGCTTGCTATTCATCGGTGAACAAAATTCGATAAATCGTTTTTCTGTGGCCTATGATCCATTGAGAAAAAATGAGCACCATCATGTTCTAATTTTTTCACAATTTGTTGATGGTAGGGGTGCAATCTGCCCTTTTTTGATTGTTTTATGTATCCTGTTTTTGGGGACCCTCATCTATTCTGCTCATTATGTGGTACTCGTTTCATGATTGTTTTCTCTTTATTTGCATTTGTCTTGTGGTAGCATCAACTTTCATTTCACAATTTTCTTTCTCACGGAGCTATCTATAAATTCTTGTGAAAGGCGTATGATGGGGAATTGTGCGATTAGGGTATTTTCTTGTGTATCCTCTTACCTGATTTCCTGGAATTTCACTAACAAAATCCATACATGAGAATCATATCCGTATATTCTTCTCGAGAGTATGTAAAAGGCATTTCTAAATTCACCAACAATTACCGTAATTTTGGACATATAGGCTGTATAAAATTTGAGCAATTATTTGTTTTTTTACCTTGAGAAAAATTTGGAGCAGTCGCGAAGGGTGACAAAACAGCAAAATTGCACTCATAAAGGAATGTTTACTGATTTCAGAAATATTGAAGAAATGCTATAGTAAAGGGTGACAAAACTGCAAAATTCGAAATAAATGTACCGATAAGTTCAAGACCCTGTATGACGGTGCCAAGCAGAGATTTAAAATTTATATTATGAATTGATTCTTTGTGGTTATGAAAACAATAAAAATCATAATATTCTCGTACAGGGTGATCCAATATTCACGAGAATAAAAAAAGTCTAAAAATTTCCTATTTCTGATCTGATTTATTCGATTTAAAAAATATTGAAGGGAAGCGATAGTAAAGAGTGACAAAATTCCAAAATTTGAAGTCATTCGATCGATTAGTTCAAGAGTTACTGAGCTGTGAAATTTCACCTATAAGATGAACATCACCCGCATATCCCAAACGAAGGCTCTCCGGCGATTTAAACTTCTTGACACGATACAGCCCGAAGACTTTAATTCATGGTAGTCGCATTCCTCCCGGAACACTCTGTATATACTGTCATATTATTTCATTATTTGAGTATATAATTTTCAATATACAATATTGTTTTTTTTCAAGACATAATTCTGATTTCAAAGTTATTTTCAATATCTATCGACTCGAATTTAAATTTATTCCTCAAATTTGTTTTTTTTTTAATTATCGAGCTATCAGTAGAAACATAGTGGAAAATTCTTTGAAGTTTTGAAATGATTTTATTTTCATATTAAGACAATACAACCTTGATCGAAAAAACACTTAAATTTGTATAAATGAAACATACCTAATTCCATGTGAATAATCACCAGCAAAACAGTTAGAGCACAATTCATTTTGAAACCACTGTTCCAGAACTGATTGACACAGAAATGATGAATAGATCACGAGAGAGATTATGATATATACAAGGTAGAATTGTGATAACTATCTGAACAGATTTCCAAGATAATGCATGTCCTATTTCCATTATATATCAAGTGTGTTTCAAAGCGCAAGATTTCAGTGTTCAATAAAACATGGTTTTTTGTAGCGAATATTGAAAATATTTATTGATTTAGTGAAAATACATTTGAGAATTATGTATAAATAATAATAATAATAATAATATATAGTTTATTGAAAAAGTACAGTTTCTATAAAAATCAATCAATACATATTCAGAAATATAGTTTCAATAAACCGCAAAAACTCACTAAGGCATATTGCCTGTGCGTGAGTTGTTAAGATTTAGGATATTGGTTTGTTATACTAATACTAATTTTATTTTAAAAACAGTGTATAGATAAAATGAAGACAAGGTATAGACAAATACAGATAAAAAATGTACAAGTACTAGTTATATAAACAAATAAAATGTATAGATAAAACATCATATATTGATAGAATGTTTACAGCTAAAATGGTGTATTAATGAAGGTATGCATGCATATAATATAAAACATAGAAGGGAGCAATATAATTCAGTGTCACAAATATTTATTTTCGCATGTCTATTATTTTGACAAGTTCATCTCTCGGGTATTTTGTAATAAATTCATTCAATTTTTTCTTGAAATGGCGTAGATTATGAAGTTCTGTCAGATCTTTGGGTAGAATCTGATACATTCTCGGTGCCAAATAAGCAAAACTGCGCTGGCCAACTGTCTTCGTTGAAAATGGAGTTCTGTAGCAAGTTCTATGTTTCCTCGTATTATACTGATGTGTTAGAGATCGTAGATTTGATTTATTTTTGAATTGATATACCACAATGGAACGATAAAACGATTGCTTTATGTCGAAGATCTCTGTTTCTGTGTAGAGATTATCTGTCGAATAGGTATGAGGTCTCCTTAAGATTATTTTCAAGATTTTTTTCTGTATTATACTAATTTTTTTGAGGTGTGTGTTCATTGCTCCACCCCATCCTATGATACCATAGTTCAATCGTGAACCCACCAAAGCATGATAAACCATTTTCAGTTTGGTTGTGTCTAGAATGGTTGTCAGAAGCTTAAATTTATAGATTAAACACCTGAGATTCCTGCTGAGGTTTTCTATATGTTTATCCCATCTCAAATGTTTATCCACAATAACACCCAAATATTTGATATAGTCGGTTATTTTGATCACACAATTCTCATCAATTTCGAGTGTCTCATAGTCTGGTAAGTTTCTATCTAAGCAAGTGAATGTGATATATTTGGTCTTTTCGAAGTTAATTGTCAATAAATTATAATCCATCCAATCTTTGATAGATTTCATGTCGTTTTCAGCTTGTTCTCTGAGTTCTTCCCAGCTATCAGCTTGATATAAAATGGCTGCATCGTCTGCGAAACTAATTATCTTCCCCTGGCTATTCCATTCAAGTAGACCATTCATATAAATATTGAATAATATAGGTCCCAGTACGGTTCCTTGTGGGACTCCAAACTTAACCTCGAAAGCGTCACTTATTCAGTCTCCTATTTTGACATATTGTTGTCTGCTAGATATATAGCTCTTTATCAGATTAAGCACATTGCCCCTTAAACCAATGTCTTCCAAGGCCTCGAATAATTGTGGGTAGCTTACAGTGTCGAAGGCTTTTGCTAGGTCTAAAAAAACGCACAGAGTTGGCTTACTCCTATCTAAAGCCTCATAAATGTTTGATACAAGCATAGAAATCGCATCCTCAGTGGACTTGTTTGGCTGAAATCCAAACTGTCTATTTGAGATAATATTTTTATCCAATACATATTTCTCCAATCTCTGTTTTATAATTTTTTCAAAAATCTTTGCTACGTTTGAAATTACTGATACAGGTCTATACTTCACCATTTTAGTCTTATCTCCGCTTTTGAATAGAGGCTTTATTATTGCTTCTTTGAGACTTTTAGGCCATTCTCCCATTGAGATGCTTTGATTAATGAGGTAAGCAAGTGGTTCACAGATGTGGCAAGAGATACATTTTAATGTTTCTGCCCTCAGCCCGTCCAATCCAGGTGTTTTATTATTTTTTAATGTTTTTATAATTGCCTCTACTTCATGTTTATTAGTTGGTTCCATGAACATTGTATTTTGATTAATATGCCGTAGTGGATGCGTCGAGGGTTTTATTATCTTGTTAGCGAGACTCTCTCCTACATTTCCATAATATTTGTTGAATTAATTGCTCATAATGGCGGGGTCTGTTACTATCGTATTATCTTCTAGTTTTACCTCGTTAATTATAGTATTTTTCTTTCCATTATTACTTAGTTCATTTATTACGTTCCATAGTTGTTTTGAATTACCTTCACTTTGTACAATCCTGTTACTGTAATACTGTTTTTTGCGATCCTGAGTAGGACCCTCAGTAGAGCTGATAAATCTGGACTTCAAAACTTTATTTTGCTGATCTCTTTGTGAAAGTGCATAGAGCCTTTCCTTTTCTCTTATACTCTTTATTAATGCACTAGAAATCCACATCTGTCTTTTTTTTTCTTTATGATGAACTTTTTTTGTTACAGTACTCTCCTCTATTGCTTCATTCAGTTGATTCACAAAAAAATCAACTCCTACACTCACGTTTTGGGCCTCATATATAGGTGCCCAGCAAACCTTTTTAAGTTTTTCACTTAGTTTTGCATTATCTGTGTATTTTTTAAATGAATCAAGAGGATGGGTTACTTCTGAGGATTTTTTCTTGAAGGTTATTTTCAGTATTATTGGAAAATGATCAGTTATGCAAGTTTTAAGAACTATAGGAAGGCATTCTTCAATACAGTGTTTCGTTTTCAGGAACATATGGTCTATGCAGGATTTTGAATTGTTACATATTCTCGTATATGAGTTAATCATAGGTATGAAATCAAACTCACTCATTAGGTCAAGGTATTCGTTGGTTATATCATTGTCAAGTTTTATGTTTATGTTAATGTCTCCAACAAAAAGGTTATAGTCAAAATTCCCTGTTCCATATATGTTCATATAGTTCCTTAGGCCATTCAGGAAGTTTATTTTTGATGTTGAGGGTGGCCTGTACAAAGATGTAATCAAGAATGTTTTTTTGTTCATATATATTTCTGTTTGGATTATCTTGCATTCATCTATGTTCATAACCTTACACCCATGGTTCAGTGAATCCCGAATATAAATAACTACACCATCATTTTGATTTACGGAGCCATAATTATAAAATACATCAAAACCATCTAAATTATACAACGCAATATTCCCAATGTTCCATGTTTCCGACAGTATGATACAGTCAAATTTCGTGCTGAATTGTTGAAGAAATACCTTCAACTCATCAAAATGTTTACCCATGCTTCTAATGTTCATATGGATTACATTCATAAATTCAAATTCATGTGTGCTAATGAGATCTAGCTCGCCAGAGAATATTTCCCTGGTATTTACTAGTATATAATTTACGTCTCTGAGATACTGATCCATTTTCAAATACGACACAACAACAGTATAATTAGCCCAAACCAAGCAGGAACAACAACAAAACAACCATAACAAGAATACTATTTCCCGGCTAAACTGCGTGTTTTCATTTTCAGTTTTTCACCTACCTCTTTTGAAGTTCTCTCTATTGGAGTGTTGGTTTTTTGCTGTATGTTTTTGATTGTTTGCTGAGGTTTTGTTGTCTGTTTTGGAAGTTCTCTATTCGTTGTTGCTATTGGTGTACCTGGAGCACTCTGTGGTTTTTCTGTGGTATTGTTTTCAGCTTCCTCTTGACTCTCCAACTCCTCCGCTGTGTATGTTTTACCATCCACGTGTAATCGGTTTCCTCTTATATAGCAATTACCCTCTCTGTTTCCCTTTGCTAGGTTTAGATGTTTCCTCAGAATGCTGTTCTCGTGTCTTTGTTTGATTGTTAGATCACTAGCAATGGAGATCCTGGTGCCTCTCAAGTTTCTTGCGTTTTTAAGTATTGCGGCTTTTTTTAGAAATGATGTGAATTCGATTTTAACAGGCGGATTGTTTGTTTTTCCAAGCGGATAAAAGTTGTTGAGGTCACTTTCAGCGATGTTCACATCAACCAATTTCTTTATTTCCTCTCTGATGTAGTCTACTGTAATTTCTTCTGGTTCTGTGTTGAGTCCGAAAATGATAATGTTATTTTCCTTAGATTTCCTCTCTAGATTCTCGATTTTATTCATTATTTGCTCATTTTGTATTTCTAGTTTATTAGTTCTCCTATTTAAATCTTCGATTTTCAAAGTTAATCTCACCTCTATAGCTCCCACTAGGGCTTTAAGTTCTTGTTTGCTTCTTATTATTTCCTCTAGGATGTTTTCATTAGTAATGGACATATTTACTTCTGTTCTCTGGTATATATTTATGGTAGTGTGTGTTTCCCTTTAGAATGTGGAGTTCCCTGATAAGGAATATCTCGCTTCTTCAGGCACCTGTTCAATCATTTAGTATTTCCCTCACTTTTTTATGTGAAATGTTTTGTCCTTTCAGGTTATTTGCGGACGAGATAAATGTACAAACATGCGAACCTCATAATTTTGATTTTATAATTAGGTAGAGCATACTTCATACTTCCCTCTGATATCAAAAACATTTTTTAAATTTACTTTCTACCACCTATTTTCACAGTTAACTAAGAGCCCACACTCACACTCATATGTCAACAGATGGCGATGATCAAAATGATGGCGTATGAAACAAAATATCTTGTGAATGGCCGCCACGGCCTTGCTGGTATATGCGTACCCTTTTGACGAAATTTTCAATAACGTTATTGAAAACATGTGGTGGTATTTCAATGATACAGCATCTAATTTCGGCTTCTAATGATTCGATGGTTGCAGGCTTATTGGCATAAACCTGTGATTTCAGATAATCTCACAGTCAGAAGTCTAAAGATGTTAAATCGCAAGAGCGTGGAGGCCAATTCTGGCCGCCAAATCGAGAGCAAACTCGTGCAAGATCGTCAATGTTTTATGGACGGTATGACATGTGGCACGTCCTGCCGAAACCACATGTCGTCAAGATTTATAGCTTCCAAATGAGGCACAAGAAACTGTGTTATCATAGCACGATTCGCCATTCACCGTTTCTGCATTACCTTCTTCGTTTTCGAAGAAAAACGGTCCGATTATTCCTCCAGACCATAATGCACACCTTACAGTGGCGCGTTGTGGATTCATTGCTTTCTGATGAATCATTTGTGGATTTTAAAAACCTCAAATGTGACAGTTTTGCCTATTAACGAAGCCTTCGAGGTGAAAATGGGCCTCATCACTGACAATGACTTTTGATTTTGTTTGCAGAATCAGCAGGTTTCTCAAGGATCAAATTGGTGAATTCTCTTCGCTGTTCATGGTCTACCGTTGAGTTAGTTGGATTTTGTAGGCATGCAGCTATAAATCTTAAGTGAGCATTCGCTGAAGAGTGCCTGTTGAAATGACCAATTCTTGTGCCCGATGGCGAATTAACGTCTCTAGTTGTAACGTACCACGGTAAGTTTACCGTAGTATTTTGCCTATCATTCCGGTATTTTGAAATAACAGGCAGTTGCGATTCAATTAATCTTGTTGATTAATTTCGACTGTTTTAGTGGACTGTAGTTTTGGCGTAATTGGCGAAGAGTTTTACTTCAAAGGCACTCGATGTAGTTATCTCGATGATGAACTAGATTTGTTTATCCAATAAGATAAACTAACGAAGATTGTAAGGAATTAATGTAAAACACTCGTAATATACTATGATAACAACGAACTATAATTCATGGTTTACTGTATATGAACCAAGTCAAAAGTTATGATTATTACACTAAAAACAAATGTAACGAATTCGCCAATACTTTGGCAATCGACTTGATTACTATATTAATAATAATAACCGCGATAGCTTGGACTGAAATGCCACAAGCTACGTACAACAAATTTTACTATATAGTCTAGTCAACAAGTGCCTTTTGGGTCAACTTTTTTCAGCAGTCTCCGAAAATTATGATCAAAGTGTCATTCGATTCGGAATGGCATCTCGATGGTTTTCGAAAAAAATGAAGTTCCGCTTGCAAAAATTGCAAAAGTTATGAACAATTAACTAAAAAAAAGAGGGTTTAGTTTTTTGTAAATATCTCAAAAACTAATGAAGATTTTTGAAATAGAAAAAAGTTACAAAAAGAGGAGGAAATTTCCTAAAAACAAGTGTCGACTCCCGGAATTGTAGTCCCAATAGTGATAATTTTCCCAGAAGGATGAAAATACGGCCGAAAACGGGTACTCTGGCTTTCGTAAGCCACGCCTACTTTGGACACTTCATTAATAAAAATTATTTTAACAGATTGAATAAGAAATTTAATAAATGAAAAAATTCAGGGGCATAATGTATAGATGAATGAACAATAATCCGCCAAAAAAAAATTTTATCCCAATTATTAAATTAGTTATGCAATAGTTAATTAATAATTTTTTTCTGCTTGGACATAAACATTGCAAGTGTGATAATTGTTAAACTATTAACTTGAGATTTTTTTCCTCTCTTGGAGCAATTTTTGGAAGACTTCAGAATAGATTTCCGTTGGAAAAAATTAAAAATGTTCATTTTTCAGTTTTTATTAACAATTTTCGTTGTTGCAAAATTAAAAACTTAGATTAATTATCGAAAAAAATTTTTTTTTCAAAATATTATTAATGGTCCGTTTTTATGTTGTAGGAAGCTACATCGAAATATTTTTTTTATTTTTCTCTTATTGTTCAGAAAATTGTTATAAACAAATGCGTTGTTTATGAAATAATTGAAATTTTTTTTAAGGAATATCAATCTTTGATGCAAATATTGATTAAAAAAAAAATTTTCGTTTTATTTAATTTTTCCTTGTTTATATAATAAACAATTTGTTATAAACAAATATATTTTTTCCCTTATTCTTCTTACTGTCACAAATACAGACATGATTTTTTTTATTAATAAACATATTTAAAAATAAAAAAAAAATAAAAACAAAATTAATAAAAAAAAACATATCTGTATTTGTGGCAGTAAGAAGAATAGGGAAAAAAATATAAAGTAAAAATTTATTTGTTTATAACAAATTGTTTATTATATAAACAATGAAAAATTAAACAAAACGAAAACTTTTTTTATATGGAAAATAAAAGTAAATCATAATTTTGAAGAAAAAATGGTTCCTTAATATTAGTTAGAAGTGGGAGAAAACGATTGTTAATTAACAAATGCGTTTTTAAGCAATAAAATTTTTTTTTGAGGAAAAAAAAATTTTTTTAAAAATCATTATCTGCCTCAAAGATTGATATTACTTGAAAAAAAATTCAATTATAATATTATATTTTATAAACAACGCATTTGTTTATGACAATTTTTCAAACAATAAGAGATACAAATTTTAAAAAAATATTTCTATGTAGCTTCCTATAACATAAAAACGGACCATTAATAATATTCTGGAAAAAAAATTTTTTCGATAGTTAATCTAAGTTTTTAATTTTGCAACAACGAAAATTGTTAATAAAAAACTGAAAAATTAACATTTTAAAATTTTTCCAACGGGGATCTATTCTGAAGTCTTCCAAAAATTGCTCGAAGAGAGGAAAAAAATCTCAAGTTAATATTTTAACAATTATCACACTCAGAATGTTCATGTCCAAGCAGAAAAAAATTATTAATTAACTAGTTGAAAAATTGAGATAAAAATTTTTTTTGGCGGATTATTGTTCATTCATCTATCCAGTATGTCCCTGAATTTTTTCATTTATCAAGTTTCATATTTAATCTGTTAAAATAATTTTTATTAATTAAGTGTCCAAAGTAGGCTTACGAAAGCCAGAGTACCCGTTTCCGGCCGTATTTTCATCCCTCTGGGAAAATTATTAATATTGGGACTACAATTCCGGGAGTCGACACTTTTTTTAGGAAATTTTCTCCTCTTTTTGAATCTTTTTTTATTTCAAAAATCTCTATTAGTTTTTGAGATATTTACAAAAAACTAAACCCTCTTTTTTTTTAGTCAATTGTTAATAACTTTTGCAATTTTTGGAACCGGAACTTCATTTTTTTCAAAAATCATCTAGATGCCATTCCGAATCGAATGATACCTTGATCATAATTTTCGGAGACTGCTGAAAAAAGTTGACCCAAAAGGCACTTGTTCACTAGACTATATGATAAATAGTCGATCGACGAAAATGAGGAATGTTTGGATAAATTTCTTGATTAATATCAGAAGATCTATAATCGTACAGGTATAAATTCATGTTTACTCTCATCTTATGACGGTGCCACAAATGTTTTGGATGTGTACCTGTATACTCGAATCGCAATTGCTCTATGCGAATGACAAAACGAACTAGAGCGCGATCGATATGTTTCTTCCGTTTCTTTTTAGAAATTTTGTAAGGAAGGAATAACCATGCCTCTCGTAAATCAGTGCCTGCACACCTTTTCGAATACCACTTTGCTGTATTTTGCACTAGTCTTAGTGGGCTAGGATGCAAAATGTTTGTTTGTGAACACTTGTGGGGCGTTTAACCCCGTATAATAAGATCGGCGTAATTATCCTCAGACGATGTGTGCCTTGTATATACATAATCCAAATTTTTACGGATTTGAAAGTGCATTTCTATATCCGTAGGTAACGTCAAGAGATAATATTCAATCTTATTTTGTTTCGATAACAAATCGTCCTGAATATCGCATAATAAGAGATTGCTTAATTCCGCTGCAACATCTAGTACTTTAAAACACAATGGGAGTTTCGAAGTACGGTATTTTGACCAGAGACCCTTATGGGCAAACGTTCCCTTGAAGTTTTTACGACCTCTATGCGTAGCGTCAAGTGAAATGTCGACTGATTAATTAGTGTACTCAGATATGATCTCTGCGGATTCCAATTTTTTATAAGAAATGGAATTCTGAAGGGATTTGATCGCAGGTATATGTGGTGTATTGGACACCGTGAAATCTGTGTTCACTAAATATGGGTATAATTTTATATAACAAAAATAGAGGTTAATTCTTGATAGGAGGTATATAAAATTATTTAAATATTTTAATATTAACCTTCTACATATTTAATTTCAAAAAATTATATTATATTTTATGATTATAACTTCTGAAAATAAATTGAAATAATGTCATATAAGTACCACTTATATCAATTGACATATAAAATAAACATTCATTATAAGACATCCGAATGGTATAAAAAAATCCAATAAATAAAAATTATTAACCAAAATCCTATAAATTAAATATTTTGAATAGATAAAATTTTGTTTCTGCTGATCAATCTTACGAAAGCAAATATCTTTCAAAAATATCTAACATATTCTTAAGAATCTCATCATAAAACTATCTTACTTAGACTATTCAATATTATTGGATATCTAACTAAGTTACTTTATATAAGAACTCAAGATATGTAAAACATTACTGAGAAACAAGTTGCAAGAGGGACTTTGCTTCGTCAGTATTCAAATAATTCATATTCAATAAATATAACATCAATCAACAACAAATATTTACTTACCCTTCAACCGTTTAGAAAAACTTCTGGCAAACTGAAAAATATTTAAATGTAGTGTAACGGTAAACTATATATAAATATTTATCTGTGGTTTACCCTTGATCTAAAATATTGAAAGACAATTTAACGGCCTCTGTTTAGCACAAGGACAAGGCACAAGTATTAAAATATTTTAAAAATTTTTTATACCTTCTATCAAGAATTAACCTCTATTTATGTTATTTTATTCATAATATATAATTATTTGGTTTCCTCAACATTCTTTATACAGATAGTACTTCCAGACTTTCAAGCCTGGAATAATACTGAATGCACGTGAAACGACACAATTTCTAAAAATACGATCCTGACGAAATTTAGCGGAAATATGTGCGTATTTGTCTTGGTTTGAAATATCAAGTTTGACATTGATCGGATATGTAATTTCAAAATTTCGCAAGAACTTGCGCGTTATTAGTCTCCTCCTAATTGCCAAATTTTGAATTGATCAGATAAGTGGTTTCGGAAATATTGAGAAAATGGTGAAAAATTTTAAATGTAAATTACTCCGAAAATAGTGGACCGATTTAGCCTGTTAACTAACTTTGCCGCGGTATTTGGGACCCGAATCTACCCTCAAAATTTCAAAGTCGTAACTTAATGCCTTCGAGAGTTATCGTGCTTTCGGACGGACGGCTGGACAGAATCAATGTTCCGGATTCTTCATCAGGAAGTCCAACATAGTCGTTTCAGACCATTTTCGGCAAAAAATTCGAAAATTACAGACATTTGGGCAAAACGATAGCACGCTGTTCCCTAGTGGAACAAGCGCCCAAAAAATGCCACATAACACATGGTCGAAACGTTGATTTTTATTCTTCAATTTAAAATTTCTTGATTCCATGAAATATTTCAAGTTTTTCCATAAAAACAATTATACTTCAGTTATCGTAGTAGCCTCATCTAATTTGACCACATATCAGGTAACGGCACTAAATTTACTAAAAAGATAAGGAGTTCTGTGTGCCAAAAAATTCTTATTGCGGGCGTGGTAAAGACATGAGTATTAGGATTCTGAAGTGAACAAAATCAGTCATACTTCTCCAATGATTTTATCGATTAAAAATTATTAATTATGGATATGTTTCCTTTTCAGCAAAAAATACCTAATTTAGTGTGCTTTCGAATGACATCAATTTTTGTGCTAGTTGCTTGTCCTCTGCCATAATATCTTAGCCGAGAAGATAACAACGAAAAGTTGTAATATTCCAAATCTAAATTTGCTCTATCTTGAAGCTGCATGTGATTGAATTTCAAAGTAAACATTGAAATTAAAACCTAACAGTTTCTGTCGCTTAATAATTTTGGGCATTTGTCCTAAAGCACGTCGCATTTATGCAGAGGCTCATCCCGATCGTCAACTTACTTCTTATGTGACGTTCAATCAAGTTTTTGAGAGAAACTGGTTCCTTAAAAAAAAACGCTCGTGATACTGTAAGTACTCCAGAAGTTGAAGAGCTAATTTTAAATATTGTAACTGCAAGTAAAAGTGTGAAAAGAATTTCAACGGAAGTAGGAATAAGTGGCCCCCTTTTCTGGAGAACTATGCATTGACAATTTCTATATCCATTCCATATTCAACGCGTACAAGGTCTTAATCCTCCTGATCATCAAGCCAGAAGGACATTCTGTCAATAAGTTTCAACAAAGATTGCTGAACATCCGCATTTTACTTCCAATATCCTTTTCACTGACGAAGCCGGCTTTACCAAAGATGGAAATTTTAACTTTCCTAATAGCCATATTTGGGCGGATGAAAATCCATACGTCATTCATGAATCCAAGCATCAACAGCATTTCAGTATAAATATCTGGCTAGGTATTTTAGCAGATCGTTTGTCAGGAATAGTTTTACCACGGTATTTAATAGGAACCGCATACCTTAACTTTCTTCGAAATACCTTGCCCGATTTTCTAGACGTGGTACCTTTAAATCAATGGATGAATATTTGGTTTATGCAAGATGGGGCGTCCCCACAGCAACCACTTGCTGTCAGGAAACATTCAGATCAAACATTTTCCAGAATATGGATAGGACAAGGAGGCCCAGTGCCATGGTCCGCTAGATCTCCTGATTTTAATCCTTTGGACTTTTGAATTTGGGGTTATTTGAAAAATTTAGTGTATGCAACGTCAGCGAATAACATCGTAGAGTTGGAATATCGGAATGAACTATCCTGTCAAACTATTCGAACACAATCAGATTTTTTCGAAAGAGTTCGTAATTCCTTCATGCGACGATATACTTCCTGCATTTAAATGGACGGTGGTCATATGGAACATCTTCAATAAAACATTAGAAGTCAAAAATAAATCAAATATCTTCTGTTATTAATCGTATTTGGTTGCGCTAGTTCTTGATATGTTGAAACCCTCCTAGGTAACCTGAGCACGTGTTTATCTAAAATATTCAAACAGAATCACTTGGAGATCCTGGCGGAGCAAATCAAAACTGCTATGGTCTCCGCTTATCACGAAAACTACCCACTAAGATCTAAAAAGGATAACCGAAATTCATCTTGGTGGAATAACAACCTAAATAAACATAGAAAGGAGGTTCGGAGATTATTCAACCGAGCCAAAGTGACCGGTCAATGGGACAAATACAAGGAAGCTCTAACCTTCTACAATAAGATCATTAGAAGGGTCAAGAGGTACTTGTGGAGCAAGTTCTGTGATGATATAAATTATGCCCCCCGGAACTACTAGAATACACAAGATTCTCTCCAGAGAGCCAGTGAGAACAACCGGTTCACTCAAATGACCGGAAGGTGGTTTCACTGGTTCCAAAAAAGAAATATTGGAGCTCCTTGCGAACAAACACTTCCCTGGATGACAAACCTTGGAAGATACAAACGCCAGATCCAATCCTGACCGTTCAATCTGGCCTGGGAGGGGCATTCGGCGAATATCCAGAAACATAGTCACTGTACAAGCGGTCAGAGATGCAATAAGGTCTTTTTAACCTTTCAAATCACCAGGGGTAGACGAAATCTTTCCAGCCCTACTTGAAAAGGGTGTGGATGTGTTGATTCCGCATCTGCTAAAATTATTTAGAACAAGTCTGGCTTGGGGGTTATCCTTACAAGCTGGACACCGACTAAGGTGGGACGAAGAGAACCGGAACCCTCATCGTTCAGACCAATAAGTTTGACATCGTTCCTGCTGAAGAGTCTGGAAAAGGTGACTGATGTCCATATCAGGGGGAAGGTGCTAATTGACAATCTCCCTAGCACTCATCAATACGCTTACCAGGCCGGCAAATCGGCAGAACTTGTATCACACAATTTGGTGGGAAAATTAAACCAATATCTCGATAATCGAGAGATAGCACTAACAGCGTTTCTGGACATAGAAGGTGCTTTAACAATACGCTGCCGGCTTCTGTCACTGAGGCTATCTCTGCGAGAGGAATGGACCCCGGTTGGATACAGACAATTCTATGGGGCAGAATAATAACGAACTGGTACCAGGATGAGGTCGTTCGAGTTTAAGGATGCTAAGGGCTGTCCGCAGAGAGGTATTCTCTCACCCTTACTGTGGACCCTTCTCGTTGAGGACATGCTAGCGATCATTTCGCTGTGGGGAGTCGACATTCAAGCATTTTCTGATGACCTGGCAATCATAGTGAGAGGTAAATCAAAGATGACGATATCGGCCGTCCTTCAAGAGATAGTGAGCACTATTGACAAATGGTGTATAAGGAAAGACATGTCTCTCAATCCGCAAAAGGTAGTTATAGTACCATTCACTAAAAAACGGAAGTTGAATGATTTAGAACCGCCGACTATTCGTGGTGAAATAATAATTCTCATTTGAGGCAAATCACATGGGAATAGCCCTGGACAAAACTCTCAGTTGGAATGCACCTAGATAAGGTGTGTCATAAAGCCAGAATGGGTTTCTGGACTTGCAGGCAGATCTGTGATAAAACATGGGGTCTAAACCCCAGGCAGATGTACTGGCTATACACTATGGTAATCAGACCATGGATAATTTATGGCGCTGTAGCGTGGTAGAAGAAAGGCCAACAAACGGTTTGGCCAACATAAGTTCACCCGGCTACAGAGAATGGCTTACCTTGCGATTACAGGTGCGTTTCGCCAGCCATGGAGGTCCTACTAAATCTACCACCCCTGCACCTACTCGTGCAGAGGGAAGCGAAACGGACCACATAAAAACTATATCAACTGGCGATCGACAGGCCAGAGGCAATAGTGATGGGAGGCTCAGGATTGCTGGATGAGCTTTTAACGAACAGCATCCTATCGATGCCCTCGGATCGAATGTCAGAAGTCACGAGCCAAGAACGGCATTTCAATGTAATCGTCCCCAGCCAGGACGAATAGACCCAGCATGATGAGGTTCTATTGAGGACTGACCTTGGCTTGTTCACAGACAGCTCGCGAACGACGAACGGAACGGGAGCGGGATTCTATGGGAGCAAACCGAGAATCAACATCTCATTGAGTCTCGGCTAAAACGCAACCATATTCCAGGCAGAATTATTTGCCATTGATACCGCGGCAGAACTACTGATAAAACGGCAAATTCACCACGGTAAAATCAAAATATTTACTGATAGTCAGTCAGTACTAAAAGCTCTGGAATCCAGCTCTAGTATCATGAGAACAGTCTGGCGTTGCCGCACGGCTTTAAACAGGCTCGGTATGTATAACAGAGTCACTCTGGTTTGGGTATCGAGCCACTCAAACTATTTGGGTAACGAGGAGGCAGACCGGCTGGCGTTTGCTGGACCTGCGCTGCCTCTGGTAAGACCGGAACCATTCCTGGGAATACCACATGACGTGGCTAACGAGGCGATAACAGGCAGAATGAAACCAAGGCTAGAGTCTTTCTGGCGGAGCCGTTCTGGCCTGTAACATTCGAAGGTGTTCCTTGGAACAGCTTCGAACAGAAATATGGCGAACCTAGCGCTAGGTCTGGATAGGGCCAAACTAAGAACACTTGTCGGAATTATGGCAGGTCACTGCAGACTGAAAGCGCATTTGCACAAAATCGGTCTGGCTGAAGACGCTGAATGCAGCCTGTGTCTTGAGGACACTGAAACAGCGATGCACATCGTCTCAGAGTGCCCAGCGGTGAGTCGCATCAGATTCGAGGTCTTTGGTCAGGCTTTTATAGCCCACTGAGAACTGAAAAAATTACCTCTGAACAAGTTTATCAGTTTTATCTAAAAACTAGATCTCGTCGGGGAGATATAAATTAGGGGTGAACCACAATACTCCGTGCGGGCGCAATGGTAGGGTGGACAGACACCCGCTCACCATAAATAACAATAACAACTTAATATTTTGAAAAACGAAAATCGTTCATATCTCCAAAACGGCTCATTTGCGGACCCATGTTTATGGGAAACTTTCCACTTATTTTGGGGTCTTAAATTAGCTTCCAAAATATGGAAACGTCGTTTTCAACACCCGGTATGAATCATGGAATTAAAAGCAGAAAATTTATGTATCGGGCAATACCAGACTCTTCAGATCTTGATTTAAAAATGCACGTATATGTTGATTTCTATTTATTATTGTGAGTTGCCCCGCGTTTCGTTATACCGTTACTTCTTCGAATGCTTATAAACCACTGGTTGAAAATTTGATGACATGGAATATTTAAATGGTTTTTGTTTTGAGATAATCATAAAATGAAAATTTTTATTATTTTTGGTAAAACTGCCGGGTCCCTAGAAAAAAGATCCATAAGAAACATAACTCGATTTGGTCATTCAATAAATTTACCTAATTCCTTATTCGGTTTAATTCAAACTTTCTTACAGGTTTAGCTTCCGACCTTTATTTCCTTCATTCAAAATCTTTAAACGCACATTAAAATCTTGGATGGAGTAGTCCGTTACTTTGTGATAGTTCATTTTAATGAAATGAAATAAGAAAGTACTTTGTTTTCTATCACTTTTAAATATAACTGATATACAGTGACTCGAGTTTCGTAGTGTTTACTACATTTTCAAACTGAATGAACAAATTAGATCTCAAATTTGATCTTATTAAAAAAAAGTATAAACTCAAATATAAGAACATCGGCGATCTTTCCTAAATACTAAGTTCGTATCTACGTATGCGGAACATCTAATAAAAGAGAAACGTGATTTTAATAAGATGAAATGAGAAATTACTTTGTTTTCTATCACTTTTAAATATAACTGATATACAGTGACTCGAGTTTCGTAGTGTTTACTACATATTCAAACTGAATGAACAAATTAGATCTCAACTATTATATATTCTGATTGTAGGATTCGGCAGAGCTTCGAAGAGAGGGGTTTTCCAAAGTTCCGTCTGTTCGTTAAGTAAGTAGGTTTATTATTGATACGTGCCTCTTATGTTTTTCAATTTCTATGGATTCCAGGATGTCAAGTTTTTTCCCTTTCGCTTCCACGTGCAAGATAACAAGGTTGTTCAATTCTGGGAATGTGTGATCTGTATTGAAGAAATGGTTCGCAAAATTGGAATTATTCTTCCGGTTCCTAAAAGCAGATTGATGCTCTTTGTACCTTTTATGGAAAGGTCGGCCCGATTGTCCTATATACACACTATTACACTCTTGACAACTTAATTTATAGACTCCAGAATTATTCAGTCGGTTCTCTTTGTCTTTTGGATTAAAAACGAGATTAGAAATTTTATGGGAGGGTGTGAGAGCTGTTACTATGTTAATTTTTGACAAAATTTGAGCTATTTTTTGTGAAATTGGTCCAAAATATGTTAGTTTTATGAATTTATTGTTATTATGATCTGATTTGGAGATGGGGTAAAGTTTACGAATTAGTTGCTTTTGTTTTTTGTTTATGATGGAATTTATAGTTTTGGTTTCGAACTGATTTTTTGTGGCTATTTGTTGCTATATGCTGATAGATCAATGGTACATAGAGCATTTTCAATTCCTTTAGATAATATTAGGTTAAAGAGGGAATTGAATACAATCAGACAAATAGCCACAAAAAATCAGTTCGAAACCAAAACTATAAATTCCATCATAAACAAAAAACAAAAGCGACTAATTCGTAAACAAATTTACCCCATCTCCAAATCAGATTATTATAACAATAAATTCATAAAACTAACATATTTTGGACCAATTTCACAAAAGTAGCTCAAGTTTTGTCAAAAATTAACACAGTAACAGCTTTCACACCCTCCCATAAAATTTCTAATCTCTTTTTTAATCCGAAAGACAAAGAAAACCGACTGAATAATTCTGGAGTCTATAAATTAAGTTGTCAAGAGTGTAATAGTGTGTATATAGGACAATCGGGCCGATCTTTCCATAAAAGGTACAAAGAGCATCAATCTGCGTTTAGGAACCGGAAGAATAATTCCAATTTTGCGAACCATTTCTTCAATACAGATCACACGTTCCCAGAATTGAACAACCTTGTTATCTTGCACGTGGAAGCGAAAGGGAAAAAACTTGACACCCTGGAATCCATAGAAATTGAAAAACATAAGAGGCACGTACCAATAATAAACCTACTTAACGAACAGACGGAACTTTGGAAAACCCCTCTCTTCGAAGCTCTGCCGAAGCCCACAATCAGAGATCTAATTTGTTCATTCAGTTTGAAAATGTAGTAAACACTACGAAACTCGAGTCACTATATATCAGTTATAATTAAAAGTGATAGACAACAAAGTAATTTCTTATTTCATCTCATTAAAATCACGTTTCTCTTTTATTAGATGTTCCGTATACGAAGATACGAACTTAGTATTTAAGAGAGATCGCCGATGTTCTTATATTTCAGTTTATACTTTTTCTTAATAAGATAGGATGGAAAGTCTGAAAAGTCAGGCTTCGTTTAGTTAAGGTTTTTTCAGGGAGATGCTAGGAACTTTCTTAGAATCCTCGTACTTGCAAGGATAACTGCCTTCTGTGCTGCACTTATCAGCTCCCTCTCGAGACCCAGTCTCAACGTGTGCTCCATCAAATGCGCCACGATGAGTCCATTGGTTAAAATAATCAGCGAGAGAATGGATACTGATCTCACACCACTTCAACGTTTTTTTCTCTTCATCAAAAAGCCCACTCTCATGACATTAGCTTAGTAATAACACTCTGATCATGGAATTGTATCGCTCTGTGTAATACTTCGTTGCCAGAATAGAACAGGATGACAAAACATGTAGTACGGATTCAGTAGCCTGTGAGCATTTTCGACATCTATAAGTGGTTATGTTCCTTTCAGTGATGTTTTTTATTAATAAAAGATCTTGTCGGGATGATTTGATCTTGAATGGCTATGAGTTTACTCTCCGTTTCGGGGTAAAGGTATTCCGATCTGAAGTAAGTAATAGATTCCCTTTTGTCTACATGTCTATTTTGCAGGTTTCCATGCAGTGCCTCACCATGCCATTCCTAGACGAGGCTCTCAATCGTTGGTTTTTGAGTTGGTTCCAGTTAGTCAGCCAAGTTGAGTGGACTAAAATTGTTATGTGCACGGCACACAGCTTGGATAAATAGTGAATAGTCAGACAGAAAACACTCTCTCATACCAAGAACTGTTTTGTCGTGTATTATTTTCACGTTTTGAATCTTCGGCCTCCTGTGCAGAGCTGACTGACGGATAAATGTGGATCATGAATACCATGTCGCGTCAGAAGTGCTCGTACTCTTTTGTCTAAATCTTTAATTCTGTAGAGGACCACCTAGTCACTCCGAAAGAGTACGTGATTCAAGGTAATGCCCATATATTTATTTATTGCAGTAAATATTGATTTTGAGTTTAGTTTACTCTGGAGTAGTTTCGTAAATCTGTCGAACATTTTATCTTCGAAAATATATATATATATATATATATATATATATATATATATATATATATATATAACTCAATTCTACCTTTGATTAGTTTGGTCATCGATTTATCTATGTTCCTTTTGATGTCCTTCCTAGCGTTTCAGGAATGTGTTTGATGGAGAATAATATTGCTGGAATGTTCCAAGATGACAGCCAACTTTGTTCATTACTTCTTAACATCCAATTTGTTTTATACTGATTGATATTGGGTGCATTATAATTCGTATGGTTTGAAAACTTGGGGATATTTGTATCTGTTTGTTTCTATGAGTTTTCCGGATATATCAAAGAATATATCATTATTACCCTTAATAGAAGTTATGTCCAGGAAACTTATTTTATCATCGGGTTGTAGTTCCATAGTAAATTTGACCTTATGGTGTCAACCACCATGATTGTCATTTCATGATATTTGAGTGTGTTTACTAGTTCTGAATATGCTGTGGGTTAAGAGTCCATTGCTAGTCCATCTTTCTGTTTGTAGAAGTTGCTGTTATATTGAAACGAACTTTCTCCCACGCAAAAAATATTAAAATTTCTTTTTTTATGATCGAAATGTTGTTTTTTGTTTTCTTAGCGTATTTTCGATTATAGGAGTGAATTCAAAAGCTAGTTTATATCACCCACGATCCACAAAAAAATACTTTTCATCTTCTAATTGTACCATTCTCACAAAATTTTGCAAGATAATATTAGGTTACCTCCAAATGCTGAATTTCAGATCCACGAAATCTGTAGGTTCAACAATATTGAGAAAAATATGGATAGTTTTCAAACTTGAATAACTGTGAAACTATGGAACCGATTTTAGCCAATAACAAACTTAACCACGACCTTTAGACCCCAAATACTCCCTGAAACTTTCAAAGCTATAATTCTTTCGTTCGAAAGTTGGCGGACCTTTTTACTTTTTACCTGAGATTCTTCATCAGCCAAGCGGGGATCTACTTCTGTATTGATGTTATTTTGAGCCAAGAATGATCCTAATTAACTAGGTTGGACTCCCTGATGAATAACTCGAGATCAAGTACAATTCTATACGGCCGTAAGCCTGATTTAATCCAAACGGAGGTACTTGAAGACTTGAAAATTACACACTAAATATCTGGGTAGAGTTCATAAATGGACGAAATCGGTCAGGTGGTTCACACTTATTGAAATTTGAGAATGTTTTCATATATTCTCAAAACTATCGGAATGAAATTCTGTATTTGGGTATAAAACAGCACTTTGGAGGTTTGTGCAAAATTTCATAACGATCGGATGTGCGCATAAGCACGCAAATTCACGTCAGTGCTTTTGTAAAATTTTTTCAATAGGTTAGTTAGCTTAGCTGCGTGTTTTTTGTTTTTATCTTTCAACTGATTCTTGAAATTTTCCAAAGGCTATTTTTTGACTGGTATTTTTAATTCCTGTATTGTTCCACAGGGTGATGAAGTTGTAAGTATGGAGGAGAAAAAACTGGTGGTTCGTGTCTGCTGAGGGTTCTGAAATACCGTTGGAAAAATCCTGAGACTTAATTCGTGGGTGCACCTCATTCTTACAGGTTTCAGTCTCTTCTGGCCCCATGGAATTTTATATTGTGTTGATTGTTGTGGCGTGGACTTTCTTATTGGTTAGAGGTGATCGCGAAATTTCCCAAAAATAGAAGAAAATCCTTAGTAGCAAAATAATTTTTGTAGTGGCAGTCATAGAGGGTGTCCCAACGAAAATTTGACCCCCTTCGAAACGAATAATTTTCGAAGATTTCAAAAACACAGGTCAACTTTTGTTTTGAGGGATACGAATTTCCGCCATGGGTTTGTTCCGAAAAAACTTCCCCATGAAGGTGGCATCAATCCTTAACATTTTCTGAATAGGAAAGATATGTCCAGTATTGGTTAGTTTGAAAGTTATTTATGTTCTGTAAACCCTGTGGAAATTTTCAAAATGGTTTTATTATCCACAAAATAATGTTATATTGAACTCAACTTCAAAAGGTGATGTTGAACCGACAGTTGAACCACCCAAACTCAAGAACCTAAGAGTTTTGTAGAATCCAAAAATAATTTTCCCGTTTTGTATTAGGAAGAAGGAATTCCTTTGAAGACATTGTTCCGAGAAAACCACCTGATGATGGCAACAACCCCCAACATTTTTCGAATAGTGGGGAGATATTGGATGTAGTTTAGTTAAGAAGTTTTTTCTGTTCCATAAACGTCGCAGTTGAAATTTTCAAATTTGTTCATGGAATGGCAGAACAGTTTGAGTTTTTGAATGTTTTTACTTTAAAAATATTCGATTTTCCTATCGTTCATGATGGAAAAATGTATGAAACGCATGAAGTTCATTACAATGTATATTATTTTTTTGAAGATTCTTTCTCAAATGTGTTTCAGTCTTTCTTAATCATAATTGGGTTTGATATATGCGTACGTGAGAGAAAATGGACTATTCTATGAAAGAAAGATTAAAAATTCTCGAATTAAACTATCGGAATGACGAAAATTCCAGCTTGACTGCAAGGTATTTTAATAACAACCATCCAGAAAGAAATGCAAGTCACTAATATGTTAAGCATTTGATGAACAAATTAGAAACTACTGGTTCCATTCAGAATAAGAAACACGAAGATGAGCGTTCCGTCTGATAAAATTAAGGTGAAAGAATTATTGTTTGTATAAACCTTAAAGGAATGAAAATCACCCATTGAAATTCAACTCAAGACTAACTTTTATTTAAACGTTCACAAATCAGGAAAATTATAAAGCATAGGAGGCGTTCATGGTAACACGGTATATAAAAATTGATTTACTTCCAACACCCCCACTAAATCAAATTCATTTCATTACATTACATATTCCTAATTCATTTGAAAAATGGTTATGCTTAGCAGAACTCAAACCGTTTACTAATTTCAAGTTAGATTCCATAGGAGTGCTAACAGGCTTACATTCTTGCATATTAAACTTCATCAGAAGTAAATCGATATACTGCTCTTGGTCCATGCTAATTTGCCCTTCTTCCTTATTCACATTAATTCTGACACCAAGACATTGTTTGATTTCGCCTAAATCTTCAATTTTAAAATTCGAACTGAGTTCATTTTTAATTTTGATTGTTTCCTCTTCAGAATTTGAAAAAAAGAAAAAATTATCGACATAAAGAGCAATTATGACCATTAAGTTAACAATCTTCTTTATGAAAAGACAGGGCTCAAATTTTTATTTTATGAAGCCTAACATTAAAATAATTTCTTCAACCTTTACATACCAGACCCGTGACGACTGTTTTAGGCCGTAAATAGCCTTTTTTAACCTAAGTACTTTGTTATTATTCTCAGTTTCACAGAAACCGTCAGGCTGGACCATATAAACTGTTTCAGACAAAGTGCCATTCAAGAAAGCAGTTGTTACATCTAGATGAGTAATTATTAATGATAAGTTTACAGACAATGCAATTAATACTCTAAGGCTAGAATGTCTCACAACAGGTGAGAAGGTTTTATTGTAGTGCAAGCCTCTCTTTTGAGTGAAACCTTTAGCCTCCAAACGAGCTCTATGTGTTGTGTTTCCCGCACAATCAAATTTTCTTTTGAAGACTCCTTTGCACTGCACTACACTAGCACCGTTTGGTTTCACTACCAATTTTCATGCGTCATTTTCTTCGAACGAATTCAATTCTGCGGTGATGGCTTCTTTCCACATTTCAGCATCTGGTCTTGCAAGTGCCTCATCTACTGCTGTTGGAACGTACTCTACGTTATCGACTACTCGACATGATAGGTCAAATAATCTTTGAACACTCGTGGCTTCTTCTCTCGATTTAATTTTCTTATAGTAAGTGGCTCCTCTTCTACATTACAAGTAGAATACGAAGAAACACTATTGAGGGTATCTTCCGGCTGGTAATCAGAACTATTCGATGGTTCATCTTCAGAGACATAACTATCCTCTACCCCCACTGAAACTGATGCCTCTTCTTCAGGAGATGTACTGCTGGCCGGAAAAATTTCGATAAAGTTTGATTTGACTATACTTTCTTTAATGATAACATATCTGCTTGTTGTTATGACTTTTGATGTTGGGTCATAAAATCTATATCCCTTGGATGTTTCAGAAAAGCCAACTAGGATCATTTGCTTGGATTTCTTGTCAAGTTTCTTCCTTTTCTCCGCTGGTACTAACGTCATCACCTCGCTTCCAGAAATTTTGATGTTACTTACATCAGGTTTCTTCCCGTACCATACTTCTATAGGCGTTTTCTTCCAGGCTGTCACATATGACCTATTACGGAGGTGAACACTAGTGTTGACTGCTTCTGCCCAAAAACATTTTTCCAAGCCTGCGTCGAAAATAAGATATCTGGCTTTTTCTACCAAGGTCCGATTCATCCTTTCACACATGTCATTTTTTGCGGTGCGTCGGGATTAGTCTTTTGATGAACTATACCATGTTCCAAAAGGAATTTTTCGAAGGTTGAAGAACAGAATTCTCCACCATAATCTGTCCTAAGATTTTTGATTTCAAAATTAACTTGGTTTTCAACCAATGCCTTAAAAATTTTAAAGTATTTGAAAGCTTCATTCTTCTCTTTCAAAAAATAGACAAAAGTCATCCTACTCAGATCGTCCTTGAGAAGAAAATAGTACCTTGAACCTACTAGAGAATTAACTTCCATAGGTCCACATAAATCTGCATGTACAATCTCTAACAGTTTTGTTGCCCTCGATCCTTTATGACTAGTAGGTAGGCGAGATTGCTTACCTTCACAGCATACATTGCAAGTTTGGTTCATTTCCACCTTTCCTTTAATTTCCATGGCTTGAACAACGTCTTTCATGAGGGAAAAGTCCCTGAAATTCATATGACCAAAACGTCCATGCTATATGTCACCTGAAATAGCTGCAGCTATGAACGATTCTTCAGGACTATGTAAGTTTAGTCTGTACATATTATTCACTAGACTAGCTGTTGAAATGAGTTCTCCATAACGGTTATATATTTGACAACCATTATCACCAAACATAACTTTGTTTCCTTTTTTAGTTAGTTGAGAAACTGATAAAAGGTTCGTAGACAGTTTTGGGACATATGTTTGAATTGCCCAAATATTCAACTTTTAAACTTTTATGATTGGCAACTGTGATATTCTCAATTTCTGTATTTCTAATATCAACTAACCAATTATTCCTTGCAGTTACGTGATGGGTTGCTACGGAATCCCAATATCAATCATTTGGGTTAAAATTTCCTGAAAGGAAAACTGCACTAAAGGCGTTTGAAGTGCTTTCCTTTTTCTTCTGTTGCCCTTGTTTTTGTTGAAGAGTGGGACACCTGTTTCTAAAATGACCTGTTTGTTTACATTTGTAACAAACAATTGGTCGGCCATTTTCTCCTTTGACAGTTTGTTCAACGTTGTTACTTCCACCTCTTGGCCTTCTGTGGTAGTTTGCTTTATTACCAAAAGCATTCGCTACTGGGCTTCTCGCAGCGTCATCTGTATCCATGTCGAGTAAGTTGGTTTTAATTTGGTCTGATGTTAGTGCCAAACCGGAATGTTCTAGTGCCATTATCAAAGGGCTAAAACGATCAGGTAAACCTGCTAAAAGCAGGAATCCAATCCATTCTTCCGTTATGTGGAAACCCGTTCTGCCCAACTTCCGGGAAGTTTCTATTACCTTGGTCACGTAAGATTTCAGGGATGAACATTTCTCGTACCTCAAAGAAATTAAATGTCGGATTAAGCCAATCTTTCGAGAAAATCCATTGTCTTCATACATATTTTTAATGGTGGTCCAAACGTCGTTGCATGTTTCTTTATTCCTGATGTGTACAAAAATGGAAGGGTCCAACGTCAGGATCAATTTTGCCTTTGCTTTGTTAACTAGCACAGAGTCCGTTTGCTTACCGGTTAAACAATCTGTTCGTCCTTCTAAAACAAAGAAGTTCTCAATAGCGAAACTCCACTCCGCGTAATTCTCGCGACCGAGTAACTTAGGTACGCTCGACATATAATTAACCGCCATTTTGAATTTACACTACACGTAGCACAACTGTTCGAGTTTTGAAATATCAACTTTCAGAGTGTTCACTGTTTCGTACTTTTCCTTGTTCAAAAAAAGTTCGAACAATAAGTTAATTCACCGAATAAAAAGAAACTGGGTACATAACCTGATAAAATTAATGTGGAAGAATTATTGTAAAAACCTTAAAGGAATGAAACTTACCCGTTGAAATTAAACTCAAGACTAACTTTTATTTAGACGTTCACAAATCAGCAAAATTATAAAGCATAGAACATTACACAGGTGGGGTTCATGGTAATGTACCAAGGTATATAAAAACTGATTTACTACCAACACAGTCCGAAATGAAGCTATTGAAATAGCAGTATTGGGACATTTACAGATGGGTAATCGGCAATCTATAAGATTTTTAGCACGAGCATCTAATCTTTCGAAATCTAGCGTTCACCGAATTGTGAAAGCTCATAAGTTTCACCCTTACAAGATAAGGCTTGACGGAACAACTTATTTGAATTTATTAGACGACATTATTGATCCAATGATTACTTACATTCTGTAGAAAGACGACAACCTATTAGAAAATGAACTCACATTTCACGAGGATGTTGTACCGCCACATTTCGAAATCCGTGTTCGACAATTTTTGAACGAACGATATCGAGGACGTTGGATTGGCAGGCGGGGTCCTATAGAATGGCCAGCAAGATCACTTGATCTATCGCCATTTAATTTTTTGTGGGGACAAATTTTGATATTTTACTTTTTACCACACTTTAGCAGTGTAGCCTATTTGATATGGTTTAAATACATAATTTCTGAATGCATACTAGTTAGATCACCCTTGTATCTAGTTGCTTGTATTCAATATTTCCAGCTAGCTCTTAATATTATAATTTTGTTCTAGAATAATTTGAAATTTAAATATTATCAAATTTGATTTGATCTTTTACAGAGGGTTCAATTTGAATTTTTAAAAAGTTGAATTTTTAAAGTAATTTGAAATATAATCAGTGATTAATAATCTAAATTCTAATTCTATGTTCTAACCTAACACTATTTAAACATTGCAACGTAATTCTAACGTAAACAAGCAATGATTTGTTTTGAATTTCAAATTGGAAAACTTTACATAAATAAACTAATTTCTACCTTTGGTAAGTTTAATTCTCCATTAACAATGTTCCTTGCTCTATTTCAGGACTTTGTTTTATTTCCTGTAGAATATTTTCGGCATGTTTGGATCTACCAGCTCACTTGGTTGATTGCTTCTTATGGATGTACTACTCTGTCAAGAAAGTACCGGGAATTTTCAATTAAAACAACATTTTTGCATTTGATCGTGAAAATTAATTGGGTCGCCTTCAAAATAGGCTCCATTTGCTCCAATACATCTATGCCAACGGCACTTCCAATTATCGAAACATTTTTTATAGGCGCTTTCCGGGATGGACATTAGCTCTCGCGCCGAATTTTGTTTTATGGCTTCAATAGACTCAAAACGGGTGCCACTAAGGGGCAATTTTAGTTTTGGGAAGAGGAAAAAGTCGCAGGGAGCCAAATCCGGCGAATACGGTGATTGTTGATGCACGTTTGTTGAGTTTTTTGCGAGAAAGTCAGTCACAATCGTAGCTCGGTGAGAAGGCGCGTTATCGTCATGCAAAATCCATGAGTTGTTCGCCCACAAATTTGGCCGCTTCTTACGGATACGCTCACGCAAACGTTTCATAACGCCTAGATAATACTCCTTGTTTACCACCTGACCCTCTGGAACGAATTCGTAGTGCACCACGCCACGGATATCGAAGAAAACAATGGGCATCACCTTCATTTTCGAGCGGCTTTGGCGTGGTTTTTTCGGTTTCGGCTCATTTTTTGCCACCCATTCCGATGATTGCTGGCTTGTTTGCATATCGTACTCCTAGACCCAGGTCTCATCACCAGTTATAATGCGTTCCATGAATGTAGAATCGGAATTACAGCGATCCAGCATGTCTGAAGCAACCTGTTCGCGATGACGTTTTTGAAGAAAATTCAGGTCTTTCGGTACGAGTCGTGCGGTCACCTTTCTCATGCCCAAAATATCAATCAAAATCGTACGTGCGGACTCGTGGGATATCTTAAGATCATGTGCTATCTCTCTCAAGCTGGTACGACGGTTTTCCAGCACCCTTTCCTTAATTTTATTGACGTTATCTTCGATCGAAGCCGTCGATGGCCGTCCGGAACGAGGCAAGTCTTCGACCACTTCACGACCGTCCTTGAAGGCTCTGTACCACTGATATGCACGAGTTTTCGATAGAGCATTATCACCAAAGGCCTTTTGCAACATTTTCAATGCATCGGCACACGAAAATTCATTTGCAACACAAAAGTTTAAACAAATTCTTTGCTCAACGTAATCACCCATAGTAAAAATCGGCACGCACTCTGACATCGACTGACTTAATCAGCTGTTGCAAACACACTAGTTGACAGATCCCGCTCAAGCTTGGCTAGTTATTAAGGACAGTGGTACCAACCTAGGAGAAAAAAATTTCACCTGCCTCATTGCCCTGCCAGATTTAAATCGATAATTCCCGGTACTTTCTTGACAGAATGTATATTGATGTATTCTTGATTGTTATTGGGGATCTTTCCATTCACAACAAATAATGTAACGTACTTTCTGGATTCAATTTCAAATCACAATAACCAAATAATCTTCTTTTTTTAGATGATGATACTTTTTGGAACTTTTTAATTAAGGACCGACATGGGCACTAATCTGAGAGACTAATTCGATTTTTCTGTCTGTCCTATTTATAGTTTTCACGAAAAATTGAATTTCAAAGCTTACTAGCTTCTGTCAAAATTATTGAAAAATGATGCTTTCGTTGATTTTACAAAATTTACAATATTTCTTGGTTTGAAATTACTTTTGAAAATTAACCTATTTTTTAAACTACATTTTGATGTATGTTTCATGTTGAACAAAACAGTGGAAGTCTTGCTTTTCATCCGTACAGTATTTCAAGTGTCAAAATTTAACAAAGTTTAACTTCTAATGCTTATAACTCATTAATTACTTAATATTACTTATGAAATTGATAAAATTTCTTTAGCTTAGATGCTATTACAATTCTATTGATGTTTAAACATCTTGAAGGATATCTCTTACATTAATAATTTCAGAATACATAGATGCTATCTTTCATTGAATTAATTGAATTTTGACTAAATTTGTCCTACTTACATAATTCTGGAGAGTTATATTTAATTTAGCTTGTACTTTGTCAATAATTTCACTGAAGTTTACATGCGATTCATGATAATAACAAATCTTTTCAACAATTTCTTCATCAATTTAAAATTAGATATCTAAATTCAAATAACTTCTATTTTTTGCAACTGTGGCAGTTTTTACATCGAATAATTGTGAATTGAAATCTCCCTGTGAATTCTATTTATAAACTGTCAACAAAATTACAGATTTTTGATTATCGTTCAAAGAATTTTCACTCGACTAGTCGTTATGTACTCTGAATATGTTTTTCCTTCATAACATGAGCTTGTTAGTACTTTTTATGAATTGAATTATCGATATTTCTATCAAAATGGATATTATTCAATTAATTTTGGCCCGGTTACACTGTAACGAGTCAACTAATATACAACGGTGAATCTTTTCCTTAATTTATTTATGTAATTATTTAATTTAACTGTAAATTCCACGACAATATATATATATATATATATATATATATATATATATATATATATATATATATATATATATATATATATATATATATATATATACTAGCTGACCCGGCGAACTTCGTACCGCCTTAGCGTAGCTTTGATGCACTACTTTATTTTGTATAGCTGACCTCCTATCTTATGTATGAGTACCTATTCAATTTGAACTGGAATCTATAATATCCTCCATATAAAAATGAATCCTTATTTCCCTGGTCTCGCCATACCTGAGGATTTTACTAATTTTTATTAAATAAAAAACAACATATATATTTTCATAATAGTGTTTATTCCACAGGGTTCAATTTCACTCATATTTTTACAAATCGCTATTGAACAACTTTACATTTTGAAGTAAACACTGAGCTCAACACCACGCGTGCTCTAGAAAGCAACTAATAGCCTCTATACCCTTCACTGCTTATCTCTATTCTAATGCTTTTTGATAAACTATATTTTTAGTTTTATGTTCTGGCGCGTAAATAAATAATGTTGATGGTTTTCCGACACGGGAACAGGCGACATATAATAGGCCATGTGAAAAACATGGATTTTCTAAGTTTATGCCACATACACTTAGCGACTGCCCTTGCGATTTATTTAAAGACATTGCAAATGCAAGCCGCACTGGAAACTGTAAACGTTTAAAGCTGAATGGCATGTCGTTCGGTGTCATAGGGATGCGTGGGATTAAAACATCTTCGCCTTTGTACTTCCCTTTCAAAATTGTGGCTTCGATGACGTTGCTCAATAATTTCTTCACCGCAAGCCGGGTGCCATTACACATACGTGGCTGGTTTATGATCCGTAACATAATAATTACTGATCCGATTTTTAATTGCAGATTATGAGGTGGTAAGCCGGGCAATTCCAGCGAATTTGAAAATTCTGTTGGATAATTGACAACTTCATCTTCATTAGTAATGGAATCAACTGATTTGTAATTCTTCAATTCGCCAGCTATTTTCTCTTGAATCTGAAAATTCATTTCATTCACATCAACATTTTTTGCTGCCAATATAACACGTTCGCTTAACCAAACGTGATTTACGTAATTTTGAGCAATGTTTGGGAAAACCATCTCCATGAGTTCGGTCTTTGATTCACAAAAGTTACAAAAATTGGTAGGGAATGTAATGTATCCAGATGATGTATCAACAGCAATAATACCATTACCAATATCGAGCAGTTGTTTGGAAAACACTTCTCCAGACTAGTCTTCCTGAAATTCGACTCTCATGTTTATACTCAATTTAAGTGTTTTAATGTATTTCCATAAAATGGACGACTTCAAACATGCATTCAGTTCATCAGCAGGCGTTGAGCGTGGAACAACTGGCAATATTTGTCGAAAATCACCTGCCAATAATATCATTGCACCACCAAACCGTTTTTTGTTATTTCGTAAATCTTGCATCGAGCGATCTAATGCCTCCAAAGATTTTTTGTGTGCCATCGTACATTCATCCCAAATGATCAATCTGGTTTGCTGCAGCACTTTGGCCATCGCAGAATTCCTCGAAAGGTTGCAAGTTGGAGTCTCATTAATTTGAAGGTTCAACGGCAGCTTGAGAGCTGAATGAGCTGTTCGACCGCCTTCCAACAACGTAACTGCAATACCTGATGAAGCTAGGGCTAGTGCAATTCCATTTTGCGATCGAATCGTTGCCAAAATCAATGATAACAAAAAAGTTTTCCCAGTTCCACCGGGAACATCTAAAAAATAAAATCCGCCAGATCCATCGTTCACTACTTTCATGAGCGTATCGTAGGCATATTTTTGTTGTTGATTTAAAAGGGGAACTGTTCTATCAACCATTTCTCGTAATGTTTCGGAATCGTATTGGGCTTCGCGTCTCAATTCTTGATCAAATGAGTCGTGCATTGTTCGATTGGGTGCTATCATTCCTATTTGTGTTAATACTTTGTTGGTAAGCATCAAGCACATGTCCTCAATTAAAATTAAAGCTTCATTGTGAATTTTTTCGTTCATTTGCAAATCTGCACTCGATGTTCTAAGACGCATCTGATGCAATATATCTTCCGCCATATGATCTTTGTATTTATGCCATAAATCAGTCGGTGTTGATGGGAAGCATGTAGACAAAATTATAGAAAATAATGTTCGTATTTGTTTAGCATTTGACGAAATCACAGCATCTTCGAGAGTGTGGTCCCAATGAGTGTCATTCTCTAACAATCCCAAATGTTGACAGGCTTCTCTGTATGTGCCACACAATACACCATTAACAGTTCGCAGATGTTGGAATGTTGTTGGACCACGAACATTGACTAACAGTAAACGCAAATAAAACACTCGTCTTGACTGGGATGGACTGCATAAAGACGGCCTTGTGCATTGGTGGAAAATACTCGTGGGTAACCTGGAACTGGCGTTCCTCCTTTTCGTCGTTTTTTTGATGATTGATTCCAGGTATAATATCTTGGCATTTCGGAGTAAAGTAACGTTCTGGCAAAATCATCATTCTGGCACATTTCAAAGAAGCTGGTTAATGTTGTCGATGGTGGCCTGTCAACTCGTTGTAATACGTTTGCATCTGTAAAATATACCCGTTGACCATTTTCCAAATGTACGGCCAAGTAAACAACAGTAGGGTGTCGTTCATGTATAGGAAACGAAAATATACGCCACATGCCTTCGTTACTACTAACATAGCGGCACATTTGATATTGAGTGACTTCATCATTTGAATTTTCGTCAGCAACTCCGAAGACAGCCATGTCACTACCTTTGTTCACATACTTGCAAATGTATTTAATAGATTTTACTGAATGGCAAAATTCGACGTTTATGTGTGCTTTATATGCCTTGCAGAGTAATGGCGAAAACGGAACAACCCAACGATTATCGACTTCAATGTCCTGTCGATTTACTTTGACTATTGTTGAATTTCCATTGTCATCAATGGATCGGCGGCGATAAAGTGGATATCCATCATTTCCAGTAATAGTTTCTGCTACTAATTGTTTTGGGTAGCGTTTTGAACATTTTCCTTCAACCATACACGGAGAAATGGGATTTAATATTCCACATGGACCATGTATCATATTTTTTGTGATAACCTCATGTAACAATGGGTCTTCATTATTATCGGGAATTTCTGCTGATGTCACATTATCAATTTCATTCGGTCTTATCCTCTCAACCAACCAAATGAGGATATGTGCATGTGGAAATCCGCGTTTTTGCCACTCAACTGAGTACATCCAACAGCGCGTCCCGCCGAACACGCGATGCTTAACAATGAAATCCATGAGTGATTTTAATTTCATTTTGAACACCCTTGCAGTGATATCGTGGCGATCAATAGGTGATTGTCTAGTAAATAATTCTTTTTGCCATAATGTCGTACATAGGACATCGCATCTTGCGCATATTCATGCATATGGCGCGGACTTCCGACGTATGTTGCTGGGAGAATGTTAAGGAAACCTAATTATTATATATTATGAATAAACTAAATAGAGGTTAATATTTGATAGAAGGTATATAAAATTATTTAAATATTTTAATATTACCGTTCTACATATTTAATTTCAAAAAATTATATTTAATAATTATAACTTCAGGAATTAAATTAAATTAATTTCATATAAGTACCACTTATATCAATTGACATATAAAATAACATCTATGATTGTTTCGGTCTTTACTTGATGGAAATTCATCGTGAAAATATGAATAAAAAAAATATTCTAATTTCCGCTAATGTTTTATTAACACTACGATCGTTACGTCATACCATGACTTCTTCAGGTGAGTATTACAAGATACTGGGTATACCATGAACAAGAACTTCATTTTATAGTACATGGATATAATAAAAATAGAAGAGGGGGTGAAGAGAGTTTTACAATACTTTTGGGAAACTGAAAAATGGTTCAAAAAAGATTCAACAAAGAGGAGTTACTTAATTCTGTTTGGTTATTTATGATATCTATTAATTTCTAAAGTTTCTAACAAGTTTAATCAAAAACTTTCGTTTTCTGAGTGTAAAATTTCAAAGTTACTATTAAAACTATGTCCTGTATCTAGAAGGTGCTCTGCGTAGGTTGAATTTCCCTTTTTGTTACAATAGCATTTTTCATGTTCCCTGAGTCTCGTTTGGAACGATCTTCCTGTCTGACCAACCTATACAAAATGGCAAGTACCGCAAGTTAACTTATAAACACCTGATTTCTTGTTCTTAGATGTTTTATCTTTATTATTTTCTATTAGTTTTCCTAGAGGGTTATTCGTTTTATAAGAAATTCTAAAATTATGATTCTTCTTTAAATATCTAGCTACCTTTTCTGTTTTTGGTCCCAAGTATGTCATCGAAATGTATTTACTTTCAATTGGATCATTATTTATGGGATATACTAATTTCAAGGCCAGCTTTAATTGTATTTTTGTGAAAAGATTCTCAATCATCGGGACGTTGAAACCGTTGTTCAACGCAATCTGTTTGATAATTTTATATTCTTTGTCAAAATTCTCACGTGACATGGGTATGTTGGCTAATCTATATAACATGCTATTGTATGCTGCTAATTTTTGTGAGTATGGGTGGTTTGATGTGAAGTGAATTGTGCTATCTGTATGGGTTGGTTTCCGGTATATTGAAAAAACGTGTTATTGGATTTTGTTATGTCATTTGGATGTCTTACAATGAAAGTTCATTTTATTTGTCGTTTGATATAAATGGTAATTATATGACATTAATTTAATTTAATACCTGAAGTTATAATTATTAAATATACTTTTTGAAATTAAATATGTAGCTGGCTAATATTAAAATATTTAAATAATTTTATTTACCTTCTATCAAGTATTAACCCCTATTTATTTTATTCATAATATATAATTATCTGGTTTCCTTAACATTCTTTATACACATAGTCCTTGTGCTATAACAGAGGCCGTTAAATTGCCTTTCAATCTTTTAGATCAATGGTAAACCACAGAATCATTTATTTTAACATTTTAACAATACACTCCATTTAAATTTTTCAGTATTCATTTACCAGAAGCTTTCTGAATTGTTAAAAGGTGCGTAAAAATTTGTTGTTGATTGATGTTATATTTTATTGAATATGAATTAATTGAGTATTGACGAAGCAAACTCTCTTAAAACTTGTTTTTCAGTAATGATTTTATATATCTTGAGATTTTATAAGAAGTAACTTATCCAATCCAATAATACTGAATATTTTTAGTAAGATAATAGTAATAGTTTTATGATGAAATTCTTAAGATTATGTTAGATATGTTTTCATAAGATTGATAAGCATAAACAAAATTTTTACTACTCAAAATATTTAATTTATAGTATTTTGGTTAACAATTTTTATTTATTGGATTTTGTTATATCATTTGGATGTCTTATAATGAATGTTCATTCTATATATCGTTTGATATCAGTGGTACTTATATGACATTAATTTAATTTAAATCCTGAAGTTATAATTATTAAATATAATTCTTTGAAATTAAATATGTAGAAGGCTAATATTAAAATATTCAAATAATTTTATATACCTTCTATCAAGTATTAACCTTTATTTATTTCGAAATATTGTTTTTGTCTCTTGCTTCGTTCAGCAATTCTTGGAGGTACCTTCCTTATTTGAATCACCAGGTTTTCCATTTTCACTTCGTGTACTTGTTTAGCCAAATCTTCTTGCTGGTTCACTGGTTCACAACATACTACTCTATTTCCATTCAGAAATTTAACGTTTGCATTCTTTTGAGCACACATAATATGAAAGATCGCGAAGCACTTGACACAAACTTTCAACTTGTGCGTTTTTGTAGAGCAGCATTTCATGAATTGCTGTTCGTTCTCATTTTGATCAACTCGATCAATCCAAGTTTTTCAACTTGGGGTTGGTGACTGATTACTGTTACTGTTATTACGATTTTACTCGGATAAAATTGTCGACACGATCTCTCCGGTTGACCATCTGTCATCATTATATTGGTAGTAAATCATTGGCGTTCTGTGCTTTCATCCCTAAGCTCTAAATTTATTGGATTGTATATATAACTGATGAGTTACTATTTTCGTTATTTACCTAGGAGCTAATCTATGAAGGGAATAGGTTGTAGGTCTAAAGACTTTCGTCGAAAAACAATTATTTTCTTGTTTCTCAACCTGAAGGAACAACACCGAAATTATTTCTATAGAAACTCACTGATATAATTCGGGACATGACCTTTTTATACAAGACAGAAACTAAAAGTTCTGGAGATGCACAGTGTCGATTATAACAAGTGAACAACTGAAATTAATCAACCGTTTTTTCGAGCAAGTAGTGAACATGTAGTAGAAATAGAACGGGATGCAGTGCTATCTGAACACACTGGCTTGGACCTCCCTTTTTTCGAAAGCTCAGAAATCTTCAAATTTGGTTGATTGCTAATTTCGGTGTGAAGCATGAAGCAAGTTCCATGTGGAATATGAAACTTGATATATTGAATTCCAAGAAACGTTAAGAAAACTTACACAAGTTTTAATCTTCTCATAACTAGAACAGGGTTGTAATGCCTGTATTAATCATGATAAAATGTACCTTTCTAAAGAACTTAGGTGCAAACACTGCTACCATACGTTCCTAAACGATCAACAAAAGATATTAGTCCCCAAAAAATATTTATTGAATCCAAAAACAAATCCTCATCATATTATAAATATATTGATAATTTTGTTCTTATTTTCAGTAAAAAAAATCCTTTGATATTAATGCCCCAATAGATGATTTTTGAGCTTTTTTTCGACATGAAGATGGAAGATTTTAAAATAACGATATACTATTAACGAAATAAATTCTAAATTAACAAAATGAAAAACGACATCCGCGTATAATATAGGACTATTCTTAAAGTTATAAAAAAATATTAATTTTCAATTGAAATCTTGAGTTCTAAAATTTTGAATTTTTATAGACCAAAGGAATTCTGCTATTCTTCTATTCAGCGAAATGATCCATTACCTCATCTATAAGAATATTCTCATCCTGTGATTTTATATATCTTTTTTCAATTGAAATTTTTGCCATATTACCCAATCGCGCGTGTGCATTAGTATTTCTAAAATAATTTTTATTTTTTTTTTCAGGGCGGAGAAACTTCTTTCTATAGTAGCAGTTGTCTCTGGCAAAACAACAACAAGAAATAGTAATTTAAAAAGTATTGGCATACAAAATTTCAAGACAGTATCGTGAAAAAAAGTTAACATTTCAAGAGTTTGTGAAATTTTTTATTATATCGTTTTCATATAGAATAGTTAATTCATTTTTTAGTTGATTTTCATCAAAAATATTATATTGCGTTGTCAACTCTTTCAAAAGCCCACAAGGAAATTCTTCCTCATAAATGGAGAATTTTGAATTATTTAACAGTTCGAAGAAATTAATTTTTCAATGTCGCAAAACCTAACCTCTATTTGAGTCGCTATAATGTCAAGAATTTCAACTCCCTTGCGACATTTCGAGTGTAAATCTGCGAAATCCAGTTTTTTATGAATTGTATCAAAATAAGTACTGTCACTTCTGAATTCACGTATTTCACTCAGTGTTGTCCCGAATAGTCCTGAATAATTGCAGTTCACCCTTCAGCTCTTCTCGAGGAAACGAAACCGGATCTAGGCATACCACAAATCTATCTTTAGAAGCCTCCCTTCAAAGGCAAGGTAACATTATAGATTTCTCGTCTCATCTATGTAGATAACGTGCTAGACAAGGAAGCGCGTGAGGCATGCCTCGAGCGGTTTACTTCTTAAAGAGGAAGTGATATGAATATACAAGAATCGTGAGATCGAGCATGGCATGGATATTGTGGAATAGGGACCCAGTGCCGTAACGTATGATGTGAAATTGAGTATGAAATGGATTAATAAAATATTCGATTCATTCGATTAATAATAATTTCCAGAATTTATTGGGGAAGGCACTACCTAACCCGCCTCATAGAACAAGCGTCGGTTTTTGATCTCTACTAATATAGTAAGAATAATTCAAGACTCGCAAGTTTATTTTAAAAATAACAGATAACATTCAGCAGATTGCCATTTTCGAATATCCATATTGCAAAATCATCCATTTTTATTGAATATATTGAAACCACACTTAAATATTTCCACATATTCAAATGAATTGAACATATTCCTGATTTGTCATAAGTCACTTGTATTGACTCATTCCATTATTTCATTAGAATTGTTATTTTAGCAGGTGATTGGGTGGTGAATTATTCGGAAGATGCAGTTGAATTTATAGTTTATTGAAATTTGCATTTCAAAATTCTTATAATTATCGAAATTTATAACTTAAGATAAATAATGTTATACAATACTTGTTTCATTTGTCATAATATAACTTAGTGCCCTAATTGCAGGGAAATACCAGGCTTTCATATTCCATTGAAACCCAGTTAGGAAATTTGAACAATAAACATTTGAGAAATTTATATAATTGTTATCTTATCCCATAGTAGCAACTTATTTCGCATTCAATTCGTGAAATACGAAAATGTTAACAATAAGACCAATATCATCATACTGGAAGCAGTTGCATAAGATCCACTTGTTGTGCAATTCTTAAAAGTACTTCCAAGTTTTTTGCAAACATCGGAGTCATCATGGAGTTTACGTATACATCCCTTAAAGGTTACGTCTTCTCCTAAACGCCCTCGTAAAACTGCTTCTGTAAAATGAAATTTAATTTTAGTTTGGAAAAGGTGTGCAGAATAATGCTGTTCAGTTGAGTAAATTCAAATCTAAAGTTACACAATTAATCCATAAAATATCGGAATTGTATGAAGCTTTTATCTATCTGTATTTTAATCTGACCCATAAAAACACATCAAATCTGAAATAGGTTTGGTTGAATAAACAGACCTAGATAAATATACTAACTGACAAACAAACTGCAACACCCAGAAGGAGCTTGTCATTATAAAATAAAACACTTGTTTACATTTTCTACTTTATTTTTGGTATTGACGTATGTTTCGTCTTTGCTAGAAAGACTTCATCAGAATACGAAGTAACAGTTGTTCTACAATGAATTTATAAGATTTTTTACAGAAGGTGTACATGTGTTTTCAATTGTTCGTCGGGTTGGTTTTCTCAAAGAATATTCCCTTCAGAATCGTGTTCACTCGATCCCTTGTAAATATTGAATAGAGGGGTGTAATAAAAATCTATTTGTTCATTTACTAGGTTATTGCTGTTTTTATGTTTATTTATTTCGTAAATTTCCCATAAGTTCAATTTTAGACCTCTATTTTCAACATGTAGAATTTCTATTTCTTTTGTGAAAGAATGGTTATTTTCAAGAAGGTGTTTAGCATAATGTGAATCTTTTTTATTTTTATCGAAACTTCTTTTATGTTCGGTTAGGCGTGTACCGAAATTTCTACCTGTTCTACCAATATAAATCTTTGGGCAATCTGGGCAAGTGAGTTTGTATACACCTGATAATTGAAGTTTATCCATACTGTTTTTATTGTTTTTGATGTATTTGCTAATAGGATTGTTTGTCTTGAAAGAGACTTTAATATTTTCTTTTTTGAGTATGTTTTTTAGTTGAATACTAATGTTTCCGAGATATGTGAGGCTAACGTATTTGTGTTCAGATAGATCAGATGTTACTGGATAAATTTCTTTTATTGTGTTTTTGTGTATACGTTGGTTAATTAAATTATCTATTAGAGATGTATTATATCCATTGTTGTAAGCTATTTGTTTAATTATACATTTTTCTTTTTGGAAATTGACTTGGTTTAGTGGAATGTTCAATAAACGGTATATCATACTATGGAGAGCTGCTAGTTTGTGTTGGAATGGATGAAAAGAATTACGGTGTATAATGGTATCTGTTTGTGATGGTTTATGATAAATTGCGAAGTTATGTTTATTGTTTTCTCTAGTTATCGTGAGGTCAAGAAAGTTGATGGACCTTGATGACCTCACGATAACTAGAGAAAACAATAAACATAACTTCGCAATTTATCATAAACCATCACAAACAGATACCATTATACACTGTAATTCTTTTCATCCATTCCAACACAAATCTTATAAATTCATTGTACAACAACTGTTACTTCGTATTCTGATGAACTCTTTCTAGCAAAGACGAAACGTACGTCAATACCAAAAATAAAGTAGAAAATGTAAACAAGTGTTTTATTTTATAATGACAATTACAACTGATTTCTACCAAGCAACGGCCCAATCTATCATAAATTCCAGAAGGAGCTGTTTAAATTTCAAATTTTTTTTGGTAAAACATAGATAGTATAGCAAGGAGTAAATGATTAAAATTTGGAGAAAGAATCTTTTCATGCGAAAATTTTTTGTCACTTGAATATGTTGTCGTTTTCTGCAAATTTTTCAAATTTACAACATACCAGCTGTTCGAGGATATCTGAAGTCGATGTTCAGTTGTTGAAATGCCTAGAGCACGTGTACGCGGAATTTATCGCCAGCTAAGTGAATTTGAAAGAGGTCGAATTATTGGTCTACGGCAGGCGGGGTTGACATTTCGAGAAACTGCTAACCGTACGAACAGAAATCCAACTAATGTTATGAGATGTTGTCAAGCGTAGTTTGATAATGCCCAAAATCGAAGAAGAGTAGGCACCGGACGTCGAAGGGACACAAATGAAGTTTAAGATCGACGTCTAAGACTTATGGCTATTAGAGACCGATTTGCGACAACTAGATCTTTAGCTGATGAGCGGATAGGAGAACAAGGCCACCTGTAACTGTCCGAACGGTTTACCGCCGGATAAGCTCTTTTGGACTGCAGTATTATCGACCCCATCTTGTGTCACCTCTGACGGTTGAGTATCGCCGGCAACGATTACAGTGGTGCCGAGAACGTCAACATTGGATTGTGGAATGGCATCAGGTCGTCTTTTCTGATGAATCTCGATTCTCCTTGGGTGCACATAATGGCCGAAGAAGGGTTAGATGATGTCGGAGAGAAAATCGTTTAATTAGTTTAATATTGAGCGTCATGTACACCGGACAGTAGGCGTTATGGTATGGGGTTCTATTGCACGTGCAAGTAAGTCACATTTAGTCTTTATTCGAGGTAACATGACAGCGATTCGTTACCTTCAAGAAATAGTGGAGCCATGTGTTTTCCCTTACCTTAACCGGCTCGAGAATCCAATATTTCAGCAAGATAATGCTCGACCTTATGTTGCCAGAGTTAGTTTAAACTTTTTTAAAGGGACCCATGTGAATCTTTTGCCATGGCCGCCCAGATCCCCCGATCTTTCGCCCCTAGAGCATGTTTGAGACATCACGGGTAGAAGGCTTGGAAATTCACCATAGTCCCCACGGACTTTGGCGGCTATGAGACATGAACTACAGGTAGCTAGGGATGGTATCCCTCAAAAACAAATAGATCATCTTATTGCATCAATGCCAAGACGTGTTGGGCAGTGTATAGATAATCGCGGTGGACAAACACATTATTTACAAATTTATTTAAAAAAATTGTGAACTCTTCGTTTTTTTTCTTCAAATTTCAATCATTTACTCCTTGCTATATTATCTATGTTTTACCAAAAAAAATTTTAAATTCAAACAGCTCCTTCTGGGTGT
Organism: Megalocaria dilatata; assembly: GCA_034642435.1. Taxonomy (NCBI): domain Eukaryota; kingdom Metazoa; phylum Arthropoda; class Insecta; order Coleoptera; family Coccinellidae; genus Megalocaria; species Megalocaria dilatata. Next base: position 42,844,334 of record CM067859.1, on the reverse strand, counting down.
TGCAGTTTCTTTGTCAGTTAGTATATCTCTTGATGTTTTCAATAGTATGTTCCTTTCCCATTTTCTTTATTTATCCAGTCGGCTGATACATTTCCGGTCTGACACAAAGATGGTGCCACCAATACAGAAATCTCGATGATTGCATGCACTGTTTAGAGCTGAGTGGACGGCAGCTATTGGTTGAACCTCGCCCAATGCGATCAAAATTGCAAACTACTGGCAAGATTATGACATCCGTATTTAAGATGCGTAAGGTATTTTGTATACGACAACCCTGAAAAGGGAGTGGAGTCAACACCGATCGCTATATGGCCCAACTACTTCAAATGAATGATAAACTTTCGAAGAAAGAGCCTCATATGCGGATAAGAAATTGATCTTTCACAAAGACAATGTATAGTATCACAAGTTGTTAGCTACTAGGACAAAATTCAACGAATTCTTATTCGAATTTCTTTCGCTTCCACCCCTTTCTCCAGATTAGGTCTCAAGTGATTTTTAGCTATTCTTAGACATAAAGAAAATATTTTTCGGGAGGAGATTCGGCTCAAATGAGGACGTGATCGTCTAAATGAACCATTTTTTCTGGACCGAAGATAAATCAATCGATCTTCGAAAAGTTATTGAAAGGTTAGACTATGTGCTTTCTTACCGAAACTAGGTACTTAGTAGCCGATGTGCTATCTGCCGGATGTTTTTTTCAGAGTGATAGAACTTTGAATTGAAATAAAACCTATTTAAATTAAGATTGAAGCCAATTTTTTTTCATTTGAAAGATAATTTTACATTTATGTTTTAAAAATAATTTCCGGCATAACCTCACGACTAGCTCTGAGGAACCGCATTCGATCAGACCAATTTTGGACCACTTTTTGGAGTATTTCAGGCCCTTTTTCATCAATAACACTGATTATGTTGGCTTCCAAAGCGTCTATTGTTTCTGGTTTATCAGCATAAACCAATGACTTGACATAACTCCAAAGAAAATAATCCAGTGGAATTATGTCGCATGACCTTTCAGAAATCAATTGTTACGTTAGCAGCAGGAGGTGCAGCACCATCTTGTTCGAACCAAAATACTTCTGGGTCGATATCATTCAAATTTTGAAACAAATCATCATTGATCATCAATCTGTTACGAGCACCATTCACTGTAACATTAGCTTCAGTATTGTTTTTAAAGAAATATGGACCGATGATGCCTCTAGCGTGTAAAGTATACCATACAGTGCATTTTTCAGGATGCAATGGAACCTACAGAACTTCCTGGGGATTGTTTTCACTCCATATACGACAATTTTGCTTGTTTACATGGCCGTTCAACTCGAAATGAGCTTCATCGCTAAAAACAATTTTACGATGAAAAAGTGGATCAACTGCAAGTTGTTCTACAGCCTAATCAGCAAACAAACGACGCTTATTATGGTCAAGGGCTTTAGTTCTTGAACTTGGATCTTGTATGAATGCAGACCAAGATCTTCACGCATAATTTTCCATGTGGTGGATGCACAGAGTCTAACTTGTTGTGAACGTCGACGACTACACAAATCTGGATCATCATTATTACTATTACTTACAGCAGTGATATTTTCTTCTGTGCGTACCGTTCTTTGTCTTGTTGTTGTTGTTGCATCGAGTAGAGAAAATGTTGTCCGAAATCTATCGATAGTTCGACGAATAAGCTACTCTGATGGACGATTATGTAAACCATAAATTTCACGAAGTGCTCTAAAAGTTTGGCGAGTAAAACACTGATTTTGAAAATGAATTTCACCAATTTGTTACCGTTGTTGCGGCGTGAGACTTTCCATATAATTTGTTAATGTCTACTAAAGAGAAATGTCAAAACAACATGGCTTCTACCCTCTGTCAAATCACAGTTATCCCTATCGGAAATTCTATCACTCTAAAAAAACACCCGATATATCAATTTCGGATCCAATATGCATTACGCTCAGAATCTGCTTCCAAATATTCACCTGAATATTTCAGAGTTTGGTGAAAGAATTATCTTATTTCTACGAATTTAAGTGTTTCTCGACTTACGAAATAATAAAAATTAAAGTCGTTCTACAAATCCCAATTCAAAGATGATGGAGGGCGTTAGAAATCGTAATACGTAATTCTAACATATTGTATTGCAAGAATTGACGAGAATGAAACTCTATCAAAATTAAACTATGATGTCTTATTCTATTAGAGCCAGATGTCTGGTTATCAATAATTAACATCAACATCAGGACTAAACCACAGAGAAGCATCAGTTTCTCCTAGTTGATGGTTAGAAGCATACTATTAGTTAACCACCAGTTTATTTAACCACCGGTTCATTTAATCGAACAAAAATCCAATGATTAAGTGCTAACCAGAGCAACATAACCTCTCTTGATTCTTTGGCGGAGACTCGTGTTGTGGTTCTGAGCATCAGGATTCGGATTTTGTTTTAGAAAGTAGAAAAAATTATAATATTTTATTTTTCCGGACGGGGTTTTGGATCTTAACGTTGGCTTAGCCTGTTGATTTGAGCCTCCGTCAGATTTGAGAAGTACATTAAATTGAAATTTTTTAAAGATAGATTGAATATAACCCCAATGAATTCGTGCTATAACTCAAAATGAAAAAAAAATAGTGGAGCTGCATACCACCACTTAGATTGTAAAAGAAAGTCTTCTGATGCTCCTGGACCCAGGATCAAGACTATTCATTATATCACAGGGAGTGGGTACATAGTTTCTCCGGCTGAGACTCTTCTCAGACACCTTTAGTCAGAGACATTATTGGTTGCAAATCACTCTATCTACCATTTCCACCTATAATTAGTTCATCTTCATTCGATTGAATATGAAATATTTTTTATAAATGGTAATTTTAAATATTCATGTACTTCTTGCAGACGGTGCTACATTGATGGTATTGGTCCTCGACTATTCTAAGGCATTCCAAAATATGTCTGAAGCTCTGTTCTCCATAGAGAGATGAGCCGTTGAAATACTTCAAATTCCCCAGATAAATGAACTGTCTTATGTTACCACAAGACAAAGAAATGGATAAATAACACTCCTCTTAGACTGTTTGAGGCAGATACTCCATGAGTTGAATCTGTTAAATATTTGGGTGGTACCATTTGCCCGAATGTAACATGGAATCAACGTATAGACAAGACATGTTGCAAAGCATTTAAGACATCAATGCCAAGGAATACTTATTAAGAACTTGATGGTATTCATATTCCAAGACATTAATATTGTTATAGAAGTCCACAGTTTGTATCTACCTCGATTATGAATTTTTTTATGGTAATTGTCCAAACACCCTTATGACAAAGTTGGATCGGATACAAAATACCCTAGCTCCAATGGGATAGGAGATCTACTTCTATTCCAACAATTTTAGCTGAGACTGGAGTATTACCACTCAAGTTTCGTATACTTGATAAAATTTAACACAAATAACAGGGCACGAAGACTCTTCCTCAAATGCGCTTATACCTGATACTTGAAAATTTCTCATCTATAATCTGCAAGAGCTTTTACTGCATTAATTATAAATATTGGAGCGATAAAATGTTCTTGCTTTTTGGTAGAAATATTTCTTTCTCGTCCTACTTTTAAATTTCTTGATTTTTATTATCTTGGCTTTCAAATTACCCCTTTTTTTAAAACATATCCTGCTTTACCAGATGAATTAATCCTCCATTTCACCACATCTGCTTATTTCATATGGAAAATGTTTTTTCTTTATATTCGAAAATATGGAAACAAATAAAACAAAATAACAATGTTTCTTTTTAAATAACAATCTCAGTACTAAAAAGAGGGCATATTTTTATGAACGAAAACTATTAGCGTTAGAAATAATATTATATTGTTATTTCATACAGAGTGTCCCAACGAAAATTTGACCTTTCCAAGAACTGAGAAACGGAAAATTTTGAAAGATTTAAAAAGAAACAGGTCAATTTCTGTTTTGAAAGGGGCGAATTTCCATGATGAGTTTGTTCCAAAAAAACCGCCCTCATGAATCGGGCATCAACCCCCAACACTTTTTGAATAAGGAAGAGATGTCGAGTGTTAGTTAGTTTGAAAGTTACTTATGTTCTGTGCACAACACAGTTAAAATTTTCAAAATCGGTCTAGTTCTCTTTTGAGGGGGACGAACATCCATCATGAGTTTGTTTCGAAAAAACCACCCACGTCACGGTGGCATCAACCCCCAACATTTTTTGAAAAGGTAAGAGATGTCGAGTTTTGGTAAGTTTGAAAGTATTTATGTTCTGTACACAACCCAGTTAAAAATTTTTAATTCATCTCAATAATCACGAAATAATGTAGTCTTGAACTTAGGGTCAAAAGGTGATGTTGAACGGACAGTTGAACCGCCCAAACTCAAGAACCTAAGAGTTTTGAAGAAACAAAAATAATTTTCAAGTTTTGTATTAAGGAGAAAGAATTCCTATGACGATATTGTTCCGAGAAAACCACCTGAGGGTGGATTTCTGTCTTCCTAATAGAGTTCAACATCACCATTTGACGGTAACTTTAATATTACATTATTTCGTGAAAAGTGTAACGATTTTGAAAATTTTAACTGGATTGTTCACAGAACATAAATAACTTTTAAACTAACCAACACTCGACATCTCCTTCCTATTTAAAAAATGTTGGGGGTTGATGCCTTCTTCATGGGCTGGTTTTTTCGGAACAAACTCATGATGGAAATTCGTCCCCCTCAAAAGGGAAGTTGACCTGTTATTTTAAATCTTCGAAAATTTTTCGTTTTAGAGTTCTGGGGGAGTCTAATTTTCGTTGGAACACCCTGTATGTAGAAAACGATATTCCAACCTCCAGGTGATTCGATATATACAAGTTTGGTTTTGTATTATAATTTATTTATCCTTATTTCTCTTTCAAGAAATATAAACCCTTCGGTTTTTGATAAAAAAACAAGTGTCTCATCCGTACTCACCTAAAGATACATCACGGCGAACTCTCTGCACTTTGTTTTCATCTCCACCTAAAATTGTGTAGTATTGAGTTATTTTAGTTGAATCGAAATAAAAGTGTCTATCATATACAATTTCTAAATAAGGTTTTTGAAGCTCTAATGATGAAAATACCTCCTATAAAAATTATAGAATACACATTTTGATAAATTTTGTTCTATTTCTTATGTACTCAACTTTTTTTTTTTTTTTTCGAGATAGAGGGGGGAGAACGCACAGCACTCAGGCATACTTAATATAATGCAAGGTCAACCGTGAAACTCGATGAAAAATATCTTGCACTAAGTTATTATTGAGAATTATTTTACACCACAATATCTGTCCAGTTATATTCTACGGCTACTGCGATGTCCCAGTAAACATTATTTTTCTCATTTTTCATGATCGGTTGTGGAGAGTACAGGTGATCTGGCGTGAAATGCGGAAGCAGTTGGTATAGCAGACACAACAGCTGATGTACCACCTTGCCCGCGTTGTCATGGCGGCTAAATACTTGTGTTGCACCGACTCCTCATTACATAACCTTCATTTGGTGTTATCTACTGGGAGTTTCATTATTTATTTGCTGTACGCATTAGGACGCCCCCCAGGCATTAGATCTTGACGTGATGGGGGCGCTCTCTTGACTAGGACCCTAGATTCGTCCCGGCGAATTGGAGGGTTAAGTCTTGGGTCTAACGTAATGCCATTTCGCGCCAGTCACTGGACCTGTATGGTGAAAGATCTTCGAATGGGGCCCTAGTTTTACTCAGGTGAAATGGAGGGCTGAGCCGGTTGATTAACTCAGTGACAAGGGAGTCTGTCGCACCACAGGGCTTCTCCCTTAAAACTGGCGTACTCTACCCTATCGCAGTATAAATCTCCGGATTCTGTGTAATGGCCGAGTGCGTTATGTAGCATACTGCGTTACCTCGGGGGAGTGGTCTTGCCCACAGGTGTTACTTGTACCACCTGGCCACCCCAATTGGTGTTGGACTCGAGGGGGCAGTGGTTGAAAGTCCGCATGCTGGGGTATTTCATTTATCTGTTCGCAGACCCCCATGTTCGGGATATTCTCATGAAACGACTCGGGGTTTAACGGGACTTGACGGTTCGACCGGCCTGTCCTGGCCCCTGGATCTGTGCGTAACAATTTAGGGTTTGTGGATCTCGACGAAATGGCTCCGCCATTAGTGCTTGACGCCAGGATCAATCAAATGACTTCACATGGGTTCGGTGGGTCAGGACGTATAGTCCGCTAGACGATGCTCGTACCAGGATCAATTGTAGTCGTCAATCTTGAGTTTATCTTAGTTTATGGGACTGCGTTCGGGTGGATGGATAAGAATTCCCTCCGGCGGGTGAGTTGCGTCTCAAACCAACTCGGGTACTGACCTGCTGAGCCAGTAGAAGTTGGATAGTGCTTCGCTGCTACCAGTCAGACGGTTCTGGCTTTCGAGTCGGGGTCCAAACTGGAAGCTGGTGAGTTCATCTCTTCGGAGGGGTTCTCGCCGAGCGCGATGATATAGCGTAATCCTTATCACACTTTCTACCTCTAGGGGTGGACTGTGGAGACTGCTTGGTAGTCACTTGGAAAAGAGGCCTTCCTCAAATAGCCAATAACTATTCTGGTAGAATTCACCTGTACGCATTAGGAAGAGCGCCCCGCAGTGCATAAACTGCAAAGAGCGCAAGTGGGATGATGCGCATCACGCATCAAGCAGATCATGTCCTGTGCAGAAACAGCATGAGGACAACTATAGAGTACTAATAAACACTGCCTTGCTTTCGGCCTGAAAGTAATGCAGCTTAATGCGCAGAAATCATTGACTGTCATTTCTGAGATGACAGAAGTGGCAACTAGGAAAAATATAGACATAGCGGTTATACAAGAACCTTACCATGCATTTGGTGAGGTACGAGGACTTTGGCTCTCCGCTCGAACGATATCCAGTGGAGAGAACCCTGCCTCGATAATAGCAGTATTCAATCCGATAATGAATGTAACTTATCTGGGGCACTTATCGGATTCACCCATAAACGTGATTAGCATTTCCCATAATGGGACGACAGTATACATTATAAATGTATACTGTCAATTTTCATTTGAAATTCAACCGTCCTCTATCAAGATCAAGAAAATATTGACACATCTCGACTACAAAAGGAACAGAGTTATAATTGCAATGGATGCAAATGCTAAATCCCCCCTTTGGCACTCTGATACAAGAGACCGCCGGGGGGAATCTCTAGAAGATCTAATCTTCAATCACGATCTCATAGTGCTAAACGAGTCGGGATTCCCGACAACATTCGCCTCATCTAACGCGAATCAAATATTGACGTCACGTTGTGTACGCGACACACGTGCAGAATAATTTCTGGCTGGTCGGTGAAAGATCACTGTCGGTGTCAAGTGATCACCGACCCATTATTTTCGAACTATTCAGTGCGGAGCCTATAACGGCACATCGGATTGACGCACACCAGCCCAGATTCCTCCCGAGGAACGCGGACTGGGAACTGTTTGATGCAGTGCTTGGAAATCGTCTACTAAACGTGAACCTGAACTGCAGGAACACTACAGAGCTGGATAGGCTGGTTGTTAGAATAACCGCGGTTATTCACGACACAGCCAAAATGTCTATTCCATCCACCACCCACCCATCATACAAGATGGGGTGGTGGACAAACGAGCTAAAGCTTGCCAAGAAAAACCTCAACCGATGGAGGAAGAGGCTAAGGCAAACGAAAAGAAGGGCAGATCCTCAAGAAATAATCGACAGGATCAGAACGGAGGTCAGAACCGTTCGCAACAACTATACAAGCTCAATAAGAAAAGCGAAACTTGACAATTGGCAGAAATTTGTCAAAAAAGAAGCCCAAAAGTCACCATGGTCGGTAGCTTACAAAGTGGTAACCGATAAACTATCCGTACCACCAATATTGAGCTCAGTCAGAACCCCAAGCGGGGCCCATACGAAAACCTGGCGGGAAACCGCGGAGGCAATACTGCCAGATACGCCTCATCCCGCCAGATACAATAAGCGACGATTCAGCAACTCAATCAACAGTGCGTGCTGAAAATCAGATGGTGCCGTTTGATAGCTCACAAAGCGTTGATCCCTTCGAGAAATGGGAAATCGAAAACGCCATAAGTAACATGCGCAAAAACTGCGCCCCTGGCCCTGATGGAATCTCAGGATTCATCATCAGAAGAGTCTGGACTAACATCCCGGACTCTTTTATAAAGCTATATAATTCCTGCCTACGGCTATCATACTTTCCTAAGGCTTGGAAAACGAGTAAAATTTGCCTTCTACTGAAGAGCAAAAATAAAATGCTTGACGATCCAAAGTCATACCGACCGGTATGCATTTTAAATGAAATGGGCAAACTACTGAAAAGACTTATATTAGCGAGAATAACTCCAATATACTCGGCTTCCGGCCAAGAGTCGGAGAATCAGTACGGCTTCCGTACCGGGAAATGCACTGAGGATGCTGTAAGGAGGGTAGTCGACTTCGCCCGTAGCTCAGGAAAGCGATATACCGCCGGACTGTTTGCGGACATTGACGGGGCTTTTGACTTCATGTGGTGGCCTTCCGTTCTGCGCAGATTCCGATCTGCCTTACCGGACTTGGCATACTACGGGATCATTCGCTCATACCTTTCGGACAGATCCATCTCCTTCTCGCAGGGCGGTTGCCAGTACGAGAGGAGTGTTAACAGAGGATGTCCACAGGGATCGGTCCTAGGGCCCTTTTTGTGGAACATGCTCTTAGATGAACTATTGACTCTACTCCCCACTGAGAGTGGGGAGAGTCTGGCATACGCTGACGACCTGGCTTTTCTAGTCAGTGCAGACAGCAGGAAAGGTTTAGAAGAAAACCTTCAAAAATATATAGACACAACACTGACATGGCTAAGCGATAATAAACTATCGCTTTCACTTAGGAAGACACATTGTGTTCTTCTCCAAGGCAAACTAGATCGAAACCGACCCCCTACGGTGCGTGTCAACGGGAACACACTCCAGTGGGAACCCCAGACTACTTACCTAGGGGTCGTACTCGACACAGGCCTCACGTTCTTGCCGCACATCAAATACCTAAGGAGCAAGGTAGACGGGCTGAACATGAAATTTAGGAGACTGAGCAAGATACTCGGAGACGCCGGAAAAACGTCCATGAGAGTATACTATAGTGCCATATTCATTCCGGTGGTTCTCTACTGCTCGTCGGTGTGGGTCCACCGAACGAATAATAAACTATTTTGCCGACATTTGTCGGCATGCCATAGGTCTATATTACTCACTATGAGTAACGCATGTCGTACTGTTTCTACCCCAGCATTGGAGGTAATAACAGGTAAAATTCCGCTAAGGTTAATGGCCGAATATGTTTCTGCCAAATAACACTTCCGGCGCTCCAAAGAATACACCTACAAGAGTAGGATATTCAGAGCACAACCGGACCTAGATTCAATCACCATAGGGAACCTATGAGAAATGCTCATTCACTCCTGGCAAGAGAGCTGGGATGAATGTACAACCGGTAGAACCACTCATAAATGGCTGCCGAAGGTAGACTTTGCGATCGAAAATGCATTTTTTCGGCCAAACTACCCACTAACATGCTTCATAACTGGACATGGTCCATTCAGGGCTAATTTAAATGGTCTAAATCTCTCTCCAACCGCATCTTGTGAATGTGGGAAGGAGAATCAAACGTCTGAGCACACTGCATAGCTCAATAAGGCCCCCAGGTTTGGCTGGGCTAGCCGAGAAAGAACTAATCAGAACAAAAGATTCATATGGCGTCATATCTAACACTGCGAATTTGATGCTAAGATCCATCTACAGAGATCGATCCACATAGTATCAAATGAAACTTAGAAACCGTAAGACTGCAACGTCAATATGTCAATATGTATTCCTGCTACAGATCTGTTAGCTCACTTAATGTAAATATTAATTTTCAATATGAAATAACCAGTAAGTCAAATTTAACACAATTGTATGCTAAAAATAAAGACCATAATGACCGTCAATGATCAATGTAATTATGTTGCGAGTGTTGCGATTCCCCGCTACACTCCAGTGCTCGTATTCCTTTTCAAGTTTACAACGTTAGACTTAAAAGGATAAACTACGATGATGATATGGTTACCAAAAGTGACTAGGAGCGCCGCTCGCGAGACACATGTAACATTTTTTTGAGTGTACGCATTAGATCGCCCCCCAGGCATTAGATCTTGACGTGATGGGGGCGCTCTCTTGACTAGAACCCTAGTTTCGTCCCAGCGAAATGGAGGGTTAAGTCTTGGTGTCTAACGTAATGCCATTTCGCGCCAGTCACTGGACCTGTATGGTGAAAGATCTCCGAATGGGGCCCTAGTTTTACTCAGGTGAAATGGAGGGCTGAGCCGGTTGATTAACTCAGTGACAAGGGAGTCTGTCGCAGCACAAGGCTTCTCCCTTAAAACTTGCATACTCTACCCTATCGCAGTATGAATCTCCGGATTCTGTGTAATGACCGAGTGCGTTATGTAGCATACTGCGTTACCTCGGGGGGGTGGTTTGCCCACAGGTGTTACTTGTACCACCTGGCCACCCCAATTGTGGTGGACTCGAGGAGGCAGTGGTTGAAAGTCCGCATGCTGGACTAGGGGGTATTTCATTTATCTGTTCGCAGACCCCCATGTTCGGGATATTCTCATGAAACGACTCGGGGTTTAACGGGACTTGACGGTTCGACCGGCCTGTCCTGGCCCCTGGATCTGTGCGTAACTATTTAGGGTTTGTGGATCTCGACGAAATGGCTCCGCCATTAGTGCTTGACGCCAGGATCAATCAAATGACCTCACATGGGTTCGGTGAGTCAGGACGTACAGGCCGCTAGACGGTGCTCGTACCAGGATCAATTGTAGTCGTCAATCTTGAGTTTATCTTAGTTCATGGGATTGCGTTCGGGTGGATGGATAATAATTCCCTCTGGCAGGTGAGTTGCGTCTCTAACCAACTCGGGTACTGACCTGCTGAGCTAGTAGGGGTTGGATAGTGCTTCGCTGCTACCATTCAGACGGTTCTGGCTTTCGAGTCGGGGCCCAAACTGGAAGCTGGTGGGTTCATCTCTTCGGAGAGGTTCTCGCCACGCGCGATGACATGGCGGTATCCTTATCACACTTTACTACCTCTAGGGGTGGACTGTGGAGACTGCTTGGTAGTCACTTGGAAAAGAGGTCTCCCTCAAATAGACAATAACTATTCTGGCAGAATTCACGTGTACGTTCGGGTCGGCACAACTTGATCCTGCATCGCGAAGAGTGTTTCCCCCGTCTGCGGATACAGGTGTTAGTTAAGTATGGCATTGTGCCCAGTCAATCTCTGGTTGATGTCGGCTAGCGTAAAGCCTTCAATGCAGAGCTTTAGCCTACCAGCTCTGTTCTAATCTCTTCTGTTTCAGTCTGTAAAAGACTAACAGATTAAATCTGTTTTGATATTCAAATTTTGTTATATTTCTTTTATCAAGTAAAAAGCCTTTCTCTATTTTATGTTTGCTGGATACCTAGATATTGATATATTTCCTCAAACTACAAATCCGCTCTCTCCCTTCCATCCGCCATCTTAATGTTTCCCTTCTCTAGCATTTTCTCTCGTTTAACCTCGACCGCCGCATACTTTCCCAGCCCGAACGACATACCAATATCTCCACTGAACCTCCTTACCAGTTCATCCACTCGTTGTTTGCGTCCTCTGGCATGAACCAGATTCATATGGTTCATATAGAAGGGTGGCTGAGTTTCAGGACGTCATTGATCGAGTAGCCATATGCAGATCTATTGAGGATCTTGCTGAGTATATTCAGGGCCAGGCAGAACTACCGCGAACTGAAAGATACCTCTTCTTATTTTCACGTTTTCAGTTTGGTATGGGGTTGTCCTTACAGTCACTATGATTGTTATTCTCCAAGAGGACATTAAGAAGCCAAGCAGGTCTCTGATTCATCTGCTCACTTTGTAAATCTCTAGAACCTTCAGCAGCCACGATTGAGCACCAAGTAGTAGGCTTTCTAGTAGTTAATCCAGGCCATAGATCAGTTCTTTCTTCTTGTTTTTGCCTGCTTAGTGATTACCTTATCGATTTTCAGAAGCTTCTTGCTACCTCTACCTCTGTTCTTGTAACCATTTTGCTCCCAGGCCTTATTATTGATTTTCTTCAGGTGTATGCCTATTTTGTTAGATAAAGTGGAAGATATAATTTTACAAGTTGATGGGAGGCATGCTATGGGTCAGTAGTTTTCTGGCTTCGATGGGTATACTTCTAAGGGAATCATGTACGTAATACCCTGAGTGGAGTACTGGGGTACGACATGTGGGTTCTCAAGCGCCTTCTGGATGAGCCCTGATAATACTCCATGAGTTAATGGCAAAGTTTTTCACCAATAGTTATGGATTCCATCTATCCAGTTCTTCATTTTTTGATATTCTGTTTCAGTCTTGATCCATGAGGCACTATTGTTGTGTGTTGAGCTTTGTGACCACGCTCTGAGCCCGTATTCGCTCAAGTTTTGGGTATCAAGAGCTCTACTTTTTCTGAAGGTTCTTCTTCCAGACTTCTTTAGAATTCCTTCTGGTTAATTGCGACTGTGTTGTTTTGGCGGTAGCTCAGGGTTCTCTTATGGTATCTCCGTAGTCTATTCCTCAGTGCAGCTATCTTCTGTTTTAATTTCTCCGAATGGGTTCTCAGGTTTGTGAGGTAATTACCATAATTTTTCTTCACTCCAGCTCTTCTGAAATATTCCTGTGTTTTCCCCGAACTTTTTTGCTCGGTGTTTGGTTGTTAAGATTCGCGTTGAGGATTGCTATTGCTTCCGTAGGGTTTTTTATTTTTCCTTCGAGTATTTGTTCCACGAAGGTTTTATGCTTTGTTTTTGTTCTCATATCTCAGTTTTTGGTGATATCTACTGAATCATATTAGTCGTGATAGCCTCGCAATAAACCATGTGACACAGCTCTCCGAGATCAGCCGATGCCTGGATTGCCTTTTTTAAAGTACTGCCTACGGCCTGCATCATAGTTTTTGTTCAATAGCACAAATAAAGAGCATTCATATTCAATTTCGCGAGTGTAAGTTTCACCACTGATTATTCAACTTCTATTTAAAGAGAAATTTTTCAAGGAATTTATTATATTTTTTGAGCTTGTTGGACACGTTTGCGATCAAAAAGATAATTTTAAGTTAAATATGATGTACGCAGAAATTTTTTTGCAAAATAGTTTAGTTATTTTGTGGATATAATTGTAGTTATATCAAAATTGCGAGTTGTTTGAAGTCACTATGAAGTCTTTCATCAGACTCCTTTTTATAAAAGGACCTTTTTGTAAATGTTCCGTCTCATAAGAGACGGCCTCTACGCTCAACATAAGTCATTATTCTGTTATCGATACTTTCATTTTGATATTTCGATGTAGCAGTTTTTCAGCTGTACCATACGAACTCGCCCCCCGGGATTTTGATCTTGGCGAGATGTGGGCGCTTGTCAGGACTAGGACCCTCGTTTCGTCCCAGCGAAATGGAGAGTTAAGTCTTGGTGCCTAACGTAATGCCATTCGCGAGGTCTCCGAAAAGATGTTCCGTCACTGATTTACGTAGTGCATGGCTACTCCTTCCTTTAAAAAATTTTAAGAGAAAATGGAAGAATCATATCGATCAGCTGAGTAAACCAGATTTGGATCATGCTCACAAAATAATTTTGAGGACGACTAAATATGCGGCTTCACATCAAGAAATCGATTCGTTGAAACCCAACGAAAATAACTATAATAAATCTCGTCTGGTTTCCCCCGACCATATTCAAGAATAACTACTTTATACGTAAAATAGTCGCTGTATTATCTTACACTCTGTTGTCTCCCGATCGCGCTGTACTTCATTTTGTCATTCGCATAGAGCAATTGCGATTTGAATATGCAGGTATATATCCAAAGCGGTTCTGACATCACCATACATTTATAGTAAACACTGAAGAGTCTCGCTTCGATCGAAACATCCACTCCTCTTGAAATGACTATAGAAAGAACAATAGTTTAATCGCCATCGCATCGCGCTGAGGTTTTGATTCTTTCACTGTTCCACTGGAACCGACGTTGTTTATAGATTAGTATTGAATTTGTTATGCTTCCGACTGTCTTTTCCATTCCTATTTATGGCCTGCATCATAGTTTTTATTTCTGGGTTGCACTTCATCCTGCCAATTTTTAGTCTGACCCACATTGCCGTACCCTCTCATTTTATCGCTGTTTAGCGGAAAAACGAGAGTATAACATCGGTATTTCCAGAATTTGGTCCATGAGTTTCACAGAAGCGCAGCTCATGTGCTCTTAATAATCTTCTTCTTTGTAGACTTCTTCTGAAAATATGAATATTCGTCGTCGTGGGAGAGTGCCTAATTGTGTCCGATTAAAGTGCTTCAAGTTCGTCTGGGGCGAGTAATTTTGGTGTTTGGATGTTCTTTACTTGTGCGATCGGGTGTTTTTCCGTGAATTTTTGTCAGGATATATCTCCATCCATCGATTCCCTGTTCGGTCTGCGAACTTTTTCGTTTTTGTTTCTACCTCTGTGATTTGATAATATGCATTGATGCGACCTATGTTCATTTCTCTGGTCCAATACTGCCTTACGCTGCTGCGGGTATAAGCGGGATCCATTGAATGGTGTTCAGCAGAACTACCAACCATTGTACCAGGCAGAAGCAATGGGTGTTCATTCGGCCCTGTTCGTAGAGAAGCGTCACTCGCTCCGTCTTCATCTGCTAGGGACTGTATCAGTTTGCCTCAAGACGCTCGATATATATATATATATATATATATATATATATATATATATAGGGAAGATGCATAGATCTTCCCAAATAGAGTTATAAAAACTTTATACATCTTACCTGTATTATCAGAACTGCTGGTTCCATTAGTTGGAGCTGCAGAAGGAGTAGAGGTGGATTGATTAGTCGGTGTTGTAGGTGCTGTTTCAGTAGTAGTGTTTACAGAACCTGAAAATGGGATTAGAGTTAGTTTGTATGAATTGAATATTAACTAAAATACATTTATACAATGTTACTATTCAAAAAACATAATATCTCAGAAAGCGGGAGTCTTATTTGACTTTTGTTCAATAGCACAAATAAAGAGCTATAATATTCAATTTCGTGAGTGAAAGTTTCATCACTGATTATTAAAATTCTATTTGAAGAGTAATTTCTCAAGGAGTTTATTATATTTTTTGAGCTTGTTGGACACGTTTGCGATCAGAATGATAATTTTAAGTTAAGTATGAAGTTCGCAGAAATTTTTTTGCAAAATATTTTAGTTATTTCGTGGATATAACTGTAGTTATGTCAAAATTGCGAGCTGATTTTAGTCACTATGAAGTCTTTCATGGGACTCCTTTTTATAAAAGGACCTTTTTGTGAATGTTCCGTCTCATAAGAGTACCATACGAACTGGCCCCCCGGGCATTAGGTCTTGACGAGATGGAGGCGCTTGTCAGCACTAGGACCCTAGTTTCGTCCCAGCGAAATGGAGGGTTAAGTCTTAGTGCCTAACGTAATGCCATTTGCGCCAGTCACTGGACCTTCATGGTGGAGGATCTCCGAATGGAGCTCTAGTTTTGGCGTTCTGGTGAAATGGAGGGCTGGAAATCTGTCGCAGCACAGGTTTTTTCCCTTAAAACTGGCGTAATATACCCTATCGCAGTATAAATATCCGGAATCTGTGTAATGGCAGAATTCGTTATGTAGCATACTAAGTTACTTCGGGGGGTGGATTACTCTCAGGTGTTACTTTTACTATCTGGCTACCCTACTGATGTTGGACTCGAGAGGGTATTGGTTGAAAGTCCGCATGCTGGATTAGGGAGGTAATTCATTTATCTGTTCGCAGACCCCCATGTTCGGGATATTCTCATGAAATGACTCGGGGTTTAACGAGACTTGACGGTTCGACCGGCTCACACTTTCTACATCTAGGGGTGGAGTGTGGAGACTGCTGAGTAGTCACTTGGTGAAAGAGCTATGCTCACATGCCAATACGCAAACCTGGTAGAATTCACGTGTACCATATGAACTGTTAAGTGTTATTCGACACTTCAGCTTATTTATTTTTTAATGATTTCAGATGGCCTTAGAAAACATGGAAATTCCTTTAGAGCATTTTGATATATTAATTTCTTGTGAATTCCAACGTCGCAGCATTCGGAATTGTAAACTGTTTCATCCTACCCTTATCTACTAGCATTCATCTAATAATGTTTTCATTACAAATGAGAAAGTTTATTTCATTATTCGGACCACCTACAAATATGATTTCCAATTAATTTCGTTA
The DNA here is from genome assembly GCA_034642435.1 of Megalocaria dilatata. NCBI lineage: Eukaryota > Metazoa > Arthropoda > Insecta > Coleoptera > Coccinellidae > Megalocaria > Megalocaria dilatata. The sequence continues at coordinate 42,827,971 of CM067859.1, read as the reverse complement.
ACTTCTCTCTTTTTGTTAGAAGGTATGGATTGTCTTTGATAGACTGAGATATTATTATCATTCCGGTTATCAAACGTGTCCTGTCGCTTGGACATTTCGGTTATCGAATTTTTTTCGGATTTCGCATCATTACTCCAGTAATAATCAGCCTATCGTTTTTGGCTTCAGTCAAATTATTGCATTATAATTGTGATAATCACTTTTGATGTTGATGGCTCCTTATTATTATTCGGATATTCAAACTCGTCGCTTGTGACATTTCGGTCTAAGCATTCGCGATTATTATTGTTGATAACCAAGAATTATTCTTCGTTTTTGTTATGAGTGTTCAATGTTTGACATGAACTTCTGATCATCTTCATTGGTTCATCCTATTAGATGAACAAAGCTAGTTCATCATCGAGATAACTATATACAATGGCTCTTGAAGTTGAATTTTTCTCTACTCTACGTCAAATACAGTCCACTAAACGTTTTGAAATTAATTATCTAGGTTAATTATTTTGCAATTAAATCAAATTGTAGAAATTATAATACTATGTTTCACTACCAAAAAAATATATATTACACATTTTCGTGTGACTCGAGTTTCGGGAAATTAACTATCCCATCATCAGACAACTGCAGATCTAACAGTGGTACAGTGGTATACAAACAAAAGTGATAAATATTTTGAATATTTCAACAGATTCTTGGTAACACCTAATAGTGGTACTATGGATATCTATATCTATGGATCATCGATTGATATGCTGACATTTTTTGTGAATATGGGTGATTGGAATCAATAGGTATACATATATCAGTGGATGTGGGTTTTCTGAACACGTTGAAATCTATTTTTCCATTTGAGTGTGATATCGAGAGGTCTAAAAATGTAATACTGTTCTTCGATTTTTTTTCTAATTTGGATTTAATTTTTGGGTGAATATTATTCAAGAAATTCAAAAATTTACTCAGTTGTCTGGAGGTTCCGGAGATACACGTAAGAATATCGTCTACGTATCTGTACCAGAAATGAACATTTACAGGTAGTTTCGAATTGAAGATTTTATTTTTTATTTCTGACATGAATATGTCTGCAAGGAGTGGACTCAGTGGTGAGCCCATGGCCAGGTCAATTGTTCCTATATTTTATTATTACATTGAAAATAGTTTTCGTGCAGGCATTGTTCTAAAAGGGCAATGAGATCACCGTATATCACGGGATTCACATGTGAATTTTCAAGAATTTCTTAAGCTGAATGAATGCTTTCATTTCTCGGTATATTTGGAAACATATTATCCACATACAGGCATACTAGGTGGGAATTATTTGGTGAAGAAAATTTTTTTGATTTTGTTGTTAGTTTTATGAAATTTTTTATTGTGTATTTTGGAGTGAAATTAGTAGGCCCTTTGAACATTTCATTTAATTTTTTCTCTATTTTAGAGGTAGGGCTGCTAATAAAGGAAACGACTGAGCGAATTGGTGCATCTTCTTTGTGCGTTTTTATTAGACCGTAGAGTTTTGGTGGTCTAGGATACATTTCCCGAAACTCGAGTCACAAGAAAATGTGTAATATATATTTTTTTTAGTAAAACATAGTAATTTCTACAATTTGTTTTAATTATGATCAACTGCCAAATAGTAACGGCTGAAACAATTCAGTATCTGAAAAGTGCTAGTGAAGCCAAACAAGCTGGTTTATATAGAAGACTTAACACAAAATACAGGGTATGCTGTCAGAATATCTTGTTCAACCAAGAGTGTCTAAGAAGAAAAGTTATTCCTAATTACGTACAAGTAAAAACAAGCTCTGGTTCCCATTCAGCGAAGACGGCAACAAGATGCGCAGAAACAATCTGGATCAAGGAAGAAACTAAATCATTCTACCAGAAGCGAGATACTGTACAACATTATGTCAAGGTACTGCAAGCAGAACTGACTCATGAACTCCATTCAATAGAATAGATACTTTTGATGATAAAATTAGACAAGAAATTAGTGAATTCAATTTTTCAAAATATGCTAAACAGTTGAAAAAACTAAATTCATTAGAAAAAACTCAAAAACCCAAATTTATTAAACGAAGTGAAAATATAGTATATAGACCAAATGATCGCGTCATTAACATGTCATAATCCCAATTTTCGAATAACAACAATTAAAAATAAAAAAGTAAAAGAATTTCTTACTGTTGTTTCCACAATTGCACTTAAATATACGGATGAGATGGATAAAATAACCTCTAAAATTTCAAAAACCCTTAGAAACAACAGAAACATAACTAATTACAATGTTTTGAATACAATCAAATACATAAAAAAAAATTCAATCCGATGATCTTACCGTCACAAAAGCAGATAAATCAGATGCCACAGTTATCCTTTCTAGATCTAAGTACATAGAGAAAATGAATGATTTCATTAAAAATCAAGATATCGTAGAAACTCCCGTTGACCCGACGACTAAAATTCAAAAATCATTGAGAAAAACTTTGTCAGACATCTCCTTATTTAAATCTAATTATTATCTCATAAATAGGAATCCTAGCCCACCAAAACTCTACGGTCTAATAAAAACTCACAGAGGAGATGCACCAATTTGCCCAGTCGTTTTCTCTATTAGCAGCCCAACCTATAAAGGAGAGAAAAAATTAAATGAAATGTTCAAAAGGCTTACTAATTTCACTCCGATATACACGATAAAAATTTCCATAGTATTAACAACAAAATTAAAAAAATTTTCTTTACCAAATAATTTCTACCTAGTATGCCTGGATGTGGATAATATGTTTCCAAATATACGGAGAAATGATAGCATTCATTTAGCTTCAGAAATTCTTGAAAACTCACATGTAAATCCCGTGATACACGGTGATTTCATTGCCCTTTTAGAACAATGCCTGCACAGAAACTATTTTCAATTTAATAATAAAATATAGGAACAATTGAACGGCCTAGCCATGGGCTCACCACTGAGTCCACTCCTTGCAGACATATTCATGTCAGAAATAGAAAATAAAATCTTCAATTCGAAACTACCTGTAAATGTTAATTTTTGGTACAGATACGTGGACGATATTCTTACGTGTATCTCCGGAATATCCAGACAACTGAGTAAATTTTTGAATTTCTTGAATAATATTCACCCAAAAATTAAATTCAAATTAGAAAAAGAATCGAAGAACAGTATTACATTTTTAGACCTCTCGATATCACACTCAAATGGAAAAATAGATTTCAACGTGTTCAGAAAACCCACATCCACTGATATATGTATTCCTATTGATTCCAATCAACCATATTCACAAAAAATGTCAGCATATCAATCGATGATCCATAGAGCCTTCGCATTACCCTTATCAAAAAATGACCGCGAAGCTGAATTCCAAACTATAAAATCAATAGCCGCAAACAACGGTTTCAACCCCAATATAATAGATAATCTAATTCGACAGATACTATCTAAAATAGCTATGAGCCAAATTTATCCCAACATGAAAACCGAAGAAAATAAGAAATTCATTTCTCTGTCGTACTCTTTTAGCATAAGTCAAAAAGTGGCCATTAGTTTTTCAAAATCAGATGTCAATATTGCCTTCAAAACGCAAAGCAAATTATCATCGGTATTATTTAACGCAACGGACCTTACTCCAAACATACACAAAACAGTAGTTTATGAGTTATCTTGTTCTACGTGCCGTAATAAATATATAGGACAAACAGGACGTTCCTTCAAGGCGAGGTTCAGGAAAAATAAACAAAATTTTACTTTTGCCATTCATTGTCTAGAAAACGGTCATTCCTTTTCCACAATAGATAATCTTAAAATTTTACATGTAAAATCAAAAGGGAAGAAACTCGATTATCTAGAATCTGTTGAAATTTTCAAATTAGTTCACAATAACAATAATGTATTAGGAGTACAAATAAGTTTCCGCCGTTGTTTTTAAAAAAATAAATATTTATTATAGAAGAATGATTTTAAAGGATGTGAGACTGCTTGCTGAGTGACTTCTAATGTAAGAGCAAGTTCTTTTTGTGTTTGAGATGAATCTTTCTCCAATAATTCCTCCAATTCTGCATCCTCGCAAATTTTTGGCCTTCCACTGCGATCTTTGTCTTCTACGTCGAAATCACCGTTTTTAAACTTTTGAAACCACTCTCGACACGTTCTCTCACTCAAAGCACCCTCACCATATGCTTCTACGAGCAACTGATGCGCCTCAGCAGCAGATTTCTTTAAATTAAAGAAGTTAACTAATATTTCCCGCAAATGAAGCTTACTTGGCTCCAATTTTGACATTTTCAACTTATAAAAATCATATTTATATTTACCAATATAAAATCAATGATATTAATAGGTTATGTTGTTCTTGAATGTCCAAAATATTTTTCAAGCCGGTTATCATCTGCGAAAGCTAACCGAAACTTCGTGCCGCGCCATCTACAATAAAACGGCGGAAACTTATTTTATTGTACTCCTAATAAAAATAATGAATGACTGTACGGAGCTATGTGAATCGAAAATATTTGAGATATTTAAAAATTAACATCTGTTTAAAACTTTTTTCAACGAACATAAAATGAATTTAATGAAAAGTAAACAAAAATTCAACTTTGGCCACTCATTCTTTAGAAAACAGTAATTCCTTTTGACAAAAGAAAATCTTAAGAAGATTTTACATGTAGATTCAAAAGAAAAGAAACCTGATTATTGAAATGTTTAAATTCGTTCACAATAAAATTAATGTAAAAAATAATGAATGACTGTATGGAGCTTTGTAAATCCAAATATTTGAGATATACAAGCAAATAATGTAAAAATAATGAATGACTGTACAGAGCTATGTAATCCCAAGAATTATTTGAGATATTTAAATGGGTACCATCTGTTTAACAACCTTCTTTGTCGAAGGCCGACATTCCGATATCTGTTAGAAGGCCCCTCTTTTTTAACCCGGTTTTTTATCACGTTCCGATTGTAAACCTCTGTACCACTATTAGGTGTTACCAAGAATCTGTTGAAATATTCGAAATAATTATCACATTTGTTTAAATACCACTGAACCACTGTTAGGTCTTCAGTTGTTTGATGATGGGATACTTCATTTCCCGAAAGTCGAGTCACAAGAAAATGTGTAATATATATTTTTTGGTAGTAAAACATTGTAATTTCTACAATTTGTTTTAATTATGATCTACTACCAAATAGTAACGGCTGAAACAATTCAGTATTTTGCAATTGTCTGTTATATCAGAATACTGAAATAACAAGCAAATCACTGCGGTAAACTAACCTTAGAAATATTCATTTTGGTTCTTCTAGCCCGATATTCAACTATCACCTGTGGATAACATTGAATAATTCACCTGTCACGGACATTGGTACCTGATTCCTAGAGAAAAGCAATGAATTCAGAACCAACTGTTGGAGCTTAACAGCAAGTGCCTATCAGTGCAATCGTGAGAGTTCATCAAAAAAAGAAATGAATACAAATAAGTGTAATTGCGCTGAAATTGTGTCGTTTCATGTGTATTCAGGACTATCCAAGGATTAAATTTGTTAATTCAGTTGTACCACCAAATTACTTTTTAATTTTGTGAGTGTGGATAGCTCAGCGGGAGAGCATCGGACTCGTGACCGGGAGGTCCAGGGTTCGAATCCTATTCAGGTAGAAATTTTCTAGTTGGACGGGTATCTGCCACCATTTCACTGTTGGGTCAAAAATTAACAGTGCTGTGACCTAAAGTGGCGCAAGATCGCAGTAACAAAGCCTACACAGAACACAACTGAACTCCTAACTCGTACAAGCTGAAAAAGCTTCTGAGGGATCTTCACAGAAGATCTAGGAGTATCAGGATAATAATAATAATAATTGAAAACATATGCTCATAGTTTGCCTACATTTCAAGATTGTGCCTATTTCAATATTGATTCTTCGAGCCATTAATGAAATGTCGGTATCAAAAATCAGACTCTCAGAAAATAGGCGAAAACATGCTTTACGAAAGCTCACCTCTTTTGATAATTATTTGCAAACAAAAGACATCTGTTTTATATTTTGCAACAATCACTCGGCGAAGTAGACCGAGCGTACGATACTTCTATGGAAATTCAATCCCAGTTTAAAGTACTCGTACATGAACCTGAAGGTATCAAAAAATTGGATAATGAATTTGCGGAGAGGTATTGGGTAGCCTTCCGCAAATCAAGGCATTCGTGAGTCGAACAGGACCCTGTATCGCCCCTGCAGGATCTACGACCCTATTTTGGGAATAATTGACCCAAAATTAGGAACTTGCCAAGCATGTCCCGCCAAACGAAGGATATAAAATTATATCTCCATTCAATGAAAACAGATTTCATGTGTATTCAGGACTATCCAAGGATTAAATTTGTCAATTCAGTTGTACCACCAAATTATTTTTTAATTGAAAACATATGCTCATAGTTTGCCTACATTTCAAGATTGTGCCTATTTCAATATTGATTTTTCCAGCCATTAATGAAATGTCGTTATCAAAAATAAGACTCTCAGAAAATAGGCGAAAACATGCTTTACGAAAGCTCACCCCTTTTGATAATTATTTGCAAACAAAAGACATCTGTTTTATATTTTGCAACAATCACTCGGCGAAGTAGACCGAGCGTACGATACTTCTATGGAAATTCAATCCCAGTTTAAAGTACTCGTACATGAACCTGAAGGTATCAAAAAATTGGATGATGAATTTGCGGAGAGGTATTGGGTAGCCTTCCGCAAATCAAGGCATTTGTTGGAAAATCGTGAGTCGAACAGGACCCTGTATCGCCCCTGCAGGATCTAGGACCCTATTTTGGGAATAATTGGCCCAAAATTAGGAACTTGCCAAGCATGTCCCTTCCAAACGAAGGATATAAAATTATATCTCCATTCAATGAAAACAGATTTCACGGTATCCTATACACCACATTTACCTGCGGTCAATTCCCTTCAAAATTCCATTTCCAGTACCAAAATGGAACCAGCAGAGAACACATCTGAGCAGACCAATAAATCAGTTGGCCAAACACTTATTGCGATGTTTCCACATAGAGATCATAAAAATTCAAAGGGAACGTTTGCCACAAGGGTCTTTGAAAACCTTTTGTTAGGGCATATTAAGGACGATTTGTGATCGAAACAAAATAAGATTGAATATTATTTCTTGACCTTATCTACAGATAAAGCATTTCACTCTCAAACGCGTAGAAAATTTGATTATGTATATACAACACACTTATTGTCTGAGGAAAATTACTGCGATCTTGTTATAGGGGGCCAAACACCCTATTAGTGTTTACAAACACAGATTTCACATCCTAGCTCACTACGGCTAATACAAAATTCAGTAAAGAGGCCTCCCAAAAGGTGTTCAGGCACTGATTTACATAGTGTATGGCTACTCCTTCCTTTCAAAAATTTCGAGAGGAAATGGAAGAATCATATCGATCAGCTGAGTAAACCAGATTTGGATCATTCTCACAAATAATTTTGAGGATGACTAAATATGCGGCTTCCCATAAAGAAATCGATTCGTTGAAATCCAACGAAAATAACTATAATAAATCTCGTCTGGTTTCTTCCGACCACTTCAAGAATGAGTACTCTATACGTAAAATAGACGGTGCACTATCTCACACTCTGTTGTCTCCCGATCGCGCTGTACTTCGTTTTGTCATTCGCATAGAGCAATTGCGATTTGAATATGCAGGTATATATCCAAAGCGGTTCTGGCATCACCATACATTTGAAGTAAACACTGAAGAGTCTCGCTTCGATCGAAGCATCCCCTCCTCTTGAAATTACTATTAGAGAGAACAATGGTTTATTCGCCATCTCATCGCGCTGAGGTTTTGATTCTTTCACTGTTCCACTGGAACCGACGTTGTTTATAGATTAGTATTGAATTTGTTATGCTTCCGACTGTCTTTTCCATACCTATTTATGGCCTGCATCATAGTTTTTATTTCTGGGTTGCACTTCATTCTGCCAATTTTTAGTCTGACCCCCATTGCCGTACCCTCTCATTTTATCGCTGTTTCGCGGAAGAGCGAGAGTATACATACCATCGGTATTTCCAGCATTTGGTTAAATCCGCTTCGTTAATTTCCAGCATTTGGTCCATGAGTTTCACAGAAGCGCAGCTCATGTGCTATTAATAATCTAATAATCTTTGTAGACTTCTTCTGAAAATATGGATATTCGTCGTCGTGGGAGAGTGCCTAATTGTGTCCGATTAAAGTACTTCAAGTTCGTCTGGGGCGAGTAATTTTCGTGTTTGGATGTTCTTTACTTGTGCGATCAGGTGTTTTTCCGTGGATTTTTGTCAGGATATATCTCCATCCATCGATTCCCTGTTCGGTCTGCGAACTTTTTCGTTTTTGTTTCTACCTCTGTGATTTGATAATATGCATTGATGCGACCTATGTTCATTTCTCTGCCTTAAACTGCTGCGGGCTTAAGCGGGATCCATAGAATGGTGTTCAGCAGAACTACCAGCCATTGTACCAGGCAGAAGCACTGGGTGTTCATTCGGCCCTGTTCGTAGAGAAGCGCCACTCGCTCCGTCTTCATCTGCTAGGGACTGTATCAGTTTACCTCAAGGCGCAATCCGAACACCAGAGGTGTCATCCGAGGCGTCGTCTTGTCGATATATATATATATATATATATATATATATACATATATATATATATGTTTATATATATATATATATATATATATATATATATATATATATATATATATACATATATATATATATGTATATATATATATATATATATAAATATATATATAAATATATATATATATATATATATATATATATATATATATATATTGGGAAGATGCATAGATCTTCCCAAATAGAGTTATAAAAACTTTATACTTTTTACCTGTAATATGAGAACTGGTTCCATCAGTTGGAGCTGCAGAAGGAGTAGAGGTGGATTGATTAGTCGGTGTTGTAGGTGCTGTTTCAGTACTAGTGTTTACAGAACCTGAAAATGGGATTAGAGTTAGTTTGTATGAATTGAATATTAACTAAAATACATTTATACAATGTTACTATTCAAAAAACATAATATCTCAGAAAGCGGGAGTCTTATTCGACTTTTGTTCAATAGCACAAATAAAGAGCTATAATATCCAATTTCGTGAGTGAAAGTTTCACCACTGATTATTAAAATTCTATCTGAAGAGTAATTTCTCAAGGAGTTTATTATATTTTTTGAGCTTGTTGGACATGTTTGGGTTCAGAATGATAATTTTAAGTTAAGTATGAAGTTCGCTGAAATTTTTTTGCAAAATATTTTAGTTATTTCGTGGATATAATTGTAGTTATGTCAAAATTGCGAGCTGATGGAAGTCACTATGAAGTCTTTCATGAGACTCCTTTTTATAAAAGGACCTTTTTGTGAATGTTCCGTCTCATAAGAGACGGCCTTCTCTACGTTTAATATAAGTCATTATCCTGTTATCGAAACTAAGGTTTTTCATTTTGATATTTCGATGTAGCAGTTTTTCAGCTGTACCATTTGAACTGGCCCCCCGGGCATTAGGTCTTGACGAGATGGTGGCGCTTGTCAGCACTAGGACCTTAGTTTCGTCCCAGTGAAATGGAGGGTTAAGTCTTAGTGCCTAACGTAATGCCATTCGCGCCAGTCACTGGACCTTCATGGTGGAGGATCTCCGAATGGAGCTCTAGTTTTGCCGTTCTGGTGAAATGGAGGGCTGGAAGTCTGTCGCAGCACAGGTTTTTTCCCTTAAAACTGGCGTAATCTACCCTATCGCAGTATAAATATCCGGAATCTGTGTAATGGCAGAATTCGTTATGTAGCATACTAAGTTACCTCGGGGGGTGGATTACTCTCAGGTGTTACTTTTACCACCTGGCTACCCTACTGATGTTGGACTCGAGAGGGCATTGGTTGAAAGTCCGCATGCTGGATTAGGGAGGTAATTCATTTATCTGTTCGCAGACCCCCATGTTCGGGATATTCTCATGAAATGACTCGGGGTTTAACGAGACTTGACGGTTCGACCGGCTCACACTTTCTACATCTAGGGGTGGACTGTGGAGACTGCTGAGTAGTCACTTGGTGAAAGAGCTATGCTCACATGCCAATACGCAAACCTGGTAGAATTCATGTGTACCATATGAACTGTTAAGTGTTATTCGACACTTCAGCTTATTTATTTTTTAATGATTTCAGATGGCCTTAGAAAACATGGAAATTCCTTTAGAGCATTTTGATATATTAATTTCTTGTGAATTCCAACGTCGCAGCATTCGGAATTGTAAACTGTTTCATCCTACCCTTATCTACTAGCATTCATCTAATAATGTTTTCATCACCAATGAGAAAGTTTATTTCATTATTCGGACCACCTACAAATATGATTTCCAATTAATTTCGTTAACTTCTCTCTTTTTGTTAGAAGGTATGGATTGTCTTTGAATAGACTGAGATATTATTATCATTCCGGTTATCAAACGTGTCCTGTCGCTTGGACATTTCGGTTATCGGATTTTTTTCGGATTTCGCATCATTACTCCAGTAATAATCAGCCTATCGTTTTTGGCTTCAGTCAAATTATTGCATTATAATTGTGATAATCATTTTTGATGTTGATGGCTCCTTATTATTATTCGGATATTCAAACTCGTCGCTTGTGACATTTCGGTCTAAGCATTCGCGATTATTATTGTTGATAAATTCATCCATATATTGTCTATTGACAAAGTATTGAAAAATTCATTACATTTATTTTCAGTCTGATAATTTTACCTTTCGATTTGAAACCAAGAATTATTCTTCGTTTTTGTTATGAGTGTTCAATGTTTGACATGAACTTCTGATCATCTTCATTGATTCATCCTATTAGATGAACAAAGCTAGTTCATCATCGAGATAACTATATACAATGGCTCTTGAAGTTGAATTTTTCTCTACTCTACGTCAAATACAGTCCACTAAACGTTTTGAAATTAATTATCTAGGTTAATTATTTTGCAATTAAATCAAATTGTAGAAATTATAATACTATGTTTTACTACCAAAAAAATATATATTACACATTTTCGTGTGACTCGAGTTTCGGGAAATTAACTATCCCATCATCAGACAACTGCAGATCTAACAGTGGTACAGTGGTATACAAACAAAAGTGATAAATATTTTGAATATTTCAACAGATTCTTGGTAACACCTAATAGTGGTACAGAGGTTTACAATCGGAACGTGATAAAAAACCGGGTTAAAAAAGAGGGGCCTTCTAACAGATATCGGAATGTCGGCAATCGACAAAGAAGGTTGTTAAACAGATGGTACCCATTTAAATATCTCAAATAATTTTTGGAGTTACATAGCTCCTTACATTCATTCATTATTTTTACATTATTTTGTTGTATATCTCAAATATTCGTATTTACAAAGCTCCATACAGTCATTCCCTATTTTTTACATTATTTTTATTGTGAACGAATTTGAAAATTTCAATAATCAAGTTTCTTTTTTTTTGAATCCACGTAAAATTTTCCTAAGATTTTCTTTTGTCGAAAGGAATTACAGTTTTCTAAAGATTGAGTGGTAAAAGTTGAATTTTTGTTTACTTTTATTTAAATTCATTTTATGTTAGTTGAAAAAGGTTTTAAACAGATGTTAGTTTTTAAATATTATATCTCAAATATTTACATAGCTACATAGCAGTCACTCATTATTTTTACATTATTGTTATTGTAAACCAATTTGAAAATTTCAACAGATTCTAGATAATCGAGTTCCTTCCCTTTTGATTCTAGATGTAAAATCTTAAGATTATCTATTGTGGGATAGAAATGACCGTTTTCTAGACAATGAGTGGCAAAAGTAGAATTTTGTTATGTTCGTTGAACCTCATCTTGAAGGAACGTCCTTTTTGTCCTTAATATTTATTACTGCACGTAGAACAAAATAACTCATAAACTCCTGATTTGTGTATGTTTAGGGTAGGGTCCTTTGCGTTAAATAATACCGATGATAATCAGTTTTGCGTTTTGAAGGCAATATTGACATCTGATTTTGAAAAACTATTGGCCACTTTTTGACTTAAGCTAACAAAGTACGACAGAGAAATGATTTTTTTATTTTCTTCGGTTTTTATGATGGATTAAATTTGGCTCATAGCTATTTTCTATAGTTTTTGTCGAATTAGATCATCTATTATATTGGGGTTGAAACCGTTGTTCGCGACTATTGATCATATAGTTTGGACTTGAGCTTCGCGCTCATTTTTTGATAAGTGTAATGCGAAGGCTCTATGGATCATCGATTGATACACTGACATTTTTTGTGAATATGGGTGATTGGAATCAATAGGAATACATATATCAGTGGATGTGGGTTTTCTGAACACGTTGAAATCTATTTTTCCATTTGAGTGTGATATCGAGAGGTCTAAAAATGTAATACTGTTCTTCGATTCTTTTTCTAATTTGGATTTAATTTTTGGGTGAATATTATTCAAGAAATTCAAAAATTTACTCAGTTGTCTGGAGGTTCCGGAGATACACGTAAGAATATCGTCTACGTATCTGTACCAGAAATGAACATTTACAGGTAGTTTCGAATTGAAGATTTTATTTTTTATTTCTGACATGAATATGTCTGCAAGGAGTGGACTCAGTGGTGAGCCCATGGCCAGGCCGTTCAATTGTTCCTATATTTTATTATTACATTGAAAATAGTTTTCGTGCAGGCATTGTTCTAAAAGGGCAATGAGATCACCGTATATCACGGGATTCACATGTGAATTTTCAAGAATTTCTTAAGCTGAATGAATGCTTTCATTTCTCGGTATATTTGGAAACATATTATCCACATCCATGCATACTAGGTGGGAATTATTTGGTGAAGAAAATTTTTTTAATTTTGTTGTTAGTTTTATGAAATTTTTTATTGTGTATTTTGGAGTGAAATTAGTAGGCCCTTTGAACATTTCATTTAATTTTTTCTCTATTTTATAGGTAGGGCTGCTAATAAAGGAAACGACTGAGCGAATTGGTGCATCTTCTTTGTGCGTTTTTATTAGACCGTAGAGTTTTGGTGGGCTAGGATTCATTTCCCGAAACTCGAGTCACAAGAAAATGTGTAATATATATTTTTTGTAGTAAAACATAGTAATTTCTACAATTTGTTTTAATTATGATCAACTGCCAAATAGTAACGGCTGAAACAATTCAGTATCTGAAAAGTGCTAGTGAAGCCAAACAAGCTGGTTTATATAGAAGACTTAACACAAAATACAGGGTATGCTGTCAGAATATCTTGTTCAACCAAGTGTGTCTAAGAAGAAAAGTTATTCCTAATTACGTACAAGTAAAAACAAGCTCTGGTTCCCATTCAGCGAAGACGGCAACAAGATGCGCAGAAACAATCTGGATCAAGGAAGAAACTAAATCATTCTACCAGAAGCGAGATACTGTACAACATTATGTCAAGGTACTGCAAGCAGAACTGACTCATAAACTCCATTCAATAGAATAGATACTTTTGATGATAAAATTAGACAAGAAATTAGTGAATTCAATTTTTCAAAATATGCTAAACAGTTGAAAAAACTAAATTCATTAGAAAAAACTCAAAAACCCAAATTTATTAAACGAAGTGAAAATATAGTATATAGACCAAATGATCGCGTCATTAACATGTCAGAATCCCAATTTTCGAATAACAACAATTAAAAATAAAAAAGTAAAAGAATTTCTTACTGTTGTTTCCACAATTGCACTTAAATATACGGATGAGATGGATAAAATAACCTCTAAAATTTCAAAAACCCTTAGAAACAACAGAAACATAACTAATAATAATATTTTGAATACAATCAAATACATAAAAAAAAATTCAATCCGATGATCTTACCGTCACAAAAGCAGATAAATCAGATGCCACAGTTATCCTTTCTAGATCTTAGTACATAGAGAAAATGAATGATTTCATTAAAAATCAAGATATCGTAGAAACTCCCGTTGACCCGACGACTAAAATTCAAAAATCATTGAGAAAAACTTTGTCAGACATCTCCTTATTTAAATCTAATTATCATCTCATAAATAGGAATCCTAACCCACCAAAACTCTACGGTCTAATAAAAACTCACAGAGGAGATGCACCAATTTGCCCAGTCGTTTTCTCTATTAGCAGCCCAACCTATAAAGGAGAGAAAAAATTAAATGAAATGTTCAAAAGGCTTACTAATTTCACTCCGATATACACGATAAAAATTTCCATAGTATTAACAACAAAATTAAAAAATTTTTCTTTACCAAATAATTTCTACCTAGTATGCCTGGATGTGGATAATATGTTTCCAAATATACCGAGAAATGATAGCATTCATTTAGCTTCAGAAATTCTTGAAAACTCACATGTAAATCCCGTGATACACGGTGATTTCATTGCCCTTTTAGAACAATGCCTGCACAGAAACTATTTTCAATTTAATAATAAAATATAGGAACAATTGAACGGCCTAGCCATGGGCTCACCACTGAGTCCACTCCTTGCAGACATATTCATGTCAGAAATAGAAAATAAAATCTTCAATTCGAAACTACCTGTAAATGTTAATTTTTGGTACAGATACGTGGACGATATTCTTACGTGTATCTCCGGAATATCCAGACAACTGAGTAAAATTTTTGAATTTCTTGAATAATATTCACCCAAAAATTAAATTCAAATTAGAAAAAGAATCGAAGAACAGTATTACATTTTTAGACCTCTCGATATCACACTCAAATGGAAAAATAGATTTCAACGTGTTCAGAAAACCCACATCCACTGATATATGTATTCCTATTGATTCCAATCAACCATATTCACAAAAAATGTCAGCATATCAATCGATGATCCATAGAGCCTTCGCATTACCCTTATCAAAAAATGACCGCGAAGCTGAATTCCAAACTATAAAATCAATAGCCGCAAACAACGGTTTCAACCCCAATATAATAGATAATCTAATTCGACAGATACTATCTAAAATAGCTATGAGCCAAATTTATCCCAACATAAAAACCGAAGAAAATAAGAAATTCATTTCTCTGTCGTACTCTTTTAGCATAAGTCAAAAAGTGGCCATTAGTTTTTCAAAATCAGATGTCAATATTGCCTTCAAAACGCAAAGCAAATTATCATCGGTATTATTTAACGCAACGGACCTTACTCCAAACATACACAAAACAGTAGTTTATGAGTTATCTTGTTCTACGTGCCGTAATAAATATATAGGACAAACAGGACGTTCCTTCAAGGCGAGGTTCAACGAATATAAAACGAGTTTCAGGAAAAATAAACAAAATTTTACTTTTGCCATTCATTGTCTAGAAAACGGTCATTCCTTTTCCACAATAGATAATCTTAAAATTTTACATGTAAAATCAAAAGCGAAGAAACTCGATTATCTAGAATCTGTTGAAATTTTCAAATTAGTTCACAATAACAATAATGTATTAGGAGTACAAATAAGTTTCCGCCGTTTTTTAAAAAAAAATAAATATTTATTATAGAAGAATGATTTTAAAGGATGTGAGACTGCTTGCTGAGTGACTTCTAATGTAAGAGCAAGTTCTTTTTGTGTTTGAGATGAATCTTTCTCCAATAATTCCTCCAATTCTGCATCCTCGCAAATTTTTGGCCTTCCACTGCGATCTTTGTCTTCTACGTCGAAATCACCGTTTTTAAACTTTTGAAACCACTCTCGACACGTTCTCTCACTCAAAGCACCCTCACCATATGCTTCTACGAGCAACTGATGCGCCTCAGCAGCAGATTTCTTTAAATTAAAGAAGTTAACTAATATTTTCCGCAACTGACGCTTACTTGGCTCAAATTTTGACATTTTTAACTTATAAAAATTATATTTTACCAATATAAAATCAATGATATTAATAGGTTATGTTGTTCTTGAATGTCCAAAATATTTTTTAAGCCGGTTACCATCTGCGAAAGCTAACCGAAACTTCGTGCCGCGCCATCTACAATAAAACGGCGGAAACTTATTTTATTGTACTCCTAATAAAAATAATGAATGACTGTGCGGAGCTATGTGAATCGAAAATATTTGAGATATTTAAAAATTAACATCTGTTTAAAACTTTTCTCAACGAACATAAAATGAATTTAATGAAAAGTAAACAAAAATTCAACTTTGGCCACTCATTCTTTAGAAAACAGTAATTCCTTTTGACAAAAGAAAATCTTAAGAAGATTTTACATGTAGATTCAAAAGAAAAGAAACCTGATTATTGGAATGTTTAAATTCGTTCACAATAAAATTAATGTAAAAAATAATGAATGACTGTATGGAGCTTTGTAAATCCAAATATTTGAGATATACAACCAAATAATGTAAAAATAATGAATGACTGTACGGAGCTATGTAATCCCAAGAATTATTTGAGATATTTAAATGGGTACCATCTGTTTAACAACCTTCTTTGTCGATGGCCGACATTCCGATATCTGTTAGAAGGCCCTTCTTTTTTAACCCGGTTTTTTATCACGTTCCGATTGTAAACCTCTGTACCACTATTAGGTGTTACCGAGAATCTGTTGAAATATTCGAAATATTTATCACATTTGTTTAAATACCACTGAACCACTGTTAGGTCTTCAGTTGTCTGATGATGGGATAGTTCATTTCCCGAAAGTCGAGTCACAAGAAAATGTGTAATATATATTTTTTGGTAGTAAAACATTGTAATTTCTACAATTTGTTTTAATTATGATCTACTACCAAATAGTAACGGCTGAAACAATTCAGTATTTTGCAATTGTCTGTTATATCAGAATACTGAAATAACAAGCAAATCACTGCGGTAAACTAACCTTAGAAATATTCATTTTGGTTCTTCTAGCCGGATATTCAACTATCACCTGTGGATAACATTGAATAATTCACCTGTCACGGACATTGGTACCTGATTCCTAGAGAAAAGCAGCGAATTCAGAACCAACTGTTGGAGCTTAACAGCAAGTGCCTATCAGTGCAATCGTGAGAGTTCATCAAAAAAAGAAATGAATACAACTAAGTGTAATTGCGCTGAAATTGTGTCGTTTCATGTGTATTCAGGACTATCCAAGGATTAAATTTGTTAATTCAGTTGTACCACCAAATTACTTTTTAATTGAAAACATATGCTCATGTTTGCCTACATTTCAAGATTGTGCCTATTTCAATATTGATTCTTCGAGCCATTAATGAAATGTCGGTATCAAAAATCAGACTCTCAGAAAATAGGCGAAAACATGCTCTACAAAAGCTCACCTCTTTTGATAATTATTTGCAAACAAAAGACATCTGTTTTATATTTTGCAACAATCACTCGGCGAAGTAGACCGAGCGTACGATACTTCTATGGAAATTCAATCCCAGTTTAAAGTACTCGTACATGAACCTGAAGGTATCAAAAAATTGGATAATGAATTTGCGGAGAGGTATTGGGTAGCCTTCCGCAAATCAAGGCATTCGTGAGTCGAACAGGACCCTGTATCGCCCCTGCAGGATCTACGACCCTATTTTGGGAATAATTGACCCAAAATTAGGAACTTGCCAAGCATGTCCCGCCAAACGAAGGATATAAAATTATATCTCCATTCAATGAAAACAGATTTCACGGTATCCTATACACCACATTTACCTGCGGTCAATCCCCTTCAAAATTCCATTTCCAGTACCAAAATGGAACCAGCAGAGAACACATCTGAGCAGACCAATAAATCAGTTGGCCAAACACTTATTGCGATGTTTCCACATAGAGATCATAAAAATTCAAAGGGAACGTTTGCCACAAGGGTCTTTGAAAACCTTTTGTTAGGGCATATTAAGGACGATTTGTGATCGAAACAAAATAAGATTGAATATTATTTCTTGACCTTACATACAGATAAAGCATTTCACTCTCAAATCCGTAGAAAATTTGATTATGTATATACAACACACTTATTGTCTGAGGAAAATTACTGCGATCTTGTTATAGGGGGCCAAACACCCTATTAGTGTTTACAAACACACATTTCACATCCTAGCTCACTACGGCTAATACAAAATTCAGTAAAGAGGCCTCCCAAAAGGTGTTCAGGCACTGATTTACATAGTGTATGGCTACTCCTTCCTTTCAAAAATTTCAAGAGGAAATGGAAGAATCATATCGATCAGCTGAGTAAACCAGATTTGGATCATTCTCACAAATAATTTTGAGGATGACTAAATATGCGGCTTCCCATAAAGAAATCGATTCGTTGAAACCCAACGAAAATAACTATAATAAATCTCGTCTGGTTTCTTCCGACCACTTCAAGAATGAGTACTCTATACGTAAAATAGACGGTGCACTATCTCACACTCTGTTGTCTCCCGATCGCGCTGTACTTCGTTTTGTCATTCGCATAGAGCAATTGCGATTTGAATATGCAGGTATATATCCAAAGCGGTTCTGGCATCACCATACATTTGAAGTAAACACTGAAGAGTCTCGCTTCGATCGAAGCATCCCCTCCTCTTGAAATTACTATTAGAGAGAACAATGGTTTATTCGCCATCTCATCGTGCTGAGGTTTTGATTCTTTCACTGTTCCACTGGAACCGACGTTGTTTATAGATTAGTATTGAATTTGTTATGCTTCCGACTGTCTTTTCCATACATATTTATGGCCTGCATCATAGTTTTTATTTCTGGGTTGCACTTCATCCTGCCAATTTTTAGTCTGACCCACATTGCCGTACCCTCTCATTTTATCGCTGTTTAGCGGAAGAGCGAGAGTATAACATCGGTATTTCCAGAATTTGGTTAAATCCGCTTCGTTAATTTCCAGCATTTGGTCCATGAGTTTCACAGAAGCGCAGCTCATGTGCTCTTAATAATCTTCTTCTTTGTAGACTTCTTCTGAAAATATGAATATTCGTCGTCGTGGGAGAGTGCCTAATTGTGTCCGATTAAAGTACTTCAAGTTCGTCTGGGGCGAGTAATTTTCGTGTTTGGATGTTCTTTACTTGTGCGATCAGGTGTTTTTCCGTGAATTTTTTGTCAGGATATATCTCCATCCATCGATTTCCTGTTCGGTCTGCAAACTTTCTCGTTTTTGTTTCTACCTCTGTGATTCGATAATATGCATTGATGCGACCTATGTTCATTTCTCTGCCTTAAACTGCTGCGGGTTTAAGCGGGATCCATAGAATGGTGTTCAGCAGAACTACCAGCCATTGTACCAGGCAGAAGCACTGGGTGTTCATTCGGCCCTGTTCGTAGAGAAGCGCCACTCGCTCCGTCTTCATCTGCTAGGGACTGTATCAGTTTACCTCAAGGCGCAATCCGAACACCAGAGGTGTCATCCGAGGCGTCGTCTTGTCGATATATATATATATATATATATATATATATATATATATATATATATATACATATATATATATATATATATATACATATATATATATATATATATATATATATATATATATAAATATATATATACATATATATATATATATACATATATATATATATATATATATGTATATATATATATATATATATAAATATATATATATATATATATATATATATAAATATATATATATATATATATATATATATATATATATTTATATATATATATATGTATATATATATATATATATAAATATATATATATATATATATATATATAAATATATATATATATATATATATATATACATATATATATATATATATATATATATATATATACATATATATATATATATATATATATATATATATATACATATATATATATATAGGATTGTAGATATATTGGGAAGATGCATAGATCTTCCCAAATAGAGTTATGAAAACTTTATACTTTCTACCTGTAATATGAGAACTGGTTCCATCAGTTGGATCTGCAGAAGGAGTAGAGGTGGATTGATTAGTCGGTGTTGTAGGTGCTGTTTCAGTACTAGTGTTTACAGAACCTGAAAATGGGATTAGAGTTAGTTTGTATGAATTGAATATTAACTAAAATACATTTATACAATGTTACTATTCAAAAAACATAATATCTCAGAAAGCGGGAGTCTTATTCGACTTTTGTTCAATAGCACAAATAAAGAGCTATAATATTCAATTTCGTGAGTGAAAGTTTCACCACTGATTATTAAAATTCTATTTGAAGAGTAATTTCTCAAGGAGTTTATTATATTTTTTGAGCTTGTTGGACATGTTTGGGTTCAGAATGATAATTTTAAGTTAAGTATGAAGTTCGCAGAAATTTTTTTGCAAAATATTTTAGTTATTTCGTGGATATAATTGTAGTTATGTCAAAATTGCGAGCTGATGGAAGTCACTATGAAGTCTTTCATGAGACTCCTTTTTATAAAAGGACCTTTTTGTGAATGTTCCGTCTCATAAGAGACGGCCTTCTCTACGTTTAATATAAGTCATTATCCTGTTATCGAAACTAAGGTTTTTCATTTTGATATTTCGATGTAGCAGTTTTTCAGCTGTACCATACGAACTGGCCCCCCGGGCATTAGGTCTTGACGAGATGGAGGCGCTTGTCAGCACTAGGACCTTAGTTTCGTCCCAGTGAAATGGAGGGTTAAGTCTTAGTGCCTAACGTAATGCCATTCGCGCCAGTCACTGGAACTTCATGGTGGAGAATCTCCGAATGGAGCTCTAGTTTTGCCGTTCTAGTGAAATGGAGGGCTGGAAGTCTGTCGCAGCACAGGTTTTTTCCCTTAAAACTGGCGTAATCTACCCTATCGCAGTATAAATATCCGGAATCTGTGTAATGGCAGAATTCGTTATGTAGCATACTAAGTTACCTCGGGGGGTGGATTACTCTCAGGTGTTACTTTTACCACCTGGCTACCCTACTGATGTTGGACTCGAGAGGGCATTGGTTGAAAGTCCGCATGCTGGATTAGGGAGGTAATTCATTTATCTGTTCGCAGACCCCCATGTTTGGGATATTCTCATGAAATGACTCGGGGTTTAACGAGACTTGACGGTTCGACCGGCTCACACTTTCTACATCTAGGGGTGGACTGTGGAGACTGCTGAGTAGTCACTTGGTGAAAGAGCTATGCTCACATGCCAATACGCAAACCTGGTAGAATTCATGTGTACCATATGAACTGTTAAGTGTTATTCGACACTTCAGCTTATTTATTTTTTAATGATTTCAGATGGCCTTAGAAAACATGGAAATTCCTTTAGAGCATTTTGATATATTAATTTCTTGTGAATTCCAACGTCGCAGCATTCGGAATTGTAAACTGTTTCATCCTACCCTTTCTACTAGCATTCATCTAATAATGTTTTCATTACCAATGAGAAAGTTTATTTCATTATTCGGACCACCTACAAATATGATTTCCAATTAATTTCGTTAACTTCTCTCTTTTTGTTAGAAGGTATGGATTGTCTTTGAATAGACTG
This sequence comes from Megalocaria dilatata, assembly GCA_034642435.1. Lineage (NCBI taxonomy): Eukaryota > Metazoa > Arthropoda > Insecta > Coleoptera > Coccinellidae > Megalocaria > Megalocaria dilatata. Next base: position 42,806,485 of record CM067859.1, on the reverse strand, counting down.
AGATATTATTATCATTCCGGTTATCAAACGTGTCCTGTCGCTTGGACATTTCGGTTATCGGATTTTTTTCGGATTTCGCATCATTACTCCAGTAATAATCAGCCTATCGTTTTTGGCTTCAGTCAAATTATTGCATTATAATTGTGATAATCATTTTTGATGTTGATGGCTCCTTATTATTATTCGGATATTCAAACTCGTCGCTTGTGACATTTCGGTCTAAGCATTCGCGATTATTATTGTTGATAAATTCATCCATATATTGTCTATTGACAAAGTATTGAAAAATTCATTACATTTATTTTCAGTCTGATAATTTTACCTTTCGATTTGAAACAAAGAATTATTCTTCGTTTTTGTTATGAGTGTTCAATGTTTGACATGAACTTCTGATCATCTTCATTGGTTCATCCTATTAGATGAACAAAGCTAGTTCATCATCGAGATAACTATATACAATGGCTCTTGAAGTTGAATTTTTCTCTACTCTACGTCAAATACAGTCCACTAAACGTTTTGAAATTAATTATCTAGGTTAATTATTTTGCAATTAAATCAAATTGTAGAAATTATAATACTATGTTTTACTACCAAAAAAATATATATTACACATTTTCGTGTGACTCGAGTTTCGGGAAATTAACTATCCCATCATCCGACAACTGCAGATCTAACAGTGGTACAGTGGTATACAAACAAAAGTGATAAATATTTTGAATATTTCAACAGATTCTTGGTAACACCTAATAGTGGTACAGAGGTTTACAATCGGAACGTGATAAAAAACCGGGTTAAAAAAGAGGGGCCTTCTAACAGATATCGGAATGTCGGCAATCGACAAAGAAGGTTGTTAAACAGATGGTACCCATTTAAATATCTCAAATAATTTTTGGAGTTACATAGCTCCTTACAGTCATTCATTATTTTCACATTATTTTGTTGTATATCTCAAATATTCGTATTTACAAAGCTCCATACAGTCATTCCCTATTTTTTACATTATTTTTATTGTGAACGAATTTGAAAATTTCAATAATCAAGTTTCTTTTTTTTTGAATCCACGTAAAATTTTCCTAAGACTTTCTTTTGTCGAAAGGAATTACAGTTTTCTAAAGATTGAGTGGTAAAAGTTGAATTTTTGTTTACTTTTATTTAAATTCATTTTATGTTAGTTGAAAAAGGTTTCAAACAGATGTTAGTTTTTAAATATTATATCTCAAATATTTACATAGCTACATAGCAGTCACTCATTATTTTTACATTATTGTTATTGTGAACCAATTTGAAAATTTCAACAGATTCTAGATAATCGAGTTCCTTCCATTTTGATTCTAGATGTAAAATCTTAAGATTATCTATTGTGGGATAGAAATGACCGTTTTCTAGACAATGAGTGGCAAAAGTAGAATTTTGTTATGTTCGTTGAACCTCATCTTGAAGGAACGTCCTTTTTGTCCTTAATATTTATTACTGCACGTAGAACAAAATAACTCATAAACTCCTGATTTGTGTATGTTCAGAGTAAGGTCCTCTGCGTTAAATGATACCGGTGATAATCAGTTTTGCGTTTTGAAGGCAATATTGACATCTGATTTTGAAAAACTATTGGCCACTCTTTGAGTTATGCTAACAAAGTACGACAGAGAAATGATTTTTTTATTTTCTTCGGTTTTAATGATGGATTAAATTTGGCTCATAGCTATTTTCTATAGTTTTTGTCGAATTAGATCATCTATTATATTGGGGTTGAAACCGTTGTTCGCGACTATTGATCATATAGTTTGGACTTGAGCTTCGCGGTCATTTTTTGATAAGTGTAATGCGAAGGCTCTATGGATCATCGATTGATACACTGACATTTTTTGTGAATATGGGTGATTGGAATCAATAGGAATACATATATCAGTGGATGTGGGTTTTCTGAACACGTTGAAATCTATTTTTCCATTTGAGTGTGATATCGAGAGGTCTAAAAATGTAATACTGTTCTTCGATTCTTTTTCTAATTTGGATTTAATTTTTGGGTGAATATTATTCAAGAAATTCAAAAATTTACTCAGTTGTCTGGAGGTTCCGGAGATACACGTAAGAATATCGTCTACGTATCTGTACCAGAAATGAACATTTACAGGTAGTTTCGAATTGAAGATTTTATTTTTTATTTCTGACATGAATATGTCTGCAAGGAGTGGACTCAGTGGTGAGCCCATGGCCAGGCCGTTCAATTGTTCCTATATTTTATTATTACATTGAAAATAGTTTTCGTGCAGGCATTGTTCTAAAAGGGCAATGAGATCACCGTATATCACGGGATTCACATGTGAATTTTCAAGAATTTCTTAAGCTGAATGAATGCTTTCATTTCTCGGTATATTTGGAAACATATTATCCACATCCATGCATACTAGGTGGGAATTATTTGGTGAAGAAAATTTTTTTAATTTTGTTGTTAGTTTTATGAAATTTTTTATTGTGTATTTTGGAGTGAAATTAGTAGGCCCTTTGAACATTTCATTTAATTTTTTCTCTATTTTATAGGTAGGGCTGCTAATAAAGGAAACGACTGAGCGAATTGGTGCATCTTCTTTGTGCGTTTTTATTAGACCGTAGAGTTTTGGTGGGCTAGGATTCATTTCCCGAAACTCGAGTCACAAGAAAATGTGTAATATATATTTTTTGTAGTAAAACATAGTAATTTCTACAATTTGTTTTAATTATGATCAACTGCCAAATAGTAACGGCTGAAACAATTCAGTATCTGAAAAGTGCTAGTGAAGCCAAACAAGCTGGTTTATATAGAAGACTTAACACAAAATACAGGGTATGCTGTCAGAATATCTTGTTCAACCAAGAGTGTCTAAGAAGAAAAGTTATTCCTAATTACGTACAAGTAAAAACAAGCTCTGGTTCCCATTCAGCGAAGACGGCAACAAGATGCGCAGAAACAATCTGGATCAAGGAAGAAACTAAATCATTCTACCAGAAGCGAGATACTGTACAACATTATGTCAAGGTACTGCAAGCAGAACTGACTCATAAACTCCATTCAATAGAATAGATACTTTTGATGATAAAATTACACAAGAAATTAGTGAATTCAATTTTTCAAAATATGCTAAACAGTTGAAAAAACTAAATTCATTAGAAAAAACTCAAAAACCCAAATTTATTGAACGAAGTGAAAATATAGTATATAGACCAAATGATCGCGTCATTAACATGTCATAATCCCAATTTTCGAATAACAACAATTAAAAATTAAAAAGTAAAAGAATTTCTCACTGTTGTTTCCACAATTGCACTTAAATATACGGATGAGATGGATAAAATAACCTCTAAAATTTCAAAAACCCTTCGAAAAAACAGAAACATAACTAATAATAATATTTTGAATACAATCAAATACATAAAAAAAAATTCAATCCGATGATCTTACCGTCACAAAAGCAGATAAATCAGATGCCACAGTTATCCTTTCTAGATCGAAGTACATAGAGAAAATGAATGATTTCATTAAAAATCAAGATATCGTAGAAACTCCCGTTGACCCGACGACTAAAATTCAAAAATCATTGAGAAAAACTTTGTCAGACATCTCCTTATTTAAATCTAATTATCATCTCATAAATAGGAATCCTAGCCCACCAAAACTCTACGGTCTAATAAAAACTCACAGAGGAGATGCACCAATTTGCCCAGTCGTTTTCTTTATTAGCAGCCCAACCTATAAAGGAGAGAAAAAATTAAATGAAATGTTCAAAAGGCTTACTAATTTCACTCCGATATACACGATAAAAATTTCCATAGTATTAACAACAAAATTAAAAAATTTTTCTTTACCAAATAATTCCTACCTAGTATGCCTGGATGTGGATAATATGTTTCCAAATATACCGAGAAATGATAGCATTTATTTAGCTTCAGAAATTCTTGAAAACTCACATGTAAATTCCGTGATACACGGTGATTTCATTGCCCTTTTAGAACAATGCCTGCACAGAAACTATTTTCAATTTAATAATAAAATATAGGAACAATTGAACGGCCTAGCCATGGGCTCACCACTGAGTCCACTCCTTGTAGACATATTCATGTCAGAAATAAAAAATAAAATCTTCAATTCGAAACTACCTGTAAATGTTCATTTTTGGTACAGATACGTGGACGATATTCTTACGTGTATCTCCGGAATATCCAGACAACTGAGTAAATTTTTGAATTTCTTGAATAATATTCACCCAAAAATTAAATTCAAATTAGAAAAAGAATCGAAGAACAGTATTACATTTTTAGACCTCTCGATATCACACTCAAATGGAAAAATAGACTTCAACGTGTTCAGAAAACCCACATCCACTGATATATGTATTCCTATTGATTCCAATCACCCATATTCACAAAAAATGTCAGCATATCAATCGATGATCCATAGAGCCTTCGCATTACCCTTATCAAAAAATGACCGCGAAGCTGAATTCCAAACTATAAAATCAATAGCCGCAAACAACGGTTTCAACCCCAATATAATAGATAATCTAATTCGACAGATACTATCTAAAATAGCTATGAGCCAAATTTATCCCAACATAAAAACCGAAGAAAATAAGAAATTCATTTCTCTGTCGTACTCTTTTAGCATAAGTCAAAAAGTGGCCATTAGTTTTTCAAAATCAGATGTCAATATTGCCTTCAAAACGCAAAGCAAATAATCATCGGTATTATTTAACGCAATGGACCTTACTCCAAACATACACAAAACAGTAGTTTATGAGTTATCTTGTTCTACGCCGTAATAAATATATAGGACAAACAGGACGATCCTTCAAGGCGAGATTCAACGAATATAAAACGAGTTTCAGGAAAAATAAACAAAATTTTACTTTTGCCATTCATTGTCTAGAAAACGGTCATTCCTTTTCCACAATAGATAATCTTAAAATTTTACATGTAAAATCAAAAGGGAAGAAAATCGATTATCTGGAATCTGTTGAAATTTTCAAATTAGTTCACAATAACAATAATGTATTAGGAGTACAAATAAGTTTCCGCCGTTTTTTTGAAGAAATTAAATATTTATTATAGAAGAATGATTTTGAAGGATGTGAGACTGCTTGCTGAGTGACTTCTAATGTAAGAGCAAGTTCTTTTTGTGTTTGAGATTAATCTTTCTCCAATATTTCCTCCAATTCTGCATCCTCGTAAATTTTTGGCCTTCCACTGCGATCTTTGTCTTCTACGTCGAAATCACCGTTTTTAAACTTTTGAAACCACTCTCGACACGTTCTCTCACTCAAAGCATCCTCACCATATGCTTCTACGAGCAACTGATGCGCCTCAGCAGCAGATTTCTTCAAATGAAAGAAGTTAACTAATATTTCCCGCAACTGACGCTCACTTGGCTCAAATTTTGACATTTTTAATTTATAAAATTATATTTTACCAATATAAAATCAATGATATTAATAGGTTATGCTGTTCTCGAATGTCCAAAATATTTTTAAGCCAGTTATCATCTGCGAAAGCTAACCGAAACTCCGTGCCGCGCCATCTACAATAAAACGGCGGAAACTTATTTGTACTCCTAATAAAAATAATGAATGACTGTACGGAGCTATGTGAATCGAAAATATTTGAGATATTTAAAAATTAACATCTGTTTAAAACCTTTTTCAACGAACATAAAATGAATTTAATGAAAAGTAAACAAGAATTCAACTTTGGCCACTCATTCTTTAGAAAACAGTAATTCCCTTTGACAAAAGAAAATCTTAAGAAGATTTTACATGTAGATTCAAAAGAAAAGAAACCTGATTATTGAAATGTTTAAATTCGTTCACAATAAAATTAATGTAAAAAATAATGAATGACTGTATGGAGCTTTGTAAATACAAATATTTGAGGTATACAGCCAAATAATGTAAAAATAATGAATGACTGTACGGAGCTATGTAATCCCAAGAATTATTTAAGTTATTTAAATGGGTACCATCTGTTTAACAACCTTCTTTGTCGATGGCCGACATTCCGATATCTGTTAGAAGGCCCCCTCTTTTTTAACCCGTTTTTTTATCACGTTCCGATTGTAAACCTCTGTATCACTATTAGGTGTTACCGAGAATCTGTTGAAATATTCGAAATATTTATCACTTTTGTTTAAATACCACTGAACCACTGTTAGGTCTTCAGTTGTCTGATGATGGGATAGTTCATTTCCCGAAAGTCGAGTCACAAGAAAATGTGTAATATATATTTTTTGGTAGTAAAACATTGTAATTTCTACAATTTGTTTTAATTATGATCTACTACCAAATAGTAACGGCTGAAACAATTCAGTATTTTGCAATTGTCTGTTATATCAGAATACTGAAATAACAAGCAAATCACTGCGGTAAACTAACCTTAGAAATATTCATTTTGGTTCTTCGAGCCGGATATTAAACTATCATCTGTGGATAACATTGAATCATTCATCTGTCACGGACATTGGTACCTGATTCCTAGAGAAAAGCAGCGAATTCAGAACCAACTGTTGGAGCTCAACAGCAAGTGCCTATCAGTGCAATCGTGAGAGTTCATCAAAAAAAGAAATGAATACAAATAAGTGTAAATGCGCTGAAATTGTGTCGTTTCATGTGTATTCAGGACTATCCAAGGATTAAATTTGTTAATTCAGTTGTACCACCAAATTATTTTTTAATTGAAAACATATGCTCATAGTTTGCCTACATTTGAAGATTGTGCCTATTTCAATATTGATTTTTCCAGCCATTAATGAAATGTCGTTATCAAAAATAAGACTCTCAGAAAATAGGCGAAAACATGCTTTACGAAAGCTCACCCCTTTTGATAATTATTTGCAAACAAAAGACATCTGTTTTATATTTTGCAACAATCACTCGGCGAAGTAGACCGAGCGTACGATACTTCTATGGAAATTCAATCCCAGTTTAAAGTACTCGTACATGAACCTGAAGGTATCAAAAAATTGGATGATGAATTTGCGGAGAGGTATTGGGTAGCCTTCCGCAAATGAAGGCATTTGTTGGAAAATCGTGAGTCGAACAGGACCCTGTATCGCCCCTGCAGGATCTAGGACCCTATTTTGGGAATAATTGGCCCAAAATTAGGAACTTGCCAAGCATGTCCCTTCCAAACGAAGGATATAAAATTATATCTCCATTCAATGAAAACAGATTTCACGGTATCCTATACACCACATTTACCTGCGGTCAATTCCCTTCAAAATTCCATTTCCAGTACCAAAATGGAACCAGCAGAGAACACATCTGAGCAGACCAATAAATCAGTTGGCCAAACACTTATTGCGATGTTTCCACATAGAGATCATAAAAATTCAAAGGGAACGTTTGCCACAAGGGTCTTTGAAAACCTTTTGTTATGGCATATTAAGGACGATTTGTGATCGAAACAAAATAAGATTGAATATTATTTCTTGACCTTACCTACAGATATAGAAATGCACTTTCAAATCCGTAGAAAATTTGATTATGTATATACAACACACTTATTGTCTGAGGAAGATTACTGCTATCTTGTTATAGGGAGCCAAACACCCTATTTGTGTTTACAAACACACATTTTACATCCTAGTTCACTACGGCTAATACAAAATTCAGTAAAGAGGCCTCCAAAAAGGTGTTCAGGCACTGATTTACGTAGTGCATGGCTACTCCTTCCTTTCAAAAATTTTAAGAGGAAATGGAAGAATCACATCGATCAGCTGAGTAAACCAGAATTGGATCATTCTCACAAATAATTTTGAGGATGACTAAATATGCGGCTTCTCATAAAGAAATCGATTCGTTGAAACCCAACGAAAATAAGTATAATAAATCTCGTCTGGTTTCTCCCGACCACTTCAAGAATGAGTACTTTATACGTAAAATAGACGGTGCACTATCTCACACTCTGTTGTCTCCCGATCGCGCTGTACTTCGTTTTGTCATTCGCATAGAGCAATTGCGATTTGAATATGCAGGTATATATCCAAAGCGGTTCTGGCATCACCATACATTTGAAGTAAACACTGAAGAGTCTCGCTTCGATCGAAGCATCCCCTCCTCTTGAAATTACTATTGAGAGAGAACAATGGTTTATTCGCCATCTCATCGCGCTGAGGTTTTGATTCTTTCACTGTTCCACTGGAACCGACGTTGTTTATAGATTAGTATTGAATTTGCTATGCTTCCGACTGTCTTTTGCATTCCTATTTATGGCCTGCATCATAGTTTTTATTTCTGGGTTGCACTTTATCCTGCCAATTTTTAGTCTGACCCACATTGCCGTAGCCTCTCATTTTATCGCTGTTTCGCGGAAGAGCGAGAGTATACATACCATCGGTATTTCCAGCATTTGGTTAAATCCGCTTCGTTAATTTCCAGCATTTGGTCCATGAGTTTCACAGAAGCGCAGCTCATGTGCTCTTAATAATCTTCTTCTTTGTAGACTTTTTCTGAAAATATGGATATTCGTCGTCGTGGGAAAGTGCCTAATTGTGTCCGATTAAAGTGCTTCAAGTTCGTCTGGGGCGAGTAATTTTCGTGTTTGGATGTTCTTTACTTGTGCGATCAGGTGTTTTTCCGTGAATTTTTGTCAGGATATATCTCCATCCATCGATTCCCTGTTCGGTCTGCGAACTTTTTCGTTTTTGTTTCTACCTCTGTGATTTGATAATATGCATTGATGCGACCTATGTTCATTTCTCTGGTCCAATACTGCCTTACCCTGCTGCGGGTATAAGCGGGATCCATTGAATGGTGTTCAGCAGAACTACCAACCATTGTACCAGGCAGAAGCAATGGGTGTTCATTCGGCCCTGTTCGTAGAGAAGCGCCACTCGCTGCGTCTTCATCTGCTAGGGACTGTATCAGTTTGCCTCAAGACGCAATCCAAACACCAGAGGATAGGCATAGATCTTCCGAAATAGAGTTATAAAAACTTTATACATCTTACCTGTATTATGAGAACTGGTGGTTCCATTAGTTGGAGCTGCAGAAGAAGTGGGAGAAGTAGAGGTGAAATGATTAGTTGTTGTTGTAGATGCTGTTTCAGTAGTCGTGGAAAGTTCAGAACCTGAAAATGGGATTAGAGTTAGTTTGTATGAATTAAATATTAACTAAAATACATTTATACAATGTTACTATTTAAAAAACATAATATCTCAGAAAGCGGGAGTCTTATTTGAATTTTGTTCAATAGCACAAATAAAGAGCTATAATATTCAATTTCGTGAGTGAAAGTTTCACCACTGATTATTAAAATTCTATTTGAAGAGTAATTTCTCAAGGAGTTTATTATATTTTTTGAGCTTGTTGGACATGTTTGGCTTCAGAATGATAATTTTAAGTTAAGTATGACGTTCGCAGAAATTTTTTTGCAAAATATTTTAGTTATTTCGTGGATATAATTGTAGTTATGTCAAAATTGCGAGCTGATGGAAGTCACTATGAAGTCTTTCATGAGACTCCTTTTTTAAAAGGACCTTTTTGTGAATGTTCCGTCTCATAAGAGACGGCCTTCTCTACGTTTAATATAAGTCATTATCCTGTTATCGAAACTAAGGTTTTTCATTTTGATATTTCGATGTAGCAGTTTTTCAGCTGTACCATACGAACTGGCCCCCCGGGCATTAGGTCTTGACGAGATGGAGGCGCTTGTCAGCACTAGGACCTTAGTTTCGTCCCAGTGAAATGGAGGGTTAAGTCTTAGTGCCTAACGTAATGCCATTCGCGCCAGTCACTGGAACTTCATGGTGGAGGATCTCCGAATGGAGCTCTAGTTTTGCCGTTCTGGTGAAATGGAGGGCTGGAAGTCTGTCGCAGCACAGGTTTTTCCCCTTAAAACTGGCGTAATCTACCCTATCGCAGTATAAATATCCGGAATATGTGTAATGGCAGAATTCGTTATGTAGCATACTAAGTTACCTCGGGGGGTGGATTACTCTCAGGTGTTACTTTTACTTTCTGGCTACCCTACTGATGTTGGACTCGAGAGGGCATTGGTTGAAAGTCCGCATGCTGGATTAGGGAGGTAATTCATTTATCTGTTCGCAGACCCCCATGTTCGGGATATTCTCATGAAATGACTCGGGGTTTAACGAGACTTGACGGTTCGACCGGCTCACACTTTCTACATCTAGGGGTGGACTGTGGAGACTGCTGAGTAGACACTTGGTGAAAGAGCTATGCTCACATGCCAATACGCAAACCTGGTAGAATTCATGTGTACCATATGAACTGTTAAGTGTTATTCGACACTTCAGCTTATTTATTTTTTAATGATTTCAGATGGCCTTAGAAAACATGGAAATTCCTTTAGAGCATTTTGATATATTAATTTCTTGTGAATACCAACGTCGCAGCATTCGGAATTGTAAACTGTCTCATCCTACCCTTATCTACAAGCATTCATCTAATAATGTTTTCATTACCAATGAGAAAATTTATTTCATTATTCGGACCACCTACAAATATGATTTCCAATTAATTTCGTTAACTTCTCTCTTTTTGTTAGAAGGTATGGATTGTCTTTAAATAGACTGAGATATTATTATCATTCCGGTTATCAAACGTGTCCTGTCGCTTGGACATTTCGGTTATCGGATTTTTTTTCGGATTTCGCATCATTACTCCAGTAGTAATCAGCCTATCGTTTTTGGCTTCAGTCAAATTATTGCAATATAATTGTGATAATCACTTTTGATGTTGATGGCTCCTTATTATTATTCGGATATTCAAACTCGTCGCTTGTGACATTTCGGTCTAAGCATTCGCGATTATTATTGTTTATAAATTCATCCATATATTGTCAATTGACAAAGTATTGAAAAATTCATTACATTTATTTTCAGTCTGATAATTTTACCTTTCGATTTGAAACCAAGAATTATTCTTCGTTTTTGTTATGAGTGTTCAATGTTTGACATGAACTTCTGATCATCTTCATTGGTTCATCCTATTAGATGGACAAAGCTAGTTCATCATCGAGATAACTATATACAATGGCTCTTGAAGTTGAATTTTTCTCTACTCTACGTCAAATACAGTCCACTTAACGTTATGAAATTAATTATCTAGGTTACTTATTTTGCAATTAAATCAAATTGTAGAAATTATAATACTATGTTTTACTACCAAAAAAATATATATTACACATTTTCTTGTGACTCGAATTTCGGGAAATTAACTATCCCATCATCAGACAACTGAAGATCTAACAGTGGTACAGTGGTATACAAACAAAAGTGATGAATATTTTGAATATTTCAACAGAATCTTGGTAACACCTAATAGTGGTACAGAGGTTTACAATCGGAACGTGATAAAAAACCGGGTTAAAAAAGAGGGGCCTCCTAACAGATATCGGAATGTCGGCAATCGACAAAAAAGGTTGTTAAACAGATGGTACCCATTTAAATATCTCAAATAATTTTTGAGGTTACATAGCTACTTACATTCATTCATTATTTTTACATTATTTTGTTGTATATCTCAAATATTCGGATTTACAAAGCTCCATACAGTCATTCCTTATTTTTTACATTATTTTTATTGTGAACGAATTTGAAAATTTCAATAATCAAGTTTCTTCTTTTCTGAATCCACGTAAAATTTTCTTAAGATTTTCTTTTGTCGAAAGGAATTACTGTTTTCTAAAGATTGAGTGGTAAAAGTTGAATTTTCGTTTACTTTTATTTAAATTCACTTTATGTTAGTTGAAAAAGGTTTCAAACAGATGTTACTTTTTAAATATTATATCTCAAATATTTACATAGCTACATAGCAGTCATTCATTATTTTTACATCATTGTTATTGTGAACTAATTTGAAAATTTCAACAGATTCTAGATAATCGAGTTCCTTCCCTTTTGATACTAGCTGTAAAATTTTAAGATTATCTACTGTGTGAAAGAAATAATCGTTTTCTAGACAATGAGTGGCAAACGTGGAATTTTGTTTATTTTCCCTGAAACTCATTTTATGTTCGTTGAACCTCATCTTGAAGGAACGTCCTTTTTGTCCTATATATTTAGTACTGCACGTAGAACAAGATAACTCATAAACTCCTGATTTGTGTATGTTTAGAGTAGGGTCCTCTGCGATAAATGATACCGATGATAATCAGTTTTGCGTTTTGAAGGCAATATTGACATCTGATTTTGAAAAACTATTGACCACTTTTTGACTTATGCTAACAAAGTACGACAGAGAAATGATTTTTTTATTTTCGTCGGTTTTTATGATGGATTAAATTTGGCTCATAGCTATTTTCTATAGTTTTTGTCGAATTAGATCATCTATTATACTAGGGTTGAAACCGTGTTAGCGGCTATTGATTTTATAGTTTGGACTTCAGCTTCGCGGTCATTTTTTGATATGGGTAATGCGAAGGCTCTATGGATCATCGATTGATACGCTGACATTTTTTGTGGATATAGGTGATTGGTATCAATAAGAATACATATATCAGTGGATGTGGGTTTTCTGAACACGTTGAAATCTATTATTCTTCTATTTGAGTGTGATATCGAGAGGTCTAAAAATGTAATACTGTTCTTCGATTCTTTTTCTAATTTGGATTTAATTTTTGGGTGAATATTATTCAAGAAATTCAAAAATTTACTCAGTTGTCTGGAGGTTCCGGAGATACACGTAAGAATATCGTCTACGTATCTGTACCAGAAATGAACATTTACAGGTAGTTTCGAATTGAAGATTTTAATTTCTATTTCTGACATGAATATGTCTGCAAGGAGTGGACTCAGTGGTGAGCCCATAGCTCGGCCGTTCAATTGTTCCTACATTTTATTATTAAATTGAAAATAGTTTTCGTGCAGGCATTGTTCTAAAAGGGCAATGAGATCACCGTATATCACGGGATTCACATGTGAATTTTCAAGAATTTCTTAAGCTGAATGAATGCTTTCATTTCTCGGTATATTTGGAAACATACTATCCACATCCAGGCATACTAGATGGGAATTATTTTTTATTGTGTATTTTGGAGTGAAATTAGTAGGCCCTTTGAACATTTCATTTAATTTTTTCTCTATTTTATAGGTAGGGCTGCTAATAAAGGAAACGACTGGGCGAATTGATGCATCTTCTTTGTTAGTTTTTATTAGACCGTAGAGTTTTGGTGGGCTAGGATTCATTTCCCGAAACTCGAGTCACAAGAAAATGTGTAATATATATATTTTTGGTAGTAAAACATAGTAATTTCTACAATTTCTTTTAATTATGATAAACTACCAAATAGTAACGGCTGAAACAATTCAGTATCTGAAAAGTGCTAGTGAAGCCAAACAAGCTGGTTTATATAGAAGACTTAACACAAAATACAGGGTATGCTGTCAGAATATCTTGTTCAACCAAGAGTGTCTAAGAAGAAAAGTTATTCCTAATTACGTACAAGTAAAAACAAGCTCCCGTTCCCATTCAGCGAAGACGGCAACAAGATGCGTAGAAACAATCTGGATCAAGGAAGAAACTAAATCATTCTACCAGAAGCGAGATACTGTACAACTGAATAAAACAGTTATCAGGAATCGGACTATATATTTTATTCTCTTCTACAGCTCTTTTCGGCCAACGTTTCAAGACAACACTGTCTCTTTCTCAAGGCTACAATTATTAAAAGATGATGAATACACGTTCTAATAAATCTCTACTTAACCTTACCTTCAAAAACTACTTTTACAGAGACATCAAAATAAGTTTACAAAACATCAAGGTGGTGAACAAAACAGTCAAAGACACATTAAAATAGCTATAGCAAATTGAATAAATTAGTTAAAATTGGATAATAATCCTTAATGTATAGATAAAATTAAATGTGTGACAGGCACAATTACAGTCTAAAATCTAAATCAGGACAAAGTGACAATTAATCTGTCAATGTCACCCACACCGAAAACAAAGTACCAACTGTAGTAACAAAACTGGTTAAAATGGACATTCACATAGCATGTAAAATAGAAAGTCAAAACTAGAAGAAAATGGGTTTCAAGTTAAACCCAGTAAACAATCATAAAAACCACTTAAACTCTTAACATCTTCTCTGAAATTGACACTTAAAGAGCTTCTAATGTGTATCATCTCACTAATGTTTCTCTTATACAGGTGTTTTTCTCTGTCTAAAATAGATGTGTCTGAAAAGTTGAAAGAATGGAGTTGGGTGTGCGCATGTGCCGTGAGTGCAGTCTTATTCTGGTTGTTAATGTTCTTTATATCATATTTGTGTTGTTTAATCCTTTCTTTGAGGTGTTGTCTGGTTTGACCAATGTACGATTTATTACAATCATTGCAAGGAATTTTATAAACTAATTCCGACTGCCACTCATTGGGAATCTTATCTTTAATTTTAGTGAAAAACTTATTCGTAGTACAGACATTATAAGAAGCACAGGCACACTCAACTTGATTGAAAATTTTATTAATCCTGTACGACAGATCAGGTATAAACGGGAACTTGAAAAATTTCTTCTCAGGGACGGTCAATTCATTTGAGACACTTGTGTTAGATCTACTATTGAGAAATCTGTTTATGGTTTTATCAATAAATTTACAAGGGTAGTTGTTTTCTATTAATATGTTCCTAACCTTGAGGAGGTTTTTTTCTTTATATCTTTCATTACTTAGTACAGTGGCCCTGTTGACTAAATTCTTTACAACATTGATCTTCTGAGTAATGCTGTGATTAGATTTAGATTTTAGACTGTAATTGTGCCTGTCACACATTTAATTTTATCTATACATTAAGGATTATTATCCAATTTTAACTAATTTATTCAATTTGCTATAGCTATTTTAATGTGTCTTTGACTGTTTTGTTCACCACCTTGATGTTTTGTAAACTTATTTTGATGTCTCTGTAAAAGTAGTTTTTGAAGGTAAGGTTAAGTAGAGATTTATTAGAACGTGTATTCATCATCTTTTAATAATTGTAGCCTTGAGAAAGAGACAGTGTTGTCTTGAAACGTTGGCCGAAAAGAGCTGTAGAAGAGAATAAAATATATAGTCCGATTCCTGATAACTGTTTTATTCAACTCATGAAAATGGATGATAACCTTGATCAGAACTTAATACCTGGGGGATTTAGTTACATCAGAGCTATGTTTGGTGAACATGTACACAGAGAATGTAAGGTTTTTATCAACTTACACAAGAAGTTGGCTTCTTTGACAAACAGGAGAATATTTCTAATTAGATGTAGACAAGCAGATATTTTCCCTAATCACATCATCAATAATATCAAACAAATTTATACCTTACAATTAGAGGAACATCCTTTCAGGGGACTAGTAAGCAGAGCACTACACAATTTTAGAAGGGCCATATTGAAGATCGAAGTTAAAATCACCATATGGAATATTGAAAGGACAGAGAGACAAATTGAGATAAAGAGAGAATTTATTGAAAGAACTCTGAATTCAACTGTTAGTCTTGGATTGAGACATTTTGCACACCACACTTTTACAGCTAAGTTTGAGAGGGTCAAATTGACTAATACTAGGAAGTTTCAAGTGCTAGAAACCACACAGAAGACCTCAGTAACTCTAAAAACATGTGATAAATATATAAAAAATTATACTACCCTCAACATTCCTGATGATGTCAAAGTTGTATTGGGGTTGGGCCCTAAACATGGTCTTCTACCACCAAAGATACCAATAGTGGAAATAATAAAAGATATTGAAAGTTGTATTTCCACTAGACCTTTACCGGAGGAGTCTAAAAACAGATACAGAATGGAATGTGTGAAAACTGTTTGTAATTATTTGGACAGGAGAGATACAAGGCAGGAACAACAACCAAACACCAGACAATTAAAGGCTACTTCTAACTTCATTAGAGACAATCCTGATATTATCATAGGACGCTCAGATAAGGGCAATACTACCGTCATCATGGATAAAACCGAATACATGGTTGAGGTGAAACGTATGTTAGATGATGAGAAAACTTATCTCCACTTGGATAAGGATCCTACCAAAAAGTTTCAAGATGACATCAATAGTACGTTGAAACGGCTCAAGAACAATGGACTTATCACAGAAAGTCAGTATAAAACCTTAACAAGATCTAACAGTTTACCTCCCAGGCTTTATTGTTTGAGGAAAACACATAAGATTAATTTAAGTTTGAGGCCTATTGTTGACAACACAAATGCCCCCACATATAATATTGGGAAGTTCTTACATAGTGTTCTCTTTGATGTCCTTTCTACTTCAATTTTTGACATTAAGAACTCATTGAAATTGGTCGAAACACTTAACCGTGTGGTTGTACCAGATGGTTACATTTTGGTGTCATTAGACGTTGTGTCCTTGTTTTCAAACATACCAAGAGAACTTGTCATTTCCATCATTAACAGACGATGGCAATATATCAGTAACTTTACGGACTTAGACAAAAGTACATTCATTTTGTTCGTTAACATTTGCTTCGAAAGGAGTTATTTGTTGTTTAACTCTAGATACTACAAACAAATATTTGGCACCCCAATGGGAGCTCCCACGAGTCCAAGTTTTGCGTCCTTAGTTATGAATGATTTATTTGAGTATGTGAGAGCGAGTGTGGATTTTGATATTCCACTTATGAAGGTTTATGTAGATGATACTATTCTTTTGATACCTGATGATAAGACCGAATACATCTTGAATTTATTCAATTCCTATAATGGTAATTTGCGATTTACAATGGAGGTTGAAGTTGATTACACCATACCATTTTTAGATTTGTTGGTTATTAGGGTGGGTCAGGATTTGGAGTCAGATTGGTACACGAAGAATATCAGCTCAGATAGAATTATTAACTATTATAGTAATCACAGCATTACTCAGAAAATCAATGTTGTAAAGAATTTAGTCAACAGGGCCACTGTACTAAGTAATGAAAGATATAAAGAAAAAAACCTCCTCAAGGTTAGGAACATATTAATAGAAAACAACTACCCTTGTAAATTTATTGATAAAACCATAAACAGATTTCTCAATAGTAGATCTAACACAAGTGTCTCAAATGAATTGACCGTCCCTGAGAAGAAATTTTTCAAGTTCCCGTTTATACCTGATCTGTCGTACAGGATTAATAAAATTTTCAATCAAGTTGAGTGTGCCTGTGCTTCTTATAATGTCTGTACTACGAATAAGTTTTTCACTAAAATTAAAGATAAGATTCCCAATGAGTGGCAGTCGGAATTAGTTTATAAAATTCCTTGCAATGATTGTAATAAATCGTACATTGGTCAAACCAGACAACACCTCAAAGAAAGGATTAAACAACACAAATATGATATAAAGAACATTAACAACCAGAATAAGACTGCACTCACGGCACATGCGCACACCCAACTCCATTCTTTCAACTTTTCAGACACATCTATTTTAGACAGAGAAAAACACCTGTATAAGAGAAACATTAGTGAGATGATACACATTAGAAGCTCTTTAAGTGTCAATTTCAGAGAAGATGTTAAGAGTTTAAGTGGTTTTTATGATTGTTTACTGGGTTTAACTTGAAACCCATTTTCTTCTAGTTTTGACTTTCTATTTTACATACTATGTGAATGTCCATTTTAACCAGTTTTGTTACTACAGTTGGTACTTTGTTTTCGGTGTGGGTGACATTGACAGATTAATTGTCACTTTGTCCTGATTTAGATTTTAGACTGTAATTGTGCCTGTCACACATTTAATTTTATCTATACATTAAGGATTATTATCCAATTTTAACTAATTTATTCAATTTGCTATAGCTATTTTAATGTGTCTTTGACTGTTTTGTTCACCACCTTGATGTTTTGTAAACTTATTTTGATGTCTCTGTAAAAGTAGTTTTTGAAGGTAAGGTTAAGTAGAGATTTATTAGAACGTGTATTCATCATCTTTTAATAATTGTAGCCTTGAGAAAGAGACAGTGTTGTCTTGAAACGTTGGCCGAAAAGAGCTGTAGAAGAGAATAAAATATATAGTCCGATTCCTGATAACTGTTTTATTCAACTCATGAAAATGGATGATAACCTTGATCAGAACTTAATACCTGGGGGATTTAGTTACATCAGAGCTATGTTTGGTGAACATGTACACAGAGAATGTAAGGTTTTTATCAACTTACACAAGAAGTTGGCTTCTTTGACAAACAGGAGAATATTTCTAATTAGATGTAGACAAGCAGATATTTTCCCTAATCACATCATCAATAATATCAAACAAATTTATACCTTACAATTAGAGGAACATCCTTTCAGGGGACTAGTAAGCAGAGCACTACACAATTTTAGAAGGGCCATATTGAAGATCGAAGTTAAAATCACCATATGGAATATTGAAAGGACAGAGAGACAAATTGAGATAAAGAGAGAATTTATTGAAAGAACTCTGAATTCAACTGTTAGTCTTGGATTGAGACATTTTGCACACCACACTTTTACAGCTAAGTTTGAGAGGGTCAAATTGACTAATACTAGGAAGTTTCAAGTGCTAGAAACCACACAGAAGACCTCAGTAACTCTAAAAACATGTGATAAATATATAAAAAATTATACTACCCTTAACATTCCTGATGATGTCAAAGTTGTATTGGGGTTGGGCCCTAAACATGGTCTTCTACCACCAAAGATACCAATAGTGGAAATAATAAAAGATATTGAAAGTTGTATTTCCACTAGACCTTTACCGGAGGAGTCTAAAAACAGATACAGAATGGAATGTGTGAAAACTGTTTGTAATTATTTGGACAGGAGAGATACAAGGCAGGAACAACAACCAAACACCAGACAATTAAAGGCTACTTCTAACTTCATTAGAGACAATCCTGATATTATCATAGGACGCTCAGATAAGGGCAATACTACCGTCATCATGGATAAAACCGAATACATGGTTGAGGTGAAACGTATGTTAGATGATGAGAAAACTTATCTCCACTTGGATAAGGATCCTACCAAAAAGTTTCAAGATGACATCAATAGTACGTTGAAACGGCTCAAGAACAATGGACTTATCACAGAAAGTCAGTATAAAACCTTAACAAGATCTAACAGTTTACCTCCCAGGCTTTATTGTTTGAGGAAAACACATAAGATTAATTTAAGTTTGAGGCCTATTGTTGACAACACAAATGCCCCCACATATAATATTGGGAAGTTCTTACATAGTGTTCTCTTTGATGTCCTTTCTACTTCAATTTTTGACATTAAGAACTCATTGAAATTGGTCGAAACACTTAACCGTGTGGTTGTACCAGATGGTTACATTTTGGTGTCATTAGACGTTGTGTCCTTGTTTTCAAACATACCAAGAGAACTTGTCATTTCCATCATTAACAGACGATGGCAATATATCAGTAACTTTACGGACTTAGACAAAAGTACATTCATTTTGTTCGTTAACATTTGCTTCGAAAGAAGTTATTTGTTGTTTAACTCTAGATACTACAAACAAATATTTGGCACCCCAATGGGAGCTCCCACGAGTCCAAGTTTTTGCGTCCTTAGTTATGAATGATTTATTTGAGTATGTGAGAGCGAGTGTGGATTTTGATATTCCACTTATGAAGGTTTATGTAGATGATACTATTCTTTTGATACCTGATGATAAGACCGAATACATCTTGAATTTATTCAATTCCTATAATGGTAATTTGCGATTTACAATGGAGGTTGAAGTTGATTACACCATACCATTTTTAGATTTGTTGGTTATTAGGGTGTGTCAGGATTTGGAGTCAGATTGGTACACGAAGAATATCAGCTCAGATAGAATTATTAACTATTATAGTAATCACAGCATTACTCAGAAGATCAATGTTGTAAAGAATTTAGTCAACAGGGCCACTGTACTAAGTAATGAAAGATATAAAGAAAAAAACCTCCTCAAGGTTAGGAACATATTAATAGAAAACAACTACCCTTGTAAATTTATTGATAAAACCATAAACAGATTTCTCAATAGTAGATCTAACACAAGTGTCTCAAATGAATTGACCGTCCCTGAGAAGAAATTTTTCAAGTTCCCGTTTATACCTGATCTGTCGTACAGGATTAATAAAATTTTCAATCAAGTTGAGTGTGCCTGTGCTTCTTATAATGTCTGTACTACGAATAAGTTTTTCACTAAAATTAAAGATAAGATTCCCAATGAGTGGCAGTCGGAATTAGTTTATAAAATTCCTTGCAATGATTGTAATAAATCGTACATTGGTCAAACCAGACAACACCTCAAAGAAAGGATTAAACAACACAAATATGATATAAAGAACATTAACAACCAGAATAAGACTGCACTCACGGCACATGCGCACACCCAACTCCATTCTTTCAACTTTTCAGACACATCTATTTTAGACAGAGAAAAACACCTGTATAAGAGAAACATTAGTGAGATGATACACATTAGAAGCTCTTTAAGTGTCAATTTCAGAGAAGATGTTAAGAGTTTAAGTGGTTTTTATGATTGTTTACTGGGTTTAACTTGAAACCCATTTTCTTCTAGTTTTGACTTTCTATTTTACATACTATGTGAATGTCCATTTTAACCAGTTTTGTTACTACAGTTGGTACTTTGTTTTCGGTGTGGGTGACATTGACAGATTAATTGTCACTTTGTCCTGATTTAGATTTTAGACTGTAATTGTGCCTGTCACACATTTAATTTTATCTATACATTAAGGATTATTATCCAATTTTAACTAATTTATTCAATTTGCTATAGCTATTTTAATGTGTCTTTGACTGTTTTGTTCACCACCTTGATGTTTTGTAAACTTATTTTGATGTCTCTGTAAAAGTAGTTTTTGAAGGTAAGGTTAAGTAGAGATTTATTAGAACGTGTATTCATCATCTTTTAATAATTGTAGCCTTGAGAAAGAGACAGTGTTGTCTTGAAACGTTGGCCGAAAAGAGCTGTAGAAGAGAATAAAATATATAGTCCGATTCCTGATAACTGTTTTATTCAACTCATGAAAATGGATGATAACCTTGATCAGATACTGTACAACATTATGTCAAGGTACTGCATGCAGAACTGACTCATAAACTCCATTCAATAGAATAGATACTTTTGATGATAAAAAAATTAGACAAGAAATTAGTGAATTCATTTTTCAAAATATGCTAAACAGTTGAAAAAACTAAATTCATTAGAAAAAACTCAAAAACCCAAATTTATTAAACGAAGTGAAAATAGACCAAATGATCGCGTCATTAACATGTCAGAATCCCAATTTTCGAAGAACAACAATTAAAATTAAAAAAGTGAAAGAAATTCTTTCTGTTGTGTCCACAATTGCACTTAAATATACGGATGAGATTGATAAAATTACCTCTAAAATTTCAAAAACCCTTAGAAACAACAGAAACATAACTAATAATAATATTTTGAATACAATCAAATACATAAAAAAAAATTCAATCCGATGATCTTACCGTCACAAAAGCAGATAAATCAGATGCCACAGTTATCCTTTCTAGATCGAAGTACATAGAGAAAATGAATGATTTCATTAAAAATCAAGATATCGTAGAAACTCCCGTTGACCCGACGACTAAAATTCAAAAATCATTAAGAAAAACTTTGTCAGACATCTCCTTATTTAAATCTAATTATCATCCCATAAATAGGAATCCAAGCCCACCAAAACTCTACGGTCTAATAAAAACTCACAGAGGAGATGCACCAATTTGCCCAGTCGTTTTCTTTATTAGCAGCCCAACCTATAAAGGAGAGAAAAAATTAAATGAAATGTTCAAAAGGCTTACTAATTTCACTCCGATATACACAATAAAAAATTCCATAGTATTAACAACAAAATTAAAAAATTTTTCTTTACCAAATAATTCCTACCTAAAATAGAAAGGCCTTTTACTTGATAGAAGAAATATAACAAAATTTGAATATTAAAACAAATTGAAATATATTTATCTTCTACAATTTTAATTTCAAAAAAATTTTATTCAAAAAACTTTTAGAAATAAATTTATGTCTAACAAGCAATGCTTACATTTAATGGACGTATATAATCAAAACTCAATATAAAATGTCAATTGAAATAAATAACTCAAGATATATACGAAAGTAATTAAAATTATTAAATAAATATTTAAAGGAGACAAAATTTTGTTTCCGGTCTTACCTTTAACAAACACCATTTGCCTTTAAAAAAATATGAACACACTTAAATGACTTCTCAAAAAATATAATTTATTTGAAATATTTAATATATTTAAATATTCGAATAAATTATTTCAAAAATCTCTAAAAAAATGTGCACTACATCTTCAAAAAACAAATATCATTCTAGACAATCCCGTCTTCAGTCCTCTTTTAACATTCCAAATATCAAAATCAAAAACATAACCTATATCACTCACGTGTTAAAAAACTTAAGCTTCGAAATACAGATCAACTATAGAATTCAAGATTGATCTATGTTCTAACAAAATCAAAGAACAGTGTGAGTTATTTTAAGGTTCATTTAAATTCATTGACATTCTATAATGAGATTTATTGAAGCCAAAATATAATTATATATTATATATAAAATAAAATAGAAAGGCCTTTTACTTGATAGAAGAATTATAACAAAATTTGAATATTAAAAAAAATTAAAATATGTTTATCTTCTACAATTTTAATTTCAAAAAAATTTTATTCAAAAAACTTTTAGAAATAAATTTATGTCTAACAAGCACCGCTTACATTTAATAGACGTATATAATCAAAACTCAATATATAATGTCAAATGGAATAAATAACCCAACAGATATACGAAAGTAATTAAAATTAATAAATAAATATTTAAAGGAGACAAAATTTTGTTTCTGGTCTTACTTTTAAGAAACACCACTTGCCCTTTGAAAAACATGAACCCAGTTAAAGGACTTCTCAAAGAATATGATTTATTTGAAATATTTAATATATTTAAATATTCGAATAAATTATTTCAAAAATCTTTAAAAAAATGTGCACTATATCTTCAAACAACAAATATAATTCTAGACAATCCCGTCTTCAGTCCTCTTTTAACATTCCAAATATCAAAATCAAAAAGATAACCTATATCACTCACGTTTTAAAAGACTTAAGCTTCGAAATACAGATCAACTATAGAATTCAAGATTGATCTATGTTCTAACAAGATCAAAGAAGAGTGTTAGTTATTTTAAGGTTTATTTAAATTCATTGACATTCAATAATGAGATTTATTGAAGCCAAAATATATTTATATATTATATATAAAATAAAATAGAAAGGCCTTTTACTTGATAAAAGAAATATAACAAAATTTGAATATTAAAACAAATTGAAATATGTTTATCTTCTACAATTTTAATTTCAAAAAAATTATATTCAAAAAAGTTTTAGAAGTAAATTTATGTCTAACAAGCACCGCTTACATTTAATAGACGTATATAATCAAAACTCAACATATAATGTCAAATGGAATAAATAACCCAACAGATATACGAAAGTAATTAAAATTAATAAATAAATATTTAAAGGAGACAAAATTTTGTTTCTGGTCTTACTTTTAAGAAACACCACTTGCCCTTTGAAAAACATGAACCCAGTTAAAGGACTTCTCAAAGAATATGATTTATTTGAAATATTTAATATATTTAAATATTCGAATAAATTATTTCAAAAATCTCTAAAAAAATGTGCACTACATCTTCAAAAAACAAATATCATTCTAGACAATCCCGTCTTCAGTCCTCTTTTAACATTCCAAATATCAAAATCAAAAACATAACCTATATCACTCACGTGTTAAAAGACTTAAGCTTCGAAATACAGATCAACTATGTAATTCAAGATTGATCTATGTTCTAACAAAATCAAAGAACAGTGTGAGTTATTTTAAGGTTTATTTAAATTCATTGACATTCTATAATGAGATTTATTGAAGCCAAAATATAATTATATATTATATATAAAATAAAATAGAAAGGCCTTTTACTTGATAGAAGAATTATAACAAAATTTGAATATTAAAAAAAATTAAAATATGTTTATCTTCTACAATTTTAATTTCAAAAAAATTTTATTCAAAAAACTTTTAGAAATAAATTTATGTCTAACAAGCAATGCTTACATTTAATGGACGTATATAATCAAAACTCAATATAAAATGTCAAATGAAATAAATAACCCAAGATATATACGAAAGTAATTAAAATTATTAAATAAATATTTAAAGGAGACAAAATTTTGTTTCTGGTCTTACCTTTAAGAAACACCACTTGCCTTTTGAAAAACATGAACACACTTAAAGGACTTCTCAAAGAATATAATTTATTTGAAATATTTAATATTTTTAAATATTCGAATAAATTATTTCAAAAATCTCTAAAAAAATGTGCACTATATCTTCAAAAAACAAATATAATTCTAGACAATCCCGTCTTCAGTCCTCTTTTAACATTCCAAATATCAAAATCAAAAAGATAACCTATATCACTCACGTTTTAAAAGACTTAAGCTTCGAAATACAGATCAACTATATAACTCAAGATTGATCTATGTTCTAACAAAATCAAAGAACAGTGTGAGTTATTTTAAGATTTATTTAAATTCATTGACATTCTATAATGAGATTTATTGAAGCCAAAATATAATTATATATTATATATAAAATAAAATAGAAAGGCCTTTTACTTGATAAAAGAAATATAACAAAATTTGAATATTAAAACAAATTGAAATATGTTTATCTTCTACAATTTTAATTTCAAAAAAATTATATTCAAAAAAGTTTTAGAAGTAAATTTATGTCTAACAAGCACCGCTTACATTTAATAGACGTATATAGTCAAAACTCAATATATAATGTCAAATGGAATGAATAACCCAACAGATATACGAAAGTAATTAAAATTAATAAATAAATATTTAAAGGAGACAAAATTTTGTTTCTGGTCTTACCTTTAAGAAACACCACTTGCCTTTTGAAAAACATGAACACACTTAAAGGACTTCTCAAAGAATATAATTTATTTGAAATATTTAATATTTTTAAATATTCGAATAAATTATTTCAAAAATCTCTAAAAAAATGTGCACTATATCTTCAAAAAACAAATATAATTCTAGACAATCCCGTCTTCAGTCCTCTTTTAACATTCCAAATATCAAAATCAAAAACATAACCTATATCACTCACGTGTTAAAAGACTTAAGCTTCGAAATACAGATCAACTATGTAATTCAAGATTGATCTATGTTCTAACAAAATCAAAGAACAGTGTGAGTTATTTTAAGGTTTATTTAAATTCATTGACATTCTATAATGAGATTTATTGAAGCCAAAATATATTTATATATTATATATAAAATATAATAGGAAGGCCTTTTACTTGATAGAAGAAATATAACAAAATTTGAATATTATAACAAATTGAAATATGTGTATCTTCTACAATTTTAATTTAAAAAAAAATTTATTCAAAAAACTTTTAGAAATAAATTTATGTCTAACAAGCACCGCTTACATTTAATAGACGTATATAATCAAAACTCAACATATAATGTCAAATGGAATAAATAACCCAACAGATATACGAAAGTAATTAAAATTAATAAATAAATATTTATAGGAGACAAATTTTTGTTTCTGGTCTTACCTTTAAGAAACACCACTTGCCTTTTAAAAAGCATGAACACACTTGAAGGACTTCTCAAAGAATATAATTTATTTGAAATATTTAATATATTTAAATATTCGAATAAATTATTTCAAAAATATTCAAAATATTTATTCATTAATTTTAATTACTTTCGTATATCTGTTGGGTTATTTATTCCATTTGACATTATATATTGAGTTTTGATTATATACGTCTATTAAATGTAAGCGGTGCTTGTTAGACATAAATTTACTTCTAAAACTTTTTTGAATATAATTTTTTTGAAATTAAAATTGTAGAAGATAAACATATTTCAATTTGTTTTAATATTCAAATTTTGTTATATTTCTTTTATCAAGTAAAAGGCCTTTCTATTTTATTTTATATATAATATATAAATATATTTTGGCTTCAATAAATCTCATTATTGAATGTCAATGAATTTAAATAAACCTTAAAATAACTAACACTCTTCTTTGATCTTGTTAGAACATAGATCAATCTTGAATTCTATAGTTGATCTGTATTTCGAAGCTTAAGTCTTTTTACACGTGAGTGATATAGGTTATGTTTTTGATTTTGATATTTGGAATGTTAAAAGAGGACTGAAGACGGAATTGTCTTGAATTATATTTGTTTTTTGAAGATATAGTGCACATTTTTTTGGAGATTTTTGAAATAATTTATTCGAATATTTAAATATATTAAATATTTCGAATAAATTATATTCTTTGAGAAGTCCTTTAAGTGTGTTCACGTTTTTTAAAATGCAAGTGGTGTTTCTTTAAGGTAAGACCAGAAACAAAATTTTGTCTCCTTCAAATATTTATTTATTAATTTTAATTACTTTCGTATATCTGTTGGGTTATTCATTCCATCTGACATTATATATTGAGTTTTGACTATATACGTCTATTAAATGTAAGCGGTGCTTGTTAGACATAAATTTATTTCTAAAAGTTTTTTGAATAAATTTCCTACCTAGTATGCCTGGATGTGGATAATATGTTTCCAAATATACCGAGAAATGATAGCATTCATTTAGCTTCAGAAATTCTTAAAAAATCACATGTCAATCCCGTGATACACGGTGATTTCATTGCTCTTTTAGAACAATGCCTGCACAAAAACTATTTTCAACTCAGTAATAAAATATACGAACAATTAAACGGCCGCGCTATGGGCTCACCACTGAGTCCACTCCTTGCATACATATTCATGTCAAAAATTAATTAATGAAATGTCGGTATCAAAAATCAGACTCTTAGAAAATAGGCGAAAACATGCTTTACGAAAGCTCTCCTCATTTGAGAATTATTTGCAAACAAAAGACATCTGTTTTATATTTTGCAACAATCACTCGGCGAAGTAGTCCGAGCGTACGATACTTTTATGGTAATTCAATCCCAGTTTAAAGTACTCGTACATGAACCTGAAGGTATCAAAAAATTGGATGATGAATTTGCGGAGAGGTATTGGGTAGCCTTCCGCAAATCAAGGCATTTGTTGGAAAATCGTGAGTCGAACAGGACCCTGTATCGCCCCTGCAGGATCTACGACCCTATTTTGGGAATAATTGACCCAAAATTAGGAACTTGCCAAGCATGTCCCGCCAAACGAAGGATATAAAATTATATCTCCATTCAATGAAAACAGATTTCACGGTATCCTATACACCACATTTACCTGCGGCCAATCCCCTTCAAAATTCCATTTCCAGTACCAAAATGGAACCAGCAGAGAACACATCTGAGCAGACCAATAAATCATTTGGCCAAACACTTATTGCGATGTTTCCACATAGAGATCATAAAAACTCGAAGGGAACGTTTGCCACAAGGGTATTTGAAAACCTTTTGTTAGGTCATATTAAGGACGATTTGTGATCGAAACAAAATAAGATTGAATATTATTTCTTGACCTTACCTACGGATATAGAAATGCAGTTTCAAATCCGTAGAAAATTTGATTATGTATATACAACACACATATTGACTGAGGAAAATTACTGCGATCTTGTTATAGGGAGCCAATCACCCTATTAGTGTTTACAAACACACATTTCACATCCTAGCTCAGTACGGCTAATACAAAATTCAGTGAAGAGGCCTCCGAAAAGGTGTTCAGGCACTGATTTACGTAGTGCATGGCTACTCCTTCCTCTCAAAAATTTTAAGAGGAAATGGAAGAATCATATCGATAAGCTGAGTAAACCAGAATTGGATCATTCTCACAAAATAATTTTGAGGATGACTAAATATGCGGCTTCCCATAAAGAAATCGATTCGTTGAAACCCAACGTAAATAAGTATAATAAATCTCGTCTGGTTTCTCCCGACCACTTCAAGAATGAGTACTTTATACGTAAAATAGACGGTGCATTATTTCACACTCTGTTGTCACCCGATCGCGCTGTACTTCGTTTTGTCATTCGCATAGAAAAATTGCGATTTGAATATGCAGGTATATATCCAAAGCGGTTTTGGCATCACCATACATTTAAAGTAATCACTGAAGAGTCTCGCTTCGATCGAAGTATCCCCTCCTCTTGAAATTACTATTGAGACAGAACAATGGTTTATTCGCCATCGCATCGCGCTGAGGCTTTGATTCTTCCACTGCTCCACTGGAACCGACGTTGTTTATGGATTAGTATTGAATTTCCTATGCTTCCGACTGTCTTTTCCATACCTATATAAAAATTTAAAAGTAGGTATCGCAGCATCTCGACTTGATGAAATATACTTATATGCTCTTTGTCGTACCCTAGACTTCAACATCACGTGAAACTCAATTTAGTAAACATGTCCGTTAACGATAGTTTGAGATCAAAAATAATAATGTAGGTGCCTATTGTGTTCTGATATATTCTCTGGAAAAACAGTGATTAAAGAATATTCCTTACTGTCTATTGTGAAGCTGATGCATTCATAATCGTCACCAAATTGCGTATCAGGAGGTAGAAACTTTTCTATCCATGTGTTATTTTTATCATCACAATCAACTTGTTTGCCTATTGAACTATCATCGCAATCCAATGTTTTTCCTGGAAGAAATAAGAAATAAGTATCAAAACTTAAAAATTGAATCGATATTCGATCAATAAGTACAGTAAAATTATAACGAAGATCTTTCCGAAAACAGTGTAATATCTGGTGTACCAGGGAATTTGGTGGTATTTTAATTAGGATAATAAACATTCATAGGAAACAGCTGTAAATCAAACGTAAATTGAATTTTACTTCTAAGGGTTTTTTGAAATATTTCAAATATAACCAGAACAATTCTCTAAAACCTCTACAAATTTCAATCTGAAAAACCCCTCAATAAATTTTCAAAAGTGCATCGATTAAAATGTAATAAAATGTTTTTATAGACATATAAAATTATCGAAACAGATGTGCGGCAGTCAACCGATAAATAATCAAAGAAATTTAGGATATTGTATGCGATTACCTTATGAACATTATCCGAGGCAGATGTTTCGAATGGATAATTGTAAACAACAAATTTCTTTCCAGAAAATGCTCCAAATAGATTCAGAAAGTATTTCTTTTTAAAAATATATAGCATATTCTCCAGAAAACACATTTGAAATTCTTACTCATTTCTATTAAAGATTTTTCTGTGGGGGAGCATAGTTTAATAAATTATGTAAAGTTAGCTTTCCACGTTAGTTTCAGTTTGTTCCATGCGGATTAATGTTGAATAGAGGGTATGTTTCTCATTAATTGTTTTTTTATTTTACATCTAAATAACTTCCGACCGATGATAAATAGGTGGAAATTTCAAATGCTATTTCTGGAAAATGTGCTATATATTAAAAATAAAATAAATAGATATGTATATTGCATTTCTTGGAATGGATATTGTTATTCAGAAATATCCATTCGAAATTCGGAACATTCAGGAATAATTTGGAATCTGAATGCCGCGGCTAAATTCGTCAACGGGCGAAATCAGTTCAATATTTTCGCAGTTATTCACGTTTGAAAATTTTTCATATTTTTTCCACTATTCTCCAAAGAGATGCGATCGATATAAAATGCATTATTTAGAAGAAAAATAATAATGCGCGTGTTTGTGTCAAATTTTGTGAGGATCGTACCAAGAAGACAAAAAGAATATTTTGTGAGGATCGTGGTTAATATGAGGTCGATGATTCTCACATTTTTGTCAATATAAATCATCAATTTCAATCATTTTATGACATTTGGAAATCATGTTTGAGTATGAACTATTATATAAAATGTGCTAAGTCATAATGAAATCTCAGGAGTAGATGGTTTTTTATCATTTTATTCAGATATTTCCAACATATTTATCCAATAACTATTCACTTGAAGAAAATTCAACTGAAATCTTACTCTCTTAGTTGGAATGAAATACGAAAATACTTAGTTTTCTATTACTTTTTATTGACTGAATATACAGCGACTCGAGTTTCGCAGAGTTTACTACATTTTCGAACTGAATGAAAGAACTTGCATCTCAACTTTCAGGTGTTTTTTTTTAGAGTGATAGAACTTTCGATAGGTATAACTGTGATTTGACAGAAGGTAGAAGCCATGTTGTTGTGACATTTCTGTTCAGTAAGCATTGACAAATTATTATGGAAAGACTCAACAATGTTTACCAATTGTTGAAATTTATTTTCGAAATCAGTGTTCTATTCGCTAAACTTATAGAGCACTTCGTGAAATTTATGATTTACATAATCGTCCATCAGAGCAGCTTATTCGACGAACTATCGATAGATTTAGGACAACATTTTCTCTACTCGATGCAACAACAACAAAAAGACCAAGAACTGTACGTACAGAAGAAAATATCGCTGCTGTAAGTCATAGTGTTAATGATGATCCAGATTTGTCTATCCGTCGACGTTCACAACAAGTTGGACTCTATGCATCCATCACATGGAAGATTTTGCGTAAAGATCTTGGTCTACACCCATACAAGATCCAACTGGTTCAAGAACTAAAGCCACTTGACCATAATAAGCGTCGTTTGTTTGCTGATTGGGCCCTAGAACCGCTTGAAGTTGATCCGCTTTTTTATCGTAAAATTGTGTTTAGTGATGAAGCTCATTTCTGGTTGAACGGCTATGTAAATAAGCAGAATTGCATTATATCGAGCGAAAACAATCAAGAAGTTTTGCAGGTTCCATTGCATCCTGGAAAATGCACTTTATGGTGTGCTTTACACGCTGGAGGCATCCTCGGTTCATATTTCTTTGAATACGATGCTGGAGCAAATGTTAAAGTGCTCGTTACAGATCGATAATCAATGATTGTTTGTTTCAAAATTTGAATTTTATCGACCCAGAAGTGTTTTGGTTTCAACCAAATGGTACTACACCCGATGTTGCTACCGTAACAATTGATTTATTGAAAGAAAGATTTGGCGATAACATTATTTCGAGAAATGATCTAATTAATTGGCCTCCAAGATCATGCGACATAATTCCACTGTATTATTTTCTTAGGAGTTATGTCAAGTCATTGGTTTATGTTGATAAACCAGAAACAATAGACGCTTTGAAAGCCAACATAACTCGTGTTATTGATGAAATAAGGCCTGAATTACTCGAAAAAGTGGTCCAAAATTGGTCTGGTCGATTGCGGTTCCTCAAAGCTAGTCGTGGTGAGCATATACCGGAAATTATTTTCTAAACATAAATGTTATAAAAAAAATTGGCTTCAGTCTCAATTTAAATGAGTTTCATTTCAATTTAAATTTCTATCACTCTAAAAAAGACACCCAATATTATATATATTCGTTAAAGGTTTGTGGAAATCTTCGTTATGTGGGGTATTCTTAAAACGTGATTGTGCTTGAATATTTCTATGGATTCCAGGATGTCTAGTTTTTTTTATTTTTACTTCTAGGTGCAATATCTCAAGATTGTCTGATTCTGGGAATATATGATTGGCTTCGAAAAAATGTTTCGTAAAATTATACTTATCTTTCCGGTTCCAAAATGAATATTAAAGTTCTTGAATGAAACGATCTCCCGGTTCGACTTTTATACAGGTATGGAAAGGACAGTCCGAAACATAGGAAATTCAATGTTAATCTAGAGGACCACGAATGTCCAGTGTAGCAGTGGAAGAATTGAAACCTCAGCGCAATGCGATGACGAATAAACGACTGTTCTTCTCAATGGCATTGAAGGGGATACTTCGATCGAAACGAGACAATGCACTACTTTCAGCAATCAGAATCATTCGCAGTTCAAACGTGGGATTCGTTAGAACATATCGGTTGAAAATAAAGTAAATCGAAATGTTCTGTGTAGAAGAAAAATTCAGTTCATAAAAAGGTACTTTGATGGTTAATCAATTCAAAAGTCAAAATATTAATTTGTTTCCATTATGCATTTTTTAGAATTTGGTTTTGTTTTCGAAATTCTTATTTTCGTAGAATTTATTTTATTTTCAAGCCAGTTATGGCGATAAAGAACCCTAGCACTCATTTTCACAGAAGAAATGATTTGTGTCATTAATCGTGGCAAATGAATTTCTTGCATACAAAGGAATAAGATTGTCGTATTTATTTTCAACCGATATTACCTAACGAATCCCACGTTTGAAGTGCGAATGATGCTGATTGCTGAAATTGGTGGAGCGCCTCGTTTCGATAGAAGCATCCCTCCACTGCCATTGGGAGAACAGTTATTTATTCGTGATCGCATGGTGCTGAGGTTTTGATTTTTCCACTGCTCCTTTAGATTAACACTGAATTTCCTATGTTTCCGACTGTCTTTTCCATACCTGTACACGCTACTACACTGTAGATAACTTAATTTATCCAGAACTATTCAACCGGTTGTTTTTATCTTTTGCATTATATACTCGAGAACAAACCAAATGCAGAAGTATGAATATAATCGAAAATATCCTGACAAAAAATAACATCAATTCGTTTTCTTTTATATTAGGATATACCAAATTTAAAGCTATCAATATTAATATCCTTGTTAACTTATCTCTCATCTAGTTTGTTGATCTATACTATTAGTTATATATAATAATTCCAACACCAATTCTACACAGACTACTTATATATTATATTGAGTATATCTTAGGGAATAAAATCCTACGTTGATTCCGAAATACGAAGGCTATTTTGATATACTGGCAATATTTCTCATCAGCTACAAATCTTAGGCAATTTCGATCACACAGAAATTCCATTTGCAATAAACTCATTGCAAATTTACAATCCTGATATAAAAGAAAATTTTCAATAAATTTCCTTAAAGTATTTCTGAGAAAATTGCTACATACCTCAAAAATAAATATAATTTGAGAACTTTCATTTAAAACCAATTCAGACTTAAGTAAATTCATTAAAAATAAAATAAAGACTGTACACATTAAGATGAGAAATTCGGGGGTTTATAAGTTAACCTGCGGAGATTGACTAAAGTTTACATAGGACAGACTGGAAGAACTTTCCGACATAGAAATAACATCAATCCGGCCATGAAAACGAAATGTTTACCCGAACTTCACCCGAATATATAAGTATGTATGTTCAAGTTCACTGTGAAAGAAGAGGAATAGTTTATTTTGTTTGTGTTAAATTGTGAAATTGTATAGGGAATAGCTCAAAACAAGTGTATATTCACTTCCAAAGTTTTGATGCTTAGTTTCTGGCTTCATATGTGTAAGTTGCTGAAATAAAATTATTGTCCTAATGATTAAACAATAGTAACTTTGACAAGCAAAAATATGGACTTGGCACAGGTTCACCTCTCAGCCAACTTCTCGCAAAAAATAGCTTAAATGTTTTCAGAAACTAACATAAAAACCGCTTTCACGGCTCACATAAAATTTCTATCCTCTTTTGTAGTGGAAAAGACAAAAATAACCGACTGAATAATTCTGGAGTTTATAAAAGTTTATAAATTAAGTTATCATTAGTGCAGTAGCGTATAATAAGACCAAAAAGAAATTTTTTCCAAAAAAGGGTTCAAAGAACATTCTTCATTAAGAAACCTTAAAGCTAAGTCTAATTTGGCGAAACATATTTTCGAAGCCAATAATTTCTTCCCAGTATTAGACAATCTCAAAATATTGCCAGTACTCCTAGTTTGATATTGAAAAAATTCAAGAGTGTATGTTACTAAGATATCTATGATACGAATTTCTGGTCTCAAAGACTGCACAATGTCAGTTTGATAATTAGTTCTTAATTAGGAGTGGAAATTTATACCAATGTAGTAAAAAATAATATTATAACTAGAAAGCTACTAACAGTTCTTTGTGTTTGACTCTTTTTCATTCTAGCAGATAAATAAATGGAAATATGTGACACATACCTAATCCCACATAAAGGGTCACTAATAAGAAGATGATGGAATTTTTCATTGCGAAAACTGTATAACGAACTATTTTCAAGCTTTTTTGACCTGGAATGAGACTGTGCCGAGGTATCGATTGAACGTTATTATATGATAAATATATAATCTGATAAGCTCTGGATAAAACAATTAAGTTTTATCAATTCATTCGTTAAAAGATATAATGTAGCAAATTCTAAGAATTCTCCATATTTTGATATTTTTAGTCCAGACAATTTTTTGAATTACTGCTCGACGGAAGGTTGCCTGGTACTCAATTCTTGACAGAATTTGCAATTCTGGCGCATACGCACATCTAAAATTTGTATGAAGGACCTCTAGTTTGTTTCCTTTCGCTTCCAGGTGTAATATCATCCATCACTCATCTTTCTAAAACAAAAAAAATCATAAGTAAGAAGACATTCTTTATTTGCTCGTTCGTTTCTCTTGAAAGCCTTCAAGAAACAATTAGTTTTAAATTTCAA
Source organism: Megalocaria dilatata (assembly GCA_034642435.1). Lineage (NCBI taxonomy): Eukaryota > Metazoa > Arthropoda > Insecta > Coleoptera > Coccinellidae > Megalocaria > Megalocaria dilatata. The sequence continues at coordinate 42,772,003 of CM067859.1, read as the reverse complement.
CTCATTTCTTTAAATAAGCCTAAAAAGAAACAAAGGCGTCGTCGATTACAAAAAATCAGTACGTTGAACTAGTCAGAAAATTCTCTATAAGAACTGCATAATTTCAGGAAAAGAACAAAAACTGGGATCATTTATCAAGATTCAATTATAATATGTGTATATGAAGCTTTCGAAAATCATTATTCCAATTGTGAATTGCTAAATGAATACTGAAAATTTAAATTTAGTGTAATGTTAACTCAAATAAATAATTCTTTGGTTTACCATGTATAAATAATGTTAAGGAAACCAAGTAATTATATATTATGAATAAAATAAAATAAATAGAGGTTTATACTTGATAGAAGATATATAAAATTGCTTGAATATTTTAATATTAGCCTTCTACATTTTAATTTCAAAAAATTATATTTAATAATTATAACTTCAGGAATTTAATTAAATTAATGTCATATAAGTTCCACTTATATCAAACGACATGTAAAATAGAAAGTCATTATAAGACATCCAAATGATATAACAAAATCCAATAAATGGAAATCATTAACCAAAATCCTATAAATTAAATATTTTGAATAGACAAAATATTTGTTTCTGCTCATCAATCTTATGAAAACAGATATCTTTCAAACATGTTTAAGATAATCTTAAGAATATATGTCGTTTGATATAAATGGTACTTATATGACATTAATTTAATTTCATTCCTGAAGTTATAATTATAAAATATACTTATTTGAAACTAAATATGTAGAAGGCTAATATTAAAATATTTGAATAGTTTTTTATACCTTCTATCAAGTATAAACCTCTATTTATTTTATTTTATTCATAATATATAATTATTTGGTTTTCTTAACATTATTTATACAGTTAGTCCTTGTGCTATAACAGAGGCCGTTAAATTGCTTTTCAATCTTTCAGATCAATCGTAAACCACAGAATTATTTATTTGAGTTAACCTCACACTCCATTTAAATTTTCATTATTCATTTACCAGAAGCTTTCTGAATTGTTAAAAGGTGAGATAATATTTTTGTTGATTGATATTATAATATTGAATATGAATATAATTGAGTACTGACGAAGCAGTAACTTAGTTAAATATCCAATAATATTGAATATTCTAAGTAAGATAGTTTTATGATGAACTTCTTAAAATTATTTTAAACATTTTTGAAAGATATCTGTTTTCATAAGATTGATGAGCAGAAACAAAAATTTTGTCTACTCAAAATATTTAATTTATAGGATTTTGGTTAACAATTTTTATTTATTGGATTTTGTTATAACATTTGGATGTCTTATAATGAAAGTTTATTTTATATGTCGTTTGATATAAGTGTTACTTATATGACATTAATTTAATTTTATTCCTTAAGTCATAATTAGGAAATATTTTTTTTGAAATTCAATATGTAGAAGGATAATATTAAAATGTTCAAATAATTTTATATACCTTCTATCAAGTATAAACCTCTATTTATTTTATTTCTAGTTTTTGTTTCAGATGGTTTTAGTGAAATTTTCATGCATGATAATTATTTTTTTCTCAGCACACATGACCAGTATAATATACGTAGTTTGAATTGAGAAAGGTATTTTCAAGTCTTCATAGGATGAAAAATTGTTAACTTATTTTGCTTAGTGTTCACATAAACTGATTCGAACCCAACTGATTAGTTTCAGATTGTTCACAGCTAGCTAAATTTGCAACGAAAATTGACCAAACATCTCTTGAAAGTACATTCATTTCCGTGTTAACCATAAATCAATCATATTTCGTTATTAGTCGTAAGATTTTTATACTGTTTATCATCACTTTAAGGTCCAAATCACCTTTCCACTAAATAATAGCCATTATACTATTGAGCAATGAAATATTTTTATTTGAATATTCCCTGTTTACCTCCAATAGCATAAGGAAATGAATATTATTGATTCATATAGATCATCACTCTTTTTTGTAATTTTATCACTATGAAATAAAAAATATTCAGTCGTCTTCCTTGCAATTTGTGGATGGAGAATTTGAGTTGATACCAATAATAACAATCATTTTGTGTATGGAATTGTTTTCAACATTTATACTGAGTTTTCATAAAGGTTGAATAAAACAAATACTAGTTGATTGCCGAACTATATATGAATTATAAAAAAATTTTTTACGTACGATGAGGTTTTTCAACTTACTCATTTGTATTTTGAAGAACAGAACCAGATGAACACCATATTGTTTGAAGAAGAATGGAATGGAATTTATTCGATATTGAAGTTAAAAGAAAATTATAAAGAGTCTTTGTCAAACATTCAGTTAGATTCCCTTCGAAATAGCTTATAAATAATAGAAAGATCAGTAATTATATATTGTACTTAACGAGGAAAAACTCTAATTTAACTATCCTGATACTCGAGTTAGGAGTTCAGTTGTGTTCTGGGTAGGCTTTGTTACTGCGATCTGACGCCACTTTGGGGGACAGCACTGTTAATTTTCGACCCAATAGTGAGGTGGTGGTGGTCGACACACGCCCAATTAGAAATTTTTTTTCCACCTGAACAGTATTCGAAACTGAACCTTCCGGTCACGAGACCAATGCTCTACTACTGAGCTGCCCGCACTCATATTCATTAATTAACTGTAGAAAATGTAGATACATAAGCAACATGATGCCAATTGAAACCATCCATTTAGATGTTTTTATCATTTAAAATACGTTGATCGATGTGTTCTGGAAGCTCACAGCACTAATCATGTAAATCTTCAGCACAATGGTAAGTATATAAAGCGACATGCATTTTTAGTTTTTAAGAGATTGGCCCATCATCCAAACTTATTGAAAGACGGTTCTTGAAATATTATTCAGACAATTAATGTATTATGTAATCAACAATTATATCATATACTGAATTGTTTTAGCCGTTACTATTTAGTAGTTGGTCATAATTAAAACAAATTGTAGAAATTACTATGTTTTACTAGCAATAAAAATATATATTACACATTTTCTTGTGACTCGAGTTTCGGGAAATTAACTATCCCATCATCAAACAACTGAAGGCCTAACAGTGGTACAGAGGTATTTAAACAACAGTGATAAATATTTTGAAGATTCTCGGTAACACCTAATAATGGTACAGAGGTTTACAAGCGAAACGTGATAAAAAACCGGGTTAAAAAAGAAGGGCCTTCTAACAGATATCGGAATGTCGGCAATCGACGAAGAAGGTTGTTAAACAGATGGTACCCATTTAAATATCTCTAATAATTTTTGGGGTTATATAGCGCTGTACAGTCATTCATTATTTGTACATTATTTTTTTGTATATCTCAAATATTTGTATTTACATAGCTCCGTACAGTCATTCATTATCTTTCACATTATTTTTATTGTGAACGTATTTGAAAATTTTAATAATCAAGTTTCTTTTCTTTTGAATCTACATGTGAAATTTTTCTTAAGATTTTCTTTTGTCGAAAGGAATTACTGTTTTCTAAAGAATGAGTGGCAAAAGTTGAATTTTTGTTTACTTTTCATTATATTCATTTTATGTTCGTTGAAAAAGGTTTTAAACAGATGTTACTTTTTAAATATCTCAAATATTTTCGATTAACATAGCTCCGTACAGTCATTCATTATTCTTACATTATTGTTATTGTTAACTAATTTGAAAATTTCAACATATTCTAGATAATCCAGTTTCTTCCCTTTTGATTCTACATGTAAAATTTTAAGATTATCTATTGTGGGAAAGGAATGACCGTTTTCTAGACAATGAGTGGCAAAAGTAGAATTTTGTTTATTTTTCATGAAACTCATTTTATGTTCGTTGAACGTCGTCTTGAAGGAACGTCCTGTTTGTCTTATATATTCATTACTACACTTAGAACAAGATAACTCATAAACTCCTGATTTGTGTATTTTTGGAGTAGGGTCCTTAGCGTGAAATAGTACCCATGATAATTTGTTTCGCGTTTTGAAGGCAATATTGACATCTGATTTTGAAAAACTATTGGCCACTTTTTGACTTATGCTACCAAAGTACGATAGAGAAATGAATTTTGTATTTTCTTCAGTTTTTATGATGGGATAAATTTGGCTCATAGCTAATTTAGGTAGTTTCTGTCGAATTAGATTATCTATTATATTGAGGTTGAAACCGTTGCTCGCGGCTATTGATTTTAGTTTGATCTTCAGCTTCGCGGTCATTTTTGACGTGACAACGTCTTATAAATTGGTTTGCCGGGTGACACTTCAAGAAACTGCGTTACGCTCCGCTCACGTTATGCGCTCACAATGAGAGCGAGTGAGAGGCACGCGTCCCTTCCACTCGGGCATGGTTAGCCCGCCTAAGAGCGAGAGAGACATACATAAAAAGTGAAAGGCACGCGTCCCTTCCACTCGAGCACAGTTAGCCCGCCTAAGAGCAAGAGAGACAGAGCGAGAGAGAGAGAGAGAGAGAGAGAGTGAGAGAGATAGGCATACACACCGGTTCATGTCTTGCGCTTCTATTTTGCTTAGGCGCCTGCATACAAGTTTACACGTTGCCAGTTAATTGTAAAACGATTGTGTAGTGATAATGTGAAGGTAGTTTCGTCCATCGCAACAATTCAAACAGCAAAGGTAAATAATTTCAGACTGATAATATAACATGATGAAATAAATGACTAAGACATAAGTGAATAGGTTATGTTGTAGTAATCACAATGTTGTGGTAGTTTTCAATCAAAAAAGTAGTAGAAATCGTTTCTCAATCAATAATAATTTGTTTAACTTGAAAAAATGAGCGCGACTTGCTATGTAAAAAATTGAAATAACAATGTTTAACCTCCAACCTGTCAAATCGAAACTTTCAAACATTCAAACCGAGACGACTAATCACTGCGCAAGGTCGTAAGCGCGCGATTTACAAATTCAAAGATCAAATGTGAATTAGTTTTCTCCTTTTAGAAAATACACTTTGAATTAAAATCGATTGATATTAACAATTAATGTGATTTAAATAAATGTTCTAACTTTTAAATTTAGTTTTTATATTTATAACAATGTAAAACAAGTTAAATTTATTAATAACTTATAACAACTGATTGATAAATAAAATTTTGTTAATATGAAATTCAGTGCGAGATTCTTTGTATAAATTAATGTTTTAAATATAATTCTTCGTATAAATAAATGTTTTAAATTGTTACTATTATTTCATCCTTCTTCCTACTATACGAATGAATATTCACATTAAAATTATTTTACCACTCAAAGTCGTTGTCACGTAAAACTTTCGCCCGTATACCGACTTTACAGGCAACAAATTTTTTTGATAAGGGTAATGCGAAGGCTCTATGGATTATCGATTGATACGCTGACATTTTTTGTGAATATGGGTGATTGGAATCAATAGGAATACATATATCAGTGGATGTGAGTTTTCTGAACACGTTGAATTCTATTTTCCTATTCGGGTGTGATATCCAGAGGTCTAAATTTAGAAAATTAGAAAAAGAATCGAAGAACAGTATTACTTTTTTGGACCTCTCGATATCACACTCAAATAGAAAAATAGAATTCAACGTGTTCAGAAAACCCACATCCACTGATATATGTATTCCTATTGATTCCAATCACTCATATTCACAAAAAATCTCAGCGTATCAATCGATGACATAACATAGTACTTTCTACAATTTGTTCTTATTATATCATAGTCACTTACTTTTTTCATTCAAAAAATAGCTACGTATTTATTAAGAGCGCCTAACGATATATTTCCGATTGAAAGAGACTGTTGCCGCGCTACTTCGTCGCCTATTACTGATTCAACAATTTGAAGTTTAGATGATTCACCTTCACCCAAGATTTTCTGTGCCGTTTCAATTTTATTATTAATTCACTGTATCCTTCGGCTGTAGAAGAATTTTTACAACCTCCATGACGTTTCAAATGAAGGATATCACCTCCTCCATCAACTGAAAGAGTAGCTGACGTGCGAAGAAAACTGTGACCTGTATATAAAATTTTTAATCTGATAAATTCAAATGCTGGGCGATTTGACAGGGTATTTTTTCAATTTTATTCATTCCCACCACTTGTTTAGTGCATTTTCCGTTACAATATCGTAGAAATAAACGATATTGGGTGACGTCATCTGATGTTCTCAACGCAACATACCTTCTGTAGTATGATGAAAAATCAAATTCTTTACTATTAGTAACAGAAAAGACAGGACTTTTTCTTGTTTTTGTGTCAGGAATTTCCACTCTTAATAGCGAATCTCTGTTTTCAATGTCTTCTATGTTTATTTTCACAAGTTCATCTCGTCTACATGCACCAAAATCTCTCATAATCAATACTACCTGTCAATAAAATAGCTTATTGATATTTATAGAGTAATGAATAGTATTATTTACCTTTTTCATTAAAAATACTTTAATCTGTCGCTTCACAGAGGAATTTGAACAATTCAATTTGGTGAAAAATTTTAATTTTTTTGAAAATCAATTTGAATGTGAATCAATACTTGATAGAAGTAAAATTTAAATGACTTTAAGTTCAGAATTATACATTGTAACTTCTACAATATATATTGAATCTATATACAGAAACCATCAAAATGATCCTTATATGTATAGGATGTATAGGAATATAAAATATTTTTCAATATGTTGAAAAAACTCTTTTTATATCCCGACATGAAACGTATTAATAAGAATTTATTAACAAAATCTATATAAGTATGTATATTAACATATAAATACAAGAAAATCCACTATTCCGAAATTATTTAAACTTCTCAAAGTTAAGGATCAAATGAAAATAATTGAACGAGAATTCCAACATTTGATGGCTATTTCGGTTTCTTGACCTCTTCAGAAATGTATTGAATTCAGATTAAAATATATCACAAGATCATAATTAGGTCACCAAATAAGATAACACCTGAAATGAATAAACTCGAGGTTAGCTCGGAAGTATCCAAAATAAAACAGAACTGATCAACGTGTTGTTACTTTTAACCTATAACCATATGTTTCTCGGAACACAGAAAAACATAACAAAAATTATTCGCCGCATATAATGTCCCATGACAAGAAAAATAACCAGAATTTCAAAAATAATGAATAATTAAGAAATTGTGGATAATTACAATCAATATGAATTTGTGATTTGATGAAAGGTAGAAGCCATGTTGTTTCGACATTTCTGCTCAGTAAGCATTCACAAATTATCGGGGAAAGACTCACGCCGCAACAGCGTTTACAAATTGTTGAAATTTATTTTCAAAATCAGTGTTCTATTCGCCAAACTAATAGAGCACTGCGTGAAATTCATGGTTTTCATAATCGTCTAAATTGAATTGAAATCGATCGCTAAAGTTTGACATAGAATAAAACTAGTGTGTTTTTGTATACCTATTATATTCGTTAAAATTCAAACAAACTATGGAAGCATTCATTGCAAAATTTCCAGTAATCGATTTTCACATTTTTCTCTATATGCCAATTTCTTATCACTGAGGAAGTTTTGCAATGCGAGAAAAAGGTGGTAATCCTTTGGTGCCAGGTCCGGACTATCAGGTGGATGCATTGAAACTTACCAACCAAGCTCCCAGAGTTTTTGGCGAATCCTTACGGATGTGTGTGACCTAGTTTTGTCCTGATGGATCACAACACATCTTTTGTTAATCTATTCAAGCCGTTTCTGGTCAATCGCTAGCTCCAAACGGTTCAATTATAGACAGTAGAGATACGAATTTAGTGTTCGGCAATATCGAAGAAACTCATAATAAATTATTCCTTTCCAGTCCCACCAAATGCACAGTGGTGTCTGTCCGTTAGTCCTGGGTTGGCCACCATTGGAGCTGCTTCACCGCGCTTTTACTACGATCATTTTCGTATAATATTGTCGTATGGACCCTTTCCTCATCTCCGGTTACTATCCGTTTAAGAAATGGGTCAATTTCATTCCGTTTGGCCAAGATTTCGCAGATGAAAATTTGATCCATCATGTTTTTTTATGTTAGTTGGTGTATAACTCAAATATCGGGCTCCATCTTTAATCCAGCAAAAAGTTTAAAACTGTTTTATGATGGTCTCTTGCTCCTGGGCCATGCTACGACTACTGATTTTATCGATACTTAACGGAAACCACGCGCGTAATTAGCTGTTACAACATCGCAACCATAAACACTATTCAAAATTTCAGTAGCCTGGCATTCATTTCAAAGAAAAACTCCAAAACGTACCGAATTCTCTCTTTGTTGACTTCCATTTTTAACATCTCGTTACTCCCAACTGAATGGACCAAACAAAAATAGCGAAGAAATTTTTGCAGTGTGAAATATATCATCTTGACAACGAGCATAAATCTGAAATAGTTTGATCGATACTTTTTTCATGTATAAGGTTCTTCGGAAAGTATTTTCGTTTTTTTGCCGACAAAGGATTTAATTCTATTTTTTCGAACCCAACGCAGCACAGTTAAGCCGCATATTCGTTTATATGTTATACCAAGGCTTGTGTTTGAAAAAGTTCAATTAATTCTACGCAGTAGTTTTTGGTTGGTGCCCTTTTGAACATGGAGAGCTTTTTTGTCATATTTTACTTTTTAATTATAGAAAAAGTACAAATGCTGTTCAAGCCAGAAAAAAATCAATCGGTGTGTATGGAGAAGATGTATTGCCAGAATTGATTAGCAAAATTTCGATCCGGCAATTTTGATGTACCACGATCCGGAGGCCTGTTGAAGCTGATAAGTTGAAGCAAATCTGCGAATAACCACACGTGAGATCGGTGAGATGTTAAATTTATCGAATTCAACTGTTTATGACCACCTGAAAGGCCTGGGTTCAACCTCAAAGCTTGATATATGGTTTCCCCATGTTTCCACAGAGAGAAATTTGTGTAGTCGCATTGACATGTGTGATTCGCTTACCAAACGTCACGAAAATGATTCATCTTTGAATCGCATCACCACTGGAGATAAAAAATGGATTGTATACAACAATGTCAAACGTAAGAGATCATGAAGCAAAAAAAGATGAACCGTCTCAAAGCATTTGGAAAGGCAATATCCATCAGGTTATGCTGTCTTCTTGGTGGGATTTTAGAGGAATAGAATTTTTGAGTTTTTACCGGATAACACAACAATTAATTCGGAAGTCCACTCTCATCAGCTGGACGAATTGAATGATGCACTTCAACAGAAATGGCCAGAATAATTCAACAGAAAAGGTGAAGTGTTTCACCAAGATTATGCGAGACCCCATACAAGTTTGGTCACTCGCCAAAAACTTTTACAGATTGAATGGGATACACTGCCACACTCACCATATTATCCAGATCTGGCGCGTTCAAATTATTATTTGTTCCTATCATTGCAAAATTTTTTGGGCGGTAAAACTTTCACTTCAAATCAAGAGGTCAAAAATCACCTGCATTAGTTTTTTTTTTTCCACCAAAGACCAAAAAGTTTATGAGCGTGGAATCATGCTTCTACCAGAAAGATGGCAAATGGTGTCGAACCAGAATGGCCAATATCTGCTTCAATAAAATATTTATTCATTATTCAAAAAATGGTCTTTTATTCTCCCAAAAAAAAAACGGAATTACTTTCCGAACAACCCAATATTTTAGGTCCCTTGAAGCTCTGAAATGAATAGGGTATTGTGAGGGAGCTGCAACCTCTTTATTCGGAAGGTGGTGTTTCGTTCCGAATTGCAACACCTGAACTCTTCAGATAGGCAATGGGGAGTAAGTTTGCTTATGACGTCTGCGACTTTGTTTCACGTCGGAACTCGGTTGTCGAATGCTTGTACTCTGCTCTACTTGAACCCGGCAGGGACGGTGAGTTATTATCTGAAACCGGTCGCGTCCTCTATGTGATATGACGGGAAGCTGCAGCAGAGCAGAGTAGAAAGCTTGGCTTGGAGCGAGGCACGTTGCCACACTCTTCATTTACATTCGGTCAAGAAAGTGCCGGGAATTATCGATTTTAATCTGGCGGGGCAATGAGGCAGGTAAAATTTTTTTTTTCCTAGGTTGGTACCACTGTCCTCAATTACTATGCTAAGCTTGAGCGGGATCTGTCAACTAGTGTGTTTGCAACAGCTGATTAAGTCAGTCGATGTCAGAGTGCGTGCCGATTTTTACTATGGGTGATTACGTTGAGCAAAGAATTTGTTTAAAGTTTTGTGTTGCAAATGAATTTTCGTGTGCCGATGCATTGAAAATGTTGCAAAAGGCCTTTGGTGATAATGCTCTATCGAAAACTCGTGCATATCAGTGGTACAGAGCCTTCAAGGACGGTCGTGAAGTGGTCGAAGACTTGCCTCGTTCGATCGAAGATAACGTCGATAAAATTAAGGAAAGGGTGCTGGAAAACCGTCGTACCAGCTTGAGAGAGATAGCACATGATCTTAAGATATTCCACTAGTCCGCACGTACGATTTTGATTGATATTTTGGGCATGAGAAAGGTGGCCGCACGACTCTTACCGAAAGACCTGAATTTTCTTCAAAAACGTCATCGCGAACAGGTTGCTTCAGACATGCTGGATCGCTGTAATTTCGATTCTACATTCATGGAACGCATTATAACTGGTGATGAGACCTGGGTCTACGAGTACGATATGCAAACAAGCCAGCAATCATCGGAATGGGTGGCAAAAAATGAGCCGAAACCGAAAAACCCACGCCAAAGCCGCTCGAAAATGAAGGTGATGCTCATTGTTTTCTTCGATATCGTGGAGTGGTGCACTACGAATTCGTTCCAAAGGGTCAGACGGTAAACAAGGAGTATTGTTGTATTGCGTTATGAAACGTTTGCGTGAGCGTATCCGTAAGAAGCGGCCAAATTTGTGGGCGAACAACTCATGGCTTTTGCATGACGATAACGCGCCTTCTCACCGAGCTACGATTGTGACTGACTTTCTCGCCAAAAACTTAACAAACGTGCTTCAGCAACCATCGTATTCGCCGGATTTGGCTCCCTGCGACTTTTTCCTCTTCCCAAAACTAAAATTGCCCCTTCGTGGCGCCCGTTTTGAGTCGATTGAAGCCATAAAACAAAATTCGGCGCGAGAGCTAAAGTCCATCCCGGAAAGCGCCTATAAAAAATGTTTCGATAATTGGAAGTGCAGTTGGCATAGATGTGTTGGAGCAAATGGAGCCTATTTTGAAGGCGACCCAATAAATTTTGACGATTAAATGTAAAAATGTTGTTTTAATTGAACATTCCCGGTACTTTCTTGACAGAGTAGTAAGTTATGGAAAATACCAATATTTTCACAAAATCTATCTTAGAATAAAAATATCTTTCTATTCTCGACTGAAAATCCAATTCTTGATCATGACTCAAAATTCTTGCTCCTCTTCTGTTTGAAAATATCTACGTAGATTTAATCTCGGAATTTTGAAACTTGTACAAGCCTCTATAGTCACCAGCTCGTAAAGCTGTAAAGCTTGTCCTAAATCGCCAGCCCCTCATTATTTCTGATTTCTGCAAAGTTTATTAGCCACTTTAAAATATGAAAACAATAATAATTCTACAGAATTGATACGCCTTTGCCTCGTATCTGGTGATATGGTAGAATCTGGCTTTTTTGGGCCGGACTATATATAGCATCTCATTTGTGGTTGGACACGTAAACAATTCTATTTCAAAAATTTTGAGAATAGTTTTCTGAATATCTGAAGAGTAAATTTTGAGCATTTATAAATAAAAACATAAATAATACAGAACCATTCACGTTAAGCGGAAAACTGATATACTCCAAATTAATACTGTCTGAAATGAAGTCCAAAAGTGCGGATAAATTTTCATAATTGCACACTACGGAGTGACGATTCGACTCAAACTGCTCTACTGCTGTCGAATTTTTTTGCCGGATGGAAACTTTTATGAAACAGATAATAATGGATCTGTTTAACATAACAGAAATGCCATCAGTGTTTCTTTCAGGTACATTTCCTGGGGGGCCAGTGTCCCGAAGCTGTGCAGGTACCCCCCGGGGGAAAATTCAGAGTGCCTAGAATCAGTTACGACGTTTTACTTCACGAACAAAAAGTTCATATATTCAAAATGCTGAAAGAGGAAGTAATTTAGGGTCTAGTCTAGAGGAATACCGACGAATTAAACTATTATAAAAAACCATTAAAAATGCCGATTCGTGTCATAAATAATATTCAAGTCGACAAGACTGCAGTTTCCTATCTTTACGAGTTTTTCGCGTGGATGGTGTTTGTCGACATGATTGAACTTGTCGGCATACTATGATAAAAGCGCCAACTGATGTTGTTTTGTAGATACTACTTTTGATGTTTCAGCTTTTCATTTATTCTTCTTATTCTTGGTTATTCTTGAAACAAATCTCCGTTCGTTACGTTGTGTTACTTGTGTTGTCCTATAGAGTCTTGATATTTTCAGGGTAGGTCACGAATGCCTCGTATCGTTTACGAAAAAATATGTTCTGGATATTTTCGAAATTTTGTGAAGTGAAGAAACATAATGCGAATGAACCCTCTGTTTCGGGTTATTTGAAATAATGGAATATTTTCGATTACATCGAAAACTGCTATCGATTTACCGATTTTAAACGGTATAGCCAGTTTATCATCAGTACAGTTCCTAATATCCATATTCATGCATTCTCTCCAGAATATTGGAGGTATTTGTAATTTTCCTTTCAATCACAGATTGAGGCTCGTCAGAAAGTCACTACAATGAAAAGAACAATAGACTGCTACTTTCGTGTTATACCGAAGAAATCCAGAGGTCAAAAGGAAACGAGACCTACAATTGTATCAGAACCGTAACCTGATGCATCCGCATCCATAGAACCAAGGCCGTCCCTTCAACCTCCTGATTCGCAAGGGGAAAACATGGCTGGTCCGTCGTCTGCTGGTCTCCTCTTTATGAAGCTATTTAGCCCATCTGGTAAAGAAGATGTACGTCGACAATATAACAAAAATTGGCAGAAACCATATAGTTGGTTGGAGTACGATGAGCAAAAAGGTGGAGCATTCTGTAAACTATGTCGAATGAAATATTTTTCGAAAGACAGTATTTGTAGCTGTTCCTTTCATATCTTTCGAAAAGACATCAGGAAAGAATGGCAGATTAGAAAAACATGAGCATTCATCTGCGCAAACTTCTAGTATTGAAATGGAAAAACTCAGAAAACAGGCATTAGAAAGACTTCTTCAGGTTTCTACTGCTACTCATCTTAAGGAATTCAGGCATAATTTCAACAATAACTATGAAATTATCCACGTCGAAAGCAAAGGTTCTAAATCAACACTTTAAGAATTTCTTGACAACAACAGGTACAATGCCCGTAAAATCCTCTTGAATGAACAGACAGATGTTGACAAGTCTCCAGTAATGAATATCTTTTCCTAATGGCATTTTGTAGTGACAAACTCCAATAAAAAACACCTTGAGTTTTTATGAGTTGTTCTTCCATTATTTTGTTACGTACTTAACACTGTATTTAAACTCGGTTATTTTAGACACCATCAGCCAGTAAAATGTATATACCTGAAGAAGCCAAATCGTGGTGAAACAATTGATGTATTATAAACATTTTGGTGGAAATTAAAATACCGTCTCTTATATATTTTTTAATTAAAATGAGTTTCCACCAATTAAATACCAAATCAATCAAACATCCTGAAATATTGATGGAATATCTGTTAATCACTCTCTAGTTCCTTCACCAGTAAATGAAAGTTACTTCGAGCCTCCCTGAGTATTCATCGGATGAACACAGTATTTTCTTCTTTTATTCTCAAGTAGACTTAACATAAGCATTGTTCCGTCTCATTAGAGACGGCCCTGTCGTTCGAAATTAGTTTGTCATTCGATACTTATGTCTTTTACGTTAATATGCGATCTAGCAGTTTTGAGATTGTTTCAAACTGTTTATTTTTACTCGACACTTCAGATTATTGGTTTTCTAAGAAGGGGTGCATCGAGCACCTCTAACGTTCAGTCTTTGAAAAGACTGTAAAATGATTATTATTCGTAATAGTCAAGGTGGTCGGTCGTATGTAGCACTTGCTACATCATGCATTATTATTCGTGATAATCGAAGTGTTCGCATGTATCCCTGGCTACATCATGCATTATTATTCGAGTAATAGTCAAAGTTATCGTATGTAGCACTTACTACATTATGCACTATCATCGGATAGTCAAATTTGTTGTACGTAGCTTTTGACATTTGGGTCCAAGCTATCGTGGTTATTATTGATTCATAGTAATCCAGTCGATTGCCAAAGTATTGGCAAATTCATATGTTGTTAGTGTAATAATCATTCCTTTAACTTGTTTTATATACAGTAAACCAAGAATTATGGTTTGCTGTTGTCATAGTGTAATACGAGTGCTTTACTTTAATTCCTCAACATTTGCGTTGGTTTATCTTATTAGATAAACAAAGCTAGTTCATCATCGAGATAACTACATACAAGTGCCCTTGAAGTAAAACTCTTTGTCAACTAAACAAAAATACAGTCCACTATAAGCCAACGAAATTAATCATCGAGTTAATTAATTTGCAATTGTCTATTATTTTAAAATACTGAAATAATAGGCAAATATTGCGGTAAATTAACCGTGGTACGAAATAATCATATATCCAAAAAACTTCATCAAAATCGCTATCTGACGAATACATGGGACGTAGTAGTACTCGTAGTTGGATACTATGTTTCGGCCACGCTGTATTCACTTGAAATAACGTCTGTAACGAAACACAGGTAAAATCAGTGCCTGCCTAGAGTGTGCGCGACATGACACGGCATGAACTACAAATATAGCGCAACTATGCAAATCATAAGGTAGCACTCAGAACCGTGGTTGAAAGCTACATATTACATATTATAGTAATAGGATGAAATAGAATCAGCTTTTCCAGACGAATGAAATCCCGATAAGAATCCACTTATGTCTCTATTATATGAGTCAGCGGTTATTTACGAATCATGCTATCGATTATCGCATAGTATTCTGACGAATGCATTGAATGATAAACAATCTATTGAATTCAAATTTTCCACTTGATGCTGAGCTATCAGAATAAATTCCCCTGATTAAATATTCTGACCTAAATAAGGATCGACAGTTTGCATGACCACTTAGTCTTATGGGACTGATAGAAAATTAACCTCCAGAAAAAACAGCATCCTCAAATAGGACACGCTCAACACATTAATTTAACAAAAATTAGAATTTTACGTAATTTTTTCAATGTATAGTTTTGTTGAATTAAGGAAATTACAACATTACACAAGCAATACTAACATTTACACACAAAAATTAGCAGCAGATGATATACGACGGGCGTTCAATATATTCTGGGTAAAGACATGAAAGAAAATTTTGGAGTTATTCTATTTTTCAACATAGTGCCCTAGAAATTCAATACATTTGTTGGATCGAGAAATAAGCTTCAAGCCTTGTGAAAAATATTCCTCCTCGAAATAAGTATTAATTTCACCCAGTTCTTCAACGTCGGAAAATCAGTAGTAGTCACTGGAAGCTAGGCCTGGAACGTACGGAGGATGAGTAATTTCTTCGAAACTACATTTCCGCACTGCAGCCTTCGCCAAGCGGGCCTTGTGAAAAGGCTCGTTGTCGTGTAGCAGCAACGCCCCCGCTGTGAGTTTTCTTTGCCTTTTTCCCTTAATAGCATCTGTTAAATTACGCGAAGTGGTTGCGTACGAAGCTTCTGTGATGCTTTCACCCTCTTTAGTGTATTCTATCAATAAAATATCTTTATAATTCCAAAAGAACGTAGCCATTATTTTCCCAACGAATGGGGTGACTGTAAACTTCTTAGGAGGCTGTGCACCCTTCCCAATCCACTGCATTTACTCTTGTTTACTCTCAGAGTCATGGTGATGAACCCACTTCTCATCCCTAGTAACCAACCGGTTGAAAATCGTCGATGGGTCTGCTCCATAGAGCTCTAAAAGTTCCTTACAGCACTCGACTTGCACTTGCTTCTGAAGAGCGGTGAGGTACCCATCCTGCACT
Source organism: Megalocaria dilatata (assembly GCA_034642435.1). Classification (NCBI taxonomy): domain Eukaryota; kingdom Metazoa; phylum Arthropoda; class Insecta; order Coleoptera; family Coccinellidae; genus Megalocaria; species Megalocaria dilatata. Next base: position 42,755,970 of record CM067859.1, on the reverse strand, counting down.
GACCTTAGAGAAGTTAAGGTGGTCATGAAGGATAGCATGTTTGGTACCTACGGATAGGTTTGTCATCTCTGCTGACATCTTGATTTTTATTCTGGGATCTTCAAGTACCAGCTTTTTCACTTTTCAAGCGAGGGTCGTCTTCAATGCTATCGCTGCCTCTTTTGAATTCACTTGACCACTTTTGAACGATGTATAACGACTGGGCACAGTCTTGGTGAACAGCAATCATTTCTTCCAGAATGATTTTTTTACTTTTACCCTGCTTATAGAGAAACTTTATAACGGCGCGATGCTCGATTTTCTTCATCATTGTGGCGTCAGTCATTCTGGTCGTCTTTCACTGAGGATACCTAGAATACTAATGATTTTAAATTAGTGAAATTTTACACTTATACGCTCAGATAGTATCATTACTGAATGACATACAAAGATCCCTCACATTATTAGCAAATCACCCTGATAACGAGAATACATTGAACGCTCCTCGTATAGACTGATAAATATATCTCTAAATATATCAAATATTTGACTAAAATAAAATTGAATTGAACAAACTGCTACCAATAATGGTTACAAAACATCTTTCATAGAAATTATACTAAACCAAAAACTAAACAAGAAGGCCTTGAATTCAATATACACTTTTTTATTTATTTCATTTATTTATTGATCCTAGGGATACAGACATCATGAATTCTACCATTTAGGTTACTGGCATGTGAGCATAGCTCTTTCATCAGGTAACTACTCAGCAGTCTTCACAATCTGCCCCAAGAAGCAGAGAGTGTGATAAGGGTTACGCCTTATCATCGCGCATAGAACCACTCTGAAGAGTTGAGCTCACCAGCTTCCAGTTTCGGCCTCAGTCTGAAAACCTATACCGTGACTGGTAGCAGCGAAGCACTATCCAACTTCTACTGGCTCTGAATGGTCAGTACCCGAGTTATTTAGGACGAAACTCACACGTCCGAGGGGCTTCTCATCCAACCACCCGAACGCTGTTCCATAAACCAAGATTCAAGATTGATGCTTCAATTGATCCTGGTACGAGCACCGTTAATCCAGGCTGTAAGTCAAGACTCAACTCACGAACCCTTGTGAAGTCTTTCAAGTGATCCTTCCCTCAAGCACCAATGATCTAGCCGTATCGTCGAGATCCACAAACTCCAGAAACGTCTCGCAATCGATCCTGGTTAAGGACGAGGACGGTCGAACCGCCAAGTCTCGCTAAACTCTGAAGCATTTCTCGAGATATCCTGAACATGAGTTGCTACGAATAGACAGAAGGAATACCCTCCTAGTCCAGCATGTGGACTGTCAACCAGTGCCCCCTCAAGTCCAACATCAATTGGGTGGCCAGGTCATACGAATTCTTCACAGTATGCTACATAACGCACTCGGTCATTGGACAGAAAAATCCGGAGATTTACTATAATAAGTTAGAGTACGTTAGTTTTCAGGATGAGGCCCTGTACTGCGATGGACACCCTTGTCCCTGAGTTGATCAACGCGGCTCAGCCCTTCATTCAAACTTCACGGTGAAACTAGGCCCCATTCGGTCAATCTTCCATCACATGGATCCAGTGACTGGTGCGAGTGGCATTACTTTAGGCATCGAGACTTAATCCTCCATTTCACCGGGATCAAACTAGGATTCTAGTCAAGACAAGTGCCCCCAGCGCGTCAAGCTACAACGCCATGAGATGCTCAAGAATGGAGGCGACGCCATCACAGAACAACTGACGATCCTCATCAACAAGATTCTACACTGTCACAGAATACCTGATGAATGGAGAGTGAGCACAACAACACTCCTTTTTAAAAATGGCGACAAAGAAGTACCATCCAACTATAGGGAAATTAATCTACTCCCGATCTCGCTCAAATTGACCACAAGAATCCTATCGAACAAAATCAATGAACACACATCTCTGAGAGACGAACAGCAAGGATTTCGATCAGGAAGATCATGCACGGATGCGGTATTTGTCATAAGACAAATAACAAAAAAATCTATTGAATATAATCGACCAGCTTTTATGTGCCTCATAGATATACAGAAGGCTTTTGATCGAATACAACTAGAAGATGTAATACATCTGCTTCACGATAGACTGATACCTTAGAATATTGTTAAAACGATTGAAAATATATATCAAGATAATAAGATACAAGCAGTGATATATGGCGAACTGACAGAAGAAATAATCGCTAACAATGGCATTCGGCAAAGTGACTCCCTCAGCCCTCTATTATTCAATATTATCAAGGATAAGCTGATAAAAAAGGTGGTTGAACTAAAAGGGTATAAACTTGGAAATAGAGAAATCTGAATACTGTGCTTTGCCGATGATGTGGTACTAATAGCAGAATCTGAAGACTATCTTCAGAGACTATTGCATCAGTTCAACCTAACAACGAAGAAATTTCAGATGATAATATCAACAACTAAAACAAAATGTATGACCACGTCAAAAACACCACTCAGATGCAAGCTGGAAATTGACAACCATATAGTACAGCAGGAAATGAAGCTCAGATTTCTCGGCATAGAGATATCTGGGTATGGAGATATCGAGGCAGAGGTAAGAAGACAAGCTACAAAGGCAGCACAAACAGCTGGCTGTCTCAACGACATAATTTGGAACAACAAATATATAGGAACTGAGGCAAAATCTAGGATATATAAATCAGCAATTAGACCCATCCTCACTTATATGGCGGAAACCAGGCCAGAAACCTCTAAAACGGCACAAATACTGGAAGCAACCGAAACGAAGGTGCTGCGCAAGATAGCAGGAAAATCCCTCATGGATCGCGTGACAAGCGAAAACATTAAAAGAACATGCGGAGTAGATAACATCAATGTCTGGGTGCTAAAGAGAAAGAAGGAATGGAATGGACATATAAACCGCATGGATGAGAATAGATTAGTAAAAATAACAAGAGACCGATCACTCGTTGGACGCAGGAGCATTGGAAGACCTCGTAAACATTGGAATGATAATCTTCCAACTGAGTAATTACAGGCAATGGAACGAAGAAAAACAAGCATTTTGCTTATATATAGGGAGGAAGAAGAAGAAGACCAACGGATGAATTGTTTAGCAAAGTGGCTACATTAAATGTCATTGTTTCTTGTGACTCAGCTTGTGGAATAGCAGATACAGGAAAAAACATTGAGTTAGAAAAGGATAACCTAAGAGAAAAAATTTCCATTTGAGAAAGAAATGTCATGGACGGACCATTGGTTGGACGAGGAAAAATCATTTTTCCCCTGCTGCATATCAAGCTGACCCAAATGAAGCAATTTGTTGAAAAGAACGTGAGTAGGCTTTGCATCGGTACATAGAGCAAAAGGTCTCTCAGTTGAGTACGGACAAAACTGAAACAGGAATATAAGAATATAAATAAGACGAACTCATTAGAAACTATCATTAATAAATGCCAATTAATGAAACCAGTAGATCTCCAACTGAAGTAATACATAACATTTCAACTATTTATTAACGTATTAGTGCTTTCGAACGTTGATTGATAATTTTAGTGTATACGCATCTATGTTTCTGTAAAAATTTTGTTCTCTTGACTTTGGTAATGTATAGAATATTTTTTTATAAGGAAATAATAGATATTTATGGTACTAGTGTGTTATGTTGAAAATAAGTCACGCGAGGAAGAGTTACACCACGAGGCCGTCAGGACGAGTGGAATAAATTTATCAAGTGACTTAGGAAACATAACAGACGAGTGGCATACAATGTTTTATCCAACAAGTGAAAGAAATCGTTTTTTCATGAGATAATACAAAAATGGGAGGTGTACCAGCCAGTGTGTGAGAATAAATACGTTGTTGAAGATACCTTCAAGAATTGCAATGTTTTTTTAAATTGGAGGAACCAGCGCTCTACACTGGTCACTGCCTGAGAAGGTCTTCGGCGACTCTTTTGGCTAAGATGACTGCTTTGAAGCGTCACGGAGGATGAAAGTCCTAGACGGTAGCAGAAGGATATCAAAAAGAATCGGTGCACAACGAAATAAAAATTGCAGGCAAAATACAAGGTTCTAATGTGTCAGCATCTTCCAGCACTATCAGCAACTGTACCGATATCGATGCGTCTGGTTCCAATGAACTAACGAATTCGAACAAACCCTTAGCGTTTTCCTTTAGATTCAATATTAATGAGATATATATTACAAGCAGAATTGCTTGTAATATTAATAATTGAATATAATAAGCGGGAAATGTAAAGGTAAGTGAGTAGACAGTTATGAGGTGATTTCATGCTGCTAGATTATCTTTTAGAATTTGGTCTATTGGACATCTTCTTTCACGTAAACATCATATTGCAAATTTTGCTAGAACACTTGGCTTAGACAATGGAGGATCGGAGTCGTGTATTGTTTTTCAATTAATCATGATTTTTCCTTTAGAGCTCAAACTGATGTGTAAGAGTATGGCGACGACATGGCGGGTAATATGCTCAAGCGTATTTTGCCTACCGACTTCATTTTCAGGGAGGCTCAGTTATGGCATGGAGAGGCATATCTTTTGGAGCCTACACATAGTAAAGTCCTTATCCAAAATGGGATACTGATTACTCATAGGTACCTTCCAGAGGTTTTAAATTACCATGTTATAACATTCATGGTTATTTTCAGAGAAGACGCAACCATTATGCATGACAATGCACTTCTCACACTGCTTAAATAATCTCCACTTATCTTAACGAAGTTCAATTTACGAGATTTGCTTTTTCTGCTTTAAGTGTAGATTTAAATCCAACAGAACATACTTTCCATGAGATGAGAAAACGTTGACGGAGACATGTGCCGGAATTCAGCAGCATGTGATCCAAAATTTGATCCAAAGCATTGCAAGTTGTTGTTACTGCTACTAAGGTTCTCAATTTTTTTTGTATGACCTACGACCATTTTGAAAAAATAAGAAAACTTTTTTGATTCAAGCATTTAGAACGAAATCATTGCATGAAATGATCCATTTTGCAACCCAAAAAAAAACATTTTCAAATGAATTCAAATAACAAAATGATCTTTAATTTGGGTTGGGCAGTGTTTATCAATATACTATGAATTTGTTTATGTGTTTATAGAAATCCAAAGAACGGAATTAAGAAATAAAGGATTCCAATATATTTTGAATATTTTATTACCTTCAACATATTAAAGACATTAAAAAAATAGTCAAAGCAAGCTCAGACTCAGCAAAGCTTATTGCAGCAAAGTCTGTCAAGCCAAATCTAATATATATCTACAGTAGTGTAAGAGCTGGTTAAGGGTAAATTTATTATTCTGAAGTACTGTATGTAGTTTTCACAAGAAGAATATTTCTTATTCGGACTTCAACAAGTTAATTGTTTGTAGTTGATATGAATCCATATTAATTGAAGTTTAAGGAATATATCATGAACTAAAACATTTTGACAATGATAATGGAATTAATAAGAAACTACTTATCTATCACTTTTTTTTACTTAGGATACAGTGACTCGAGTTTCGTAATTTTTTCCTCAATTAAAAACTGGTAAATGAAAAGTTGTAATTCAAACGTTTTATATATTTATCTTGATGAATCTTGTAAAGCTTTATTGCCTTTTTTTGCCTTTCGCTTCCAGATTTACTATTTTAAGGTTATCTAAAAAATAGTTGCCAAATAGTTTTTGGCAAAATTTGAGCTATCTTTTCTGTGCTTAAATGATGATTCATCTTCTTTGAATCCTTTTTGTGGAGGTTCTCCCGGTTTGTCCTACATTTAAGCAACTCTACTCAAAACAACTTAATTTATGAATTCCTGAATATTAAGCCGATTGTCTTAATCTTAAACATCAAAAGAGAGTTTGGAAATTTCATTTGAGTGCGTTGAAGCTATTTTCTATGTTAGCTGTGTAAATTATTTGAGATTCCTTTGTCCATTTTGTTTAGGAATTTTCTGTTATTGTTTTCTGTTTTGGAAGTGGAGCATATTTTGTTCAGAATAAGTAATTTTTCTTCTTTTTATGCTAAAATATATAGTTTATGTCTCGAAATAATTATTTGTAGTTACTTGTCTGATTGCATTCAGTTCTCTTCCTAACGAAATTTCATTTAAGGAAATGGAAAATGCCGTATGTCGTATCATATTTTGAGATATGTAGACGACACTGTGCTTTGCTTCTGTGGAACATCTTCAGAACTAGGAAATACACTGAAGTATCTTAACGGTTTACATCATAACAATATTAAGAACCATTTAAGTACCGAAAAGGTAACTCTAATTTTGCCAAACATTTTTTCGAAACAAGTCATGTTTTCCCAAAATTAGATATTAGAATATTTCCAAGCACTTGTTTTCAATAATTTCTTTAATTTTTTTCTCATAAGTATACACTTTTATTTATATACAGTCAATTCCTCAACAAATTATCTTAGAATTTGCACAAGTTCATTGAAATTATCGTAGAGCAAAGACCGAAACAGTTGAATTATAACAATTATTGGTAGGACATTTCCTTTTAATATTCAATTGTATAATGAAGTATTTCATGAAAAATTTTGATAACATGTATTGCAATCATATACTGATTCTTTTCATGATATTCAAAATATAATATAAATACTTGGAAATTTGAATAATATTTCATTACATTGTTTCATTTCAGTATATTGCGTCTTGGAGTATTTATGAATCATCCATAAGGAAAGGTGTAAACAATAAATGACCATAAAATGAATGCATATTTCTAGATATAAGGAACACTTTTCTTACCTGAATAATAATGAGCCTTTAGAGAAATACTAAAGTAGGGAACATTGTACATAACAGTATATTATTTTAATTCAAACCGAAAATGCTAAAATATTCTTACATAAAAATAAATTATAAATTCGCAAGTTTTGCAATGTAGAACTGGTATCTAGACAAAAAGATTAATTTTTAAAATTGATTCTAAGCATAGTGTCGTGACTTACAAAAATAGGTTCGAATTAAAATGAAACGCATCTCAAAACAACATTCTGGGAATATCGAACAATAATATTATGTGTCGCTTTCACAGGTATATTGATATTGTTCACCTTCATAATACAAATATAGACCAATGTTCTTTCTGAGATGAATCTCTTAAATATGAAGAAACTCACCTCAAGTACTAATTGTGAAGATTTAATCCAGTATATAGTGATTTTGGAATGTATATTACGAATCAGAAGTCAAAAATATCCCTGTCTTCTAGTTTGAAGAAATATTTGTCCAAAAGAATCTTATTCACTGTCTTTAATATGTTACTCGTTATATTTCAAACATTTTCCTTGATTAAAATTGCTGTATTATGTATAGTTTTTTGAAATTCAGCCACGATTGTTAACTTTGACGTATGTACGATGCTTATGATTTCGAGATGTATCTGTTGCACAACCAATAAATTCCCGAAATAATATTTTAATGCAATTCTATTCAAGCTATCAGTTTACAGATAAAATTTCAATATTGCCGTCCTTTTCTGAAAACATTAGGTCTTGAAAGCATCTGTGAATGGTTACAATTGTCTTTCTGTATTGTCGTTTCGATACCTTCCTAACTTCATTCTTTTTGTATCTGAGTCAAATTTATCCGATATGGCTCAATCAGACTGTAGTGTGGATTTTTATGTGTGATTTTTAATGAAGTGTTTTCGATTAAGTGGGGTTAGGTGAGGCATTATTTAATTTATCCATCTCAACGAGTTCCACCAACAGAAATATCTAGATAGTATGGTCTCAACACAAGCTAACCTCACCTAATCTACCTTCCACTACTTCACCTTTTCTTTCCTGGTAAAGGTGGCGCACACCTCCCTGTGGTCTTTACTGGACGGTTTTTATGATTTCTTCTTTTTGTTCTTCCTTAGCTCTACAACCCTGGGTGGGTTTTAGCTGACTACACCACATGTCTCCATGCTGAACGGTCATTCATTATATTCTGGTCATAGGGTATTCCAATTGATGCTATGTTATATTGTCTCTACAGTGAGCTTATCTTTAGGTAGTCTGTGGATGTGGCGTGCCCATCTGAGGCGTAGCGATTTAATTACTTTCTGAGCTTCTCTTCGTTGGCTGTTGCCATTGTCCAAGTTTCGCATTCATATGTAAGTATTGGCCTATTCACATTTTTATAGATTTTCATTTCAGATGTTCGTGTAAGAATGCGTGATTTCAAAAGATTACTTAACCAGTATATGCATCGATTGGCAGCCTGTATTATTCCCTTTATATCTTCCGTGATGTCATTGCCTGCAGTAATGGTTGAACCCAAGTATTTGAAACGCTCAACTCTCTCGAAATTACGGTCATCTAATGTTATGTTCAGTCCTACTCTATACCTCCGGTTATGTTCATTCACACATGAGTTTTTTGTATTCTGTTCATTAATTAGACGCATTTTGTTTGTTTCCTTTTCTAATCTATTGAATATTTCTTTTACAGACGTTTCCGATAAGGTCAATGTCATCTGCTTATGCTAGTAGCAGCAAAGGTCCATTCTTTAATAGAATTTTTGCTGTTCTTACAGCCTTTTCCAATAATATATTGAAGAGAAGTAGTGATAAGACATCCCTTGCTTCAGACTATCATGAACTTCGAATGGGTCCGAAAGCTTGCTATCGATCCTTTATCTTCTGTCCATTCACGCACGTCTTAACCGGGAGGATGACCGTTAATCGCACTGAAATTTTCAACAATACACTCCACAGTTTATCCCTTTTGACACTGTCATAGACCTATTGGTATTGCATACACATATAATGTACGATTTCATTAAATTTCCATCGTGTTTCGGTTAGTTGTCTCAGGGTGAAAAGTTGATCGATCGTAGACCGGTTTGTCTTAAAGCCTGCCTTGTATTCATCTAAAAATGTTGCAATGTAAGTTTTTAATCTTTTCAGAAGTATGTATGATAGTATTTTGTAAGCAGTGTTAATTAAAGAAATTCCAGTGTAGTTTGATCATCTCTTTCTATTTCTTTCTTTGTGGATGGGGATAATTACACTCTCGTGCCATTTCATCGGCATATTGTCTTCCTTCCAGATAATCAGGATGATACCGAACATTTGTTCATGTAATAGAGTAGCCCCATATTTGATAAGCTCAGAGGGTATGTTGTTAGACTTTGTTAATTGCATCAGTTGTTTGTCTCAGCGTTGGCTTTTCCACTGGCAAGTCTGCGGTTTAATATAGTTCCCCTACACGATCTGTTTTTTGGTTGATATTAAGTAAGCCATTGAAGTATTCTTCCCAGGTCTCCAATACTTTTGTTTCAACCTCTAAAAGATCTCAATTTTTTTTCTAATTATATTTGCCGAATTGGGTCGGAAAACTTTTTTGGCATTCGCAATAATCCTAAACAATTTTCTCCTGTTCGTTTCCAGTCTGTTTCTTTCCATCGTCTCATATTTCTCGCGATCTTGATCGTGTTTCTTTTTTCTAATGAAGTTATTAGTTTCTTTGCGTAAGCGGGCACATTTTTTCATATTTGTATTTGTAGGATTTTGCATCATATTTCTTGCCTGTTCTAACTGCAGTTATTTTCGGCATTCTTCACCGAACCATTGTTTTGTGGGTTACCCTTCTTTCTCCAGAGTTTTCACCGCTGTCCCCTTGATGGACTGCTCACGATTTTTCCGGTTTATCAGTATCGCATTTTGTAATTGCGTTGTTTCTTTTATATTTTTGTGTCGATAGTCTGAGTTTCATTTTTTCTAACCAGATAGTGGTCTGTGTCCCCATGAATTCTTTTTCGGCTTCTTACGTCTAATATGTTGCTACCATGGCTGGCATCTGTAGCAAATGGTAAATTTTATTACGAGTGATTTCATCGTTGGACACCCATGCCTTTTTGTCGATATTTCTATGTGGAAACATTGTGATCACTTTCTGGCGTTCTGATTACTTGCTAATAATATTTCTCGATGAATATTCGATCCGGCAGCGGAGTCTTCTACGTACTTCATGCGCCACAAACCTAACAATCATGATTGAATATAAACAATGAAGGAAGCTTCAGGTTTTACAAAATACAGCAATGTCAATCATGAATAATTTTTGGAATATGATGAAAAATATATTCAGTACAGAAATCATTTCAGAAAATAGCAAATATGGAGTTTTGATAAGGAATTCAAGAGATAAAAAATGAGAAATTTAAATAATTCTGATTATCCATGTAATTGTCACAAACTTTTTATTCATTATGTTTGTATTATTTACTCATATGTGAAATACATATTTCAATATCTATATTCACTGTTATATGATGCGTAGAATTTTTCCTAGTTTTAGAATTATTACGATTTGTCAAGGTAGAGGTATTTCAGAAAATAAACTTTGTAACTATTTGCGTTTAACATTTAATGATATATGATTCTATGGTGACCTATGAAATAGACATATAGAATTGTAAGTTAGCTCAGTTATTCGTAGCATGTTGTTTTCAATTAGGTTTCATTTTAAATCTATCTATTAAGTCACAGCTCTAGTTATTTGTTTTGTTTAACTGATAAATACTACTGAAAATTAATAACCATTATGAAATAATTTGCCATCTGTCTAATATTTGATTGATGAGTAGAACATCTTTCAATTTCTGCAGCTTCATTATATATTAGTTAACTTCTCAATAAGTCGTCAATTTATTTTTTTTTCAGTCGGAGATTTCTTTTTGGGTAAAATATTCATTTCAAAAATTATTCATTTGTTAATGGTATTCAGAATTATTCTGATATTTAATTCAGTTCAAAAGTATTTTCACATAAACCCAAAATTCAAAAAGATAGACATTGAGGAATTTGACAATCGGGGACTTTATTGCTTCAAAATTAATTTTGAATTGTTCAGTTTTCATTGTTATATGGTTTAAATCTGAATTTAAATGAATTCGATTCACTGATCTACGTGAGGAATAAAAAGTAACTAATTGAAGGATAAATAACAGCAGTAATGGGCCCACAGTTCAAAGATTCATTGTTGAAGATTGACGAGATTTTGACACATAAATAGAGATCTCCTGAGAGATAGCCATAAAATGATAATGTGAATTACTAGCATGTTTCTGAAAAGCAAACATTTTTGAAGAATTCTTAATAACCAGCTCTTAAACTATATATCGAATTATTTCAGGTATACAAAAAAGTTCGAAAGCTTTCAACAGATTCCGATCAATTCCTCTTCTAGGCCCTATCAGATGTGAATTACACATTGCGCTTCTTGGGCCAGAATTTGACGGTTTTTTTATTAAACAATTTTCTTCAACATACTTCAAAATTAAATTTCAGCGGATGTTGAATTACTACCGTAAAATATTTTTCAACACAAAGTTACGATATATCTTATGAAATTCATATAAGTTATCAGAAGCAATCCCATATGCAATTGATGGTATTGGGATGAATTGCAGCCGTCCCTAGTACTACATAGTTCGCAGAAAGTGGTCCTCAGACTGCTTTTTTCGTACTTTTTCACCTTATTGCAGACATTCAAGGTTCCAGAGTAGGCGTTGAGTTGACATCCGCGTAGAATGACATGTTTCTCGCCCACTGAAAGAATAAGCATATTAAATAAATTAACGAAATGGAGGTTATTTAGTAATTTTACAAAAAAATTACCATTGGAAAGACGAAGCTGAGATATTTTGATGACCTTCGAATAATTTATATTTTGAGGTACATAAAACTTAAACTTAATCTGAAAGTAATCTGCTGCTCAAGGGCAGCAATTCCCATTTCTCTTTCTCTTCAGTTGAAGATTACTTGAATTCCAAATATCAAAATCAAATAACTACAACTATATCACAACAAACACGTGTTGAGAATGGATGCTTCAAACCGACCAACTTTAAAATTCCAGATTGGTCTATGTGTGAACAGTGTAAGTTATTTTTAAGGTTATTTAAATTCATTGACATTCCATAATGAGATTTTTTGAAGCCAAAATATAATTATATATTATATATATAATAAAATAGAAAAAAGCTTTTTGGAATATTATCTAGGACCGAAGAAGAGATTACCTAGAATTATATTTGTTTTTTGAAGATATAGTGAATGTTTTGAGAGATTTCTGAATTAACTTATTCGAAGATTTAAATATATTAAATATTTCAAATAAATTATATTCCTTGAGAAGTCCTTAAATTGTGTTAATGTTTTTAAAAGGCAATTGGTGTTCTTAAAGGTAAGATCAGAAACAAAATTTTGTTTTGTTTGAATATATCGAGTGAGTTAGTTAATGGAAAAAGTCAGTCCAAAGGTTTCGCAGTTACTCTAATTTGAAATTTTCTCTTTTTATTCACCATATGTATATATTCAGAGTTTTGAAATTTTTGGGGAAATGCTTCGGACTTTTACTATTTTCTGTTTTTTTTTGAGTGCATAGCTATAACCTTGACCCTTATTGTAATTCAATAATAACAAAATTAAATATTTAGCAGAAATTGATTAAGCTACCGACTGCCCCATTGTATTAGTGAACTGAGCACTTTAATGCCTTCTGCGATGCATCGGTGGGTTCCAACCTAGACTGAAACTTGTTTTGAATTTTTTCGCGCACTAATTAATTATATAGGGTGTTTTTTTTAGAGTGATAGAACATTCGATAGGGATAACTGTGATTTGACAGAAGGTAGAAGTTTTGACATTTCTGTTTAGTAAGCATTGACAAATTATCATGGAAAAACTCACGTCGCAACAACGTTTACAAATTGTTGAAATTTATTTTCCAAATCAAAGTTCTATTCGCCAAACTTATAGAGCACTTTATGAAATTTATGGTTTACATAATCATCCATCAGAGCAGCTTATTCGTCGAACTATCGATAGATTTCGGACAACATTGTCTCTACTCGGTGCAACAACAACAAGACAATGAACTGTACGTACAGGAGAAAATATCGCTGCTGTAAGTCATAGTGTTAATGATGATCTAGATTTGTCTATTCGTCGACGTTCACAACAAGTTGGACACCGTGTATCCACCACATGGAAAATTTTGCGTGAAGATCTTGGTCTACACCCATACAAGATCCAAATGGTTCAAGAACTAAAGCCACTTGACCGTAATAAGCGTCGTTTGTTTGCTGATTGGGCCCTAGAACAGCTTGAAGTTAATCCACTTTTTTATCGTAAAATTATGTTTATTGATAAAGCTCATTTCTGGTTGAACGGCTAGGTAAATAATCAAAATTACCGTATATGGAGTGAAAATAATCCTCAAAAAGTTCTGCAGGTTCCATTGCATCCTGAAAAATGTTGAACAAATTGTTGAAATTAATTTTCAAAATCAGTGTTTTATTCGCCAAACTTATAGAGTACTGTATGGTGAGCTTTACACGCTGGAGGCATCATCGCTCCATATTTCTTTAAAAACGATGCTGGAGCTAATGTTACAGTGAATGGTGCTCTTTACAGATCGATGATCAATGATTATTTGTTTCAAAATTTGAATAGTATCGACCCAGAAATGTTTTGGTTCCAACAGGATGGTGCTACACCTAGTGCTGCTACCGTAACAATTGATTTATTGAAAGAAAGATTTGGCGATAACATTATTTCGAGACATGTTTGGCCTCCAAAAGCCTGCGACATAACTCCACTGAATTATTTTCTTTGGGGTTATGTCAATTCATTGGTTTATGGTGATAACCCAGGAACAATAGACGCTTTGGAAGTCAACATAACTCGTGTTATTGATTAAATAGAGCCTGAAATACTCGAAAAAGTGGTCCAAAATTAGTCTGGTCGAATGCGGTTCCTCAGAGCTAGTCTTGGTGGAGATATGCCAGAAATTATTTTCAAAACATAAATGTCATAAAATTTACTTTCAAATAAAGAAGAATTTGGCCTCAATGTTAATTTAACTGTGTTTTATTTCAATTTAAAGTTCTATCACTCTAAAAAAAAAAAAAACACCCGATACTTGTAATGAATGAAGGTTAATGTGATTCATAATTGTTTGTGTTTTCCTATTCAATCCTGAAATTTAGGAAATTAATTGAAAAAATCCCGTGTTTCTTAGACAATAGCCATAATTTCAAGTATACTTTTTTTTCTGAAGATATTCAAATTCATCAATCACACAATTTGAAGAAAAAAATTGCACCTTCGAACAAATGTTTTATACATAATATCGAAATAAATAATAAATAGAATATTATTATTATTACCATCATACTCTTAGATCTTCTGTGAAAATCCCTCAGAAGCTTTTTCAGTTTGTGGGAGTTCAGCTGTGTTCTGGGTAGGCTTTGTTACTGCGATCTTTCACCACTTTAGGACACAGCAGTGTTAATTTTCGATCCAACAGTGAAATAGTGGCCAATACCCGTCCAACTAGAAATTTTCTTTCCCACCTGAACAGAATTCGAACCCGCGACCTTACGGTTACGAGCCCTATGCTCTACCACTGAGCTGACGGCACTCATTTAGGAATTCTCATTACAGGGACAGAATAAGCCTCAACAAATTCCAAAAATTTTATGAAGTACGCTGCATCCGAATCAATGAAAAAGTGAATTTTAAAGCAAGAATCAATAAGCACAGGCCTTACCATTTTAAAACCCATAAAAACAAAAACTATCAACAACTCTTCCTTTTTTTAACAAAGCAGATAAATGTAATTTCATCATTTCAATAAAAAAAGGAAAACATATCAAAAAAACTAAAGTTCGGTTTCTGTTGGAAACGGAGGCTTTATTGTGAAAAATTGGTTATACATTCGAAGCTCAAATTATTCGGTCAGTTGATGACCACGGTATTCGTACATTGCTCGTAATGGACCCACTTTTGATCACTCTAGTGACAAATTCTATGCAAATATTCCTTTCTTTTTTTCCGTTGGCATCTCTTGTCTTCAGTTTAATTGAATAATATAATTTCCTTTTTTCAGATCATTCCCATTGCTGTTAAACGATGTCAAATGGCTCTTTGAGTTATTCCAAGTGGTTTTGCGAGTTCCTCCTGCATTTGTGATGGATCTTCATCGGCAACCTTTTCTTCATGTTGAAGTAATGAAGTGAATCTGCACGCAAAAACATTATTCGGTACAAAATTTGGTATTTTCAGACCACACAGAAACTATGTTTTGTTTACACTTCAGCGGAATAACTCATACTGAAATGAAAGCCTACTGATGACACTTCTGAATGAAGGTATTTCCAGATGAAACAATAGAATAATAAACTAGTAGCGATATCTGTTATCCAAACCGAACGAACTTATTTCTACTCCTAATAAAAATTTTTTCAATTGTGTTACAGAAATTCAAATTGCACTCTCCAGCTCCGAAAAACATCCTGTTACCATTATTCATAATCCTCAGATATTCAAACAGATCCACCGCACTCTAACTATTTCGAAATTAGATACTGAACGGTTTCAGCCATAGACTTATTATCTTTACCCTATATATTAAAAAAGTAAGCGCCATGGCAACGAACCACAGATCGTCGTGACGTCACGTAGTGCGAATTCTAATTACTAATGTTATTAATTTAACTACTTTTGCCACTCATTGTTTAGAAAACGACCATCCTTTTCCGAAAAAAAAACTTAAAATTTTACATGTAGAAACAAAAGGAAAGAAACTTGATTATTTAGAATCTGTTGAATAAAAATAATGTAAAAATAATGAATGACTGTACGGATCTATGTAAATCAAAAACTTTTGAAATATTTAAATAAGTAACATCTGTTCACCAATCTTCTTTGATGTGCCGACATTCTAATAGTTGCTAGGCATCCTCTCATTTCAAATCTTTTTTAACCTGTTTTTATTAGCTCTTCTACCTCTATATATGCATAAATACGCTGTACTGTTTGTTAAGTCTTCAGTTGTCTGAAGATGGGATAGTTAATTCCCGAAACTCGAGTCACAATTAAATGTGTAAAATTTCAATTTAAAAAAACATAGTAATTTCTACAACTTGTTTTAATTATTTCGAAATTACTCAATTCACACAATCATAGATTTTACTTATCTAAGTACCTACATGCGTTTATCAATGAATTACTCGATCCGATCACGAGATAGATAGCTTTAAGAGCAAATATTCAATTTCATAAATATTTAATATGTTTCTTACGGTTAATATTTACAAGACCTTTGACAGCCTCAAATACTAGCTTCTCAAGGCGCGATTCCACATTGGTCATCAGACGGGGTAGTCTTGCTTCTTTGCTCCGTCCTAATGCGACGATTGTAGGCTGTTTCATACAACAACAAACTATCCACCTTTTCACGAATTCTTATATACGTTTCCCAAGGTTCAATATTAGGATCAATTTTATTTTCAATTACTACTCTGTCAAGAAAGTACCGGGAATTTTCAATTAAAACAACATTTTTACATTTAATCGTGAAAATTTATTGGGTCGCCTTCAAAATAGGCTCCATTTGCTCCAATACATCTATGCCAACGGCACTTCCAATTATCGAAACAATTTTTATAGGCGCTTTCCGGGATGGACTTTAGCTCTCGCGCCGAATTTTGTTTTATGGCTTCAATCGACTCAAAACGGGTGCCACGAAGGGGCAATTTTAGTTTTGGGAAGAGGAAAAAGTCGCAGGGAGCCAAATCCGGCGAATACGGTGGTTGCTGAAGCACGTTTGTTGAATTTTTGGCGAGAAAGTCAGTCACAATCGTAGCTCGGTGAGAAGGCGCGTTATCGTCATGCAAAATCCATGAGTTGTTCGCCAACAAATTTGGCCGCTTCTTACGGATACGCTCACGCAAACGTTTTAAAACGCCTAGGTTATACTCCTTGTTTACCGTCTGACCCTCTGGAACGAATTCGTAGTGCATCACGCCACGGATATCGAAGAAAACAATGAGCATCACCTTCATTTTCGAGCGGCTTTGGCGTGGTTTTTTCGGTTTCGGCTCATTTTTTGCCACCCATTCCGATGATTGCTGGCTTGTTTGCATATCGTACTCGTAGACCCAGGTCTCATCACCAGTTATAATGCGTTCCATGAATGTAGAATCGGAATTACAGCGATCCAGCATGTCTGAAGCAACCTGTTCGCGATGACGTTTTTGAAGAAAATTCAGGTCTTTCGGTAGGAGTCGTGCGGCCACCGTTCTCATGCCCAAAATATCAATCAAAATCGTACGTGCGGACTCGTGGGATATCTTAAGATCATGTGCTATCTCTCTCAAGCTGGTACGACGGTTTTCCAGCACCCTTTCCTTAATTTTATCGACGTTATCTTCGATCGAAGCCGTCGATGGGCGACCACTTCACGACCGTCCTTGAAGGCTCTGTACCACTGATATGCACGAGTTTTCGATAGAGCATTATCACCAAAGGCCTTTTGCAACATTTTCAATGCATCGGCACACGAAAATTCATTTGCAACACAAAACATTAAACAAATTCTCTGCTCAACGTAATCACCCATAGTAAAAATCGGCACGCACTCTGACATCGACTGACTTAATCAGCTGTTGCAAACACACTAGTTGACAGATTTCACTCAAGCTTGGCATAGTAATTAAGGACAGTGGTACCAACCTAGGAAAAAAATTTTTTACCTGCCTCATTGCCCCGCCAGATTTAAATCGATAATTCCTGGTACTTTCTTGACAGAATGTATATCTCCCAATTAATAAAATTTTTTATTACATGAATTTGTCATGAATACGCAGGAGTAGTCAATTTTACATGTCGTTTTACCCGGAAGCGGTCATATTGTACTCATCAATACGAGAAGGTACTTCGGGAAACTCTGGTCTTGTCACAGTTTTTGCCTAGATCAAGAAGCGTTCGATCGAATCCAACGTGTATTTAATCGTTGTTAGATTTACCTATGAAATCAGAAAATATGTGTCACACAAGTTGAGAAGGTGAAGATTCGTTTCGAACATTTTGCCTTCTGTAAATTCCATAAAATAATAGTTGAGAGGAATATACTCTATCTTTACAATAAACTGATCCGTAGAACTGATATACTAGTGCATAATGTCAACATACGATACAGAAATTTGTTATCATGTTCTGATCATTCAGTATCCACATTCCAAAGAAATTTCAGTTGAAATTTTTATTACTATATTACTATACAACGTGGTTTCTAATGAATTCAAACTTCTGAATGGAAATAAGTTCAGCAAAGAGATCAAGGCTTACTTCTCAACTCCCCATTTGAATGATTGTTATTTATCATATCTTAAATGTTCAGTAATATGTTTTTCATTCATTATCAATATCACATTAGGTTTGGGATCGAGAACGAAGTCGTGTTTGATCGAAACAAAATACAGGATATATGTATTAATGCACAAGAGTTACATGATATATGAGAATATCCGAAGAAGAAAAGACAGAATATTCCAATTCCCGATTGAATTGTCTTTCATAAGAGTGTCCCCAACTTGAGCAAGCTTATAAACTAATGCCTGGAAGAGGTATACCTTTTTTTTCAATGTTACTGTCTCATTGAACGAATAGTCGTAAAAATTTTCAACATTAATGAGATTATGAATTATATCTCAATAATCACTAATTTTTAAAACGAATAACAATAACAATCAACACACAACACGCTCAAAATCCAAAACTCTTCTGGAATCAAAAAGTTTAAGCCCTGCATATATTGCAGCTCAAAACTCTCTTAAACGACCGTATATTTAGCTTTTAGGCGAATAAGTGAACAGAGAATGGTGTGGGTGTTTATAGGCTCTGCAAATAACCGATGTTCCTCAAATAAGTTGACGGTAAGTAAACTACCGTCATATTGAATAACGTTATGGTTCAACAATCTTGTGCAATGCTGAAGGCTAAAGTTGTCAATACGTCGATAAAAACAATTGGTAGTTCTGCAGCACATGAGTAGAAACAGCCCCTGACATCAGGGCTGCGGCCAATTTGAGACGCTTCAGAAATATGCTCTTGAGAGTTTTGTCGGAATAGATGTGAATATATTTTCCTATTTGTTCAGAATTGTCATCTATCTATTATCTTTACGAATTTGCAAAGACAACGTATGTAAGATATTAGGAGTACAAATAAGTTTCCGCCGTTTTATTGTAGATGGCGCGGCACGGAGTTTCGGTAAGCTTTCGCAGATGATAACCGACTTAAAAAATAGTTTGGACATTCAAGAACAACATAACCTATTAATGTCTTTGATTTTATATTGGTAAAATATAATTTTTATAAGTTGAAAATGTCAAAATTTGAGCCAAGTAAGCGTCATTTGCGGGAAATATTAGTTTACTTCTTTAATTTAAAGAAATCTGTTGCTGAGGCGCATCAATTGCTCGTAGAAGCATATGGTGAGGGTGCTTTGAGTGAGAGAACGTGTCGAGAGTGGTTTCAAAAGTTTAAAAACGGTGATTTCGACGTAGAAGACAAAGATCGCAGTGGAAGGCCAAAAATTTACGAGGATGCAGAATTGGAGGAATTATTGGAGGAAGATTCATCTCAAACACAAAAAGAACTTGCTCTAACATTAGAAGTCACTCAGCAAGTTCTTCTATAGTAAATATTTAATTTGTGTTAAAAAACGGCGGAAACTTATTTGTACTCCTAATAGAAAATTGTTTTAAAATGTTCACTGAAATTCACCTCTTCTGGAAGTGGAACGAGGACTTCTATTATTTTTATTTCCTTGTAAAAATACCTGCACTTACACTGAATAAAGTATATAATTATTTCAGGAATTCAGGGAATACCGGATACAATAAGTCAACATTTCTCAAATGTTTGTTCTTTGAACCCCCACTTTTCAACCTGAGCAATTTCATATCGTCCCCCCCAAGCCGTAGAATTTCTAATGGCACAAGCATATAAGACCACACCATCTAGCCCAGAACATCAAAGCGGCTGTTAAAAAGTTCCCGCCAGATATCATGTCTAAGACTTTATAAATAAAAACAAAGTGACCATAAATAAAGAAATGCATGTAGGATTATTTATTAGTCATTTCAATGTTGGTAATTGTATATAACATAATATAATGAAAAGGGGGTTCATCTTCTTGATAGAAGGCTCATTAAAATATCTTAAATATCATACAGATTTATTCTACTAACAACACTACAAATTTTAATTTTGATTTTATGAACTTTTTCTCAAAAACTTTTTGAAATTTAATTAAATAAATGTCTTAGAAAACGCAGTTTCATTACAATACACATATAGACTTGACACTCATTACATAGCACCAATAGGAAGAATACAAAGAAAATATGAATTATAAATTGAAAATACTATATAAATACTTGAAGTGTTACAAAATTTTGCTATCGAATCGATGTATTATAAAAAACAAATTCCTTTCCAAAAATGCAAAATAAAACCTCAAGAATATCTCCAAAAATAACTCTCTTAAAAGTTCCTTGAAAAAAACTCCAAAAATTTGCAGAACATCTTAAGAAAGGCCATTGGAAATTACCATATTGATGAGTCATCAGTTCAACTTCGTATCCCAAACATAAAAGTAATTGAATAGAAAAAGACTTTTCACTTGATAGAAGAAATTTAACAAAATTTGAATATCAGAACAGATTCAATCTGTTAGTCTTCTACAATTTTAATTTCAAAAATTTTTTTATTCAAATTACTTTTAGGATTAAATTAATGTCTACAATAAGCACCGCTTATATTTAATAGACGTATATAATCTAAACTCAATATACAATGTCAAACCGAATAAATGAACCAACAAATATAAAAAATTCATTTAAAATCAATAATATTATATTTGTTGGTTTATTTATTCCATTTGACATTTTATATTGAGTTTTGATTATATACGTCTATTAAATATAAGCGGTGCTTATTGTAGACATTAATTTAATTCTAAAAGTTTTTTGAGTAAATTTTTTTTTTAATTAAAATTGTAGAAGACTAACATATTAAATCAGTTTTGATATTCATATTTTGTTATTTCTTCTCTCAAGTAAAAAGCCTTTTTCTATTTCATTTTATACATAATATATAATTATATTTAGGCTTGAACAAATTTCATTATGAAATGTCAATGGTTTAAAGATAACCTTATAATACCTTACAGTTTTCTGTGATTTCATGATGAACATAGACTATCTGGATTTTTAAAGTTAGTCTGTTTAAGTTACACTCTAAGGTAATATATACTGATTGGTAGTTGATTTTAATATTTTAAATATTATCTAGGGCCCATGAAGAGATTGTCGGAATTCTAATTGTTTTTTGAAGATATAGTGCATGTTTTGAGAGATTTTTGAATTAACTTATTTGAATATTTAAATATATTAAATATTTCAAATAAATTATATTTTTTGAGAAATCTTCAAGTTGTGTTTTATGTTTTTGAAAAGGAATTGGTTTCATTATGGTAAGATCAGAAACAAAATTTTGTCTCATTCAAATATTTTTTTATAATTGTTGGTTTATTTATTCCATTTGACATTGTATATTGAGTTTTGATTATATACGCATATTAAATATAAACGGTGCTTATTGTAGACATTAATTTAAAATTTTAAATGTTTTGAATAAATTTTTTTTTAAATTAAAATTGTAGAAGACTAACAGATTAAATCTGTTTTAATATTCAAATAAAAGTAATTAATAAAAATATATCTGACCTGGCTAAAACCACATGTCTTTCTATGAACAAACTTATATAGAATATATTGAGTTTTCAAATATCAAAACCCTATGTATTCTATGTTCGTCACATAATTACATAAAGTTTGTAAGGTATTTTTAAGGATTCAGCTATATCCAAATGCTACTATGTCAATGAGTGAAACATCAAAATATAATCATTATATATGAAAAAACATGATGAAAAAAGGGTTTTCTAACTGACAGAAGGCTTATTACAATATCTTAAATATTATACAGATTTATCCTGCTAACCTCACCACAAATTTTTAATTTTGTTCTCGAAAACTTGAAAATCAAATTAAATAAATATCTTGAAAAACAGTTTCAATTTAGTAGTTATGTAGAATTAACACTCATTACATAGCATTTGATTTTCATAATACATTGATACGAAATAAAATTTTGTATCCTCTAAGAATTTATTCATTTACTTAATGATTTATGTTTTCTTTGTATTCTTTTAGTCCTTTTGATGGTATGTTATGACTGTTAATTCTATATTTCTATGATATTTAACATGTTGGTAATTGTGTTACACAAAATCTTTACAAGCCTG
The DNA here is from genome assembly GCA_034642435.1 of Megalocaria dilatata. Taxonomy (NCBI): domain Eukaryota; kingdom Metazoa; phylum Arthropoda; class Insecta; order Coleoptera; family Coccinellidae; genus Megalocaria; species Megalocaria dilatata. Next base: position 42,733,791 of record CM067859.1, on the reverse strand, counting down.
ATGTTCCAACATTAATGAGAGGTGAATGCTGGATGAATAAATTTACAAAACAAAAACTAGCGAATGAAGTGGTTTGCAATACATCGACAGGTCTAAATGGATATGTGTATGACCGAAATTTCGGCTTATCTGGTCTTGAAGTTAATGACGAAGGAAAACCTCAAGGCGTTATCTGTTTGAACGTTTCAGCTGCAGATAGCACGAAACTGAATGAATTGAAGAGACATCTAGAATATGCAATGAATCGCGTGATTTTCTTGGTAAAAACTGAGATTGTTCAGAAACAATTTTGCTTTGCAAATTAACAGAATTCTTCTGTAAAATGATACAGTCTGTCAACGAACTAACTATAAACGAGTTTATATTCAGCAGCAGCTTGAATCTGAACTTAATGGAAAATTGTTTGCTTCAAAACTTGACGAAGCAATTGACCGATTACCGTTTGATTTACTACTTCAGATTCAATAATTTTAAATGAGGTTATTCTGTTTTTCACAAATTTTTATTGTTATTTAATATTTCAATTATTTCGCTATCACAGTAGCATCTTTAGGTAGGTTTACATTTTGAATAATAAGGTATTCAAAATCCAAACCTACCGGAAAAAGCTCTTGTGATAGCGAAACAATTGTTGTATTTAATGATAATCTATATTTGTGAAAATCAGAATATTATTTAATATTATTCAATATGAATTTTCATCAAGTAAAGACTGATTCAATTAAATATTTGATATATCAGATTCTGTCAAAGTTCTGGAATTTGTGAAGATTTGTTATTCTGTAAACTGAAGAGGAAAAGAAATATAGCCACCGAATTGTTCGAGATTATAAATGTTGCTATTACTTAGGCAAATTTACAGCTAAAAAATTGAGTTGCAGTTTGTAGCAAGGAAGCTCAAGCCATGTCTAGTAAACACAATAATAATAATTTATTGGTCCATTTTAAAATGCAGAAGAACATGTTTAAGTTAATTCAATATTTAATATAAGATATACAAAAATATAGGGTTTTCCAATAATAAATATTTTTTTAGTTAAATGCGTAAATTGTTTGAAGATGGTAGTCATACACAAGCTGGTCCAAATCGCATTAGCACTTTGATTGTGCCATTGCCTTATGTTTTGAAGGCTCGCTTACCAAAATTAATGTTAATAAAATGTTCTGGATAAGATATTAAGTTTATTAGATGAACTGCCGATAAAAAAGCATTTCGTATGTAATGTATGATGATTGCGAAGTAGATTATATTGATAGTGAGGAAGATATATTCAATTTATCATGTGATGGTAATGATGATGGTTATAGGGAAGACTCAGAGTATATTTTTCTATTCTTAGTCATTTCCTAATGAGTAGTGATCTGATAGTTTTGGACATCCTTGCTGATCTAGAGGGCGCCAGCATTGATGAAAATTATCATTCGACTAACGATCAATTTCGACGTTATGTTTGTGATTTGGTTATAATAATACAATATGATCTCAATATATCTAAGTTGATGGAAATTATCATGCTGCTCAATTACAACCTCATCATTGCCCCTATTAGCTTTCTCGCCTCTTTTGGGTTTCGCGAATTTTGCGTAGCTAGCGGGAAGGGCTACTCAGGTGTTATTTATTTGAGGGTCCTAACTGATGGTTCAATTTGTGTCCATTTTTTATGCGCCAAACTCATGATTGCGCTACTGCAGAAGATGACTGTTCCGCAGCTTCAATTATGTTCCGTCACTCTTTTGATAAAGTTGATAAATTTTGTTCTTAAATGCTTTGAAAATGTAATTCTTGTTAAGTAGGTTGTATCCTGGTAGCCGTGTAATATTTATACAAACGAGATAACCACAAAACTGTTGGTTTTATATCAATACTGCAAGTGATCCCGCTGATCTTGCGTCTAGTGGTTCATTACCAGCCTCGCTGCTTTCCGCTAGTATGTGGTTCACGGATCTATTTCCGATTTCCATAAATCGCTTGTCAAAATGACAGTTTTTGCAACGTCTACTCCACTACTTACTAACGCCGTTGGCGTCTTGAAAATATGCATATGCTTCAACAGCTAATTAGATAACTGGATTTCGATAAACCCTCTGAACTTTGTTCACTCGTATCAATACAGGATGATATTGCCTGTAGGAAAGTGAAATCTAGCTGAAATAGTAGAGGAGACCGTTAACACACAGAATATGCCTAGGTAGGCTTGTCTACTTATTTCTGTGTATGTCTACCTGGCAAGCAGATATGAACAGGTAAGTCAATATAGGTGACTCCATCGATATGCTAACTAATCGAAAGTTATATAAAATTTTAGATTATTTTATTACAAAATCAGTCACATATACTTGCCTGCAAAAAATCGTATTTAAAGTACTATTGCCAAGCTAAAAACTATTAGAGTTTTAGCCACTTGATTGGTGCGCGAGAGAAAGTAGAGGTCCGTGTGGTAGAACAGGACACAACATAACAGCTTCACGCTACCTGACCGTTGAATGTATCCGAGTGCGTATGCTCGTGTATAGTCGAAAATCATTTATTAGTGACAACACGTGCTAAATAATATTAATTGTGATTTTAAATATGAGTAAAACGTGTTTTTTGTGTGGTCAGAAAAAAAAATTATTGAATTTAATGAACATTCATTTAAAACATGCCATTTGGAATTGGCTTTCCGTAAAAACAAAGCTTTAAGTATGGAGATATTCAATTAAGCAAAGAATCGTCGGATTTAGTTGGTTATCATTACACGTGTTACAACAAAGTTACAGTAATAAAAAAAAATATAAAGAAGAGTTCGAAAATTGTGTGAAAAATTATGAAGTAGAAGTTTTTGTTTATACTAATTAAAAATTTACAATTACTTATTTTTTTCATATCGATTAACACCCTCAAAAAATTGATGACATCGCACAAGTCATGGATAATGAAAATAAAGAAGAATTAGAATCTGATAATCAGTATTCTACTTCCGATGATTCTGATAATGAATAATTAAAATAACAATAAATATTTGAATTTAATTTTTTTATGTATTTTTTATGCTTTGTAATAAACGGTTTTGACAACATAAATGTATTACATTTTTTTTTAAATATTGATTGTTTTTTTTATTTTTTATAATAATATTTCAAAAGTAACACTTATTCTTTTCAGCTTTACGGCATTAATTTATTTTTTTTATTTATTTAATTTAAAATAATAATTAAATTATTATTTATTTTATTTTAAAGAAAGAATTTACATTTTTTATATTTTTCAAATTTTACAATTTAGCTTTAAAATGATAAAAAGTTTTATTGAATCAGATTTTATTTTTATTTATCAATAAATTAATATAATAATATATAAACTTATTTATTTTTGATTACTGCATAGCTGTTAGTATCTTTAGTGTGAAGTAATATAAAAATTGTGATCGAAATTAGTTATAATAAATTGGAGTTCAAACTTACTGACAAGTGTAAATAAATGCTATCTCTGTCACTCACATATACACGAGCATGCGCACTCGGATACATTCAGCGGTCAGGTAGCTGTTATGTTGTGTCCTGTTCTACCACACGGACCTCGGATGCACTACTTTCTCTCTCGCATCTATCAAGTGGCTAAAACTCTAAAAGTTTTTAGCTTGGCAATATTAAAATTTGAATATCAAAACAGATTTAATCTGTTAGTCTTCTACAATTTTAATTTCAAAAAATTTACTTGGGAAACTTTAAGAATTAAATTAATGTCTTAATAAGCACTGCTCATATTTAATAGACGTATAAAATCGAAATTCATCATACAATATCAAATGCAATTACGGAAAACCAACGAATATAAATTGTCAATTAAAATTAAAAACTAAATAAACAAACATTTTTTTGTTTCGTTCCAGGCATGCGTACTGAACTCTTCAGACAAACGTACGAAGCCCTGTATTAAGACATAAATTTAATTCTTAAAGTTTCTTAAGTAAATTTTTTGAAATTAAAATTGTAGAAGACTAACAGATTAAATCTGTTTTGATATTCAAATTTTGTAATAATCCTTCTATCAAGTAAAAAACCGTTCCTTGTTATTTTTGGCAATAATACTTTAAATACGATTTTTTGCAGGCAAGTATATGTGACTGATTTTATAATAAAATAATCTAAAATTTGATATAACTTTCTATTATTTAGCAGATCGATGGAGTCACCTATATTGACTTACCTGTTCACATCTGCTTGCCAGGTAGACATACACAGAAATGAGTAGGCAAGCCTACCTAGGCATATTCTGTGTGTTAAAAACCATCAGTAAAATAAAATTCATTTGGTTATCAATAGAATGAAAGTGATAAAAAAAATCGATTAAAGTTAATTTAATTAAAAATAGCCTTGAAAACTTTTGGATAGGCAAATAATTATAGGCATATTTGTTCATAAAATATATTTGATAAAAAATACGTCTCATCTGGTTATCAGATCGGTGAAGGTCGATCTCCCACTGGCTCTTAGACTAAAATTTTAGTTGCATCCTGGTGATGATGGTCTTCCTCGGTTTGCTACCGTGAGAACTTCATCAGGTATGTTGAAAAGCCCTTTTGTGAAACATTGCCCGCTTCCTGATGATCAGTGATTACTGCCAATCAGAATTGTTTCTCTTTTTTTTATTAATCCTAATGCACATGCAATAATGATTTCGAAGATGCACCACATTCCGGAAGGCCGGTTGAAGCTGATAAAGGCGTCTATAAGGGCACCAGTTCATGAAAATCGGTGAATAACAACACATGGGATTGGTGAGAGGTTGAATTTATCTAATTCAACTGTTAATGACTACTTTGAAGCTGTTAAAGAATTACTCTGCTTAGTATTCGAGATATTGGAAACAATATTCTATAAAGTAAAACCGTTTCCTTCTTTTCATTATATAAGAAAATCCTGGTTATTGGATTATTCTCTGATAAAACTCCACAAAGATGAAAGTTCATCAAGACTAGTAGTTCCTTATATTACTTCATCCAGCGTTAAATTGTCCAAGGCATTTATTTAATTTATCCAAATAGAAAATAATTTCTTGCCATATATTCAGTTGAAAATAATTTTGAAGTATAGAATTTACTTCCTAGCATACGAATAGGAATAATAGACAAAAAGTAAAAAACTTCTGATTAAAAATATACCAAGAAGGAATGATTTTTGAATTATCTGAATATTTATCTCTAGAACCAAATTATTTTCAATTTAATTTCAATACTGTTTAGAGTTCAGATGAAAGTTGAATTATGGGAAAGCCAATTAATCTTATTGTGGCAGTATTTTGCATCATTGAAATAATCTAAATACAATGAATGACCATACGGATCTATATAAATCTTAAAATATACAATATTTTTCCATAAAATCTTGACCATTTCTTCTTATTTTGACGACATTTTATAACACTCGCATTCTGTTATTATATTTTAATGTACTTGTACCTTAAACCTGCTTGAATGCTCTGTAATTTTTGTTGAGTTAACGGTCGTTTTAAAATAGGGTGATACCTGAATAATGCAGTCGCATGAATATGGGTGGTACGAAACATTGGTTCTTCGAGCCGGATATACGAAAAATTTTGGTCCAATCGATCCAGATTTTCAACTGTCACCTGTAAATATTATTGGAATATTGAAGCATCACCTGTCACGGACATTGGTACCTGGTTCCTGGAGAAAACAGCGAATGCAGAACCAACCGTTGGAGCTCAACATCAAGTGCCTATTAGTGCAAACGTCAGAGTTCATAGAAATAAGTGCGCTGAAATTGTGTCGTTTCACGTGCATTCAGAATTATTCCAGGATTAAAAGTGGTAACTCAATTGTACCACCAATTAATCGGTATTCATATCATATGCTCATATTTTTCCCTACATTTCGAAGATTGTGTCTATTTCAAAATTGATTTATCGATACATAACTAAAATGTCGGCATCAGAAATCAGGCTCTAGGAAATTAGGCGAAAACATGCTGTAAGAAAGCTCACCTTTTTCTAAGATTATTTGAAACCAGATGACATCTGTTTTCCATTTTTGGAACAATTACTCGGTGAAGTAGACCGAGCGTACGATACCTTGATGGAAATTCGATCCGAGTTGAAAGTACTCGTACATGAACCAGAAGTTATCAAAAAAATTTGATGATGAATTTGCGGAGAGGTATTGGAGAGCCTTGCGTAAAGCAAGACTTTTGTTGAAACATCGCGAGTCAAACAGGACTCCGGTATCGCCTTTGCAGGATTTACGACCGTGTACTGCGAATAATCGACTCAAAATTAGGAACTCGCCAAACATGGCCCGTCAAACGAAGGATATAAAATTATATCCCTATTTAGTGAACACAGATTTCACGGTGTACAATACACCACATATACCTGCGATCAAATCCTTTCAAAATTCCTTTTCCAATACAAATTTTAAATCGGCAGAGAACGCATCTGATAAAACTAAATAATGAATCAGTCGACAATTCACTTGACGCGACGCATACAGGTCGTAAAAACTTCAAGGGAATGTTTGCCAATAAGAGTCTTTGGTCAAAACACCGTACTTCGGAACTCCCAATGTGTTATGAAGTACCAGATGTTGCATTGGAATTAAGAAATCTTTTGTTATGGAATTTTCAGAACGATTTATTATCGAAACAAAATGAGATTGAGTATTATCTCTTTGCCTTACCTACGGATATAGAAATGAAATGAACTGTCAAATCCGCAGAAATTTTGATTATGTATATACAAGGCTCATATCGTCTCAGGAAAATTACGGCGATCTTGTTATACGGGGTCAAACGCCCCACAAGTGTTTTCAAACACACATTTTGCATCCTAGCACACTACGGCTAATGCAAAATACAGCAAAGTGGCCCCAAAAAGGTGTGCAGGCACTGATTTACAGGAGGCCTGGTTATTCCTTCCTTTCAAAATTTCTAAGAAGAAACGGAAGAAACATATCGATCGCGCTATACTACGTTTTGTAATTCGCATAGAGCAACTGCAATTTGAATATGCAGGTATAAATCCAAGGCGGTTTTGGCATCGCCATTAAGTAAAAGTGAACGTGGAGTTATACCTGTACAGTTAAAGAAATTCTGATAAATTATTTATGTAGAAATTTATCCAAACATTCCCCATTTTTGTGGATCGACTATGTATTCGAAAGGTAAATAGTACCTGTTTTGTTTTGATAATTCATCCAAATTTTGAACTTGTCTATGAATTATATATCTTATTCACTTTTTCACAATCATGAACCCAACATTGGTCAAATTCGTTAGTGTTGCAATACAAATATTGGTGCAATTGAAATAGACCCATATTCAATTCGCTTTCTAATTACTTCTGTTTTTTGAATCAAATGAGCACCATTATAATCATTGTTATTTTCTCATCCGTAGTACATTGACATATTTTTCCACAAAAGTAACTTATATACATATTCTCGAATTCTTGTCGACTTTTTTACTATACCAGTAATTCTTAGCGACAATGGTACAGAAAATGTATGATCCACCATTGTTTCACTGCCACTTATGTATTTCAGCTATTGATTTACTTTGTTGTTTGTAATTGTTTTATTTCACTGCCATTTATGGAATTCAGTGTGATGTTATGCAATTTTAGGTAGCATGCGTTTATCTACATTTATGTATTTCCTGTATTGATCATTTCGTTTTTTGCAATTGTTTTAATTTAGTTCAAGTAATCGTTACCCCTTTAGTTTTTGAACGTGATAGTTTAAGGGGGAGAGTATGTTTCGTCTCATAAGAGACGGCCCTGTAGTTCGAAATTAGTTTGTCATTCGATACTTATGTCTTTTAAGTTGATACTTCGATCTAGCAGTTTCGTTTACACTTCAGATTATTTGTTTTCTATGGCATTAGAAAACATGGAAAGTCATTTGGAGATTTTGATATATTTAAGCCTGTTGAGCCATCTGTGAACAAGCCAAGGTCGGTTCTCAATAGAACCTCAGCTGGGTCCATTCGTCCCGGCTGGAGACGATTACATTGAAATTCCGTTCCTGGCTCGTGATTTTTGACATCAGATCCGAGGGCATCGATAGGATACTGTTCGTTAAAAGCTCGTCCAGCAGTCCTGAGCCTCCCATCACTATTGCCTCTGGCCTGTCAATCGCCAGTTGATATAGTTTGTATGTGGTCCGTTCCGCCTCCCTCCGCACGAGTAGGTGTAGGGGTGGTAGATTTAGTAGGACCTTCATGGCTGCCGTGGGTGTGGTGCAAAACGCACCTGTAATTGCAAGGCAAGCCTGTCTCTGTAGTCGGGTGAGCTTTTGTTCGCCAACCGTTTGTTGGCCTTTCTTCCACCACGCTACAGCGCCATACACTATCCGTGGTCTAATTACCATAGTGTATAGCCAGTAAATCTGCCTGGGCTTTAGGCCCCAGGTTTTACCACAGATCCGCCTGCAAGTGCAGAAACCCATTCTGGCTTTATGACACACTCTATCCAGGTGTGCATTCCAGGTGAGGGTCTTGTCCAGGACTATTCCCAGGTATTTTGCCTCAAATGAGAATTGTATTATTTCACCACGGATAGTCGGCGATTCTTTACCATTCAACTTCCGTTTTTTAGTGAATGGTACTATAACTACCTTTTGCGGGTTAAGAGACATGTCTTCCCTTATACACCATTTGTCAATAGTGTTCAGTATCTCTTGAAGGACAGCCGATATCGTCACCTCCGATTTACCTTTCACTATGATTGCCAGGTCATCAGCAAATGCTTGAACGTCGACTCCCCACAGCGAAATGATCGCCAGCAGGTCATCAATTATTAGATAAAGGAAGTTGGAGACCACCGCACATAGTGTGCTTTGGAGTCAAAATCACCGCTAATAATCAAAAATACAGTCCACTAGAAGCCATTGAAATTAATCATCGAGATTTATTAATTTGCAATTGTCTATTATTTCAAAATATTGAAATAATAGGCAAATACTGCTGTAAACTAACCGTGGTACGAAACATTTTGCATCTTTTCACAGACTGAACGTTAGAGGTGCTTGATGCATCCCTTCTAACAAAAAGAGGGAAATTAACATAATTGATTGCAAGGTCCATTTGGAGGTGGACTGAATGAACGAAACAAATCTTCTTATTGGTTATAAAAAAATTATGAGAATAATGCAAGTAAAGAAGGATAGATTGTAATCCCGAATGCTGCGTCATGTGAAATTAACAAGCATTAATATATCGAAATCTCCAAATGACTTTCCATGTTTTCTAATTTCATAGAAAACAAATAATCTGAAGTGTAAACGAAACTGCTAGATCGAAGTATCAACTTAAAAGATATAAGTATCGAATGATAAGGCCGTCTCTAATGAGACGGAACAATGGGTAAGCTTATAATATTTTGGCCAAGAAATTATGATTTTCAAAAAATTGTTATAGGTTTTTGTGTTAGTTCATGTGTCAGTTAAATAATTCAGCGTGTCCAAAGAGCGTATCGGGTATTTGTGTTAGCGCTGCATTTAAAGCTGAGCGACGGAGGGTAGTGGGGAGGGGACGTAGAGCCGTACCCCGGAACGCATCGCGCTTTTTTCAAACGAGCGTATTATCGCAACAGGAATTCAATAGTGGTTTATCAACGTTTGTATCGTGCGGAATATCGTACATGCCATGCTCCAAGTGACGGCAGCATCAGAAAACGGATCCGAATGTTCGAAAATACAGGTGCGACGGTAAAAATTCAACACTCTGGCTGCCCTCGTTGAGTCCGCGATGAAGAAACGATTCGAGAAGCTCGTCAAAATTCGTATTTATCCATCCGAAAGCGAGGCCAATCATTAAACATCAAAACATTGTTCTTGCATTTGATTTTAGAGAAAGATTTGCATTTGAAATCCTATACAATTCAGTTGGTTCAAGAATTGAAGGATACATACTATGCTAATCGATTGAATTTTGCCAACAAAATGTTACGGCGGTTCAGAAAATTTGATAACAAGTCTTCAGTGATGAAGCAAACTTTCATCTGAATGGTCATGTTAATGAACAGAATTGTCGGTACTGGGCAGAGGAAAATCCGAGACGAAAGCATGAACGACCCCTGCACAGCCCAAAGGACGTTGTTTGGGTCGCTATGTCTGTTAGAGGCATAATCAGTCCTTATTTTCATGAATATCGACGAGGCCGACCACTCAATGTGAATAGTAACCGTTATTGCGATGTGCTGCGAATCTTTTTGGGTTTCGAATTACAGGAATTACATAAATATACGCAATCTTAACGAAAGGGTAACATCAACTGGCCACCCAAAAGTCCCGACCTTAGTCCACTTGACTATTTTGTATGGGGATACCTTAAAAGTTCGGTCTATGAGAATAATCCGATGAACCTGACCCAATTGAATCAAAACATCAAGTCAGAAATGGCAGCATTATCGAGAACTATGTATCAGCGTATGATTACCAATCTTCGTTACCGATTAGAAGAGTGTCAGCAGCGTGACTGTCACCATTTAGATAACATCAATTAACAATAAAACTTTTTTTCATCCAAGTAACAAATAACCGATACTCTATTTGGACACCCTGTCATTCAAATCAACCACTCGCCAACAAGATGAATTATGCACGCCAGTGATAACGGTTTCCTCAGTTCCAGGAACAAACGAGAATGCTGTAATGAGTACACGATCTTTCATCGGCGACAAAATCATGTTAAAAATATGGCTTTCGGCCAACTTACTCCAGCAAAAATACTTATAGTATGAAAGTGGAACTCACTCACTCCTTTATTGATTCTCGAAACCGCTTTTATCTGGTGCTTTACGCTAAAAATATTATGAAAATGATAAGAAATTAGCGATTACAATCTGTATCATTCAGTTTCAGTATCATTTATAATCCAAAAAATGATTAACGTTTCACGAGAATAATTCGTTATCATATAGCTTTTAACAAAATTTGAATATCAAAACAAATTGAAATATGTTTATCTTCTACAATTTTAATTTCCAAAAGAATTTTTTTTATTCAAAACTTTTAGAATTAAATTAATGTCTAAAACAAGCACCGCTTACATTTAATAGACGTATATAATCAAAACTCAATATACAATGTCAAATGAAATAAATAACCCAATAGATATACGAAAGTAATTAAAATTAATAAATAAATATTCAAACGAGACAAAATTTTGTTTCTGCTTTTATCTTAAGAAATACTACTTGCCTTATAAAAACATGAACACACTTGAAGGACTTCCCAAAGAATATAATTTATTTGAAATATTTAATACATTTAAATATTCGAACAAATTACTTTAAAAAACTCTAAAAAATGTGCACTATATTTTCAAAAAACAAATATAATTCTAGATAATCACTTCATCAGCCGCTTTTCAATAATCCAAATATCAAAATCAAAAACTTAACCTACATCACTCACGTGTTAAAAGACTTAAGCTTCGAACTACAGATCAACTATATATTCAAGATTGATCTATGTTCTAACAAAATCAAAGAACAAAGTGAGTTATTTTAAGGTTTACCTAAATCCATTGACACCGTATAAAGAAATTTATTGAAGCCAAAATATAATTATATATTATATATAAAATAAAATAGAAAGGCTTTTTACTTGATAGAAGAAATATAACAAAATTTGAATATCAAAACAAATTGAAATATGTTTATCTTCTACAATTTTAATTTCCAAAAGAATTTTTTTATTCAAAACTTTTAGAATTAAATTAATGTCTAAAACAAGCACCGCTTACATTTAATAGACGTATATAATCAAAACTCAATATACAATGTCAAATGAAATAAATAACCCAATAGATATACGAAAGTAATTAAAATTAATAAATAAATATTCAAACGAGACAAAATTTTGTTTCTGCTTTTATCTTAAGAAATACTACTTGCCTTATAAAAACATGAACACACTTGAAGGACTTCCCAAAGAATATAATTTATTTGAAATATTATATTTTGGAAATTAAAATTGTAGAAGATAAACATATTTCAATTTGTTTTGATATTCAAATTTTGTTATATTTCTTCTATCAAGTAAAAAGCCTTTCTATTTTATTTTATATATAATATATAATTATATTTTGGCTTCAATAAATTTCTTTATACGGTGTCAATGGATTTAGGTAAACCTTAAAATAACTCACTTTGTTCTTTGATTTTGTTAGAACATAGATCAATCTTGAATATATAGTTGATCTGTAGTTCGAAGCTTAAGTCTTTTAACACGTGAGTGATGTAGGTTAAGTTTTTGATTTTGATATTTGGATTATTGAAAAGCGGCTGATGAAGTGATTATCTAGAATTATATTTGTTTTTTGAAAATATAGTGCACATTTTTTAGAGTTTTTTAAAGTAATTTGTTCGAATATTTAAATGTATTAAATATTTCAAATAAATTATATTCTTTGGGAAGTCCTTCAAGTGTGTTCATGTTTTTATAAGGCAAGTAGTATTTCTTAAGATAAAAGCAGAAACAAAATTTTGTCTCGTTTGAATATTTATTTATTAATTTTAATTACTTTCGTATATCTATTGGGTTATTTATTTCATTTGACATTGTATATTGAGTTTTGATTATATACGTCTATTAAATGTAAGCGGTGCTTGTTTTAGACATTAATTTAATTCTAAAAGTTTTGAATAAAAAAATTCTTTTGGAAATTAAAATTGTAGAAGATAAACATATTTCAATTTGTTTTGATATTCAAATTTTGTTATATTTCTTCTATCAAGTAAAAAGCCTTTCTATTTTATTTTATATAGCTTTTAATTACAGTAGAGGACAAGGCATTCCCAAAACAATAACAATATAATTTTTTGGGTTCACGAATAATTGGCGTTTAATCTTTTATTATTAAAAGACTTGCATGAGGTTTGCATTAAGGAGAAGTCCAAGTGCCAACATTGTACGTTTCGAGTCCAAAGTTATTTATGAAAGAATATTAGTAATCATTAGTTCAGGTTATGAAAACCAAAGGAAATCCAATTCAGTTAGCTCCAAAATGGATGCCCTTAACATCTGTAGACCAGAAGCTTTCAACACAATATTATTTCTCAGAGCAATTGGAGTTAAGATATAGCAGAACAATTTGATTCATCATCTAATTTTTGTCATAATATAACTAAATTTGTAATTAAAATGTAAAATTGTATTGTACCAAAACCGCTAATGATCTAGGTGTCGAAGCGGAATATTATAATGAAAAAAAATTAGTTCACAGTCTGGTGATTCCTTACATGCTAGTGTGAGATGTTTAGTATTACCATATTTTACTACCAAAAAATTGACAATTTTACATTGATTTCGAATCAAATATACCCATTTGGGTTGCTGCAGTATCCACTTATAACTTAATTCTCAGACAAGAAAAAACTTAACAAGCGTAGGAGTTAACAAGTAGTGTCATTGGCCAATTCATGGAACCTACTTTTTCGAAGAACCTAGATGAAGTTAGCCGCTTAAAGTTCCGGAAATTGGTCACTTACCTGGGCTGTTCGATGTATTCTCGGTATAGGCATGAAAGAAAACTGTAAAGTTCTATTTTTCAATGTAGTCTTCTAGAACTTCAATGCATTTGTCAGATCGAGAAATGAGTTTCTCTAAACCTTGGAAAAAATATTCTTCCAGCTTCTCCTCAAAATAGGCATTATTTGCTACCTTCAGTTCTTCATCGTCGGAAAATCACTTTCCACGAAGAGATTTTTTCACATTTGAGGATAGGATACTGGGAGCCAAGTCTGGAATGTAAAGCAGCCTTTGCCACGAGAGCCTTATGAACCGACGCGTTGTCGTTAAGCAGAAACACCCCCACTTTGAGTTTTTCTCACCTTTTCCCTTAAATTCTTCTCTTAAATTACGTAAAGCGATTTCGTATGATGCTGCTGTGATGCTTCCACCCAAAAGACCGTAGCCCTTATTTTGCCAGCGGATGGGATGACTTTAAACTTGTTTGAAGGCACGTGAATTCTACCAGAATAGTTATCGGCTATTTGAGGATACCACTTTTCCAAGTGACTACACAGCAGTCTCCACAGTCCACCCCTAGAGGTAGAAAGTGTGATAAGGATTACGGCATATCATCGCGCGTGGCGAGAACCCCTCCGAAGAGATGAACCCACCAGCTTCCAGTTTGAGCCCCGACTCGAAAGCCAGAACCGTCTGACTGGTAGCAGCGAAGCACTATCCAACCTCTACTGGCTCAGCAGGTCAGTACCCGAGTTGGTTTGAGACGCAACTCACCCGCCGGAGGGAATTCTTATCCATCCACCCGAACACAGTCCCATGAACTAAGATAAACTCAAGATTGACGACTACAATTGATCCTGGTACAAGCACCGTCTAGCGGCCTGTACGTCCTGTCTCACCTAACCCATGTGAGGTCATTTGATTGATCCTGGCGTCAAGTACTAATGGCGGAGCCATTTCGTCGAGATCCACAAACCCTAAATCGTTACGCATTGATCCAGGGCGTCCTCTAATTTATGGACCTTGCGGCACGAGGAATTACCCAGTTTTAGATGGGCCGCTCATTAATTTGCGGATCTGCTGTTAGGGCTTCTCCCCAAGGGAGGCGACACCAAGCCAGGCCGGAGCACACCCAGCGCACAATCGAGCGGAATCTCGTTCCGTTTTACCGCCAGAAGATCACCGCCTTGCACTAACCCTGACCCCCATCAGAGAACAAACCATCGCCTTGTCCTACCCGTTTCCGGGCAGGGACAATCTCAAAGAGTCTACTATTTGTGTTCTTCTTCTCCCGAACACAGCTCTGGAATAACTCTCCATGCATTCATATCTCTCTCTCTCGTCTGGATTAACCAGCTCAATTCAGTCCCCTCATGCATACCTCTTGTCATTCCTTCCAGAATCACTCTCCTGGCCTCTATGTACTCGACACAGTCGAATAGCACATGAGACCAGGACTCAACCTCACCACACACGCATCTATCGCTCCCACTGAGGTTCCTTTTATAAAGAAACTCATTCAAACTCCCATGGCCAGTGAGGATGTAACCCAAACAAAGACCAGGGGAAAACCATTCATTCCTTTCCGCAAACATTACATCCGGGATAAACCCGAATGTGATCCTCCCTTTACTACTTTCACTCCATCGTCTTTGCCATTCATCCCTCAGTGTTTTCTTTACTACATCTATTCTTTCCATGAGACCAACGTCTCTTTCACCAGCATACTTTCGATCCAGCTCATTCAAGGCCAAGCCCTTCTTGAGCTTGTACCTTATTGTTTGGGGGCAGTGCACCCTTCTCAATCCACAGCATGGACTCTTGTTTACCCTCAGGGTCATAGTGATGAACCCACGTATCATCCCCAGTAACTAGCCGGTTGAAAATAATCGATGAGTCTTCTCCACAGAGCTCTTAAAACTCCTTACAGAACTCTACTCGCACTTGCTTCTGAAGAGCGGTAAGCATTCTCAGTAACCATCTTTCACTGACCTTTGAGTGTTGAGATGGTCAAGAAGGATAGCATGTATGATACCCTCGGATAGGTTTGTCATCTCTGCTAACATTTTGATTTTTATTCTGGCATCTTCAAGTACCAGCTTTTCCATCTCTTTCACATTTTCTTCAGTGGTGCCCCAACCGGGTCCGCCCGAGCGAGGATCGTTGATATTTTGTAAAATAGAAAAAACAGTATCGGTTTAATTAAAAATGAATAAAAATGTTTCCAAAAAAAATATATTCTGAGCAGCCTTTAAAAATTTTTTTAAACCTACTGCTTCTCTAATTGATTTTTGATCAATATCGCGACTATCAATATTGATAATAAAATTAAAGGTTTCGAATAGTTTATCTGTATCATTAGAAACTGTCAGAACGGCACGTGGAGTAAATTTCCAACGAGTTGCTTCATTTGTAGGTATACGATTTCCTCCAATTTGCTCTAACATTTGGGTACACTTTGTTGGTTTGGAAAAACATGGTGAAAATCCTGAAAGGGTTGAGAAAAACACTTTAACTTGTTGAATTGAACTGTACCCATTACCTTAAACCAAATTTAATACGTGTGCATAGCAATGAGTAAACATTGCTTGTGATGCACTTCTCGCGGCATTACACTAGCCTCATCGTATGTTTGAGCCACTAAATTTGCATGGATGTCAAATTTTTCGAATTTGGTTGATAAAAATTGAAATGAATCTTCAGCAGAACGCCCAGACTTATCGTCATACAATCCCATAAATCGCTCAACAAGGTGGTCATTTATTACATAACGGAAAATGACAGATAATTGTGAACGGCAGCTTATGTCAGTTATTTGCTCAACTTGCCAGATTTTGAGATTTCGTCCTCAATTTTTTTATTCACAACAAAAGCAACGAATCGATTAATTCATTTTGTATGGTTTTAGATGTGCCAGAAAAAACTGATCTACTGTTAATATCATTTTCTAAAAAAGGTTTTCGAATTATTGTCAAATTTACTAACAAGAATATCCAATTATTTGAAATTCCCGCGATGTAAAGATTCATAAGATTCATCGTGCCCCCTAAAAGGTAACTCTTGCATGCGGAGGTGCATCATAATTTCTATCAGACTTTTTAGAATTTGATTTCTTTGATTCTAGCATTAAAATTTTGAATTTCAATTTGACGCGCATTGTCTATTGCTGTGGCGATATTTTGTTTATGTTTCCACATAAGGGTAAGCTTGCAATTCGATGAAATATGTTGAGCACTTTTATTGTGTAGCAATAGACCCCGAGACAAATTTTTCAAATCGCTATAACCACTTTTTGACCAAACTCTGTCGGAATTTGTATAAGTCGCTTCGAATAAATTGTATCGCTAACAAAATAATTTATTTAACCACCCATAGTCACAAGACATTTACTTAAAACTGGAACTGGTGGCTTTTTCTTTAATTATGTAGGATTTATCCACATAGTAATGACTCGAAAAATTTTGGTGATTTGTTTAAAAATTTACAAAATCACGAGTACTTCGAATATTTTCATTTACTTTAGGAATCAGAGGCGACTCACTCGGTCTCGCTAAATCCATTTCGTCTTCTGGTAGTAATTAAGTCAATTAACAAAATGAGAAATTTTTCGATAAAGTTCACACGAACACGGAGACAAACTTAAACCAGACAGTCGAGGTACAGCAAATACTACCACCAAATCACAAAAAAACGAAAAGTAACCAGATTTCCCGCTCAAATCTATCTTTAGAAGCCGCCTTGAAAGGCGTAGGAATACGGATTTATCGTCGCGTCGATGTAAATGAAGCGCTAGATAAGCGCGTGAGGCATGACTCGAACCGTTTACTCTTAAAGAGTAAGTGAGATGAATATACAAGAATCGTGAGACTGAGCATGGATATTTTGGAACAGAGACCCACTACCGTACCTTATGATGTGAAATTGAGGATGAAATGGATTAATAAGATATTCGATTAATTCAATTAATATGTGTAATTTCTAGAATTTATTTAGTGAGGCACTGCCTCACCTGCCTCGTAGAACAAACTGCCATTGAACCATATAAGAAAATGACACCAGGCTTGTTTGGAAAATATTGTCTACAGAATCGGAGAGTATTGAGTGGTATACTTTTTTTTCGTTAATTTTTCAATAACCACATAGGCTCCATAAACATCATGTCACTTATAAATTTTTATGCTTAAGTAGGAGATTCTGACCTTTGGAGACTTCATTTGCTACTCAAGTACACCAACAGCGCTAAAAGCTCTATACTAACCACCTAATGCTCAATCAGTTTAATCAGTTCAAAGATCAGATTGATTAATATTCCAAAGTGAAAATACCGTGGAAAATATTTTCAGAAATATGTTTGTACCTTGTCATTGGTAGCTGTTCGGTCTCTATTTTGCTTTCCATATCTCTATCTCTTTCTAGAGTTGACTTATTTCTGAATTTGTATTTTCTTCTTCTGGCTTTTATGTGTTCCTTTGTAAATAAATGAATAAACCTGAATTAATAACTTAGATCAATCAAGTTGATTATTTCTGTGCTGTTCCGAAAATAACTTGGGAGACAAAGATATATGTTAAATATTGGGATTTAGATTGCTTTCGGTTCACAGATAACGATTTCACTACAGATGATGACAACTCTCTTCGAAAACTCATTTATTTAAAAGCACTTTATTCGACTGTGATATAATCCAAAATCATAACAGTAACACTATTGTTTTGACGACAGAAATGTAGGCAAATGAGAAAGTTTGGTGAAAATAGAAAAATCAAACGGAGGATTAAATGAAAACAAACAAATTTTGTCTGTTGTGGTCATTGCGCTAGCACAAGATTATGGCAATTCATTATTATTCTTGTGAAGGGAGGGCCATCTAGAGCTTGCATTTTACTTCTAATATCTAATAAGAGTGCTTCCTTGAATAATAATTCAGTAGGGTCAGTGCGTTCTTTCCTTAATATTATCATTAGAATTGTTACCTGCAATATTTGTATTCTTTTCAAATGACACTCTGATGCTGCGTTGCAACCCACAATGCCGTATGTCAACCGTGACTCTACCAAACAAGTGTCTTAATTGTGCCAAATCCAAAACTGACCTAAGGTATCTGCACCTCCCCAGAATGGAACGCAGGTTTTTTGTCACAGATATTATATGATGGTCCCAGAGGATCTATGATTATGCCAAAGATACTTAATTTTATGCACCTGCCTTATTGTTATAGGGGTTTTGTGATCATTGATGGTAATTGTATCGTAGTCAGGAAGATGATTCATGTAGCTTACTAGGTTTGTTATCTTCGAACTTCTGAAGGTAATATTGATCCAACGTAATTGTTTGAAACAATTTTCGTTCAGAAATTCACACGATACGAAAATTTCGAAAATAGAATGGGAACGTAAAAATAGAATGACTATACAAGTTATGAATTCAGCTTTCCATGAATTTAACCTTGTAATTGAGTATCATAATCAATGATTCATCTCCTTAGAAATTGCATTACGTAGAAATTATGTCACAATATGTGTAGTTATTATTGAGCTATTATCGAACAATTAAGATAGCAGAACAAGAAATAACTGATTAAATTTTTTATTGCCTCACAAGATAATAAATTGTTTCCCTAATTTTTATTACATTCTTAATTCGCATTTTAAACTTTTCAGGTAATGACTCAGAAAGAAATATAGGTGAGAAAAATCTGTATTAAAAGATAAAGAACATTGAAAATAGTCCTCATGAGATCAATGGCAAATTAAAATAAAAAAGCATAGCCGATAACTCCTTCGGAAGACCTTAATTTATGATACACATAATACAACAATAAAGATTTAGAGTATATCTCAATTTTTTCATTTAATTCAAAAGTTTGTATTGCGCGATTTCAAATCCTGCTTTTGCTTTTTCTTCAATAAATATTTCGATTGTAGAATACAAATTCAGTGAGTTTGGGGTGTTTTTTGAGATGAAGAAGCACGGCGTTCAGCACAAGCTGAAAAAAATTATTCAATAGGAAAAGCTGAAAGAGATAATAACAAAATGAAATTATACTGAACAAAAACTAATTTCAAACACTAGGTCCAATAACAGCATCTTGACTAACTCAAATACTACGTTTTTTACAGAAGAAATTTAGCCTCTTGAAAATGATCCAAATCATGATCCTCACATGCTCTCAAAAAATTTCATTGAAATATCAATTTGCCAAACCGATTCAGCAGTAATTGATACAACAAATTTAAACCTCACTAAAGAGAAGATAATAGAAATTATTAGCTCAGAGTACATTCCAGAATCACAAAATCATAAATTCAATAGTACAATTGATACAAAATAATGTTGTTTCTCTATCCAAAGAAGAATATAAGTCAAAGTGAACAATTTTTCAGAGAAAGAATCTTTCATTAAATTAAAAAACGATTCCACCTCAAAAATTTACCTCAAACTTGGAACAGCTCTCAAAGGCATTCAAATTATTATCAAATATTAAGATGAATTCAAATTCGTCAGTATGAATTCTACTCCTACTAAATAATATGACCTTATTAAAATCCATAAGGATCAGTCACAAACACACTCCGTTCTATCACATATCAATAGCCCCTTGTAAAACAAGCCCCTAAGTTAAACACAATTTTCGAAGAAACTGATAAATTTGAATTTACCCTTCAATAAAAACTCAATTGGCCTCACGAAAAAATAAAAAAATTGAGCCTCCACATTAACAGTATTCTATCGGGTGCTTTTTTCAGAGTGATAGAATTTTCTTCTTCTTCTTCTTTACGAAAGCTTGCTAGCTTGTTTCGCCCATTTTCCTCCTCTCGTTCTTGAGATGTTGAGGTCCAGCTGTCCTTCCACCTCTTTGGCGGTCTTCCTACGGGTCGTTTGGATGCTGGTCTTCCGTTTCTAGCGATTTTTGCTATTCTGTCGCCTGTCATACGTGAGACATGTTCATTCCAGAACCTTCTCCTCGCGCGGGTCCATCTAACTACGTCCTCCGTCTGGCATTCCCTTCTGATCTCGTCGCTCCTTCTCTGGTCTCTCAATGTGTTCCCCGTTATTGCCCTCAAAACTCGCATCTCGTTTGTCCGTGCCATTCTTTTAGTTTCAGCTGTATCTGCTCTTGTTTCCGCCGCGTATGTCATCACAGGTCTGACGCACGCTTTGTAAATTCTCACTTTACTCGTTGTTGTCATGCAGTTGTTCTTCCAGATGATATTCCTTAGGGCTCCCGCTATTCTGGCTGCCTTATTCATCTGATGTCTTACACTATCTTTTAAGCTCCCATGTGGCGATATCGTTACGCCTAGATAGTTAAAGGAGAATACTTGTTCGATGATGTTGTTATTTATCTCCAGCTTAGATCGGCGGGGTTCCCTGGCAATTACCATGCTCTTAGTTTTGGGGATCTATATTACCATGTTGAGTTTCAGAGCTTCCCTGTGAAATGCCTGCATCAACCATTGCAGCCCGTCTTCGCTATCCGCAAATAATGTTGCGTCATCTGCATAACACAAGATCTTCAACAGTTCGTTCCCCATTCTGTATCCTTGGTTCACTTTTCGTACGTTATGTATTATCCTGTCCATTTTCAGATCAAATAACAGTGGGCTAAGACTATCTCCCTGTCTCACCCCCCGGTTGATCTTTACTTTATCGGTTGTGGTTGCTCTTGTCTTGACTGTGGTATTGTTGCCTGTGTATAGTTGTTTGATCGCCTCTACAATGTTTGGGTGTATTCCTCTGTGCTTCAGTTCGTCCACAACATCCGTCAGTTGTATTCTGTCGAATGCCTTACTCAAGTCTATGAAGCACATGTACGCAGGTTTGTCATATTCAATGGCTTTCTCCATTACTTGTCTGACAACGAATACAGCGTCGACCGTGGAACGATTTTTGCGGAAACCCTGTTGTCCTTCACCTAACGTGGTGTGTTGCAATATATGTTGTCCCAGTATGCGAGTGAACAGTTTCATGGAGATGTTCAATAATGATATTCCTCTGTAGTTTGCTGGATCTGATGTTTTTCCCTTTTTGAACAGAGGTATTGTTATGCGTTGTTACCATTCATCTGGTATTACTGCGCTCCCTAGGATCTTATTGAAGAGTTTGGTGAGCTGTTCGACCAATCTTACTCCTCCTTGTTTCAACAGTTCATTAGGAATGTTGTCTGGACCGGGAGTTTTCCCGTTTTTGAGATGTTTCATTTCGTTCATCACTTCTTCTGTTGTAACCCGCTTGTCCTCTTCTAAGCTTAGTGCATATTCTCGCCGCAGATTTTTTCTCCTTTCTGGTCGCTGGTCGTTATTCTGGTGCAAACTTGTGAAGTACTCTTTCCATTTATCCGCGGTGATGTTATGTATTTGTACTGTCTCATTTACTTCCTTTTTCGCGACCTGAGCATTTTCCATATGCGCTTTTGAGTTCCATAGAGGTCATTTTCCATCTCTCGACCAAAGTTCTCCCAGTATTCTTTTTTTATCTCTCTAATTCTATTACTGACTCTGTTCCTAATTTCTGTGTACTTTAGATGGTTTCTCGGCGTCTTGTTATTTATGTAGGTTAGATGTGCTTCCTTTTTTTCTTGTGCCAGATTTTTTACTTCCGATGTGAACCAGGGCTTCTCTCTACGCTGATGTGAGGTTACCTTGATTGTTCTCTTCCCCAGCGCTTCTTCGGCTGCTTCATTTATGTTCTTTAGGAGTATTTTCCATGCCTCGTTTACTGTATGTTGGTCATCGATTGATGTCTCCTCCATTTTGGCCGTCAATCGTCTCCTATATAAGTCGAGTATGCTCTCTGTTTTCAGGGATTCGATGTTGAACTTTGTTACTTAATCGTGTTGTTTGTCCGCTTTTATTGGTCTTTTCATTCCAGATATTACACCTAGCACCAAACTGTGGTCAGACCCTATATTTGCCGATGTTAATGATCTAATATCTACCACTTGTTCTGGTACAATTGCTCTATTCGTTAGGATGTAGTCTATTGTAGAAGTTACACCCCTGCTTCCACGGAAAGTAATCTTATGTTGAGGTTTATGACGAAAATATGTGTTGTTGATTCTTAGCTCGTTGTAGGTGCAGAAGTCGATGAGCATCTCTCCCCGGTCATTTATGATTTCTTCGTTGAACACGTTCTTTATTCCTGGAATTACCTCGTTACCCACTCTTCCGTTCATATCTCCCATGATGATAATTTGGTCTTGCTTGGGTATCTTATCAACTGTTAATTGCAATTGCTCATAGAAGTCAAGGGCCTCCAGTGTTGGCTTTCCAGTATCCGGTGCATAAACTGATATTATGTGTATGAAGTGGTTTTCCAGTTTCAGACTGATTTTGTATTCTATCGCTCCGATATTCGATGTCATTGAGGATGTTCTGATATTTGTATAGAACTTTCGATAGGGATAACTGTGATTTGACAGAAGGTAGAAGCGATGTTGTTTTGACATTAGCAGTAAGCATTGACAAATTATCATGAAAAGACTCACGCCGCAACAATGTTTACAAATTGTTGAAATTAATTTTCAAAATTAGTGTTCTATTCGCCAAACTTATAGAGCACTGTATGGTGTGCTTTACATGCTGGAGGCATCATCGGTCTATATTTCTTTAAAAACGATGCTGGAGCTAATGTAACAGTGATTGGTGCACGTTACAGATCGATGATCAATGATTATTTGTTTGAAAATTTGAATGGTATCAACCCAAAAGTGATTTGGTTCCAACAAGATGGTGCTACACCTATGCTGCTACCGTAACAATTGATTTATTGAAAGAAAGATTTGGCGATAACATTATTTCGAGAAATGGACCAACTAATTGGGCTCCAAGATCATGCAACATTACTTCACTGGATTATTTTATTTGGGGTTATGTCGAGTCATTGGTTTATGCTGATAAACCAGGAACAATAGACGCTTTGGAAGCCAACATAACTCGTGTTCTTGCTAAAATAAGGCCTGAATTACTCGAAAAAGTGGTCCAAAATTGGTCTGGTCGAATGCGGTTCCTCAGAGCTAGTCGAGGTGGACATATACCGAAAATTATTTTTAAAACATAAATGTCATAAAATTATCTTTCAAATAAAAAAAAATTGGCTCCAATCTTAATTTAAATGTGTTTTATTTCAATTTAAAGTTCTATTACTCTAAAAAACACACCCGAAAGGATAAGCCAGGAGAACATCAACAAGAAGGTTCAAAGAACAACAGCATCATTTAGGCATCGAAAAGGTAACATTATTTTATGGAACATTTTTTGGAAACAAGTCATGTTTCCTCAGAATTATATAGGGTGTCTACTTTTAAGAGGGCCAAACTTCAAGGGGATATCTTACAAGTTATTTGCAACAAAAAATGTCATATAACACATGGCCGAAAGTTTGATGGTTATTCTTCAATTTAACATTTCTTGATTTCACGAAATATTTCAAGTTTTTCGATAAAATCAATTATACTTCAATTGTCCTCATAACCTCATCAATTTTGACCACATATCTAGAAACGGCATTGAATTTGCTACAAGTTTTGTGGGCCAAAATATTCTTATTGCTGGCGAGGAGATGAATATCACGATTTTGAAGTGAACAAAATCAGTCATATTTTTCCAATGGTTTTATCGCTGAAAAATTATTAATTATAAACATGTTTTCTTTTTAGCAAAAATTATATCATTTAGTGTGCTTTCGAATGGCATATCAACTTTTGTGCTAGCTGCTTGTCCTCTGCCATAATATCATGACTAAGAAGATAACAACTAAAAGTTGAAATATTCCAAACCTGAATTTGCTCTATCTTGAAGCTCCTTGTGATTCAATATCAAAGTAAACATCAATGTATACTTACAATGTTTAAATTCAAATTTAAAATCAGACATATATAAATTGAAAATTATTATGAAGAAGCATTAGCATATTCAGAATATCAGCCAGAATTACTTCTCCAGAACCTCTACAGATTTTAATCTGAATAAATCTCATGAAAACATTTAGAATAAATATTAAACATAACTCCTCTCCAAGTGTGCAAAAGCTACTTAGTGAACAAGAAGTTGCAACTGGTATAAAATTTCCAAATGGGGCCCAAGCAAACCATCTAGGATTA
The DNA here is from genome assembly GCA_034642435.1 of Megalocaria dilatata. Lineage (NCBI taxonomy): Eukaryota > Metazoa > Arthropoda > Insecta > Coleoptera > Coccinellidae > Megalocaria > Megalocaria dilatata. The sequence goes on along the minus strand of CM067859.1, from coordinate 42,709,218 downwards.
ATTATGCATTAGGGATAATTCCAGTGTGAAAAAAAGATCATCACAGATAATCTGGCTGATACCTGATGATTCCTTTCACAATTAACCAAAAAGTCTCTGGTTTTCAATCATAAGAGTTATTCTCATCCTAAAAATATGGAAAACTCACCATAAAAATTCACAAAATAACCCTAACATAGCACCAGCTTTATTCGAACGAAACGAACTGAAATGTTAAAATTAATCCAAATAAGCAAAACGGTCTATGGAAAAATCGGCGCAACAATCAAACCACAGACTGATGTCTGGGAACTCTGAATACAATATCTCTTGAAAATAGCTCATAAATATAGTACGATGATTACAAAACTGCTGGCATATCGAGTTGAGAATACTCGGAGATTGACAAAGTAAATATTTACAAATGTTTGTTTTATTCAGCAATACCATTACTTCTTCTATTATAGTTACTATTCTATTTTTTTCATTTACCTTTCTCATGTTTTCTTAAGCCTTTTTCCATGTTGAATTGAATTGAATGTTATTTCATCGCACTTTTTTCCTTAGCATTATGTTTAACTAGGTTAATAAACTAGGTAGCGGACTATATCAGCTTATTATATCATTTATCAGCTTAGTTGTTGTGAATTATTTCTCCAAGTTTGAAGTCCAAAAAGATCTAAATTTACTTATTTATTAAATTTTTTAATGAATAATTCCAATTTTCAAACAATTTCCATTATTTTCATCCTCTTCAAAATATAGAGGCTGTTTTTCTTCAGATTCTGTGATACTAATTGTCTCAACAAATTCTTAAATAATTTTTTTAATATTGAATATTTCTGTCTGATTTCTAATTTTTGAATTTAATGAAAATGTCTTAGAAATATTATTTCATTTGACAATAGAATTCTCAAACACCACACAACTTACTGAAAAATAAAGGAATTTTCAGAAAATATAGAATATTGACCATAATTCCCTAGCAAGCTTCAGCCGATACAGCTGTTTCAAATGCTATTCAAATATAGCACATTCTCTACAACAGCGTTTGAAACTTAACTCGAGCATCGGTCGAACTTTTTTTGAATTATGAATAAAAACAATCAATAAAAATATATCATATACATATACTAACAAGATTTAAAAATAGCAACTAAGACAGAATGTTTGTAGTAAACCTAAAACATTTTTCCGATTCCAAGTTCGTCTACAGAATATGCCTAACGAAGTCTAGATTAGATCATATCAGAAAGTTGAGGTACGCATGCATGCAAAACAAATTAAAATTATTATATATAATCTGAAAATTAATTTTATGGGGGCTTTTGTTGGAAAAGGGGTTTTTGAAATAACTTTAAATATCCAGCAGAATAATTCTGTGAAACATGTACCAAATTTAATCTGAATTTTTTTCTATATTTAAAACTCTAGCAATAAATCCTTTTTTACAGAAAATACCCTTTAAATTTCTTTTATATGATATATATATATATATAATAATTATAATACGTTTTTTCAAACTTGTGCACAACACCTCTCTGATATGATAAAATCTGGACCATCTTCTTTAGGTATATTCTGTAGAAGAACATAGAATCGGACAAATGTTTTAGGTTAACCTCAAATATTCAATCTGCGTGTCTATTTTTAAATCTTGTGAATATATGTAATATATAACGTTGTTTTTATTTCTCATTCAAAAAATATGACTGATATTGATGAACGGGAGATTCAAACGCAGTTCTGGAGAATGTGCTATATTTTTTTAATTCATATGAAGTATTTTTTGGAATAGAATTCGTTATTCAGAAGGTTCATTTGAAACAGCCGTAACGGCTAAAGTCTGCTAGGCAGTTTCGGTCAATATTCCATATTTCACATTTCTGTTTTTAAGAGTTGTGTGAAGTTTCAGAATTCTGTATGTCTACTTTAATAGAACAGTGTTTCTAAGAAATTTTTTTGTATATTTTTCTTAATCAAGTTTGGGGAGGTTTAGAGAATTATATATTATGTTTGATTTATTAGAAACAATTAAAATGGAATATTAATCAGATCGAAATATTTACCTTTTGTTATCTGTTTCAAACAAGTAGTTGGCACCATTTGATCCAAAGCACCCAGCTCCACTTCAAAAATACTACTGAAACCAGGATCGATGTTCTTAGCTAAGTTAAGGGTATCGTTGAGTGAGGATTTGTTACAGAATTTCCTCGGGACGTTATATTTTTCAGGTTTTTCGCAAGCTTCTTGGTCCATTAAAGTAGAGCATGTATAACATTCAATAGCCATTGTGATATCTGAAATTATAAAAAACCCAATTACAATAAAATGCAATCAAAAGCGAATCTTGATAATAATGGACCTTATGGCCTATTCAGACTAATACCGAAATTTTTAATTACATGTAACTGGGGATGTTACGTATCCTCTTGTACGTTTGGAGCCATTGAATACTTAATTTAATCGAACCGGCAGGTATTTATCACTAACATGTTATTACGAAGTTGAGCATTGTAAATAGGAAGTTATACTGTCCCGATTCGAAAAACTTCCTATTTACCATTCTCATATTCGTGTTAACATGTTCGTAATAAATATCTGCCGGTGCAATTAATTCATTAATTCAAATTGGTGCAACGGCTTAATTTGATATTACTTGAGCATGTGGAAAATTTCTTCGTCTGTGACGTTAGATATAATTGGGAGTACAGTTCGCTTCTTGATTGAGCCTGGGTTATATTCTGCGTACGTGTATTCGCGTGCATTATGTGGCGCTGTTGTTTGGAAAAACAGTAGTGTCGCTGAGCGGGGCCAATATAGGAGCGTGGCTGTGTTTCATTCGTTGGAATTGGAGCATTGCACTGATGAGTAGCCAAAAAGCTACGGAAGATGCATGTCTGCTGCTTATGCACAGCGATCAACAAAACCTATATGGCTTCATTTGAGATTCGAACAGAAATACAGATGTAAGTTACACTGTTCCGATTCGAAGAACTTCCTATTTACAATGCTCAAATTCAAGTTAACATATTAACTCTTTTTGTTTGTACGTATCATTCAACTCGTCTCTGTCAACTTTCTACTGTCTACAAATCATGAACATTTATTATTTCTGTTCCTACAAAAACCAATTCAACTGTTCCGAATTTCTCAACCAATCCTAATTCGTATATGATTCCAAGTCGAACACTACATTTCCGCTAATATTTATTGTTTACACAATAATTGTTTCGTCGGTTACATTTTGTGTAAAGAATAAATATAAGCGGAAATAAAGTATTTTACTTTGAATCATACACGATAAATTTCCATCAAGTAGGGACCGAAACAATCACGAATTTAATCCTAATTTGCATAGACGCGCATACTCATACAAAGTGTTTTTAAATTGATGGGAAATTAATGGGGGTCTCATAATTTTTTTGTTTTTCTTTCCCTTCTTCAAAGTTACTGCGTTTTGAAATTGGAGGAAAAATTTCGTTTTTCTTGAAAATCCCCTATTTTTCATTGAATATCTTCTATGTGAAATGTAAATGTCACTTTTGTGCAGTTTTTTGAAAATTTTTCACAAAGGGGTGGAAAAATCAACCTCTGAAATATTTTGCATTTTATGCTTTAACATTTTTCAAATTAAAAGTTTGATTCATGAACTTGAATTCAATAAGCAACCTTGCTTTTTCTTGACCCTTTCTGCTGTAAATGTAAGTTCCGTTAAAATAAACTATTGAATATAGTTTTTATTACTTTGGAAATCGGCTTCTTTTTATATAAGAGATGATACAAAATCTTTTATTGAGTAATAAAACCCAGAAAGCAGCTCTCTGTAGATTCTAGTTCATCTCAACACATTTAACAGGGGTGAGTTATTCGGATCTAATTGTTCGTTAAGAACTATTCTAATTTTGTTGTATAGGGTATTTTTTAAGAGTGATAGAACTTTCAACAGGGATAACTGTGATTTGACAGAAGGTAGAAGCCATGTTGTTTTGTCATTTTTGTTCAGTGAGCATTGACAAATTATTATGGAAATACTCACGCCGCAACAACGTTTACAAATTGTTGAAATTTATTTTCAAAATCAGTGTTCTATTCGCCAAACTTATAGAGCACTTCGTAAAATTTATGGTTTACATAATCGTCCATCAGAGCAGCTTATTCGTCGAACTATCGATAGATTTCAGACAACATTTCATCTACTCGATGCAACAACAACAACAAGACAAAAAACTGTACGTACAGAAAAAAATATCGCTGCTGGAGGTCATAGTGTTAATGATGATCCAGATTTGTCTATTCGTCGACGTTCACAACAAGTTGGAATCTGTGCATCCACCACATGGAAAGTTTTGTGTAAAAATCTTGGTCTACACCCATACAAGATCCAACTGGTTCAAGAACTACAGCATCGTTTGTTGGCTGATTGGGCCCTAGAACCGCTTGAAGACGATCTACTTTTTTATCGTAAAATTGTGTTCAGTGATGAAGTTCATTTCTGATTGAATAGATATGTAAACAAGCCAAATTGCCGTATATGGAGTGACAACAATCCTCAAGAAGCTCTGTAGGTTCCATTACATCCTGAAAAATGCACTGTATGGTGTGCTTTACACGCTGAAGGCATTATCGGTCCATATTTCTTTAAAAACAATGCTGGATCTAATGTTACAGTGAATGGTGCTCTTTACAGATCCATGAACAATGAATATTTGTTTCAAAATTTGAATGGTATTGAGCCAAAAGTGTTTTGGTTTCAAAAAAATGGTGTTACATCTCATGCTGCTATCATGACAATTGATTCATTGAATGAAAGATTTGGCGATAACATTATTTCGAGAAATGGTCCAATTAATTGACCTCCAAGGTCATACGACATAATTCCACTGGTTTATTTTCTTTGGGGTTATGTCAAGTCATTCGTTTATGCTAATAAACCAGAAACAAAAGACGCTTTGGAAGCCAACATAACTCGTGTTATTGATAAAATAAGGCCAGACTTACTCCAAAAAGTGTTCCAAAATTGGCCTGGTCGTATGCGGTTCCTCAGAGCCAGTCGTGGTGGACAAATGCCGGAAATTATTTTTAAAACATAAATGTCATAAAATTATCTCTCAAATAAAAAAAATGGCTTCAATTTTAATTTAAATGTGTTTCATTTCAATTGAAATTTCTATCTCTCTAAAAAGCACACTCGATATTTATTCGTCTCTAGTGACGCTACCAGATTTGAGGATAACTTTTACTTCCTATATGTAAAATTTAAAAATTATGGTTGAAAGTATTATATATCCTGTTTCTTACAAATGGTTCGATATGTGGAAATACTTTTGTTATTGAGGAAACTCTTCAAATGTTCAGAAATGTCGAAAAGATCTTCAAGTCTGTCCTATGTAAACTTTTTGGCGCTCACCGCAGGTAAACTTATTCAACAGGTTTACTTGAAATACATATATAAATCCCAAAAAGGTTCGATTATGAGAAGTCTTTCAACTCCTTTTGTTAGCCGAAATATTCATGAACAATATTGAATCTAAAATTCACCAAAATGCCCTTATGAAATATTTTTTATATCGATATATGTAGACGATATTTTCTGTTGCCTCACAGGTACAGACAGACTATTGAAAATTTCTCTTTGTTTATCAACGAAATACATCCTTCAATATTATTCATCATGGAAACATAATGATTCTATTGATATTCTTGTGAAACAGCTACCAGAATCAATAATGCATATGAATTTTTAATATTTCATAAACCAACATATACTATAATAATAATGTTTATTTGACCTCTGAACATTTCTGTCAATATTTAAAATACATATACGGTACAGAATTATCCAACATAAATTTCTTCATCATATATAAAAAAAAACAAAAAAATGATTTCTTTTTCGAAGGCATATCCATTGGCAAACCAAGAACTGCCTTGTGTGGAAAATGCATGTATCACTATTAGACTGCAAATTCAAATAAAAAATGAAACACAAGGAGAACTAACTCTACGGTCTCAGCAAATATTTTGTTGGCTCTGTTCCTTTTTTCCCTTTTGAAAATAATATTCCGAAAACAATCTAGCGAGCAGGCACACCCCTCAACTAAACTTGAACGAATTAATTTTGTACATTTCATCTGATACTATTATACACAATAAATCAAATCATCCTCAAAACCCAAAATTATCAGCGTTTAATTGTATGATCCACAGACTAGTTACATCCCTATGAATCGAGAAAATTATATTTCTGAATTCAACATCATTAAGCAAATAGCTATTAATAACAACAATACTACACTGATTCACAATGGAAACGGAACATAATAAGTTTATTGATTTTATTGCACTTAACACCGATAAATAAATTTTTGATGAATGAAAATAATAAAATAGCTTCTAATATGGTTTATCCCAATACAACAAAAAATTTTAAATACATTTTCTCAAAATATACTGGAGGTATTTCTGAGAAAATTGCTACCTACCTCAAAAATAAATACAATTTAAGAACTTAATTCCTTAAACTTATTGAAAGCTCAGTAAATTCATTAAAGATGATAAATATATATAATAAATAAAGATGATAAATTGGGAGTTGATAAGTTAGCCTGTTGGTGATTGAAGTTTACATAGGATAGACTGAAAGAAATTTCCGAAATAGAATTTGTGAACATTTGAAGAGTTTCCCCAATAACAAAAGTAATTCCACGTATTCGAACCATTTGTTAGAAACATAATATAGTTTCAACCATAATTTTATAATTTTGCATATAGAAAGTGAAAGTTTTGCCTTGAACCTTTCAGTCGCTAAATAATAATAAATAAATACAACAATATAGGAATAATACTAAACTAACAATTAGATCTAAATAACTCACTCCTGTTAAGTATATTCGGATAAACTGGAATTTCTAGAGACCACCTTTTGTGGGTTTTAGTACTCAATAAAAATTATTGTACCTACTCTAATATAAAAGGAAACCGATTTCGAAAACAAATTCAATTATTCAAAAATGTAAGAAACCACCTACTTAAAGATCCAATTATGATAGCGAAACAATTGTTATTAATAACAATAAAAATTTGTCGAATTAACCTCATTTAAAATTTTGATTATTTTATGGCTATTTGTTTAATACTATTCAGTTCGGAAATGTATTTTTCCTGATTCATTGGAATGTTAACCACTCTGTTATTTTTTATTATTATTATCCTGATACTCCTAGATCGTCTGTGAAGATCCCTCAGAAGCTTTTTTAGCTTCTGTGCGAGTTAGGAGTTCAGTTGTGTTCTGGGTAGGCTTACTGCGATCTAGTGCCACTTTGAATAATATTGTTGGAAGCTGATAATTTTTGTTTGATACTGTGGTTTGATTTATTGTGAATTATAATTGCATCAGTATACATTCTGTCAATAAAGTACCGGGAATTATCGATTTAAATCTGGCGGGGCAATGAGGCAGGTAAAATTTTGTTTTCCTAGGTTGGTACGACTGTCCTTAATTACTATGCCAAGCTTGAGCGGGATCTGTCAAATAGTGTGTTTGCAACAGCTGATTAAGTCAGTCGATGTCAGAGTGCGTGCCGATTTTTACTATGGGTGATTACGTTGAGCAAAGAATTTGTTTAAAGTTTTGTGTTGCAAATGAATTTTCGTGTGCCGATGCATTGAAAATGTTGCAAAAGGCCTTTGGTGATAATGCTCTATCGAAAACTCGTGCATATCAGTGGTAGAGAGCCTTCAAGGACGGTCGTGAAGTGGTCGCCCATCGACGGCTTCGATCGAAGATAACGTCGATAAAATTAAGGAAAGGGTGCTGGAAAACCGTCGTACCAGCTTGAGAGAGATAGCACATGATCTTAAGATATCCCACGAGTCCGCACGTACGATTTTGATTGATATTTTGGGCATGAGAAAGGTGGCCGCACGACTCGTACCGAAAGACCTGAATTTTCTTCAAAAACGTCATCGCGAACAGGTTGCTTCAGACATGCTGGATCGCTGTAATTCCGATTCTACATTCATGGAACGCATTATAACTGATGATGAGACCTGGGTCTACGAGTACGATATGCAAACAAGCCAGCAATCATCGGAATGGGTGGCAAAAAATGAGCCGAAACCGAAAAAACCACGCCAAAGCCGCTCGAAAATGAAGGTGATGCTCATTGTTTTCTTCGATATCCGTGGCGTGGTGCACTACGAATTCGTTCCAGAGGGTCAGACGGTAAACAAGGAGTATTACCTAGGCGTTATGAAACGTTTGCGTGAGCGTATCCGTAAGAAGCGGCCAAATTTGTGGGCGAACAACTCATGGATTTTGCATGACGATAACGCGCCTTCTCACCAAGCTACGATTGTGACTGACTTTCTCGCCAAAAACTCAACCCAAACTAAACTCTTCCCAAAACTAAAATTGCCCCTTCGTGGCACCCGTTTTGAGTCGATTGAAGCCATAAAACAAAATTCGGCGCGAGAGCTAAAGTCCATCCCGGAAAGCGCCTATAAAAAATGTTTCGATAATTGGAAGTGCCGTTGGCATAGATGTATTGGAGCAAATGGAGCCTATTTTGAAGGCGACCCAATAAATTTTGACGATTGAATGTAAAAATGTTGTTTTAATTGAAAATTTCCGGTACTTTCTTGACAGAGTAGTATATGAACTACTCCCAATTTTTTTTTAATTTTCTTATCAGACTCTCCAGAAATTTCAAACGAACATGCGTATCATTTTTTCACGAAACGTATGCCTCAGTCGATTACGTTCAGTTAATTAGATAATTTTGGTGTGCTCTAACGTAGGTTTCTTTCAATTAAAGTTTCTACCTTTCAGCTGATGATATTTATATTGCTATTGATGTACCCGGTTTTTCGCTATAATGACCCCGCCTTTAACTTTGGTACAAATGGAGATACAAAAAAAAGTTACTCACAAAAGTTGTACGAAACCAATTGAATTTTTTCAAAATGATTCCACAAAATGGAATATATACAGGCTGGACAAGATATTGAGCGCAACTTCATTTTTTCAAACGGATCATCCTGTATATTTTCTTACTATTTCTCTTCTGATATAAAAGCTCTTATTTTGAGAACTACTGAGTGTCCAATTCGAAGAACCACCTGGCAGGCTCATTAATCGGTTGTCAAGTGGTTGTTTGTGGTAAATCAACAAACGGCATTGCTAACCATATGAAACATTCATTGAAATTATTTTTGAAACATGTATTACACAGAAACGGAAAATTTTGGAAATATTTTCATCTTATTTGAACAAAAGCAAGAAAGCTGCAAAGAGAGATTATTTGGGATTTTATCCAGGTGATCCAATTCCAATTGAAAATACATCCCTTAATACTTATAACCGTGTAAAAGATTGTAAACATTTTAAAAGAAAGAGGCGAAGCGTCTCACGCAATGAGAATCGAGAATTCAACATATATTGCTTTATTTTGAAGGTGATGTTACTAAAATTGTTTTACAAAATCCAGAAAATGGTTTGAAGAAAGCATCACGTGAACTTGCTATAAACTGTTCGAAGATTCAGAGTGTTGAAAAAGGACAATTATAGGTCATACAAGTTGGTACCAGCACAACTCCTCAGAAGACAGAAGACCATAAGCGGAGACGCTTAGAACATATGAAAACATATGCTCCAATGATCGAAGAAATATCCTACTTTATTAAACTTTATAATGTGAACGTATGAATCATCGTTTTCCATAGGAGGCGTGTTCAACAGAAAAAATAGACATTCTTGAGAGAATAAAAATCGAAGACAACGCAAAGTATTTCAAGTTGGAAAATCTGAAAAGTCTGTTAACGTTTGGAGTGGCATTGTTTATAATAAAATGGTGTGGAATATATTTACTACATATTAACAGGTGATGCATATTCCGAAAGGATACTGCAAGAGATAGCTCAATTTTTGGAGCAACTGTTTACTGCTGAAAAATTGGAGCAAATAATTGGACAACAGGACAGAGCACCCCGCACAGAGATTCGGAAATTCGAGAATATTTGAGTGGTCAATTTGATCTCTGGATCGTTTATGGTGCACTTATTTCATGACCATCGAATAGTCCGGATTTAAAACCGTTGAACACATTGTCATGGCCGGTCCTGAAGGAAAAAATTTACTCTGATAATATTGAAAGTGTTGAGATCATCAAAAACAAAATTGAAGCATTAATTCATAAACTCAATCAAAACCATAATAATGCTATTGAGTGAGAAATATTGAGAAAAACGATATGAACTATGTATATTAAATAATGGTGGCCATTCGGAGCAATTTCATTAGTCGTAACTGTTAATTTCATACCACCATAAATACTCCACAATGTCGAGTTCTTGATTCCCATTCCATACACCTACCTCTTTTTCTAAAAAATTTTCCAATCTTTTACATGGTTGAAAGTAGTAATAGATGTATGTTCACTTGGAATTGGATGATCTGGATGTAACGCTATATATTCTCACCTTTTAGTTTTCTTGTTTTTATTGTTCTCTACATGAAATATGAATTAGAAAATATACAGTATGATCCATTTAAAAAAGTGAAGTTGCACGTAATATCTTGTCCACACTGTATATATTCCATTTTGTGAAATCATTTTGAAAAAATTCAGGTGATTTCGTACAACTTTTGTGAATAACTTTTTTTGCATCTCCACTGGTAACAAAGTTAAAGAGGGGGTTAAATTATAGTGAAAAACTCGTTGCAAATATTTCATTCGTAAAAATACATATCAATGAGTAATTTCTGTGCCGAAAAGTTGATCTGATATTTTGAACTATCCATCGTACATATTGAGTTTGAAGCAATATTATCAAAACCGCATTCAAAAAATGTTTCAGAATATATATTCAGCCAGTATTCATTGCATCATTAAGATGATAATACATAATCTAATTTTCTTACGTCAGTCTCTATTTGAGATTGGTTTATCTCATCGAGCACCGTCTTTTAGTTAACTATCTTATCGATTATTCCTCTCAAGTAGCAGAGAATTTGTTTACGTTGGGGTCATGCTCTCGAGTTACTTATCGTACTGTTTCCCATTTGTTCCAACATAAAGGTTTTTTGTTTTGGGCGTTGGGGTTGATGTTAACTTTCAAATGATTGTTCAATAGTGCAACTTTCGGTTGCCTTCTTCCATTTCACAGCAGATGAGGTGGCACTTTTAAGTAGATTCTCCAACGTTTGGTAGCCATATTCTAGGCGCCCTGTTCGGTTAATTCAGTCAACTAAAATAGCAAATCATACCTGGGACGAGCATCGTAATATCCAATAGAATCAAGCGAAAATTATCCGGAAACAACACTGGAGAAAGCGTAAGTTCAAAGAAGCAGTCAAACATCAAAGAAGATCGAAATGTCTACAGCCACCCAAGCGTAGAAATCCATCTCATATGCCTCCCCCTACTCAATCGAATACAGAACATGAGAATATCCCTACCCCCTCCATCATCATCAAACTAGAGATATATAAAGACATGTAGCCACGACCATTTTCAGTTGACACTTGATAACGGTCAGAAATACTTTACTGACCGAAACGTCGTGTTATACACAAAATAATTTTTTAACTTTATTTTTTGACGAGATTTGTAATTGTATATATATTTTTAAACTTAATTTTGAACTTGATTTTTGAACTAGTACGTCAGCAAAAAGCAGATCGCCAAGAACTTTGCTACGATGCGTGAAAGTATGCAGGAGAACCCGAGCCAGTGAATTCCTCGCCGTGTTCAAGAACGAAAAAAATTCAATTTACCCAGCAGCATAAAGATAATGACCATAGACATCGCCGTTTGTTTGGTAACTTAACTTCAGAACCTTTGGAATCGGACCTAATTTTTGGCCAAAAAAACATTTTTACTGATTGGGCGCATTTTTTCTATCGTTTCTTTGGGTCGTTCCCTTCGTAGTAAGACAAGTTTCTCATCCCACCCATATTCGTCGGAGTGATGATCAGTTCATCTTACTCTTGGCAAAACTGAGTGAGATATCGAAGGATATTTCTATCATCAGGACCACTCAACTCACTCTAAAGCCAGATTTGTCTGATTGCAAATGTTAGAGAAGTATTCGTCTTTGTTGTGTTGTCACAGCAGCATATTAACAAATCTTTCTTAATCTGTTGGTCGCCACGATATGAATATTGTCTCTTGCAATTCAAGATTGATCTCTTGAATGAAAAGCTCACTCAAACTCGTTGTTGATTCTTATAGTCAAAGATTGGCCATTTTTCTGGCAATTGACGGATCCCATAGCGAAAAATGTCGGCTCTTTGGCCGCTATCTTCAAATCAGAGAACTGAGCAATTTACGTGAAGTTTTCAGTTGCAGAATTAATGCAATGGGATATTACTGTCTAATATTTTCAAATGAAAGATAGATTTTTGTGCTTAATTCAAAAATGAACTATTACAAAGTAATGGACTACTCCGTCCAATATCAAGTATTTGTCTGATATCCCAACCACTAATAAATTGCCTCATTTCAATAAGTCAAAAAAATGAGGTCATGTGAGTGATCTATGGTCTAGTACTGAGTCTTCAGCCTTCCAAATATCTCGAAGTTCTAGCGTATGTTAGATTTCTCCATCCGACTTCTATTCTGATTGCCGAGTTTTGGATGCATGTGGGAATTGAGGACAACCTGGTCACATTACATGGCTACTTCATTTACAGACACGACAGCAAGACTACCATAGGTCACGGGGGAGTTTGTGTCTATGTTGCTGCTGAAATTCTAAACTCCTTCCCACATAAGTCCTGATATACTTGCAATTGATTCACTATTCATCGATCTCCTGAGTGAGGGCTCCTGCTGCTTCACCATTGATTGCATATATAGGCCATGGCCATGTTCTTCGGATGTACAAGTCATTGACTTACTTGGTAGTCTCGGCGAGTAGACGTATTCTCCATGTAGCTAGCGATTAGTGTCTATGACCTCTTTTAAGAATAACTACAACAGCTAGCTCCGCCGTGAGTGACTGACAATATGTGGTGTTTGAGGCTGTTTATTTTTGACTAGTTTCTTCTCTTCGAGCACTTTTCTTTCTCTTATACATACTAATTTGTATTATTTTTGTTAGTTTAGAGGCCTTACCTAAACTCATTTTGTTATAATAATAATAATAATAATAATGATTACCGTATATGGTAAGATATCAACCCACACGCGGTTTACCAGGTAGTCATCATTCATGAAGATTTTTGACCAGCGGCATCATTGGTGTCTTTTAAAGGCGACGCCGTGATCGCTATAGAACGATCGAAGCCGATTTCTTCTGGCTTTATGGTTCCGTTTGGAAAAATATTTAATAGTATTTGTACTCCTAGTCGGCCAATTAAGGTTGAACTTGTGAGGGAAGTGGTTGAAAGCCTGCACGCTAGGCTGAAAAGATATTTCATTCATCTAGTCATGCGTAATTCTGGAACCAGTATTGACCGATACACGCCTAAGTGGTTTATAGATCTTTACGATACATCTAGCCAATAGCGTTTGAAACAGGATCAATTTAGATCAATTTAGGTAGTGCTGAAAAGTTCGACGTGTAAGTTGCCTTCCATGCAACTCGGGAACTGACCTGTAGAGCCAGTAGAGATTGGATAGAGCTTCGCTGCTACCTAGAAATGAGAACTACTCAAAGCAGATGAGGTTTTATCTCTTTTGCACGATGATAAGATTATATGCGGCGGTAATCTTGTAGCTTAGACATCGGACTCATAATCGTGAGCTTGAGAGGTCGAACCATGGGCCAGGAAAGAAATTTTCTAACTCCGGGGGACCGTCCAACCATTCGCTGTTGTGTGAAAAATTAACAGCGCTGTTCCTAAAGTGGCGTAAAGAAACAGCAACAAAGCCTACACAGAACACAAGCCCGATATGAATACTATAGTGAACTTCTGTCTGTCTATATCCATCTCGCCCCCCAGGCATTAGATCTTGACGTGATGGGGGCGCTCTCTTGACTAGGACCCTAAATTCGTCCCGGCGAATTGGAGGGTTAAGTCTTGGTGTCTAACGTAATGCCACTTCGCGCCAGTCACTGGACCTGTATGGTGGAAGATCTCCGAATGGGGCCCTAGTTTTACTCAGGTGAAATGGAGGGCTGAGCCGGTTGATTAACTCAGTGACAAGGGAGTCTGTCGCAGCACAGGGCTTCTCCCTTAAAACTGGCGTACTCTACCCTATCGCAGTATAAATCTCCGGATTCTGTGTAATGGCCGAGTGCGTTATGTAGCATACTGCGTTACCTCGGGGGGGTGGACTTGCCCTCAGGTGTTACTTGTACCACCTGGCCACCCCACTTGGTGTTGGACTCGAGGGGGCAGTGGTTGAAAGTCCGCATGCTGGACTAGGGGGGTATTTCATTTATCTGTTCGCAGACCCCCATTTTCGGGATATTCTCATGAAACGACTCGGGGTTTAACGGGACTTGACGGTTCGACCGGCCTGTCCTGGCACCTGGATCTGTGCGTAACTATTTAGGGTTTGTGGATCTCGACGAAATGGCTCCGCCATTAGTGCTTGACGCCAGGATCAATCAAATGACTTCACATGGGTTCGGTGGGTCAGGGCGTATAGTCCGCTAGACGGTGCTCGTACCAGGATCAATTGTAGTCGTCAATCTTGAGTTTATCTTAGTTCTTGGGACTGCGTTCGGGTGGATGGATAAGAATTCCCTCCGGCGGGTGAGTTGCGTCTCAAACCAACTCAGGTACTGACCTGCTGAGCCAGTAGAGGTTGGATAGTGCTTCGCTGCTACCAGTCAGACGGTTCTGGCTTTCGAGTCGGGGCCCAAACTGGAAGCTGGTGGGTTCATCTCTTCGGAGGGGTTCTCGCCACGCGCGATGATATGGCGTAATCCTTATCACACTTTCTACCTCTGGGTGGACTGTGGAGACTGCTTGGTAGTCACTTGGAAAAGAGGCCTTCCTCAAATAGCCAATAACTATTCTGGTAGAATTCACCTGTCTATATCCATCTCCCCACCTGTCTCTGTACCTTGTCGTGGTGGGGGTACTTGTCATAACAAGTGTCCCAGTTTCATTATGAAATGGAGGATATGCTTATGATGCCTAAAGCAGAGACCCCCGTTCCAACTTCCTTACTTTGTTTCTTTCTTGCATACCGTCCATCATGTTATCCAACATCCAGCCATATCCTTCTGCAAGGCATGGAATCGTACGGGGTAGTTGTTGCTCTGGCTCACGACGGAGTCACGCGACCCTGCGATCGATTAGAGTTTTGTAATCCATACACGGGCGAAGGCGAAACCCTGCTGAATCTCAGCGTGGGCTTTCCAACCTTCTTCACTTATCCGCTGAGGGATATGAAATGGTTCGCTAAAGGAAAAAGGGAGACAACGACGTTTCGACCAGGGTGAGATCTCGGAAGACTTGCTCTGCTCACCTCCAACTTTGGCTCCATCTTAAGATCCTTAAGCTCCCGCTGCGGGGTCATGATTGGTCCACTGGAGGAGAAAGAGAGACTACGACGTTTCGACCAGAGTGGGATCATGGTAGACTCACTCTGCTCACCCCCTACTCCGGCCCCATTCGTGGAACCTTAGGATACTTATCCGCTGCGGGGTCGGAAATGGTCCGCTGGAGGAAAAGGGGAGAATACGACGTTTCGACCGGACATAGGGCCCGGAAGACTTGCTCTGCTCACCCCCAAATTTGGCCCCAATTTTAGATCCTTAAGCCAATCCTGTACGATGCTCCGGAGCCTCGCTCTTAGCAGTTTTTCGGGGGGGGGATCCATGCTATGAAGAGATTATTTAGGTTGTTTCGATGCTTCGATCTTTCACAACCACCAAATAGAGAAACTCTGCTCAAATGGCCGAGTGTTGGGATCGACACAGCGATCCCTTTGGGAAGGGTGCTGGTTCCTCCTTAGTTGTACAGGCGCGAGTTCTATATTATATTTCTTTAAAAAATTCTTTCTTTCTCTTTCAGCTTATAGGGGGTCTGCTGAATTGTCAAAACTTGAGCAGAAACCCCGGACAGCAATGAAGACAATGGTACTTTAACGTCGGTGAAGAGCTCTGGTCATATACCGACTTGTACGACTCTGAGTATGTCTGTATCCCTCTCGCCCCCCGTGGCATTATATCTTGACGTGATGGGGAAGCTTGTCTTGACTAGGACCCCAGTTTCATCCCGGTGTAATGGGGAGTTAAGTCTCGATGCCTTAAGTAATGCCATTCGCGCCAGTCACTGGACCTGTGTGGTGGAAGATCTTCCGAATGGGCCCTAGTTTTGCCGTTATGGTGGAATGGAGGGCTGAGCCGGTTAATTAATTCAGTGATAGGGTGTCCGTCGCAGCTCAAGGCCTCTTCCTTAAAACTAGCGTAAATCTGCTACTTGCAGTAAATCCCGGATTTTTCTGTCCAATGGCTGAGTGTGTTATGTAGCATACTGCGTTACCTCGGAAGGGTGGATGCCCACAGGTGGTACTTGCATCACCTGGCCACCCGATTGGTGTTGGACTCGAGGGGGTAGTGGTTGAAAGTCCGCATGCTGGACTAGGGAAGTATTTCATTTATCTGTTCGCAGACCCTATGTTCGGAATATTCTTATGAATCTGTATCTTGTGCGTAACATTTCAAGGTTTGTGGATCTCGACGAAACGGCTAGTCCGTTGATGCTTGACACCAGGATCAATCGAAATTCACATGGGTTCGTGGGTCTTGACGTACAGGCCATGTTGACGGTGCTAATACGAGGATCAATTGAGGCATCAATCTCGGGATTATCTTAGTTCATGAGATTGCGTTCGGGTGGATGGATAAGAGGCCCTTCCGGCGTGTCAGTTGCGTCTCAAATAACTCGGATATTGATAATGCATAGCCAGTAGATATTAGATAGTGCTTCGCTGCTACCAGTCAGACGGTTGTAGGTTTTTGAACTGAAGCCCAAACTGGAAGCTGGTGAGTTCATCACTTCGGACGGGTTCTCGCTTCACGCAATGATATGACGTAATCCTTATCACACTTTCTGCCTCTAAGGGCAGACTTTGGAGACTGCTGAGTAGTCACTTGGTGAAAGAGCCACGCTCACATGCCAATACAACTATTATGGTAGCATTCACTTGTCTGTATCCCTCCCCAATGGCATTAGAGCTTGTCGCGCTTGTCTTGACTAAGACCCTGGTTTCATCTCGGTGAAATTCAGGGTTAAGTCTTGGTGCCTAATGTAATGCCATACGCGCCAATCACTGGATCCGTGTGGTGGAAGATTGACCAAATGGGGCCCTAGTTTCATCGTAAGGTGGAATTGGGGGCAGAGCCGCGTTGATCAACTCAGTGGCAAGAGAGTCCGTCACAACACAGGGCATCTCCCTTAAAACTAACGTACTTTACCCTATTGCAGTAAATCTCCGGATTTTTCTGTCCTGCGGCGATAGCCCAAACGGTATCCAATTCTGCCAAAATATGGCGTCACCTAAAGTGCAGCATCGAAGTTATAGAGGAATTAGGGAAGTGAAACGCCAAGAGGTGGAACCACTAAATGTGCATCATAGTGTAGGAATGATCTAAAGAGATACCGGGAATACAAATGGTAAAAACACAAGCGAAATATAGACCAACAGATGACACCACAAAATACAAACCACCGAACTCAAATTACCGGAAGGAAGTAGAAGGTGGGAAGAAGCTATAGTCTACACAGGATGCCACCTGTAATACATCTATAGTCATGTGAATTTAAGTCATGATATAGATCGTGCTGTAGGATTTCTATGTACCGAAGTAGTTCTTAGTGTCGTATTTGATTTGTATATGCGTCATGACGGTATTCCGAATAAATTATTTATTGTTGGGTAACTGAAAGTAGGTAATTCATTCTCCCGTTGCACTTCACAACCCACAATTAGTGACCCCGGACGTGATTCGAATACTTGAGCTGATACTGTTCTGAATTGGTTAAGAAGAATATGCCGCAGAGATGGAGCAAGAAGTCACCGTCCGCCTGCCTGAGTTTGTATTCACCGACCCTGAACTATGGTTCGTCATGATTGTTATTGTCTCATATAAAAAGTGAATTTTGAACAGAGGCCACATCAGAAATCTCATAGGGTGATAGAAGAAAATATGTAATATTCTATGACAAGTTGACATCCCTAGTGAGACGTCCAGTTCTCATCCTCTCTCGCTTCAACTCTGGTCCTGTTCGGTCGATACTCGACCATGTCGACAATCGGCATTCATTCTGTACAGTTATAACCTCAAATTTTCATAACCTTTAATTTTATCATATAAGCAAATAAATTGTTGTTAAATTTCAAGTGTTGACAATCAAAAATTAGGAGACAACTCCACAATGGTCAAAGGAGGTTTCGCTAGTGCGGGCATAACGCAGGAAAAAACTAAATTTGGCTACGTTGTGGGAGTTCTGCCAGTAAATTACGCAGCCGGGGTGATGGACGTAATCAAGAAGCACCTGACAGTCAAGGCCTATGACAAGTGAAGAGGAGACCGGATTGAGCCCCTCGCAGGAGGAGAAGATCCGTCGCCTACTGAAAGCCCTCGCAGTTTTCGTGATGTCTGCAGGAACTTGCAAACCCCACTGTCCCAAAGTCCTTCATAAAATCACTGTAGATGAGCAGGCTCCCCAAATATATCCAGGTACCTCTGGTCATTACCAAGGACCAGAGCCTTGAGGACCTAGCTATACGCGCGGATCATATCGCTGAGGTTTCCTCAACGCCGGTTCATCAGATAGTGGACGCCACTTCAGCCACTATGGAAGCCATGGCGCAGGAAATAGCCACTCTACGAGCGGAAATAGCAGCACTCATAAGAGGAAGAAGCCATCAAGAACCAATTCGGATCCCGAACAAGAAGCTGTGAAAATACGACCAGGAAAACGAAAGAGCCAGTCACTAATGACAACCGTTGATCTCAGCACATCACCACACCGCCTGTTTATAACCGACTCAAAAACGAGTCAAAATTCCAGTACCTGATAGATACTGGGGCGGATCTATGCGTGTTCCCCTGCAGCGCAACATAGGGTAGACGAGAGAAGTCCGACTACGTCCTGTCAACGGCCAATAGAACAGCCATCGCGACGTACTATCACCCTTTCTCTACACCTGGATCTGCGGCGTGCCTTCGCTTAGAGATTCTTCATCGCCGATGTCTCTAAGCCCCTCACTACATATTAGGCATGGAACGAATTACCTCATTCAGGCTACAGCTGGTCCATGGATCGCAGCCAAACCACAACGCCTGGCACCGAACAGACTCAAGACTGCCAAAAAGGAATTCGAGGCCATGCTCAAATTGGGGATCACGAGACCATCAAAAAGTTCCTGATCCTTTCCATTACACATGGTCCCAAAGAAGTCCACCGATTCCTGGAGACCCTGCGGAGATTATCGTGCATTGAATTCCCGCACTATACCAGGCCCCTATCCGGTAGGACATACTTAGGACATTGCACATATCCTTCAGGGAAAGAAAATATTCTCCACACTGGATCTCGTACGAGCCTATAACCAGATCCCAGTGGCAGAAGGAGACGTACCCAAGACAGTCATCACGACACCCTTCGGACTATTTGAATTTCTCTTCATAATGGTCGGACTGCGTAAACGCAGCACAGGCCTTTCAACAATTCATCGATGAAGTATGATCAGGGATGGATTTCTGTTATAGTTATATCGATGACGAGCTAGTCGCATCAGACTCCAAAAAAGAGCACCTGGAAAATCTCCGAACTGAATTCACGATGTTTCAAGAATACTTCCTGACCCTAAATCCAACAAAGTATGTGTTTGCCAACAACCCCAAGTAAAATTCCTGGGATACCTGATTTCAGCAGAAGTAACGCGCCCACTGCCAGACAGAATCACAGTGATTCTCGAGTACACCCAGCCGGTCACAGCCAAGGAGCTTTGCCAATTCCTGGGGATGGCAAACTTCTATTGTCGTTCCAAAAGTCATCTCAAAGACAACGCTCCCCTAGTCATTGTAAACGACGCATCGGATACAGCAGTTGGAGCTACGTTGCACCAACTGAACGACAAAGATTGGCAACCACTAGCGTTTTTCTCGAAAAAATTGCCACCTGCTGAAATTCGCTACTGTACTCCTTCTACCGTGCCATCAAGCACTTCAGACATATGGAAGAAGCTAGAAATTTCACTATCTACACCGATCACAAGCCTCTCACGTTCGCCTGCCAACGGAAGCCAGAGAAATGCTCACCCCAGCAGTTCCGTCACCTAGATTTCATTTCGCAATTCTCAACGGATATGCGGTACGTACCTGGAGACTCAAACGTCGTAGCCGATGCTCTGTCACGAGTGCATGAACTTACCTCCACATTAGACTACGAGGCGTAAGCTACCTCATCGAAAGATAACGCCGAGATGAAGAAGTTTCTACAAGGTGAAACAGAATTAAAATTCAGACCAATGAAGCCACTAGGAATGGCACTTCATTGCCCATGGCAAGATCGTTCATCACTAAGCCCTCCCGAAAAGCATGTTTTAACACCGTCCATCGACTTTCTCACCCAGGCACCAATGCGTCTGTCGAACTAACCAAACAAAGATTCGTATGGCCTTCTATCGAAGCCGACTGCAGAAAATGGACACGCAGCTACCTAGAATGCCAACGGGCCAAAGTTTGGACATGTA
The DNA here is from genome assembly GCA_034642435.1 of Megalocaria dilatata. Lineage (NCBI taxonomy): Eukaryota > Metazoa > Arthropoda > Insecta > Coleoptera > Coccinellidae > Megalocaria > Megalocaria dilatata. Next base: position 42,688,567 of record CM067859.1, on the reverse strand, counting down.
CACCTCAACATAATAATAATGCCACATTCGGAAGGTTTCCGATATTGCCTCACATGTGTCGACCAATACCCACAATGGCTAGAGGCAATCCCGCTACAGAATGAAGAAGCAGAAACCGTAGCCCAAGAATTCTATAGACATTGGATGGATGTCTCGACTTGGTACTCCTCTACGTGCCACCACAGGAAGACAGTTCGAATCGTGCCTGTTTAATGAATTTGGCAAGTTAACGGGTACCAAACACCTCCTTACAACCGCATATCATACAGTCGTCAAACGGAATGGTGGAACAGTCATCGGCAACTGAAGGCAGCGATTAAATGCCACCAAAACAGCCGATGGACGGACACACTCCCGAGAGTGCTCCTTGCAATCCGAGCATCATGGCGCGAAGATCTGAAAACTACCTCCGCGGAACTAGTTTACGGAGAGCCGCCTCGATTACCTGGCGAATTTCTATCAGGAAGAGAAGAGATGAGCAAAACCAATGATTCGATGGAATTTGTAAAAAATCTGCGACTACAGATGCAGTGAGTCAGACCCACGAATGGCACACGTCATGGAGAGCGGAAAAGTTTCGTCTTCAAAGAGCTAAAATCTACGGACTATGTTTTTTGTCTGGCATGACGGCCCAAAATCTTGTCTGCAACTACCATATGACGGACCCTTCCGGGTGATAAAACGTAATGAAAAGACTTTCACCATCAACTTGAACGGAAAGAAGTCCACGGTATCGATTGACAGATTGAAGCCAGCATACGTCATCAACGACGACAAGGAAGATCAGAAGAAAGAACATCCTACAGAAACTCACACGAACAAACAAACAGTGGAGCCAGAAATGCAAAAAAAGACCCGAAAGGAAAGTTCACTTCCCGAAGAGATATATCCAAAGATCGAGTGTGTTATGTGGCATACTGCATTACTTCAGGAGGGTGGAGGCCCTCGGGAAGTATTCTTACGACTAGGAGGGTATTCCTTTTATCTGTTCGAAAACACTCATGTTCGGGATATTCTCATGGAATGCTTCAGGGTTTAGCGGGACTTGACGGTTCGAGAGGCCTCGTCCTGAACCTGGATCGATTGTGAGACGTTTCTGGGTTTATGGATCTCGACAAAACAGCTCGCCCGTTGGTGCTGTCCGCCAGAATCAATTGAAAGACTTTCTTAAGGGTTCGTGGGTCTTGAAGTACAGGCCGGATTGACGGTGCTCGAACCAGGATCAATCTTGAAATTATCTTAGTTCATGAGACTGCGTTCAGGAGGATGGATAAGAAGCCCCTGCAGCGCGTGAGTTGCGTTCCGAACAACTCGGGTACTGACAATGCAGAGCCAATAGAAGTTGGATAGTTCTTCGCTGCTACCAGTCAGACGGTTGTAGGTTTTCGAACTGAAGCCCAAGTTTTTGCGAAAAAATTTTTATAAAATTAAAATTTGTAGTGAGCTTAGCAGAACTAATGTGTGTGATATTTAATATATTGTAGAAGCCTTCTTTGAAGTAAAAATTCCGCTTTTATTATTTTATTGAACATATTATTTCTAATATGATTGAAAATATTACCACATTATTCTCCCACGTAAACCGTAGGATAGTCAAATCAATCAAGAAAAAATGCAGCATACGTGCAGATGAAGGAAATAATATTATAGTTGTTCCAAAAAATCAATATATCGACAAAACTAGAGATTTAATGAAATCCGGTTAAAGTCGAAATAATTACTAGAAATCCCACTGAATATTTTTAAAAACAAACCAAAAAAGTGAATAATCAATACGTAAGCGTTGTTCAGAATATTCCAACGTATAAAACAATCCTAATGAACCGACAGAGTCCAAAACTTCATTCTCTAATGAAGCTCCACAAGGATAATAATCCAATAAGACCACTAGTTTCTTATATTACTTCACCTATCCTTAAATTATCGAAGGCTTTAATTTCAATTAACTAAACAGAAACAACATTTTTTTCTAAATATTCGATTAAAAATAATTTTGAACTTAAAGAAAGAATTGAAAATATCAAATTACCAAAAAATTCTAAATTAATTCCTTTTGATGTACAGAATTTATTTGATTTCACCTATATGAAAAATAGATATTATTGAAAAACCTTTGATTGAAAATAACTGTAATCCATTAAGAAGGGAAGATATTTTAAATAGCCTGGAACTTAGTTTTGAACAAAACTATGTTCAATTTAATGATTCTATTTACAGTTCAGATGAAGGTTACATTATGGGAAACCCCGTTAGTCTAATTTTAGCAGAAATTTTTATGGATAATTCCGATAGGGAAATGCACCAAACTCCTCTTTATTGGTTTAGATATGCAGATCATATCATTTATTGCTTTAGGAGAACAGATAGATAGCTCTGCAATTTTAATGAAATTATTGATCAAATCTATCCAAACATTGAATTCATTGTTGAGAAAGAAAAGAATTGTGGTATAAATTTTCTGGATCTTAAAATATTACTATTCATCACACATCGGAACATCCTTCAACCAGAAAATGGCAGTATATCCATAGATAGGTTAACATATATATGAATTGAGATAACATTTATATAGAATTCAGAATTATTAAGCAACTTGCATCTACTAGCGGCTCCAGCTCAACTACGATAGAAATATTTTTTTAGCAAGAAACAGAGGAAAATTGCATTTAATCTAGTGTACTCTGTTATAAAAGATTCTACTAAAAAATATATTTCTTTTACATAAGTCAATAGAATATCCGATAATATTGCCAAGTATGTTAAAATTAAATTTGACTGAAGTGTAGCTTTTATAGGCAGAAATTCACATGAAAAGTAATAAGATGAAAAAATAAAGTCACTAAATCTGGAGTTTATAAGTTGACTTGCAATAACTGCTCTATGGTGTATATTAGTCGAAGAGGTAAAGCTCTGCTTCCAGAGTTTGCATTTTGAAGCAGTGGTTATTTCGAGTCTTGCCACACTTCTGTCCTTCGTGTTTGGACAGAAAGTTAGTTTGATATTTGATATTAACAAAATGGATCGATTTATGGTTGAAAAAATTTGGAAAATATTAAGACCTTATTTCCGCAGTGATGAATTTTCTCTTCAAACTATTAGAAAGTTAAGTGAAAAATTCAATAGAAATGAAATGCCTTCACGGCAATTTGGAGATTAATTTGTTCGTGAAAACTGGATCGATTACCGACAAAACAACCGGTTTACGTTCTCGTCCGATAATCACACCTGAAAACATTGCTGCTGTAACCCAGATTAGGGTTGAACATCCATCAACATCAACTCGTAATTGAAAATTTATTTTGTTTTTTTTTAGGTTTTGCTTCAGCGACGAATCAACGATCTAAATTGTTGATGATAAGCCACTGTTTGTGGAAAGGATAGTTGGTGAGAAGCATCATACAGACTGTACTATAAAAACAGTAAAACACCCCATCTCAGTAATGATATGGTCAGGTATTAATATTGTTGAAGAAACCATGAGGCAAGACCAAAACATAAAGATATTGGAAGGCAGGTTGTTGCCCCAAATGGTAATGCAATATTTGTGCAAGACTCTGCACCTTGCCATAAAGCGGAAATTCGCCCGACATGAAACCTATTAAAAATATTTGGGAGTGCTTGGAAAGGGAATTGGGAAAGTAAAAAATCACAACAAGGCTTCAACTGATAGAAAAAATCATTTACCATTGGAACCGCAATGATAATTTGATAAAAAATAGTAGAAAAATGCATCAAAAGTATGCAACGTAGGATCCTGTCCTTGACAGCTGCTAAGGGAGGATCAACAAAATATTGATTTTGCTTAATGTCATAAAAATGTTCCAATTTTCCTGTTCAACTGCTACTGAAAACTATCAAAGTTGATTACGTCTTTTATTTACGAAAATGAAGAAATAACTGGAAAAATCGCAGTGAGTCTAATGAAGTGGACAAGGGCTATATATAACGGAAAGAAGACATTTCATCCCCGCACCGTTTATTTGCTGGTTACATTTGACAATTTTCCCCGATTTCGGAGATCACAGACAACACATGGACAAGCCCTCTTGCCGCAAAAGTCGTAACGGTTTATTTAACCTGCGAGCCCATTGAATCATCCGAAAAAATTATCAATCGATTATGTTGATCAATTGACTACCCTTGTATATATTATCTCCTGTTTTTGTAAGATCAAGCACTTTCATTACTTCAGAACATGATGACATAAAAAAATTTCTCTTTATATCTTTCATTACGAACATCATTATTCATTGATTTAAATGTTGATGGCGAAAGAATTTGACTATTTTGATTTCATTCATCCATTGCCTGACAACACGTAGATATCACTGCCTTTTTATTACAGGAAGCCACCCCATATATATGGCTTGCTCAAAATCTACAAAGATAATATGCCCTTAAGACCTATCATTCATACACTTAATTCTGCTACCAGTACTCTTTCATCTTCTGTGTTACAGATCACCCACCCTCTCATGAGAAGAACAAACTCCCTTGTGAAGAGTTTCAGCCAATTCACAGAAACCATCAACAACATTGAGTTGAAACCAGAATACTGCCTCATAATTTTCGATATAAAAAACCTATACACCAAGTGCCGGTGAACGAAGCACTTTCTGTCATCAGAATCAGACTTGGAAAGGATTCTTTAACCGAACGGCTTTGCCAATTGATGACATCATGGAATTGTTAGACTGCTGTCTCCATAATGCCTATTTCCACCTCAAAAAGTATAATCTACAAGAAGACTCCGCTATTACCAGTAGTTGCTAACATATACATGGAATGGTTAGAAGGGGAAGCAATTCAGTCAGCGAGGATCACACCCAAGACTTGACTGAGATATGTTGATGATTCTTTCATTATATGAGATGATGCCAAAAGAGAACTGTATTTTTTCTTCCAACACGTAAATAATATCCGACCATCGATTAAATTCACCAAGGAAAAGGAAAAAGATGCCAAATTACGCTTCCTGGGTTTAATGATCAAAGGAAACCAAAACAAAATTTCCACCAAGATCTATAGGGAACCAACACATACGAGGCAGTATCTAAATTATAACTACAATCACTTGGTAAATTATAACTACAATCACAAATATCAAGAATCTCTTGGCTAATGGCTACAGTCCTAAAGTAATTGAGGCCACGATACATAAGTGCGACCAGTGAACGGATAAATCTGACTCTTCAGAGAACAAGACAAGAATATGAATATATCATGTTAAAAGCTTGTCAGAGAAAATCGACAGAATGGCTCGGAATTATAACATCCAGAAGGCGTCCAAATCGAGAAATAACCTAAAAAGTTTTCTCTTAAAAACGAAACCAAAATAATCGGTAAACAACAAGAACTACATCTACTCGATAGCTTGTAAATGAGAAGAAGTCTATATAGGAGAAATGAAAGGGCCCCTAGAAGTCAGAGTTAAGGAACTCAAAAATCACACTATCAAAGAAGAACACCTAAATCAAAACATACCAAGGCATAACATCCAAGTGATGACAGCCGGGAGTATTAGGGGCATTACTGGAAAAACCGCAATTTCAAAGAGGCAGTCCCACAAATATAAGGCTCTCTACTCGACCGAACGCAAAAGTAATGAAAAGCAGGTTTTTTACTTGATAGAAGGCATAATCAATATCTTCACTTTCATACAGATTTATTTTGCTAACCTCACTACAAATTTTACATTTATAAAAAAAAATTTACCTTTTTAAAATTGAATTGAATGTCTTAGAAAACATAGTGCCAATTTACTCATATAGAAATAACACTCATTCCAAAGCACCAAAAGCAATAAACGAATCCGAAAAAATATAGAATATTAAATTCAAAATGTTAATAAATACTTCAAGAATACAAACTTTGTTTTATATAATAATAATAATAATAATAATAATATATAATAATAATAATAAGTAATTTATTTCCTACAGGATACACTCCCAATTACAGGAAATCACAAAAAATCAGAATACAGTTTCATATTGACATGGTGCACAAAGTACTACAATGAAAAATAAAAAACAATCCCCATAAAATTCAGGTGCGTTGTGACAAATAGGCATTCACTATGGTCCGAGGAGAGTCGAAGAAAATGTCGCATGCATTGCCGAGCGCATTTATTATACCACATGTATAACCTATGGGAGACCGAAAACTGGCATTCGTTCTCCCCGTCCCACAGTAAAAGACCATCTCGCCTCTGGAACCCAAACGGGGAACCAGAAACGGAAGACCTGACAAAAGGTCCGGACAATCAATTTTTCCATTAACAATCTTGAACATAAACATTAGTGCACTTATATTCACCCTGTCGGTAGTGGATATGGTACCGAACCTGGAGAGCAAAAGATTGTTGTCATAGCCTATGGGAGGATACACACCTTCCTCCCTCCACATCAAAAACTTGTAATATTTTCGCTGCACCGACTCAATGCTCTTCCTATGACAGTTATATATAGGTCTCCAAACGATGCTACAGTATTCCAATCGACTTCTTATTAAACAATTGAACAGGGCTATCAAGGTATCCGAATTCTGGAAGTTCCTAGTGTTTCGGACTATGAACCCATATGTTCTATTTGATGAGAGTATCAACTGACTCATATGAGGCACAAAGGAACAACCACTGTCACATACAATCCCCAGATCCCTTATCTCAGTTATACGAGACAGCGCTGTGTCACTGATGCTATAATCGAAATTAATGACCATTTTTTTCTTCGTGTATGTCATAGCACAGCATTTAGATATATTCAAACTCAATCTATTGTCTTCGCACCATATTGAGAGGCTATCGAGTGCTGCTTGTAGCTTAGCACAATCAAGGAGACTGAGTATCCGATGAAAAAGTTATAGGTCGTCTGCGAATAACAATACTGATACATCAATCACATCCACTACATCATTGACAAACAAAAGAAAAAGTAAAGGCCCAAGGTTGGAGCCCTGAGGGATTCCAGATGTCGCACAAAATTCAACAGAACAATAACCTTCAATCTCAACACGACAAATTCTGTCTGACAGATATGACCCGATCAAATTGACTAATTTATGGCTGAAACCAAACTTATTCTCCAATTTGTTGACTAAAATACTATGATCAATCTTGTCGAAGGCTTTCGTAAAGTCAGTATATATGACGTCTACCTGACCTGATCTATCCAATGTACCTAGTACCTCCTCGAAAAATGAAACGAGATTAGTTGTCGTCGATCTTTTGGGCATGAATCCATGCTGGCTGTCAGCAATTTTGTTGCGGACAAAAGGAAAAATCAAATTGTAAAGGATGATCTCAAAAATCTTTGAAAAATTCGACAAGATAGAAATGGGTCGGTAATCCGAGATCATCGATTTGTCACCCTTTTTAAAAATGGGAACTATCTTGGACCGTTTCCAAACTGAAGGATATATGCCCAAGTTTGCGGAAACATCAAATATGTGTGCCAGCGGGACAGAGAGCACTCCTATGCAGTCCCTGACCACGAAACTAGGTATCTCATCAAGCCCAGAAGTACGCTTATTGGAAAGTTTTTTCGACGCCCTCACTATATCGTCTTCCGTGATTTCACCAATGTTGATGAACTGACTAACATCATCCTCCCCACCCCCAAAAGTATAAGTGTCACAGGGCGCATCATAGACACCACCAAAGTGCTTTGCAAACGCATCAACAATATCCTGCGGGTTATCTATTGTAATTTGGCCATCACTCATAACTCCGGGTATACGAGAGTGACCCTTGCTATCCCTCACAAATGACCAAAAATCCGAAGGATCTGTCATCAATCTCTGCTCGGAAGCTATTAAATAATCCCTATGAGCGGTTTTGATTTTTGACTTGAGCAAACTTCTAAGTTGTATATATTGGTTACGATTGAAGTCATTATCGAATTTTTTATAGTTCCTCAGGGCGGCTTCCTTGCGATGAATAATACCGATGATTTCAGATGAATACCATGTGGGAAACAGTCTTTTTCTGCAGACCTTGACTGGGACCGTTTGCTCAAATATTACATTCAAAATTGAAACGATGTATTATGAAAACCAAATTCCTCTCAAAAAATGTAAAATATCACCTCGAAAAGTTCTTCGAAAATACCTCCAAAAACATGCAGCAAATCTTCAAAAAAGCCATTTGGAATTCTCACGTCAATAACTCTTCTGTCCCACTTCATATCCAAAAAATAAAAATAATTAATAAAAATATATCTCATTCGACCAAATCTCACATGTTTCTTGATAAACAAACACAGATAATGTTTTTCTAAATATCTACTTCTTCCATGTTTGTCCATAGAAATTACAAAAAGGTTTCAGGTATTTTTAAGGACTCGGTTATATCCAAATGATACCATGTTTTTCGTTATTTTATTTTATATATAATAATATTTAAAATTTTGGTTTTTAAATCATACACATGGTATCATTGGGATATAACTGAGTGCATAAAAATATCAAAAAATTTTATATAATTAAAATAAATTAATTCGGCTGATTTGTACCAAAAATCATTGATAAGGAGCATGAGCTATGGTAATATCGGGTGTTTTTTTTTAAAGTGATAAAACTATAAATTGAAATAAAACACATTTAAATTAAGATTGAAGCCAATTTTTTTCATTGGAAAGATAATTTTACGATATTTATGCTTCAAAAATAATTTCTGTCATATGTGCAACAGGAACCGCATTCGACCAGACCAATTTTGGACCACTTTATCGAGTAATTCAGGCCTTATATCATCAATAACGCGAGTTATGTTGGCTTCCAAAGCTTCTATTGTTTATGACTTATCAGCATAATCCAATCACTTGACATAACCCCAAAGAAAATAATCCAATGGAGTTATGTCGCATGATCTTGGAGGCTAGTTAATTGGACCATTTCTCGAAATAATGTTATCGCCGAATTTTTTTTTCAATAAATCAATTGTTATTGTAGCAGCATGAGTTGTATCACCATCTTGTCGGAACCAAACCACTTCTGGGTCGATACCATTCAAATTTTAAAACAAATAATCATTCAGCATCGATCTGTAAAGAGCACCATTCACTGTAACATTAGCTCCAGCATCGTTTTCAAAGAAATATGATGCTTCTAGCAAGTCAATTTTACTTGTTTACATAGCGGTTCAACCAGAAATGAGCTTTATCACTAAACACAATTTTACGATAAAAAAGTGGATCAACTTCAAGCTTTTCTAGGGCCCAATCAGCAAACAAACGACGCTTATTATGATCAAGTGGCTTTAGTTCTTGAACCTGTTGGATCTTGTATGGGTGTAGATCAAGATCTTTACGCAAAATTTTCCATGTGGTGAATGCACAGAGTCCAACTTGTGAACGTCGACGAATAGACAAATCTGGATCATCATTAACACTATGACTTACAGCAGCGATATTTTCTTCTGTACGTACAGTTCTTTGTCTTGTTGTTGTTGCATCGAGTAGAGAAACTGTTGTCCGAAATCTATCGATAGTTCGAGGAATATTTCATATTTCATATTTCATTTATTGCCCTCAAAACATACAGGGAATGTCACATAGTATAAATAAATATAAACATTGTAATCTAGCTAAAATATCAACTATAATTTTAAATAACATCACATAATATACAATCGGACAAACAACTGAAAGACTGAATGATACATGTAGCATTTGGCTAGAACTGACAGGTCAACAATTCGTCCATTGCGTAAGCAGCGCGCTCGATAAGAAGGGACTTCATCTTTTTCTTGAAGGCTACACTATTTAACGAAGTAAGATGTTGGGGAAGCTTATTGTAGATTCTCATCCCATTGAATATATGAGTATTTTGAGTAGTTTGTAGCCTATGCTTTGGTGTTATGTAGTTATTTTTGAATCTGGTGTTATGTTCATGAACTTCTGAGTGTTTTTGGAGACTGTTTTTATTACCGTGTATATACAAAAGACATTCCAATATATAGCAGCTTGGTACGGTCAATATGTTGAATCTTCGGAACAGTGGCCTGCAGCTAGTCAACTGACTTACTTCCGCTAATGCCCGTAGTGCTTTCTTTTGTTTTATTAGCACTTTCTCAGCCTCTGTTGATGCACCCCACAATATTATGCCGTAAGTCATTTTACTGTGGAATTGAGCATGGTATGTGAGCAAGGCCTCTTTTTCTGTCAAAATATTCCGGATCCTTCTAATTGCGAAAACTGCCGATGATAGTTTTCCGCACAGTACCTCAATATGTTTCATCCACGACATATTCCCGCTGATCTTCATCCCCAGCAGGCAGATGTAACTCGAGTTGCTCTGTCTGGTGCTAACAATGAGTTCCTGCGTTTTGTCCGTGTTCACTTTCAAGTTGTTTGCTGTGAACCAGTCCACAGCATCCTGTACCGAGCTCTGGGATTTATCCTCGAGTAAATGGGCATCTTTGGATTTGTTCAGGAAAGAAGCATCATCGGCAAATAGAAGTTCGTCGTCGGCTTTCACGTTACTCACCAGGTCATCAATATACACCAGGAACAGAATCCGCCCAAGCATTGATCCCTGAGGCACTCGTGAGGTCATTATCTTCGTCGAGGACCTCCTTCCTTCTAGGTCCACAAGCTGGTAGCGATCTTGCAAATATGATGTTAACAAGCTCAATGCAGGGCCCCTGACTCCTATATTCTCGAGCTCACGCAACAATATGCTATGGTTGACGCAATCGACAGCTGCTCTGATGGACGATTATGTAAACCATAAATTTCAGGAAGTCCTCTATGGTTGACGCAATCGAAAGCTGCTCTGATGGACGATTATGTAAACCATAAATTTCAGGAAGTCCTCTATGAAGTTGGCGAATAGAACACTGGTTTTGAAAATAAATTTCAACAAACATTGCATTTTTTATTAACACTGAATTTCCTATGTTTCCGACTGTCTTTTTCATACCTGTATATTATCATCACATGTGGTGAAAATTAACTAATAAAGAATCAAAAGAAATATAAAATAATGACCAAATTATTTAGACATTAGTTTATATTTTGTTTGATATTTAGTTAAGTTCCACCACATGTGATGATAATATATATATATACCTATAAAGTGATACAGTGTATCTAGGACATGTTTTAAAATTTAATTTAATAATGAATGTTTTCCTGAGATTTATTCGGATTAAAATCTGTAGATGTTCTGGAGAATTAATTCCAGCTATAATCTGTAATATACAAATACTTCTTCATAGTAATTTTCAATATATACTTTATTTCCACTTATATTTTTTGTTTACCCAACAATTGTTTCGCCAAATACATTTTGACTTCCTCAGGTGAGTATGGTAACTATCTACTCTTACAAAATCGGTCTATTTTGGGAATTTTCATAATTTGTTAAAAAAGGATCTATCTGGTCGATAAGTAAAATATTGTTTATGATGCCGGTTTATTTCTAATGCTTCTAAATGGTTCAGTCTATTGCAATTGTTCCCTATATGAAGAACTTCGAAATTATGGTCGAAACCATGTCCAATTTCTTGAAGGTGGTTGGGCATAGGTAAAATTTGATTAATTTTTATCGAATGAATTTTGATGTTCTTTCATCCTATTTTCAAAAGCTGTGCCTTTTTGGCCAATGAATACATATGGACCTGTATCGCAGGGTAACCTATTTACTCCCAATCTCTTGTTCTTACTGACGATATCTTCATTATTTTTTATCGATTCAACTAAAGAATTTATGGTTTTATATGAAATATTGAGATTTTGATTTTTCTTTGAATACATAACTAGCTGTTCACAGTTTCGTTCTATAGACGGTAAGCAAATCAAGATTTCATTTGTTATTCTAATTTGTGATTAAACTAATGACATGGATTATTTTTCTTGGATTTTATTCAATAGTTTGTCGACAATTGGTTATATTCATTTTCAACTGCAATTTGTTTGATTATATTCAACTCTATCTCAAAATTCTTCTGCAACATAGATAAATTAACCATTCTATACAAGAAATAGTTTTGTGCAAAGCATACGATGAGAATATCCAATGTTTCTTGTTTAATTTCCGGGTTTGCATAATTTTTCGATAGTACATTTCTCACAAAAAGCTTCAAGGAACGTCATGTTTTATCCAATCAGCAGCAAAATAACTCTTATATCGCAAAACGTTTTTTCCAAACAATCATGTCTTTCCAGAATTCGATAATCTTCAAAACCTACACCTGGAATCGAAAAGTTGAAAGTCCAGACATCCTGGAGTCAGCAAAGGTTTTTATGCACTGCTATAACCCCGTCATAAACCTCCGAAATGAACTGACAAGCTTATGGAATTCCCCATTTTCGGAAGTTCTCAAGAAAATAAAAATCCCCAAAATATAATATTAAACCCCGAAACACAACTTGTAATTTACAGTTTGTATATAGGGTGTTTACTTTTAAAAGGGCCAAACTTCATGGGGAGATCGTACAAGTTATTCGCAACAAAAAATGTCCTACAACAAATGGTCGAAAGGTTGATGGTTATTCTTCAATTTAACATTTCTTGATTTAACGAAATATTTAAAGTTTTTCCATAAAATCAGTAATCCTTGCAGCCTCATCATATTTTACCACATATCTGGAAACGGCATTAAATTTGCTACAAGATAAGAATCTAATTACGAGCGTGGTAAAGAGATGAATATTGCGATCCTGAAGTGAACAAAATCAGTCATATTTCTCCAATGGTTTTATCGATGAAAAATTATTTCTTATGGATCTTATTTGTTTATTCGGTTTGAAAATGTATTATCACTACGTAACTCGAGTCACTGTATAATCGATATTAAAGTGATAGGAAACAAACTAATTTTTCATTTCATTCCAATTAAAATGAACTATCACAAAGTAACGGACCCTCCATCCAATATTCGAATGACATATCAATTTTTGTGCTAGCTGCTTGTCCTCTGCCATTATATCAGGGCTTAGAAGAAAACAACAAAAAGTTGAAATCTTGAAGCTCTTTATGATTGAAGTAATTCTCATGGAAATCATGAATTTATCTGTCGAATCAAAATAATTCAGACGAATAAACTACATTTTGATAAAACTATCACTTATAACAATTTTTTGAACTATGCACCGTCTTGTTAAATACATTTCACACGTCGTTCTCGCACTGAAACTACAACACTGCGAAGTTCACAACGTTTTTAACGCATTTCTGCACAACACAAGTTTATTCTTCTGATCAGATCATATCGAGTCTGAACGCGAATTGGATATACTTTTTCTTTCAAATTGTTCAGACATAAAAATTCAAAGGCGTAAGGTTAGGGCTTCTTTGTGACCATCTTACCGGACCGTTCCTTCCAATTCATTGCACCCCAAAATATTCATTAATTAAGTCCCGTATATTCCAGTTATTATGAGCTGGGCAGCCATCCATTTGAAACCAGATATTTTGTCTGTTATCCAGGGGCATTTCATCCAATATGTCTGTCAAGCTGTTTTGTATTAATTCAGCGTTGAGGCGATCGGGAAGTATTACTGATCCGAAAAGTTCACCTCTCATGACTTACAACTACACGTTGAACCTTAACTCATGTTCGAAAGAAGAAATAGTAGTTGCATGGGGGCTTCCTCTTTTTCATACATGGCTATTTCGCAAATTTATCATACCCAATTTTGTGAAAATGCCACATCAGTCCATAATATTCTTTTGTCCCCACAATCTTCAACTTATTCAGGTACCACCTACAAACTGTTAGTCCCTTCTCAGCATCTACAGGTAACAGATCCTGCACCTTTTTCAAATGATATGGATGAAACTTTTTTTTGAGTTTTCGGTGTACTGTAGTATGATGAATCCTCAATGTACAACCAATTTGACGAGTACTTGCTGTAAGGTCCTCCCGGAAAGCTTCAAGTACATCAATTGCATGCTGGCCTTGCTGACTATTTTGACCAACTTCTCTGATTCTGAAGCCACCAAATGAACCTTTTTCACCTAATCGCCTGAACAGTTCTACCAATGTCTTTCTATTTGGTTGTCGTCTGCATTTCCATTCGCAAATCTATTAATGAACAGCATATCGCAATACTCGATGTTTGAAAAACCCGGCATTATTTTCTCGATTTTTTCTAAAATGCTTATATATGACTTTGAATTCAGAATTTTTTACATCCCGACTTGAAATGTTTTAATACAAACGTGTTAACAAAAACTATATATGTTTATATAAGGATGTATATTAACATACAAATACAAGAAAATCCACTATTCCAAAATTATCAAATTAAAGGATCAAATAAAAACAATTGAACGAGAACTCGAACATTTGATAGCTATTTCGGCCTAATTGACCTCATCAGAAATAGAGTAGAAAAAGGTTTTTTACTTGATAGAAGAAATATAACAAAATTTGAAAATCAAAACAGATTTAATCTGTTAGTCTTCTACAATTCCAATTTCAACAAAATTTTTTTATTCAAAAAACTTTTAGAATCAAATTAATGTCTACAATGAGCGTCGCTTTTATTTAATAGACGTATATAATCAAAACTCAATATACAATGTCAAATGGAATAAATCAACCAACAAATATAAAAAAAGTCATTTAAAATCAATAAATAAATAATTGAAGGAGACAAAATTTTGTTTCTGATATTACCATAATGAAACCAATTCCTTTTCAAAAACATAAGACACAACTTAAGGATTTCTCAAAAAAAAAAATATAATTTATTTGAAATATTTAATATATTTGAATATTCGAATAAGTTAATTCAAAAATCCCTCAAAGTTTGTACTATTTCTTCAAAAAACAATTAGAATTCGGATAATCTATTCATCGGCCCTAGATAATATTTGAAATATTAAAATCAACTAACAATCAGTATATCTTACCTCAGAGTGTAACTGGAGCTTGTTTAAAACACACTTACTTTGAAAATCCAGATAGTCTTTGTTCATCACAAAATTACAGAAAACTGTAACGTTATCTTTAGACCATTGACATTGCAAAATGCGATTTATTCAAGCCTAAATATAATTATATATTATGTATGAAATAAAATAGGAAAAGGCTTTTTACTTGATAGAAGAAATATAACAAAATTTGAATATCAAAACAGATTTAATCTGTTAGTCTTCTACCATTTTAATTTAAAAAAAAATTTATTAAAAAAACTTTTAGAATTAAATTAATGTCTACCATAAGCACCGCTTTTATTTAATAGAAGTATATAATCAAAACTCAATATACAATGTCACATGGAACAAATAAACCAACAAATATAAAAAAAAGATATTGTGATGAACATTGACTATCTGGATTTTTAAAGTTAGTCTGTTTCAAACAAGCTCCAGTTACACTCTAAGGTAAGATATACTGATTGTTAGTTGATTTCGATATTTTAAATATTATCTAGTGCCGATGAAGAGATTATCCTAATTCTGATTGTTTTTTGAAGATTTAGTACATGTTTTGGGAGATTTTTGAATTAACTTATTTGAATATTTAAATATATTAAATATTTCAAATAAATTATTTTTTTTTGGAAAATCCTCAAGTTGTGTTTTATGTTTTTGAAAAGGAATTGGTTTCATTATGGTAAGATCAGAAACAATATTTTGTCCCCTTCAAATATTTATTTATTGATTTAAATGACTTTTTTTATATTTGTTGGTTTATTTATTCCATATGACATTGTATATTGAGTTTTGATTATATACGTCTATTAAATATAAGCGGTGCTTATTGTAGACATTAATTTAATTTTAAAAGTTCTTTGAATAAAAAAGTTTTTTTGAAATTAAAATTGTAGAAGATTAACAGATTAAATCTGTTTTGATATTCCAATTTTGTTACATTTCTTCTATCAAGTAAAAAGCCTTTTTGTATTTTATTTTATACATAATATATAATTATATTTAGGCTTGAATAAATCTCATTATGGAATGTCAATGGTTTATAGATTACCTTATAATACCTTACAGTTTTCTATGATTTTGTGATGAACATAGACTATCTGGATTTTTAAGGTTAGTCTTTTTCAAACAAGCTCCAGTTACACTCTAAGGTAAGATATACTGATTGTTAATTGATTTTGATATTTTAAATATTATCTAGGACCGATGAAGGGATTATCCGAATTCTAATTATTTTTTGAAGATATAGTACACGTTTTGAGAGATTTTTTAATTAACTTATTTGAATAGTTAAATATATTAAATAATTCAAAAAAAAAATATTTTTTTTGAGAAATCCTTAAGTTGTGTTTCATGTTTTTGAAAAGGATTTGGTTTCATTATGGTAAGATCAGAAACAAAATTTTGTCTCCTTCACATATTTATTTACTGATTTTAAATGACTTTTTTTATGTTTGTTGGTTTATTTATTCCATTTAACATTGTATATTGAGTTTTGATTATATACGTCTATTAAATATAAGCGGTGCTTATTGTAGACATTAATTTAATTCTAAAAGTTTTTTGAATAAAAAAATTTTTTTGTAAATTAAAATTATAGAAGTCTAACAGATTAAATCTGTTTTGATATTCAAATTTTCTCATCAGAAATGTATTGAATTCAGATTCAAATATATAACAAGATCAAAATTTAACTCACCAAAATAATATAAAACCTGGAACGAATAAACTTGAAGTAAGCTTCAAAGTATCCAAAATAAAACAGAAATGATCAACGTGTTGTTAGGTATAACCCATAACTAATTGTACTCGGAACACATAAAAACAATAACAAAACTTATTCACCCCAAATAATGTCCCATGATGAGAGGAATTTCCAAAATAATAAATAATTAAGGAATATATTGTGGATACAAAGACTCTATATGAATTTATTTCATCATTCAAAAATCAATTTGAATGTGAGTCAATACTTGATTTAAATAAAATTTAAATGACTTTAAATTCAGAATTATATATTCTTACTTCTACAATATGTATTGATAATATATACAAAAATTATCAAATTGATATCCTTATATATATTCAATATAAAATATTTTTCAATGTCTCGGAAAAAACCCTTTTACATCCCGACTTGAAATGTTTTAATACAAATGTATTAACAAAAACTAATTAAGAAAATCCACTATTCCAAAATTATCTAAAACTATCAAAATAAAAGATCAAATAAAAATTATTGAACGAGAACTGGAACATTTGATAGCTATTCCGGCCTATCTGACCTCATCAGAAATGTATTGAATTCAGATTCAAATATATAACAAAATCTAAATTTAACTCTCCAAAATAAGATAAAACCTGTAACGAATAAACTTGAAGTAAGCTTTGAAGTATCCAACATAAAACAAGTACAAATAGTTTAAGGTTATACGTAACAACACGTTGATGATTTCTGGTTTATTTTCGATACTTCGATCGTTCCAGGTTTTATCTTATTTTGATGAGTTAAATTTTGATCTTGTTATATATTTGAATCTGAATTCAATACATTTCTGATGAGGTCGGATAGGCCGAAATAGCTTTCCAATGTTCAAGTTCTTGTTCAATTATTTTTATTTGATCCTTTATTTTGATAATTTAAGATATTTTTGGAGTAGTGAATTTTCTTGTATTTGTATGTTAATATACATACTTATATAGTTTTTGTTAATACATTTTTATTAAACCATTTCAAGTCGGAATGTAAAAAGGTTTTTTTCGAGACATTGAAAAATATTTTAAATTGATTATATATAAGGATATCAATTTGATAATTTTTGTATATAGTTTCAATATATATTGTAGAAGTTAGAATATATAATTCTGAATTTAAAGTCATTTAAATTTCACTTCAATCAAGTATTGACTCACATTCAAATTGATGCGTATTATATAAATAGAGTTAATTCGTTAGATTCAAGAAAACGTAATAATACCCAAAATTATTAAGCGACAGAAACTGTCAGATTGTAAATTCAATGTTAACTTTGATATTCAATCACAAGGAGCTTCAAGATAGAGCAAATTTAAAGTTGGAATATTTCAATTTTTCTTTGTTATCTTCTTTGCCATGATTTTATGGCGGGGGACAAGCAGCTGGCACAAAAGTAGATATGTCATTCGACAGGATACTAAATGGGGTATTTCTTGCTGAAAAGAAAACACGTCCATAATTAATAATTTTTCATCGATAAAACTATTGGATAAATACGACTCATTTTGTTCACTTCAGAATCGTGATATTCATATCCTTACCACGCCCGCAATAAGAATTTTCCGGCACACAGAACTTCTTATCTTGTAGCAAATTTAATGTCATTTTCAGATATGTGATCAAATTTGATGGGGCTAGAAGGATAACTGAAATATAATTGATTTTATGGAAAAACTTGAAATATTTCCTGAAATCAGGAAATCTTAAATCAAAGAATAACCATCAACATTTCGACCCGACCATGTGTTATATGAAATTTTTTATTGCAAATAATTTGTATGATTTCTACTTGAAGTTTGGCCCTTATAAAAGTAGACGCCATGTATATTATAAGTCTATGAAAATCGGGTTACTGTATACCTTAGTGAATAAAAAGTGCTCGAACGCAAACTAATTTTCTTATTCAATTTGGAATGAACTATCTCCAAGTAACATGCTACTTCATTCCATTTATTGATATTATTTTGGCTCTTGGGAAATTACCAAAAGAACAAAATTAATAAATGTTCGAAGTCAATAAATTGGATTAAAAGCCTTTAAATTTTAATACAGATGTTGTTTTGAGGAAAATGAAGCTCCCAAGGAAATACCCATTCCAGTAAAAACTTTAAATTTAAATTGAATTAACTGATTACTATTACAAATCACTAAAATTTTCAATTAGAAAAATTGCCCTTATTTTCAATTAATGGTTATACTACTGAGAATTACATGGATAAATTTGAAGACTCACCTAAGAAAGAACAAAAAACCCAGAAACAAACAATTGCGTCTACGATTTTAACCATATCAAAATCTAAATACTGGAAACTACGAGATCTAATACTAGAGTGAAAGACCCCTACAAGTAAACAATGTGCGCGAAACTGACTTGGGGGATGTGTTGGAAATGTCGACAGTGAACCCGACATTTCGGCGTCACCTATTTACAGAAAACGAACAGCGTCGTCGACGGCGTTTCACCCTAGCTGGAATGGGCGTCGAGAAAATTTATAGAGGCACCTACGCTACATCAAGAGCGTAATTGTACATCAAAAGTTGAATATTTTCATTTTATTGGAGAAAAAATTAATTCGGTCTGCATTTTCGGCTCAAAAATGCATTTATTTGAAAAAAATATCAACAAAGCTGTTCACACTAGTGGTAGGTGTGTAAAATACATTAAATAAATGTTTACAGGATTAAAAAACTAGTATAAAACCAAAGTTTCCGATGTTAAACTTTAATTTAAAAAAAAATAAAATCTATCATTTGAAATGAGGAGTTATTCTTGTTTGAAGTTTCTTGGCTGACAGTTGAGCATTCTCTGCTTTATACTGCATTGTTCGTAGGCTTTCTATTTCACTTATGTTTCTATCAATATTTTGCCCGGCTCGTTGAAAAACCACTTTTAATGCCTTCAGAACCTCTGCAATAGGAATCTTCTTATTTTCCTCAGTTTCTACATCAGAGTTGCTTCTTTCGGAATCAGTGAGGACATTCAAATCACCATCAATATCAGGCAGACTTTGGTTCACTTCCAGCATATCTCTATTCCAGTTTTTCACATCTTCACAGTTATGCTTGAAACCAAAA
This sequence comes from Megalocaria dilatata, assembly GCA_034642435.1. NCBI lineage: Eukaryota > Metazoa > Arthropoda > Insecta > Coleoptera > Coccinellidae > Megalocaria > Megalocaria dilatata. Next base: position 42,668,847 of record CM067859.1, on the reverse strand, counting down.
TCGCTAATCCACCGCAGCGAAGGCTATGATATAAAGATAAAAGTATATGAAACTAAAATGCTCTAGCTTGAGCTAGCGATTTTTGTCCGTCCGCACTTGAAACATCCTACTTCGTAAAATGCCTCATAGTGCGCCAATGAAAAGATGAATTGAACTCGCTTTCCTGAATGAATCCCAAATTGTCAACCTATAGCGAAAATGCAAACTCTTACTCCATATCTATTTATTTCAACTTTAAAATTAAAATAGTGGCTCTTATTTACAATATAATACAGTTTTACAATAAGCTTGAGGTACGAGATTTACTTAAGGACTTATCTTTGTGGTTATCTTGGATTTTTGTTCTTCAAGGTGTCGGAATGATAGTTGTTTCTCCAAGAATAGTTCCCATTCTACATATAAGCAGCAGGTGTTCAGTCTCAAATTGTTACAAATGACCATTAGAGCGTCCGGAACCAAGATGGTGCGGTAATAAGATACTCTAAACCGGCAGAAGGAAGACTGTCTGGTATTTAGATAATCCAAGCAAAATAGCAATCCAGTAAGATTGTTCAGTTCGAAGAACATCAGGTATAAAATCTCCGGTCCAAAGATCTCCGGTACCAAGATCTCCGACACTAAGACTTCAAATTTCAAATCTATAAGACAGACTGTGCAACACGTGATCTCACTCCCAGTGACTCTAAATATTATTAAAATTATTTAGAAGTTCATAAACATGAGATGAAATATCTAGAACACAGGAATAAGAGCACGTTATTCGATCATGAGCATGAGAAAGGAAATTAAATGCATATCATATAAAGCATAATGTTAATCTGTGTAATCTGCAGATAATGAAATAAATCAAAATATTAGGAGTACAAATAAGTTTCCGCTGTTTTTTTAACACAAATTAAATATTTATTATAGAAGAATGGTAACATAAATTCATTTAAAATATTGCCCATCACTTGCAACCACTTTTTCCCATTTCTCAGGCAGCATTCGAATCCCACGTCTGTAGAACTCCTTGTCTTCTGGGGCTATCCACGAATCAACCCAATTTTTGGTATCCTCATAAGATGTGAACCGCCGCGCCATCAGAGCATGTGCCATGGACCGGAACAGGTGATAATCGGACGGTGCAATGTCTGGTGAATACGGCGGGTGGGGTAACACTTCCCAATCAAGTGTTTCCAAGTACTTTTTCACGGGAGCAGCAACATGTGGACGAGCATTGTCATGCAGAAGAATAATTTTTTAATAATTTTTTTGTGAGACTCCTTGCTGAGTGACTTCTAATGTTAGAGCAAGTTCTTTTTGTGTTTGAGATGAATCTTCCTCCAATAATTCCTCTAATTCTGCATCCTCGTAAATTTTTGACCTTCCTCTGTGATCTTCGTCTTCTACGTCAAAATCGCCATTTTTAAACTTTTGAAACCACTCTCGACACGTTCTCTCACTCAAACCACCCTCACCATATGCTTCTACGAGCAATTGATGCGCCTCAGCAGCAGATTTCTTTAAATTAAAGAAGGAAACTAATATTTCCCGCAAATGACGCTTACTTGGCTCAAATTTTGACATTTTCAACTTATAAAAATTATATTTTACCAATATAAAATCAATGATATTAATAGGTTATGTTGTTCTTGAATGTCCAAACTATTTTCTAAGCCGGTTATCATCTGCGAAAACTAACCGAAACTCCGTGCCGCGCCATCTACAATAAAACGGCGGAAACTTATTTGTACTCCTAATAATAATTGGCATTCACAAAAGCAGAAAATATTTTATCGGGATCTACGTGTTACTTACCGCCTTTTGATTCGAGGTCTCATAAGAAACAATAAAAATTCAATATTCCACGATTTTAATGGATTAGGTAGGTTAATTTGATAAAAATACAACAATGTGTGTCTTCGTGTAAACCTACAATATGAAAGAAAAAATCTGGAAAATTCTACGCTTCTTGAAAACAATAAAACTCTACAGCGCATGCGATAAAATCGTCGACTTTCACTGCGAAAACTCCAAATTTCTTAATGGTCTTGTGAAATTACATCATTGGAGCATTTTTTAGTGATTGTAATTCAAATCAACAGTGGAGCGTTTTTCAACGTTACATGCTTAGACTAAAAAGTGAAGAATATCTTAATTAGTTACTCAGTATCGTAAATCTAAGTTGATTTGCATGAATATTTATAAGTATGAGTGTTAACTGACCGAATAAAGTATGTTCAGCAACTCGATAGTTTTTTCTATTATAGGTTCCGATTTTCTTATCAGAGGATCTTATTGTTGCCATGACATCATTCCTCAAGGTGAGGTTGTTCAGCCCATTTGCCATGTTGTGTCCTTGGGTCACCAGAAAATTCGAAAGATTTTTGGATAATACAGTTTGGTTAACTTCAACCCATTTTGATCCATTGGCTGAATTATTGAGGCAAAAACATCACAAATATTTTGCCATCTTCTGTTCTCAACTCTTCAGCTGATGGATATGAGGGTGCGTTATCTAGAAGACGCATATTCTTTCCCGGAAGATTAGAACATTTTAGGAATTGCTTTACCTACAGAAAATTCTCATTTGCTCGAATTTCATTTTTCATATTAACACTTACCTCTGGTACGAAGCATTCGAAGAATCACTTTTCGAAAATTTCCTTTGTCATCCAAGCATTTTTTGTATTTTTCTAGATACAGGGATTAAGGAAATTTCTGAATGCTCTTGGAGACTTTGCTTTGCCAAGAATCAATGGTGGGAACCTGATGCGTTGGCACAACCCAAGAAGTTAATTCGCTGCTTTGATATTTTAAGACCGGGTGCAGTTTTTTCAGAACTCATTACATAGGTTTTATCAGGCATAATTTTCCAGTTCATCCCAGTCTCATCAGCATTGTATAGGGTGTTTTTTTAGAGTGATAGAGCTTTAAATTGAAATGAAACACACTTAAATTAAGATTGAAGCCAAATTTTTTTCATTGAAAGATAATTTTAGGACATTTATGTTTTGAAAATAATTTCCGGGATATGTCCACCACGACTAGCTCTGATGACCGCATTCGACCACTTTTTCGAGTAATTCAGGCCTTATTTCATCAATTACACGAGTTATGTTGGCTTCCAAAGCTTCTATTGTTTCTGGTTCATAAGTATTAACCAACGACTTGGTACCAAAAAAAAAATAATCCAGTGGAGTTATGTCGCATGATGTTGGAGACCAATTAATAGGACCATTTCTTGAAAAATGTTATCGCCAAATATTTCTTTCTATAAATCAATTATTACGATATCAGCATGGGGTGTAGCACCATCTTGTTAGAACCAAAACATTTCTGAGTCGATACCATTCAAATTTTGAAACAAATAATAATCGATCATCGATCTGTAACAGCACCATTCACTGTAAGAGTAGCTCCAGCATCATTTTTAAAGAAATATGGACCGATGATACCTCCACCGTGTAAAGTACATCATTCAGTGCATTTTTCAAGATGCAATGGAACCTGCAGAACTTCTTGAGGATTGTTTTCACTCCATATATGGCAAATTGTTGCTTGTTTACATAGCCCTTCAACCAGAACTAAGCTGCATCACTAAACACAATTTCACGATAAAAAAGTGGATCAACTTCAAGCTGTTCTAGGGCCCAATAAGCAAACAAAAGACGCTTATGATGGTCAAGTGGCTTTAGTTCTTGAACTAGTTGGATCTTATATGGATGTAGACCAATATCTTTACGCAAAATTTTCCATATGGTGGATGCACAGGGTCCAACTTGTTGTGAACGTCGACGAATAGACAAATCTGGATCATCATTAACACTATGACTTACAGCAGCGATATTTTCTTCTGTATGTACAGTTCTTTGTCTTGTTGTTGTTGTTGCATCGAGTAGAGAAAATGTTATAAGAAGGAACGGTTTTTTACTTGATAGAAGGATTATTACAAAATTTGAACATCAAAACAGATTTAATCTGTTGTCTTCAACAATTTTAATTTCAAAAAATTCTTTGAAGAAACTTTAAGAATTAAATTAATGTCTTTATAAGCACTGCTCATATTGATATTTCTTCAAAGAATTTTTTGAAATTAAAATTGTAGAAGACAACACATTAAATCTGTTTTGATATTCAAATTAAGAGAAAATGTTGTCTGAAATCTATTGATAGTTCGACGAATAAGCTGCTCTGATGGACGATTATGTAAACCATAAATTTCACGAAGTGCTCTATAAGTTTGGCGAATAGAACACTGATTGTGTTCTATTGTAAACATTTTGTCAATGCTTACTGGACAGAAATGTCAAGACAACATGGCTTCTACCTTCTGCCAAATCACAGTTAACCCTATTAAGAGTTCTATCACTCTAAAAAAACACCCCATACATTTTTGTAGTGAGGATAATTCCCTCCCTAAAACCATACTGATTATTGGAAATTATATTATTTTCGTTTAGGTAATCTTTTAGATGGATGTTTAAAATTTTTCAAAAATTTTCGCAATGGTTGTTATCGGGGCAATCGGTCTGCAATTTATAACTTCGTCCCTATTCCCCGCCTTAAAAATTGGTTTGATTACAAATCATATCAATCGGTTCATTTTTCCCAAAATAACCTTGAGCTTTAAATAACAATAACTCGATTCATAATTGATTTTTGGAATTCCTATAAAAGTGATAAATTTGTGATGATCAATATGTGATGCTTATTCGGGAAACCACTATCATTTTTATGTTAACATTCAGGAATTATTATTTTGGAAATGTTCTTAAATTTGGAACTAATAATAAAAAAAATCATTCAATGGTTTTGGTAATATTTGAACCTGTAGTAGGAATTTTTATATATATTTTTTTTCTGTGAGAACAACTGTAAGTTGATTAACAGGATGAAGATTATTTTTATATTGTTAAAAGAATAGTTTTCTCTAGATTTTGAAAGATATTTTTGCAGAATTTCCTAGAATTAGTTACAGAAATTCCGAGAAATCATTCATTTATCGAGTAATGTTGTACTGAATAATTCCTACCGCAGGTTTCATTGTTTCAACTATTTTTAATATCCGTTAGTTAATATGTTCATATTCAAATTACATTTTCAGTTGTGATGTCATTTTTCGTGTCTGCTGAACGCAGGGACCTAAGGTTAAATCTGAAAAAATGTGAGGCATTCAATTCTCTCATTATTTGAAGAAAAATACAGGATGCTACATTTGAACAAATCGAGTAATACAATTTGAGTTCTTTTCGCAGTTTTCTATGAATAAAATCTGTACTGTTGTAAACATATCTCTTGTATTTTGCGTCATGAAAGAGATATTGAAGGTCACTGAAAATATACAAGGTGATCCGTTTGAATAATTTTTTTGCATATTAAAAAATAATTTCTTTAAATGCAGAAAGTAAAGTACAAGGAGCCTGCTTTCGAAAGGAAATCCTGAGATCTGTGGTTCGGCAGATATGGAAGCGCAGCGCACTATTGCAGAACCTGTATATTAGACAGATTGGACGTTTTTTCCAAACAAGAATTGGGACACGTGAAAAATTTTATATAAATAGAAACAATATAAGGACAAGTTCTATCACTCTGAAAAAACACCTGATCTATCTGTTCGTGAGTGAGCTCACATTTCTCTATTAATTGAACCATTTCAATTTTGAATGAGCTTATATTATGCACCTCTGATGATAGTTTTTCTTGACAAATTTTCAGAAATCAAAGACCAACGAACCTTGAACTTTTGTAGCCATCCATCACAAATTTTTTATTTTAACTTTTTAAGTTGTGTACCGTGTATAAAAAGACCATTATTTTTCACTTCTGAGGCAACTGCTCTCAAGAAAATATCGCGTTTCCAGATCTCTTGGTTTCTATTCATAAGTAACCCAAAAACCGCGCTTTTTAATCAGGCTATAGCTTTCAAACTTACAGATACTGCTTGTTGGAGGTCACCACTAACGTCCAAACTCGCCTTACTTTAGTTTCGGATCTTCATCGAGTAATATCTGTAATTCATCGTCTTCGAATTGTTTTTTGGTGTCCTGAATAAGGTCTATCTTTAACGCTGAAATCCACATCACTTTCCATCCGTCCAATCCGTCTAAAACAGCGACAATCAGCTGTTACTATTTAAAAGTCCAATGTCTCAACATGTCTGTCATTGCCATTCCTTTATGTTCTTGGTGTTTAGTTGTGAATGGAAATTTTCTCAACTATTTAAAATTCTTGTATCCAGTGATAGCGTTAGTTTTAACGTTTCCTATTACTTCTTTGTATATCTAACTGATCATGGAAAGTAATTTTGTGAAAAGTGAGTTTAAATTAAAATCAATATCGATAGCTAAGTTAGCTGAGTTTAGAAACGTGAAAAAAACAGCCTTAATATCACACCCCTATAGGAGTCAAATACAAAGACAACATAGAATTCTAACTTCAAACAGATTACTATAGAAGACTAGTATAGAATTATGTTTATAATGATAATAAATATTTATAAAAAACAGTGGCCGACAAGAATAATTTTTTTGGTTGCAACATAAAGCTGAATAGCCTATTATAGTAGAATCGACGTATCCAAATACTAAAATAAAAAAAAACTTTATAGCACATTTATAGAACCTCATTTAATAATACAATATCTGATGTGTATTGAAAAAAAATCATTTCTGAAATTTTTAACCGCATATATTGACATTAGTTTGTTTTACACCTACTAAACATATCTTACATTTAAGAAAAATGCAATGATTAAAAATATTGTCTTAAAATACTAATTAAATTCTATTTTTCTCGTCACTGACAGCTCCCAAATTTTCAGGAAAAAATGCATATCCTCCCACTAAAATTCTTATAACTTTTAAGTCCCCACATATCTGCCATTTATACGTGTTGTAGTTTATTTTATTCAAAAGAGTGCGCATATTTTCATAACTTCCTATTCATAGACACTGAATGGGCAAATGGTATAGAAAGTTTCAAATTTCCATTATGCAATAACACAGCTTTTAAACTGTATTTAGATTAATCTATAAATTAACTCCACTCAGAGGGGGAATGCTCAATATCAAGTTCCTGCATTAAACCATAGATATCAGTACACGCACACAACGAATTTTTTATTCTATACAATGCAGAAAACGGAGCGTTTCTTCTTCTGAAATTATATCATATTCGTTTCATTGCCCAATAAATTCCACTCCTTAAGACGGGAACCAACAAGTTCTGAATGTTGCTCAGATAAACTAGAAAGGCCTTTCACTTGATAGAAGAAATATAACAAAATTTGAATATCAAAACAAATTAAAATATGTTTATCTTCTAAAATTTTGATTTCAAAAAATTTTTATTCGAAAAACTTTTAGAATTAAATTAATGTCTAAAACAAGCACCGCTTACATTTAATGATTAATTGATTATATACGTCTATTAAATGTAAGCAGTGCTTGTTTTAGACATTAATTTAATTCTAAAAGTTTTTTGAATAAAAATTTTTTGAAATTAAAATTGTAGAAGATAAACATATTTTAATTTGTTTTGATATTCAAATTTTGTTGCTTAGATTAGCCCAAATCACGTACTAAGTAATTCAACTCACTTTGAACAATTAAGTGTGGCTCATCGAAACTTGGACCAGAAGTAACAGTAAAATATCTTCCAAAACAACATTTTAGGGATGTAAAGGTGCGATCGGCACTGGTAAACCTACATTTTTATATTGCAGACTGCAAATTTTGATAGTCGATCTTGTGCTTTCCCTTTTTAGAATAAGCTTTAGTCTTTGCCAAGCAAAAATAGCAATTATCTAAATTATTAGTGGGGTCGGGCCATACCATAGAGACTGCAAAAGGCATGCTTTTTCTCTTCCCATTCATCCAATGTACCAACGATACGCTACAACTAACACAGCGCACAGGAGGAGCCTGTCTTGATTTCTAATTAAAATAACAAAATATTGGAAGTAGGCTTTTTTAACATTTTTAGCAAATGGCCTGGCTTGTGATTTTACCATAAATTCTCCACAAATATAACAAACTTTCAAACGAAAAGAACTAGAGACCTGAAACTTTCAGGGAAAGTTTGAGGTCTGAATGCCGCGCCTGAGTTCGTTAATGGGCAAAATCGTTTCGATAGTTTTGCAGTTATGCACGTTTGAAAGTTATTCATATTTTTCATTATATTTTCGAAACTAACGATCCGATTGGTCTGAAATTCAATATTTAGAAGTAGAGTAATGGAACGCATGTTTTGTGAAGATCGTATAATTAGAAGACCAAAAAATATGAGAATCATGGGTGATATAAACTAGCACGCAAAAGCTCCTGGCTTCACACCTGTGCTTTTCGCCTTGTTTTCACAAAAAAATAGAAACAGGTCCAAAGTTGGTCATCTTGAAAATATTTCTCGAGGATCCTTGGAGTTTGATCCACTTCTGTGCTTTAGAAACGTTATTAAAATATGCTCTGAATATATTGAATGACATATACTTTGTATATATTAAAGAGAAAAAAAATAATTAAATGAGAGGAACCGAAATGAATGAATATGAAAGTAAGAAATAACGTGAATAATTATAAAAAAAAATCAGCAAATTCTGATAAACCTTTTTTTTGGTCAAATGATTAATGGTGTTACTTTAATATGATGCAAAGCAAGTTTCTGGACGAGAAGTGAAGAAGTTGTTCCCTACAACATTAAAATATATCTATTGCTGTATAATAATATGCGCCCCCCGAGCATTATAACTTGACGTGATGGGGGCGCTTGTCTTGACTAGGACACTAGTTTCGTCCCGGCGAAATGGATATTTATTGAGTCTCGATGCCTAAAGTAATGCCATTCGTCATATGAAAAAGATGAATATATTAATAATTGAATGAACTAAAATGACTTTAACATAATGATAATAATAATTTATAATAATTAAATATAATCTTATAATTTTCAGCATACCATAAGCCTTCCGCAAACAAAAAGAAATATGTTCTGTGAATCGCATTTCGCAATCTAACCAAACACCCAAATGTCTAACTTTATCGCACAACTCAACTCTTTCAGGGCCAATAGCAATCGAGAAACCTCTTTCTGTCATTTCTTCTTCCAAACAAGATAGCAACTGTTTTGTCGGTATTGAGCTGCAAGCAGTGCTTCGTGCCTACTTTATGAATGATACTCAAATCCAGATTTAATGCTGTAATAGCTTGGACACTTTCATCCGGGTAGAAAGAGATATATAACTGACTGTCATCCGCGTAAATATGCATCAAACAAGATATTATAAACTTTATGAATAGCGAAATATACATGATAAAAAGCAGTGGTCCCAATATGGAACCCTGCGGTACACCTTTGCATATTTCTAAAAAGGATGACACTCTACCACCATGAAAAACCGCCTGAAACCGATTCACCAAATAAGAGGAAAGAAGCCTAACCGAGTCCTCAGAAAAACCAAGATGTACTAAAATTGCGTGATTGAGGCTGTCAAAAGCTTTAGAGTAATCTAAGAGTGTCAACAAAGTCAAGTTACCCTGATCTGTAGCCTTATTATATCGTCAGTTATATGTAACAATGCAGTTGTACAACTGTGATTCACTCTAAATCCTGACTGTGTAGGTGGAATTATTTTGTTCTGATCCAAGTGTGACCAAACTTGTTTGCTAATGATTTTTTCCAAAATTTTTGAAAAGGTAGGCAAAATACTTATCGGTCGTAAACCATTCAGGTCCTTAGGATTAATGACCTTCGGCACGGGAATAACGAGGGCCTTCTTCCATTGACTCAGAAAAATAGAATTCCGCAAGCAAAAATTCAAAACATGTGTGATATGGGGCAGTATGTGAGGAACACACAAATGCAGGGTGAGTATGTTGACGCCATCATGACCAGTAGCTTTACTACCTATAGACCTTATAATTTCCAATACCTCAATCTCGCCAACTGTTTTAAAATTAAAGTTACTAGCTGCGATGCAATTATCTCGATTAGAATAAAGATCTAACAAGTCACCATCAGGAGACAGATCAGGTACAGAATTCAAAAAATGACGATTCATACTATCGATATCATTAAACTCAGAGGGCAATACTATAATTTTACTTTTGATGAAACCGATTCTCTTCAGATGGGCCCAAGAAGTTTTTAGATTATTAGAATCATTAATATATTTAGTGTTGTAATTTTTCTTTTCCTTTTTAACAGCGGCTGTGATAGAATTTCTGAGTTGTTTATAAGTATTCCAAACACCGATCCGCCTAGTCTTTTTGAACTCAGAGAAGACCTTGTTTCTCATCTTAATCATATCCCTCAGGGTGTCAGTTAACCATGGCGCATATGTTTTCGAAATTTTATATGTTCTGTACGGGGCATGCAGATCCAATAGAGTGATGATATTCGAGGTGAGAAAATCTACCTTCTCATCAACCGTTGCCTTGTCATAAATGTTATTCCACGGAATGGACATTAGATCATATTTGAATTGGACATAATTTAGATTTTTGAAATCTCTAGAAGTTCTAAAGACCGGACTTGTCCTCTGAACTCGAAAATCAACAGTGCAATGAACAAGGTCGTGATCACTCACCTGCGGCACAGGCAACACCCCATAAACCTTCACCAATTCGACATCAGACACAAGGATATAATCAATTAATGTTGAGGAACTTAAAGTTGTTCTAGTAGGCTCCTCAATTATCTGTTGCAGGCCCACACCCTCCAACACCTCCAGTAACGTTTTCATTTCCACACTTGCTTTATTGAGATAATTCATGTTGAAATCTCCAAGACAAAATACACAGTCAACAGTAGGTATCACCTCTGTGACGACTGTTTCAAAGCCATCCAGAAACAATCGATAGTTATATGTAGGAGGCCTGTAGACAACAGAAATTGCAACTCTTATACTTCCGAGATTCAAACCTAACCAAAGTTGCTCAGAATCAACACCACACCCAAGTATTCTGCAACGTATTGTACCCCTAAATCTGTGCCCATATACCGTCTTCTATCTTTCCCAACCAAAAATCTATTGACAGCTTTGCGTCATGCGTGTACAATAGTTCCAATTGAAAATTTTCCGAATATTTCATTGAAAGGTGAAATTTAAGAAGTCATTTGGATTGTATTGTAACGCGAGATTCAACTCATTCAAAAATATTGAAAAAAATTTTTTTTTCAATTACCTTGAAAAGATTATTAAAATAGAAGGCACTCTTTTCTCAAACATCACAATACTCAATTAGCTTATAGTTTTCCGATTCCCCTTTGTGGATAAACATTGCGTACATTTTTTGCAAGTGAAAAACAATCTTTAAAATAAATCCAGCCAAATAATAATTGGATGAATGAACTAATTCTAATTCCTGTATTCAGCTGAGTAAAATCCCTTCATATTCATATGCCTTATTTGAAAGGCTTGTCAATTAAGTCTCCTCTGTATATAATGCCCAGGAAGTTTCAATAGACTTCAAGCCCTTGAAATCCACAAGAAGAAAATTCAGTTAATCATTTTCACAATCGAAAGTAGATCGATGCAATGAAGTTAACAACCATTGCCTTGAGAATATGTGATTGAAATTGGAATCGGATTATTGAATAAAATTCTGCTACTCCTGACTTGAGCAAAAAAATTTTACAGTGGATCTTGATTGAACTTAGCGTGTATTTTGAACCTAACATTAATTTTGAACCCTACATCCTTCAAATATTTCCAAATATTCATCAATTTTTTCAAAATAAACACCCAGTTATTCAAACTTCAAACTGGTTTATTTTGATCACAACTTTTCGTTGGACAGAATGCCATAGATTACAGGCACTCTTTTTAGAATTCGATGTGCGAATTTCAGTCTATGATTTCATATCTGATGATTCCTCCTTGCTTGGAATTTTTCCTGCCGCCATTGACTGAAGAAGAGCAAGTCAAAGAAGATTAGCTGAGAAGATCGTGCAGCCTGTCCATCATACCTCATTGTGTCTGCAAAAAAAATTAAATGGAATTGAAAATTGAATATTCAGGAAAGAATTCTAAAAATGATCGAAATCATGGAACCTGCTGTAAAAATTATTCAGGTTATATTCGCTACAGAATCACTGGATCATGGGCATCTCCAATATACAGGGCTGTCCGAAGTTAATTGATAAATGGGTGGTATAATATTTCTCTATATCCTCTGATGTAATATCCTGAAGTTCTTATGATAATCGAAGTAATCAAAAAAAAAGATAGTTCTAGAAGTACTTCTAAAGATTTTTTCACGCCTGATCCTACCTGTCATAAATCCTCAGTACTGCGTCGGGTATCCATATTTAAATTCAAGTTTCAAGGCATCAATCGTTTCTTGATACTGAGCGTAACACTTATCCTTAACGGATTCCCACAAAAAAAGTCATTCGAACTGAAAATGAACACCATTACTAAGGATGATTTTTCAAGCAAAATGCCCATCTTCGGTCATGCGATCCTTAGTCCCCTGAGCAGGGTATACACGTGTCGAATGGTAACGAGGTTTCACACCTTACACTAGTTGAACTTTATTACCTTTCATATCGAGGTCTTTATGCAAAATTCTCCCTAGAGAAGTGCGAGAAATCGTTCTTGAGCATGATGATGAGTTGATGTTGATGGATACAACATTCTGGGCTGCAGCAGCAATGTTTTCAGGTATGCTCACTGAATGAAAACACGAACTGGTTGTTTTTTCAAATAAGGACCAGTTTTCACGAACAAATCAATCCCCAAATTACCTTGAGGGCATTTCATTTATATTGATTTGTTCACGTAAATTCTAATAGAAGATTCACCATTTTGGAAATGAGTTCTCATTATTTCCCAGTTTTGGTCAAGCGCAAGTTGACCCATTTCATCAATGTCGAATATTAAACTAACTTTTTGTCAAAATTTCAGTATTTCCAGACTAGAAATAACCACTACTTCAAAATGCAAACTCTATATGGCCCATCCATTATAAGAAACATATTTATGGCAATGTTTCTCTCTTCCATTACCAAAGGAATCAATGTTACAAACAGAGGAAGGTAAATATCCTAGGTATTAAAGAATACACGTATATATGCAATATCCTACACTGAATTAACTTTTAAGAAAATGGTCAAAAGCTTTGACAAGTGTGAAGCTTCTGTGCGCTTGTTGATTCTTACGAAATTTTGCATGAGCCTTCTTGTCTTGCGACATCTGAATCCTAAATTTATATCCAATCTGTTCTATTCACAAAATAATATTTTTTTGATCTTCTAATTATGGGATCCTCACGAAAATTTTTATTAGCCTTTCTGATATAATCTGAGGCTGTGGCTGCTTGTACTACTTACTCAGTTCAGAAATTCAATTCTTCGAAACCATGGATAAAGCCGTCCATATTGCATATAATCCGTTGTAAAAAATCATTGTGGCAACGTTATTTACGCATCAGATCGGATGATGACTATCGCAACCATCGTGCATATTCCAACGTCGTATCGTCGACTATTCAACAAGCCAAGAAGAAATTTGAACATGACTTGGTCAGCTCCAAGAATGGGAAGACTTTACAAGTATCTGCGCTCCTGCATGAACAGCAAGGTTGAAGTACCCTTTGTTTATGACTCTGCCGGTGAGGTTTGTGAGAACCTTACTCGGGTTGCTGACGTGATGGCGCAATATTCTGCTTCCACTTTTGTGTCAGAATCTGACGATCCAATTTCTGATCTCCATTTTCCACGTATTGTCGATGAACTAGAGAGCATCAATGTAGATCGGGAACTGGTCCTGGGATACCTCTCCAAGATGAAGAAGCACTCTGCCCCTGGTCGCGATGGATTTTCTTCGCAACTGCTACATTCCTGCGCCGATGTCTTGGCTGAGCCACTGTCGATGATATTTTCGTATTCTCTTCAATCTTCTTTCCTCAAGATTGGTTGTCAGCTTCTGTTACACCTATCTTCAAGAAAGGCGATAAGCTTTCCGCTCAGAACTACAGACCAATAAGCTTAACATCTCAAGTTTGTAAGCTACTGGAGCGAATAATTAGTGATAAATTGATAGAGTTGATATAGTTCCCAAGGAGCAGCATGGGTTTCTTCCGGGTCGGTCCACCATCACAAACCTCCTCTCCTGTGTCAACGATTGGACTAAGTGCCTTGATTATGGCTGTCCGGTGGATGTTGTTTATCTGGATTTTGCGTGAGCATTTGATCGTGTCCCTCATCGTCGTCTCCTGAGGAAGCTTGAGTTCTTGGGAGTGAGGGGTCCTCTGCTTTCATAGATTCGGTCATTTTTGTCGCTTCGCACTTTCCGGGTGAGGGTCGGTGACTGTCTCTCTTCCTTTGATATGGAAGTCCTTAGTGGAGTTCCGCAGGGTTCGTTTTTGGGTCCTATCTTATTCCTTTTGTACACTTCTGATCTCCCTCGTCTTTTTTCATCCAATTGTGCAATGTTCACAGACGACACAAAGCTTTACAACTGTCCCTTATTTAACGCGGGACACCTTCAGGAGGACCTCAATAGGCTCTCTGAGTGGTGTGGGAGGTGGTTGCTGCTTCTTAATATCGGGAAGTGTTGCGTGCTCCATATCGGCAAAAAAAACCCAGGACTCCCTACTTCGTTGGGCAGCAGAGGCTAGCTGCTGTCTCTCAGCACTGTGAACTAGATGTTACCGTCACGGATTACTTGAGTTGGTCTGCCCACATTTCAACTGTTGTGTCTAGAGCGAGACAATTCACCTACCAGCTGTCTAAAACATTTGCATTTTTGGAATCTGTCCAGCGGTGGAACACCCGTCTTCCATTTGGCACAATTCGCCCTGATTACCAATCTTGGCTGCGGTTGTTTGAGTTGCCCTCCTTTTCGGATCGTAGAAGAAGGAGAAGTCTGATTACCACCTATCGAGCACTCCACTCCCTCTTCGGTACAGATATGTCTTACCTCTTTCCAATAAACCAATATCGAACCTTAAGAGGACACCGTTTAAAGCTTGCCAAGGAGAACTTCAGGACGACACCGAGGGGCCAGTTTCTTCCCAACAGAGTGTTCGAGGCGTGGAATCGGCTCCCGGCTGAAGTTGTGTGTCATCGCCATCAGTGAATTCTTTCAAGAACGCTCTGGATGGATGGTCTACACGGGTTCAATAATTAATTCCATTATATTGCATTCACCACATAATTGTTTTACTTCTAGAGTACTTTCTCAGTTTCATTTTATTTTTGTTTTTTTTTTGAGTTTATAAGTATACCTTTACTTTTATCACTTATGTAATAATAATAAATAAGAATATCGTTAATTTACAAGTTATGCTGGTAGATCATTTATATAAATGAGAAACAAAAGTGGTCCCAGTATGTTCCCCTGTGGTACTCCAGTCTGAGTCTGACCATCCTCCGACACGTAGACAACACTATCCACATCAACCACCCTCTTCTGAGCACGATTCTCCGAGTATGACATTATCAGTTTCTGCTGATTATCAGAAATTTCGTAGGCTACAAGTTTCTTCAATAAAATGTCGTGATCAACGAAGTCGAAGGCTTCAAAAAAATCTATAAACACACTCAGTGATACATTACCATTATCTAAAGCATTCATAATGTTCTTAATCGGGCTGAAAATTGCTATCTCAGTGTTTCTGTTTTTCAGAAATCTATGTGGGTAAGGAGAAAAAATTTTAAGGTTTCTGAAAAATTTCATCATTCTCTTCAATAGTGAAGGGTCTTTCATTAAAGGCGCCTCATTTTGTTTTTACATATAAGTACTTAATTTAAACTTGATTGTGAGACTGCTGGTATGGTTTCTTTATGGCTCAAGCTGCTCCGCTTGAATCCTCTATTCCTACTATCTTTATGGAATTTTTCAATCTCTTTCTTGTACTGAATTGATTCAGCCGTTACTATTTGGTAGTTGATCATAATTAAAACAAATTGTAGAAATTACTATGTTTTACTACCAATAAAAATATATTTTACACATTTTCTTGTGACTCGAGTTTCGGGAAATGAACTATCCCATCATCAGACAACTGTTGTCTGATGATCAAATTATTCCGAGTAAACTTCGTATCGTGCTGTCCTTTACTTGATAGAAATCCATTGTACACTCAGTTGAATGAAAGACATATATATGTAGATTTCTGTTTATTATCTTTTGTTGTTCACATGACGTGTTTCGTTAACAAAGTAAACTTCTTCAGATGCTTACAAGCAACTAATATGAAATTTTGTAACATGCAGTATATAAATATTTTTAAAGATAAAGGTACAATACAATAGTTACCTACCGGATCCTTAGTTGAATAGATTCAATGAAGGTGAATAAGATAACTCAGTATGTTCATTTAATGAATTCCCTGAATTTCTGAATCGGTTTATTTCCATACTTTTTAACAGATTTTATTTTCTTTATGTAAAATCCTGAAACACTCGTCAAAATCATGTTTCTCGTTTATTAGATATGAAGAATTCAACTTATTGTTGAGGAAGGAATGTCTATGTTCCATTATTCTAATGTCGAAACGTCTTCCAGTTTGGACAATATAAATTTTTGAACAGGTACCGCATGATAATTGATAAACGCCTGACATATGTGATTTGTTCCTTTTTGCGTTTGCATTTTTCAATAAAGTTTTCAATGAGTTGTCTGTTCTATAAGATATGTTTATATCTATATCATTGAGGAAACTTTGTATCCTTGATGATGGTTTTCCATAATAAGTGAGGGAATTATAAGTATCGGGTGTTTGTTTTAGAGTAATAGAACTTTTGATAGAATAATTTTAATTTGAGAGCAGGAAGAAGCCATGTTGTTCTGACATTTCTGTTCAGTAAGCATTGACAAATTATCACGGAAAGACTCACGCCGCAACAAAGTTTACAAACTGTTGAAATTTATTTTCAAAATCAGTGTTCTATTCGCCAAACTTATAAAGCACTTCGTGAAATTTATGGCTTACATAATCGTCCATCAGAGCAGCTTATCCGTCGAACTATAGATAGATAGATTTCGGACAACATTTTCTCTACTCAATGCAACAAAAACAACAAGACAAAGAACTGTACGTACAGAAGAAAATATCACTGCTGTAAGTCATTGTGTTAATGATGAGCCAGATTTCTCTATTCGTCTATGTTCACAACAAGTTGGACTCTGTGCATTCACCACATGGAAAATTTTGCGTAAAGATCTTGATCTTCACCCATACAAGATCCAACTGTTTCAAGAACTAAAGCCACTTGACCATAATAGGCGTCGTTTGTTTGCTGATTGGACCCTAGAACAGCTTGAAGTTGATCCACTTTTTTATCATGGAATTGTGTTTAGTGATAAAGCTCATTTCTGGTTGAACGACTATGTAAATAAGCAAAATTGCCGTATATGGGGTGAAAACAATCCTAAAGACGTTCTGCAAGTTCCATTGCATCCTGAAAAATGCACTGTATGGTGTGCTTTACACGCTGGCGGCATCATCGGTCCATATTTCTTTAAGAACGATGCGGGAGCTAATGTTACAATGAATGGTGCCCGTTACAGATCGATGATCAATGCTTATTTGTTTCAAAATTTGTATGGTATCGACCCAGAAGTGTTTTGATTCCAACAAGATGGTGCTAAACCTCATGCGACATAACTCCACTGGATCATTTTCTTTATGGTTATGTCAAGTCATTGTTTTATGCTGATAAACCAGAAACAATAAATGCTCTGGAAGCCAAAATAACTCGTGTGATTGATGAAATAAGGCCTGAATTATTGGTTATTTGTTAAATTTTCTTGTGAAAATCCAAAGTCTTGGGATAACGATAACCACTTTATTTCAAGAATATTGCTGATTTGATGGTTTGAATAGTGATATTCCCCTTTTTGGGGGATTCGAAACCTACTTTGGCTGTGATGAGCATATATACTTTAAAAGGTCGACCTTAACAACTTAAACCATTCTGAATCGAACCGCTTGCTGTTTGAGGAATACACGTCTTTGTTGCCTGAAGAAGGGTGGAAATAGCCCTAAGGGAATATTGATATCGTGGGATCGAAGAATTGGTAGTTTTTCGACTGGTATGTAACGAACTTTTCCATTGACGTCCCAGGAGCCATTTTTCGAAAGTTGGCATATTGTTCAGGGCTAGAGTAGATCAATTTAATGATACTAAATTTCCCATAATTCAGACCTATTGAAATTGACATTCAAAATTATTTGTTTTCTAATTCGTTATATATTTTCCCTCATAGTTCCAGTAAATTTGTAGAAAAGTTAAGCCTTAAAATATTAATTTTTATCTTCCGTGAACTGATTTATTAAATTCATAGGATGTACATGAATTATATGGTATTGTGAACACTAGGCTTGACCAAGCGTAGGGAGGAGAGTTTTGTGTATTGATTGGAGTTTACATCTGAAATTGAGCTGAAGGAACTTGATAATAGAATCATATCATTTTCGTTTATTTTTATTACTGTTATAATTTGATTTGATCTGTTTCGGAATTCACGTATTTGGCTGTAGCAGTTTTCTTCGAAAAATTTTCAATTTCAATATACTGTTCTTCTGTCAATTTTTTTTAAATTTTATTCGCAGAATAAAATGGTAGCCTATTTTAATAAACCTAACTCACCCCATCCCCACTGTTAGCAAACTGAAGTAATCCTTGCGTATCTTTTGTTTTGTTTGGTTTTGTTTTTTTTTGCTTTAAGCAACTCTCTTTTTCAGTTCTTAATTGTAAAGTGAAGTAACTTGATTCAGGCGCTCCTTGCCTGATAACAATGCCCTATTCTGTGACCTTATCGATGCTCACTGGAAGGGGAGTGTGTAGCGACCACCTTCTTCACTTCTCGTCCAGAATCCTGCCTTGCTCTATTCCAGCTTGAGCGTTGTATCATATAGAGGACACGACTAGTCTTAAAATTCCTGGCTGATTGTCCCCGCTGAGTTTAAGTAGGGTAAGGCACACATCGTTCACCGACCGTTCCATAGTGGTCAACATGGTCACTGGCGTCACAGGCAGAGATGCGCACCACGCCTGCCTGAATAGTTCAGGTGACCAGGCTCAAAATGAAACGCCGCTTCCCTAATTAAGAGATTGAAACTCCCTCATAAGAACCCGCATTCCTTGAGAGCTACAAGTCTGTTATAATGTTATTAATTTGTTTCCTAGTGTACCATCTAAATACGTAATAACACTCATTGTAGTAATGCTATTGCAAAATAAAGTTAATTGTGTAATAATATCAGATATCAACAACTTACTAAAAAGTTGTTAATATCGACATTATTTCCATTTTAATGGACAAATTTACAGTAGTACAGAAGACTTAATTATAAGGAGCCCCTTAATGAGGAGCCTCATTATAGTTTGGAAAAAACTATTCATGAAAATAAAAGTATAATCGCTAACAATATAGTTTATTGGTACAGATATGTAGATGACATAATTGTATACTTTAAAGGTACCAGTAGACAGCTTGAAGGTTTTCTCTACTACTTGAATTCATTACATAAAAATATTGAGTTTACAATAGAAGTAGAAGCCGAAAACTCATTAAATTATTTGTATTCAACAATACCTAGAAGTAATAATAAACATAATTTTTCTGTCTTTTATGAACCCTCTCATACGGATGTAACAACTCCCTGAAACTCATTCTATACAACACAACATAAATTATAAGCATATCACAACATTGAATTATTGAAAATTCCTTAATTTCCAAGCTATTTTAATCTAGAATTGCAATTAATCAAACAAATAGCAACCAATAACAGGTATTCGTTATTAACAATAGATAATATGATAACCAAAAACGAATTTCTAAATGCTATCAATGAAATATATCCTTTGCTAAAAACCAAGGAAAAATATATTCATAATTCCCTCCTCACTTATTATGGAAAACCATCATGAAGGATACAAAGATTCCTCAATGATATAGATATAAACATATCTTATAGAACAGACAACTCATTAAGAACTTTATTGAAAAATGCAAACCCAAAAAGGAACAAATCACATCTGTCAGGCGTTTATCAATTATCATGCGATACCTGTTCAAAAATTTATATTGGCCAAACTAGAAAACGTTTCGACATTAGAATAATGGAATATAGACATTCCTTCCTCAACAATAAGTTAAATTCTTCGTACGCCGAACATCTAATAAACGAGAAACATGATTTTGACGAAGGTTTTAGGATTTTAAATAAAGAAAATAAATATCTTGAATTGAATCTGTTAGACACTATGGAAATAAATTAATTCAGAAATTCAGGGAATTCATTGAATGAACAAACTGAGTTATCTAATTAACCTTTATTGGATCTATTCAACTAAGGACCCGGTGAGTTTTACCGAAAGTAATAAAAATATTTTATTGTACCCTTATCTTTAAAGATGAAATATTTATATACTGCATGTTACAAATTTTCAGACTATTTGTTTGGAAGCTTCTAAATAAGTTAATTATGTTAACGAAACGCGTCATGTGAACAATTAAAGATAATAAATAGAAATCTACATACTACTCTGTCAAGAAAGTACCGGGAATTTTCAATTAAAACAACAGTTTTACATTTAATCGTCAAAATTTATTGGGTCGCCTTCGAAATAGGCTCCATTTGCTCCAATACATCTATGCCAACGGCACTTCCAATTATCCAAACATTTTTTATAGGCGCTTTTCGGGATGGACTTTAGCTCTCGCGCTGAATTTTGTTTTATGGCTTCAATTACTCAAAACGGGTGCCACGAAGGGGCAATTTTAGTTTTGGGAAGAGGAAAAAGTCGCAGGGAGCCAAATCCGGCGAATACGGTGGTTGCTGAAGCACGTTTGTTGAGTTTTTGGAGAGAAAGTCAGTCACAATCGTAGCTCGGTGAGAAGGCGCGTTATCGTCATGCAAAATCCATGAGTTGTTCGCCCACAAATTTGGTCGCTTCCTACGGATACGCTCACGAAAACGTTTCATAACGCCTAGGTAATACTCCTTGTTTACCGTCTGACCCTCTGGAACGAATTCGTAGTGCACCACGCCACGGATATCGAAGAAAACAATGAGCATCACCTTCATTTTCGAGCGGCTTTGGCGTGGTTTTTTCGCTTTCGGCTCATTTTTTGCCACCCATTCCGATGATTGCTGGCTTCTTTGCATATCGTACTCGTAGACCCAGGTCTCATCACCAGTTATAATGCGTTCCATGAATGTAGAATCGGAATTACAGTGATCCAGCATGTCTGAAGCAACCTGTTCGCGATGACGTTTTTGAAGAAAATTCAGGTCTTTCGGTACGAGTCGTGCGGCCACCTTTCTCATGCCCAAAATATCAATCAAAATCGTACGTGCGGACTCGTGGGATATCTTAAGATCATGTGCTATCTCTCTCAAGCTGGTACGACGGTTTTCCAGCACCCTTTCCTTAATTTTATCGACGATCGAAGCCGTCGATGGGCGACCACTTTACGACCGTCCTTGAAGGCTCTGTACCACTGATATGCACGAGTTTTCGATAGAGCATTATCACCAAAGGCCTTTTGCAACATTTTCAATGCATCGGCACACGAAAATTTATTTGCAACACAAAACTTTAAACAAATTCTTTGCTCAACGTAATCACCCATAGTAAAAATCGGCACGCACTCTGACATCGACTGACTTAATCAGCTGTTGCAAACACACTACTTGACAGATCCCGCTCAAGCTTGGCATAGTAATTAAGGACAGTGGTACCAACCTAGGAAAAAAAATTTTACCTGCCTCATTGCCCCGCCAGATTTAAATCGATAATTCCCGGTACTTTCTTGACAGAATGTATATATGTGTTTCATTGAATTCAGTTATTCCGAGTAGTTCAAAGGAGTCGGTAAGTAAAACAAAACAGTACGAAATTTAAGCCGAGGAGCCCGTTTAGTGTCCGCAATCCCCAAAAATCGGGCAGGACCGAGAAATGTCACATTTTTTTTTGTTCGTAGTAAATGAATAGAAAATCGAACGAAAATAACAATGCTTCAATTTGCCCGATCGGTCTTTCGAAATTTGATTGCAGACCTTGTCCGCTATTTTTAATTATTTATTTGAAAATTAATGTTTTATATTTTCTTTTGTATTATTTGCCTTATGCATGAAACTTTTGCGATATACCACCAAAATACCGTCAATGAAAACATATCCCAATATTAACGTGCACAAAATATTGGCGGATAAAGACGATTCAGTTCTAAATCTACGCCCCTGATCGAGTGGGAAGAAATGTCAATGTGAAAAATCTGATAAAGCTATTCTTCTGAATATATGCGTTTAGTGAATTGATTTCCAGCAAGGAATCGTACGTAGTGGCTTGTTTATCCTTTTGAGACAATTCAAGTGGATCTCAGGCGATGAAAATGATGTAATTTGATTAAAATTTAAAATTCTCTAACTTGTACCAAATTATTAATGTTAAATCAGTTCGTGTCGCGAAGACTACTTTGGATATTATTTTATCAACACTAAATTTGAGCATATGAGATTCTAGAAAAACACCGACATAAAGGCAAGCGCTTTTGAGCGCTTGTTTATAACTCAACAGGAGGTAACTAACTGTTTCTGGAGTTCGCAAAGT
Organism: Megalocaria dilatata; assembly: GCA_034642435.1. Taxonomy (NCBI): domain Eukaryota; kingdom Metazoa; phylum Arthropoda; class Insecta; order Coleoptera; family Coccinellidae; genus Megalocaria; species Megalocaria dilatata. The sequence goes on along the minus strand of CM067859.1, from coordinate 42,646,290 downwards.
ATAGTTAGTAGAGCGTGTTATCGCTATCGTATAAGTGGAAGTGCTGCATATACTCATGGGGGTGGAAGAGCAAGAGCTACAAACGTCACATAAGATCGGCTCATATGGTTATTTGCTCGACGAAATCCCTTCTTCGCAGTATTCCGAATTAATTGCTCATTCCGGCAAGCTACCGGAAGGATAGTCTCTGGTCAAACAATCCGGTATAGGTTGCTCACTTCCAATGTGAGGACATTTGAGTGCATTTGAGTGGGGAACACCGGGCTGTAAGATATCATTGGGCACTTGAGATTGAGACTAGAACGCGCACAGATGGAGATCCTGATACCTGTTCACGGATGAATCCAAATTTCGTATGTATCAATCTGATCGGCGAATGTTGGTGACGTCAACAACTACAGGGTGCCAAGAAAAACCTTGGACAAACTTTTTTCATTCAACTTTATTAAGCAAAAGAAATTAAACAAAAGAACCACGAATTTTATAACATAAACATTTGATAATTTTATAATATATTTAAGCGGTTTCGAGAAGGCTTTCTTTGGAGGCGATACACAGCTTCAGGCTCTTCTTGAAATTTTCAGCAATGGGCTGCAGCTCTTCGGGCGTCAATCGGTTCCATTCCCGGCGCAGGTATTGCTTCATCAACTCCAAACATTTGTGGTGTTTAGCACACGCCCTGAGCTCCAAAATCGACCACACGGTGTAGTCCATTAGGTTGAGATCTGGCGAGTGGGCGGCCAATCTGCAGATGTGATGACTTGCGTCATTTTCGCTTTGTGAGCCGGAGCGAAGTCCTGTTGAAAGGTCCAATTTCGAAGTGCTGCTGGGCCCACGGATGTACAACGGCCTCGAGAATGTCACATCGGTAGACTTCTTGATTGCTTTTGCCTCCTTGATCCACGAAAACCAAGAGTGTTTTACCGCTGCGTCAAATTCCGCCCCAGACCATGACGGATTGTGGATTTTGACAATGTTCGACGATGGCAGACATACAGGGAGCCTCTGTGGATCAGACTCCGTCGTTTTGGTGATTGTGGGTTTGTTCTTCAGTGAAAAGCTTCTCGTCTGTGAAGAGAATGCGCTTCCATTGCTGATAAGCGGCGAGACAAAGGAGTCGTACGTGCTTGTTTTCATCCGTGAGGAGTTGAACTTTTTGGAGCTTGTATGGCTTGTGGTTGAGCTCCTTTTTGGACATTTGACGAACCGATTCACGGTTGATACCGGTCTCACGGGATATTTTCCTCATGGAGACCCTCAGATTTCGATTGACTCGCTTCTTGACGATGTTGCGATTGATAGGCGTATTGGCGGTGAATTTTCTGCCAATTGAATTCTAAATAACGACCATTAAGCTCCTTGAAGCGGTAAATTGCGTCGGACACGGTTTGTCGAGGCACATTGATCAAACCAACAATTTCGCATTGACTCTTACCTTGACTAAACAACTCCAAAATTGCACTACGTTTGTTTGACATTCTAACACTCTGCAAAATAAAATAATATCAAACTGAAAATTCACATTTTAGTACAAGAAATTGTAGAGAATCTAGGAGAATGAAAATTATTTGGCTGCGCTTGAATACTTTTGTTCCAGAGCACAATAAAATTTGTCCGAAGTTTTTCTTGTCGCCCTGTATTTTCGGTAGTGGCTAGAACCAATTATTGTCCCCTTTGTGACTGCTATTAGTGACAATTTCACGTCAATCGACGATAAAGCACGTCCACACCGGGCAAGAATTATCGACGACCGCATAGAAATGCATTGTATTTAACGAATGGTTTGCACTGCTACTTCTCTAGACCAAAATTGTATTGAACATGTCTGGTCTGCAATGTCATAGCAATTACACCGTTTACCCGACCCGCCTCAGATATTACAACAGCACGCCAATCCTTTGACGGGCATTTGCTAAAACATTCTTCAAGCTTTCATTGATAACCTTATTGACACGAATAGAGAAAAAATACAACGAAGAGATAGAGGATGCCCCATTCGATATTAAACCGTGATTTCAAGGTGTTCCTAACAAAAGGAACCATTTTTTGAGCCTACAGACTCTACCAGGTCAAAATCTCAATTTTGTTTCTCTATGTTGTCGCTTTGAGCAGTATATATCTATCCCATCATAGGAACTAAAACCACCACAAACTTAATTTCTTTACCGTACTTCGATAAACCATGTGAAAAAATTGCCAATAGTCTTTCAAAATCAGGTATCAATATCGCCTTCAAATCGCGAAACAAAATATCTTCTCTTATATTTAATACAGCAAACCTAACCCCAAATATACATCGGGAGCTTATGAGTTATTGAAATAGGAAATATAAAGGGTGTTACAGAAAAACATTTGAAGTTTTCCCCATAACAAAGGTATTTCCACATATTCGACCCATTTTTTGGAAACAGGACATACTTTCATCCATAATTTTTGGAATTTTACATATATAGAAATATGCCTTAAACCTATTAGAGTCACTAGAGATAAAACATATCGGGTGTATTAATTAGAGTGATAGAACTTTCGATAGGGATAACTGCGATTTGACAGAAGGTAGAAGCCATGTTGTTTTGACATTTCTGTTCAGTAAGCATTGACAAATAATCATGAAAAGACTCACGCCGCAACAACGTTTACAAATTGTTGAAATTTATTTCGCCAAACTTATAGAGCACTTCGTGAAATTTATGGTTTACATAACCGTCCATCAGAGCAGCTTATTCATCGAACTACCGATAGATTTCAGACAACATTTTCTCTACTCGATGCAACAACAACAACAATACAAAGAACTCTACGTACAGAAGAAAATATCGCTGCTGTAAGTCATAGTGTTAATGATGATCCAGATTTATCTATTCGTCGACGTTCACAACAAGGTGGACTCTGTGCATCCACCACATGGAAAATTTGGTGTGAAGATCTTGGACTACACCAATACAAGATCCAACTGATTCAAGAACTAAAGCCACTTGACCATCATAAGCGTCGTTTGTTTTCTGATTGGGCTCTAGAACAGCTCACAGTTGATCCACTTTTTTATCGTAAAATTGTATTTAGTGATGAAGCTCATTTCTGGTTAAGCGGCTATGTAAACAAGCAAAATTGCCGTATATGGAGTGAAAAGAATTCTCAAGAAGTTCTGCAGGTTCCATTGCATCCTGAAAAATGCACTGTTTGGTGTTTTTTACAAGCTGGTGGCATCATCGGTCTATATTTCTTTGAAAACGATGCTGGAGCTAATGTTACAGTGAATGATGCTCATAACAGATCGATGATCAATGATAATTTGTTTCAAAATTTGAATGGTATTGACCCAAAAGTATTTTGATTCCAACAAGATGGTGCTACACCCCATGCTGCTATCGTAACAATTGATTTATTGAAAGAAAGATTTGTCGATAACATTATTTCGAGAAATGGTCCAAATAATTAGACTCCAAGAACATGCGACATAACTCCACTGGATTATTTTCTTGTAGGTTATGTCAAGTCATTGGTTTATGCTGATAAACCAGAAACAATAGACGCTTTGAAAGCCAACATAACTCGTGTCATTGATGAAATAAGACCTGAATCACTCGAAAAAGTAATCCAAAATTGGCCTGGTCGAATGCGGTTCCTCAGTGCTAGTCGGGGTGGACATTAAATTAAAAATTATTTTTAAAACATGAATGTCATAAAATTAATTCAAATAAAAAAAATTTGCTTCAATCTTAATTTATATGTGTTTTATTTCAATATAAAGTTCTATCACTCAAAAAAAAACACCCTTACTAGCGCAACCAAATAGGATAAATTACAGGATATATTGGATTTATTTTTGCCTTCTAGTGTTTTACAGAATATGTTCCATATGACCACTGTTCATTTCAATGTAGGAAGTACATCGTCGCATGAAGGAATTACGTACTCTTTTGAAAAGACCTGGTTGTGTTCGGATCGTTTGACAGGATAGTTAAATCCGATTTTCCAACTCTTCGTTGTTATTCACTGACATTGCATACACTAAACTTTTCAAATAATCCCAAATACAAAAGTTCAAAGGATTCAAATCGGGAGATCTAGCGGGCTATGCCACTGGAACTCCTCATCCTATCCATCTTCTTGGAAATGTTTGATCTAAATGTTCCCTAACAGGAGGTGTATAATGTCTCCATCTTGCATAAACCAAATATTCATCCACTGATTTAAAGGTACCACGTCTAGAAAATCGGACAAGATATTTTGAAGAGAGTTAAGGTATACGACTCCTGTTGAATTCCGTGGTAAAACTACTGGCCCTAACAAATGTTATCCTAAAATACCTAGACAGATACTGAAACGCTGTTGATGCCTGGATTCATGAATAGCGTGTGGATTTTTATCCGCCCAAGTATCGCTATTATGAAAGTTAAAAATTCCATCTTTGTTAAACCAGGCTTCATCAGTGAAAATAATATTAGAAGTGAAATGCGGCTGTTCAGCCATCTTTGTTGAAACCCATTGACAGAATGTCCTTCTGGCTTGATGATCAGGAGGATTAAGAGCTTGCACGCGTTGAATATGGAATGGATAGAGAAATTGTTGATGCATAGTTCTCCAGACAAGGGGGCCACTTATTCCTTCTTCCGCTGAAATTCTTCTTACACTTGTACTGGGATTTTCAGTCACAATATTTGAAATTTGCTCTTCAACTTCTGGAGCACTTACAGATCTTCGACGTCCAGTATCACTAGCGTTTTTTTTTAACGAACCAGTTTGCCTCAATCGTCTAAAAACTTCATTGAACGTCGCATGAGAAGGAAGTTGACGATCGGGATAAGCCTCTGCATAAAGGCGTCGTGCTTCAGGACCACTTCCATTTGCATGGCCATACATGAAAACCCTATCACTCTTTTCAATATTTGAAGAAGATATTTCAAATTCGGAAGTAATAACTTTTGCTTAACAACAAAGTGAAAGAAAGTAAACAACTCGAATTGGATGCAAAATACTCAATAAAAGTACCTAAATGTCATATGAAAATCAAATGTTTGATGCCAGCTGTGATTTTTTTCAATGAACCGACTGAAAAACATTTTAATTGTAACGGCCAGTTTCATGAACAACATCAAAAGGTTGATGATAAAGTCCCTTTATGAAAAAGGATCCTTTAAATGGACCATCAGTTTCATAAACGCACATTGACCGTCCTTTACTTAAAGCTTCCTTTAATGCGCCGGTCATATGTTTCCGACTGTTGGCTATCCTGATAACTAGTAATTTGACGAATATAGTAAGTGATATTCTGTAAAAATTGTGAGTTATGCGTCGGAACTTGTAAAAATAAAAAAAAAGACGCATTAATCAGTCTTTGCATAAACGTGGTTATGTGCAGAAGACAATATATTGGAATTCATATCATTATTACGTGCGAATTGCTATATTTTAGTAAACGTGAGTTATATGAATGAATATGAAAGAAAAGAGAAAAAAAGAATTACTTCAAAACCTCAGGAGGAACTACGTCTCTTGGAATTGATCGAAAAAGAGAATTTTAATGTTATAGGAAAAAGTCAGGCAGAGAATAGCAACTGCTTTCAATTCAACAGCTCTCCATTGGATAAATGGGGACCAGCTCAAATCCAAATATGACAATATAAAAACTAAAACTAGAAAGGTGGTAGCTGCTCAAAGCAGTCATATTAAAGGGACTGGTGGGGCTCCATTGAAATTGAGGGGGCCAATTTCCACACAGTTGAGCCCATCGTTAGGAACCCACTTGCCAAAGCGAAAGAGATGTATTTAAAAAAAAATAGCTCTAGTAGAAGCTCAGATAGTGGCTATCAAGGAAGAGAATAGAAGAAAAGAAGAAGACCATTCGAAACTTGAAATATTAGATTGACAAATAATGCAGGTGACGAGAAAATTAAATAATAATAATTAAATCTCATTTATTTTGAATGCACTTTCTGGGAAAAGCGGTATTAGAATTCTATGAGCACTGCTGCAGACTATGAAATTCGAATCAAAAACAGAAATTTCAATAACACATAATATTTTTATTTCTTTTTTCTCACTTGAAACTTTTTCAGATGTTACCTAAAGTGAAATAATGAATCAGAAATACAAACATAGAAACCTATCTAACAACATACCTTGTAAAATGTTATAAAAATTATATGAAATCTTGTCATGTTGATGACACAAATTGAATGTGAAGAGTAGTTTCGCAAGTGACATGCAAATTTATTTTCAATTATCACACAAATATAAATTTTAAATTAGCAAAATGTTTATTAATAATAGACTCTCACTTGACGAGCTGCATTAACATTAGTTGAATTTGTTTGAAAGTCCTATTTCTCCTGCAATCGTTCATTTGGAAATATTTCGTTCATATCTACTGCTATATTGTGCAAAACAGCGCTAGCAACAATAATTGCCCTTATTGTCGTTAACTTAACATTCATTCTTTTAGAAAGGATAGGAAACCGACGTTTCCAAACTCCATACTTTCTCTCCACCACATTTCTGGTTCGTATAATTGACTACTTATATAAATTTTCACCTGCAGTTATAACTTCAGGTAACTTTGTCATAAGATAAGTCTGCAAACTATAACCACTATTACCAAATAACAAATACCGTCCAAATTTACCACTCTCAATTTGTCTCTTCAAGACACTGTTATTGAAGAAGGTTTGATTATGTGTTGAGCCAGGATATCTAGCTACAATAACTCTGATTCTCAAGTCTGAATCACACACGGTTTGAATGTTAAGGGCAAAATAATGTTTTCGACATCGAACTATCCCTGCATCATCATCACCACCCGGAGAAGTGATTTTAATTAGTGTGCAATCTATAGCACCAATGACACGTGGAAAACTAGCAGTTGCATAAAACTTTTCTGCTGCTTGCATTTCATGATCACCTTCACACATCTTTATATATTGTGGACACAGGGATGCGATTGCAAAAGAAACTCTTCGAATAATTCTAGGAGCAGAAGGTTTAGGAATTCCCAAGAAATCTCCGGCTGTTTAACATCAGCATATTTCCAGTTCCATAAAATCTCAATGTCAAAAGTAGTTGGATCATCAGTTCAATACAGCTGCCTCTGAAAATTGTCAATTTAATGATTTGGTATACAGAAAATTATATCAACAAAATATTCAATCGAAATTTGTTTACCTGTTAGATGGGAAGTACAATTGATCTGCAATTTTTTGAAGCAAAGATAAAACAGTTGGTTTTGTCAGGCGAAAACGATCGAAGAAATCTAGATCATCTAACGTGGAAAAATGTCTCTCCTTCTGTAAATTTTTGATCTTCTCACAATTATTTCTTCATCATTTAATGAAGAACTAGAGCTTGCATCAGCTTCCAACATTTGGTGCAACATATTTCGGAGTACGCTAAAATCAAACAAAATGTGACAGAGGAAGGTTATGTCCACTGCTTTCGTGTTTATCGAGCATCTGCGCAGTGTCGAGCTTCTCGTTGAAGGATTCTTTTCCAGCCGTAAAGGGCCGATTTTCTCACTTCAAGATAAAGGACGCTTTTAAGTTCTCTTTAACCTTAAAATTTGCTTATGAAACATATTTTATCATTAAAGGAGACTTTTTGGGAAAAATGAGGCTTTAATTTCGTTTATGAAACTGTCCGTAAGTTCGGTAAGTTCATGTGAAAGATGAAAATGAATCGAATATCGTATTTGGTTGCACAAGTAGTTCATTTGAAAACCGAAAATCGCTTACACCTCGAAAACGGCTCATTTGCGGACCCATGTTTATATGAAATTTTTTACTCCCAAAATATTGAAACTTTATTTTTTTACACAAGGTTGATTCAAACCTAGATTCAGTTTTTTCACATTTGCAACCTATTTTATAGAAAATAATCACATTTTTCTTACATCAGGCAATTTGAACATTTCACACGTAGAATCCAAAGGCAGAAAGCTCAACTATTTGAAGTCTGTTGAAATTGTCAAACCAGTCCATAATAAAAATAATATAAATATAATGGATGACCATACGGATCTATGTGGACCCAAATTATTCAGTATATTTAAATAAATCGACTGACCACTTCTTTTTGCTGTACCACCATTTTATAACACTTGCATTCTTGTTATCATTAAATTGAAACATGTACTCCGAACCTGCTTAAATACTCTGTACTTTTTGTTAAGATTTCTATAATAAATTTTCTAAAGTTTTCTAAATATTGAGTTATACTTAGAAACTACTCTCAATAATGAGAGAACTTTGGATTTTTTGGTAATAAAACATAATTACTTTGAAAAAATTGTTTCAATTATGATCAACTACCAACTATTTGGTAACAGACGAAATACTTCATCTGAAAAATATGTGAATTTTAAATAATATTTCAAGACAAGATCAGGATCCCTCTTTAGGTCGACCATCAATATAACCTTTAATGCCCCCTTTCGCCAACTGGTTCGAAATTGTCACGATCAACGCAATAACGAAATTCACCTTTAAACCTCTTGCATGTTGTAGTACAGGAACACATTCATCAGAAGTTTATATCACCATTTAACGGCGCACGAGCCATCAGTTATCAAGACCAAGAAAGGACTTATATCAGGAAGTCTGTACTTTATACGAGCTTCACAGACATATTTATACAGCTTACTACTGTCTGTATTTCTATTCAACTTTGCATATTTAACACTAAAATAACCTCAGCAAGAATAATTCATTCATGTTGTACAGATACACTGAGGAACCTAGAAAAAGTTAATAATAGTACCATCAATCTGCAATACATTTCGTCTATTTATATATTTTTGGGGCTCAGGTGTTCATATATTGAAAATTTCACATATCTCTGGATACTGAAAAATTACCTAACATTTGATTGTATGAAATATCATGAGAAGAAAAGATAATATTGAAAGGTTTAGAAAAATATGTATTGGCACTAGGTACATAGTAAAGATATCATATTCCTAATAAATGAAAAATTGAAAACAAGTTTTTCAATGTATAGTTTGTCGAAGCGAAAAAATTCCTAATTCCTATGTGAAACAGTGGTTATCCAAATAAATAATTAACTTGAAAGAATTAATTAGATAAGTTTACTTTTGAATGAGTTAGTTTTATTATGGAATTTTATTTTTATTTGGTGCGACAGCTAACTCTCAATATTATAATTTTGTTATTGAAAATTGAAATTAAAATATTATTAATTTTGATTTGCTTTTATAGGGAGGGTTCAATTTGAATTTTGAATAAGTTAATTTTTAAAATATATATTAAATCAAAGTAATCTGAAATATAAATATGTGACCAGTAAACTAATCTAGTCTATGTTCCTATGCAGAAGCATAGGTTAACATAGAAACGTCTCTAAATTAGACGGTCACGTAACCCAATATGGCGGTTGTTGGCACACAATGACATAGTATCGTGGTCGTTGACTATTGTAGAGCATTTTTTTGGCTTTTTCTGGATCTTGAGTGTTGTTTAAACTCGATTGAAATGGAAAGTGAATACCTGAAAAAACTATTGTTGTACAGCAAAGACGTTGCTGAACGATGAGTTCAAATAAATACACTATCATCTGTTTACATTTTTAGCATTATTTTACAGGTATAAAATGAAGTTAAGATTAATCAACGGCTTAGATCTTTTCACATTGAGTATTTCTGATCTGGATTATTCAATAGATGGCATTCCTTCAGTTACATTTATTGATATTGTATTTGTTCTTTACTCACAGCTTTTATTCCCATGTGCAGATGAAGGCCTATAAAAGTTTGGAATCGTATAAATATTTTGAATCTGGCTTTGTATTGAAGGTGGGAACGACGATCGAGAATAATGCATACATTTTGGTTAGACAGGCGAGTTTTTTCTTAGTTTTAGTATGCTAATATTTCGATTTCCGCATAGACTGTTTCACTAAGATGAATCAACTATGCCACATAGTTGATTCATCTTAGTGAAACAGTCTATGCGAATCCACCATAAGTTAGGGATGTGAATTTTTATTTTCATTGTCTTCTTTGTTGATTAAGACAATGATTCAATATTTATTCGAATGTTTCAGAGTTATCCTTACGTTAAATACTAATCTTCACAACTTATTTTAAGGTCAAACATTCAAAGAGAGCAAACGCGAAACTTTTAGATGTTTGGTGCATCATTGCAAAAGATGGAAGTGTATGTACAGCTCATTGTACTTGTATGGCCGTACAAAGTGAAGTTTGTAGTCACTATATTTTTCGCTGCAAATTATGCAAATGACAAGGAGTCAATGTCATGCACAGATATAGAAGCTGTGTGGCCAATGGCATTCATGAAACAGGTGGTCCCAATTGTGTGTACAAAAAGTGAATACAAAGTGATATTAGTATTTTAGATATTGCGCTTCCTTAGATCTGAATTGTTCAGTATTTTTAGAAAATTTGTTTTCAGATTTACATGTTCACCTTTTTTTGTTGAAACAACTAATTTGATTAAACCCATTTTTTGTTTTATCTGTGTACCTGACTTATTGAAAATTCAACATGTTTTTAATTACAAGTGAAAAATAAATTTTTAACTAACTAATTATATTTATTTTCTCTAAGAAGATGGTAATCCAAAGTCCACACAAGCTAAACGCTTTGGAGAAAAATGTTCATAGGGGTACTTGAGGATATTTTCATTTATTGAATCATCAGAATATGAAAACAGTTTGTTATTTCAGTGATTACATTTTTAGCAGATAAAAAATAAATAATAAAATTTTTTGGTTGGAGTAATGTTTCAAGTATTACGGATTAATTATTTAAAAATATATAAATAAGAAAATAAATCTCAGATAGATCTGGTGTTGTAATACATAATTAGTATAAGTATTTCACTTATCTAAGATAATTCGTTTTTTTTTGTCCAACCTCTTGAAACTTTGAACATCTACATATGTTTTTTGAAAACATTGTGCTGAATGTCCCATGTTATGCGAAGGAACACAGTCAGGATTGTTTTCATCCTCTAAAGCAGCAGGTTTGCCTGAAAATAATGTATATATTATCGAGTACTGCAAGCCAAAATAGCGTTCAATGGAGACCTAAAATATTCAGATTGAAATATTGAATTGAATCATTCCTTACTTGGTGAAAATCCATATTGAATAATATTTAAATAAGGTTAATCTGATTTTCACAATTTTTATTGTTATGTTTACAATAATTGTTTCGCTATCACAGCAGCATCATCAGGCAGGTTTACATTTTGAATAACTGATGATGATGCTACTGTGATAGCGAAACAATTGTACAATTGTATTTAAATATTTTCCCGTCTCACCTCTTATAAAATATCTACTGCAGACCCTCTGATACTTGAGCTCGGAATCTGTGATATCAGCTAAGCATAGGGTTCTTCGCTTACTGGATAACTCATTTTAACTAGTCAAAAATTTGTGTTTTGAAACTATAGGGATAGAGTAAAACTCCACTTGATTCCTGTTGTGACGAGATCCACAGCCAACCACAATGCACGTTAAGAGGCTTTTTTTTAGTTAAGCACAAATTATGATGCAAATTAAGGACGCACTGAAAGAGAGAAACAATATTAGCACTACGGTCGCATACTTTTAAGTACAAAGTGCGCCAACAGCCGCCATGATGCATTCGTTTTGACAAGTCGATGGATTGCCTAATATCGTAATTAATAAATTTTTTGAAGCTGAATTGAAAAATTTTATATAAATAAACTTGTTTCCTTTAGTAAGTTTGTTCTTCAATTATCAATGTTCCTTTTCTATTGACCTTCTTTATTTCAGAAATATGTATTGGATTCTTCAAAAATATTATTTCTGGAAAGTTCTACCTTCGTTGATTATTTCTCAACATTCTATTTGTTCTATACCTGATTTCTATGATTAATATTTCCATTCGCCATATTCAGGTATCGTATTTCTTGGTTAAATTTCCATTCACAATAATAATGTCAATTTCTTTTTAGGTTTTGAAAGTGGATTATTGAAGAGTGAAAAATATTCAATCAGAGTGACGTATTTGGACTCTGGAGTATTTTAATAATGTTTGACATTTCGGCGTCCTTGCCTTGTTATAGTTTTCTCGAAAAATTGAATTCCCATTCTTAGTAACATTTGTCAAAATTATTGAAAAATGATGCTTTCGATGATTTTACAAAATTTACTCCATTTCTTGGTTTGAAATTATTCTAGAAAATAAGCCTGAATTCTTATCTAGCTTTTGATATTAGTTTCATGTTAAACAGAACAGTGAAAGTCTTGTTTTCCACCCGTTAAGTATTTCAAGGGTCAAAATTTAAATTCTAAAGCTTCTAACATATAAATAACTTAAAATTATCTATGATATTGATTATATTTCTTCAGCTTATATACTATTACCACTTTATCAATGCATAAGCATCTTCAAGGATATTTCTTACATATTTTCAAAATTTCTGACGTAGATACTATGTTGTAATACACCACTTTATCTATAACCCCTTCAAGGTCGTTTTCCTTAATATATAAGTGTGTTTATCTCATTATAAAAAGGGTAACTTTTTGAAATTTTTAATATTTCCTACTTTCAATAAAAATAAAGTTAATTCCAATTTTAAAATAATGAAACAAGCAAAAATCGAAATAATACCTAATATAAACCTTTTTCTGACTATCAACCCTTACCACTATCACCACTTACTCTCTACATTCTACTCATAATTCCTGAATCTAGTTCCCAACTCGAAAATATATCAAAATATACTTACTTTACTGAACTCTCTTTTTGGAAAGAATTTGGGTTCGTGCTCGTCGCACGAAGGACAAGTCTTTTGTTTTAAAAGTATTTTCTGAGGAGATGGATAGAGCAAAAATAACACATTTAAATGAGATATCACATATAATGAACTTTTATGGTGTCAGTTAATAGAAATTTCAATATTAACAATTTTTCACAGTCTTTTGAAAAGCAATTGATGTAAAATGATATTCTAAAATCAAATCAGTAATCATTTAAATCAATTTTTTTAGAAGACTTCAGGACCCTGGACTGTCTATTTTAATGAGTCATACTCTCGTTCCCGCTTATGAACAATCAATATCCAACTAATAAAAGTTTTTTGTAAAGTTACAAAAACAAAAAAAAATCCTACCTTTTTCTACGGGACACCGATCCACCAAAACCCGATGTTCAATAGTTGAACCCTCTACACGGGGGTGTTGGCCTCAGCCCAAAGGCACAACACCCCTTCAAGAACAAACACTATAATTTAGCCCTTTGTCTTTCAACCTGAATTAAATTAAACTATCCCGACCACGAGCCGATTAGTGACTGTCTGTCACCAATGCCTAACGACGACTCTCTCTTTTTTTTTGAACTTCCAAAACGTTGGCTTCTATCCTCCTACCGAAGTTTTTCTGAGTCGGCTTTTTCTAAGTTCCCATCGTTTCAACGCCTACACACGTCTAGACCATCCAGATCTTTTGACTTGTCGATTTCTTATCTCGACTTTACTGAGAATTCCCAATCTCAGCCTTGAAGTCCTTTGTGTCGTCTGCACTAAAATCATAATCGCGAACTTCCGTTCCCAAGACCTCCTCGTTGAAATTTAAATGAATCGATCTATTGATTAATACATTGTTGCTTTTAGAATTAACGCCCGTTGTTTAGGCTACATTTTTATCTCAAATAATTAACATCGCTTGTCGGTCCTCGGTCCTCGAGCTTTATTATAATAGAATTCTTTGGATCAAAATTTATTTCCCTATTTCTAAGTGAAACATAGGCCCTTTATTACAATGTTTCATTTAATTAATTGTTTTTTGATTAATTTTGTCCTATTACACTATTTTGGTGAGTTAGATTTAATATAGCTTGTTCTTTGTCACTAATTCCACTAAGTTTATATATGATTCATGATAGTAATAAATCTTTTCAACAATTACTTTACCATTTCAAACTACGTATCTAAATTCAAGTTACTTCTATTTATTTGGCTGAATAATTGTAAATTGAAATCTCCCTGTTTGTTCTATTTAAAACATTTCCAAAAGATTTCTGATTTTATACCACCGATTAAAGAAGTATTCCGAATATGCTTTTTCTTCATAATTTTGGCTTATGAGTATGTTTATGAATTGAATTATTAATATTTCTATCAGAGTTGATCTTTGTTAATTAATTTTGGTCTGATTACACTCTAACGAGTCAACTTATATTCATCTATGATTCTTTTCCTTAATATTTTTGTATAATTATTTATTTTTGAATGTAGATTCTATAACGAAAAAATTCTGCTGTATTTTAATTTTGAAGTGAATCGAGTAACCTGTTAAAAATTAATTAATGCCCTAGTAGCTCGAGTCATTCTGCGTGTTCTTTTTTCTATGTACTGGACTGAGGAAATCATTTTTATACCTGGTGTTGAATAAGTGGTCTCATTTCTTGACATATTGTTTTGATTTTCATAAACGTATTTGAGACATTCTCTTAAGAATAAGAATGAAAAAGTGTGTATGCCATGGCTCACCAAAAATGGTCTATAGAATCTCTACTTGCCACTCTATACATAATACGCATTGCTTTCTTTCATAGGATAAAAACTTTCGTAGCGTTCGAAGTATTTTCCCACAGAAGTTTACCATATGAAAGCACACTCTGGAAATTCGAAAAATATGCTGTTTTGATAATCTCAGCAGTACCACATCTCTTCAATTTCCTCAAAAGATAAAGGGTTCAGGACAATTTTCCAAAGACATAATCGCCCTGCGCCACTCAATTCAATTCATTATCCAAAATAAATCCTAGGAACAATGCACTCGCTTGATTATCTCTGCCTCCAGACATCCACTTGATAGTTTTATCTGAAATCAGTTTGAGCTTGCTTTACTTCTTGCACTAGTTGAACTTTATAAGCCTTACTACCGATGTCTTTATGGAAAATTTTCCTCAGAGAAGTGCGAAAAGTTTTCAGTCCTTGAGCATTATGACGAGTTGATGTTGATGATGTTCAGCCACATTTTGGGCTACAGCATCAATGTCTTCAAGTGTGCTCAGTGGACGAGAACAGGAACAGGTTGTTTTATTGAATAACAATCCACAAAGGCTACACAAATTGTTCCACAAATTGCCCGGAGGGCCTTTCATTTCTATTGAATTTTCCACGTAAATTTCTAATATTTGTGAATAGAAGACAGTAAACGTTAGATGGCCAATCCTTTATTTGAAGAATTTTTTTTTAATTTGTCAATAGCGAAACCAGTTTTTCTGTGTCACTGTAATTGTTGACGATTACAGAAGTATCTGTATGAGAATCCTTGCGATGAAATTCGTAGGAATGACTTTTATTCCTCAAAAATCATAAATGCTTCTAAACATATTAGTAAGTGTGTAGGTATATCCCTCAAGAGAGAATCTTAGTAAAACGCAAAGTTGATATCTTCGTTTACATGATCTTCTATTTATGACTATAGGTTTGGCTACTTCTCATTAACGTTTTTTCATTGGCCTATAATTGAATTGCCAGGTCAATTGCTGTGATGTTACATATTCACGAATATGATCAGATCATATCAGAAAGGTATTATGTATAATAATTATAAATTAGTTCTTTTAAAAGGAAGCAGTCATCGTCTGCATTGAAGTCAACATCTATAAGTTTGTTCGGAAAGTAATTTCGTTTTTTCCTGACAGAGGATTTAATTGTATTTTTTCGAACCCAAATTCACACTTAAGCCGCACAACCATTTAATGTTTTGAGAGCTGATATAGCAAGGCTTGTGTGTGAAAAAGTTAAATTATTTCTAAGCTGTAGTTTTTGGTTGGTGTCCTTTTAAATATGGAGACCAATAATCAACATTTGCGTCACATTTTGCTTTTTTACTATAGAAAAGTTAAAAATGCTGTTCAAGCCAGAAATAAATCAACCGATGTGTATGGAAAAGATGTCTTGATAGTACGCCGGTGTCAGAAAAGGTTTGCAAAATTTCGATCCGGCAATTTTGCTGTCGAAGGTGCACCACGTTTCGGAAGGCTGGTTGCAGCTGATAAAGACAAGATAAAGGCATTAGTTAGCCAGTGGAAAAATATTATTTATTTTGTTCACTTCAGAATCGTGATATTTATCTCCTCACCACGCCCGCAATAAGAATTTTTTGGCACACAGAACTCCTGATCTTGTAGCAAATTTAATGCCGTTTCCAGATATGTGGTCAAATTTGATGAGGTTACAAGGATAACTGAAGTCTAATTGATTTTATGGAAAAACTTGAAATCAAGAAGTGTTAAATTGAAGATTAACCATCAACATTTCGACCATGTGATATATGACATTTTTTGTTGCAAATAACTCGTATGATCTCCTCTTGAAGTTTGGCCCTTTTTAGAGCAGACACCTTGTATAAACCTGAATGAACCAAAAAGTAAACTAGAAATATCAAACAATCAAAAAACTTCCAGTAAAAACTCAAAATCCCTTTTCATCACATGATGTATCTCAGTAATTACCTAAGTGTAATGGAAGGTGATAATTTTAATGTTTGAAAATCAATTTACAATAAACAAGTTAAGGGCTTTACTATTGAATAGGTGTAGGCCTTCGTTTATTTAATATACTTAAGTGAGTTAAATTTTTATTTTAATTCATTATATGCTTCCTTTCGTTTTTTTTTTACTTACCTCTGCATTTTATTACCTGCAGCATGTATTTAAGTTAATAAATATACAATGCAAAATATCCGTTAATGAATTATTAAAAAATCTTTTCTCTAATTGCAAACCTTAATTTCCAACTTTTGGAGCTAATTAATTTGAACAAAAACATCGGAGGATTATTGTTGGATTTCTCTATGGATTTTCATCTATTTGTTTCAGACATAAGCAGAATATATTAGTTCCCTTATGATACATTTTCATGATTTAATAATTAGTTACATCAATCCTATTCCAGTTATGTTAATATTTTCATTGCAATTCACAACATTTTTCAGTAGTAGAAGGGAATTCCAAATATGCGAGTAGAAAAGTATATTACTAATATTTCAATGTGAAAAATCATTTGATCTTCATTTGACAATATTGAATGTAATTAAATGAATAGATACTTGTAGTGAAACAAACTATTGGTTTCACACACGTTATTTCGATTTCTCTAAACGTAAATCAGAAAAATTATTGCAGCTATCAAACATGCAGTTAAATGATATACAGGACGCGATGAATCATTGCAGGCATCCCCAAAGCATTGACAATTGCGTTCCTTCTTGAAATCCGTATCTGATCTCCAGCAATGATCATTAGCCTCTTTATGTAGTATCCATCCACAACTTCTTCTAACTCTCTCAATCTTCTTGTCGTTTTCCACTGTAAATAGAACGAACTCAGTTGAAAAGTTCGCACAGAATATTATGAATGATAATCCTGAACTAGGTATGTTAAAGAACAAAGTTGCAAAATATAAGGTTGTTGGGAAAGTAATTTCGTTTTTTCCCGACAGGGGATTTAATTGTATTTTTTCGAACCCAACTTCACACTTAAGCCGCATGATAATTATATGTTTTGTGCCTTTTAAAATATGGAGTGCAATAAGCAGTACTTTTCAATATAGAAAAGGTAAAAATGATGTTCAAGCCAGAAAGAAATTAACCGATGTGTATAGAGCAGATGTGTTGTCAGAACTGGTTTGCAAAATTTTAATCCGGCAATTTTGATGTCGAAGATGCAACACGTTCCGGAAGACCGATTGAAGCTGATAAAGATACAATAAAGGCAGTAGTTGATGAAAATCGGCGGACAACACCACACGAGATCAGTGAGGGATTAATTTTAACGAATTCAACTGTTTATGACCAATTGAAAGGCCTATGTTTAACCTCGAAGCTCGATATATGGGTTCTCCATGTTCTCACGGAAATAAATTTGTGACGTCTGTGATTCGCTTCTCAAACGTCACGAAAGTGATCCATTTATGAAGCGCATCATTACTGGTGACAAAAAATGGGTTATATATATAACAATGTCAAACGCAAGAGATCGTGGAGCAAAAAAAGAAGAACCGGCTCAAAGCATTTCAAAAGCCAAAGTGAAACCTTTTGAGAATTATAGAAAAGATTTTGAATATACGTTCAAATTGTTAAGAAGAAGAATTCAGGTATTTCTAAGATTTCAGGCATATCTGATAACTTTAAATTCTGTGTTTCACTTTCAAAGTTTTTATCAGGCAGGGAAACAAAGTTAGAGTTTTCGTTCAGAATTTTTTTTTAATGAGTAAGTTTCTAATCTTTTCATTATGCTTAATCCTGAATGTTAGAGCTTTCTAAAGATTGGGAATGACTGTGAAATACGTATAATAGCTCATATTTTGAATGAAATATTTTATCACTTCGGTTGTCCTTTTTGGACTTCACACCAATAGCTTAATTTACGAGTATGCCTACATGTTGTATTCAATGTAAAAATGAAAAATTAATGTTTGTTTCATTATCAATATTATATTGATATGAACTATTACAGATTTACGTGGGAAATTCAATAAAAATCAAACGCCTTTACGACAATTTGTGGATCAATTTGCGAAGCAAGTTCGTGAAACTGGATCTTTATTCAATAAAACAACCCTTTCGTGTTCTCGTCCAGTAAGCACATCTGAAAACATTGCTGGGTAGCCCAAAATGTGGCGAAACATCCATCAACATCAACACGTCATCGTGCTCAAGAACTGAATATTTCTCTCACTTTTCTGAAGATAATTTTGCATAAAGACCTCGGTATGAAGGCTTTCAAAGTTCAACTGATGGTGAAGGCTCGTGACCATCCGATTGGTATCCACTAGGCTCAACGGGTGTCCACTAGGCTAATGATCGCATCGCCGAAGATTAGAATTTTCCCAGAAAAATCATCTTTAGCGATGAAGTTCATTTTACTTCGGAGGACTATTTTGTGTGGGGATTCGTTGAGGATAATTGTTACACTTACCATCCAGAAACGATTGATGCCTTGAAACATGAAATCGAAATTGGCCTCCATGAGATTGAATCCCAAACAATCGTCAATGTATTGAAATATTGAAATGATCGGATGGGGTACTGTAGCCAATCGTGACGGTCATGTGAATGATATTATTTCCATTCGTAAATGTCAAAATTTCACCTATTAATGAACTCATTACTTTGAAAAAATATTCATCATTATCATTAGTTTTTCATTTATAGCAGATCAAATATTCAAATTTCAAATATACCACCCCTCAATATCAACAGACTCACTGAGGCTTTATATGGAATTATTAATAGAAAATAATAAAATCTCAATTATAGACACCGATCATAATTAGAAACACTGGTCTCACCAAGATGCATAGAAGAGCCTTTGTGGAGTGTGATAAATTCCGTCCAGAATTCGATATTAGTGAAGTTAAATGACGATTTCACACACGAATAGTGCAGCTAAAGTCGATTAGATAATTTAATATGAGCAAATTCAGCCAGTAGTAAAATAGAAATCACTTAGTCTATTGAATATTTGCAAAAGCTGACAATTAGTTTTACTGCATTCCTTCAAATTCTCACTTTCACAAAATAAGATCTTTTTATTCTAGAACTTCCAATTATATATTTTATTCTGAAAAAGTCATCGATTAAAAGTATCCGTAAGTTTAAAATCTACTTAGAACCATAACTATCTCTCTTCTGTGCATAATAGAATGTTCCATTGATTAAAAGACGTTGGAACTTACTGTTTAACTACCAAAAATATCTACATTTGTTCTTAAATTGGGTGTTAGCTTTTTGAGTGACTAAATTTCTTAGTATTAGTTCGTCTTCAGGCAACTGAAAACCTAATTGAAACAATTTTTCTTTTTGTACTGCATAAATACTTATCACCGATTGTCCAGTTTTTAGTTATCTGGTTCATTTTTTTTGCTCCATGATCTCTTGCGTTTCACCATTTTTCGTCCCCAATAATGATACGCTTCAAAATTGGATCATTTTCGTGACGTCTGAGAAGCGAATCACAGACGTCAACGCGACGACATGAATTTTTCTCCGTGGGAACATGGGGAACTCATATATAGAGCTTCGAGATCAAATCCAAGCCTTTGAAGTGGACGTAAACTGTTTATTTCGATAAATTTAACCTCTCACCGATCTCACGTGTTGTTATTCGCCGATTTGCATCAACTTATGCCTTCATTATGTCTTTATCACCCTCAACCGGCTTTCCGGAACGTGGTGCATCTTCGACATCAAAATTGCCGGATCGAAATTTTGCCAACTAGCTCTGGCACGGGCGTACTGTCAATACATCTTGTCCATACACACCGGTAAAGTTTTTTCTGGTTTGAACAGCATTTTCACTTTTTCCATAGTAGAAAAGTAAGATATGACGAAAATGCTGCTTATTGCTCTCCATATTCAAAAGGTCACCAATCAAAAACAAGGTACTACGTAGCATTAAATGAACTTTTTCCCCCTTGCTATATTAGCTGTCAAAACATATAGTCCCTCTTGAAAGTATCCGGAATTTATTATTTTTCATAATTTCAATATACTTCCTTTTGTAACATTCTAAGACAAAAGTAATGTATAAAATAGGTTGGGCAGATTGTCGGCTATGGCCAAAGTTGCATGGCAACACTATTTATCAAATATTGTTGATTATCAACAGGTATTCAAATTCTTTAAATGATGTCGCAACTAAAAAAAAGAAATCAGGTAGAATATTTGTATAGAAAGGGTTTTCAAAACGTTAAAAAATTAGTACAATTAACTGAAATGCGAAAAAGTGCTGTATATGAGACAAAAAAGAGAATAAAACTGGCATGGATATAAGGCATAGACCAGTTTCAGGAACACCGCATAAGATTAAATGAAACAATTTAAAAGCTTTTTTGACCTTAGAACAACAAAATCCGCGACTGCTTTAGGCATCATAACCATATCCTACATACTACTCTGTCAAGAAAGTACCGGGAATTTTCAATTAAAACAACATTTTTACATTTAATCGTCAAAATTTATTGGGTCGTCTTCAAAATAGGCTCCATTTGCTCCAATACATCTATGCCAACGGCACTTCCAATTATCGAAACATTTTTTATAGGCGCTTTCCGGGGCGGACTTTAGCTCTCGCGCCGAATTTTGTTTTATGGCTTCAATCGACTCAAAACGGGTGCCACGAAGGGGCAATTTTAGTTTTGGGAAGAGGAAAAAGTCGCAGGGAGCCAAATCCGGCGAATACGGTAGTTGCTGAAGCACGTTTGTTGAGTTTTTGGCGAGAAAGTCAGTCACAATCGTAGCTCGGTGAGAAGGCGCGTTATCGTCAAAAAATCCATGAGTTGTTCGCCCACAAATTTGGCCGCTTCTTACGGATACGCTCACGCAAACGTTTCATAACGCCTAGGTAATACTCCTTGTTTACCGTCTGACCCTCTGGAACGAATTCGTAGTGCACCACGCCACGGATATCGAAGAAAACAATGAGCATCACCTTCATTTTCGAGCGGCTTTGGCGTGGTTTTTTCGGTTTCGGCTCATTTTTTGTCACCCATTCCGATGATTGCCGGCTTGCTTGCATATCGTACTCGTAGACCCAGGTCTCATCACCAGTTATAATGCGTTCCATGAATGTAGAATCGGAATTACAGCGATCCAGCATGTCTGAAGCAACCTGTTCGCGATGACGTTTTTGAAGAAAATTCAGGTCTTTCGGTACGAGTCGTGCGGCCACCTTTCTCATGCCAAAAATATCAATCAAAATCGTACGTGCGGACTCGTGGGATATCTTAAGATCATGTGCTATCTCTCTCAAGCTGGTACGACGGTTTTCCAGCACCCTTTCCTTAATTTTATCCACGTTATCTTCGATCGAAGCCGTCGATGGGCGTCCACTTCACGACCGTCCTTGAAGGCTCTGTACCACTGATATGCACGAGTTTTCGATAGAGCATTATCACCAAAGGCCTTTTGCAACATTTTCAATGCATCGGCACACGAAAATTCATTTGCAACACAAAACTTTAAACAAATTTGAAAATCAAAACAGATTTAATCTGTTGTCTTCTACAATTTTAATTTCAAAAAATTCTTTGAAGAGACTTTAAGAATTGAATTAATGTCTTTATAAGCACTGCTCATATTTAATAGACGTCAAAATTCATCATACAATATCAAACGGAATTAAGAAAAACCAATGAATACAAACTGTCAATTAAAATTAAAATATAAATAAGCAAACATTTTTTGTTTCGTTCCAGGCATGCGTAATGAACTCTTCAGACAAACTTACGAAGCCCTGTTTGTTACAAAATGTTGTTTTCCGATCCCATATGAATGAAAAATAACCCTTTCTCAAAAATATAAAACATAATTTCAAGAACTTCTCAAAAACTAATTTATTTGAAATATTCAATATATTTAAATAAATTACTTCAAAAAATCTCAAAACATGTAGCACATTCTCAAGAAATAATTAAAGTTACGATAAGATCAGTTCAACATTACATATAAAAAATATAATAAAATCAAATAAACAATGTATAGACTTACTCGGTGAATCTTAGGAATACACGGCCCTCAATAGAAAATAAAAGTAAACACTTTCATAGATCCAAGGTACTTATGTTCCACGTTCACAGAATCATACAAAGCTTATAAGGCACTTGGCCTCAGTTAAAACCGTGCAACACTGTATAATGAATTTCTTTATTTAAAAAACCTAATATAATTATATATTATATATAAAATAAAATAGGAAGGAATGGTTTTTTACTTGATAGAAGGATTATTACAAATATGAAAATCAAAACAGATTTAATCTGTTGTCTTCTACAATTTTAATTTCAAAAAATTCTTTGAAGAGACTTTAAGAATTAAATTAATGTCTTTATTAGCACTACTCATATTTAATAGACGTCAAAATTCATCATACAATATCAAACGGAATTAAGAAAAACCAATGAATACAAACTGTCAATTAAAATTAAAATATAAATAAGCAAACATTTTTTGTTTCGTTCCAGGCATGCGTAATGAACTCTTCAGACAAACTTACGAAGCCCTGTTTGTTACAAAATATTGTTTTCCGATCCCATATGAATGAAAAATAACCCTTTCTCAAAAATATAAAACATAATTTCAAGAACTTCTCAAAAACTAATTTATTTGAAATATTCAATATATTTAAATAAATTACTTCAAAAAATCTCAAAACATGTAGCACATTCTCAAGAAATAATTAAAGTTACGATAAGATCAGTTCAACATTATATATAAAAAATATAATAAAATCAAATAAACAATGTATAGACTTACTCGGTGAATCTTAGGAATACACGGCCCTCAATAGAAAATAAAAGTAAACACTTTCATAGATCCAAGGTACTTATGTTCCACGTTCACAGAATCATACAAAGCTTATAAGGCACTTGGCCTCAGTTAAAACCGTGCAACACTGTATAATGAATTTCTTTATTTAGTGCTTATAAAGACATTAATTTAATTCTTAAAGTCTCTTCAAAGAATTTTTTGAAATTAAAATTGTAGAAGACAACAGATTAAATCTGTTTTGATTTTCATATTTGTAATAATCCTTCTATCAAGTAAAAAACCATTCCTTCCTATTTTATTTTATATATAATATATAATTATATTAGGTTTTTTAAATAAAGAAATTCATTATACAGTGTTGCACGGTTTTAACTGAGGCCAAGTGCCTTATAAGCTTTGTATGATTCTGTGAACGTGGAACATAAGTACCTTGGATCTATGAAAGTGTTTACTTTTATTTTCTATTGAGGGCCGTGTATTCCTAAGATTCACCGAGTAAGTCTATACATTGTTTATTTGATTTTATTATATTTTTTATATGTAATGTTGAACTGATCTTATCGTAACTTTAATTATTTCTTGAGAATGTGCTACATGTTTTGAGATTTTTTGAAGTAATTTATTTAAATATATTGAATATTTCAAATAAATTAGTTTTTGAGAAGTTCTTGAAATTATGTTTTATATTTTTGAGAAAGGGTTATTTTTCATTCATATGGGATCGGAAAACAACATTTTGTAACAAACAGGGCTTCGTAAGTTTGTCTGAAGAGTTCATTACGCATGCCTGGAACGAAACAAAAAATGTTTGCTTATTTATATTTTAATTTTAATTGACAGTTTGTATTCGTTGGTTTTTCTTAATTCCGTTTGATATTGTATGATGAATTTTGACGTCTATTAAATATGAGCAGTGCTTATAAAGACATTAATTTAATTCTTAAAGTCTCTTCAAAGAATTTTTTGAAATTAAAATTGTAGAAGACAACAGATTAAATCTGTTTTGATTTTCATATTTGTAATAATCCTTCTATCAAGTAAAAAACCATTCCTTCTTATTTTATTTTAAACAAATTCTTTGCTCAACGTAATCACCCATAGTAAAAATCGGCACGCACTCTGACATCGACTGACTTAATCAGCTGTTGCAAACACACTACTTGACAGATTCCGCTCAAGCTGGGCATAGTAATTAAGGACAGTGGTACCAAACTAGGAAAAAAAATTTTTACCTGCCTCATTGCCCCACCAGATTAAAATCGATAATTCCCGGTACTTTCTTGACAGAATGTATCATAAATGAAACTAGGACACTCGTTATGACAAGCCCCCCCCACCACGACAAGGTACAGAGACGGAAGGAAGACCACTGACATGAAGTCGGAATCTCATACACGTTTGTCCGTTCACTCTGAAAATGTCTCCCTCTCCTATAGCTAGCACAGATCTAGAACTAACGCACTCGCCCATTGAACAGGTAAATGGCACTTAAGTGGAGCCATACCAATTTTAGAGATGAACACCCTGTGTTTTTACGTCCACCCGCATTTGTCTTGGAAGAAAGAGTGTTTTTTACGATGACGCGCGATTTTGTCTTATGGGCTCAGATATACGAGTATGTGTACAAATATGGGAACGCCAAGGTGACAGAAGGCCAGAGATATGCTCAAGCTTTTATTACCGAGCGACTTCCATTTTGTAGATGCTTAGTTATGGCACGTGGAGGCATATCCTTTGAAGCTCGTACGGAGTAAGTCTTTATACAAAATGGGACTCATAGGTACCTGAAACAGGTCTTAGAAGACCATGTTGTATTATGCATGGTTATCCTCGGAAAAGATGCGACCGTTGTGCACGGTAATGCATGGCTTGCCTCTACTTATAGAGCCAAGATAAAGACTGTTTGTCCAAGTAGGAGTTCCATCAGTGTCAACATTATAGCATCAAGTGATCCACTACAGTTATATTATGAAAGATGGGGACAACAAGATAAACGTCATGTAAAAGAAAATCTTGAATACGAGTTAGATATAAGAATCAAGGAAGACGATGAACTTTGTGAACCGTGCATTTATTGTGGGTCTCATCAACTGCCTTTCAATACAAGAAGAACTTCAAAATCAGGATATCAACTAATATTTGTGGACCTTTTGCCTAGTAACGACAATGCGTTATTTTGTTTTATTTGAATATAATTTCGATATATTATCGACATCAAAGAGAAGTCAGCGGTCAAAATAGTTTTAGAACAAATGCTTAACATGTAGAGGAACAAGATCACAATATCAAAGAGTATTTAAGTGACAATTTAGGTGAATTTGGCAATGAAGACGTTCGAGAAATTTTGCTGGAAAGGTCAATAATACAAAGATTGACAGCTCCTTATACATGACAAAATGTTGGCAGTGAAGGAGAAAAAGAACCATTGTTGAGATGGATAGAACATTTATGTACTCAAATTCTGAAGTTCAGTTACCACGAGTAATTCGCATAAAGCTGGTCAAACCAAGAATCAATCATCTTGCATCATTGGGGCAAGCTGTTACTTTCATGTTCCTGAACAGAAAAGACGAAAGATGGATAAGAAGACTAAAAAGGGTTACCTAATTGGCTATAATCGCAAAGAGCATTACCATGTATATATTTCGAAGAAAAGGCGAGTTGCGTTATCCAGAGATATTCATTTCCAAGAAGTACTTAGTGATTGTGCTGAGAAAGTAAGGGTACCTCTTCAGAGCACTTCGTTAGACCAAGAATCCGTTGAATGAGAACTAGTTTAGCCAAAAGATCCAGCCAAGGATAGAGAAGATTCAAATGCTAAAAAGTCCAGTTCAGAATCTGGATCAGAGTCTAGTTTAGAGCATAACGAAAGAACAAATACCCGAAAATTGCGAAATATAAATACAGTCAAAACTTCGCCCTATTATGACGATTTTGTTAGGACCTTGATAGAGTTATCAAAAAGCTGTAAATAGTAAGCAGGGTCCATACAGGATTAAGTAAATGGCAAGTGAACTATACTCCTTACTTGAGAATAATTCGTATGATCTACTGTACTTACTAAAGGAACCTAGATCTCTTTCATGTAAATGAGTTTATGAAATCAAAATGAAACCTGATGGAAATATTGAAAAAAAATCAAGAATAGTTGCTACGATGAACGTAAATACATTGACTACTCTAAAACGTTCAGTCCAATGGCGAAGTTGCAAACTGTTCGTTTGATGCTTAGTATTGTTGCGACAAAGAAAATGCATTTAGTACAAATCGATGTTTCTACAGCTTTTCTGTATGATGAGTTGGAAGAAAATGTTTACTTACATCAATCAGAGGGAAGTGATAATACCACTGGTAGAATTTGGAAGCTTAGAAAGAGTCTATATGGGCTTAAGCACTCACCAAGATGCTGGAATAAGCGTATTGGTGAGTTTCTGAAATCTCTCAAGTTCAAAACTAGTAATGTATGTTCATTCAAGGTGAAGATGGTGTCAAGACAATTCAATTCAAGCTTCAGGTTGAGTTCAAGAATATATCTGAAGAGACGTCGTAGATGTTTGGAGGATAAGGGATTGAGAGACAACCGAGTGGTGATATAAAAGTGAGTCGAAAGTTGTATTCACAAAAAATTTTAGAACGATTCAGTCTTATCGACGATAAGTCAGTTCCTTCAACAATGCTTCAGGATCAAGAGATTGATTCCAGGGAAAGCAACAGAAAGAGCAATTTCCATATCGTCAAGTTCTCTAATGGGCATGATAGAAGGCTCTAGCCTAGATTTAGCTCATTCAGTCAGATTTCTATCAAGATTTCGTGAACATCCACAGCTGAATAGATTGCAGGACATAAAAGAGTCTCTATATATATAGCAGGTAGTCTTATCTATGGCCTTTGTTATCGGAAAAATAGAAAGAAAGGGATTCTGGACTTTTTTTCTGATGCAGATTTTGGCGAACGCACCAAAACAGGTGTTCTAATCACTTATGAAGGCGCTGCGGTTTCATGGCTCAGTCAACATCAAGGATCAGTTACCAATTCTACCACAGAGGCAGAAATTGTGGCATGTGAAGCCTTCAGAGAAATAATTTGCCTAAGTCATGTATTGAATCAAATGAGCTGGTTAGACGAGGTTCCAATTCCACAGATAAACATTTCTACAGCTAAATCAGGCTTGCAAAAAATCCAGAAATTTATCGTAGAACGAAACATATACACAGAAAGCATTCCTTCATTCGAGAGCATGTAGATAGGGATAAATTGACTATCAAGAAAGTAACTTCAAAACATAAAAACATCAAAACATTATGACCAAGTCCTTAGCCGCTCCTCATTCAGAGACTTGGTGTAACAAAATGGAACTGATATAAAGTGTTCATTAGTATATTTCCCTTAAAATTTCATTTAACAAGGGAAGGTGTTGAAGTATATAATATTCTGTTTTACTTTTCTGTATTCATGGTTAATTTCTATGTTGATCGATATGGTAACCTAACTTTTTGACATACAGTAGTTTTGTAAATGGAGGCAGTGGTTGAAAGTTTGCGTGCTAAACTAGAAATGTGTTTCATTCATCTGGTCGCGCGTATTTCGATTGCTCGAGAAATGCTTCAAGGGTTTAGCGTGTTTTGACGATACGATCGATCTCGTCTCAAACCAGAATTGTTTGCGAAACATTTCGGGGGTTTTGGGACTTGACGATACGGTTGAAGACGGTTGGCACTCGAAACAGGATCGATTGTGATTTTTCTGGTTTCTAGAGTTTGCGGCTAGGTGGTGAAAATTGACCTCCTTCGACATGTGAGCTGCGTCTCAAACAACTAACCTGCAGAGTCAATAGCGGTTGGATAGTGCTTCCCTGGTACCAGTCACAGTGTAGGTTTTCGAACTGAAGACGAACCTGAAAGCGTGGTGGGTTCAACTACATTGGAGGGGTTCTCCTTATCACACAACCTGCTTTCTAGCGTTGTGAAGAACACTTAGTCGTCATCTGAAAGAGACATCTGCACATTCCAGTAACTACAATGATAGTACCTACTCTGTACCTTCGAACGATCAATTTTAGAGGACGTTTTGCCGTGGCCTACCGATAAGTAGAGATTTATCACTCAATTTCATTCCTTTTTTTTTTTTTCATCTATTGTGTTGCTTTGCTCACCTGGTCTGACCTTCCTAACCACCTGTTATATATTATTGTTATTTACTTAGAATTTTACTCATACTTTTGTTCGTTGTGCGTATAACAATCACATCTTGAAGATCTTTGCAGCACATTAAAGTGAACCTGTTTCAGCCTATCTTGAAAAAAACATAGCATGATGATCGCTGATACCGTAGGTTACAATAGAACCACTAGGTGAAGAAGATCGCACCAGCATTAGTGAGGGATCAGTCGAGGCGTTACAAACTCGTAGCTTCCCGAAATACTCGTGCATAAATGGGACAATTTTCCTCAGTAGGTGATCCAAAACATGCCTCGTCGTTTGGAAGCTATTATCACTGCTAGAGGAGGGAGTAGGTACTCGCTACTGAAGTTCTTATTTTTTTTTCTGTTTGACCTAAAAGTGTATCCAATTGAGTTTTTAGTTTTCATCATTTATGATAAACTTCAAACGAAACAACGAAAACTTTTTATATTCAAGTAGTTACGCAAAAGCATCACTTGAAGTCTAATTTTCAAATTTCTCTTATGGCCCAGACACTCCAAAGCATATACGCCAAGTTACAAAAACGCACTAATCTGTCATGAACTTGAAATAATGGCAACATTTGATATTGAAATTGCTTACGTTGTTGGTATATTTTCCGGCAGAATGTTACATTTCCGTCAAGTTGTGGGCATTCCTTGTAGTGTTCCGAGCTCGTATCGTTAGTTTTCAACGTCAGACAATCAGGATTGTCAAGAGAGTTACACTGATAACATTTCAGTGCATAAACTGCAACAAACAACAAATGAAGAAGAAATATGAAGAGGCATATAAAAATGGATTTGAATCATACCTGTTGTTAGGAGATACAATGATAATAACACAAATGTTTGAAACAATGTTGAGATTTGCATGATCACCTGAAATACAAGAGAAAGTAAAATTAGAAACGGAAGCCTAATACAAACTCGTTATTGTATAGATTCAAGAAAATAATTAAATAAACGAAAGTGTTCACGGAAATGAAGATAATTATTGAAAAGAAAGCTGCTTTCCAATATGATTTGAACAGCTCGTAGCAGCGATGTTTGTTTTCGAATATTTAGGTAATCTTTAAAAAAACTTGTGTTCAGTAAGGATTGCCATTTCACACTACTCATTATGGTATATACGGAATAAATTTACTTATATATACACCGGTGAGACCTTTTAAACAGAAAGTATATATCATTAAAATATACCATTCCAAAAAAATTGTCTATAAAAAAATATTCAAAGGGGATAGAGATATAAGCCCTTCAAGTTTCAGTTTATAGAGGTCAGAATGTTGCTTCGATCACAGCGCATATTTTTTCGAAAACTAAATCGAGATTACGATTTAAACGTAAACATTTAACGGAGTGTTCCGCTTTCGTGTTTTTTACTTGTGTTAATTTGTGGAAAGATGTCACATATTTATTCAAATACAGGAAAGTAAAACGACCCTATGCGGTAGGTCTACGTAAAATCAGGAGTAATATATTTCACATTATCTAGCAATGAATAAATCCACCATATATTTTCGTTTGAAATTTTGACTTGTTTGATTTTTGACCAGGAATCGAAATTATTGGAAACTTTGATTATCCAAATCTTTTTTATTTTGTAACTTTGATCAGGTGATTTTTTCTGAAAATTTTCATTCTGATAAGTTATACCACGACAGAAGAAAGCCTTTGAAAACACAAAAAATTTGAAATTACAACAGTAACAAAGCCTACCAAGAACGCAATAGTTGAAAAGGCTTCTGAGGGATCTTCACAGAAGATCTAGGAGTATCAGTACCAGCTCCACGAATAACTTCACGACCGCTCACAATGCTATTTCTTAATCCTTTTCTTGTTTAAATTTTTTTATATATTTATTATCCTGATACTCCTAGATCTTCTGTGAAGATCCTTCAGAAGCTTTTTCAGCTTGTGCGAGTTGGAAGTTCAGTTGTGTTCTGGGTAGGCCATGTAACTGCGATCTTACGCTACTTCAGATCACACCACTGTTCAATTATTTCGCAAATTTATTCGGAAGAAATGTGAAAAATCTGTACCTGACATTCAGATGAGACCAATGTATTCAGGGAAAATTTTTGCTGAAAATTTATACAACGTGAAAGTTTTCAGTTGACCAAATATGGGTGTTATGGAAATTATTCATTAAATTTCTTGTGAATATGAAAATTGTAAAAATTCTTTCGATGTTTAAATGGTTCATTTGAAAACGTTCTCTATATATCATCCAAGCATAGAACATTTTCAATGGTGATACGTTTTTAGTAGCTAATGAAAAATGTCTGCCTCGAGTCTTTTATGTTGGAATTACTATTTTTTATATAATGCAAACGCCCAAAATGATTAACCATTGTGTTATCAAAATTTGAATATCAAAAAATATTTGATCTGTTAGCCATCTATATTTTAATTTCAAAAAATTTTATTCTTAGGGGTAAGTTATTTATTGTTGATTGATTTTATTTTTGTGCATGTGGAGTTATTTCAAATGAATTAGTTTTGAAAAAGTTCTTGAAATTATGTTTTATATTTTTGGAAAGGATTTAGTTTTCATAACTATAAGATCAGAAACAAAATTTTGTCTCTTTCAGATATTTATAAATTAATTTTAATTGACAATTTATACTTGTTGGGTTTTTTTATTCCATTTGATTTTGTATAATGAGTTTTGATTTTATATGTCTATTAAATGTAAGCTGTGCTTATAAGACATCAATTTAATTCTAAAAAATTTTGAATTTTTAAAATTAAAATATAGGAGGCTAACAGATCAAATCTGTTTTGATTCAAATTTTGTAATAATCCTTCAATTAAAAAACCTCTTCTTATTATTTCATTGTGTTATCCTTGAAAAAATTGGATGTTTTTCCTGCACTAGAACTAAGAATATTCACTAAGTACTTTCTACTGTTATAAGAAGCCATACTTATATGAAATGAAAAGACTCAACAAAAATTTTGTTCAAAATAACATCGTAACATGTCTTTTAAATTTTCTCCAGATCCTTAATCGTTTAAGTATCGTCGATTAAACTTTGAGCATCGTTATTTTGCAACTTTCATTTCGACAATTTTAAGTGAAGTAGCTTAATTAGATAATTTCTTTCCTATTCACGAAACACTCTGTATAGATTTCTCATTATTTTCAAATCTATTGATAATTTTCTAAAAAGCTAGTTATCATCATATAAAAATACACATATTATTTTGTTACATCTATTTACCAAATACTCGACCTCGATAAAAAAAACTATGTCAATAATTATTGGGTCAACTTGAAACATACAACTGTAACAATTCTTCCAAATGGATTGACCACGATTTGAACAGGATGCATCGAACAGTTGCTCTGAGTAATTTTGGTTGTAATTTTTATGATTGTTAGGCATATCCTGAAATCTTCAGTGAGAAAATGTCAAGCATATCTGATAAATGTGTGGGAACAGAAACACAATTTTTCATAGCCTATTCAAAGAAGTACTCAATTAAATCTAAAACAAATTTTCTGAAAGCTCTACAATATAATATTTTTTGAGAAAAAACATTTAATCCCCTTAAAATACTTTCCACAAGATTTGTTTCAGATATTATTCCATTGTGAAAATATGTTTTAAATAAGGCTTCCGTAAAAACATCGTTTTTATCTTTATCTCAGTAACTGTGACACAAAAATTTCTATTCAGGTTTATTTTCATTTAGTTTATCTTATAAAATGTTTATCTTATAAAATTTTAATTTCAAAAAAATTTTTATTCAAAAAATTTTAGAATTAAATTTATGTCTACACAAGCACCGCTTACATGTAATAGACGTATATAATCAAAACTCAATATATAATGTCAAATGGAATAAATAACCCAACAGATATACGAAAGTAATTAAAATTAATAAATAAATATTTAAAGGAGACCAAATGTTGTTTCTGGTCTTACCTTTAAGAACACCAATTGCCTTTTAAAAACATGAATACACTTAAAGGACTTCTCAAAGAATATAATTTATTTGAAATATTTAATATATTTAAATATTCGAATAAATTATCTCAAAAATCTCTGAAAAAAATGTGCACTATATCTTCAAAAAACAAATATAATTCTAGACAATCCCGTCCTCAGTCCTCATTTAATATTCCAAATATCAAAATCAAAAAACTAACTTATATCTCTCACGTGTTAAAAGACTAAAGCTTCGAAATACAGATCAACTATATAATTCAAGATTGATCTGTGTTCTAACAAAATCAAAGAACAGTGTGAGTTATTTTAAGGTTTATTTAAATTCATTGACATTCCATAATGAGATTTATTGAAGCCAAAATATAATTATATATTATATATAAAATAAAATAGAAAGGCCTTTTACTTGATAGAAGAAATATAACAAAATTTGAACATTAAAACAAATTGAAATATGTTTATCTTCTACAATTTTAATTTCAAAAAAATTTTTATTCAAAAAACTTTTAGAATTGAATTTATGTCTACACAAGCACCGCTTACATTTAATAGACGTATATAATCAAAACTCAATATATAATGTCAAATGGAATAAATAACCCAACAGATATACGAAAGTAATTAAAATTAATAAATAAATATTTAAAGTAGACAAAATTTTGTTTCTGGTCTTACCTTTAAGAACACCAATTGCCTTTTAAAAACATGAACACACTTAAAGGACTTCCCAAAGAATATAATTTATTTGAAATATTTAATATATTATTCTAATATTCTAATATTCTAATAAATTATTTCAAAAATCTCTAAAAAAATGTGCACTATATCTTCAAAAAACAAATTTAATTCTAGACAATCCCGTCTTCAGTCCTCATTTAATATTCCAAATATCAAAATCAAAAAACTAACCTATATCTCTCACGTGTTAAAAGACTAAAGCTTCGAAATACAGATCAACTATATAATTCAAGATTGATCTGTGTTCTAACAAAATCAAAGAACAATGTGAGTTATTTTAAGTTTTATTTAAATTCATTGACATTCCATAATGAGATTTATTGAAGCCAAAATATAATTATATATTATACATAAAATAAAATAGAAAGGCATTTTACTTGATAAAAGAAATATAACAATATTTGAATATTGAAACAAATTGAAATATGTTTATCTTCTACAATTTTAATTTCAAAAAAATTTTTATTCAAAAAACTTTTAGAATTAAATTTATGTCTACACAAGCACCGCTTACATTTAATAGACGTATATAATCAAAACTCAATATATAATGTCAAATGGAATAAATAACCCAACAGATATACGAAAGTAATTAAAATTAATAAATAAATATTTAAAGGAGACAAAATTTTGTTTCTGGTCTTACCTTCAAGAACACCAATTGCCTTTTAAAAACATGAACACACTTAAAGGACTTCTCAAAGAATATACTTTATTTGAAATATTTAATATATTTAAATATTCGAATAAATTATTTCAAAAATCTCTAAAAAAATGTGCACTATATCTTCAAAAAACAAATATAATTCTAGACAATCCCGTCTTCAGTCCTCATTTAATATTCCAAATATCAAAATCAAAAAACTAACCTATATCTCTCACGTGTTAAAAGATTAAAGCTTCGAAATACAGATCAACTATATAATTCAAGATTGATCTGTGTTCTAACAAAATCAAAGAACAGTGTGAGTTATTTTAAGGTTTATTTAAATTCATTGACATTCCATAATGAGATTTATTGAAGCCAAAATATAATTATATATTATATATAAAATAAAATAGAAAGGCCTTACTTGATAGAAGAAATATAACAAAATTTGAATATTAAAACAAATTGAAATATGTTTATCTTCTAAAATTTTAATTTCAAAAAAATTTTTATTCAAAAAACTGAAATAAGTTTATGATTGTCTCGGTCTTTACTTGACGAAAATTCATCTTAGATATAAGAAAAACAAATATTAACGTCATACCATGACTTCATCAGGTGAGTATTTAAACTGAGGTATACATGACCTTAAATACACAGCTCGGGTACAAAAATAGAAGGGTGGAAAGAGATGGTTTACAATCAATGAAAAATATTAATTAGGGGGGATCTGTTTGAATCTATTTGATCATCCAATAAAATTTGTCTTTTATTATATCTATTGATCTTCAAAGTTTCTAACAGATTTAGTTTCTGACTTTTGTCAGAAAAAAGAAAATTAGAACATCTCTTTTAAAACCATTAATTCTTTAGGTAGCTTAATAATAAAGACATCATTCCCAAAAACAAAAAACCAGGAATTTACGAGTTAACATGTAGTGATTGCCGATGTGTTTATGTGTTCATTCCAAACAAGGATTCGAGAACATGAAAAATTATATTGATAATAAACCAAATTCAACTTATGCCAACCATTTGTTGGAGACTGGTCATAATTTTAATATGAACTATGAAATATTACATATCGAAAACAAAAGTCAGAAACTAAATCTGTTATAAACTTTAGAGATCAATAGATATAATAAAAGACAAATTTTATTGGATGATCAAATAGATTTAAGCAGATCCCCCTAATTAATATTTTTCATTGATCGTAAACCATCTCTTTCCAGCCCTCTATTTTTTGTACCAGAGCTGTGTATTTGAGGTCATGTCATGTCATGTCATTGTATACCTCAGTTTAAATACTCACCTGATGAAGTTATGGTATAACGAAACAATTGTCGTGTAAATCAATAAAATAGCGGAAATTAACATTTGTTTTTCTTATATTGATGAAATAAGGCCTGAATTACTCGAAAACGTGGTCCAAAATTGGTCTGATCGAATGCGGTTCCTCAGAGCTAGACGTGGTGGACATATGGCGGAAATTATTTTCAAAACATAAATGTCATAAAATTATCTTTCAAATAAAAAAAAATGGCTTCGATCTTAATTTAAATGTGTTTTATTTCAATATAAAGTTCTATCACTCTGAAAAAAACACCCGATATTAATGAGGAACATCGCCTAATTTCCTTTATTTTAGTATCAATGGACCTTTTCTTCGAAAGAATAATTACTTCTGAAAGATATGTTCATATTATACTCTGATTTTCATCATCATGAACAGTCAAGAAACGAATTTATTAACCGATCTTTTCATTCAGATATCTTCAAATCGAAATTTACTCAAGTGAAATCCAGGTCACTCCTCACAGCTACAAAACATCATCAATAATCCATCAAGATAATTTCATAATTTTTTCAAAATTTTGTTTGAATTTGATCATGGAAAACAACCAAGTTAACAATTGAAACTTCTCTCTAAACGGGAAATTCCTTCAAACAGTTGTATTACTCAATAAAATATAAGCATTCTTTAAGGCCATTTTTTAAGCATTTCAAGAGCTAATTTATCAGTAGAGTCCAATAACGATTTGAGATATGATACAAATGGACATAATCCAGTTCTTTCAAAAAACTATATTTATAAGAT
Source organism: Megalocaria dilatata (assembly GCA_034642435.1). Classification (NCBI taxonomy): domain Eukaryota; kingdom Metazoa; phylum Arthropoda; class Insecta; order Coleoptera; family Coccinellidae; genus Megalocaria; species Megalocaria dilatata. The sequence continues at coordinate 42,610,373 of CM067859.1, read as the reverse complement.
ATTCCGCAATGTCTATAATTACGAAACTAACGAATTTAATTCAGATATAATAGTACCTGCCGACAAAATTCAATAATTCATTCAATTTCAACAATATATTTTAACGTTCTCAGCAACCAATATGAACATGAGAAAAATTTAATTTAATCGGTCTTTTCTTGATAGAATTTCATTTCAATTGAATTAAATAATATATATTATAATATTTTATTTAATAATAATAATTAAAATAAAATAATCTATTATTTCATTTAATCAATATGAATATTTCGTAAAAGAAATTTATTTTCCTCTTTTTCTTTAGCCACAGTTCATATTTACATTTCTTATTAATAGATAAATTTATGAGTTGATATCAAGTAAAAGCCCAGAAATAGGACATTTTTAATTTTCACATTTTTCTTCTTTTATTGCTAGCTTCAATTCTTCACCACTTTAAGATTATTCTTCATTTCCAAGTTTAACCGTTGGGCCGTTTTCTTGTTTAAATTTGCAGAAAACTCTCGTTTGGGTTCATTGGACGTGTGAAGTTCCATTATCTAGAATCCAGTTGGTATCGCCCTTCATTATCAACGCCTCTACTTCTTCATTTTTTCCCATAATGAAGGCACTTCCTTGATGATTTTCCCGGTGTTCTGATTATGGTTTTGTCTTCGAGCTCGACAATTTTCGAAATAATGTCGTTTTTTGTTGCAGTTGAATCATCTAGTCGCAAATTATTTCTTGAATGTATATACTTACTTCTGGCAAGGAAAGCATTTTCTTCAGTTTCTTTGATCGTTAAACTGGCAGTATAATCCTGATACTCCTAGATCTTCTGTGAAGAAGCTTTTTCAGCTTGTGCTAGTTAGGAGTTCAGTTGTATTCTGGGTAGGCTTTGTTACTGCGATCTTGCACTACTTTAGGTCACAGCACTGTTAATTTTTGACACAACAGTGAAATGGTGACCGACACCCGTCCAACTAGAAAAAAAAAATTTCCACCTGAACAGGATCCGAACCTGGACCTTCCGGTCACGAGCCCAATGCTCTAGCACTGAGCATAGCTGTAGTTTCGTTCCTGTTTCTTTTCGCTATTTTATCTGGTTCTGTAATTGGTTTCGGGATTCCTGCTGTTGCCTGAACATCCGTTTTAGCGCGCTAGTACGTGGAAGAACGTACTATCGTTTCACCTAAAAGGTCTGTAATTTCCGAATTTTGAGCCAAGAAAAAGACAACTAAGTTGGACTCACTGATGAAGAATCAATTAGGTCAAAAGTAATTCTTTCTGCCAAAAGTAATTTCTGTAAAAAAGCTTACTTTTGAATTGAAAGAGCCAGATAGAGCCTTTAAACTTTCAGGAAAAGTTTGGAGGTCTAAATGCCGGAGCTAAGTTCGTTAGTGTTCAAAAGCGTTTCAATACTTTCGCAGTAATTCACGAAAATTTTTCACATTTTTCTCAATACTGTCGAAACTACAGATTCCATCGATTTGAAATCCAGCATTTAACATACACTTTCTTGCCAAATTTCTTGAGGATAGTATAATTAGAAGACAAAAAAAATATTTTGTGTGGATCTCGCGTGCAAAAGCTCCTCACTTCACGTCAGTGCTTTTGCATATTTTTCTTTCTAACATGGAAGAATATAATTTAAAATTTCCACATGTTCATTCAAATAAGCTTCTTCAGTTATTACATTCTGACAAACTTAATTTATTTTAGGAAATAATCACTGCATATATAGTGGAAGGTATAGATTTCAACTGAAGGAATTCTTGTTTATTACAAATATTAAAAATTGGATAGATTTGGTCGATGCTTGGTCGATATTATTTATAACTAACGTTATTAATTAAATGCATGTTTCTATTTCTCCTCCATTTTAATAGTACTAGCGTGAGTTTTGTCCATACTTGACGAATATAATAATAATACAAGGGGTAGAATTTTTGAAATTTGTATTTTTCGGGGAAATTCAATTATTAAATAACTTTAATTGTTCATAATATAGGTACATAACGTCCGAGCTAATCCCTTGAGAATAATAGATATATATTTAACTGTTTTTCCTTTTCATATTCATGGACGATATGTAAAATGAACATAAAAAGAACGTTAGTTGTGAGTTCGTTAATCTTAAGAATACATGAAACAAATTAATATAAAAATAACTACAGACTTTTACAGAAACAAACTAAATTTTGTCAAACCCAATTTCTCAATATTTCCAAAGAATGGGATCCAGAATTGAATAATATCTTTCAGTTGAGAAATAGAGTATTATTTGTATTTTTTTTTTTATATTCGAATTATAAATTCAAATACCAAAATGGTCAGAAGCACTGACCTGAAGTCAGATGTTTTTACACGCTTGTTCAAGTCCTTTTCACCTAAAAACTTCAAATCTGTTGTTTCGCTAACACAGTAACATCTTCAGGAGGGTGATATCTTAAATTTTTGAATAACTTAATTTGTTTTCGAAATCTTCTTTTATTTATATTAGAGCAGGTACAAAAATTTTTATGGAGCACTTGAAACCAAAAATGAAGGTCTCTGGAAATTCCACTTCATCTGAATATATTTAACAGGGATTAGTTATTTAGTCTAATTGTTAGTGTTATTCCGATATTGTTGTATTTATTTATATATAGTGACTCCAACAGATTTAAGGCATAACTTTTACTTTCTATATGTAAAATTTTAAAATTATGGTTGAAACTATGTCCTATTTGCAACAATGGTTCGTATATAATAATAATAATAATACCGCAGGTTAGCTTATAAACTCCCGATTTGTCATCTTCATGTCTAAAGTCTTCATTATTTTTAATGAATTTACTCAAGTTTGAATACTTTTTGAATGAAGTTCTTGAATTATATTTATTTTTGAGGTATTTAGCAATTTTTTCAGAAATAAGAAAATCAAAATAACCTTATATAATAACAAGTTATTCAAAATGTAAGATACCACCTACCTGAAGAGGCTACAAACAATTGTTTTATTAAATAACAATAAAAATTTGTGAAATTCAGAATAAACTTATATAATTTATTCAATATGGATTTTTATCAAGTGAAGACTGATTCAATTAAAAATATCTGGGTTCGTATGGATTTTCATCAATTAAAGACTGAGTTAATTAAACGTTTCATCAATAATTTCAAATATTTAGTAGGATTGTAATTGCAATCTTAAGTATCGGGAATTTTTTTTAGAGTGATAGAACTTTCGATAGGGATAACTGTGATTTGACAGAAGGTAGAAGCCACGTTATTTTGACATTTCTGTTCAGTTATTAAATTCATTGATAAATTATCATTGGAAGATTCACGCTGGAACAATCTTTACAAATTGTTAAAATTTATTATCAAAATCAGAGTTCTATTCGCCAAACTTATAGAGCACTTCGTGAAATTTATGTTTTACATAATCATCCATCAGAGCATCTCATTTGTCGAACTATCGATAGATTTTGGACAATATTTTCTCTACTCGATGCACCAAAAACAACAAGACAAAGGACTGTACGTACCGAAGAAAATATCGTTGCTGTAAGTCTTAGTGTTAATATTGATTCAGATTTGTCTATTCGTCGACGTTCACAACAATTTGGACTCTGTGCATGCACCACATGGAAAATTTTCCGCAAAGATCTTGGTCTACGCCCATACAAGATCCAACTGGTTCAAGAACTAAAGCCACTTGATCATAATAAGCGTAGTTTATTTGCTGATTGGGCCCTAGAACAGCTTGAAGTTGATCCACTTTTTAATCGTTAAATTGTGTTTAGTGATGAAGCTCATTTCTGGTTGAACGGCTATGTAAGTAAAATTGCCGCATATGGAATGAAAACAATCCTTAAAAAGTTCTGCTGGTTTCATTGCATCCTGAAAAATGTACTGAATGGTGTTCCTTACACGCTGGAGGCATCATCGGTCCATATTCCTTTAAAAATGATGCTGGGGCTTATGTTACAGCGAATAGTGTTCGTTACAGATCGATGATCATTGATTATTTGTTTCAAAATTTGAATGGTATCGACCCAAAAGTGTTTTGGTTTCAATAATATGGTGCTACACCTTATGCTGCTACCGTAAAAATTGATTTATTGAAAGAAAGATTTGGCGATAACATTATTTCGAGAAATAGTCCAATTAATTGGCCCCCAAGATCATGCGACATGACTCCTCTGGAATATTTTCTTTGGAGTTATGTCAAGTCATTGGTTTATGATGATAAACCAGAAACAAAAGATGCTTTGGAAGCCAACATAACTCGTGTTATTGATGAAGTAAGGCCTGAATTACTCGAAAAAATTGGTCTGGTCGAATGCAATTCCTCAGAGCTAGTCGTGGTGGACATATGCCGGAAATTATTTTCAAAACATAAATGTCATAAAATTATCTTTCAAATAAAAAACACTTGGCTTCAATCTTAATTTAAATGTGTTTTATTTCAATTTAAAGTTTTATCACTCTAAAAGAACACTGGATATAACTAAATTTAGTTATCCTTATTTTCAAGGAACTCCGACAAATTCAATTTGTAATTTTCATTCTCAATATGTAAATTTGCGAAATTATAATTGAAGACACGTCCTGTTTTCATTAAGTGATTAGAATAGGTGTTTACATGATTGGGGTAACATTATTAACAGTGTTTGTCCTACATAAAATTTTTAGACATCCTCAAAAGTTAACTTAATAAAGTCCCGCTTGACCACCGTTTAATTTACTGTCATTATTGGTTTTAATAAATTTAGTCATAAATATTTCTTTCATAATTTTTAGTTCTAAAAATTAATTTTTCTTGATTCATTGAAAGGTTAACGCGTGTGTAGATCATACTATTACATACTGATAATTTTTTGTTGAGAGGATGGTGTGATTAATTGTGTTTAATGACATCGGTGGATTAGGATTTATGGTGTGTGGAAAATTCATGTGAATAATTAGGTTTAGTAATGATTGAGTCAAAATAATGAATGCTTGTATTAGACTCACTTTTTATAGTGAAAAATAATGCTAGATATAATATATTGATGAACGAAAGGAATATTTTCAATTGCTTTACTCGTTAAATGTTGAACGTTCCGCTATTGGCCAAGTCGCCACGAAATTTTCATCATTCAAGACAATTTTCACTTGAGCAATTGTAAATCGGCCACAGGCACGAAAAAAAGAACTACATTCCGGAATATTCACATTAAAAAAATCCTTACACAATCGTTAAGAAAATGATAAAACCTCACCTCTTCAAATTTTCAAATGCCAATCAGATTCCCTCACAACAAACACTATATAATGATTATTCATTCAAAGAAGTAACAGTTTGATTGATAAAAATAATACGTCCGCATATCTTGAGGTTACAGTTCAAGTCTCAATAATTAATACACGTACTTGTGTTGAATGTATATATGGATGTTTCATGCGTTCATATTATTTAGGCAGATAAAAACGCCACAATAAGGTGAAACAATAATGCCTCATTTAGTGGTAGAGAGTAGTCAGATTTCACATCCGAATAATTCCGCTATACAGGATGTTTCATAAGAATAGATCATAATTTCAACGCATGCAATTTTGAAACATAAATTGCCAAGAGTTATAATTATGTGCTTGTATCAATTCCTCATTCACTACGACACTCCACTATGATGAGAATTTTGCATTAGTTTAAATTCTCACTTACTCTTTGGAACCCTTGAATCACCAACGTTCTTAAACACACATGAAAAATTCGATTTCCACGACCTATAGAACATCCACTTGGTTACATTATATTCATGTATCATTATTATGTCTAATGCCAGTGCCAATATAATATGATATGAGTGTGATAAATGACAAAAGAAATTATTTCCTGTATAACATTGTAATCTATATTTTGTGTGACACAATACTTTTACTGCAGATAAAAACATGTGGTCCAAATAACATCCCAGATTATTTATTCTGCATATAACGGAGGCATCAGAACTGTATACATTCTGTCAAGAAAGTACCGGGAATTATCGATTTAAATCTGGCGGGGCAATGAGGCAGGTAAAAATTTTTTTTCCTAGGTTGGTACCACTGTCCTTAATTACTATGCCAAGCTTGAGCGGGATCTGTCAACTAGTGTGTTTGCAACAGCTGATTAAGTCAGTCGATGTCAGAGTGCGTGCCGATTTTTACTATGGGTGATTACGTTGAGCAAAGAATTTGTTTAAAGTTTTGTGTTGCAAATGAATTTTCGTGTGCCGATGCATTGAAAATGTTGCAAAAGGCCTTTGGTGATAATGCTCTATCGAAAACTCGTGCATATCAGTGGTACAGAGCCTTCAAGGACGGTCGTGAAGTGGTCGCCCATCGACGGCTTCGATCGAAGATAACGTCGATAAAATTAAGGAAAGGGTGCTGGAGAACCGTCGTACCAGCTTGAGAGAGATAGCACATGATCTTAAGATATCCCACGAGTCCGCACGTACGATTTTGATTGATATTTTGGGCATGAGAAAGGTGGCCGCACGACTCGTACCGAAAGACCTGAATTTTCTTCAAAAACGTCAACGCGAACAGGTTGCTTCAGACATGCTGGATCGCTGTAATTCCGATTCTACATTCATGGAACGCATTATAACTAGGGATAAGACCTGGGTCTACGAGTACGATATTCAAACAAGCCAGCAATCATCGGAATGGGTGGCAAAAAATGAGCCGAAACCGAAAAAACGACGCCAAAGCCGCTCGAAAATGAAGGTGATGCTCATTGTTTTCTTCGATATCCGTGGCGTGGTGCACTACAAATTCGTTCCAGAGTGTCAGACGGTAAACAAGGAGTATTACCTAGGCGTTATGAAACGTTTGCGAGAGCGTATCCGTAAGAAGCGGCCAAATTTGTGGGCGAACAACTCATGGATTTTGCATGACGATAACGCGCCTTCCCACCGAGCTACGATTGTGACTGACTTTCTCGCCAAAAACTCAACAAACCGTATTCGCCGGATTTGGCTCCCTGCGACTTTTTCCTCTTCCCAAAACTAAAATTGCCCCTTCGTGGCACCCGTTTTGAGTCGATTGAAGCCATAAAACAAAATTCGGCGCGAGAGCTAAAGTCCATCCCGGAAAGCGCCTATAAAAAATGTTTCGATAATTGGAAGTGCCGTTGGCATAGATGTATTGGAGCAAATGGAGCCTATTTTGAAGGCGACCCAATAAATTTTGACGATGAAATGTAAAAATGTTGTTTTAATTGAAAATTCCTGGTACTTTCTTGACAGAGTAGTATATATATATATATTTATTATATATATATATATATATATATATATATATATATATATATATATATATATAATTCATATTTCGGTTATGATCTCCAATTTGATGAATTTTCATATATTGAAATACAGTAGACGAATAAATATTTGCATTGGTACTCTAAACAATTAACATCTGAAGCCTCTAAATAGTAAAGAAAACTATTGTTGAAAGTTTTCTTTTGTTTACTTTTGGTCATTTGCCTTGGTGAAGCGGTACCAAATTGTTATCCTGTTTTCGAGTAAGCTGAAGTATGACCAGGATTCATTTAAAACTTAACAAAAAGGTGAAATAGTTGAACAGTTAAAAAAAGGTGTTGGAATGACGGCTTTATTAAAAAAAATGGCGTGGCTAAGTCTATCATTTGTGCAATTCGAAATAGGAGAGTGACTATTTTAAAGAAGATCAGCAATACCTGAGACCAGGAAAAATTAGAATTCTAAGATCATCTGAATGCCCTAGAAAGATGTATTCCTACTGGTGGTTTTTAAAGCAAAGAGAAAAACATATTCCAGTCACAAGTCTTATGATTAAAGAAAAAGCCAAGAAATTGCACGAAGAATACAAAGACACTCCATGTTTCAATGCAAGCAGCGGATGATTGCAAAGATACAAGAAACGTTTTGAAATTTGATATCTTGAAATCTCAGGAGAAAAAATGTCATCTGCAAGTGAGACTGACAATCCATTGAAAAAGACTGCTTGAAAAAGTGGATGACCTTCAGCTGTTGAAGGAGCGGATTTATAATACTGATGAATCTTCTCTATACTGGAAATTGCTTCCGGACAAAACATATATAGGTCCTAAGGAGAATACAGCTCCAGGAAGAAAAACAGAAAATCGAAGGTTTACCTCAATCAATAATCATAAGCTCATAATCCTAAGCTGTCATTGGAAAAGCAAGAAATCCTCGATCGTTCAGTGATTTCAGTTGTCTAGTACATTACAGGAATTCTAAAACAGCTTGGATTCAAGGAATGGTTCTTTAAGATATTTATTCCAGAGGTGAGTTGCCACCATTTGTTTGAAATTTAAGGATATTAAGCTGGATTCATTGTTCTATGTTCAAGAATTCGACAAAAGACTTCCTGTTAAAGCAATTCTTTTGCTGGACAATGCGCCAAGTCATCCACCAGCAGTTAAGAAGTCCTAATGGTTTAGTTTTCGTTATGTACATAACACCCCTGAAACAGCTCATGTACCAGAATGTGATAAGGCTAACAAAACTATTCAAACCTAAGAATTAATTGTCACGCATCCTTAATGACAATGTAGACTGTATTGAAATGGCATTAAAATGTCTTTCTTTAAAATATGTAATTGTTAATTTAATTTTGGCATGAAAGTCTTTGAAACCGGATGTTATCGAGTAAAATGCTATCGCCATTGGAGGAAACACCAGCCTTCCATAATAAAGATGACATTCTCTTATCTGTATTGAAGTTGCGATGGTGTAATATGGAAATGGACCATGTGACGGATTATGATGTACCAGATAAAGATTTAGGAAATATTCTACAAGCCGTTACGACATCTACTACATTAAAATCATTAAATGAGGTAATACAGTAGACGAAGGAATATCGTGTTGACTACTCCACACTACTAGTCTCATATAATTTGGGATATACAATGGTTCAGATGGGTGTAGAGAAATTGTAGAAACAAACGGAAATCACCACATTCTTAAGAAAAAACTTTAAAACATCAAATTTAGGTGACAAAAACTCTTATCTATCATGAAAATAAACTGTCGTTCATTCCAGAAAACAATATTGTTTCATTTGAACTTCGTTTTAGTGAACAAATCCAAATAGTGAACTAGGCGTGCACTAATTAGTTTACTATATCGAGAATCCACTGTATTAGTTATTATAATTTGGTAATTGGATGGAGTAATCTGTTACTTTGTTCATTTTAAAAATGGAATAAATAACAAATGACTTTCTCCCACTTTTCATTACTGAGATACACTGTATCTAGTTTCCTAGTTTTTATATTTTAAAACTAAATAACAAGTTGTATTTTAAAGGTTTTATATATATTCACAGAAGGCTTCGACTTGTGCAAAACTTCTAGAATGCAAAATTTCATCTGCTCGTTGAACAGTATTATTACTGAATCGTGCTTATTCTTGAAGACTTCTATCGACTTCAAGTTATTCAGTTTTCGCCTTTCGTTTTCATATGGAGTATTTTGAGTTTATCTGATTCTGGGAAGAGAAAAATTCTGTATCATGTTGACCTTTACTTGATAGAAATCCATTGTACACTTGAGTTAAATGAAACACATATATGTATATGTAGATTTCTCTTTATCTTGAGTTGTTTACATGACGCGTTTCGTAACATGGTTAACTTCTTAAGATGCTTACAAACAACTTGTATGTGAACAATTCGAAAAAATAAATATAAATCTAGATATATCGAATAATTGTTTTAGAGTGATAGAACTTTAAATTGAAATAAAATAGATTCAAATTAAGATTGAAACTAATTTCTTTTAATTTGAAAGATAATTTTATAAAATTTATGTTTTAAAGATAATTTCCGGCATATGCTCACCACGACAAGCTCTGAGAAACCGCATTCGACCACACCAATTTTGGACCTCTTTTTCGAGTAATTCAGGCCTTATTTCATCAATCGAAAGTTATGTTGGCTTCCAAAGCGTCTATTGTTTCTGGTTTATCAGCATAAACCACTGACTTAGCATAACCCCAAAGAAAATAATCTAGTGGAGTTATGTCGCATGATCTTGGAGGCCAATTAATTGGACTATTCCTCGAAATGATGTTATCGCCAAATCTTTCATTCAATAAATCAATTGTCATGATAGCAGAATGAGGTGTAGCACCATTTTGTTGGAACCAAAACACTTTTGGGTCGATACCATTCAAATTTTGAAATAAATAATCATTGATCATCGATCTGTAACAGAACCAATCACTGTAAGAGTAGCTCCAGCATCGTTTTTAAGGAAATATGGACCGATGATGCCTCCAGCGTGTAAAGCACACCATACAGTGCATTTTTCAGGATGCAATGGAACCTGCAGAACTTCTTGAGGATTGTTTTCACTCCATATACGGCAATTTTGCTTGTTTACATAGCCGTTGAACCAGAAATGAGCTTCATCACTAAACACAATTTTAAATATATAAATAAATAAAAAAGTGGATCAACTTCAAGTTGTTCTAGGACCCAATCAGCAAACTAACGACCCTTATTATGGTCAAGTGACTTTAGTTCTTGAACCAGTTGGATCTTGTATGGGTCTAGACCAAAATCTTCACGCAAAATTTTCCATGTGGTGGATGCACAGAGTCCAACTTGTTGTGAACGTCGACGAATAGACAAATCTGGATCATCATGACTTACAGCAGCGATATTTTCTTCTATAAGTACAGTTATTTTTCTTGCCGTTGTTGTTGCATCGAGTAGAGAAAACGTTGTCCAAAATCTATCGATAGTTCGACTTATAAGCTGCTCTGATGTACGATTATGTAAACCATAATTTTCACGAAGTGCTTTATAAATTTGTCGAATAGAACACTAATTTTGAAAACAAATTTCAATCATTTGTAAACGTTATTGCGACGTGAGTCTTTCCATGATAATTTGTCAATGCTTACTGAACAGAAATATCAAAACAACATGGTTTTCTACCTTCTGTCAGATCACAGTTATCCCTATCGAAAATTCTATCACTCTAAAAAAAACTCAAGATATATAGGCAGAGGGGATGCTGAGTGACTCTTCCTCTTTAAATACCTCCCGACAGCTTTCTTTACGTAAAGAACTATTATGGCTTTTTTTGTTGTAGTAGAACTCTTGAAGCGTCGCAGCGCTGTCCCCAAATTATTATACCATAAAAGACCTGACATGACGCCACAATACAATTTATAGGCAAATCAAGTTTGGTCCATGTTGCTCTCTCTTAATTCTGGTCCCAGTTAAGACAAAGTTTTACCATAATTGTAGAAGTCCACATTTGTTGAAAATTTATCTTCAATTTTATGAAAATACTGAATTACAGTAATTATGCAAAATTATATTTTATTTTCTCTGTTGAATACTCCCCTGCAGCTTGTCCTACTACTTATGTCGAATAGAGTAATTAGATAACGTTTTTGATTTAAAAGCACCAGGTGAGCATCTGCAGAAGATCCCTGTAAGATTACACCGTACGTCATCTAATCATCTAGCTATATAATAGATAACTTTTGCTGTCTTCATTCTGCTGACCATATAAATAGATAAAGTCTTTTACACAGAGCACCCACATAATTTCTTCATCGGAGGGAAGAATGAAATTCTACACCCAAGTATCGTCGCCAGCTCTAACAGGGAACCGATGGCTCTTGCGTTTTATGCATTAAAAAGCAGAACGTTTGTATTGAATGATCTTTTTGCGGAGCCAAGTAAAGTGCACTCTTATCATCTGATTCATTAATAAAACTGGTATCATCCTCATACAAACATGTTTTATGAGCTGTAACATTTATTGGTAGATCACTCGTATACAGAATAAATAATAGTGGTCCCAGGATCTAACCTTGTACTACCTTTGTTGTTACATGTGAAGGTTGGGAAATGGTTTCAATCTATATTACCGACTGAGAGGATTCAAGAAGGTCAAGTGCATTTCCTCTTATACCGTAATATTGCCGTTGCTGTATAAGAACTTCGTATCTCAGACTAATACTTTTCTGAGGTAAACACAGTGCAACTCAGCTTCCTCTTTAGCGTTAAATGTTTCTTCAATAACCTCGAGAGCAATCACCATCGCGTCAAGATTCGACCTTCCCTTTCTAAAACCATGGTGACATTCGTTAATAAAAAATATAATTTCTCAAGATACTCCACAATACTATTTTTTATTGTCCCTCCAAAGATCTTCGATATCACTGGCAGAGCAGGTGTTATCTTGGCTCTCTTCAACTGTTCAGGAAATACTTTTTGTACCATGCACTAATTTAAAATGTGATCATGATACGATGGGTGTTCAATGTATTCTCGGTATAGGCATGAAAGAAAACTCAGAAAATGTTGGAAAAATTCTATTTTGCAGTGTAGTTTTCTAGAACTTCAATACATTTGTTAGATCGAGAAATAAGCTTCTCTAAACCTTGTAAAAAATATTCTTCCGGCTTCTCCTCAAAATAGGTATCAATTGCTACCTTCAGTTCTTCATCAACGGAAAATCGCTTTCCACGAAGATATTTTTTCACATTTGGAAATAGGTAGTAGTCACTGGGGGCCAAATCTGGACTGTACGGAGGATGAGTAATTCTTTGAATCCACATTCCCACACAGCAGGCTTCGCCACGCGGGCCTTGAGAACTGGCGCGTTGTCGTCAAACAGCAGCTGTGAGTTTTCCTGGCCTTTTTCCTTGAACTGCTTCTCTTAAATTACGCAAAGTGTTTTCGTGTGATGTGCTGTGATGCTTTCACCCTTTTTAGTGTATCAATAAAATATCTTTAGAATTCCAAAAGACCGTAGCTATTATTTTTCCAGAGGATGGGGTGACTTTAAATTTTTTGGGCGCTGTGCAGCTTTTTCAATCCACTGCTTGGACTTTTGTTTACACTCAGGCTGCATGAAGTACTGTATATACGAAATTTTATACCCAGTCCTTCTTTAAATCTAACTACACAGTTATACGCTGCGCATGAAGAAGCTATAGTGAAATATGTTTATTTATTGTCAAATGGAGGGCTTTCCAATGAGAGGTTTCATTTAAGCATCTGTCATCTTTTGACATTTGATAAAAAAAACTACGCTATTAGTAAAAATGAAAAGATACATGCTTCAACAACGCATTGAAAATGGTAAAAATCACTACAAAAATGATGAAAATTTTGCAGTCACAGTTCGTAAAACTAAAGCATTTTTGGGTTGTCGTGAAACACCTTCTCAACCGGCAATAGTGAAACTGATGGAAAAATTAGAGTTGTTGGAGAGAGTTAGTGATGTGAGGAATCAAAACCGTGTGCGTCGCTCAAGAACAACTAATAATATTGTTGCTTTAGCACGTAGTAAAACCCAGGTTTGTCGATGCCTCCTCGATCTTTTGAATAAGACCTTCCACAAACGTATTTTTCATAAAGACTTAGGTCTTAAAGCTTTTAAATTTCAGTTAACACAAGAACTTAAGCCAGTCGATCACCAGTAACGTCGTATCTTCGCTGATTGGGTCCTTGGAATGCATCAAAATGATCTGGATTTTCATCGAAAATTAACTTCAGTGATTTTCACTTTGAAGACTACGTTTATAAGCAAAATCAAAGAATGATTGTTGAAAAGCCTCTTCATCCTCAGCGTGTCACTGTTTGCTGAGATTTTTAGGCTGGAGGTGTGATTGGACCTTACTCATTCGAAAATGAGGCAAAGATTAATGTTTTTAATGGTCGTAATCGGAAGATATTGATGTAGACGACGTTTATTTTTAACAAGATCGGGCGCTAGATGCCATACAAGCAACGAAACAATCGCAAATGTGCAACAAAAATTTCCTGTCCGTATTATTTCTAATTACAATTGAGGTCACCCTTAGACTTTTTTCTTTGGAGCTACGTACAAACGCGGATCTAGAGTGGGGGTCAAACACACGCGCTGGGCACTCCTGCACCACATAATAGAAGAGTATTTCTTCTTTTTTTTTCTATTCTGTGCTTATTCTGGCCTGGACGATCCCTGTGTAGTTCGTCAGTTCGTGTGGTTCTCTGTCCCTTACCGCCGGTGCACCAGTCGTACCACTTCGCTTGCTTGCTTAGCGCAAATACTTAAAATTTTACCAGTCAGAATCAGAGTCCTTGAAAGTTGTTGCAAATTGCCTTGCAGGAGATGCTAAGTAATAAATTATCATAGTTAATGTCGTTATTGAGTTAGGCTAGCATGATTAAACCTGTTTAAACTGATATGATTCAGAGTAAAACACTAATATTTTATGTTTACACAACAATTATTTCGTCAATTACAATTTACTTCATCAGTTGGTCATCAAAATATTTCACTACGTGGTCATTGCGACGATGGTATATTGTTGAACAAAGAATCAAATATTAGAAGCATGGTAGTTGATAAAGGGAATTTCAGAGCCCTTTTGAAATTCCGTATAGAATCTGGTGACACAAAATTGCAGCATCATTTAGAGACTTCTAAATCTAATGCAACATACATCACCAAAACTGTGCAAAATAAGTTGATCGATGTTTGCAACGAAATCATTCAGGAATTTTATTCGATAAAAAAACAGATATATCACAAAATTTGAATATTAAAACAAATTGAAATATGTTTATCTTCTACAATTTTTATTTCAAAAAAATTTTTTATTCAAAAAACTTTTAAAATTAAATTAATGTCTAAAACAAGCACCGCTTACATTTAATAGACGTATATAATCAAAACTCAATATATAATGTCAAATGGAAAAAATAAACCCAACAGATATACGAAAGTCATTAAAATTAATAAATAAATATTTAAAGGAGACAAAATTTTGTTTCTGGTCTTACCTTTAAGAACACCAATTGCCTTTTGAAAACATGAACACACTTAAAGGACTTCTCAAAGAATATAATTTATTTGAAATATTTAATATATTTAAATATTCGAATAAGTTAATTCAGAAATCTCTAAAAAATGCACTATATCTTCAAAAAACAAATATAATTCTAGGCAATTCCGTCTTCAGTCCTCAATAATATTCCAAATATCAAATTCAAAAAACTAACCTATATCACAAACTCTCAGGACGTGTAAAAGTACTAATGCTTCGAAACCCAGATGAACTTTATAAATCAAGATTGATCTATGTTCTAACAAAATCACAGAATAGTGTGAGTTATTTTTAAGGCTTATTTAAATTCATTGACATTCCATAATGAGATTTATTGAAGCCAAAATATAATTATATATTATATATAAAATAAAATAGAAAGAATTTTTACTTGATAGAAGAAATATAACAAAATTTGAATATTAAAACAAATTGAAATATGTTTATCTTCTACAATTTTAATTTCAAAAAAATTTTTTATTCAAAAAACTTTTAGAATTAAATTAATGTCTAAAACAAGCACCGCTTACATTCAATAGACGTATATAATCAAAACTCAATATATAATGTCAAATGGAATAAATAAACCCAACAGATATACGAAAGTCATTAAAATCTTCAATATATATAAATCTCGTGTCACAATGTTTGTCCTCAAGGGACTCCTAAACCACTCAACCGATTATAATAAAATTCGCACACCATGTGCAGTTCGATCCAACTTGAGAGATAGGATAGTTTAAATCTCAAATTATAGTCGCAATTTTAATTTATTGCTAATTATTTGTCTGTTATTATTTGACAGTCACAATTATCTGTTAACTCCAAATGATTCTAACAGATGTCGATACCTTTCGGCTGGGTTGAGTAAGTAATCAATAGATGGCGCTGCTATGGTAAATCTACGAACGTGTCATATAAGCTACATTTTAACAGCATAATAACCACGTGTTGTTGACGCTATAAAATTAATTAAATTTATTTTGTAGTGAACGAAACACCGTATAATTCAATTATTTCCACTTTTTAAATTTTTGGTGTTAGCATAGCTAACTGATGTTCTCTTATTGTTCCTCTTAGATTGTTTACTATAATGTAATATAACAAAAACTTTAGCCACAGCAACGCTTGGCCGGGTCAGCTAGTTAATGAATAAATATTTAAAGGAGACAAAATTTTGTTTCTGGTCTTACCTTTAAGAACACCAATTGCCTTTTATTATATAATGAGTTTTGATCATATACGTCTATTGAATGTAAGCGGTGCTTGTTTCATACATTAATTTAATTCTAAAAGTTTTTTGAATAAAAAATTTTTTTGAAATTAAAATTGTAGAAGATAAACATATTTCAATTTGTTTTAATATTCAAATTTTGTTATATTTCTTCTATCAATTAAAAAGCCTTTCTATTTTATTTTATTTTAGATATATAACATATCTCACAGCTGAGCCTTTCATTCAGATACCTTCACAATGGTATCATAAAGGAAGATTTTGTGACTTTCTGTGATACATACGATACTCTTACATGTGATAAAGTGGATAACAATAAAGACGTTATAAGGCCTCAGTTATAAAGCCTCAGTTGACACTGGCGAAAATCATTGAAAATCTCTGTCTCAAATTTAATATAGATTTAACATGGTGTGTGGGTATTGGGACTGACAGCTGCTCGGTTATGGCCTCAAATACAAGGGGTGGTGCACAGGAGTTATCGAAAAAGCTGTATACGTTAAACGTTGCCCGTGCAGTAATCACGTTCTTAATAATACATTAGCTACGTCATCCAAAGTTATTTCTTGCCGCAACACCTCGGGCACGATGAGAAAAGTTATGGCATTTGCCAATACATCCGCTAAGAGATATCAAATTATTAAAAAAGAACTTGGAGTACCATCTGTAAGACGCGGTAGGTTGAGAGGCATGATGGGCATCTACAACTTCAACTAGACAACGTAGTGAAAATTTGTAGTACTCTGGAAAAGGTTTCTACGTGGCAAGACCACAAAACTGCCAATGACTCGCATTGCCTACTGCAAACGTTGCGCAGTTCGGACTTCATTGAAACACCTATCTGCTTGAGTGATGTTTTAGGTACCTAAATATTTTGTTTATTATTCTTAGATACTAAAGTATGAACGTAAGATCTGCATAATTTATTTCATTAGTAACTTTTGAGCATTTCATCAAAGGCAGTTCAAGGTATCGTTTATATCACGAAAAGAGCCAAACTGCAGTTTAAATATAACTTAATATTTTTCAGGTGCAACAGTCGTTGTAGCCTTAAGCAGAAAATTGCAAACGAGGTCAATTGATTTAAAAAGTTTTACTGACGCCATACCAATGACACTATTCTGAGGCATTTAATTTCTGCATCTAGTTGGTCAGCTTCTTCTTTTGCCTCTACAGAAAATTGTCATTGTTGTAGTGACTGTTGTAAGTGACAATTTTCTGTTGAGGCAAAAGAAGAAGCTGACCAACTAGATGCAGAAATTAAATGCCTCAGAATAGTATCACGACAAACACTCAGAGCCAATAACCATCTTGCTCAATCTGCTGAAGAGTATTTCCGCAGGACCGTATACATCCCTCTTCTAGATTCTGTAATGAATGACTTACGGGACCGTCTGTCTCCAGAAGTACTTAAATTATTTCAACTAGGCGTTTTTATTTCAAAAGTCGATTATACTAATGAAGATGAAGACAATGAAATTGTTAAACAGCTTACAAACGGCTCTGAACTGCTAATAGACAATACTCCAGTTTCAATAATTTTAAACGAATATCGGCTGTGGAAGGTGAAATGGCAACGGAATCAGAATAATCCACAGTCAATTTCTTATCTTATAGAACATTGTTATACTGAAGTGTATCCTAATATAAGAAACTTTTTATGTATTCTTTCTACACTACCAGTTAGTGTAGCCTCAGCAGAAAGGTCCTTTTCCACTCTCAGGAGGCTCAAAACTTGGCTTATAGTTTCAATGGTAGAAGACCGCCTAACTGGATAGACACTTCTTCACGTTCACAAATGCATACCTATTCAAGTGAAGGAAGTCATGTCTCATTTCCGAGACCACAAAAGAGAAAAATTGAATTTGTTATTTGGTTGAAATTATTTTGACGTATAAAAATAAAATACCATTTCTTTGTGATTAGAATTATAACTGTAATATAAGTATATGACCCCCTTCTGAATTGAGCGCTAGATCCGCCCTTGGCCACGTAAAAGATGAGGTCTATGCCAATGTTCCACAATCGATTCGACTTAAAGATGGAATTTGTGAAGTTGTCGAGGATATACAACCGAAAATGTGCGAATTGGTCGTGGAAACTTTCATAAAAAGGATATCTACAACCGTAGACGTAGCGACCATATGGCTGATGCCGTTTTTCATTATTAATGGCATACCTTCCATAAATCCATTGATTTATCTCAAAATATACTCGTTTTATTTTAATATCAAAATAAAACCTCTAGATACTAGAATATAACGGGTGTTTTTTTAGAGTTATAGAACTTTCGATAGGGATAACTGTAGTTTGACATTTCTGTTCAGTAAGCATTAACAAATTATCATGGAAAAACTCGCCATGCAACAACGTTTACAATTTGTTGAAATTTATTTTCAAAATCAGTTTCCTATTCTCCAAACTTATAGAGCACTTCGTGAAATTTATGGTTTACATAATCGTCCATCAGAGCAGCTTATTCGTCGAACTATCGAAAGATTTCGGACAACATTTTCTCTACGCGATGCAACAAGTACAACATTATACCATAATAAGCGTCGTTTTATTTGCTGATTGGGCCCTAGAACAGCTTGAAGTTGATCCTTTTCTATTGTAAAATTGTGTTTAGTGATGAAGCTCATTTCTGTTTGAACGGCTATGTAAACAAGCAAAATTGCCGTATATGGAGTGAAAACATTTCTCAAGACAATCTGCAGGTTCCATTGCATCCTGAAAATGCACTTTATGATGTTCTTTACACGCTGGAGGCATCATCGGTCCATATTTCATTAAAAACGATACTGGAACTAATGTTACAGTGAATGGTTCTCGTTGCAGATCTATGATCAATGATTATTTGTTTCAAAATTTGAATGGTATCGACCCAGAAGTGTTTTGGTTCCAACAATATGGTGCTACACCTTATGCTGCTACCCTAACAATTCATTTATTGAAAGAAAGATTTGGCGATAACATTATTTCGAGAAATGGTCCAATTAATTGGCCCCCAAGATCATGCGACATAACTCCTCTGGAATATTTTCTTTGGGGTTATTTCAAGTCATTGGTTTATGATGATAAACCATAAACAATAGACGCTTTGAAAGCCAACATAACTCGTGTTATTGATGAAATAAGGCCTGAATTACTCGAAAGAGTGGTCCAAAATTGGTATGGTCGAATACGGTTCCTCAGAGCTAGTCGTGGTGGCATAAGCCGGAAATTATTTTTAAAATATAAATGTCATAAAATTATCTTTCAAATAAAAAAAAATTTGGCTTCAATCTTCATTTAAATGTGTTTTATTTCAAGTCAAATTTCTATCCCTCTAAAAAAAAACACCCGATATCTTGTGTAAACAATACAGGAAGTCAAGTTTTGCCCTTACTCGTTCTTTCATTAACAGCATATCTTTCCCACTTACGTTGGCCACAAAGAATTGACTAATCACCTTTGTTATAATGTTTTTGGTACACCTCGGGAGTAAATGCTTTTCTTCCTGGGTACTTATAGCCCGAGAGGGCTATAAACGCACCTAGGCAAAAAATAAGGCATTTTTCTCTTAGATCTATATCTAAAGAGTCTTTCATTAACATAAACATTTTGTTTGGTGAATGGAACACATTATTTATCTGAAAATTATTGTAATTTTTATTTCATTATAAAGTACAATACATCATTTAAAAATCCACCACGGAAACGCTAGCAGGAATGAAGTCGTTGAACCCAATTTTCCATGACTCTCTCACACAAATCAGGTCGTATGTTAGCAGTTACTCGTTCAATACTGATCTGTACATCGTCTAAATTTGCTGGATGATTGCTGTAAACCAATGACTTAATGTAAACCCAAAGAAAGGTGATGTTAAATCACAGGCGGATAATTTATCGGTCCATTTCTTGAAATAATCACCCAATACACGACACTTTAAATGATCTCTTGGTTTGAGTTCTTGGGTTGAAACAATTGATATGAATGTAAACCAAGGTATTTTCGTAAAATTCGCCACAAAGACGTCTGGGAGATTCCTAGTTCTTGTGAACGTCGAAAAATCGATAAATTTTTGGTCTTCACGAGCACTTTCACGAACGGTAGCAATATTCTCTTCACTTCTTGCATTTCTTTGTCTCACTGGCACTGTAACATCATGAAGTCTAAAATTTGTGTCAAACTTCTTCACTAAACGTTCAACTGTTTAAAGCACGTAAAGTTAGAGTAATAGATGGCGATTTTTCATAATAAATTTGGATTATTTGTAAAGGTTGTTGGAGTCTATACTTTTTCATGATTAAATGGTAGACATTGTCAAATACAACTGTTAATGTCACAAATGAACAGTGGCTGCTATGCGTGAGTAATGTCAATTTAAAAATGGGGCGTTCCCATTGAAAGACCCTTTATTATTATTATGTTATTATTTATTAATTAATACATCATGAGTAATATTTTTCGCTTCAGGGACAGTTTTTACTTTTTTTGCTTCCACTAGCTGCTGGAAAGTACTCGTCAACTATAGCAAAGCATCCGCTAGAAGATCCTCAACAATGCGTTGAAGTGCTCATTACGATGTAATTAAAATACTGGTGGAAATTTTTCAATCGAGTACGGACTCTGAATAAAGTATACCTGGAGGGAGCATAAGGGATGAAATTGTAGAAGTGGCTTGCAAATATGAGATGGTCGACTTATGTTTTCTGTAGGCAGTGGCGTAGTGGGGTAAAAACTTCATTGATTAGATAATAACGTTTTTCAGTCAACATAAATGTTTTCAGTGGGGAATGTAAACAATATTTGGCCATTATAAGAGTCAATAAAATTTCAATAAATATATTGGACTATAAAAAAAGCTTATGGACATAACCCCCATAAGGACTCAACCGTAGACACGTATTTCGGGCTTTCGGCCCTCATCAGTACGTGAATTCTACCAGGTTTTCGTATTGGCATGACGAGGATAGCTCTTTCACCAAGTGACTACTCAGCAGTCTCCACAGTCTACCTAGAGGTAGAAAGTGTGATAAGTATTACGCCATATCATCGCGCGAAGCGAGAAACCCTTTGAAGAGATGAACCCACCAGCTTCCAGTTTGGTCCCCGACTCGAAGCCAGAACCGTCTGACTGGTAGCAGCGACCTCTACTGGCTCTGCAGATCAGTACCCGAGTTGGTTTGTGACGCAACTCACCCGCCGGAAGGAATTCTTATTCAAGCACCCGAACGCAGTCCCATGAACTAAGATAATCTCAAGATTGATGACTTCTATTGATCCTGGTACGAGCACCGTCTAACGGCCTGTACGTCTTGACCCACCGAACCCATGTGAAGTCGTTTGATTAATGCTGGCGTCAAGCACTAACGGCTAAGCCATTTCTTCGAGATCTACAAACCCTAAATAGTTACGCATTGATCCGGGGCCAGGACAAGCCAGTCGAATCGTCAAGTCTCGTTAAATCCCGAGTCATTTCATGAGAATATCCCGAACATGGGGGTCTGCGAACAGATAAATGAAATATCTCCCCAGTCCGGCATGCGGACTTTCAACCACTGCCCCCTCGAGTCCAACACCAATGGGGTGGCCAGGTGGTACAAGTAACACCTGTGGGCAAACCACCCCCCCCCCCCCCCCCGAGGTAACGCAGTATGCTACATAACGCACTCGGCCATTACACAGAATCCGGAGATTCATACTGCGATAGGGTAGAGTACGCTAGTTTTAAGGGAGAAGCCCTGTGCTGCGACAGACTCCCTTGTCACTGAGTTAATCAACCGGCTCAGTCCTCCATTTCACCTGAGCGGCAAAACTAGGGCCCTATTCGGTGATCTTACACCATACAGATCCAGTGACTGGCGCGAATGGCATTACGTTAGGCATCATGACTTAACCCTCCATTTCGCCGGGACGAAACTAAGGTCCTAGTCATGGCTAGCATCACGACAAGATCTAATACCCGGGGGCGCCCCGGGTATTAGATCTTCACCGTACATCAGTACGGTGAAAAAAGTGTGAAAGATGGGCTACACTTGGTGGAAAAAAA
The DNA here is from genome assembly GCA_034642435.1 of Megalocaria dilatata. NCBI lineage: Eukaryota > Metazoa > Arthropoda > Insecta > Coleoptera > Coccinellidae > Megalocaria > Megalocaria dilatata. The sequence continues at coordinate 42,588,252 of CM067859.1, read as the reverse complement.
GAAAAACCAACAAACCATCGGAGTCAACAACAGAAGTCAGCCGCCAATTTGTGGTTTCAGTAATGAGACCCCGTGATTACAGGGCAACAACTAAACTTCGCACTCGGAGGGAGCTATAGCTACCTTCGTGATATCTGAGTCCAGGAACAAAACACAAAATGGAATAAGGAGGGAATTGCTTGGAACGATAGAAAAAAGCTAATGGACATAATCCTCATAAGGACTTGACCGTAGACACGTGTTTCGGGTTTTCGGCCCTCATTACTAGTCCTTATGGGGGTTATGTCCATTAGCTTTTCTCTATTGTTCCAAGCAATTCCCTCCTCATCCTTTTTTGTGTTATATTCCTGGACCTGGTATGTGACGCAAATAGCTATAGCTCCCTCCTTGTGCGAAGTTTGGTTGTTGCCCTGTGATCACGGGGTCTCCTTACTGAAACCACAAATTGGCGGCTGGCTTCTGTTGTTGACTCCGATGGTTTGTTGGTTTTTCTTTTTCAAAATGTGATCTTGCCTGATGATGCTACTGTGATAGCGAAACAATTGTTGTGAATATAACAATAAAAATTTGTGAAAATCAGAATAACCTTATTTCAATATTATTTGGTTTTTCTTTTTTTTTCACCAAGTGTAGCCCATCTTTCACACTTTTTCCACCGTACTGATGAGGGGCGAAAGCCCGAAACACGTGTCTACAGTTAAGTCCTTATGAGGGTTATATCCATAAACTTTCTTCTATTGTTCCAAGCAATTCCCTCCTTATTCCTTTTTATTTTTCACAATGTTCAGGACAGCTTCGCACTAAAATTGAAAATAAACAGTAAAACGAAAGGGATATATAAATAATCATACATTCAATAACGAATAAAATAATCACTAACAATTTACAATAATCACTCACAAAAATTAACAATAATAAATTGATGAACATTCAAATATTCCAAATGTACCAGGCACTTGCCCGTTGTAGGTATTAATTATATAATGTGTCCCAACGAAAATGTGTTGCAATTTTCAAATTTTATTATTTAATGGCAGAACAATTTGAGTTTTTGAATGTTCTTAGAATAAGAACATTCGATTTTCTTATCGTTCTTGATGAGAAAATACGTAAAACGCATGAAATTCATTACAATGTATACTATTTTTTTAAAGATTCTTTCTCAAATGTGTTTCAGTCATTTGTTTTTGCATCAAAATTGGGTTTGAGGCTCAACTACTGGGCGAAAATGGTCTATTCTATGGGAGAAAGAATAGAAATTCTTAAACTATACTATCGGAATGACGAAAATTCTAAAGTAACTGTAAGGTATTTTAATAACAGTCATCCAGAAAGAAATGTGAGTCACCAATATGCTAAGCAGTTGATGACTAAATTGGAAACTACTGGTTCCATTCAGAATAAGAAACACTAAGTTGAGCGTCCAGTCCGAAATGAAGCTATTGAAATAAGTAGTATTGGGACATTTACAGATGGATAATCCGCAATCTATAAAAACTTTAGCACGAGCATTTTATCTTCCGAAATCTAGCGCTCATCGAATTGTGAAAGCTCATAAAGAGAGAGATAACACCCAGAGATCACACGCAGTCTTCTAAGATAACCTTCATTTTTCGTACCGGTTCATTCGATGCCTCAACCTCCCCTCGAGATAAATTCAATGTTGGATTCACAACACCGAAAATCCCTTTCCGACTCCTCCAGACATCGTCGCCTACCACTCACCGAAAGGGGAGTATGTGGCGACACATTGCCTAACTTCTTCAGCGTCCCCCAGAAATCTACTATGCTCTACCGTAACTTCCTGGTATAGAGGACGCGGCCACATAATAGTTTCCTCTGGTTTTGAATACCAGTAGCATCCAACGATAAAGAGCACCTTCGTTCTCAACTGGAACAATGTCAACAAGCTTCATTAGCAGTATTACACTCAATTCTCAATCTGAAGAGTCCAGTGGGTACTACCTGGGACGAAACGTCTACCTCTCGTAATTAAGAGGTTTTTTAGGCATCCTCACATTTCACGATTCCAAAAAGGTAATTGAATACTGACATACATAGTACATAAATTCTTATGATTATCACAATCTTATTATATTTATATTTTTCTTCGTATTTTTATGTCGATGATGAGGGAATTGAAGTTGAAAACTTGAAAATAAAAGTTTTCGACACTAACAAACTAGAGATATGTTTACTGTTATTATCATTTAGGGCAGTGTCTTCAAAGCATTTAGTAATTATTGGTAGTATCGAAGTTCAAACATAAAAATCCTATGAAGCACCGTTCAAACGCTATTTGTTACATTAGGGTAAGTTTTTATATCTTTCGAGAATGATTTTTGAGATTGTTTGTCGTTCTGTTGAGAAACAATTGAGAACAATTGAGAAGTTCTAACTAGTATTCTATATACATAATATTCTTCGCTAACTAAAATTGATGCTAAAAATCATATTGAATTAATTTATATACCTTTTTGTAGGAGTGATATGATTCATTGAACGCAATTAAAATATGGTGCGCTTATTTCACTACAGCATATTCGATATTTACTCATTGTTATATTCAGATAAGGCCATTACAAATATCAACAACTACATATTCACAGAAATATTTCTACACTCTATGAGAGCGCAAATTCTAACCTTACTAATTAGTACTTGATTGATATCAAGTGTTATGAACATAATGGTTTAAAGTATAAGAATTATTCAATCCATTGTAGCTTTGAAGATAAAAGTGGAGGATTAAAATCACTTCAAAAATGTCTGTTGTCATTGAGACTACACTTGGAGACATAACCGTTGATTTATTCATCAAAGAACGTCCAAAGGCATGCCAGAACTTTTTGAAACTTTGCAAAATTAAATATTACAATTTCAATTTATTTCACACTGTCAGTAGAGGTTTTATTGCTCAGACTGGTGATCCCACAGGCAGTCGAAATGGAGGAGAATCCGTATTCGGCTTTCTGGACGGTCCCGATAAAAGATTTTTTGCTGCTGACACGAATCCAAGAATCAAACATTCTATTCGAGGTTTAATTTCATTTGTGGGTAATGAGGAAAAAATGATTGGATCCCAATTTTTCTTCACCTTAGGTGATGATCTCACATATTTGGATGATAATCATTGTGTCTTTGGAGAAGTTGCAGAAGGATTGGATGTATTGGATATTATTAATGAAGCAATTTGTGATACCGACGATAGACCATATCAAGATATTCGAATTACTCACACTGTAATCTTAGATGATCCTTTACCTAATTTGGAGAGATTGGTTATTCCTTCTAGATCACCATCTCCTTCAGCCGAGAGATTACAAGGAGGTAATTATATGATTTATTTGAATATTATTCAGTTATTACGGACACAAAATGATATGATATTCTTTTCTGTTATTCCTAGATCTTCTGTTAGCATCATTCAGAATCTAATATTATTTGGTTCTTATTATGAAGGAAGTGATCGTTGCATTCCCTTTAATTTTACATAGTTGGAAAGCCTATAAGAAAATAAAACTTGAAAGCTTTCAATTGTTCAATTAATGAATTGAGCAAGTGCTCAAGTGAGAAGTTAGTTCTTTTCTATGAACTGACTACATTTAGTATAGTGGACTGAAGTCTGATGAAATTTTCTGTATTGTACAGTCCTTCTCAATACAGAAAGGTGACGTGAAATGACATTTGTGAAACATGACAACACATGCAGTAGTAAAAATGTCAATGAACTGTTATGGTAGATAACTTTTAGACATAAATATACATTCAGTAATTCAGTACGCTCATTTAAAAATTGATCACATAATTATATTTAAATATGTACTATATCGTTAACAAAAATGCACATATGTATGTAAAACCTTCTCTGTGGTCTCTCAAACTATCAATTACACGGGTCAACATAAAATTTGATGATTGCAAAGCATTAAATTTCGGTAGTTTAGGTCGTAATAAGACGGAAAAAAAATATATGGCATGAAAAACTTTGCTTTTGTGCTTAGAAGTCTAATTGAACGAAATTTTTAAAAATCTCGGATTTTAATTTTTGATTGAAAATAAAACTATTGAAATAAAAATGTTTATTATTTTTATTAAGTTTTACTATCAAATTAGCTTACAGAAAAGTGGAAAATAACTTAAAAGTGCACACTTTTACTTTTTCTTTTATGTTCATAGCTACTTTCTCTCAATAAACCCCAAATATAGTCGCCCATCATGTTTTCATTGTATTGGCCTTGATAGCGTTGTTCAAAATTCATGATGTCCTGATGGAAACGTTCTCCTTGCTCTTCGGAATAGGCTCCGATATTGTTTTTAAATTTATCCAAATGAGCATGCAGCATATGTACTTTTAATGACATCCTGCAGCCCACGGCCTTAAAATTTGTAAGCATATCCTCAACCAACTTTTCGTAGGTTTCAGCTTTATTATTTCCTAAAAATCCAGAAACTACTGCTTTAAAACTGTTCCAACTTGCTTTTTGAGTACGATTCAGCAACGTTGGAAATTTTTCATCGGCGAAAATCTGTCTTATTTGCGGACCAACAAAAACCCCAGCTTTAACCTTTGCTTCCGATAACTTCGGAAAAAATTTTTTTAAGTATCCAAAAGCTTCTGAAGTTTCATCCAGTTTTTTAACAAATTGTTTCATCAACCCTAACTTAATGTGCAAAGGCGGCATTAACACTTTTTCCGCTTCAACAATCGGCTCAAATTTGACGTTCTGTTTTCCGCCACACAATTCTGTTCTTACAGGCCATGACCGTTGAATATAGTGTTTAGAATCCGCTCTGCTATCCCACAAGCACAAATAACACGGATACTTTGTATATCCACCCTGTAGCCCCATTAAAAATCCCACCATTTTAAAATCTCCAATCAGCTCCCAGTTATACTCACGATACTTTACAGATTCAAGCAAAATTTTGACACTTTCATAATTTTCTTTAAGATGTACTGAGTGAGCAATTGGAAGAGACGGAAATTTATTTCCGTTGTGCAATAGTACTGCTTTTAAACTTTTTGTAGAGCTGTCAATGAATAAACGCCATTCCCTAGGGACACAGGGTATGCCAATTGCTTCAAACATACCTTTAATGTCATTACAAAAACAAAGTCCATCCTCCTTCGTGAAAAACGTTGCAAACATTTCATGCCTAGTCCGCTGATCCGTGATCTTAACATCATCAATCAAATTCCACTGTTTTAACCGAGAGCCTAGAAGCTCTGCTTTATTTTTTGGCAAATTTAAATCTCTAATTAGATCGTTAAAATCTTCTGAAGTAATGAGATAGTGTTTTGGTTGTTCAGGTGTAGGCAAAAACTCCTTATCGGAATTACTTTTATAAGAACTAAAAGATGAGCTACTTTTCTGCGATAATTTTTTTGGTGGCTCAGGTACTGGTCGTGTCAGGTCGTGAGCAATTGGAGCAGAAGAAGATTCGAGGTCAGGATATTCAATTTTTACCTCTACGTCTTTTACTCGGATTCACCATACAAAAGTAGCAGTCAGTAATATGGTCTTTTGGTTCTCGCCAAATCCTTGGTATTGCAAATTTCATAGACCTTTTCTCACCTCGATACCAACCTAAAAATATAAAAATAAAAATTAATATGTCTATTATTGTGGATTCATCGCTTGATTAAATAAAAATTGCTTACCTTCCAAACACCTTTTACAATAACTACAAGCAACATGTGGAGCCCATGGCTTATCTTGATTCCGTACAGGACAGTCAAAATATGCTTCATAGGCTTCACAGAGAACGTGAGATGTCTTTAGTTCATATTTCACGTCTCGAACTTTAATAAATTGACCACATATAAAACAAAAAGCATCAGCATCGTATTTGCACTTTCGTGACGACATTTTAAGTTATTCTGGGCTTGTAAACAACACCTGATGGTTGTTTATCACTCGGGTGCCATCTAGCGGCACAGTGTTAACGTTAATACCCCACTCTCACCGCGCGGTCTTTTTAAAAATATTAAAATCAATTAAAATTTATGAAAAAATTGAAAAATGAGTATTATTATTATAACTATCACAAAAGCAAACTTTATACCGAAAAAAGCTATTTTCTTTTCGTTTTTGTGCATAACTAAGTGGAAAATAATAGTATAAACTTTAGGACAAAGAACGAAAATTTTTTTGTAGAGTCGTGTTATCATTTAGTCCAACATCTGTTATGTGGAACTAGGGAAAACACAGAGAAACGTATTTTGGAATGTTTTATTAGTTTATTATGGTTTTATATAAATGATTTAGTGTATAAGCTGTGATTTAAGAATATCTGTTAACACATTAACTTCTTAAAGGCATATGATGCATATATATGTCGTATATATTTGCGTTGTAGAAATCTGTCCGAATATCTATGGGTTGACCTCAAATATCTTCCCATTATATTAGGTCTACCGGAAAGTTCTGTCCGTTTTTAGAATGAAACAAAAGAATAAAATGTTCATAGTTTGAATAAACTTTAATGAATATTATCATTATTTATGACGTCTTGCCAGCCTGATGACAATTTGTATATCCCATTTCTAAAAAATGTCTTATCTCTAGAGGCCAAAAATTGAACAAGTGCTTGTCTGTTATCTGCTTCTTTCTTAAATTATTCGCCCTGCAAGAAATTTTGTCAACAAAGCACCTTGCTCTAACATGATCTTGACAGTATCGTCGTCAATCAAAGATGGTTGACCAGAGAGTGGCTTATCAGAAAGGTCAAAATTACGTACTTGAAATTTTTCGAACCATCTTCTGCATGTTCTATCAGAAATTGTACCTTCACCAAACACTGTCAATAAATTTCTACAAACTTCTGTAGTATTTCTTCAATTTGTACAAAATACAGTGGCGTAAATGAATTTTAACGGTAGCCGTGGGTACACAATCGCATCTCACTTAATACTAACAAGAAAGATCTTGGTTTTAGTTCATTTGCTACGTTAATATGTATACATTGTTAGCAATCAAAAGAGAAATCCAAAATGCATCACCTAAATATGTCTATACTTGTTGAAACTGATTGTAACCAGAACTTTCCGATAGACCTAATATAATGGTAATAATAACTTAATCTTATTGCAATGTTCATACATTACTCAATACATAAACTACAAAAGAGGGACGTCAAACATATTTAACTAAAAATCAATTAATCTGTTGAAATAATCATTCAAAGAATAAGGCTCCAACCTTAACGAAAATGCTCTAATATTCTGGCAATACTCCCCATAAGATCCAAAAACCCTCATTCGGTAGGTGATTGAAAAGCGCATATATTGTGGATGTTTCTCTGTCATTTGAGACGGTGTACAGGATACTGAAGGTCACTGGATCTCACAGGGTATCGGTCGATATAATACGTTAAATTATATTTAGAAAAATCGACGTACAATTTGCCTTGATACTCCATAAAAAAAATCACTACAGCTAATAAATAAGACAAAAAATTTCTGCCTAACATAATGCTAAATTCATTTCGTTCGATGTTCAAATTTAATTTTTGAGTATTTCACCTAATGAAACAATTGAACTAGTAGATAATCTATTATACTAATCAAAAAGAGATGTAATATAATTATCAAAGAAGATATTTTAGAATGCCCAAATATTTTCACTAAACAAAATTATTTTCAACTTAAAAATGAAATATATAAATCTGAAATAGGTTTGATTATGGGAAATCCTAGTAGTCCTTTATTAAACGAAAAATTAATGGAAAATATTGAATCTAAATTCCCAAAATCCCCTTATGAAATATTTTTTATATTGGTATAAATAAGTAGACGATATTTTCGGTTGTTTCACATAGACAGACTATTAATAAAATTCTTTTTGTTCATCCACGAAATACATCCTTCAATATTATTCACCATGGCAACAAAATATAATAACTCTCTTAATTTTCATGATTAACAGTTACCACAATCAATAATTCTCATGAATTTTCAATATTTCATAAGCCAACATATACTGTACTATTTTTTAAACAATAAATCAAATCATCCTATAAACCAAAAATTATCAGCATTTAATTGTATGATCCACAGATTAATCAACATAACGATGAATCGAGAAAATTATATTTCTGAACTTAACATCAATAAACAAATTAGTTATTAATAATGACTATGATCCTACGTCGATAGACAAATTGTTGATAAATAAAAATAATAAAATAGCTTTAAATATGGTATATCCCAATATAGAAGAAAATTTTAAATACATTTCCTTAAAATACACTAAAGGTGAGAAAATTGCTACATACCTCAAAAATGAATATGATTTAAGAACTTCATTCAAAACCTATTCAAACCTGAGTAAATTCATTAACAATAATAAAGACAGTACACATAAAGAAGATAAATCGGGGGTTTATAAGTTAACCTGCGATGATTGCCCGAAAGTTTACGTAGGACAGACTGGAAGAACTTTCGGACCTAGAATTTGCGAACATTTGAAGAGTTTCCACAATAACAAAAGTAATTTCACATATTCGAACCATTTGTTAGAAAAAGATCAACCTTTGAACCATAATTTTGAAATTTTACATATAGAAAGTAAAAGAGATAAATAAATATAACAAGAATGGAATACTACATAGCGAACAATTAGACCTAAATAATTCATCCCTGTTAAACATATTCAGATAAACTAGAATTTACAGAGACCTCCATTTTTGGGTTTTAGTGATCAATAAAAATGTTTCTACCCACTCTAATATAAATAGAAACTGATTTCGAAAACAAATTTAGTTATTTAAAATGTAAGATACCACCTACCTGTAGATGCTACTGTGATAGCGAAACAATTGTTGTATTATAATAACAATTAAAATTTGTGAAAATCAGAATAACCCTATTTAATATGGATTTTCATCAAGTGAAGACTGATTAAATTAAATTTTTGCCTTCATTTGTACAAAGTATGTGCCTTACTAGGCCTTTACGATTAGTTGAACCCCATTTTGTTGCGCTAATACCACCAATCACAAAATAAAATTTAACTAAATATTGTGCTCTATGTTACGAGAAAAATTTCGTAAGGAGTTACGATGCTGTTGTTCTGATTGCAGACTTTGTCCTGCTCCATACTTTAAAATCTACTGTGGCATATAATGAAAATTATTTTAACAAATTCCATCTGTTGGTAAACAGATGTTACTTATTTAAATATCTCAAAAATTTTGGATTTACATCTATGTAAATCTAAAATTTTTGAGATTTACATAGACCGTGTATTTATTTTGATCACAAGTAATTTTTGTAAGGACTGGTCTCCACCTTGATTTCACCCTGAAAGTTTTTTTCTTGGACGAAATTTGTAGTGCATTATGATGGCCGTTTTTGGGACGTCTTCTGCAGTCACTGGGTTCTGATTGTAAGTTCCTAGTAGGTTCAAGGTGGAGTAGATCTTTTTTTCTCTGTAAGATGTGTCACACTGGATATCGGCCTAGGACACTGTGATTGTAGGGCCCATGATAATCTCCGCGTGGTATTCAAGCTTCCTCGAAGCTATATGTATGGTTTCGAATGCCATCTTGGCGTCTTGAATTTCTCTGGTGCCAGACGTCGTTGTCTACAGGCGATGACTGATCCATCTGTCATTTCTTTATGATGCTTTTGTCTTCTACCTAATGGATTGAGTCCACTTTCTGGTTTAGTCATCTCAGGTAATTCCGAAATGATGTCATAGTACTTAGGTGATCCTGTAATTGTTTTAACGACTAGAATATTTGGTTATCTTCACCCAGGGAGTGAGTTGACATGTTCCGTATAAGAAATGCAAGTTCTCTACATCTATCAACAAGTTGTTGAAACTGAGAAGATCGGTTCCGATGATGGGTTTCGTGACATCAGCTAATCAGCTGCATAATCCATGCAAATGCACTTTGTAATCCCAAGTTCAGTGAGATAGTGATGGTGCTACATATGTTGTCGACAGTTTCTGGGTTCTCAAAGTTGAGATTACAAAAGTTCCATCAGTTGTCAGTTGGATGATGAATTGGGCTGGGCCTCTGGTCGCATGCAAATGATGGAATCTTGAGTATTTCATAACTTCTCAGTACGTGGACTTGGTGGTAGCAGTGGATTTTTGTTCTTTAGATGTCTGAGAAGTAGAGGAGTTACCTGCTTTCAATTCATAATTCTGTCAGTCCCTCTGAGTATATTTATTTCGATTGCGAGTAATTTTTGTTATGGACTGGCCTCCATGGTTCTACAAAGAATGTTTGTGTTCCTGAGCTATTCCTTTACATGACCAATAAAAGAACTTTTCAAAACTCTAGTTGAAGTTTTGTAGTTTCAATGAGCAAAAAACAGACTATTCAAAATGTTCTCTATATTAGAAATGTTTTTCCATTATTTGAACTTCTGTTTTAGGTCGCATTGCCCCAGATGAAGAAATTGATGAAATTGCTGGAAAGACTACAGAAGAAATTAGTGAAATGATAGCTGAGAGGGAAGCAAAGGCCAGAGCTACCATACTTGAAATGGTTGGAGATCTTCCAGATGCTGACATGGCACCACCTGAAAATGTTTTATTCGTCTGTAAACTCAATCCAGTTACTTCTGATGATGATCTAGAAATTATTTTTAGTCGTTTCGGGAAAATTAAATCTTGTGAGGTTATAAGGGATCACAAAACCGGAGATTCTTTGCAGTATGCTTTTATTGAGTTTGAAGACAAAAAGTCTTGCGAAGATGCTTATTTCAAAATGGACAATGTACTTATTGATGATAGAAGAATACATGTGGATTTCAGTCAGTCGGTCTCCAAAGTTAAATGGATGGGTAAGGGGAGAGGTGTTAAGCATTTTCCTGAAAATGGGACTAAAAAGAAAAATAATGATATTAATAGAACAGACAATGATAAACAGTCACGTAAGTACTCTAAGAATGAACAAAGAAAGTTCCCTACAGTGAAGTACGATAGCCATAGAAGGTATTACAGCAAAGATAGAAGTCGTTCACCTAGAAACATGAAGCAGAAATCTTATAGGCAAAGTAGCTCAGTTTCACCTACATCAAGAAAATTTGAGAGGAGGAAAAGTAGATCTTCATCACCCCAGTACAAGAAATCGAATAAAAAAGTGAAAAGTAGTAAATCCAGCAGTAAGGTTAGTAGATCTCCATCCCCAAAGTACAAAAGAACTAAACTTAAAAGTAGATCTGAAAGTAAATCTCCATCGCCTAAATACAAAAAAGCTAAAAACAGGAAAAGCAGATCAAAAAGTAGGTCAATATCTCCTGAATATAGAAAAGTCAAAAATAAGAAGAGGAGTTCGGACAGAAGACAACGAGAATCATTATCTCCTGAAAGAAAAAAGTCTAAATATAGAACAAATAAATCAGAGAGTAGATCTCCTACTCCCAAACATAAGCAAATTAAAGATAGGAGAAGGAGTAAATCATTATCACCCGATTATAAAAAGAGTAAAAGTGTAAAAAGTAGATCAGATAGTAAGAGAAAAAGATCTGTTTCTCCCGAATACAAGAGAAATAAAAGCAGAAGAAGTAGATCAGACAGTGCAGACAATATATCGCCAGCACTCAAACATAAGAAAATGAAAAGCAGTAGAAGAAGTGAATCGCCATCCCCTGATTACAGAAAAACTAAAAGTAGAAAGAACAGATCTGTTTCTACTGAATCCGAGGGAAATAAAAGCAGAAAAAACAAGTCAAAGAGTGCAAAAAATAAATCTTCAGCACTAGATAAGAAAATGAAAAGTGGTAGAAGAAGTGAATCACTTGATTCATCATCGCCTGATTACAAAAAAACTAGAAGAATGAAGAACAGATCTGTTTCTACTGAAAACGAGAGATATAAAAGCAGAAGAAGTACATCAGAGAGTACAGAGGACAGATCTTCAGCACTCAAACATAAGAAGGTGAAAAGCAGTAGAAGAAGTGAATCATCATCACCGGATTACACAAAAACTAAAAGTAGAAGAAGCAGATCTGTTTCTGCTGAATATTCGAGAAATAAAAGCAGAAAAAGTAAATCACCATCGTCCGACTACAAAAAAATTAAAACTGAAAAAATTAGATCAGAATATAGAAGAGATAGATCTATATCTCCTAAATATGAAAAGAGTAAAAATAGAAATAGATTAAGTAATGTGGATCATGCATCAAATAAATATAAGAAAGCTAGAGACAAAGAGAGTATGTCAAGAAGCGAAAGTGGTAGATCCCAAACACCTGAACTCAAGAAATCTAAGAGCAAACAATGTAGATCGGCCCATAAATACAAGAGGACTTGAGAAGGTAGTTCACAAAATCAGTCACCTGAATATAAAAAATTGAAAAAAATACATACAAATAGTCTGAATACAAATACAAATCTAAAAAAAGAAGATCGTCCTTGTCAGAGTTTGAAACAGAAAAGCACATTGAACCATCTGAAGGAAGAAATGAACTTCTATTATTCCCTTCTTATTATTAATAGTAGTAAGTTATTTTTTTAACTGTGAAATATTCATATATTAAACATCAAGTTCATTATCAATGGTCTGTTTATGAATAATTTGTCAGAACTTTTTCTGGTTAATTTTTCCTAGTCATTCCTTTTTATGGGTTCTATATAGTTCTCTTATAATATTATCAAATATACGAGTACAGCCCCAGAAGCATCTGAGCCAACAAAATTCACCATATATGTATATAATATTTAAGCCTCAAATTCTCAATGTTTATGTTTGTGCTAACGTAGATGGGATTATTTTATCAAAATTTGCCAGAAACAAATGGAATTCAGTACAGTCAGCCAAATTGATGGTGATCTAATAGAATTTTGAATCAATAAAAGTTCTCCAAACGTTTTTAAAGAAAAAACGTACTCTTCTTAGTAGAAAGTAGTATCATATTTATTTTTCACAATAATTATTACAAGTCATTTTTCATTCATTTTTCAATGTGATTACAAAATATAACATAACATAAATATTCTTCTCTTTAAGCACCTAGATGTGTAACACCTTTATGTGTAATCATTTTCGAGAAAAAAATTATGTAATGTATTGAATTGTATCAGTCCTTACTTGGTGAAAATCCATATTAAATAATATTGAAATAAGGTTATTCTGAATTTGAAAATCAAAACAGATTTAATCTGTTGTCTTCTACAATTTTAATTTCAAAAAATTCTTTGAAGAAACTTTAAGAATTAAATTAAGGTCAAAGAATTTTTTGAAATTAAAATTGTAGAAGACAACAGATTAAATCTGTTTTGATTTTCAAATTTTGTAATAATCCTTCTATCAAGTAAAAAACCGTTCCTTCTTATTTTATTTTATATATAATATATAATTATATTAGGTTTTTTAAATAAAGAAATTCATTATGCAGTGTTGAACGGTTTTAACTGAGGCCAAGTGCCTTATAAGCTTTGTATGATTTTCTGTGAACTTGGAACATAAGTACCTTGGATATATAAAGGTGTTTACTTATATATCTGTTGAGGACCGTGTATTCCTAAGATTCACTGAGTAAGTCTATACATTGTTTAATTGATTTTATTATTTTTTATATGTAAAGTTGAACTGATCTTATCGTAACTTTAATTATTTCTTGAGAATGTGCTACATGTTTTGAGATTTTTTGAAGTAATTTATTTAAATATATTGAATATTTCAAATAAATTAGTTTTTGAGAAGTTCTTGAAATTATGTTTTATATTTTTGAGAAAGAGTTATTTTTCATTCATATGGGATCGGAAAACAATACATTTTGTAACAAACAGGGCTTCGTAAGTTTGTCTGAAGAGTTCATTACGCATGCCTGGAACGAAACAAAAAATGTTTGCTTATTCATATTTTAATTTCAATTGACAGTTTATATTCGTTGGTTTTTCTTAATTCCGTTTGATATTGTATGATGAATTTTGACGTCTATTAAATATGAGCAGTGCTTATAAAGACATTAATTTAATTCTTAAAGTTTCTTCAAAGAATTTTTTGAAATTAAAATTGTAGAAGACAACAGATTAAATCTGTTTTGATTTTCAAATTTTGTAATAATCCTTCTATCAAATAAAAAAAACCGTTCCTTCTTATTTTAAGGTTATTCTGATTTTCACAAATTTTGTGAAAATCAGAATAACCTTATTTCAATATTATTTAATTATGTAAAGTATTCTTACAAAGCCAGTGATAAAGTAACAGATGTCTACTAAATTATTTGAATATTGGGTGGAGTAGCCTGTTACTTTGTGATTATTTTGAATATGGAATAAATTACTTTTTTCTACTTTTTTATTATTTAGGATCAGGTGACCGGAGTTCTCTAGTTTTACTTCATTTTCAAACTAGTGTATAACAAATTGTATTTCAAAGGTATTTATATATTTAAGGAAGGTATCAGTTTGTGTATAACCTCGAAAAATGGAGAATACCAAAGGTACGTTAGCTTTTTTGATAGTTCTACTTTCTTGTCTTTTGGTTCCAGTTAGTATTTTAAGATTATCTAATTCTGGGAAAACATGACTTGTTTAGCAAAATTTCAGATATCTTTTCATGCTTAAATGATGATTGATGTTTTTTGAATTTTTTTTTCTCAAAATTCTTATGGTTTGTCCTACATATATACAACCGCCTTAATAACAACTTATATTATTCCTCAATTATTAAACCAGTTGTTATTGTCTTTAGCATTAAAAAACGAGTTGGGAATTTTATAGGAAGGTGTGAAAATCATTTTTATGTTGTTGAAATTATTTGAGCTATCTTTTGTAAAAAAAAGGTTGAAAATGTGTTGGTTTTACAAATTTTATGTGATTGTTTTCTGTTTTGGAGGTAGGGTATATTTGTTTTAGAATTGATGTTTTTTTTTCTTGTTTAAAAGAGAATTTATAATCAAATGAATTATTATATAATTATAAATTATTAATGAGGATCTTTGTTTCGAAATGATTATTTCGAATTGTTCTTTCATAAACAAAACGAAAAATAACTCACTCTAAAACAAATATATTTCACTTGAAAACAGTTTCTTGTGAAATTGGTCCCAAAATATATACATTTTTTTGTACTGTTTTCAGTTTTGGAAATGTGATATATTTGTTTTAGAATGAGTTATTTTTTAATTTTGTTTATGAGAGAACAATTCGATATAAGCATTTCGAAACAGTGATTTCAAATTCTCTCATAAACAAAATAAAACACCAATTCTTAAACAAATATAACCTACTTCCAAAATAGAAAATAATACAATATAATTCCTAAAACTTCCTCATTATCGATCAATTTTACAAAAGATAGCTCTAGTAATTTCAACAACTAACATTGAAATATCTTCCACACCCTCATATAAAATTTTCAATCTATATTTTAATGCTTAAGCCCAAAATAACCGGCCTAATAATTCAAGACATTATAATTTAAGTTCTCATGAGTGGAATTGGGTATATATAGGACAAACCGGGAGAACTCTTACAAAAAGGTTCAAAGAACATCAAGCATAATTTAAACAACAAAATTATAACTCTAATTTTGCGAAACAAGTCATGTTTGTCCATAATTGGATAACTTTAAAATACTACACCTTAACCTTAAAAACGTTTGAAGAATCTCATTTTCCGTTTGAAAATTTAATCAGATTACCAGCTCATGAATAAAATAATTCTATGAAAGTTTCCATATTGTCTTCGCCACTGGTAGAAATTAGTTTTATCTATCACCCAATAATTTGGCTTATCCAAAAACCCTCCTATACTGAATTTCATTTGTGTGGAACAAATTTTAAAGAAACTGTTACAAAAATACGGGTTTCTGTATTTTTGTAATTTCTAAGGGTTTTAATTCCTTAAGGTTGCATTTATATGTAGCTTGATCAGTTTTTTCATTATTTCGACCTCTGGAATCACATCCTAAAATAGATTAACATTAAATCCGGACGCCCTACGAGGGGCGTTCAATGTATTCTCGGTATAGGCATGAAAGAAAACTCAGAAAATTTTGGAAAAATTTAATTTTTCAATGTAGTTTGTTAGATCGAGAAATAAGCTTCTCTAGAACTCGTAAAAAATTTTCTTCTGGCTTCTCCTCAAAATAAGTATTAATTGCTACCTTCAGTTGTTCATCGTCAGAAAATCGCTTTCCACGAAGATATTTTTAGACATTTGGGAATAGGTAGTAGTCACTGGGGACCAAGTCTGGACTGTATGGAAGATGAGTAATTTCTTCGAAGCCACATTCCCGCACAGCAGCCTTCGCCTCGCGGGCCTTGTGAACCAGCGCGTTGTCGTGAAGCAGCAACAACCCCGCTGTGAATATTCTTCGCCCTTTTTCTTTAATTGCTTCTCTTAAATTACGCAAAGTGGTTGCGTATGATGCTGCAGTGATACTTTCACCCTTTTTAGTGTATTCTATCAATAAAATGCCTTTAGAATTCCAAAAGACCATTATATTTCCAGCGGATAGATAAACTTGTTTGGGGGCTGTACAGCCTTTTCCATCCATTGCATGGGCTTTTGTTTGCTCTTAGGGTCATAGTCATGAACCCACGTCTCATCCCCAGCAAGCAACCGGTTGAAAATAGTCGATGGGTCTTCTCCACAGAGCTCTAAAAACTCCTTACAGCACTCGACTCGCACTTGCTTCTGAGGTGCGGTGAGCATTCTCGGTACTCATCTTACACTGACCTTTGAAAGGTTGGTCATGAAGGATAGCATGTATGGTACCCACGGATAAGTTTGTCATCCCTGCTAACATCTTGATTTTTATTCTGGAATCTTCAAGTACCAGCTTTTCCACTTTTTTCACATTTTCTTCGGTGGTACCGCTAACGGACCCGCCCGAGCGAGGGTCGTCTTTAATGCTTTCTCTGTTTTTTAATTCACTTGACCACTTTTGAACGGTGCATAACTACGGAAAACAATCTTGGTAAACAGCAGGACAACAACAGGAATTTCATAACGGTACTATTCTAGATTTTCTTCACCATTGTAGCATCAGTCATTCCGGTCGTCTTTCACTGAGGATACTTAGAAAACTAATGACCGTAAATTAGTGAAATTTTTTATGTATACCCTCAGATAATGCCATTAGTAAATGACATAATTAGATTACTTACATTATTAGCAAATCACTCCGATACCGAGAATACATTGAACACCCCCTCGTATAGGTTTTCGGTGTTATTATACTATTTTCAAAACTGAAAAACTATTTTTGAGCCAGAGGTGATGAAATACGCTAAGGTACCTTTGCGATATGATGTAAACTTTTGATTTTCTTTTTTAGACCAGTCCAGGACATTTTGACAATTCTGAAAGGGGCAATAAACTCGTGAGTAGTAGAATAATGTTCCATGAAAAAATTTACACAAAATGAGTAAGCCTTTGAAGGAAAGTTGAAAAAAGTAAGTTTTCTCTGAAGTATAATTAAGGAAACAAATTGTAACAGTCTCTAATAATAATAAGATTATAAAATAGAAATAAGGTAATGTTTACAATTCCTCATGACTGGCTCTATATGATTCGAAACTCGTACAATAATAAAATCCAATATACAGGGTGAAAAAAATATCCTCGGACAAACTTTTTTCATTTAACTTTATTAAACAAAAGGAATTAAACAAAACAACAATGAATAATATTAACATAAACCATTTGTAAAATATATTTAAGCGGTTTCGAAGTGGCTTCCTTTGGCGGCGAAATATAGCTTCAGACGCTTCTTGAAATTTGCGGCAATGGGTCGCAGCTCTTGGGGCGTTAATCGATCCCATTCCTAGCGCAGGGATTGCTTCAGCGACTCTAAACTTTTGTGGTGCTTAGCACGCGCTCTGAGCTCCAAAATCGACCACACGCTGTAGTTCATTGGGTTGAGATCCGGCGAGTAGGGCGACCATTCTGCAGATGTGATGAAACATACTCAGAATTGTACAAGTTAAAATATGAGCAGAGCTCTCTAATAACATTAAAGTACCATTGTCATCATTGTTGTCCCGGGTTTCTGCTCAAGTTTTGACACCCCAGCAGACCTACGAAAAGCTGAAAGAGAAAAAAAGGAGTTTTGGAGAAAGGATTATAGAGCACTCTGCGCCAGCACAACTAGGTGAGAGACCCCCACAAGTCACCTCTCCCACACCAAAGAGGATCGCCGTAGCGATCCCACCACTCAATCATTTGAGCAGAGTGTCTATGGATTATGAAAGACTGAAGCAACAAAACAACACAAATAACAGCTTGTCAGCATGGACCTCCCGCTACACAGGATCGCTGTTGCTGTTCGCCGCCAAAAGCGAGGCTCCGAAGCATCATAGGATTGGGCCTTAGGATCAAAAGGGCGCCAGAGTTTGGGGGAGAGCAGAGCGTATCTTAAAGGACCCTCAAGCCTTGTCGAAACGTCGTAGTCTCCCTTTTTTTCTCCAGCGGACCACTTCCGAACCCGCAGCGGAAAAAGATAAGCTTAAGGATCCACGAATGGGACCGGAGTTAGGGAAGAGCGCAGCGAATATCCCAAGGTCCCACACTTGTTCAAAACGTCGTAGTCTCCCTTTGTCCTCCAACGGACCAATCAGGACCCCGCAGCAGGAACTTCAGGAACTAAAAATGGAACCAAATTTGGGGGCGAGCAGAGCGAATCTCCCAAACCCCCCAGCTTGTTCGAAACGTCGTAGTCCCCCCTTGTCATTCAGCAACCATTTAAGATCCTTCAGCGGGCTAAGAGGACGAAGGTTGGAAACCCACGCTAAGGACTAGCGGGGATCGCCTTCGCCAATAAAAGGAAGAACAGAACTCTAATCGATCGCAGGGTCGCAGATTCTGGTCGTCAATCAGAGCCAGCTTCCCCGTACGATTCCAAGTCCTGCGGCAGGAAAAGGAAGGATTGGGACAACATGATGGAAAGGTATTATGCAAGAAAGAAACAAAGAAAGGAAATTAGGATTGCGAGTCTCTGCTTTAGGCATCATAACCATATCCTCCATCTCATAAAAGAAACTAGGACACTCGTTGACAAGCTCCCCCACCACGACAAGGTACAGAGACAGGGGGGGAGTGTGATGAAACACGGAAAATGAGTCTTACACCATTCTTGTGGCATTGTCGCCACAAAAGCCGGAGCGGAGTCCTGTTGAAAGGTCCAATGCGTGTCGCCGAAGTGGTGCTGGGCCCACGGAAGTACTAAGGCCTCGAGAATGTCGTAGCGGTAGACTTCTTGATTGATTTTGACCCCTTTATCTACCAAAACCAAGGGTGTTTGCCCCTGGCGCAAATTCTGCCCCAGACCATGACGGATTGCGGATTTTGACGATGTTCGACGATGGCCGACGTACCGGGAGCCTCTGCGGACCAGACTCTGTCGTTTTGGTGGTTGTGGTATCGTTCTACGGTGAAAAGCTTCTCGTCTGTGAAGAGAATGCGCACCCATTGCTGACCGGCATCGAGACGAAGGAGTTGGCGGCACCTTTGGAGTCGTACGCGCTTGTTTTCATCCGTGAGGAGTTGAACTTTTTGGAGCTTGTATGACTTGAGGTTGAGCTCCTTTGTGGACATTTAACGAACGGATTCACGGTTGATACCGGTCTCACGGGCTAATTTCCTCATGGAGACTCTCGGATTTCGATTGACACGCTTCTTGACGATGTTGCGATTGATAGGCGTATTGACAGTGCGTTTTCTCCCACTTCCTGGACGACGACCATCATGGCCAAGCTCCTTGAAACAATTTCGCATTGATGCTTACCTTGACGAAACAGCTCCAAAATTGCACTACGTTTGTTTGACATTCTAACACTCTGCAAAATTAAGTAATATCAAACTAAATATTCACATATTAGAAAAAGAAAGTGCAGCGAATCTAATAGAATAAAAATAATTTGGCTGCGCTAAAATACTTTTGTTCCAGAACACAGTAAAATTTGTCCGAAGTTTTTCTTGTCATCCTGTATATAATAAAGAATGTAAGAGAATACTACAGAATTTTATTCATAGAAAGCTTGAATATTGTTAGAAGAGCTAAATATAGCCGATATAAATGTAATAAGCCACCTCTTTGTGGGAGGTGGAAGGTGGTTGGATGGAAAATATTACTAGATTGACCTAATTACGAATGGGGTGCGAACCAATCCTAGCCGAGCGATCAAAGGAAGGGAATGGCCTTCGCGAAAATGAAAGGTCTTTGATGTTAATAAATTTTCTCTGTGATAATGAAAATGGTAATGAAACTCAATTATAGATTTTAAGAACTATAATGATAAAATGTGCCAAAATACAACAATTTTATCAATCCTAAATTCAATAAAATTTAAATAAAAATGAATAATTGAGGAGAGGGCGATGCGGATCCCTCAAGCACTACGAATCATATATATAATTTAGACAATTTCAACCTGAATAATATACCAAAATTTTCAGTTTCCCTAGACTCCAAGACCATAGATTTAAAACAAAACTGGGCACACGGGATTTTCGACGAGAAACGACCTATTTAACATGAACAATAAACAATAACGAACGACAACCGGTGTTCTTTAATTCCTTGGTCCCGGAACTATATTCAATTTCTCTAATTCTTCTGACTCAAATCTTAGACTTCAAAAAAAATTACTAATATCACTCAATATAATTATAATAATGCTAAATTCTGAGACCAATTCCAGCCTTGCACCACGATCTTTCTCGACGATCTTACTAGTTTTTCCGATGTGTCAAGACTCCCTTACAAACTCTCATTTGGGCCTTTTAATACCTACCATGCGTCGGTTTTCTCCTTCCAAATTTTTGATCTGTTCACCCGCCAAAATTGCAACTTAGCACTTCTCAAAATTTCAGCTCTTTGTCGAGCCACACTTGTTAATTTCGACGTCAGCGTGTTTCTTTGGAAATTTCCGTTCCTGCACTCATCTGAAGGAATATGTTTATGTTTCGTACAATCAGCTCTTATGAACTTTTTAATGTGTAGTTTGTTATTATAATATATAGGTCAGAGTAAAATTCCTTTAGAAGCCGCCGTGCGGGCGTGCCTCGAAAGCAAATTCCTAAGTATAGCATTAAGTGGTCTGGAGATTAGTATACACAAATTAATTCTGGGGATTGAATTTGCTTTTGTCCAATGAATTAATCCCTGCATCATTAAAGCCCTGTCATGAATTCTAAACCTTGTTGGTTTATCACATAAAGAATGGAAGTTCTTAAAGAGCCAAATGCAAAAGTGAAACTTTTAATTTTTCAAACGCCTTCGTGGCAATTTGGCCCTACTGCTGCGTGGTCATTATTTTGTCCTATTGTCTTTATTTCGCAAATTCTTAGTCATATAAGGGGTGGACCATATAAAATTTGCATTTTTCATCGGCTGTAAATAAAAACTAGTGAATATATTTGTTCAAAGTTATGAGTATAATAGTATAATAGGTATCTTCGGCCATTCGATGATCATTAGTCCATTGAGCGAAGTGGAAACGTATCCGATGGTCACGAGGCTTCACTTCTTGCACTAATTGAACTTTTTAAGCCTTCATAACGAGGTCTTTATGCAAAATTCTCCTCAGGGAAGTGCGAGAAATGAACGGTTTTTGAGCATGATGACGAGCTGATGTTGATGAAAGTTCAGTCACATTTTGGTCTCCAGCAGCAATGTTTTCAAGTGTGCTCACTGGACGAGAATATGAAAGAATTCTTTTATCATTGCATTTCCATTGAATTTTCCACGTAAATCTCTAACAATTTTGATAGAAGATTCACTCATTTGGAAATGAGTTTTTAATATTTCTAAGTTTTGCTCCAGCGTAAATCATCCCACTTCGTTAATGTCAAATATTGAACTAACTTTATGTCAAAACACGAATGTTGGAAGTATTGTCGGACTCGAAATAACCACTACTATTGGGGATTTTTTTTTAAGTGATAGAACTTTAAATTGAAAAAAACCCATTTAAATTAAGATTGAAGACAAATTTTTTTTTAATTTGAGAGATAATTTTATGACATTATGTTTTGAATATAATTTCCGAGTTATGTTGGCATCCAAAGCGTCTATTGTTTCTGGTTTATCAGCATAAACCAATGACTTGACATAACGCCAAAGAAAATAATCCAGTGGAATTATGTCGCATGGTCTTGGAGGCCAATTAAGTGGACCATTTCTCGAAATAATGTTATCGCCAAATGTTTCTTTCAATAAATCAATTGTCAAGCAGCATTAGGTGTAGCACCATATTTGGAACCAAAACACTTCTGGGTAGATACCATTCAAATTTTGAAACAAATATCATCGATCTGTAACGAGCACCATTTACTGTAACATTAGCTCCAGCGTCGTTTTTAAAGAAATATGGACTGATGATGCTTTCCAGCGTATAAAACACACCATACAGTGCATTTTTCAGAATACAATGGAACCTGCAGAACTTCTTGAGGATTATTTTCACTCCAATTTTGCTTGTTTACATAGCCGTTCAAGCAGAAATGAGCTTCATCACTAAACACAATTTCACGATAAAAAATGGATCAACTTCAAGCTGTTCTAGGGCCCAATCAGCAAACAATTTTCCATGTGGTGGATGCACAAAGTCCAACTTGTTGTGAACGTCGACGAATAGCCAAATTTGGATCATCATCAACACTATCACTTACAGCAGCGGTATTTTCTTCTGTACGTACAGTTCTTTGGCTTGTTGTTGCATCGAGTAGAGAAAATGTTGTCCGAAATCTATCGATAGTTCGACGAATAAGCTGCTCTGATGGACGATTATGTAAACCATAAATTTCACGAAGTGCTCTATAAGTTTGGCGAATCGAAAACTGATTTTGAAAATAAATTTCAACAATTTATAAACTTTGTTGCACGGTGAGTCTTTCCATGGTAATTTGTCAATGCTTACTGAACAGAAATGTCAAAACAACATGACTTTTACCTTCTGTCAAAACACAGTTATTCCTATCGAAAGTTCTATCACTCTAAAAAAAACACCCGATACTTCGAAATGCAACCTCTATATGGCCCACTCTTGATATTCACTAACATTAGACTTACTGATGAAGAGTTTGTAGTCAAAGTCTGTGGTAAATTTGTAATCAAGATAATATTCGAGATACATGTATTAAGTACTGTTAAAATAGGAAGATTCCAGCAGGTATTGGAATATTTCAATTATCTTCAGTTATGTGTTGTTTGGAGATATTATGAGGTAATTTTCGAAAATGCTGAACAGCCGCGTTCTTCCGAACACCAAGGAAACTTTTCTAATAGGTCATAGAGGTATAGTCCGTCTAGAAAGTATCCGGAATTTATTATTTTTCATAATTTTAATATACTTCTTTTTTGTAACATTCTAAGACACAAGTAATGTATGAAATTGGTTATGCATGTAGTCGGCTATGGCCTAAGTCGCATGGCAACACTATTTGTCAAATATTGTTGATGGTCAACAGGTACACAATTTATGAAATAATGTGACAACTAGAAAAAAGAAAACAGGTAGAATATTTGTATAGGAAAGGTTTTCGAAACGTTAAAAAATTAGTGCAATTGACTGAACTGGAAAAAAGTGCTGTATATGAGTCAATAAAGAGGATAAAAATGGCATGGATATGAGGGATAGACCAGTTTCAGGAAGACCGCGTAAGATTAAAAGAAACAATTTAAACGCTTTATTGGCCTTAGGACGACACAATCCGTGCCTGGAGTTTCGAAAACAGATTTGGAAATCAACGAAATATAAAAGTATGTCACTGAAAAGACAAGGCTACATATCAAGGAAACCAAAAATAATCCCTATAATGACACCTTCACAAAAGGAACCAGGGATAGAATTTTGTCAACGTTTTCAAGAAGATAATTTTAATAATGTCTTTATATCTGATATTGAATTGAATCAGTCCTTACTTGGTGAAAATTCATATTAAATAATATTTAAATAAAAAATTTTTTGAATAGCAAAACAGATTTAATCTGTTGATCTTCTACAATTTTAATTTCAAAAAATTTACTTAAGAAACTTTAAGAATTAAATTAATGTCTTAATAGGCACTGCTCATATTTAATAGACGTATAAAATCGAAATTCATCATACAATATCATATGGAATTAAGAAAAACCAACGAAAATAAATTGTAAATTTAAAATTAAAAAATAAATAAACAAACATTTTTTTGTTTCGTTCCAGGCATGCGTACTGAACTCTTCAGACAAACGTACGAAGCCCTGTTTGTTACAAAATGTATTGTTTTCTGATCCTATATTTATGAAAAATAACTCTTTCTCAAAAATAAAAAACATAATTTTAAGAACTTCTCAAAAACTAATTTATTTGAAATATTCAATATATTTAAATAAATTACTTAAAAAAATCTCAAAACATGTAGCACATCCTCAAAAAATAATCAAAATTACGATAAGATCAGTTCAACTTTACATATAAAAAAATAATAAAATATCTGTTTTGATATTCAAATTTTGTAATAATCCTTCTATCAAGTAAAAAACCGTTTCTTATTATTTTATTATATTTAAATAAGGTTATTCTGATTTTCCCAAATTTTTATTGTTATGTTTACAACAATGCTACTGTGATAGCGAAACGATTGTTGTAAACATAACAATAAAAATTTGTGAAAATCAGAATAACCTTATTTAAATATTATTTTATATCTGATGAAAGTTGTTTCCATCCTGGCGGAAATCACTCAAAAATCCTATCAAAACAACCTGTTGCCGTTCAAATTTCCCACCAAAATAATGATTTGGGGAACTATACTCCAGCGTGTATAGTTGATGGTACCATTAATAGTGAAAAGTATTGTGGCATTCTAAACGTTTTCAGCAGGATAATGCAGGATGCCAGCCATACTTCGGCCTATATTCAAGCTTGGATTCACCAAGTGACAACCATTTCATGGCCAACAGCTTCACCAGATCTTAGTCCCATTGAAAACATATGGGGACTTATGAAGATTGAAGTTGAACGAGCAGCGCCACGAAATAAAGATGAATTAATTCAGTCAGTTGTACAGTCCTGGACTATCATCACCGAAATTATGGAGCTGATCTAGTTTCGGGTATACCTCGATGTTTAGTCAAGTTTTTATAGTTGAATGGAGGTTGTATAAGTGAA
Source organism: Megalocaria dilatata (assembly GCA_034642435.1). Lineage (NCBI taxonomy): Eukaryota > Metazoa > Arthropoda > Insecta > Coleoptera > Coccinellidae > Megalocaria > Megalocaria dilatata. The sequence continues at coordinate 42,563,183 of CM067859.1, read as the reverse complement.
TAAGATGAATATTTTGTTTTAATTTTCTAATTCAAGAATTAAAAATTTATACTAAATAATTACAATTGAGCTTCGTTTTTTCCGGATACTTTCTAGACGGACTATATTATTATTTTTCATTGAACTTACAATTTCTTGATTGTTTCCATACTCACCTGACCAAATCAATATGTAACAATTGTCGTTGAAAAATAAAAATAAGCGGAAATAAAGTGTTTTACTTCAAATCATGAACTTACCATTTTAGGAGAAAAAGTCGAGACACACAAAAGTTACGTATTGAATTTTTTTTTTCAAATCTATTTTTGAACTGGAAAGTCTTGAGACATCAAAAAGTTTTGATGCAGAAAATTGTGAGGGTTGATTTTCTTATCCCCTTGTAATAATATTAATTATGACATTGAAAAAGTGTTAGCGATCTGCCAAATTTCATTCTTCTAAATTGTTCCACAGAGGAGATACTTTATAAAAAAATTAATTTTTCACCCGATTTCGGAACTCAGTAACTTGGAAAAATCATCATTAATTTTTCCTAAAGAAGTATATCCTATAATTTCTCGCATAAATTTAGAAACATCCTGTTTACTAAATGGTTCTTATTCAGTTAAACATTATAATAAGTAAAACTTTATGCCACCACATGAGCTTTATTCAGGTAGGAAACAATGAAATTACGAAAATGTGATGTAAAAATAATTGTAATATTATAAACTTTGAGGTAGGTTCATTTCTTTTGTCAGAATTACAACCGTCTGTTCCACACAAGCATACCGACAGATACGAATCACGGTCACTGTGAGTTTCACATTTATCTTTGAATTTATGGAAGTAATTGCAACTTCGGATTACAGCTTCCCTCTTCTTCTTCGTAAAGTATACTGTAACAACAATAGGATATTATATAAATTATTACAAGAAGGTACCAAGAATCGATCATATAAAAATCCCACTTAAGGGCACTTAGTTGAAGTAACTGTCTTATATAACCACACGGAGTTTGAATGTCATCTGTTATTTAGTTTGTTTACTTTGTTCCAATTTGTCAGTTCATGCCAATTATGATTTGGACCTGGAGGTCCGGGTTCCAATCCTGTTCAGGTGGAAAAGAAATTTTCTAGTTGGACGGGTGTCTGCCACCATTTCACTGTTGGGTCAAAAATTAACAGTGCTGTGGCGCAAGATCGCAGTAACAAAGCCTACCCAGAACACAACTGAACTCCTAACTCGCACAAGCTGAAAAAGCTTCTGAGGGATCTTCACAGAAGATCTAGGAGTATCAGGATAATAATAATAAGAAAAAAAAACGCATTGCTGCGCGACTACTGTTGAAAAACATGAGTTATATTGTGAAAGAATTGCTTGGTATGTAGAGATACTTTTTTGAATTTTTCCTAAGTAATTGATTAACGTCAATCAGTAATGCAAATTCTAGGATGAGCATACTTCAATGGGGATTAAAAGAGATATATTAGACTTAAATGGTTTATTTACAGCCTAAATACATATATAACAGGGGAGAATTTTGAGTTGTTTATCCAAATTGAGGGAGTTATATCGGTGTAGTTTTGGACTTGTTGCGGTGAAAACACTATCTTGTTCGTAGAGGAGTAGATCTAACATCCTTTTAAACGGTGTGTACTTTCTACAAACAAATAACGTAGATAACACATTAACTTCCAGGCATTTTAATGCGTTACGGTGTTATCACGAGAGGGTATTCCTTAAGAAGTTGAAGCGAATACGAATGGAGAGAGAGACAATATGAACATTTGGTCGAAGCACAAAGAGAGGGACTGTGTGCGTGTTTCTAGGGCCGAGTGCCAACTATATACTGTTGATGTGTATTCACCGACTACTAAAATGGATACTAGTAAGATGCTTAGTGTGGGCCTAAGAAGAGGCTGAACTCGAGGGCAGGTAGCACTCTTCCCCGAATCTCGATATGGCGTTGATCTAAATGCGTTTCTGGGTTAAGTTTTTGAGGGTTCTACGAAAAAAATTAAGGACAAATATTTTCGATCTTAAGCTAGCGTATAGGTCTGAATTCTTGCCAAATACCTTACTATGTTCAATTTCGGAGAAATCGAATAGAATACATTGTGAAAGAATTTCTGACCGAAAACTCAACAAATCTTACAATACAATGATCGTATTCACCTGCTATTATTTGGGCCGTCTTTTTTTATCTCTAGAACTCAAATTATTACTTCGAGGCACCAGTTTTTAGTAGATAGAAGAAAAAAGGGAATTCGCGTTGAGTAAAGGAGTCATTTTTTGAAAATGCTTAAAAAAATGTTTTGAAGATTGGATTATTCATTGCAGGCTCGTGAGTAAAAGAAGTGGGTGTTCTGCATCCACATTAGAAGGTACCAACTCATTTTAATAGAGAGAGTATTCAGAGTGAGCAGATATTCAGCTGCAGGGGACTATTTCAACCCCTTTTAAAATAATAAGATACAATTTCTTTTGTTTTTCCTAATCTTCATGATTGAGACTGCTGAAGATTTGTTGTGAATAAAGGTTTTCTAGCATTGTTACGGATTAAACCGGACGAATTATATCTAAAGAAAAAAACAAAAATAAAAATAACCAGCCTGTAAATTTACTTGCCCCAGATTTGAGAGAAAAAGTACTAACATTTATTTTTTATGAAAAAAAAATTTGAATATCAAAACAAATTAAAATATGTTTATCTTCTACAATTTTAATTTCAAAAAAATTTTTTATTCAAAAAACTTTTAGAATTAAATTAATGTCTAAAACAAGCACCGCTTACATTTAATAGACGTATATAATCAAAACTCAATATATAATGTCAAATGGAATAAATAAACCAACAGATATACGAAAGTCATTAAAATTAATAAATAAATATTTAAAGGAGACAAAATTTTGTTTCTGGTCTTACCTTTAAGAACACCAATTGCCTTTTAAAAACATGAACACACTTAAAGGACTTCTCAAAGAATATAATTTATTTGAAATATTTAATATATTTAAATATTCGAATAAGTTAATTCAGAAATCTCTCAAAACATGCACTATATCTTCAAAAAACAAATATAATTCTAAGCAATCCTTTCTTCGGTCCTGAATAATATTCCAAATATCAAAATCAAAAATCTAACCTATATCAAATGTCTATTAAATGTAAGCGGTGCTTGTTTTAGACATTAATTTAATTCTAAAAGTTTTTTGAATAAAACATTTTTTTGAAATTAAAATTGTAAAAGATAAACATATTTTTATTTGTTTTGATATTCAAATTTTGTTATATTTCTACTATCAAGTAAAAGGCCTTTCTATTTTATTTTATTTTTTATGATTTATTAAAATTCTTCTCGATTTCTTGGATGCAAACTTATCAATAACTTTTTCAATGAAATTTTGTATTTTTCTTATCATCTTGCTTTCTTTAGACAACATAGAGAGAGCATTTAATATTTAATCTTCACGCATAGAGTTTCTGAAAAAAGTTTTTATTCATTAATAAGGAGTATGAGCTATGAGAATAGAAAGTTCTAGAAATCGATACAGTGTAACATACTGTATAACAATTCTATACTCGAACAAACTCGACAGGGTTTTGTAGATCACAGAGGCAAATTGCAGACATGCGCACGTTTCAATCTGATTGGTTTTCGTCAGTGCAATGTATGCTGGAGAATCCAAATCTGTCAAGTATCTATATTCGCTATACACAGAGACTCCAAGATATAAATAATACACTAGCGCCATCTAGAGTATGCAGAATATATACACAGAGACTCTAAGAGATTAATAATACACTAACGCCATCTACAGTATGCAAAATACATACAAGACATACCTTTGCGAGTTAATTCAAGTAACGCATACATTGCAATGACGAAAACCAATCAGGTTGAAACGTGCACATGTCTGCAATTTGCCTCTGTGATCTACAAAACCTTGTCGAGTTTGTTCGAGTATATAATTGTTATACAGATGTATGTTACACTGTCTCGATTTCTAGAACTTTCTATTACCATAGCTCATACACCTTATTGATGATGTTTGGTACAGATCATCAAATTAATTTATTTTAATATGAATATGCTAATTTTTGGTCTGATTTGAGCATGAGGAAAGTTTATTCTGCGTTCGTAACGTGAAAATATTGAGAATACTTTTCTTTACTTGAATTAACTCGCAAAGGTATGTCTTGTATGTATTTTGCATACTCTAGATGGTGTGAGTATATTATTAATATCTTAGAGTCTATGTGTATGTATTTTGCATAGATGTCGTGTATTTATAATTGCGTACACTATATGGCGCTAGTGTGTGCTTATTACCTCAGTGGTCCTGTGCATGGCGAATTGTTATTCATCAGTTACCTGGCAAATTCAGGGTCGTTGGATATTACAGTACACTAAAGAAGAACCAAGAAGTTCGAAACAAGTGCGCATGCCTGTACTTATGTCCCAGTGATCAACAAATCCTTATCAGGCTTGGTTTGAGTTTAGAATTGTTATACAGATGTATGTCACAGTGTCTCGGTTTGTACAACTTTGTATTACCATAACTCAAACTCCTTTTAATGATATCAGGTATCTATTCAAGAAGTGACCGTAGAAATATATCTACAATTTTGTCGGTTTACCTCCCCGTTCGATGTAAATATTTTTCGGCTGTTCCATCTATGTAGATGGGACTTTGACAGCCCAAAAATATTTTAGTTTTATTAGGGACGAAGTTGTTCCTGCGTTAGTCAACTTATTTCCTAATGCAATAGATACAAGCCTACCGAATAAAAATATCTTATTCCAGCAGGATGGAGCCCCACCCCATTATGCTTATTGAAGCAGAACTTACTTAAACGCAATCTTCCCCAATAAATGGATTGAACGAAGAGGTACTATGGAGTGGCTATCTAGACCGCCAGACCTTACGCCATTGGGTTTTTCTCTTGTGTTGGTGTTTATACAACACAGCAGACGATCATCATATATCTCAAAGAAAGAATAACTACAGAAATGTGGAATATTCCAACTTAAACTTTAAACAAAGTTAGGAACGAGTTTTAGAGGAGACTGTGTTATTGCCAAGAGCAAGGTGGAGAACATTCTGAACATTCATTTTAATTTTTGATTGTCTCGGTCTTTACTTGACGGAAATTCATATTCAATATGAGGAAAACACATGTTAACTTCCGCTATTCAATTGATTTACACGCCAATTTTTTCGTCATACTATGACTTCATCAGGTGAGCATTAAAACTGAGGTATACAATACAAAACACGACCTTAAATACACAGCTCTAGTACAAAAAATAGAGGGGTTGAAAGAGATGATTTACAATCAATGAAAAATATTAAGTAGGGGGGATCTGTTTAAATCTATTTGATCATTCAATAAAATTAGTCTTTTATTAAATCTATTGATCTCTAAAGTTTCTAACATATTTAGTTTCTGACTTTTGTTTTCGATATGTAATATTTCATAATTCATATTAAAATTATGACCAGTCTCTCACAAATGGTTGACATAAGTTGAATTTGGTTTATTATTAATATAACATTTTTTCATGTTCTCGTATCCTTGTTTGGAATGAACCGTCAGTCCCACATATACACATGGGCAATCACTACATGTTAACTTGTAAACTCCTGATTTTTTGTTTTTAGGAATGACGTCTTTATTATTTTTTATTAAGCTGCCTAAAGAATAAATGGTTTTAAAAGAGATGTTATAATTTACTTTTTTCTTTAAATATCTAGCAATCTTTTCAGATTTTTGGCCTATTTAAGTTAATGAAATAAATTGCGTTTCGTTTGAGTTTTGAAATTTTAGATATACAAGTAATATTGCTTTCTTGTTATTCATTTTATCAAATTATTAACATTTATTAACGGATTGAAATCATTATTGAAAGCTATTTTTTTAATGGTTTTATATTTTTTGTCAAAATTTTCTTTCGTCATGGGTATGTTAACCAATCTATGAAGCATACTATTAGAAGCTGATAATTTTTGTGAAAATGGATGGTTTGAAGTATAATGAATCGTACCATCTATCTGTATGTGTAGGTTTCCTGTATATGGAAAAGTCGTGTCTATTATTAATTTTGGTGATTTTTAAATCTAAGAAATTGATGCTATTATTTACTTCATCTTCATGTGTGAATTCAATTGTTGGATATAATTTATTGATAGATTCCAAAAATGAACGAAGTTGTCTATTTGTGCCACTAAATAAACAAATTATGTCATCTACATAGCGGTACCAATAAACGAAATTTTTAAAATATGGGAGTTTTTGGGTATTGGTTTCTAAGTGATCCATGAATATTTCTACTATTTGACTACTTCGAAATTTCGTCCGGTCATAATAGACCATACATAATATAGTTCGTTGAACTATGTTTAAAAATCGCACTATTGAATTCAAAAGTTGACTCTCAGTATTTTTCATAATTTTTTAACATATGGACACGGATAATTTTATTCCATAAGTGGTTTTCACACTGTACACTAGACGGCCAAAAAAAACGACTATTTTTTTAACGATACTTTGAAAATATCATTCATGATGATAAAAAAAATTATCGTGAAAGTTTGAGCCCTTAATAATAGTATTAAGGGGTATATCGTTACGACTATTGGTTTTATTATTTATTATTTAATTATTAATCTGAAAAATTCGAGGGATGCGTATTCTTAAAGGAAATTGAATTCCCTAGAAAAAAGCTATCTTGTGAATTTATGTAAAACTAGCCGTTTGCTTGTAATCGTGCCTTAAACATTGATTGAAGATTACAATAAGTGTCTCACTGAAAACGAAGAACAACTTCAATATTTGTTGCTAGCCGTTAGTGAACATCGAAAAAAGTTTCCAAATTGTAATAAAAGCAATTTGATTGAATAATTATTTTTTCAATTGATCATTCTTCATGATTTGGTAATAATTAAAGCAATATAAGCTTTTTTTGTGAAATATAAATTATAAGTGAAAATAAAATGATTTTTCATCTCTTTTATTACTTCCATTTGTTTTGACTTATTATTCAATTTTTTTTTGCAAATGAAACTCTTCCGCTATTTTATTGATTTACACGACAATTGTTTCGTATTTAAACTAAACAGTTTAAATACTCACCTGATGAAGTCATGGTATGACGAAACAATTGTCGTGTAAATCAATAAAATAGCGGAAGTTAACATTTGTTTTTCTTATATCGAATTTATGTAGATAACTAATCGTTAAAAAGCAGAATAATACATTGATAAATTATGATTTTATAAAAAAAAGTTTAGTAGTCCAACAAAATGAAGTTATTCTCAATTGTTTAAGTGATAAATTTTTCGATCAAGTGGAAAAAATCATGTGTAACGCGAAAAAAACGATAAATTATTTTTGAATTTACCTTCGACGTCAATTAACTTTGGAAGGACTGAATTTAATTAAAAATGTTAAGAAACTTTTTTTGTAGAGTATTAAATTTCCTTCAAAAATAAGTGTTTTGAACCATAAAAATATTGATATTTCTGGTAGTTAGTAAAAAATAAATCAATGTTTAGGCACGATTACAAGCAAACGGCTAGTTTTACATAAATTCACAAAGACAGCTTTTTTCTAGAAAATTTAATTTCCTTTAAGAATGCGCATCGCTCGAATTTTTCAGATTAATAATTGACGAGTTTTGGGTAAAAAAATGCGAATACTGTTAAAAAACCAATAGTCGTAACGATACACCCCTTAATACTATTAATAAGGGCTCAAACTTTCACGATAATTTTTTTTATCATCATGAATGATATTTTCACAGTATCGTTAAAAAAATGACGTTTTTTTTGGCCCAGTCTACTGTACACCTAAGTATGAAAGATATTTTTATTGATTTGTTTTTATTTTGCTGACATGAAAGTGGACTGAGGATTATCAATAAGATTTTAGAAATGCCTTTTTGAAAATGTTTTATCAAGTTTTGAACAGTTTTTTGAAAGAGCTTTTTCAAAGAAATGTTGTCTCGAACAATTTCTTAATTTTATGTAGGACATTTTTAGAGTGGAATTTGTGTTTTCATAATGGCGGTATGAAACAGTATGGTCTCCACCAAATGTTTGTTGCGTAAGTTCGATCAATATCCTATAATTTATTTGGATTCTTTCATCTCCTTTCGATATTGTGTGATTAGTGTCAATTTTATATGTCTAGTTTTTAAGAAATTTTATAAAATTAAAATTTGTAGTGATATTTAATAGAATAACTCTGTTTGATATCAAAGATATAGATGAATTTTTGGAGTGAGAGACAAAGCACTCTCATAAAAAAGAAAACATTGTTCTATTATACAGGAACACTAAACGACCAAAAATCGGCAATTTTCAAAAACAATCTCCACATTTGTAAACTCTCCCAATTTTTTTGAAACAATCACGTCTCTGCCTAAAATTTTCGTGCAAAGGAAAATAGGTTTTAATTGGGCAAATATTTGTGGAAAAGTGAGAGGCCAAATACTGACTCTAAAAACTTACGCCATTGGTTGATTTTGGAACAAAAGGGTATTGTTTTGAGTCCTGAATAGTTTACGTTTGCTGGTGGACATTCTGTCAAAAACTTATCTAGAAGGAGATCTTCTGAAAGGCATCTACGATGTGTTTCAGAGTTACATTGATAACATTGCAAAGCCATTCCTGCAAAAAACGAATATTTAAATAAAATAATAAGAAGAGGTTTTTTACTTGATAGAAGGATTATTACAAATGTCGTATGTTCTTTTTTCCATTTGGGACATACCGAATATAAAATGAGGTACTAAAATAGTAAAAATCGAAATGAATTTCATTCCTTATCAGAGTACATTCATGAGAACCCATTTTCCACTTTTAACATAAAAAAGTTACTTATTGAATATCACAACAGAAAACTGACAGAAATATATCACTACAACTTCAGTTTGAAATGATAACATAGAATATTTTATATAAATTAGAATGAAGTTTTTCGAAATACTAATTCACGAGAAATAATCTACTTGCTAGGTAAAGGGTTTTCCAATAAGGGGTTTCATTTTGATATTTCAAAAAAGATTATATTTTAAGAAAAACTAATGGATGTTTATTTTATTGTGAAGAGGAAGGTATGCCATTAACAATGGAAAATGATATCAATCAAATGGCCACCAAGGCTATGGTTGCAGCACCTTTTCATGAAATTTTTCATGACCACATATCTAATGACGATAACTTCACGAATGTCATCTTGAAGGTATTGAATCGATTGTGGAGCATTAGCATAAACCATATCTTTCACGTAGACCCAAAGAAAACATTCTAAAGTGTTAAATCACAAGATCTCGGTGGCCTATTGTGACCACTTCGAGAAATAACACAGCCAGGAAACTTTTCTTGCAAAATTGCGATTATTTCGTTACTTGTGTGACAGGTATCGCTGTATTGTTAAGAATAAACATCGTCCACATCAATATCTTCCAATTCCGGCCATAAAAATTTTTAATCATAGCTCAATAACGCAATTCATTCAGCGTAACTGTTGTAGCAGCCTTGTTTTCGAATAAGTAAGGTCTAATCATACTACCAGCGGGAAAACCGCACCAAACAGTAACAGGTTGAGGAAGGAGAGGCTTTTTAACAATCATTCTTGGATTTTCTGAGTCCCAAATGCGACAATTCTGCTTACTAATGTAGCCTCTGAGGTAAAAATGAGCCTCATTGCTGAAGAGGATTTTTCGATGAAAGTCCAGATCATTTTAATGCATTTCAAGGACCCAGTCAGTGAAGATACGACGTAGCTGGGGATCGACCGGCTTGAATTCTTGTGTTAATTGAACTTGAAAAGTCTAAAGACCCAAGTCTTTATTCAACATATGGTCTAATGTCGTTTGTGGAATGCCTAATTCCAAAGATAGACGAGGAATCGACAAACCCGGGTTTTAGTCTACATTAAGGGCTGCAGTAGTAATATTTTCAGTTTTTGTTGAGCGACGCACACGGTTTTGATTCTTTATATCACTAACAGGTCCCCACAGTTTAAATTTTCTACCAGCAGACTTACCGGCAGAGAAGCTGCTTCACGACGACCCAAAAGTGCTTAAGTTTTGCGAACTGTGAGTCCGAAATTTTCACCATTTTTGTAGTGAATTTTAACAACGGTATTGTTCCATTTTTAATAATAGCCTAGTTTTTACTTGTCAAATGTCAAAAGAAGACAGCTGTCCAGAATGAAACTGTCTCCAATGAGACGGCCCTGTTCTTCGAGATCGTTGTGTCATCGATATTTAGGCCTTTTTGTTAATGTTAATGATATATTAATAATATAATTAATAATGTTAATATTTCGATCTAGCATTTTTTCAGCTGCACCAGACGAACTGAAATGTTATTTGACTTTTCTGTTTATTTGTTTTATAATTATTATATATGGCCTCAGAAAACATGAAAAGTAATTTAGTGATTTGACATATTTATGCCTGTTAATTTCAAATGACACAGCATTCCGAATTATAAACTGATTTTATCCTTCTTTTCTTGCATTCATCTCATAATTCTTCTGTAGCCAATAAGAAGGTTTATTTTGTTCATTCAGTCCACCCCCAAATGGACCTTCCAATCAATTATGTTAATTTCCCTCTTTTTGTACGAGAAGGGATGGATGCATCATCAAAATATCTTTTCCAATAAAAAACTTTCTTAGCAAATTATCTTGTGAGGAAAAGATATATGTCAACAGACATGAAATAAACAGTGAAAGTTAAGCCAAATTGATCAAAATATGATATTGGTGTGTCCATTCTACCATAATATGCTATTTAGCTTTATGTTACAACCAAAAAATTTTTTTTTGTCGGCCAATGTTATCATTACAAATGAACTTTTCCACTTATTCTATTTTTGTTATATATGGTTATTCTGGTGTTCATCTTTTTGGATATAACCATGGTTTATGTTTTTTCCGTGTTTAGTTTTAGACCGTATGCATCTCTCTCTTTTGTTATTGCATCGATCAGTTTCTGAAGACCTTCTTTGCTATTTGCTGATACGAGTGTAACGGTGGCGTGATGATCGGCGCACATAAATGCTGAAAAATTCAATCGTCTATGAGATCGTGACAGGTGACGAATCATGGATCTATGCATACGAACCCGAAACGAAGTAATCGACTTTATGTAGTTTTCAAGACGAGCCAAATCCAACAAAATTTATTCGCTCACTTTGCGGTGAATAGTCGCCTTTATTTTAATAACTGGACATGACGCCACACTTCCGTCAAAGCAACGTAGAACGGTCAATTCTGAATGGTACACCAGCATTTGTTCAACAGAAGTGTTCGGAAAATTGAGGAAAACCAATCGTAGAAGACGAATCATTTTCCTTCAAGATAATGCAAGCTCGCACTCATCAGCTCAAACTTTTTTTAGCAATAAAACATCGGTCGTTGTTTGGCACACAATAATTTCTTGTAGATCAAAAATAAAATACGAGGTCAACGTTTTTCGATGGCTGAAGAAGCAGTAGATGCATTCAAATCATGTGTTTTGGAGGTACCTCAATTGGAATGAAAAAAGGTTTTCGAAAATTGGTTCAAATGCAGTCAAAAGTAAAGAGTGGGCTATCTAGAATTTTCATTTTGAAGTAGAGGTTATTTCGAGTCTGGCAACATTTCTGTCATTTGAGTTTTGACAGAAAGTTGGCTTAATATTAGGCATTATTGGAATAGGTCGATTTATGCTTGAGCAAAACTGGAAAAAATTTAAAAACATATTTCCAAATGGGTGAATCATTTGTCCAAACTATTAAAAATTTACGTGGAAAATTCAATAAAAATGACATTTTGTGGATTATTAGGTTCGTATAAACTATTTGATAAAACAACCCGTTAAACTTCTTGTTTGGTGAGCACAATTGAAAACATTGCTGCTGTAACCCAGAACGTGTCTGAAAATTCATCAATATGTACTCGTCATCCTGCCCAAGAACTGGAATTTTGCATAAAGACCTCGGTTTGAATGCTTACAAGGTTTAACTAGTGCAAGAAATGAAGCCTCGTGCATTTTCATTTATTACAGTTATAAATCTAATCACAAAGAAATGGTATTTTATTTTTATACGTTAAAATATTTTTAACCAAATAACAAATTCAATTTTTCTCTTTTGTCCTCTCAAGAAACAAGTCATGACTTTCTTCACTTGAATGGGTGTGAATTTGTGAACGTGAAGAAGTGCCAATCCAGTTAGGCGGTCTTTTACCAGCTCTAAGCCAAGTTTTGAGCCTCCTAAGAGTAGAAAAGGACCTTACTGCTGTGTCTACACTAACTGGTAGTGTAGTAAGACTACATAAAAATTTTCTTACACTAGGATACATTTTCACAATTATCACAATTTTCTGTAAGATGCCGCTGCCATTTTACCTTCCACAGCCGATATTCGTTTATAATTACTGAAACTAGAGTATTGTCTATTAGCAGTTTATAGTCGTTTACAAGCTGTTCACAGTTTCATCGCCTTCATCTTCATTAGTATAATCGACTTGAAATAAAAACGCCTAGTTGAAATAATTTTAGTACTTCTGGATACAGACTGTCCTCTAAGTAATTTATTACAGAATCTATAAAAGGGATGTATACAACCTTACGGAAATACTCTTCAGCAGATTGTGAAAGATGGTTATTGTCTCTGTGTGTTTGTCGTGATACTATTCTGGGCATTTAATTCTCAGCATCTAGTTGCTGAGCTACGGCTTTTGCCTCTTCAAAATGCTTCTCTTTTATTTCGTATGACAGTCATTGTATCATTTATGGCGTCCGTAGCCCTTTTTAAATCAATTGACCTCGCTACTGCTTAAGGCTATTGTGTACCTAAAAAATATTAAGGTATATTTAAACTACAGTTTGGCTCATTACGGGTTAAAAACAGTAATTTGAGCTGCCTTTACTGAAATGCTCAAAAGTTACTAATTTTGCGTTCATGCATTAGTATCTATGAATAAAAAACAAAATATTTAGGTACCTAAGACATCATTCGAGCAGATAGGTGATATGATGAAGGCCGAACTGCGCAACGTTTGCAGTAAGCAATGCGCGTCATTGGCAGTTTTGTGGTCTTGCCAATTAGAAATTTTTTCCAGAGCGCTACAAATTTTCACTAGGTTGTCTCCTTAAAATTGTAGATGGCCTTCATGCCCCTCGACCCAGCGCATCTCACAGATACTTTGCATTGTAACTGCAACATCTTTTTTAAAAATTTTATATCTCTTAGCTAGGGATTGCAATCCGGAAAAACGGATCCGGTAATCCGGCGGATCCGGCATCATTTAATGGTTACCGGTTCCGAAGACCGGATCCGGTGCTAGCAGTTTGTGGGAAAATAATATAGCTGCTGCATGAGTAGGTACTTTAAATGCGTTGTGCGTAGTGTTCATGCGTGCGAGTCGTTCGATGTAGAATCTGAAATTAAATTTAGTGACATTGAATGGTCGAAAATAAAAGACTTGATTGACAGTTTGCAGCCATTTAAATTGGCTGTAGAGGCCTTGTGCAGAAGAGATTCGACCCTGTTAACTGCAGAAACAACATTAAAATTTGTTTCAGAGAAGTTGCTCACTCATGACACAGTGTTAAGTAATGAATTATATGAAGCACTGCATACAAGGATTAAAGAACGCCGCACTGTAGTAACAGGAATATTGATATACTTACAGAATCCAAAGAAATATCTTGAAAATGTAAACCGATCTGATGATACATTTACTATGCCAAAGAAAAAAGTCATACGATCAGAAATGACAAAAATCTTAGAAAGAGTTATTCAAGAAGATACATCTGAAGAAAACATAGAAGAAATAGTAGAAGAGAACTTAGATTCACCATCACTAAAGAAAGATTTGACATTACAGGAAGAATTACAATTACAAATCCAGCAAGAAGCCACGGGTTATAGCGTACATACTAAAAAAGAGAAAGATTTTGATAAAGTACTAAAAAAAGAAATGACGACATTTGAAAGCGATGGAGTCCGAGGAGAATACTTGTCTGCTATTCATGATTATTTGCTGACAATAAAGCCGACAAGTGTAGAAGCTGAAAGGGCCTTTTCGGCCGCAGGCTATATTTGCAGCTCAATTAGAAGTCGTTTAGCTGATGACACAATTAACAATATTTGTTTTCTAGGATCTTATTTTCAAAATCAATATTGATTTTCTTTTAATACTTATATTTTTTACAATTATTACTTAAAATAATTATTTATCGTAAGTTGATTAAACTAAAGAGTTCTAAACTCATTATTGTGATAATTTTTGCCATTCATTCGTTCGACAGATTCATCAAATCATGATGGTATCTGTCATAATCATAAATACCTATAAGACTTTTTTGTTAGCATTCTCAAATACTTTAATAATGATTTTGATCTCATTTCAGTTAATTACGTAAGGTTAATTGTATCTATTAGATATTATAGTTACTTGATAATTAATATTGTTACTTATAAATTGATCTATCTGTGAAAGTGAAATCTAGAAAGACTAAGCTACTCGTTACGTCGTAAAATTATTACTAGTTACCTACACTACTAAATTTTAATTGTTTTCTTGTTGTCTATTTGTCTTAACACTTAACTTGTTAGGAAATAAAGTCTATTTTATATATTTGTGATTTATTTTTTATAAACTACCTACATATAAGTGTAGTGACACTTGATTAACTCACTTATTTTGTACTAAAAAGCGAAAATTATCTTGATTTAATCAATCCGGCCGGATTGATGGGAATCCGGTCGTATCCGGCCGGACTGAAAATGACGCCGGATTGCAATCACTACTCTTAGCGGATGCATTGACAAAACTTTTCTCATCGTGCCCGAGGTGTTACCGCAAGAAATCACTTTGGAGGACGTAGCTTATGTATTATTACGAAAATGATTGCTGCACGGGCAACATTTGGCATATACAGCTTTTTTTGACAACTCCTATACAGCACGCCTTGTATGTCAGGCCGTAACCGAGCAGCTGTCAGTCCCAATACCCACACACCATGTTGAATCTATATTAAATTTGAGACAGAGATTTTCAACGATTTTCCCCAGTGCTACACCTGTCAACCGAGGCACTATAACGTCTTTATTGTTATCCAATTCGTCACATCTAAGAGTATCATATGTATCACAGAAAGTCACAAAATCTTCCTTCATGATACCATTGTGAAGATATCTAAATAATAGACTCAGCAGTGAGATATGTGATATATCTGTTATTTCATCGAATAAAATTGAAAAATATTTAGATTCCTTCACTTTCTGTAATATTGTTTCCTGAATGATTTCCTTGCAAACATCAATCAACTCTTTTTGCACAGTTTTGCTGATGTATGTTGCGTTAGATTTAGAAGTATTTGAATGATGCTGCAATTTTGTGTTACCAGATTCTATACGGAATTTCAAAGGGGCTCTGAAATTTCCTTCAAAAGCTACTTTGCTGCCATTACCTTACTCTTTCGCCAACAATATACCATCGTCGCGATGTCCACGTAATGATATATTTTGATGCCCACCTGATGAAGTAAAGTGTAATTAACGGATGTAAAGTGTTTTGCTCTGAATCATATCACTTTAAACAGGTTTATGTTGTTAATGAGATTGAGCCCCAAACAGTCGATAATGAACTGAAAAATTGGGTTGATTGAATGGGATACTGCAGCCAGTCGTGGCGATAATTTGATTGATATTGTTTTTCTTTTGTAAATGCCCTTTCTAAAAACTCATAATATTGAAAAACTATCCATTAATGTTTTATTCATAGCCGATCAAAAATGCAAATTTTGAATGGCCACCCCTTTTATTGATACTTATAGAGAATATGGAAATTCTAAGTCATTGATGCACCATGCAGCTGATACTGATACTTAATATTTAAAATAGAAAAATGCTTTTTACTTGCTAGAAGGGATATAACAAAATTTGATTATCAAAACAGATTTAATGTCAGTCTTCTATAATTTTAATTTAAAAAAAAATTTCATTCTAAAAGTTTTTAGAATTAAATTAATGTCTCGTAAGCTCTTATATTTAATAGACGTATACAATCAAAAGTCAATATACAATATCAAATCAAATGAATAAACCAACAAATACAATTGTCGATTAAAATTAATAAATAAATATTTGAAGGAGGCGAAATTTTGTTTCTGATCTTACCATTATGAACACCAATTCCTTTTCTAAAACATAAAACACAATTTAAGGACTTCTCAAAAAATATAATAATTCATTTGAAATATTCGATATATTTAAATATTCAAAGAAGTTCATTCAAAGATCTCTCAAAACCTGCACTATATCTTCAAAAAACAATTAGACTGCTGATAATCTCTTCATCGGCCCTAAATCATATTTAAAAAATCAAAATCAACTAACAATCAGTATATCTTACCTCAGAGTGGTAACCGGATCATTGCTTAAACAGACTAACTATAAAAATGAAAATATTCTATGTTCGTCACAAAAATCACAGAAATTTGTAAGGTATTATAAGGTTTTCTGCAAACCATTGACATTCCATAATGAGATTTTATTCAAGCCTAAATATAATTATATATTATGTATAAAATAAAATTGAAAAAGGGTTTTTACTTGATAGAAGGGATATAACAAAATTTGAATATCAAATCAGATTTAATATGTCAGTCAAGTAAAAAGCCTTTTTCAATTTTATTCTATACATAATATATAATTATATTTAGACTTGAATAAAATCTCATTATGGAATGTCAATGGTTTAAAGAAAACCTTATAATACCTTACAGTTTTCTGTGATTTTTGTAACTAACATCTTCTTATCTTGATTTTTAAAGTTTGTCTGTTTAAGCAATGATTACCACTCTGAAGTAGGATATACTGAGTATTAGTTGATCTTGATTTTTTAAATATGATTTAGGGCCGATGAAGAGGATATCTGAAGTCTAATTGTTTTTTTAAGATATAGTGGATGTTTTGAGAGATTTTTTATTTTTAAGTTATTTAACTTGTTTGACTATTTAAATATATTGAATTTTCAAATGAATTATATTTTTTAGAAGTCCTTAAATTGTGTTTTATGTTTTTGAAAAGGAATTGGTGTTTATAATGGTAAGATCAGAAACAAAATTTTGTCTCCTTCAGATATTTATGTATTAATTTTAATTGACAATTTATATTTGTTGGTTCATTTATTTCATTTGATATTGTATATTGAGTTTTGATTGTATACTACTCTGTCAAGAAAGTACCGGGAATTTTCAATTAAAACAACATTTTTACATTTAATCGTCAAAATTTATTGGGTTGCCTTCAAAATAGGCTCCATTTGCTCCAATACATCTATGCCAACGGCACTTCCAATTATCGAAACATTTTTTATAGGCGCTTTCCGGGATGGACTTTAGCTCTCGCGCCGAATTTTGTTTTATGGCTTCAATCGACTCAAAACGGGTGCCACAAAGGGGCAATTTTAGTTTTGGGAAGAGGAAAAAGTCGCAGGGAGCCAAATCCGGCGAATACGGTGGTTGCTGAAGCACGTTTGTTGAGTTTTTGGCGAGAAAGTCAGTCACAATCGTAGCTCGGTGAGAAGGCGCGTTATCGTCATGCAAAATCCATGAGTTGTTCGCCCACAAATTTGGCCGCTGCTTACGGATACGCTCACGCAAACGTTTCATAACGCCTAGGTAATACTCCTTGTTTACCGTCTGACCCTCTGGAACGAATTCGTAGTGCACCACGCCACGGATATCGAAGAAAACAATGAGCATCACCTTCATTTTCGAGCGGCTTTGGCGTGGTTTTTTCGGTTTCGGCTCATTTTTTGCCACCCATTCCGATGATTGCTGGCTTGTTTGCATATCGTACTCGTAGACCCAGGTCTCATCACCAGTTATAATGCGTTCCATGAATGTAGAATCGGAATTACAGCGATCCAGCATGTCTGAAGCAACCTGTTCGCGATGAGGTTTTTGAAGAAAATTCAGGTCTTTCGGTACGAGTCATGCGGCCACCTTTCTCATGCCCAAAATATCAATCAAAATCGTACGTGCGGACTCGTGGGATATTTTAAGATCATGTGCTATCTCTCTCAAGCTGGTACGACGGTTTTCCAGCACCCTTTCCTTAATTTTATCGACGTTATCTTCGATCGAAGCCGTCGATGGGCGACCACTTCACGACCGTCCTTGAAGGCTCTGTACCACTGATATGCACGAGTTTTCGATAGAGCATTATCACCAAAGGCCTTTTGCAACATTTTCAATGCATCGGCATACGAAAATTCATTTGCAACACAAAACTTTAAACAAATTCTTTGCTCAACGTAATCACCCATAGTAAAAATCGGCACGCACTCTGACATCGACTGACTTAATCAGCTGTTGCAAACACACTAGTTGACAGATCCCGCTCAAGCTTGGCATAGTAATTAACGACAGTGGTACCAACCTAGGAAAAAAATTTTACCCGCCTTATTGCCCCGCCAGATTTAAATCGATAATTCCCGGTACTTTCTTGACAGAATGTACGTCTATCAAATATAAGCGGTGCTTATGAGACATTAATTTAATTCTAAAAGTTTTTTGAATAAAATTTTTTTTTAATTAAAATTGTAGAAGACTGACAGATTTAGTCTGTTTTGATGTTCAAACTTAATATTTATTTCAACAATATTTCGCTAATTCAGAAATTTCCGAAATTGTGTCACTTCATGTACGAGTAGGAAAAATCCAGATCCTCATAATAGAGCAACTGGATTTGAGGTGAATAAGCCACCTTTGTCTTCGTCTGGGATATTTAATGCAATTGGATAAATGTTCGCGTCCGTTTTAGTTATTCATGTTAAAGTGGGTTTAGTCATATTTATCAAAACTTCATGAATGAAACGTTCAATTGGTAAATAAGTGTTCTACTAGGCTTCTTGAAGGATTCGGACGAATTATTGGATATAAGCGTGGAAGATACGATTGTAATGATGTAATGTAAAATTTGGTGCTTACGATGTACGTAATGTGATTATTGTTACAAATTCGTTGAACTACGCACTTAATTGATATACGAAATATAATTCTATAATTGAATTGTTTGAGCCGTTACTATTTGGTAGTTGATCATAATTCAAACAATTTTTTAGAAATCGAGATGTTCACACATTTCGTTGGCTACAATTCCGTAGTATTACTTCATATTCGAAAAAGTGAAAAAGCAATATAAAGAATTTTTCAATAAGAGGTTTCATTTTGAATAGCACGCTATCTGGGCAGCTGTCAATTTTGAAGCCGTCATCTTTTGACATTTGACAAATAAAAACTACGCCATTACTGTAAATGGAACGATAGACGCTCCAACAACGCAATGAAATTGTTGAAATTCACTACAAAATGTTGAAAATTTCGCAGTCACAGTTCGCAAACTAAAGCACATTTCCATGCATACTTTCCTCTTTACATTGATTTCTCTTGAAATATATTCTTTTTTTATATAAAACTGAAAACTCTTATTGGAAAAGCCTTTGTATTATTACTGTAGAGTCAATAATGACACCCAAATATGCGGATGATATAGATAAGATTACCCCTTAATTTTCAAAAACATTTTACAACAACAGAATTACAATAGACAACGGTACTTGAAATAAAATTCCATCTTATGAATAAAATAAAATAAATGGAGTGTTATACTTGATAGAAGGTATATAAAATTATTTAAATATTTTAATATTTACAGATATATTCTGTTAGACTTCTACATATTTAATTTCAAAAAATTATATTCAATATTATAACATCAGGAATTAAATTAAAGTCATATAAGCACTGCTGATATCAAACGACATATAAAATAAACATTCATTAAAAGTCATCCGAATGAGATAACAAAATCCGATAAATATAAATTGTTAACCAAAAATCCTATAAATTAAATATTTTGAGTAGACAAAATTTGTTTCTGCTCATCCCTCTCGTGAAAACAGATATCTTTCAAAAATGTTGAACATAATCTTAAGAATTTAATCATAAGACTATCTTACTTAGAATATTCAATAATTTTGGATATCTAAGTTAGTTTTTAGAAAATCTCAAGATATGTAAAACATTACTAAAAAACAAGTTTTAAGAGAGACTTTGCTTCATCAGTACTCAATCATATTCAATAAAATATAACATCAATCAAAAAAATATATACTACCCTGTCAAGAAAGTACCG
This sequence comes from Megalocaria dilatata, assembly GCA_034642435.1. Lineage (NCBI taxonomy): Eukaryota > Metazoa > Arthropoda > Insecta > Coleoptera > Coccinellidae > Megalocaria > Megalocaria dilatata. The sequence goes on along the minus strand of CM067859.1, from coordinate 42,542,984 downwards.
GGAATTTTCAATTAAAACAACATTTTTACATTTAATCGTCAAAATTTATTGGGTCGCCTTCAAAATAGGCTCCATTTGCTCCAATACATCTATGCCAACGGCACTTCCAATTATCGAAACATTTTTTATAGGCGCTTTCCGGGATGGACTTTAGCTCTCGCGCCGAATTTTGTTTTATGGCTTCAATCGACTCAAAACGGGTGCCAGGAAGGGGCAATTTTAGTTTTGGGAAGAGGAAAAAGTCGCAGGGAGCCAAATCCGGCGAATACGGTGGTTGCTGAAGCACGTTTGTTGAGTTTTTGGCGAGAAAGTCAGTCACAATCGTAGCTCGGTGAGAAGGCGCGTTATCGTCATGCAAAATCCATGAGTTGTTCGCCCACAAATTTGGCAGCTTCTTACGGATACGCTCACGCAAACGTTTCATAACTGGGTAATACTCCTTGTTTACCGTCTGACCCTCTGGAACGAATTCGTAGTGCACCACGCCACGGATATCGAAGAAAACAATGAGCATCACCTTCATTTTCGAGCGGCGTGGTTTTTTCGGTTTCGGCTCATTTTTTGCCACCCATTCCGATGATTGCTCGTAGACCCAGGTCTCATCACCAGTTATAATGCGTTCCATGAATGTAGAATCGGAATTACAGCGATCCAGCATGTCTGAAGCAACCTGTTCGCGATGACGTTTTTGAAGAAAATTCAGGTCTTTCGGTACGAGTCGTGCGGCCACCTTTCTCATGCCCAAAATATCAATCAAAATCGTACGTGCGGACTCGTGGGATATCTTAAGATCATGTGCTATCTCTCTCAAGCTGGTACGACGGTTTTCCAGCACCCTTTCCTTAATTTTATCGACGTTATCTTCGATCGAAGCCGTCGATGGGCGTCCACTTCACGACCGTCCTTGAAGGCTGTGTACCACTGATATGCACGAGTTTTCGATAGAGCATTATCACCAAAGGCCTTTTGCAACATTTTCAATGCATCGGCACACGAAAATTCATTTGCAACACAAAACTTTAAACAAATTCTTTGCTCAACGTAATCACCTATAGTGAAAATCGGCACGCACTCTGACATCGACTGACTTAATCAGCTGTTGCAAATACACTAGTTGACAGATCCCGCTCAAGCTTGGCATAATAATTAAGGACAGTGGTACCAACCTAGGAAAAAAAATTTTTACCTGCCTCATTGCCCCGCCAAATTTAAATCGATAATTCTCGGTACTTTCTTGACAGAATGTATTTACTCACCTTTAACAATTCAGAAAGCGTCTTGGTAAATGAATATTGAACATTTAAATGGAGTCTTATGTGAACTCGAAATAAATAGTTCTGTGGTTTTACCATTGATTTTAAAGATTGAAAGGCAATTTAACGGCCTCTGTTATAGCACAAGGAATATCTAAATCTTAATTAGTTAAGTTATAATATTAAATATATTTTTTTGAAATTGAATATGTAGAAGGCTAACGGAATATATCTGTAAATATTAAAATATATAAATAATTTTATATACCTTCTATCAAGTATTAACCTCTATTTATTTCATTTCATTCATAATATATAATTATTTGGTTTCCTCAACATTCTTTATACAGTTAGTCCTTGTGCTATAACAGGCCGTTAAATTGCCCTTCAATCTTTAAGATCAATATAAACTACAGAACTATTTTATTCGAGTTAACATAAGACTCCATTTAAATGTTCAGTATTCATTCACCAAGATGCTTTCTGAATTGTTAAAAGGTGAGAAAATATGTTTTGTTGATTGAAGGTATATTGTTTAAATGTGATTGGGTACTGACGAGCAGAGTCTCTCTTAAAACGTGATTTTTAGTAATGTTTTTACTTATCTTGAGATTTTATAAAAAGTAACTTAGTTAGATATCCAATAATATTGAATTTTCCAAGTAAGATAGTTTTATGATGAAATTCTTAAGATTATGTTAAACATTTTTGAAAGATATCAATAAACGAAGAATTTCATCAAATGAGGAGTTCAAAGTGTCGACTATTTTCGTTCAAGCACATGCGGCACTTTTTCTGAATATTTTTTGCTGAATTGATGAGTTCAATGGAAGTAAGAGAAGCGTTCTTCTGTAGAGGTGATCGGTTTTTTATAAATTATATCTTTTAATCTCCCCCAAAGGTGAAAGTCCATAGGCATTAGGTCAGGCGTCCTAGCCGGCCATCATTGGTGGGCAGTCCAATTGTTGCCAAAATTTGCTATTAAAAAATTCCTGATGATGCTAGCGTTGTGAGGAAGAACGCGATCTTGTTGGAAGTAAATAATCCGGAGTTGAGGCAGTTCTCAACAATTGATTCTGTTTGTTGCCTTAAGATCTGTAGATAATACTCTGATGTGAGGTTATCATTATAAATTAACGGGCCTATAATTCTGCCACTATAATTGCTTGACTAAACCCCAATCTTCCTTGATTTATCTGCTCCATAGCTGGATGGGGATTTCGTTGTGCCCAAGTATGAGAGTTATAGCAGTCAAAAATATCGTTACTACACACATGAGCTTCATCTTCTCAAATACAATTGAGTGGTAAATCAGGAGTCTGGTTACATTTATCAAAGAACCATTGACAAAACTCAATACGCCGTTCAAAATCTCCAGGCATGAGGTGATGAACTCTTTTGGCCATATAAGATTTGAATTCATGTTTTTTTCAGAATCCTTCTGACATTCGTTCTTGGTACTCCTGTGTATTCTTCTTTTATACGAGTTGATGTTCTAGGATTGATTTCAACAGCTCCTAAAACGACAACCTTTGAATCTGTATTTTTAAAATATCTCTTCGGTGTTTTATTTTCAAAATGACCTTCATTTATTGAGTTGTGAGAAAATATATTTGGACGGTTATCGTCTTTCTGGATATTTTTTACAATACAAATTTCTTGCTACCTCTGCATTTTCTCCGGTTTGTATAAAACAGACTAACATGTCCCATTCCTCATAATTTTCGTATCTCATTGTAGAAAGTTGAACAGAAGTTGCGATAGTTCGCAAAGTTCTGATAAGTATCAGAACTTTTACTGTTTCAATAGACGTTTGAAAATTAACATTTACATGCTTTCATTCATCATCGCATCCTCAAAAGCCAACTTATTCAAGAGATAAAATTCGAAAATTCAATATGTCAAACATGACTTCAGAAAAATATCAAGTAAGCTATATTTTTGGAATAGTAATCTCAAGCTCTATCGAAATATGTAGAAATAAATGGGGTGTTCCATTTAAAAACATATTTTCATAGCGATATCTCACAAAATATCTGTTTGCGGAAAATTCAATTAATTTATTGTTCAAAAAGGAGATCAACAGGCATAAGCCCAAAATGACATCCGCAGAAAATGCAGAAACTTTTGCAATATGTGCAACATCAGATCATCCCCAAATCTATACATCCTACCAATTTAAGAAAATCAAACTTTTAATACATAAGAAACTCAACAAAATATAAAATCTTAATTTAACAGCTCAATTTTTCTCTTGAATGAACTAATTGACAGGAAAATTATTTCATTGTCCTTATACTTAGAATTATATACTTTCATGGTTTTGTTGACCGGAGAGTGCTTTTTCAAATTTGTTCTATGAAACTTAACCTCAAGAACAGCATAACCTCTTAACGGTCCATAGGGAACATGATTGCTCACGTAGGACAGCAAAGCTGGAGAGTCAACGTAACCATTCAACAACTTATACAAAACCATAATATCGCTATGTTCCTTACAGTTTTCCAATGAGACGACCCCATAATTTTTTCTAAGGCTAGTCATACTCGTCATGAAATTGTAACTACCTGTAACCTTATAATCTGAATATCTTAGAAATTTATTCTGCACCACCTCCAATCTGTGCTTGTAGACCTCATATTGCGGCGACCAAACGACCGATGCATAAGACAACCTACTGTAAATGAAGGCAAAATATAGCACCTTCAAGGCCTTAGTAGAAGTGAAACGTCTACAAGATCTCATCACAAATCCGAGCATCTGGCTAATTTTGGTCACCACATAATCGATGTGTGAATCAAACAACTTTTTTTCATCAAATATCACACCCAGATCCCTCACCTCATGCCGACGATATAAACGACTATCTCCCAAATAGTAATCAAAATGATAGTTCTTTAGTATATTAGTAATATAAAAAATTTACAAGATTTAAAATAACCACTTATATCATAACTATAAATTATAAATAAAGAGGCCCGAGGAGGGACCCCTGAGGCACCTCCGAGGTCACACAGAAAGATGATATCCGGTAACGGCAACAATTTGAGATCTATTACTGAGATATGAAGATAACCAACGTAGCAAGTCTCCATGCACACCTATCTCAGACAATTTTTTCATCAAGATGTTATGATCAACCTTATCGAAGGCCTTCGAAAAATCGGTGTACACAGAATCAACCTGCATCTGACTGTCCATTGCTTCAAGAATAAACTATGAATAAAGGGCCAGATTGGACACAATAGATCCATGTTGTTCAGGAATAATAAGATACCTTACTGAATTCATGATCCCATCACGAACGAAAAACTCGAGGATTGTGCTTCAAATACTTAATTTGCTTATGGACCTATAATTTTCAATATTATGTTTATCGCCCATTTTCGGAATTGGAGCCACGTAAGCAATTTTCCATTTTCTGGGAAATTCACACTCCACGAATGATCGGTTGAACAGAATAGTCAGGGGAATATATAACGTTTCAGCACCGCCTGATTAATAAGGATGATAATCCATCCGGATCTGTACTCCTATTCTCATCCAGCCCAGAAAGAACCTCAAGAACTTGATCTTCGGTCACTCTGATCTCTTGTATCGAATCATAATTTCTGACACACGAGGACCCATTGGAAAACTTCTGTTTATATGGTTGAAAAACACTACTAAAGTAATTTGAAAAAAGGTTCGGTACATTCGAACCTTCAGCTGTCTCATTTTTATATATCATTTTATTGGGAAACGAGGTACAACAATTCTTTAGGTGCTGCCAGAAACGCTTTGAATTACTCGGCAGTTCATCCTCAACTAAAGAGATGTAACAAATGTAGTCAGACCGAACAGTTTTTTTGGTTTTATGACTTAACTCAGGGAAAACATGGTAATCGAAACTTCTAGAGTTCAATTTCCACCTAATTCTTCTCCTTAATGAGGTTTATAATGCTCTTACTAAGATGAGCCGGAATATTAGTATGGATCTCAATTTTGGAAAAGTATCTACTTGTCGACGAACTTATAAACTTGTTCATAAAATCTGTCCAAACAGCTGTCCACACATTTACCTCGAAACACTTCCGCCCAGCCAACATTCCTCAACCCAGAACTTATGGCTACAAAATTCGCATTTCTAAAACTATAGGAAACTGTTCCACCGAAATTCAACGATCTGAACCCCGATAAAGACACCAAGAACTCTAAACATGTTATAAGAATCCTCCAATACTAGAGGGTGGTTAGATTCCGTAGGCCTAATAATCGTTAATGTCATTGAATTCTACGTAAGAAGATGCTAGACGAATCTTTTTACAGAATTTGAATATTTTCAAAAGAAGAAAAGTAACTAAAACAAATTGTAGAAATTACTGTTTTACTACCAATAAAAAGATATATTACACATTTTCTTGTGACTCGAGTTTTGGGAAATGAACTATCCCATCATCAGACAACTGAGGACCTAGCAGTGGTGCAGAGATATTTAAACAAAAGTGATAAATATTTTGAATATTTCAACAGATTCTCGGTAACAACTAATAGTGGTACAGAGGTTTACAATCGGAACGTGATAAAAAATCGGGTTAAAAAGAGGGGCCTTCTAACAGATATCGGAGTGTCTGCAATCGACAAAGAAGGTTGTTAAACAGATGGTACCCATTTATATATCTCAAATAATTTTTGAGGTTACATAGCTCCGTTTCATTTCCGTTATTTTTACATTATTTTGTTGTATATCTCAAATATTTGGATTTACATAGCTCCGTACAGTCATTCATTATTTTTTACTTTATTTTTATTGTGAACGAATTTAAAAATTTCAATAATCAAGTTTCTTTTCTTTTGAATCTACATGTAAAATTTTCTTAAGATTTTCTTCAGTCGAAAGGAATTACTGTTTTCTAAAGAATGAGTGGCAAACAATGAAATGTTGTTTACTTTTCATTAAATTCATTTTATGTTTATGGAAAGGAATGACTGTTTTCTAGACAATGAGTGGCAAAAGCCACTCATTACCACTCATTGTCTAGAAAACGGTCATTCCTTTCCCACAATAGATAATCTTAAAATTTTACATGTAGAATCAAAAGCGAAGAAACTCGATTATCTAGAATCTGTTGAAATTTTCAAATTAGTTCACAATAACCATAATGTAAAAATAATGAATGACTGTACGGAGCTATGTAAATCGAAAATATTTGAGATATTTGAAAAGTAACATCTGTTTAAAACCTTTTTCAACGAACATAAAATGAATTTAATGAAAATTAAACAACATTCAACTTTTGCCACTCATTCTTTAGAAAACAGTAATTTCTTTCGACAAAAGAAAATCTTAAGAAAATTTCTTATGTAGATTCAAAAGAAAAGAAACTTGATTATTGAAATTTTCAAATTCGTTCACAATAAAAATAATGTAAAAAATAATGAATGACTGTACGGAGATATGTAAATTCAACTATTTGAGATATACAACAAAATAATGTAAAAATTATGACTGTACTGCCATCTGTTTTACAACCTTCTTTGTCGATTGCCGACATTCCGATATCTGTTAGAAGGCCCCTCTTTTTTAACCCGATTTTTTATCACGTTCCGCTTGTAAACCTCTGTACCACTATGAGGTGTTACCTAGAATCTATTGAAATATTCAAAATATTTGCTTAAATACCTCTGTACCACTGTTAGGTCTTCAGTTGTCTGATGATGGGATAATTCATTTCTCGAAACTCGAGTCACTAGAAAATGTGTAATATATTTTTTTATTGGTAGTAAAACATAGTAATTTCTACAATTTGTTTTAATTATGATCAACTACCAAATATTAACGGCTGAAACAATTCAAAGAGAAGTAACAGCAATATTCCGAAAATGAACATTTTCGAGAAACCTTGTGACAATGTAACGGTGATACAGTTACCTCGAAACACTTCCGCCCAGTCAACATTCCTCAACCCAGAATTTATAGCTGCAAAATCCGCATTTTCAAAACTATAGGAAACTGTTCCACCGAAATTCAACAATCTGAACCCCAATAAATACACCAAGAACTCTAAAAAAATGTTATAAGGATCCTCCAATACTAGAGGGTGGTTAGATTCCGTAAGCCTAATAATCGATAATGTCATTGAATTCTACGTAAGAAGATGCTAGACGAATGTTTTCACAGAAATAGACAATTTTCAACAGAAGAAAAGTTACAGCATTATTTCGAAAATGAACATTTTCGAGAAACCTTGTAACAATGTAACGGTGATGCGGTTTTCACCATGAGAATTCGCCCTCAGATACCGTCATCAGTTTTTGTTTATCTAATATAGAAATACGAGTTCCTTTCAAAAGTGACCAATTTGGTCCATACTGTACAAATACGGTAGAGCTCAAATTACTATTAAAAATAAATGTGAAATATCGAAACCAATGCTCAGCATAATAAAAGTATAAAAAGTATCGGGTGTTTTTTTTAGAGTGATAGAACTTAAAATTGAAACAAAGCACATTTAAATTTAGATTGAAGCCAAATTTTTTTTATTTGAAAGATAATTTTATGACATTTATGTTTTAAAAATAATTTCCGCCATATGTCCACCACGACTAGCTCTGAGGAACCGCATTCGACCAGACCAATTTTGGACCACTGTTTGGAGTAATTCAGGCCTTATTTCATCAATCACAGGAGTAATGTTCCTTCCAAAGCGTCTATTGTTTCTGGTTTATCAGCACAAACCAATGACTCGACATAAACCCAAAGAAAATAATCCAGTGGAGTTATGTCGTATGATCTTGGAGGGCAATTAATTGGACCATTTCTCAAAATAATGTTATCGCCAAATCTTTCTTTCAATAAATCAATTGTTACGGTAGCAGGATGAGGTATTACACCATCGTGTTGGAACCAGAACACTTCTGGGTCGATACCATTCAAATTTTGAAACAAATAATCATTGATCATCGATCCGTAACGAGCACCATTCACTGTAACATTAGCTCCAGCATCGTTTTTAAAGAAATATGGACCGTGGTGCCTCCAGCGTGCAAAGCACACCATACAATGTATTTTTCAGGATGCAATGGAACCTGCAGAACTTCTGGAGGATTGTTTTCACTCCATATACGGCAATTTTGCTTGTTTACATAGCTGTTCAACCAGAAATGAGCTTCATCACTAAACACAATTTTACGATAAAAAAGTGGATCAACTTTAAGCTGTTCTAGGGTCCAATCAGCAAACAAACGACGCTTATTATGGTCAAGTGGCTTTAGTTCTCGAACCAGTTGGATCTTGTATGGGTGTAGACCAAAATCTTTACGCAAAATTTTCCATCTGGTGGATGCACAGAGTCCAACCTGTTGTGAACGTCGACGAATAAACAAATCTGGATCATCATTAACACTATGACTTACAGCAGTGATATTTTCTGTACGTATAGTTCTTTGTTTGTTGTTGTTGCATCGAGTAGAGAAAATATTGTCCGAAATCTATCGACCATTACATGAATTTCACGAAGTGTTCTATAAGTTTGGCGAATAGAACACTGATTTTGAAAATAAATTTCAACAATTTGTAAACGTTGTTCCGGCGTGAGTCTTTCCATGATAATTTGTCAATGCTTACTGAACAGAAATGTCAAAACAACATGGCTTTTGCCTTCTGTTAAATAACAGTTAACCCTATCGAAAGTTCTATCACTCTAAAAAAAAACACCCGATATATAAAATTCGCGTTCAGACTCGAGAGGATCTGATCGAAAGAATAAAATTTTGTGTTGTGCAGAAATGTTGTGAACTTCGCCGTGTTGTAGATTCAATGCGAAAACGATATGTGAAATATATTGAACAAGGCGGTGGTCATTTCGAACAATTGTTATAAGTAGTAGTAATCTGTTTTCTGTATATTTTATTTTTAAATCTTTTAATGTAGCACAAAAGTAAATATGTCATTCAAAGCACACTAAATGAGGTATTTTTTGCTGAAAAGAAAATATGTCCATAATTGACAATTTTTCATCGATAAAACCATTGGACAAATATGACTAAAATTAGTCATATTTGACTAATTTAATGAGATGAATATCATGATTCTGAAGTCAACTAAATAGTTGACTTCAGAATCATGATATTCATTCCTTACCACGCTCGCAATCAGAACTTCTTATTTTGTAGCAAATTTGATGCCGTTTTCAGATATGTGATCAAATTTGATGATGTTACAAGGATAACTGAAGTATAATTGATTTCATGGAATAACTGGAAATATTTCGTGAAATCAAGAAATGTTAAATTGAAGAATAACCTTCAACATTTCGACTATGTGTTATATGACATTTTTTCTTGCAAATAACTTGTATGATCTCTTCTTGAAGTTTGGACCTTGAACCAGTTGGATCTTTTATGTGTGTAGACCAAGATCTTTACGCAAAATTATCCATGTGGTGGATGCACAGTGTCCAACTTGTTGTGAACGTCGACGAATAGACAAATTTTGATGATCATTAACACTATGACTTACGGCAGCGATATTCTCTTCTGTACGTACAGTTCTTTGTCTTGTTGTTGTTGCATCGAGTATAGAAAATGTTTTCCGAAATCTATAGATAGTTCGACGAATAAGCTGCTCTGATGGACTATTATGTAAACCATAAATTTCACGAAGTGCCCTATAAGTTTGGTGAATAGAACACTGATTTTGAAAATAAATTTCAACAAGTTGTAAACCTTGTTGCGGCGTGAGTCTTTCCATGATAATTTGTCAATGCTTACTGAACAGAAATGTCAAAACAACATGGCTTCTTCCTTCTGGCAAATTACAGTTACGCTTATCGAAAGTTCTGTCACCCTACATATGAAATTTTGTTGAATATATTATTTTTCCACTCCTTCTGGCCAATGTGTAACGATGCAGATCAGAGAGAGAAGGATGGAGCCTTTTAGCCTTGTATTTTTCGAAATTTTCCGTTTCTTCAGGAGTGCTATTCTAAAATTCCAAAAAATGACGTTTATTTGACTTTCGGATGACAACACATAATTTTGTGTTTTTATTCATCATATGCAATTTCCTTAAGAAGTAATTCATGAATTTAAAATTTTCGGAGAAAATGGACTGTCGAACACTGACTTCACATCAGTTCTTGCCTCGAATTTTTTTATGGGAACACTTCATAGTCCTAACACAGATCTGATGAACTTGGTCACGAGGCATTATACTATTACACTACACTATTTTTAATATACCTATAATATAATATATCCTCCCATCATACTCCAATTTTGCTATTAAGAGCTATTGAAGCGCCCCATGCCGAATTCAGAATCATTTTCAATCTCAATTCTTTTCTTCAACTGCGCAAGATCCTGCCTCCAATTGTTCAGTGCCTGGCTTCATATTGTACAGTGGAATTCTGCGGTCCAAAATTTAAACCGTATTTTCGGACGTAGTTTGATTGAAGCTCATTTTCACGAAAATGAAATACCTGCATCACTATATTAGTGTATTTGTTACTTTGTTTATGTGTTTTCAACACAGTGAGTATTTCTTCTACTTGTATTTATTTTCAACTACGGCATTAATGTCGTTTTTTATTGAGGATGTTACAGGGACAGAAAAGGTTTTAGTAGACATCGCATACTCTTCTTTGAGCATGCTTCTTCTTTGTGCTTCATTTCGATATTAAATTTCATCGGGAGAGTTTCATAGGTGGTAATCCTATTTGGAAATAGGCCCCTTTTGTCGCGCACCCTTTAGCGTTGCTGTAGTTGGATCAATAATATTTTCTATTCTCTTGGGGTCGAATGGGAAAGTAGTTCAGCAGGTTGATTCAGAGATATTTAAAATATTCCATATTCCATGCAACAAAAATTGGTGGATCATTCCACTGGAATTCCATAGATTTTATACACTTTGTCAATAATTTTATGATCTATAGAATAAAAGTAAAACTCTTTCATTTTGCTTTAGCTTCAGCCTTTCCTTTACAGATCTCCACAACTATTTGTCATGGAATTAAGATTGGGTGCGCATAGCAGTATTGTACCATTTGATACGATACGTGATGATAATTAATTGATTTAGATTATTTCTCCAAATTTCCAATTCAATCTTAATCTTGCAAACATTTTATTAAGTGTCGAAATACATTGAACGAATATTTTTCTAGAATATCAAACGTAACATATTGAAATTTTACATACTGAACATTTCTCGCATATTAATATGATGGGCCATCTGAAGTTTGCATTCTGATATCTACTAAGAATTTCTCATCAGTAAGTCAAATGTTTTTATATAAGTGTTACGCTAACTATCCAAAAACTATTGATGCCATGGAACAGGAAATAAAAGTTGCCATTCATTATATTGAGATCCAAGCAATCGACAATATACTAAAATATTGGGTTTAGCTGATGGGGTACTGTAGCTAGTTGTGGCGGTTATTCAAATGATGTTTTTTTTCATTCGTAAATGTCAAGTTTCAACCTTTCTAATGAACTTACAACAATGAGAAAATATGCATCAGTTTTCATTTATTTCCTTACGTTTCACCTAGATTGATAGACATTATAAAAATAATGAAAACCACTCAGGAGCTTTTGCGCGGTTATTCTTATAACCCATGTTTTAGTCTTCTTGTCGTTATTTTAAATCCAAATGCTATATTTTAAATGAATTTAAATTCAGAATTATATATTCTAACTTCTACAATATATATTGAAACTATACAAACACTATGAAAATGATATCCTTACACAGGGTGGATATGAATAGTTGCGAAGAAATTTAGCGGTTGATTCCTTCATAATAAAAAAATAGGGTGGGTCTTTCATATGAACTTTATTTTTTTGCCATTCCTTGCTTAGTTTCGGCCTTCTACAGATAGCGCCCGAAAAACAGTTTTTAATTTTCATAATAAAAACCAAAAAACTGACAAGAAAAAAACTAGGCAGACATTTTATGCCGGCGGGGAGGCACTCAAAACATATTTTGTTGGTGTTCCTCTATGACTGCAAGGGGTAAAAAAGGCACCCCTAAACCTTCTTTTGTAAAGAACTATTTTCCATATTCCCATTTTACAATGAAAAAATTCATTTTGGATAGCTTGATCCATTCTGAACAAATAAGATGTCTTGTAATTTCTTGCTAAATTTCGAGGTTTTAAGAAAAAAAATTATCAACATGATAGCGTGAGTCGTAGAGGCTGGAATTATTTCCGAATAAGAATTTATCTAGTTAGCGGATGTCATTTTGTTATGACAACCGACTTGTTTTGATTAACTTTGATTCAGGTACACTTATTGCCAGTTATTTGGTTCTTAAGAAAAAAATTAAAAACTGTTTTCCGGCCGTCATTTTGAGGGGGCTGTAACTAAGCATGAGGGGCTCAAAAAAATAAAGTTTATATGAAAGAGCCACCCTATTTTTTGACAAGGAATAACCCCCTAAATTTTTGGCAAATATTCATATACTGTATATAATCAATATAAAATATCCCAACATGAAACGTATTAATTGAAATGTATTAACAAAAACTATATAAGTATGTTTATAAATTTACAAATAAATTTTGATCTTGTGACATATTTGAGTCTGAATTCAATACATTTCTGAAGAGGTCTAGAGACCGAAATAGCTATCAAATGTTGGAATTCTCGTTCAATTATTTTTATTTGATCCTTTATTTTGAGAATTTTGGATAATTTTGGAATAGTGGATTTTGTTGTATTTGTATGTTTATATTCATAAACACTTACATAATTTTTGTTAATACATTTGTATTAATATCGGGTGTTTTTTTAGAGTGATAGAACTTTCGATAGGACTAACTGTAATTTGACAGAAGGTAGAAGCCATATTGTTTTGACATTTCTGTTCAACGAGCATTGACAAATTATCATGGAAAAACTCACGCCGCAACAACGTTTACAAATTATTGAAATTTATTTTCAAAATCAGTGTTCTATTCGCCAAACTTATAGAGCACTTCGTGAAATTTATGGTTTGCATAATCGTCCATCAGAGCAGCTCATTCGTCGAACTATCGATAGATTTCGGACAACATTTTCTCTACTCGATGCAACAACAAAAACAAGACAAAGAACTTTACGTACAGAAGAAAGTATTGCTGCTGTAAGTCATATTGTTAATGATGATGCAGATTTGTCTATTCGTCGACGTTCACAACAAGTTGGACTCTTGCGTAAAGATCTTGGTCTACACCCATACAAGATCCAACATGGTCGAGAACTAAAGCCACTCGACCATAATAAGCGTCGTTTGTTTGCTGGGCCCTAAAACAGCTTGAAGTTGATCCACTTTTTTATCGTAAAATTGTGTTTAGTGATGAAGGTCATTTCTGGTTGAACGGCTATGTAAACAAGCAAAATTGCCGTATATGAAGTGAAAACAATTCTCAAGAAGTTCTGCAGGTTCCATTGCATCCTGAAAAATACACTGTATGGTGTACTTTACACGGTGGAGGCATCACGGCGGTGGATTTCCTGAATGGAGTATTTTACTGAAAGTTCTCAAACCACCGCGTTCTGCTACTTTGATATTATTGAGGGTGGGTCTTCTTCAGTTGTTATATATAAAAATTTCATATTCTAATATTGGTCTGTATATATTTTGGTAGATTCTTGAAGCTGTTGTGTATTTCAGGCCGCGGTTTTTATATATTGTATAAAAGTGGTGACAATGTAGAGCCTTGTGGTACACCTTGATGAGGATAAAACGATGCCGAGAAATGCTTGTTGATTTTAACCATCATGCTTCTGTCTTTTAAGAAGTTTCCTATTATATTTTGTACGTAAACTGAGTTTTTTTTTTAGAAAACCTTTATGCCAAACACTATCAAATGTTTTCTAGATGTCCATGAATATGGATGCTTACTTATGACCTTTTTTCATTGTGGTTTGTACGTTCGATATTAGAGTTATGAATGGGTAGATGATCGAATGTCTTTCCTGAATAAGGGACGTTTTGTCCAATTAAATTTTCGAAACGAATTTTCACGCTTCCTCTGAAATCTTTTTCCGAGTTAGTAGAAGGGTGATGGACCGATAGCTAGACATATTTGTTAATTATTATAATAGTTCCTTTTTTCCATCACGTTGGGAAGTATCCGAAATTCAAACAGTGTTAAATCCTTCGTATTTTATCATGAACTTCTGATATGAATTGGCGTTGTATTTTCTTTGTTACGTTGTCGTCTCCAGGTGCCATGTTCTTCCCTTATTAAGCTTCTTCATACTCAACATCAGTTATCTCTGGAAGTGGGCTTATATTATTTCAATTTGCCGCTTTTCTGTGGTTTTCTATTTGAGTTTTGGTCAAAATTGTGTTGTTCTTTACAACTTTTTAGAATATTTTTTTATTTATATTCATTAAATTTTTTCGAATTGGAAGAATCAATCAGAATTATTGAAGAAATATTGGAAAAGGAAGGATCTACCAATACATCTGGATCATTTCTCTTGAAATTACATAAATGATGGTTCTTCAGCTTCTGTTAGTAGCAAGTAGGGTGAAACACCTAGATCCTTACGCAAAATATTCTAAAAAATGCACCAATACTGAACAGGAATGTGTTATCAATCGAATATATTGATTGCGTTCTTCAGTCATTCTCTTCGACTGAAACAAAAGTTTCGAATTTAGAAGTTTCTCTCTAGGAAGTAAGTTTTTTAACATAATGTAAAACTCGTTGAAAAAAATGAAATATATATAATGAAATCGAAATTTAGCTACTCGATTGCAGAGGCATAAGTATAGGATTATTCGTTACATGGGCCTGCAATACATAAAACACGCTTGCAGGAATAATTGGTATACGATACAACCCACGACACAACGAGCTGAGCTGTTGAGCTGACACCAATCTGTAAGTTTATTCAAATCTAAGTATCGGGTGTTTTTTTTTAGTGTGATTGAACCTTCGATAGGGATAACTGTGATTTGACAGAAGATAGAAGCCATGTTGTTTTGACATTTCTGTTCAGTAAGCATCGACAAATAGTCATGGAAAGACCCACGCCGCATCAACGTTTACAAATTTTTGAAATTCATTTTCAAAATCAGTGTTCTATTCGCCAAACTTATAGAGCACTTCGTGAAATTTATGGCTTACATAATCGTCCATCAGAGCAGCTTATTCGTCAAACTATCGATAGATTTCGGACAACATTTTCTCTACTCGATGCAACAACAACAAGACAAAGAACTGTACGTACAGAAGAAAATATCGCTCTTGTAAGTCATAGTGTTAATGATAATCCAGATTTGTCTATTCGTCGACGTTAAGACAAGTTGGACTCTGTGCATCCACCACATGGAAAATTTTGCGTAAAGATCTTAGTCTACACCCATACAAGATCCAACTGGTTCAAGAACTAAAGTCACTTGACCATAATAAGCGTCGTTTGTATGCTGATTGAGCCCTAAAACAACTTGAAATTGATCCACTTTTTTATCGTAAAATTGTTGAATAGCGTTGAAGCTCATTTCTGGTTGAACAGCTATGTAAACAAGCAAAATTGCCGTATCTGGAGTGAAAACAATCCTCAAGAAGTTCTACAGGTTCCAATGCATCCTGAAAGTATGGTGTGCTTTACACCCTGGAGGCGTCTATATTTCTCTAAATCATCCGTCTATATTTCTCTAACGATGCTGGAGCTAATATGACAGTAAATGGTGCTCGTTACAGATCGATGATCAATGATGATTTGTTTCAAAATTTGAATGGTATCGACTCAGAAGTTTTTTGGTCCCAACAAGGTGGTGCCTCCAAGATCATGCGACCTAACTCCACTGGATTATTTTCTTTGGGGTTAGGTCAAGTCATTGGTTTATGCTGATAAATCAGAAACAACAGATGCTTTGGAAGCCAACATAACTCGTGTTATTGATGAAATAACGCCTGAATTACTCGAAAAAGTGGTCCAAAATTGGTCTGGTCGAATGCGGTTCCTCAGAGCTAGTCGTGGTAGAAATATGCCGGAAATTATTTTTAAAACAAAAGTGTCATAAAATTATCTTTCAAATATAAAAAAAAATGGGTTCAATCTTAATTTGAATGTGTTTTATTTCAATTTAAAGTTTTATCATTCTTAAATAAACACCCGATATGTGAGTGATTGGGACCTGTTGTGTACCCGAATTATCACGCATATTACCGGAAATTATCGAATCAAGCTTTGCTCATGAGTCACAGGTAAAAGAGAGGCAACACCATGCAGGATATCTTTCGAAGAAGTATGTTATCTGCTCGGTAAAGAAGTACATTCTGTCAAGAAAGTACCGGGAATTATCGATTTAAATCTGGCGGAGCAATGAGGCAGTTAAATTTTTTTTTCCTAGGTTGGTACCACTGTCCTTAATTACTATGCCAAGCTTGAGCGGGATCTGTCAACTAGTGTGTTTGCAACAGCTGATTAAGTCAGTCGATGTCAGAGTGCGTGCCGATTTTTACTAAGGGTGATTACGTTGAGCAAAGAATTTGTTTAAAGTTTTGTGTTTCAAATGAATTTTCGTGTGCCGATGCATTGAAAATGTTTCAAAAGGCCTTTGGTGATAATGCTCTATCGAAAACTCGTGCATATCAGTGGTACAGAGCCTTCAAGGACGGTCGTGAAGCGGACGCCCATCGACGGCTTCGATCGAAGATAACGTCGATAAAATTAAGGAAAGGGTGCTGGAAAACCGTCGTACCAGCTTGAGAGAGATAGCACATGATCTTAAGATATCCCACGAGTCCGCACGTACGATTTTGATTGATATTTTGGGCATGAGAAAGGTGGCCGCACGACTCGTACCGAAAGACCTGAATTTTCTTCAAAAACGTCATCGCGAACAGGTTGCTTCAGACATGCTGGATCGCTGTAATTCCGATTCTACATTCATGGAACGCATTATAACTGGTGATGAGACCTGGGTCTACGAGTACGATATGCAAACAAGCCAGCAATCATCGGAATGGGTGGCAAAAAATGAGCCGAAACCGAAAAAACCACGCCAAAGCCGCTCGAAAATGAAGGTGATGCTCATTGTTTTCTTCGATATCCGTGGCGTGGTGCACTACGAATTCGTTGCAGAGGGTCAGACGGTAAACAAGGAGTATTACCTAGGCGTTATGAAACGTTTGCGTGAGCGTATCCGTAAGAAGCGGCCAAATTTGTGGGCGAACAATTCATGGATTTTGCATGACGATAACGCACCTTCTCACCGAGCTACGATTGTGACTGACTTTCTCGCCAAAAACTCAACAAACGTGCTTCAGCAACCACCGTATTCGCCGGATTTGGCTCCCTGCGACTTTTTCCTCTTCCCAAAACTAAAATTGCCCCTTCCTGGCACCCGTTTTGAGTCGATTGAAGCCATAAAACAAAATTCGGCGCGAGAGCTAAAGTCCATCCCGGAAAGCGCCTATAAAAAATGTTTCGATAATTGGAAGTGCCGTTGGCATAGATGTATTGGAGCAAATGGAGCCTATTTTCAAGGCGACCCAATAAATTTTGACGATTAAATGTAAAAATGTTGTTTTAATTGAAAATTCCCGGTACTTTTTTGACAGAGTAGTATATACGTTACTATAAGCTTGGTAACTTTTCAGGGATCTAATGAACAAGAAACTAATGTCTTTAATTTTTCCGCCAGCTTCATAACAGTTTTTCGAGAAATACTCAGCTATTTCATGGAAATTTTACAGAAAAATATTGATGTACTTAATATCATTTATTTCTTAGATTGCTAGAGTTTGGGCAAACATTATTTCTCTAAAGTGATCATTTATTTTTCAGCTCTCAAAAAAGTATCAACTGAATATTTGTAGAGAAGTAGTTTTAACCTAATTAATTTTTTTTGTAACAAGGCAGAAAATTTCTCAGATGTCGAAAAACTGTTATAGCTCAGTAGCCATTCATTTTTGACTCCTAGTTAATTGAACATGATTTGTTGCAGATAACCTCTAGTGTAATCCTTTTGAAGGATCACGGCGAATTTTCAATCACCCGGTATAACGTGTTATAGGCCCATTCATTGCGTGTTAAAGATGTAAAAAGGCAAAGTAACTGCTATTAAATTTTTTACACTCTTATCAAGGTTATGGCTCATGGGTACACCTAGGAATTCCACTTTTCTTTCAATACTACAACGATTTTTATTCAATTTGATTTCAAAGTTTTTATTAATAGGTCTGAAAATTTCATGGTAATTAAGATATACTATTTTTCTTGTATATTTACGTGATACAAAATAAATTTTCCTAGGAAAACAGCAATTATACTGAATTCCCATAAGTATAATCGAAAGGATTCATTAAAATGAAAAATATATTACCCATTCAGACAGAATTGCAACATTTGTTTTAGAAGCGTGAACATCAGTTTCGATTTGGGGTAGAGTGTTCTTAGAATTGGGGAACATCGAACAAATTTGGTTTAAGATTGATTCGTCTGATTGTGGTACGGCAATAGGGGTCGTTTAAATGGTAGACCTTCAGATACCAGTAGAATTGGAGATGAGTATGTAAATGTAACTACTCACGCTAATAAAATTATTAGTACAGGAGGTTCCAAAAGAAACTTGCTTACGCCAAATAATTTAGCAAAATATGTGAAGTATTAATTCTCTTGGTCTATGTCAGTTAAACGAGCAACATAAATTATCGAGCAATCTGCAACTCTAATCGATTAAGCATTTGATGGATTCGGTCTTTAGTTGATGGAAATTCATTTTCAACGATTAGTGAATAAAATTCTATTTCCACAAACTTTTTATTGATGAAAATTTGTGGAACTTGAATTTCATTTACTACTCGTCTAATCGATTACATCTCATCTCCTAATTTTTATAGTATTTCCGAAATGGAAATTATGTCTATTGAGGTAAATCATGAATATATATCTTGTTACTCGCAGATTGGTGTAGAAAAAAATGTCTTTATGACTTAATGACTATTAGGGTCTCAGAAATATCAATTACGAAAACTTTAATTCACATCTTCAATTTATAGCAAACTCTTAATTTAATGAATTTTAAAATAATAAAAAGAGGTTTTTTACTTGATAGAAGGATAATTACAAAATTTTAATATCAAAACAGATTTATCCTGTTAGCCTCCTATAAATTAAAAAAATTAATGTCTTATAAGCACTGCTTAAATTTAGTAGTTATGTAAAATCTACTAGATTAAATTTAAGCAGTGTTTATAAGACATTAATTCAATTCTGAAAGTTTTTTAATAACATTTTTTCGAAATAAAAATTTGTAGGAGGCTAACAGAATAAATCTGTTTCGATATTTAAATTTTGTAATGAATTTTAATTTAACAACCTTATTAGATCAACACGCGCCTTTTCGTACTGTGAGAATTAGTCGGAAATATGCACTATGGCACACGGATAAATTGAAGAACTTGAGAGATAAGACTTTGGCAAAAAGCCAAAAATTTAATTTCACAACCCTATTAGATCAACACGCGTCCTTTCGTACTGTCAGAATAAGAAAGAAATATGCATCATGGCTCACGGATAAGTTGAAAGAAATAATTGACTTGAGTGATAAGACTTTGACTCGATACCAAATATCAAAAATAAACATCACCTTTGTACAGATTCTAAATTTAGTTAACTTGGCAGTTGAAATTAAAAAAGAGCTTATCTTTATTCTGTTTTCAAAAACAAGAATACCAATAAGCCTTAGTCGAACCTAAAATATCTCAATGAATGTTATCAATAGAAAATCAACTGAGCTTCCTGAACAGTTGAAGGATGTTAATAAAAATAATTCAGTTTTATACAGACTTTATTCCAAGAATTGCTAGGGACGATGAATTTTTCGAATTCTACATTAATAACATCAAAGATTCAAATAAAATATAATCAGTTTCACATTCGTAGAGGATACATAAGACAAGATTTTTAAAAGGGTCTAGATTAATACTAACGCAGCAGATCATGGTAGCATCAATATATGTACAATTCCACTATGCATTCTATTAATTCCTCCTTATTTAATTCATTTGTCTCAAAAATTCAGTTTATCAATCTCCTCGAAAAAATACTTGGCCATTCCACTACCTAAAACTCTAATCCACCTTATTTGTATAAATATTAAAGCCATAAATTTTTCCAGCACTGTCCAAAATAATTTAAAAAATAATGCAAAAGCAGTTACAGGAACATCTGGACAAATACAATGTCATTCCCACCAGACAATCTAGTTTTAGTTGTAGAACTGCTTTGCAGATGAAATATTACTTCTTTTGATCAGGGGGACCTTACCACCTACTCTCAAAGTATGTTAAATCTAGATCTCTGGCAGTAATCATTTCTTGAAGGTGAATCATTCACTTTATGAACTTAAGATTTTAAATTCCACAGGGATCTATTCTTGGTCTTCTTCTTTTTATAATTTATGTATCGTCTTTCATTATGCTTGTGTTTCGAAAACTTTTTTTGGAGCAGATGATAGTCAACTTGAACTTGGCTTCGAATCCTGTAAATGCCAAGAGACTATAGCAACCCTCAATTTTGATTTGAATAGAATAAATAAGACACTGTCTTCGCTTGAATATTGACAAATCTAAATGGAAACTTTTAGGGAGAAAAAATTAGAGAATTATATTCTTGGAAAAGTGCAGCCAGAGCATTTTGATGGATGGAAATGTTATTGATTTTTAAAACAGTGCTAAACTTGGGCACAACAATTGATGCCAACTTGCGATTCATCTAATTCCTTAATAAATGTTCATTTAAATCTGAAGGGCTTAAATCAATGTAAAAATTAAATGATCAAACAAAATAGTGTTTCATGAATCTTTGGTGTATTCACATATGAATTTTTGTGATGTTTTCTATGGTTCTGCTTGACAGCCTTCGATATTAAAAGAATCTAGATACTTTAAAATCGTTGTTTGCGATTTATTCACGGTATTATAAAATATGAACCAATAACACATACCCGCAAGAAACCTGGAACATAGAAAGTACTTTCAGTCGGTTGTTTTTTTTTTCAAAATAAGTAATAATACACTGACAAGCAGAAAAAAAGGGTCGCTTGATCATTACAGTTCAAATACTTTTCTTAGTTAAAATTTTTACGAGAATCATGACATTTCTGAAATGGTAGGAAAAAGAGGATTGCCCAAAGAAAAATGAAACTTTTGTTTCGATTTGTACAGAAATAAGCATTTTTTGAAGAAATCAAAAACTGTGAAATTGAAAAAAGTTTAGTAGCTGTGAAAATTTCTGTATAAGACGTGTGACCTACCCTAGCTCTGATTACACATTTTTTTGCTTGCCAGTGTATATAGCTGATGGGACTTTTCATCAAGATATAAAGACTTTTTATCAGACTAGATAATGAAACTGAAGGTAAGAAATATCGGATTTTTGGCCAATCTAGGCAGCTGCAAATACGAGTAAGAATAAGACGTGAGTCAATAACGTGCCAGGAATAACGTTGAATTTCAAAACACAAATATAGAAAAATATTTCTAAAATAAATCTAATTTTAGTATCGTAAAATTTGTATAACTTAAAAAAATTCAACTTACCATATGATGTTGAATATCGAAAATGAAAATTACATTTCGTGTTTAAATAATGATACATTTTATATTTATAGGTTTTTAACCTAACCAATAAATTTTTAATTTATTATTATTAACAAAATTAGTATATATTGAAATAATGACAGCTTACTGATTATACCGTGGGGCCTTATAATATTATCCTTGTATTTTATTATACTGTTTTTCATAAAATTCTTATTTTTTTCAGGTATCGCACTAAAATGTTATGAATGCAATAGTGCCACCGATAAAAGATGTCTAGGAGATGAAAACAATAAATTATCAGATGACTTAAAGATCACTTGCTTGGACAAATCACCACATGGGGATCACCCCTACGTCCTCTGCAGAAAAATAAAACAAGTTATAGATTTCGAAGTAAACGGCCGTAAGTATTCAATGTGACGTGATAAATTTTATTTGAGTGTGCACAGGATGGGTCAACGAAAACTACGACCTGTTTTTACGGATTTAAAATGAGAAAGTAGGAAAATATTTGAACTCGTCGATTTCTGATACAAGGAGGAACAACTTGTTTGCTCTTTCTTCTTCGTGTCATCATACGCTTACCGGAAAAATGCACAATAATATTTTGAATAGGTAGTCAAGAATTTTCAAAATAATTTTTCGTCAACCTCTCAATCCTTCTTCTGGCAATTCCCAAAATATTCAAAAAAGAATTTTCACAAACTGGTATTAGTTTTTTCTGTTAACTAAGAATATGAAAATATTTTTCAAGTATTTTCCCAATGTTCGTCGAATTTTTTGGCCACTTGTATTTTATTGGTATAGTTTTGCAATAATTCAAAATCTGAATTATTCGCCATTATTAGCGAATTTTATTGGAATGCAGAAGTTTTATGGTGTCAGGCTGAACGAACAGGAAGGAAATGTGAACTATATCTACGACAAGATCTAATTTAAAAACGTGACTTGGGAACCTATATTTTAGCTAAACTTACATGAGGTATTTTTTTCCTATTTTTTTTGTATTCACTAGGATTCCTCTTTGTTTTTAGAGCATTATCTTCTCTTACAAGTGTTACAATGGTTTCCATCTCTTGAGATATATCAGGTGTTCTTTTAGAGTGATAGAACTTTCGATAGGAGTAACTGTGTTTTGACAGAAGGTAGAAGCATTGTTGTTTTGACATTTCTGTTCAGTAAGCATTGACAAATTATCATGGAAAGACTCACGCCTCAACAAGGTTTACAAATTGTTGAAATTTATTTTCAAAATCAGTGTTTCTATTCACCAAACTTATAGAGCACTTCGTGAAATTCATGGTGTACATAATGGTCAATCAGAGCAGCTTATTCGTCGAACTATCGATATATTTCGGACAACATTTTTTCTACTCGATGCAACAGCAACAAGACAAAGAACTGTACGTACAGAAGAAGATATCGCTGCTGTAAGTCATAGTGTTAATGATGATCTAGATTTGTCTATTCGTCGACGTTCACAACAATTGGACTCTGTGCATCCACCACATGGAAAATTTTGCGTAAAGATCTTGGTCTACACCCATACAAGATCCAACTGGTTCAAGAACTGAAGCCACTTGACCTTAATGAGCGTCGTTTGTTTGCTGATTGGTTCCTAGAACAGCTTGAACTTGATCCACTTTTTTATCGTAAAATTGTGTTTAGTGATGAAGCTCATTTCTGGTTGAACGGATATGTAAACAAGCAAAATTGCCGTATGTAGAGTGAAAACAATCCTCAAGAAGTTCTATAGGTTCCAATGCATCCTAAAAAATGATCTGTATGGTGTGCTTTACACGCTGGAGGCATCATCGGTCCATATTTCTTTAAAAACGATGCTGGAGCTAATGTAACAGTGAATGCTGCTCGTTACAGATCGATGATCAATGATTATTTCTTTCAAAATTTGAATGGTATCGACCCAGAAATGTTTTAGTTCCAACAAGATGGTGCTACACCTCATGCTGCTACCGTAACAATTAATTTATCGAAAGAAAGATTTGGCGATATTATATATAATTAATATAAAATATTTTTTTGCCTAAGAAAAATCCTTTTTCACTTCATTCCATAAAACCTTTATATAGAAATGTATGAATGAACATAAAGGGTTTTCCAATCAGAGATTTCATTCTGATAATAAAAAAAACGAGTATAATTTGAGAGAAATCATTGTGTGTTTATTTTATTGTCATAAGGAAGGTATGTCAATGGAGAACGATATCAGCCAAATGGCCGCCGCAGCTGTAGCACCATATTCTTTTCATGAAATTTTCAATGGTAAAATCGCACATTTGCGGCAGTATGTCCTCGATAATTTCAAGAATTTCATCTTCAAAGTGTTGAATCGATTGTGGATCACTGGCATAAACCTCATCTTTCACGTAGCTCCAAAGGAAAAATTTAAAGGTGATAAATTACAAGATCTCGGTGGCCAATTGTGATCACTTCTTCGATAAATAACACGGCAAGCAAAATTGCGATTGTTTCGTTGCTTGTAGCGCCGTCTTGTTGAAAATGAATATCTCCCATTTCCGGCCCTAAAAAATCATTAATCATAGCTCGGTAGTGCAACATATTCACCGCAGCTATTGCAGCAGCCTCATTTTCAAAAGAGTAAGGTCCAATCATACCGCCAGCCCAAAGACCGCACCAAACAGTGACACGTTGAGGATGGAGAGGCTTTCCAACAATCATTTTTGGATTTTCCGAGCCCCTAAGGCGACAATTCTTTTCATTAAAGTAGCTTCCGAGGTGAAAATAGGCCTTATCCCTGAAGATGATATTTCCATGGGAATTCAGATAATTTTGATGCATTTGAAGGACTCGATCAGAGAAGATACGACGTTGCTTGTGATCGACCGCCTTGAGTTCTTGTGTTAACTGAACTTTTAAAGACTTAAGTCATTATGCATAGTACGGTATAATGTCGTTTGTGTAATACCTTGGAAAAAAATGTCATATAACACATGGTCCAAATGTTGATGGTTATTCTTCAATTCAATATTTCTGGATTTCAAGAAATATTCCGAGTTTTTCATTAAAATCAATTATACTACAGTTACCCTTGTAGCCTCATTAAATTTGACCACATATCTAGAAACGACATTAAATTTGCTACAAGATAAGAAGTTCTGTGTGCCTAAAAATTATCATTGCTGGCGTGGTAAGGTGATGAATGTCATGATTCTGAAGTGAACAACGTTGGTTATATTTCTCATATAACAATAATAATATTTATTTCTGAAATCATTATCAAACAAGGTGGGCAATAAAGTAGAAACATGTCAAAACAAATCAAAACAAAAATCAGAAGAACACAGTCATTCATATTTTAAGACAGAAAGAAGTCTTTGAATTCTGCAAAAGAATATTCAATATAAACAAAAAAAACAACCTTATGAAACTGATTGTAAACTGATATGTCGGTAGGAGATTATCAATGTAATACCCATATAAAGTGTGACTTTTTCAGTATATGCATATTTATGGATCGGGAAAAAGTATTCTGTAACGCTTCTGGTTAAATTGTTATTTTTATAACTTTCAAAATAATAATGATGTTTTTGCAAAAATAGCAAAACTCTGTAGCAATAAAGACCTGGAAGAGTTGAAATATTGTTAACCTCAAAGTTTTTCCTACAAGATGACCTAAATTTTAAATTGAACATAGTTCTGATTGCTAATTTTTGTGTTACAAAAATATCATCTACTGATGAACTGGAACCCCAAAATACAATGCCGTAAGATAGTTGTGACTGAAAATTTGCAAAATAGATGGTTTTCATTGTGGTGATGTCAACTTGATATCGAATACCCTTCAGTGTAAAAACTACCGAATTTTACCTTGATATCAGGGTTTTTACAGTGTTGTTCCCAGTTCAGGTGTTTGTCTACTGTAATTCCTAAAAGTCTTGTAGCTTGTTGGTATCCGCTGGTTCCCAATGCACGCAAGAAAACTAACATTTGTCCTGATGCTGGAAAAATTATGATGTTTGTTTAATCTGAATTAAGATTTAGTGAATTGCAGATGCACCATTCATTGACGT
This sequence comes from Megalocaria dilatata, assembly GCA_034642435.1. Lineage (NCBI taxonomy): Eukaryota > Metazoa > Arthropoda > Insecta > Coleoptera > Coccinellidae > Megalocaria > Megalocaria dilatata. The sequence continues at coordinate 42,517,139 of CM067859.1, read as the reverse complement.
TGGATAAATCCAATAGTCACAGATTCTAGATATTGGGAAAACACTATTATATTAGTGTCATCAGCAAAAGTGTAAGAGCTCGTTCCCAAAGCTGGTGATACCGTTTTTTGAAATGTATCAGGCTCACCTTCCAAAGCCTCTGGGAGATCATCATCATAGACAATGAAGAAAATGGGTCCTAAATTAGTGCCTTGTGGTACGCCAGAAGTTATAGTAATTTCCGTTGAGGAATATTTTTCCTCATTCACATTTAATACAACTATTTATTTTCTGTCTTTCAAGTAATTTTGTGTAAGCTTGAGTGGTACGCCTCTTATACCTTTCATCTCAAGTTTCTGCCAAAAAAACTTTGTTGTGATCGACACAATCGAACGCTTTGGAAAGATCCACATACAACCCCGCTGGTATTTTATCTTCCTCAAGGCAGAATGTATTTTTTGTGTGAACTCAAATATTTCGTTTTCAATGCTTTTGCCCCTCGTGTAGCCATGCTGATTAGTAAATAGAATTTTGAATTTCTGAAAAAATGTTACAAACGGTTAACAAGAATTTTCTCAAAAATTTTTGTAGAAGACGTGATTAATCTTATGGGTCTGTAATTGAATAAGTCTTTAGGGTTTCCTTTTTTGTGACAAGGCTTCACAAGTGCTATCTTTAATGCATCCGGAAAAATTCCTACTTTGAAGGCAGAATTAATGATGAAACAGAGTGGACCCACTATATTGGATATATGGTGTTTTATTACACTGATAGGAATGTCATCATATCTTGAAGAAAAATTTTTCGGCATCGTCTTTAGTGTAGATAAAATCTCGTTCTCATCAACTTCAAATAAGTAAAAATATCTAGTAATGCTTTTCTGAATTTTGTAATTCTGCTTGGGGCTTAACATTACTGTTCTAGGGTCTCATCGGTCTGCAATCTCAAAAGGAAGTTTAGTAACAGGCTTTGTATTTCGGTTTATAACCTCTCCATTAATATCCCAGACTGCTGTTGTTTTATTATCTACTTTGTCAATAATAGATTTATAATGATTTCTTTTTTGTAGGTTCAAAGCGGCATCATAAGATTTTTTCAGTTTATTATAGATATGCATTAATTTTGGTTCATATCTAGAAAGCACAAACTACAAATCAAGTTCTCTCTTCAACACTTCAGTTTTTTCTAACAATTGAACACTCCTTCGTTTTTTTATATTTATTGTTCTGAGTGGAAAAGCTGTATCAAATTTACCCTTGAAAATATCAAAAAATTATTATTTAATATTATTAACCATTGGGCAATCCTCATAAGTTAACTTATAAGCTCCTGATTTATTAACTTTGTTTGATTTGTCTCTGTTATTTTTAATGTATTTGTCTATGTTATTAATGGTTCTGAAAGCTGCTGTGTAATTAGAATTTTTGTTAGAAAAATTGGCAATGTATTCTACTTATAAATGAAAGTCGTATGAATTTTATTGGAATGGGGTTTTTGGTGGTGGGATAAACGTGAGTTCATGCTATCTTTTTCTGTTCATTGTTCATCATTTTATCTATAAGGTTTCGCGAAACCATTGTTGAATGCTATTTCTTTGATTACATTATTATTATCATTATTATTATTATTATCCTGATACTCCTAGATCTTCTGTGAAGATCCCTCAGAAGCTTTGTCAGCTTGTGAGTGTTAGGAGTTCAGTTGTGTTGGGGAGGCTTTGTTACTGCGATCTTGCGCCACTTTAGGTCACAGCACTGTTAATTTTTATTGAGTTCTTTCGGAAAATTCTGACATTTTTTTTATTGAAGTGGTGATAAGGAGTTTTATGTATTATGATATATGTGTGTAGGTTTGCGAAATATGCTAAATTCATGTAAATTATTCAATCTTGTGATATTTAAGTCTGGGAAATTGAGACTTCGATTCTTCTCTTCTTTATAGGTGAATTTCATGAACGAGTGTAGATTATTGCTGAAATTTGAGATGTTCAGTTGTCTCTTTATGTCTTAAAAGCAACATAGAATGTTATCCACAAATCTGAACCAATCAAAGAAGTATTTGTGCATTGAGTTTGAATGGATCTTTGATTCTAAATAATCTATGAAAATTTCTGCTATATAAGTCTTTCATTGTAAATATAAATAATACCATTAAACTGGAAGCAATTCTGTTTAAGAGATATTTCAAGACAATTCGTCTGAACAATATCATCTGAACTAGTTTATAATATTAACAAAATTAGTATTTCGGAAGAGCCTATTCAAAACTCCGAGGTATTACAATTAATACAAATATTACTGAAAATTGCGATTCAGAAAATGAGAACTCAAATTATTCCGAAAAAATACCTAGTTTTGATCCATTCGATAAATATATAAACTGGGCGGAACAAAATGGCCTATCAGTAAATGAGTTGATATTATTAAGAAGAAGAGCTGTAAAAGTGAATTATCCAAAGAAACGTCAAACGACGCTTCACACTTTTGTCATCAAATATTAATAATTTAACGGTTTTTTTAAGAACAAAATATCGGATCATTTAGAAGTTACATATAATTTTTCAGAATATTTTATTGCTCATAAATTGATGTTTTTTTTTTTTTGACATTTGACATTGTATATTGAGTTTCGATTATAAACGTCTATTGAATGTGAGCGGTGCTTGTTTTAGACATTAATTTAATTCTAAAAGTTTTTTGAATAAAAAATTCTTTTGGAAATTAAAATTGTAGAAGATAAACATATTTCAATTTGTTTTGATATTCAAATTTTGTTATATTTCTTCTATCAAGTAAAAAGCCTTTCTATTTTATTTTATATATAATATATAATTATATTTTGGCTTCAATAAATCTCATTATAGAATGTCAATGAATTTAAGTAAACCTTAAAATAACTCACTTTGTTCTTTGATTTTGTTAGAACATAGATCAATCTTGAATATATAGTTGATCTGTAGTTCGAAGCTTAAGTCTTTTAACACGTGAGTGATGTAGGTTATGTTTTTGATTTTGATATTTGTAATATTGAAAAAAAAGTGCTGATGACGGGATTATCTAGAATTATATTTGTTTTTTGAAGATATAGTGCACATTTTTTAGAGATTTTTGAAATAATTTGTTCGAATATTTAAATATATTAAATATTTCAAATAAATTATATTCTTTGGGAAGTCCTTTAAGTGTGTTCATGTTTTTATAAGACAAGTAGTATTTTTTAAAGATAAAACCAGAAACAAAATTTTGTCTCCTTTGAATATTTATTTATTAATTTTAATTACTTTCGTATATCTGTTGGGTTATTTATTTCATTTGACATTGTATATTGAGTTTCGATTATAAACGTCTATTAAATGTGAGCGGTGCTTGTTTTAGACATTAATTTAATTCTAAAAGTTTTTTGAATAAAAAATTCTTTTGGAAATTAAAATTGTAGAAGATAAACATATTTCAATTTGTTTTGATATTCAAATTTTGTTATATTTCTTCTATCAAGTAAAAAGCCTTTCTATTCTATTTTAATTGATGTTTTGTTGTTGAGAATTTTTATATTTGTTTTTTAACATTAATAATGATAGAGTTTATTTTGTTTCAATTGATTATTGAATAAAATTGCTAAGTTCTTAAAATTTATTTTCTTGCCAGAAAAAAACCTCCTTTATCCTCAATATTTTCTGTTCGGATTATCCAATCCTCCTTACTGTATTTCTAGATAAAGTGCTTTTATATAATGTCAGCTTCAATTTTTTAAATTTTTTCCAGTAAAACCAGACAGTAGAATCATTAGAACATGCGGCTGGGACACCTCATCCCATCAGAACAAATGTTACCACCGATCAGGATTCGGAGGTAGACAAGAAGTCTGCGCATGTGAAGGCGATGGATGTAATGGAAGTTCGACGATCTACACTTCGGCGGCATTGATGGGATCACTTTTGCTCTTCCTGAGAATATATCTGTAAAAGATTTGTTGAAGCTAATGGTTAAAAATGAACTATCAGAAATCATATTTTTGCGTTCACGTTAACAGAATTTTCAAAGAATATCTCAACTCGATTAAGATTTCATCTGGGGCATATACTTTTTTATCATAAGCGATTCAAAACTAGGATAAGCACTCTCCTTAAATCATAACTGATACTTCGTGAGATGTCTTATTGACATTATATAGTTATAGCTCAAACTCTACAAAAATTGTTCACTCTAAATATACGACAATTAGACCAAAAACCCCAGCGCTCAATCTATTTCATATTTCATAATATTCAATTGATAAAATTTTTTCTAGACATAACAAAGAAGAAAATATTCCAGAATTAATTTGATAGTTCAAAATAGTATACATAAGAATAGAAATGTATAGCCATTAATTTTTGGTTGCGCTTCAAACCACCGCACCGCAGAAAAAATAGTCTTCCTAAAAATTTTAATTCAGTTAATGAAATTCCAATTCAACTGATTGAATAATAAAAAAAGTATTAACTGTGGATTAAACATTTTTGTCTGAAATTGGCTCAAAATTGAATCATAACTCATAAATGGCTCAAGTAGATGATGAGTATTATTTTGAATGCAATAATTAGAATTGTTTTTAGAAATTTCTGAAGTTTCATCTGGTTAAATATCACTCCGTACTGCCATACTGTCTAGGTAGTGCTTTCATTGAGAATTTATCATACAAATAGAAATATCACTTCTGATACAATAATTGAAAATATATAAAACTGTTTAGTGCACTATCGTTTTATTGAAGCCCCAGTTTAACTGAATAAATATTAAAATATGGGTCACAAATATAAATAAAGGGTCTTTCATTAACAGCGCCCCATTTTATTTTTTAAATAAAACACATTATTCATTTGAAACTTATTGAAATTTTCATTTTATTATGAAGTACCATGGATGATAGTATTAGTTATCAAACAAGACATCATTTAAATGTTCACCACGGAAAGGCTGGCACGAATGAACCCAATTTTCCATGACTCTCTCACACAAATCAAGTCGTAGGTCAGCAATTACTCGTTCAATATTGATCCGTCTAAATTTGCTGGTTGATTGCTGTGAATCAATGACTTAATGTAACCCCAAACAAAGAAGTCCAATGGACTTAAATCGCAGGAATGAGGCGGATAATTTATCCGTCCATTTCTTGAAATAATCGAATAACCGAATACGCGACGCTTTAAATTATCTGTTGGTTTGAGTTCTTGGGTTAAAACAATTTTGTATGGGTGTAAAACAAGGTCTTTTCATAAAATTCTCCACAAAGACGTCTGGGAGCCTAATTCTCGTGAACGTCGAGAAATTGATAAATTGTTTGTCTTCACGAACACTTTCACGTACGGTACTAATATTCTCTTAACCTCTTGCATTTTTTTTATCTCACTGGCTCTGTAACATCATCGAGTTAAAATTTGTTTCAAACTTCTTCACTGAACGTTCAACTGTTTTTTTTATCCTGACGATTATAACGAACAAAAATTATGGTTGAAGCACAAAAAGTTAGAGTAACAGATTGCGAGTTTTCATAATAAATTTGGATTTTTTGTAAACGTTGTTGGAGTGTGCATCTTTCCATGATTAAATGGTAGACATTGACAAATACAACAGTCAATGTCACAAATAAACAATGGCCACCATGCGTGAGTAATTTCAATTTGAAAATTGAGCGTTCCCATTCTTCAAGGTTCTTTTGATTATAATACGAATATATCTGTGAACTGGCGCATTTATTTTATTTAAAAGAGAAGAATTTGTATAAAATATTTGATTCATCGTGATATATTTTTCATTTCAATACTTAAAAAACGTGCAAAAAGTTTATTCCATTAATCATTTGATTAATTCAATTTTCTTGTGTTAAAATAGTGTTTTTTTACTACATTGGTTTTTCTGAAGACGTCCGCATTTGAAATGTGCGAAACCCATGAGATATTTAAAATCCGACGGTCGCATCACAGCTCAATGCTTATATTTCATTAATCATTGTGGCCTTCAATGCTCATGTCTCGTAACCATAAAGAAGGATAGATCATAACATCTCAATAAACTCTTACGAAGATGAATTGGCAGATTTCTATTACGTAGTAAAAATGGCTTCCAAATTATAAAGTTTTTGGGTGATATTTCAATTCGTATTCTTATCTATTCACCAGATTTCATATTCCCATTCAGTCAGCTACCTAGTTCAGATTTACCAATCTGGAGGTGTTCCTGATTCTCTGCAAGAATTGCGGTATCGTCAGTGTATCGAGTATTGTTGATTGTTTTTACGCTGAGTCTGATAATTTTCGTCTGACATCCAAACCATTGAGCTATCCCATACCAAACGGAGTACTCTGAAATATCTGGTGTTATATGGAGTATTCATTATGATCTTTATATCTAATAATATACTTGTTCAGAAATGTCTTGTTGCGGCATTCTAAAGACACAGACTTGTTGTGTCAGTATCTAGTTGTGGATCCACATTTCTTTCACTCTAAACACTCTGAATTCTCAAACAAAATACCATTGTTAACCACCTCTAGATTCCAATAAATAAAATGAAGATAAAGACGCTTACATGTATGAAATATGTTAAATGGACAATTCAGATTAAATTAAATAGTTCGCTCCTAGCTGGAGCATCAATACAGTAAAATCCATCAATGATTAAAGAATACATAATACAAAAAACACTCACGTTGACCTCAGAAAATTCAATACAATACAAGAACTTTACATGTGAGAGCAGTTTAGTCGACTTTCCTTTTTGTATATCCTTAACTTTTAATGAATAATGGACAATGGCGTTCTTCTAACAGAAGGATGAAATTAGTTACATGTTTTTTTATTTCTTTCATGATTATTGATACTCTGTTTATGTGCATATGGTCTGGATTTTGAGAGAAGTAGACAGAGTCCACTCATCCATTATAATTTCCACTGCCTTGCCATCTAGTTTCATTTATTCTCATGTTAGTGATCTTCAGGGTAGTAATTTCAAGGAGTAGCCTTCTCAGTGCACCTACCTCATACAAGGTTGTAACAGTTTTTTATTTTCGTGCTTAGTAGGTAGGTACTGTTTGGTTCACGGGGATATCGCTGAATGGCCACCTTGGGTGCCCTGTGGTCTAGTTTTGAACCATGATAATCATTACTTATTATTAGGAGTATAATGGACTGGTTTACCCTTGCCTCCTCCGCTGTGTCTCAGCTGATATAGTTTGATATAATGACTGTTGCCTAAGAGTTTCCGTATTGAGCTTTTTCGAAATAATCATACTCCACCTCAAGATAGTGGTGAAAATTTGCTGAAAAAAACCTTTTTCACGCTTGTTCAACAGTCCATTTCCCTGGAAAATTTCAATTCTGTGAATTACTTCTGGAAGAAGCTACATATGGGAAATAAAAACAGAGAATTTTGATAAACATGGAAAATATATTGTTAAGAGGTGTCCATTCCTGTGTATCGTTACATATTGGCACAGGTGCGTTTAGCACCACACCCACGGCAGCCATGGAGGTCCTACTAAATCTACCACACCTGCACCTACTCGTGCAGAGGGAGGTAGAACGGACCACATAAAAACTACGTCACTTCGCGATCGGCAAGCCAGAGGCAATAGTGATGGGAGGCTCAGGACTGCTGGACGAGCTTCTAATGAACAGCACCCTATCAATGCCCTGGGATCTAATTTCAAAAGTGACGAGCCAAGAACGGCATTTCAATGTAATCGTCCCCAGCCGGGACGAATGGACCCAGCATGCTGAGGTTCTATTGAGAACCGACCTTAGCTTGTTCACAGACGGCTCGCGAACGACGAACGCAACAGGAGCGGGAGTCTATGGAAGCAAACCGAGGATCAACATCTTATTGAGTCTCGGTCAATATGAAATCATATTCCCGGCAGAACTATTCGCCATTGAGACCGCGGCAGATCTGCTGATAAAACGGCAAATCCACCACGGCAAAATCAAAATATTTACTGATAGTCAGTACTAAAAGCTCTGGAATCCAACTGTTGTACAGCGAAAACAGTCTGGAGTTGCCGCACGGCTTTAAACAGGCTCGGTGTGTATAACAGAATCACTCTTGTTTGGATACCGAGCCACTCAAACTTTTTTGGTAACGAAGAGGCTGGCGTTTGCTGGAGCTGCGCTGCCTCTGGAAGGATCGGAACCTCTGCTGGGAATGCCACATAACGTGACTAATTGGACGATAACAGGCAGAATGAACTCAAGACTAGAGTCTTTCTGGCTGAGCCATTCTGGCCTGAAACATTCGAAGGTGTAAACAGGTGCAACAGCTTTGAACCAAAAAATGGCGGACCTAGCGCTAGGTCTGGATAGGGCCAAACTGAGAGCGCTTGTCGGATTTATGACAGGTTACTACAGGCTGAAGGCGCATTTGCACAAAATTGGTCTGGCTGAAAACGATGAATGGAGGTTGTGTCTTGAGTACACTGAAACAGCCATGCACATCATCTCTGAATGCCCAACAGTGAGTCGCATCAGACGAGGTCTTTGGTCAGGCTTTTATAACCCACTGCTAACTGAAAAAATTACCTATGAGCCAGATAATCGGTTTTATCCAAAAACTAGATTAGGTCGGGGAAATATAAATAAGACAATAGTTCGTGGTGGGGTTGGACAGACGCCCGCTCACTATAAATAATAATAATACATATTGGCAAGAAAGAATGGCAAAAAATCATATAAATTATGAATTTGAGTCTACTTGGTGAAAGCTCCAATATAGAACTCAAAGTTTATATCAGAAATCCGAAAAACCTTTACTATGTATATTGAAAATATATATTTGCTTAAAATAAATAAATTTTTGTGTAGAAAAACATTTATGACATTGTGATCAATATGCATACGTTAATATATCCATAGGTGTGAAAACCCAAAAATAAGTATTGGATGGAGTAGTCCGTTACTTTGTGATAGTTCATTTTAATGGAATGAAATAAGGAATTACTTTGTTTTCTATCACTTTTTATTATAACTGATATACAATGACTCGAGTTTCGTAGTGTTTACTACATTTTCAAACGGAACGAACAAATAAGATCTCAACTATTATATATGGGGATTGTAGGCTTCGGCAGAGCTTCGGAGGGAGGGGTTTTCCAAAGTTCCGCCTGTTCGTTAAGTAGTTTTATTATTGGTACGTGCTTTTTATATTTTTCAATTTCTATGGATTCCAGGATGTCAAGTTTTTTCCCTTTCGCTTCCACGTGCAAGATAACAAGGTTGTTCAATTGTGGGAACGTGTGATCTGTATTGAAGAAATGGTTCGCAAAATTGGAATTATTCTTCCGGTTCCTTAAAGCAGATTGATGCTCTTTGTACCTTTTATGGAAAGGTCGGGCCGTTTGTCCTATATACACACTATTACACTCTTGACAACTTAATTTATAGACTCCAGAATTATTCAGTCGGTTCTCTTTGTCTTTCGGAGTCTATAAATTAAGTTGTCAAGAGTGTAATAGTGTGTATATAGGACAAACGGGCCGACCTTTCTATAAAAGGTACAAAGAGCATCAATCTGCTTTTAGGAACCGGAAGAATAATTCCAATTTTGCGAACCATTTCTTCACTACAGATCACACCTTCCCAGAATTGAACAACCTTGTTATCTTGCACGTGGAAGCGAAAGGGAAAAAACTTGACATCCTGGAATCCATAGAAATTGAAAAATATAAAAAGCACGTACCAATAATAAAACTACTTAACGAACAGGCGGAACTTTGGAAAACCCCTCCCTCCGAAGCTCTGCCGAAGCCTACAATCCCCATATATAATAGTTGAGATCTAAATTGTTCGTTCAGTTTGAAAATGTAGTAAACACTACGAAACTCGAGTCACTGTATATCAGTTATAATAAAAAGTGATAGAAAACAAAGTAATTCCTTATTTCATTCCACCAGAAATAAGTATTGAAATGAAAAAATACTTAATTCAAAATTAAAGCTATTATAAGTATATCTAACATTTAGAATTAAACACAATAACAAGAGTAGAAACTACCCCATTCAAGAACAATTTTGAACAAAAAGTCATATAGTTATCTATGTACGTGTCTCTCTCTGATAATAATTCTAAAATAAAAACATAACTATTAAACGACCAAATGCACCTAACTTAACATTTTGCAAGGAGACTTTGAGTTCCCTAATAATTTATTTTAGAAATTATTATGTTTTGAATATAAAAACTAACAAAGGTTAACGGCCGAAGCAGTTAGTTCAATAATTGTGAACTATTTCTCTTCACCCCTCTTTTTTCCTTAGTATTTAAGAACATGTTTTTGCATTGTTAACTGATGAAGTAATGGTATGAGAAAACAGTTGTTGATAACTGTTTTATGAAATGTTTTTGGTAGAAAATATTGAAATAAAGGATCTAGCCTCAGAAGCAATTTATATGCAGCGACCACCTTCTTCGCTCCTCGTCCAGAAACCTGCCTTGCTCTAATGGAGCTTGGCCGGCGTATCATATGGAGGACATGACCAGTCCAAAGACTCCTGACTGACCGTCCCCGCCGAGTTTAGGGGCAAGACACACAGCGTTCGACGACCGTTCCAAGCGGAACACATGGTCACTGGCGTCACAGGCAGACATGCTCACCACTCCTGTCTGAAGAGTTTCAGGTGTGCATGCTCAGAACGAAACGCCGTCTACCAAATTATGAGGTAGAAGCTCACTGGCATCACTACATTTCCTCGAGAGGTTCATTGGTGACCCCGACGTGATTTGGGGGGTTTGCTTCAAGAGCGAACCAATCCATTCATTTGTAGGCCATAATTACCCCCTATCCATCATTCCGAGCCAGCCTTTCCTTCCATTCCACAGATCCCCGCTCTACATGGCACCACGTCCAGACCAGCGGCGGACTGTCTCCCTGCCTGATTCCCAACGCCCTATTCCGTGACCTTATCGACGCTCACTGGAAGGGAAGTGTGTAGCGACCACCTCTTCCAGAAACCTTCCTTGCTCTCTTGCAGCTTGACCGGCGTATCATATAGAGTACACGACCAGTCTGAAGATTCCTGACTGACCGTCCCCGCCGAGTTCAAATAGAACAAGGCACACAGCGTTCGACGACCGTTCCAAGCGGAACACATAGGCAGACATGCGCACCGCGCCTATCTGAAAAGTTTCAGGTGCGCATGTTCGGAACGAATTGCCGTCTCCCAAATTAAGAGGTGGAAGCTCCCTCGCAACACCGTATTTCCTCGAGAGCTTCACATACAAGTACGTTCACAACTTGTACATCAATCATGTTTTAGACGAAGAATTTTTTTCTAAGAAATTCTATTATCTGAAATCAAAATTTCTGAAAGAAAAAGAAAAATATTTATCATATGTACTATTATATATTCATTATAACAAAAATAATGTTCATTGTCATACATATGCCAGTACGTGATAATTTTCTTACTCAAGTTTTCACTAAAACATCGAAAAATGGAGATATTGTGACTAAATAATAGACGTACTGAACATGAAATGAACAAGATTTGCAATACGTGCTTATCTGTAAGAAATAAGTTTCATTCACTTTAAACACGGAAAAATTATAGTTACACCGGGCTAAACTAATTATAATTGTAACGCAATTCTGGTCCATTTTTGTATCCGTGTGGGAAAGAACTGGAAATAACGAATAAGATGAAAAATAAAACAAAGGACTGTAAATAAATCAAACATACTCTTCCTTTTATCATAATTTTCATGTTCGAAACTTTCATCTTAAATGTCATCCAGTATCCTTGTGTCGACATCTATCGTCTTGAACTATAAGTATAATTGACGTTTGTTTCCTGAGGAGAGTATATTCTATGCTTCCAATTTTAACATGAAAATTAAAGTTTTGTGTATTCCTTTGTCAACACAAAAACGACAAAGTCCATAGAGTAATCAGAACATAATTTCATAGAAAATATGAATAATAAGAAAGTATTTATTTCTAATCTTCTGTCAAAACTATCACTGTACAGACGTTATTTAATTTTTACGTTAACATACTACTAAGCCAAAAATCAAGTTGGAGTTTTCTCGAAACCTATATAGATATGCATCAACATTAACTAAGCATCTGTGAGTAAATATATTTTTGTAACCAACCTCAATTTGTTTCAAGTTTCTTCACAAATTATGTCGCTATCAACCGAAGTGAATTTATTCATTTTGCAAGTGCACATGCGCCCCAAATATTTGGGATGAAATTTGACACTTCGGAATTATGGAGGCGCATGCGTTTCATGTCTAGAGCAACTTGGCTCTTCCGCCAATTGGAACTTAATCCATTAATCAATCATTCAAGTACCACAATCAAGTAAAGAGAAATTATATAAATTTTAATATTTTGCCATTGAAAAAATTTTCATCATTTCTATATCTTTGCTGATTTTTAATTTTTGTTGACAGAAGCATTTTTACAAAGAATCACGACACTAGACTATTTTGGCGTGTTAGTTCCAGGGAACAGTATGCTCTCGTTTCGCTCAAATGCCTGTAATTTTCTAATTTTAAGGCGAAAATGGTCTTAAACGATTGGGTTGGACTCACTGATGAAGAGGCCGAAGTCAAAAGTAAATATGTCCGGCCGGCCATAAGCACGTTAACTTTTGAACGGAGAGAGATAGAGTCTTGAAACTTTCAGGGAAGGTTTGGGATCTTAATGCCTCGTCTAAGTTCATTAGTGGGTGGAATCGGTTCAATAGTTAGTCACGTTCGAAAATTTTTCATATTTTCGAAACTACAAATTCGACCGATGTGAAATTCAGAATTCAGAAGCTGAATTATATGGCAAATCGAGCAAATTTCGTCCGGATCGTATAATTGAGAGACAAAAATAATATTTTGTGAGGATCGTGGATGATATTTCATTTATTAATTCCAAATAATATATTTTATTCATTCCATTCTCTCGAATCAGTTCTTCACACAATGTATTAGAAAGTAAGTTTATATCATATCTCTTTTTCTATACCCAAAAAGAACTATCATGAAAAACATGATTTATGAATTATTCAATAAATATGGGATTTGAGTTTCCCTAGAAACACTAAAGTTCTTTTTTAAGTCAAAAATGCCAAAATGATAACATTTAAAGATTTCTAATTCATAAGAGAATATGTTTTTAAATTGACTAATTTGTAAGTAATTCTTTTCCATTATTTAATTGCTAATTCAATTGGACGTTTCTTCAGAATTTTTTTTTGAGGAATTAAGAATATATTTTTTTAAAATTTTTATTTGATGTTTCGTGTCAAATGAAGAACATCAATGGAATATTTAAAATTTATTGCATGCGTAGTCGAATTATTTCATTTATATATTCTGCGAAGTATTTTCAAAATATTTTCTTTCAATAAGAATGTAACATTAAAATTATCTTTACGACAAATCGCCTTTTAGGTTCATACTATGCGTAACGTTGGCCTTGTCATAGTTTACTTATTATTAGCCTGTATATCCTAAATCAGGAATCCTTAAGTCGAATCCAATGTTTTTCAGAACAGATGCATTTGCTTCATATATAGAATTAAAAATATGATCATGACTTCATTGAGAGAGTTGAATCGATTTTTAATGAGTAAGTGTTTTTATTATGACCCTGTATGTTTAATAAAATAATGCTTAGGAGAAGCTCATCAATTTTTAGAGTAAATTGGGATATAAAACTGATATTCAATTTTTTTATCACGTTCTCATCATATATTCAGTGAAATTAATACGTAGGGAAAGAATGAACTTGGTATTTCATCAGCAGAACGAGTTTATTTAACTCATGATGTGGATACAACGTCGAGTTTATCTTCCCTAAATTTTTTTCGATGACGGAATTTTTCTCTAAGTTTTTTGTGGAGGAGCTAGTTCATAGGAGCTAACTAGTACAAATGTTTTACTTATTGCTCCTCCGTCTACTAGTGTTAAGTGTAACAAAATTTCTCTAATTTGAGGACAAAAAATTATCATGTTAGCGACTTTAAGAGGGGTAGAATTGTTGTCGTTCGAGGTGTTTATTTTCTTATTTTCGGCAAGCTCTTTCTCTCCTGATTACGAATATAAATGCATGTATCAGTCTATCTCTCTTATTTTGAAAACTACAATGTCTCAAAGTCGAAGAACCACCTGGCAGGCTCAATAATTGTTTGTCAAGTCACAGGCTGTGATAAATCAATAAACGACATTACTAATATATTCAATAAAATTATTTCTGAAATATGCATTACACAGAAGCGAAGGAGAATCAAAATCAAATCAAATATATTTCAACAATTAAAAAAATGTATATGAGACAGTAATTTATTTCCACAAAAATGTTTGTGCTACGACAACAATTGTTTCACCACGATATGGCTTCTTCAGGTATTACATTGTACTGTACTATTACATTTTTGTGCAAATAAATTACTGTCTCATATACATTTTTTTATTTAAAATGAGTTTCCACCAAGTAAAGACCGAATCTATCAAATATATATTTCAACAAATTAATATATACAAAGATATCATTACTAATACAATAAATTTATCCTATATTTTATGTGGAGAACGATAAAAAGAAGAAAATTAAAAGGGGAGAATATATGGCGTTAGTTCCAGATCATCCAATTCCAAGTGAAAATAGATTTATTAATACTTATAACATTATAAAAGATTCGAAAAGTTTTCAGAGAAAGAGGCGGGCGTAGGTAATAAGAATCAAGAACTCGACATTGTTGGGCATCTATGGTGGTATGAAATGAACAGTTACAACTAATGAAGTTACTCGAAATGGCCACCATTATTTAATATACATTGTTCGTATCGTTTTCTCATGTTGGTTAGACTATTTGGGATAGGAATATTATGGTTCTTATTGAGTTAATGAATTAATGCTTCAATTTTGTTTTTAATCATCTCAACACTCTTATCAGAGTAAATTTTTGCCTTCTGGAGCGGCCATAAAAACATGTCCAACAGTGTTAAATCCGCACTATTCGATGGCCATGATATAAATGCACCATAATCGTTTCAGATATCAAATTGATCACTCAAATTTTCTCGAACTTCCAAATCTCTTCGCGGTAGCGCTCCGTTCTGTTTGCAAATTATTTGCTGCAATTCTTCAGCAGAAAACAGTTGCTCTAAAAGTTGAGCTACCTCTGGCAATATCTTTTCGGAATACATTCTGTCAAGAAAGTACCGGGAATTATCGATTTAAATCTGGCGGAGCAATGAGGCAGTTAAATTTTTTTTCCTAGGTTGGTACCACTGTCCTTAATTACTACGCCAAGCTTGAGCGGGATCTATCAACTAGTGTGTTTGCAACAGCTGATTAAGTCAGTCGATGTCAGAGTGCGTGCCGATTTTTACTATGGGTGATTACGTTGAGCAAAGAATTTGTTTAAAGTTTTGTGTTGCAAATGAATTTTCGTGTGCCGATGCATTGAAAATGTTGCAAAAGGCCTTTGGTGATAATGCTCTATCGAAAACTCGTGCATATCAGTGGTACAGAGCCTTCAAGGACGGTCGTGAAGTGGTCGCCCATCGACGGCTTCGATCGAAGATAACGTCGATAAAATTACGGAAAGGGTGCTGGAAAACCGTCGTACCAGCTTGAGAGAGATAGCACATGATCTTAAGATATCCCAAGAGTCCGCACGTACGATTTTGATTGATATTTTGGGCATGAGAAAGGTGGCCGCACGACTCGTACCGAAAGACCTGAATTTTCTTCAAAAACGTCATCGCGAACAGGTTGCTTCAGACATGCTGGATCGCTGTAATTCCGATTCTACATTCATGGAACGCATTATAACTGGTGATGAGACCTGGGTCTACGAGTACGATATGCAAACAAGCCAGCAATCATCGGAATGGGTGGCAAAAAATGAGCCGAAACCGAAAAAACCACGCCAAAGCCGCTCGAAAATGAAGGTGATGCTCACTGTTTTCTTTGATATCCGTGGCGTGGTGCACTACGAATTCGTTCCAGAGGGTCAGACGGTAAACAAGGAGTATTACCTAGGCGTTATGAAACGTTTGCGTGAGCGTATCCGTAAGAAGCGGCCAAATTTGTGGGCGAACAACTCATGGATTTTGCATGGCGATAACGCGCCTTCTCACCGAGCTACGATTGTGACTGACTTTATCGCCAAAAACTCAACAAACGTGCTTCAGCAACCACCGTATTCGCCGGATTTGGCTCCCTGCGACTTTTTCCTCTTCCCAAAACTAAAATTGCCCCTTCGTGGCACGCGTTTTCAGTCGATTGAAGCCATAAAACAAAATTCGGCGCGAGAGCTAAAGTCCATCCCGGAAAGCGCCTATAAAAAATGTTTCGATAATTGGAAGTGCCGTTGGCATAAATGTATTGGAGCAAATGGAGTCTATTTTGAAGGCGACCCAATAAATTTTGACGATTAAATGTAAAAATGTTGTTTTAATTGAAAATTCCCGGTACTTTCTTGACAGAGTAGTATGCTTAACGTTTTAATGTGTAGTCAAAAAATATGAGCCCCACAATTTTATTATAAACAGTGCCACACCAAACGTTAACAGACTTTGCAGATTTTCTAATTTGAAATACTTTGCGTTATCTTCGATTTTTGTTTTCCCAAGAATGTCAATTTTTTCTGTTTAACACGCCTCCTGTGGAAAACGATGATTCATACGATCTCATTATAAAATCCAATAAAATAGGATCTTCCTCTAGCCCTTGCAGCATATGTTTTCAGTATTCTAAGCGTTTCCGGTTTTGGTCTTCTGTGAGTAGTGTTCTTTTTTAACACTCTATGAATCTTCGAACAGTGTATTGCAAGTTCACGTGATGCTTCCTTTAATCCATTTTCTGGATTTTCTAAAACAATTTTTATGAAGTTGTGCGGTTGACTTCAAATTCAATAATATTCAAGTTTCAGCATTTATCAGCAATTAATTATAGTAACATTACCTTCAAAATAAAGTAAAATGTCGAATTCTTGATTCTCATTGCGTAAGACGCTACGTCTCTTTCTCTTAAAACTTAGAATCTCTTACATGGTTGTAAGTATTAAGGAATATTTTCACTTGGAATTGGATCACCTGGATGTAATGCCATATAATCTCCCCTTGTAGCTTTCTTGCTTTTATGTTTCTTCAAATAAGGTGAAAATATTTAAAAACTTTCCGTTTCTGTGTAATGCATGTTTCAGATATAATTTAATTTTATATTAGCGTACATCATATTGTTAGCAATGTCATTTGTTTATTTATCACAGCCGTCTCTTGACAACCGATTACTGAGCCTGCCAGGTGGTTGTTCGAATTTGAGACTCTGTAGTTCTCCAAATAAGGGAGATAGAGCAACATGCATTTACATTCGTAATCAGGAGAGAAATGGCTAGCCCATAGCAAGAAAATATTCATATGTTCCATTTGAAAAAATGAAGTTGCAAGCAATATATGGTCCATGTTGTATATATTTCATTTTGTGGAATCATTTAAAAAAAATTCAGTTGATTTTGAACAACTTTTGTGAATAACTTTTTTTTGTATCTCCATTTGTAACAAAGTTGAAGGGGGGATCAAATTATAGTGTATAATTGTGCGGACAGCTCAGTGGTAGAGCACTGGGCTCGTGACCGGAAGGTCCGGGTTCGAAAGCTCTTCAGGTGGAGGAGAAATTTTCTAGTTGGACGGGTGTCGGCCACCGTTTCAGTGTTGGGTCAAAAATTAACAGTGCTGTGACCTAAAGGTGGCGCAAGATCGCAGTAACAAAGTCTACCCAGAACACAACTGAACTCCTAACTCTCACAAGCTGACAAAGATTCTGAGGGATCTTCACAGAAGATCTAGGAGTATCAGGATAATAATAATAGTGAAATACCCGGTACACTATATCGTCACATGTGAGCCTTTGGACTTCACAATCACGATAAGTGCTTACTTTAGCTGTGGACCACTATTGTCAACGGTTGAACAGATTCAGCATTGAGCTCCGGAATGACATATATCGGATTTTTTTTTTACAGTGATAGGACTTTAAATTGAAATAAAACACAAATAAATTAAGATTGAAGCCAAATTTTTTTTTATTTGAAAGATAATTTCATGACATTTATGTTTAAATAATAATTGTCGGCATATGTCCACCGTATATACCAATTTTGGGCCATTTTTTCGAGTAATTCAGGCCTTATTTCATCAATAACACGAGTTATATTGGCTTCCAAAGCGTCTATTGTTTCTGGTTCATCAGCATAAACCAATTATTTGACATAACCCTAAAGAAAATATTCCAGTGGAGTTATGTGGCATGATCTTGGAGGCCAATTAATTGGACAATTTCTCGAAATAATGTTATCGCTAAATCTTTCTTTGAATGAATCAATTGTTACGGTAGCAGCATGAGGTGTAGCACAATCTTGTTCGAACCAAAATACTTCTGGGTCGATATCATTCAAATTTTTAAACGAATAATCATTGATCATCGGTCTGTAACGAGCACCATTCACTGTAACCATAATGCACCATAAAGTGCATTTTTCAGGATGCAATGGAACCTGCAGAACTTCTTGAGGATTGTTTCGCTCTATATATGGCAATTTTGCTTGTTTACATAGCCGTTCAACCAGAAATGAGCTTCACCACTAAACACAATTTTACGATAAAAAAGTGGATCAACTTCAAGTTTTTATGGGGCCCAATCAGCAAACGAACGACGCTTATTATGGTCAAGTGGCTTTAGTTGTTGAACCAGTTGGATCTTGTTTGGGTGTAGACCAAGATCTTTACGCAAAATTTTCCATGTGATGGATGCACAGTGTCCAACTTGTTGTGAACGTCGACGAATAGAAAAATCTGAATCATCATTTACACTATGACTTACAGCAGCGATATTTTCTTCTGTTCGTATTATACATTTCTTTGTCTTATTGTTGGTGTTGCATCGAGTAGAGAAAATGTCCGAAATCTATCGATAGTTCGACGAATAAGGTACTCTGATGAACGATTATGTAAACGATAAATTTCACGAAATGCTTTATGAGTTTGACGAATAGAACACTGATTTTGAAAATAAATTTCATCAATTTGTAAACATTGTTGCGGCGTGTGTCTTTTCATGATGATTTGTCACTGCTTACTGAACAGAAATGTTGAAATAACATGGCTTCTACCTTCTGTCAAATCACAGTTATCCCCATCGAAAGTTCTATCGCTCTAAAAAGAAACACCCGATAATCGTCCTTACCCAGAATTCTTGTTTCTGTCTAGATATAGATATGCACAATACTAGAGAAGGGTAAGACGTGATATTTCTGTGACAGAGAGTACAATTTGGGACGTTCACTTCAGTATGCCCTATTACCTGCTATTCTTTTACTTTATCCATTGCCGTTGCTCGCAATTACAGTCTTTTAAATCATATGAAACCCTATACTGGTGCATATTACAATATATTTCATTAAAAATTTCACAATTAATTCACCGAAAAGTGATACACGATGCGTTTCAATCATAACATCATCTTCAAGTGTATAGTATTACAGAATGCGTCAATATATACATATAGGGTATCATAACAGGGGACAAGTGGGGTTATCTGTGGCGGATCGGGAAGAGTGGTGGAATATGTTGAGGAACGGGAGTGATTCATCTCCAAATGGTCGTTCAGTGTTTGAAATTCAGAATTTTTATGCGAATTGTAATGATAAATTCTTTTCTAATTTTCCGACATCTATGGATGATCTTGATGTTGTTACTATTTATATGATCACTGACAGCTTAAATATGTTCAAAGGCGGCCGACCTTTTGTCTGTAGCAGATGCTCCTCCAGTTTTACTTCGAAGTTCCTACCTGTTTGGTCCACATAATTTGCGTTGTAAAAATTGCAAATGATTTTGTAGACACCTGAATATTTTAATTATTTTGTTTTTGTTTTACGTTGAATAAGATGTTTCCTAGATTAGTAAAACTGCAGAGGTTATATATCTCAATGCATTCTGTGAGTGCACACTTGAGGATGATGTTGCAATTGAAATGCGTAGTATATCACATTCTTAGTGAATAAGTTGTGAAAATTTTGATTTTATTGGCCCAAATACAATGAATTTTCATAAAATGAATAAGTAAGCGATATATATGACATCCATATTATATATATCTTATCATCAATCTTATCAGTATTTTAATAAAATAAATTTAACAAGCAGCTCCACATGAACAGTTCTTTATTTTCTAGAATGTCTTTTGTAATCTAACCTTTACGGGTCTTTAGCTAACATGTAGGATTAACCATCAAATGCTTGTTTTAATCTTTCTCTGAAATCACAATACCTCAAGAATAACGATCATTCACTCACATGTTTCACACAGCAACGTGCTTCTTTAGCAGGACTACTCAAAGATTCACCCTAAAGGACGTTACTGGTTACAGGATTACAATTTCTCAAATTAAGGGGCATATGAATATTGCAAACAAATTACATCAATTGTCTAGAACAGAAAATAATAAAATAGGTACAGCACTTCATCATCTTGACGCGTTAGTGAATGTTACAGTGAAAAACAAAGAAATAGGTATCTGCGGATACAAGAATAAGACATCCAAATCAGTTAGATACTAGGAACAGCGAATAGAATGGATATCACAAATAAGTTACCATTATTATGGTAAAATAAATAAACAAACAACAAAGCAGGCACCAAAAGAAAGTATACAATATAAACAGATAAATTGTAAGGTTTGTTACGCATTAGTTATATTCGTGTCGCCCAGGAGGTAAATTTTGAAGATTCTTCTTCTCTGCCGGTTTAAATTAAAAAAGACACCATACGGGCGTCCGTGTTTTTTATTTTCACAGAGAGCGAGCATAAAGTTCCAGCGGGTGAATACCGTGACGTAGTATGATCTTTAAGGGTTTTTCTCAATCGTATGATCCTCAGAGAATGCGGATCTGTTCATTACTTCAGCGAATTCCATTTGAAATCGCTATTTTGATTTTTCGTAGTTCCGAATAATTTTAATCTTCCTGTACTTCAAGATGACGTCATAAATTTATGATAGTGTTACAAATGCATTTTTAGTACTCTAAAAGACCTCTAGTTGAGGCTTGAAACTATAAGAAATCGAAAAATATATCAAGCACCTGTTTTCCATTTGTAGGCTTTAAATTTGTTTCAGTTTTCAAGAAATAGCCACCACATTTCTTCAAATACAAAAATCTTCTATAAATGGACCAGAATAGGCCAGATAACAGTTCACAGCAACAAAACGTTCATCTACACATGCATCAAGTGGTCTGTGGATGTCACGGTAATATATATCCCACACCTGCGTACTATCAGCCTGTCAGTTTTCGTACACCTCCACCTACAATGGTGGCCTACAATCCTCAGCAGCTAGCAAGGCCTTACTTGCAACATTATCAATACACGCAGTTCAACCAGTACTCCTTACCTGTACCTCAAGTAGCTGGAGGAGCTGCTGCCACTGTTTACTCTGCCAATAACCAAACCGACATTTTATTTGGAACTGGTAGAGATAGAAGAGAAAGGCTTGAGGTTCAAGAGGAGGTCTTGGAAGCGGAAAAACCTAGCGAGTCTTGTGGATACGACTATGGTCATGTTTCTCCTCCGCCCACTAAGGAGCTATTGACGGTTAGTTTCTATTTAATCTTTTCTTTGATCTTGCTTTTAATGATATGATATACACCTATTATGAACAAGAAATTAAGAACTTTATATTTCTGTGTGAACCAAGAAGTCACATGTTTCATTTATTACTTCATCTTCGAATTACTATCTCATCTTCAGACATCTGAAAACTTAACAATGGGTCTAAAATATTTATGCAGGATAGATAAGGAGAAAATTAATGGAGTATGCGGTTGGCTCTAGGTGAAACATTATAACAATTTTATTTAAAAAAATTCATACAGTTTTTATGTTTCACAGTTTATTCAGAATCCTGACACGTGTTTCGGTCTTTCAACCATCTTCAAAGGAATACAAAAAGTATTTCAACTTAAAATTGAAAAGGTTCTTTTATTGCACTTAAGACATCTGTGTATTTTTATGGCGCATAGAAATAACAGTATCCAATACAGGGGTGTTGGCGAATACTATTTGGGAATGTGTAAAATTCTCCTTTTTCTCTAATGGCTTTCTTTATTGAAAGAATCTCCAGATAGTCCATCAATTTACTCTTTTCAACATTACATTGTGAAATGACATCATCCTCATTTAAAAAAATGATTATTTTTTCACAATGTTGTGCAAAACTGTTGATTTCTAGTGTTTTAAAATAGACATCCTATGTTCTTTGATTCTATGTTGTAAACATCGGCCTGTCTGTCTTATATATGTAGCATTACAACCATCACTTAATTTGATAAATCCCCGATTCGCAAAATTTAACAAGATTTAACAAGAATTTAACAAATTCCCAAATATTCTTTAGGAACACTCCTATATTAGATGCTGTTATTTCCATGCGCCATAAAAATACACAGATGTCCTAAGTATAATAAAAAACCTTTTCAATTTTGAGTTAAGTTGCTTTTTATACTCCTTTGAAGATGGAAGAAAGACCGAAACACGTGTCAGGATTCTGAATGAACTGTGGAACACAAAAACTGTGTAAATTTTTGAGAAAATAAAATAGACAATTATGCAGGTATTATGTATCAATTATTATCGAAGAGTTATGAATATTTTATTTTTTCATTGATCGGTTGGTTCATTCAATAATTCCAGATTATTGTTATGAACTAATTTGAATGAACTCCGAATAACTAAGCTTTCTGCTTACACATGAGCAATCAAGCAATCTGAGCTCACTCATAACATGGGTCAACATGAAATTTGATTTTGATTGCAAAGCATTAAATTTCGGTAGTTTAGGTCGTAATAAGACGGAAAAAAAATATATGGCATGAAAAACTTTGCTTTTGTGCTTAGAAGTCTAATTGAACGAAATTTTTAAAAATCTCGGATTTTAATTTTTGATTGAAAATAAAACTATTGAAATAAAAATGTTTATTATTTTTATTAAGTTTTACTATCAAATTAGCTTACAGAAAAGTGGAAAATAACTTAAAAGTGCACACTTTTACTTTTTCTTTTATGTTCATAGCTACTTTCTCTCAATAAACCCCAAATATAGTCGCCCATCATGTTTTCATTGTATTGGCCTTGATAGCGTTGTTCAAAATTCATGATGTCCTGATGGAAACGTTCTCCTTGCTCTTCGGAATAGGCTCCCATATTGTTTTTAAATTTATCCAAATGAGCATGCAGCATATGTACTTTTAATGACATCCTGCAGCCCATGGCCTTAAAATTTGTAAGCATATCCTCAACCAACTTTTCGTAGTTTTCAGCTTTATTATTTCCTAAAAATCCAGAAACTACTGCTTTAAAACTGTTCCAACTTGCTTTTTGAGTACGATTCAGCAACGTTGGAAATTTTTCATCGGCGAAAATCTGTCTTATTTGCGGATCAACAAAAACCCCAGCTTTAACCTTTGCTTCCGATAACTTCGGAAAAATTTTTTTTAAGTATCCAAAAGCTTCTGAAGTTTCATCCAGTTTTTTAACAAATTGTTTCATCAACCCTAACTTAATGTGCAAAGGCGGCATTAACACTTTTTCCGCTTCAACAATCGGCTCAAATTTGACGTTCTGTTTTCCGACACACAATTCTGTTCTTACAGGCCATTACCGTTGAATATAGTGTTTAGAATCCGCTCTGCTATCCCACAAGCACAAATAACACGGATACTTTGCATATCCACCCTGTAGCCCCATTAAAAATCCCACCATTTTAAAATCTCCAATCAGCTCCCAGTTATACTCGCGATACTTTACAGATTCAAGCAAAATTTTGACACTTTCATAATTTTCTTTAAGATGTACTGAGTGAGCAATTGGAAGAGACGGAAATTTATTTCCGTTGTGCAATAGAACTGCTTTTAAACTTTTTGTAGAGCTGTCAATGAATAAACGCCATTCGCTAGGGACACAGGGTATGCCAATTGCTTCAAACATACCTTTAATGTCATTACAAAAACAAAGTCCATCCTCCTTCGTGAAAAACGTTGCAAACATTTCATGCCTAGTCCGCTGATCCGTGATCTTAACATCATCAATCAAATTCCACTGTTTTAACCGAGAGCCTAGAAGCTCTGCTTTATTTTTTGGCAAATTTAAATCTCTAATTAGATCGTTAAAATCTTCTGAAGTAATGAGATAGTGTTTTGGTTGTTCAGGTGTAGGCAAAAACTCCTTATCGGAATTACTTTTATAAGAACTAAAAGATGAGCTACTTTTCTGCGATAATTTTTTTGGTGGCTCAGGTACTGGTCGTGTCAGGTCGTGAGCAATTGGAGCAGAAGAAGATTCGAGGTCAGGATATTCAATAGGTTTTGCATTTTTACCTCTACGTCTTTTACTCGGATTCACCATACAAAAGTAGCAGTCAGTAATATGGTCTTTTGGTTCTCGCCAAATCCTTGGTATTGCAAATTTCATAGACCTTTTCTCACCTCGATACCAACCTAAAAATATAAAAATAAAAAATAATATGTCTATTATTTTGGATTCATCGCTTGATTAAATAAAAATTGCTTACCTTCCAAACACCTTTTACAATAACTACAAGCAACATGTGGAGCCCATGGCTTATCTTGATTCCGTACAGGAGCATTCAAAATTTTTAATTTCCCTAAACAAATATTACATATGAACCTACAACTTATACCTGTAACTCCACATTATTCAACCTTTAATTTTTTCAGTTATACTTGTACCTCATTCAATATCTGTAATTTTCGGATTTTAAGCCAAAAATGGTCTTAAACAGTTTGGACTCACTGACGAAGAATCCGAGATCAAAAGTAATTTTGTCCGGCTTGCCAACCGTCAACACTCTAACTTTCGAACAGAGAGATCTAGAGACTTGAAACTTTCAGGAAAGATTTGAGGTTTCAATATCTGAACTGAATGCTACGCCACAAAAAAGTTCTACGAGCAAGTTTCGTACATTTTCATACGAACTGAAGCGTTGTCCCAGTGATGCGAATAGATGACAATCGAACGAAGCCATGTCTGGATAATAATCCGCATGCTTTAGTATTTCATAGTTGAACGCCTCGATATTTTCCCTGAGCCGATTTGCTGTATGTGAGAGGTAAAATGTTTCCTTTTTCCATACTCTGGTCGTGTTCCACGTAATGCTCGATTCAAATCGATTATTTGCTGTTGGTAACGATCACTTTTGACGGTTTCACCAGCTTTAAGCAGCACCAAACACAGAGCATCTTGATCTAGTAGACGTCCATGGTTCACCTGGATACCCCCATGATTTACAAGGCTTAGGATTCTCACAATATATTCATTTTTCATTACCTGTCACGATTCGAAGGACAAATGACTTGCTTTTATATCTGTCGTATTTCACAAGTAATTTTTCAATTTTCTTGCTGCCTTACATACAGTCCATGCGGACTCATGTTCGCACTTTTCTGAATCTTTTCCATAGCTGTCAAACGGCTTTTTGCCTTACATTCAATTGACGCGTGAATTCTTGTTGTGTTTGAATATCTTCTTCATCCAATAAGGGTTGCAGTGGTTTCCCACGCTCTTCTTTTCTTCTCAAAATCACTACTTTTGAATTTCTTTAACCTCTTGAAACACTGTGTTCTACCAAGAGCATATTCATCGTGAGCTCCGACAAACATTCGATGCGATTATGCAGTAATTTTCTTCAACTGTTAACAGAAAATCGTACTTGGTAGGCACACAACTCGACATGTTTAAAGTCATAGAAAAATATATCGGTGTATGGACTTGGGTTGTTGTGCAAAAAGCATTCTCTCAGTTTTTAAAGTTTTGAAAATTAATTAAACACGGTCATCACAAAATTTTGCATAGTCTTCTTGTCATTACTTTACATCTAAATTGTGAATTTAAACTCTCGTACGCTTTTTGCTATGGCTCAATGTTGCTCCGTTCATAATTTTTTTCTAATCTTCTGATTACACGATCCTCATGACATTAAGGATAAGCCCTTGTGTCATTATTTCACAACTGAATGCTGAATTTTAACTCAATCGTAAGACTGTAGCTATAGTTTCGGTAGCGGTCAACACTTTTCTGTTAAAAAAAATATATTTTTTAATCCTCAAATTATACAATCCCTACTATGATGATTTCGGTATCGTTCAACACTGCTCCGCTAATAAAACATTTGTTTGACTGTATCGGTCTCTACTTGTCGGAAATACATCTTGATGATTAAATTAAAACAACTTAATATCCGCTAATTTATTTAATTTCACAACAATTGTTTCGTTATGACAACATGACTTCGTCAGGTGAGTATGGTACTAACTGTATATTTAATCTTGAGTTCTTTAAATATTCAAAATGTACAGAAAAGAAGGTAGTGGGAATTTACAGTAATTTGTTTTCTTATTATTACACGAAATTTCAGAGAAGGTTAAGTAAGGGGGATTTATTGAGGTCGGTCTGGTCGTTTGAAGAAACTGTTTTTTATTACATCTGTTAATTTCGAGGTCTTCTAGGTTCAACCTGATGTTCTTGTTTTCTAGGTGTAAGATTTTGTAGTTATTGTCAAAATCATGTCCTGTCTCCAAAAGATAGTCAGCATATGTTGATATTCGGTTTTTTCCAAGATATGCTTTCTGGTGCTCACGTATCCTAGTGTCGAAAGATTCACCTGTCTAACCAACGTATACACATGGACAAGAGCCGCACTTTAACCTATAGACTCCAAACTTTTAGTTTTTATGGATCAAATATTTATTATTTTCCATTAAATTTCCTAACGTGTTTCTTGTTTTAAATGAAATGTTGCAGTTACTCTTTTCCTTTAAATATCTTGCTATTTTTTCGGACTTTTTTTATGTACATCAAAGAAATATATTTTGTATCAATAGCTATTGTTGGATATACAATCGATATTGACTGTTTAAATTTCATTCGTTTCAATAATTCATTTATAATCAACATATTGAAACCATTGTTAAATGCAATCTGTTTTATTATATTGAGTTCTCTATCAACATTCTCTTGTGTCATAGGTATGTTGATTAATCTAAATGTTATGCTATTATAAGCTGCTAGTATTTGAGAATCTGGATGATTAGAATTTGAGTGGATCGTATTATCTGTATAAGTGGATTTCCGGAAAATTGAAAAGTCAAGTTAATTGTTAATTTCTGAAATTTTTGAATGAAGAAAATCGATGCCATTATTTTGCTCTATTTCAATAGTGAATTTTAGTTGAATTTATAAATACCTTATCTCCCACAATAAAATTCACTAATAAAATAGATCAAAATAACAGCATCAATTTTCTTGATTTAAAAATTTCAAAAATTCAAAAAACAGATTCACCTAAACGACCAGACGGATCTCAATAAATCCCCCTTACTTAACCTATTCTGAAACTTTGTGTAATAATAAGAAAACAAATTACCGTAAATTCCCACTATCTTCTTTTCTGTACATTTTGAATATTTAAAGAACTCAAGATCAAATATGTAGTTAGAACCATACTCACCTGACGAAGTCATGTTGTCATGACGAAACAATTGTTGTGAAATTAAATAAATTAGCGGAAATTAAGTTGTTTTACTTTAATCATCAATAAAACATTTATTTTTGTTTTGATTCTTGTAAACATACGATCCTCACAAAATTCTGTATGTAGTAACATGTTAGTTATAATTTTAGTTCTCAGTACCGAATTACAGATAGATCATTTCTGCAGTTTGGAGAATATCGAGAAAAATGGGAGGAAATTCAAAAAGTAAATTGTTCCGAAACTATTGGACCAATTCTACCCATTAATAAACTCAAATGGGATATTCAGGTCCCAAACGTATTCTGAAAGTTTCAAGTCTCTATCTCTTTTTGTTTAACGTTTGAGTGTTTAAAGTAACGCTCAACACTGCTGTGCTCACAAACTGTTTTTTTTTTAACTTCTTATCATATGATCCTCACGAAATCTTGTATCAGCCTTTGTGTCATTACTTTTCATCTAAATGTTCAATTTAAACTCGATCGGAGGACAGTTACGATGAGCGTTTAGTTAACGCTCATCGCTGCTTCGCTAACAAAATATTTATTTTTGTTTTATTTCTTGTAACCACATGATCTTCATGAAATATCGCACGAACAGGCGATTCTTCTAAATGTTGAATGTCAGCTCGATCATATCTGTAGTTTCGAAAATATTGAGAGACGAAATCAGTAAGAATATTTAGATCTCAAACCGTCCCTGTAAGTTTCAAGACTCTAGCTCTTTCCGACTGAGCATTTGACCTCGGATACTTCATCAGTGAGTCCAACTTAGTCTTTCAAGACTATTTTCGGTTCAAAATTAGAAAACTGTAAACATTTGAGTAAAACGAAGTACTCTGTTACCTGGAACAATCATGTTCAATTTAAATGAATTTCAAATTGAAGAATATGAAGAATAAGACCTGAATGATTTCAGGGAAATGTAGATGACAACATGTCTGACAACTTCGTAAAATTTCTGGAACGAAGTTGCATAACTGCTGAGCAGATCGCTCACAGGAACAGAAACCGCCCGTGTTTCCGGAATATACAGAATTTGTGTGTACGTACGAGGTCGGAGATCTTAAAACCATGTACCACGGTATCGAATATCCACTCTCAAGGCATTCCGTGGGCCACCAAAGACTTCATCTACGCCTTCGTCAGGCTGACCAACTGCTGGCACATTCTCAGAGGTTACTGGGAGAACAGGGACGGTCCCGCCATTGGGAAGATAACAAGGGAACTCACCCCGGAATTCAGAGAATGTTACGTCAGATGGGAGAAGGAAACGATGGAACTGGCTGCTCAGCTGACCAAAGTTTTTTATAATCTGGATACTAACATCAATAGTCCGTCCCATACTGGAAGCGTTCATACCGCCAACAATCTCGTACCGCCGCAGGTGAGTTGATAATTTAAGACCTTCGCATTATTGCAATATGCAAGAGAAAATCAAATATCATTATTATTGAGAGCGTCCACACACGAAACAAACAGAGAAGTGTTAAATTCTGTTTCCATTGCAAAGGATAAAAGATTTGAATCGCCTCGTTTTCTTCGTTTCGTGAGATCGTTTCGTAAGCGGGAAATTTGTGAGTCGCTCGCAAGTCTATTGAATTGATTTAGCCTTTATGTGTTCTATGATTATAATGTTACAATAAGACATAAATGTACTAGGGGAGAAATGTCCTCACTGCACATATGCTTCCGTTTACGACTATAACCTCATCATTGGAGCCGAATCTCTATCTTTGGAGCATTTTCTTTTGAGCTCTACGAACAAGTAGAAGCCCCATCTGGCAATATGTGGTGAATATGGAAGGTGTGGAAGGAATTGGAGTCGTAAGTCGTTCAATTTCACTCTAGTTTACATCGACTTGTGGATTGGTGCATTATCTTGGTGAAAGAGCTGTTTTTCTTTGTCATGGGAGGTCCTTTTTGCTTGATTATATCATCCAATTGATCCAGTGAGGTAATGTAGCAGTCGCTGTACATAGATTGTCCCTTTGGAAGATAATCGTTTGGTTAAATTACAGAAGCCATGACCTTACTTCCTGATTCCTGTTTCTTCGGACGCCTTCAACGGCTTTTGCCTTCTCAACTCGTCTGACGTTCTTTTCGACCCCATCGTATAGAGATGAATTCGCGTTTCATTCGTTGTATTGTACCGATAAAAAAGTCATTTTTATAACCGGTAAACAGCTTCAGACAGCGTTTTAACTCATCAGTTTCTTGATGCTTTTCCTACCCAAATTTTTACGCAAAATTTTTAACACGTTACCTCGTTTTTATTCATGATCATGAAATGTTTATACGTAAAATGTTGAAAAAGTGTTGTTATTCTCTTGCACCAACAAATAATCGAGTGTGAAGATTTCGTTCGACGACTGGATGAATCCAAAATCTACATTTTATCTTTCTTTTCATACACAAGTATTACCGAAGAATGACAAATTGTTTTTGGAACTGTTCGTTTTCCACAGATTCCTTTCTGTTTGAAAGACGCAAAAGTGCTGAGAGACACCCGACACGCGTGCCGATATTTAAGGATGTATCGCATAAGACGAGCATAACGTACGATCTTGTGGATGGGATTCCAATCGCGTCGAGAAAATCCCCAATCGACCCATCTTCGAACGCTCTAAAACTAGATTTATTGATGTATCGTGACCTCTTTTCTTGAACTAACTGATGTATTTTCGAATTACGTCTAAACAAACGTTTCCAGAGTTCTAATGAATTTCAGCAGATTAGGCAATTTCATGGATCTATCTGTGTATTACGATTTCACGGTCCAAACACTCTTTGCATTGGTTTCCAATGGCAATGCATTCGATCACAGGTTCACGAGTTTCTTCGTTCTTCTTGAATTTGTCATAATCGGCATTCTGTTTATTCTGTACGATGAGTTAATCACTCTTATGAATTGAGAAGCTATTCTCACTGAAAGTTTACTGCGGCAACAGTCTTCAGAGTATTCATGAATGAATGAAAGAGATGTTCATTCCTAAATCTACTTGTACAACTTAATATTATATTATGAATATTATTATTATAGATATTTAGTTGGATAAAGGTTAAGTATAATATTCGTTGGAGGTAGATATGTTGTATTTGCCGAAGTTTCGACCTAAATAAGGCCATCCTCAGAGCACTAGAAAATAGGATTTTACAGTGTTACAGGACAACAACAATGAATTTGTATAAAAACATAACATAATACGAAAAGTAAAAAAGAAATATCACCCACATCCAAGTTTTTACTCCAGTGTTCTGATTGATAAAATATGAATGCTCTTGAAAGGCATTTTGTCCAAAAATTTTGCATGAAATTGAGGTAGTATAAAATTACTCGAATTTCTCTCCGATGTTAGGAAATCTATCAGTTCTTGTGACTACCAAACACAGTTGACATGAAAATTATGACTAGCATGTTCTCTGTGGTAGTGAGGGAATAAAAACAAATGCGTGCACTCGAAAAACAACACATAATCATATATACGGAACCTACACCGGGCTTTGAACGCTTTTTAAAATGCCTTGATAGATTATACTCAATTTTTCGACGTCTTGTTTTTTGTTCATAATGTTAGGATGTTTCTTGTTTTCAATCATTTCATTTAGTTGTCTTTTCTTGTAATTGTTCTGTTCCCCTAAAATAACGACATTATTAAAATCGATCTTATAATATAATAATAACTTGGATGTGGGTGATATTTGTTTTTACTTTTCGTATTAGGTTATGTTTTTATACAAATTTATTGTTGTTGTCGTGTAACCCTGTAAAATCCAATTTTGTAGTGCCCTAAGGATGGCCCAATTCAGGTCGAAACATCAGCAAATACGTCATATTTACCTCCAACGAATATTTTACTTGACCTATATCCAATTGAATATCTATTATTATATACACTTAGGTCACAAATTTTATTAATGAATAATATTGTCCAAGTGTAGGTTACGCCTGTGGTGTTGGACAAGATTCGATTTTACTATTCACCATAACACCGCATCTGTCAATATTCACATAACAATACAAAAAAAAAAAAATGAACTAATAACACGCAACTCACATCTCCCATATTTTAAATATAAATACAAAAAAAAATATCTTAATGAACCAAAAACACGCAGCTCAGATGATCCAAGAGAAAACTTCCGTAAGCACATCTGGAATGACTCCTGGAATGTCTAATTTCCTGGCTCACATTTTTAAGCAGTATGTAAAGCATATATTGTGTACTTGTGCTGAGGGTTAAACAGGGTTTCAGATTTACTACATTGCCCAACATCTGAAACCTTGTTGGGTATACAGCAGATGGAAGAGAAATCAGTTCCGGATGCTTTTGGTAAACCGTGAGTCATTTCTTCACTAGAAGTTGTATAAGTGTAAATAGCCTGGTGTTGGTGAAAAGTTGCGCAGTTGGAAAACGGCGAGGTTTCCGAAATATAATTTTTATAATTGTCCTCTGCAGAACAAGCAGCTTTTCGATATGAGCTTGCACAGCTCCGTCCCAAACATGAATACCAATTGCAGGATTGACTGCATCAGGACATAATACACACTTTTGGCATGTTTAATACCTAAAACTCATTAAAGCTGATAAAAAAATTCGTGTGAACATCATGAGTCTGCTGCGCACCTCGCTGATTTGCCTTTCCCAGCTTTCAGATAACTCCGAGGTACTTATATTGTGTAACTCGCTAAAGAGAACTACATGAGCATGGCCTTACACAGCATAGGTTGGTGTGAATCTTTGATACATATCGGCCAGAAGTTCAGAATCCCTCGAGCTCGAAATAACTCTATATTTTGATTTTTTGATGTTGAATGTTGAAGTGTTATATTTAAGCCAGTCATTAACGAGATTTAAAGCGAGTTCAGCCTCAATCATGCCAGTTTGTTCCTTCTATGACAACAATAGCATCATTCGCAAAAATATACAATCTAGCCGGTAAACGTAGGTGAAGCATCCGGTTTATTTTCACCAGGAAGAGCAGCGGCCTGGGTATGGAACCCTGAATAACACCCTGATTGATTGTTCTGCATGTACTTACATAA
The DNA here is from genome assembly GCA_034642435.1 of Megalocaria dilatata. Lineage (NCBI taxonomy): Eukaryota > Metazoa > Arthropoda > Insecta > Coleoptera > Coccinellidae > Megalocaria > Megalocaria dilatata. The sequence continues at coordinate 42,484,534 of CM067859.1, read as the reverse complement.
CCCTCCAGTGCGACCACCTGTCTTCTACGTGTAAAGAAGCTAGTGAATCACTTCAATGCCATATTGCCAACCCCAACCTCTCTAAGATCATCGAAAAGTGTGCTTCTCTTTATCGAATCGAACGCTGAACGCTTTTGCTATGTCCAACAATGTGACAATGGCATTTTTCCCCATTTTCATGATTCTATAGATATCTGATGTGATGCTGATGCAAAGCATCGTCGCTAACCTTTGAAGATCTGAAGCCAAACTGGTGCTTTGAAAGCAGTCCATTCTTTTCCAGAAAGTGAGAAAACTTTTCCTTTACCCACCTCTCCAAAATATTAGAAAAGATGCATAGCATTGATATTGGCCGAAAGTTAGAAGGCACATCTTTCGCCCCTCCTTTGTACAAAGGGATAACTTTTGCAATCTTCAGAACATCGGGATAAATGTCAGATCGTAGGCTCATATTATAAACGTAAAGAAGTGGGGAACATATTTTCGATAAAATCCTCTTGAGGAACCTTGCCGAATTATTATTAATTCTTGGTGCAGAATTACCGCGCATGCTTTGTACTATAGATAATATGTCACTTTCTGTCATGAGTGGAATTTCAAAATGCTCTTTTAGTTCATATTCGTCTCGTCTTCGTCTCGAATATGAACTAAAAGTTCATATTCGTCTCGTCGACTCATATCAGAGCATTCTGAAGGGTGAAGCACATTTTATGTGCTTCACCCTTGGACTAAGATTTACACCCCTCTGCATTTTTTTCACCCACGGTACGGAAATATTCGTTTAAGCTTTCAGACGCACTGCGCAAAGCAACCAAGAAAGATATAGTTAGATGGCTTTTGTTGAATTAAAATAGGATTTTGATTTCTTAGTATTACTTTCCTAAAAAAACTTTTTTGAGTGTTCAAAACTAGAGCTTTTTTTGTTGGTTTCCTTATTTCTTTGTAGGCTTATTTCTCTAAGCTACAGAAACATTTTAGTCCCACAGAGGCAATTAGAAAGTCCATTTTCTGGTTGTATTCCTAGTTTCTCTGATTCCCAAGAATCTAGGGGTCCAAGGAAACTATTTTATTTTTGACTAGTTTTAAATTTATATAATCTTTCAATAGATAGATTGAAATATATTAGAATAAGAAGATTCTGGAAAAGTTTTCCCTCTTGAAGTAAAACCCGCTCCACGTATTTATTACCCATAATATTAGTTAGAACAAAACTCTAGATTTAACTTTCTTATGTTCATATAACGAATTTTGGCCTTGCTAAGACGAAACAAGCCAGTTACCACTTATGAATAATCTATAAATTATTTACCATACTGTCAAAAAGTACCAGAAATTATTTATTTGAATATTTTCGCTGAAGGGATTCAGTTTTTTTCTTCTAGACTGGTTGATGATGTCTTAAATGTTGTACTGCGAACAAAATTCATCCAACTTATTTGTTGCGTGTTCGTCAAAAGGCTAACAGGCATTAAGTCTTATTTCCAACCATTGCTTACTTTACCGTTTTAAAAATTATCAAATAATGTCTCGGTCTAAACAACTTGAAGTGAACGTTGACAGAGTAAAGAAAATTGTAGCAAAGAAACGTCATATTAGCTTAAGAAAGGTATAGCAGTCTAACCGAAGGTATCCAATGTCTTTCTGGTATATACAGAATACCGTCAGTCTTAGACAAAATTTTCGATAATTTGGCGCAGAAATGTTCGTTTTTAATGTGTAATTTGAATCAAATTTGAAAGTGCGAATTAAGAAAGCAGTACCTGTCAAAATACTAGAGTGGGCGCTCAAAATATGTGTGGTATTTATTGGGATGATGCGTTAGTTCCAATTTTATCTTTAAAATTTATTATGAAAAAAGAAAAATGTTTGATAATACCTACTTCAATTACGCCTTCCCATTTGTCTGGTAGACAGTGGATTGATTGCATGGGCAAAAAAGTTGATGATCTTAGAGATCCACACTTTAGCAGCGGTTACTAAATTATCCAAATCGTCATTAATTTTATTCGTTTATTTCTTATCAGTTTTCCAGTGAGAAATCGACGTAGTAGTCTGTTGGAGCTTCGACGAGTAAATATGGCGGATGTGGTACCAGATCCTATCCCTTATTGGCGATGGTCAACGAGTCAGCGATATGACGCTCTTTTCTTAATTCTTTGAAATAATTTTCCTATTCCATAAAACTGCTATGTATCTCTCGTTATTCTTCAAGTGATTTAAACTGAATATTGTTTTGGCTTATAAAGGTACAATATCTCCAGATAAATCTGATGAAGAACACAGAATTCTCCAAAACTACTTGCGTGGAAACCATGACATCCACAGCAGCACCTGTCCAGACCCCAGCGATATCATCAAAGAACACCAGAGGTGTATTGCATCTACCTTCTTCAACGGAAACCGTAGACCAGGGAAACCAGACATGTTCCGGAGATTTTTTTTCAAAATCCCCAGAGGCCACCGAATGTCTTATAATTGATAACGAAGAAGACGAAGATATGTCCAAAGTTTACATGAAGCCCGGCAGTTATAACGTGCCGAAGAGGACTGTTGCTAATAACACGGAAACGACATTGATGAACGGAGGAAGTCCTAGAACCATAGAATTTTTGGACACGGCTCAGAATGTCAGTAAAGTTATGGAAGCTGCGACAGATCGCTACTGGTCCAACAATCACAATAAGAAAGTTATAGCGAAGCCTGTGAAAGAAGACGTAGAGGTGATTTAAATTAAGGAATTATTTTATTTCAGCTTGATTAACAGAATAATTTATCATTTATAGTTCTCAATTATTCAGGTACTAAAGTAAAGATAACAATAATTTCAAGGTGCCTCAACTTTATTACTACTTGTATATTTCAAAAATATTTAGTGCAGAAAGGTTCTAGTTAAACTCAAATTAAATTCAAAATAGAAAAAAAATCAAATACAAAAATAACGGAATAAATAAGAAATCACTTAATTTTCTATCATTTTTTCATTACTTAGGATACAGTTTCTCGAGTTTCGTAGTTTTCATTACACTTTCAAACTGAATAGGAAGTTATTTTTTGAAGGATTTATATATTATTGAAAGGATCCGGCTTGGGTAATACCAGAGATCCGTCTGCTCGTTCGACTGTTTTATTGCGGATTGTTCTTGAAAAATTTTGATTCCACGAAGTCTAGTTTCTTACCTTTCGCTTCCAGATGTAGTATTTTAAGATAATTTAATTCTGGGAAAACATGATTTGTTTCGAAACAATGTTTCCCATAATTAGAGTTATCTTTTCGGTTCTCAAATGATATTATTTGAACCCTTTTCTGAAAGTTTTCCCGTATACACGCAAACGTACTCATGACAATTTGTAGAGTCGAGGATTATATTCCAGTGTCTTTTCTAGTTCTGAATATGTTACATAGAAGCAAACCAATATGTTACTTACATATCTGTATCAAAATATGATAGGCCTTCATTATATGGATTTAAGAACATTTACTTTCCAATCAGGACATAGAGATTTTAGTATCAATGGCACTTTTCGTGAACTGATCGCTCTTATGGAAGTGAAGTTGTCTTGAAAGCTGTAAACTGCTTACCGCTCTGGGGTTCTAAAGGGAGATTCTGCTTCTCTTGCTCTCGTTTCTCGACCTTCTAGGAACTAAGCTTGACATGGAATCACCATAGTTTTGAAAGTTATATTCGTCCTAGTTTCAATTCCTCAGAAAGACAAACCGGCATCACTCAATCTCCAACAAATTTGCTCAAAATACATCTCAAACAGACCTTCTTACAACTCTACTAAACTCCTATAAACAAAAAGTTAGTATTATTTATTTTAGGATTATTTAATAAAAAGGAGAATCACCTAGCAACAAACACATTTACATGGTATAAAAATGATATTTTACTTATCTTACGAATTGAAATATTTGAAATATTTCATGTATATCGTTTTTAATTATATATTAACTATACAGGGTGTCTACTTTTAAAAGGGCCAAACTTCAAGAAGATATCATACCAGTTTCTTGCAACAAAACATGTCACATGGTCGAAATGTTGATGGTTATTCTTCAATTCAACATTTCTTGATTTCATGAAATATTTCGAATTTTTCCATAATTAAGCATCGTATCCTCGTAGCCTCATGAAATTTGACCACATATCTGGAAATTGCATTGCAAGTTCTGTATGCTAAAAAATTCTTATTGCGGGCGTGAAAAGCAGATGAATATCACGACTCTGAAGTGAACAAAATCAGGCATATTTCTCCATTGGTTTTATCGATGAAAAATTATTTATTATGGATATGTTATTTTTTCAGCAGAAAATACCTCATTCAGAGTGCTTTCGAATGACATCTCAACTTTTGTGCTAGTAGCTTGTTTTCTGCCATAATATGCCTAAGAATATAACAAGGAAAAGTTGAAATATTCCAAACTTAAATTTGCTCTATCTTGAAGCTCTTTATGATTAACTATTAAAGTTATTCTCATGAAAATCATGAATTTATCTGTCGAATCATTATAGTTCAAACGAATAAACTAAATTTTTATAATACTGATTTTATGAAAGAATGTAAAGAAAACAGGCTACTACTACTTAAAATGATTGTTCGAAAGGTCCACTGTCTTGTTCAATACATTGCATATATCGTTTTCGCACTGAATCTACAACACTGCGAAGTTCACAACGTTTCTGATGCATTTCTGCACAATACAATTTTAGTCTTTCGATCAGATCCTCTCAAGTCTGAACACGAATTGATATACTTTTTCTTTCAAGGTGTTCCAGACATAAAAATCCAAATGCGTAAGGTCGGGGCTCCTTGGTGACCATCTTACTGGGCCGTACCTTCCAATCTGTTGCTCCCCAAAATATTCATTCATTAAATAATGCACATTCCGACTATTATGAGCTGGGGAGCCATCCAATTGTGATCAGACATTTTGTCTGTTAGCTAGGAGCATTTCATCAAATATGTCTGTTCAGCTGCGTTGGATTAATGTAATTAATTTTTCAGCGTTGAGGCGATCGGGAAGAATTACTGATCCGAAAAGTTCACTTCTCATGACTTCGAACCACACGTTGACCCTTAACTCATGTTGGAAATGAGAAACAATAGTCGGGAGTTTTCTCTTTTCCATACATGGCTATTATGCAAATTTATCATACCCGATTTCGTGAAAGTGGTCTCATCAGTACATAATATCCTATCGCCCTCCCGTTCTCCTAACTTATTCAGGTACCACCTACAAAATGTTAATCTCATCTCAGCTAACAAATCCTGCACCTTCTTCAAATGATCTGGATGTAACCTATTTTTTTCTCGGTATGCTGTAGAATGACGAAACCTCGATATACAACCAATTCGACAGGTACTTGTTCTGGGCTCCTCCCAGATAGCTTGAAGTAGCGTGTGTTTCTTTTAGAGTGATAGAACTTTAAATTGAAATAAAACCCATTTAAATTAAAATTGAAACCAATTTTTTTTATTTGAAAGATAATTTTATGAAATTTATGTTCAAAAAATAATTTCTGGCATATGTCTACCACGACAAGCTCTGAGGAACCGCATTCGACAAGACCAATTTTGGACCACATTTTCCAGTAATTCAGGCCTTATTTCATCAATAACACGAGTTATGTTGGCTTACAAAGCGTCTATTGTTTCTGGTTTATCAACATAAACCAATGACTTGATCCTTGAATATCAAAAGGGATTGAATCTGTTAGTCTTCTACAATTAAAATTTCCAAAAAAAATTTTTTTTCAAACTTTTAGAAGTAAATTAATGTCTCATAATAAGCACTGCTTACATTTAATAGACGTATAAAATCAAAATTCACTATACACTACAAATGGAATAAAAAACCCAACAAAAGTAAATTGTTAATTGAAATTAGAAATAAGTAATATCGAATGTTTCGTTCCAAACTTAGGCACCTGAACTCGTCAGATAGGAGTGGTAGGCGTTGTAGAAGACTAACAGATTAAATCTGTTTTGATATTCAAAGTTTGTAATTATCCTATCGAGTGAAAAAACCGCTTCTTATTATTTTACAATGACTCGATATAAACCCAAAGAAAATAATCCAGTGGAGTTATGTCGCATGATCTTGGAAGCCACATAATTGGACCATCTCTCGAAATAACGTAACAGCATGGAGTGTTGCACCATCTTGTTGGAACCAAAACATTTCTGGATCGATACCATTCAAATTTTGAAACAAATAATCATTGATCATCGATCTGTAACCAGATCCATTCACTGTAACATTAGCTCCTGCATCGTTTTTGAAGAAATATGGACAGATGATGCCTCCAGCGTGTAAAGCTCTTTATACAGTGCATTTTTCAGGATACAATGGAACCTGCAGAACTTCTTGAGGATTGTTTTCACTCCATATAGGGCAATTTTGCTTGTTTACATAGTCGTCCAACCAGAAATGAGCTCCATCACTAAACCCAAATTTACGATAAAAAAGTGGATAAACTTCAAGCTGTTCTAGGGCCCAATCAGCAAACAAACGACGGCTATTATGGTCAAGTGGCTTAAGTTCTTGAACCAGTTGGATCTTGTTTAGGTGTAGACCAAGATCTTTACGCAAAATTTTCCATGTGGTGGATGCAAGTCCACCTTGTTGTGAACGTCGACGAATAGACAAATCTGGATCATCATCAACACTATGACTTACAGCAGCGATATTTTCTTCTGTACGTACAGTTCTTTGTCTTGTTGTTGTTGCTGCATCGAGTAGAGAAAATGTTGTCCGAAATCTATCTATAGTTGGAAGAATAAGCTGCTCTGATGGGCGATTATGTGAACCATAAATTTCACGAAGTTTGGTGAATAGAACACTGATTTAGAAAATAAATTTCAACAATCTGTAAACGTTGTTGCGGCGTGAGTCTTTTCATGATAATTTGTCAACGCTTACTGAACAGAAATGTCAAAACAACATGGCTTCTACCTTCTGTCAAATCACAGTTATCTTTATCGAAAGTTCTATCAGTCTAAAAAAAAATACCCGATATAAAAGGTGCATGCTGACCTTGCTGGCTATTTCGACCACCTTTTCTGATTCGTAAACCACCAAATGAGCCTGTTTCACCTAATCGTCTGAACACTTGTTCAAATTTCTTTCTATTTGGTTGTCGTCTGTTGAGAAAAAGCCAACCGTACTCTCAAAAGACTTCGTGAGCATTTTCATTCGCGAATCCATGAAAAAACACCATATCGCTATATTCGATGTAGGAAAAAATAGGCATAATTTTCTCGATTTTATTTAAGATACTTATTATTAATTTAGTTAGTCCGTTAGATTCCAGAAAACTTACTACTACTGAAAATTATTAAGCGACAGAGACTGTCATATATTAAATTCAATATTTACTTTGATATTTAATCACAAGGAGCTTCAAGATAGAGCAAATTTAGGTTCGGAATGTTTCAACTTTTCGTTGTTATCTTTTTAGCCATGATATTATGACAGAGTATAAGCAGCTAGCACAAAACTTGATAGGTTATTCGAAAGCACACTAAATGAGGTATTTTTTGCTTTAAAGAAAACATGTCCATAATTAATCATTTTTCATCGATAAAACCATTGGAGAAATATGACTGATTTTGTTCCATTCAAAATCGTGATACTCATCTCCTTATCACGCCCGCAATAGGAATTTTTTGGCACACAGAACTTCTTGTATTCAAATTTGATGAGGCTACAAAGATAACTGAAGTATAATTGATTTTATGGAAAAACTTGAAATATTTCGTGAAATCAAGAAATATTAAATTGAAAATAACCATCAACTTTTCGACCATGTATTATATGACATTTTTTGTAGCAAATAACTTGTATGATCTCCACTTGAAGTTTGGCCCTTCTGAAAGTAGACACCATATACTACTCTGTCAAGAAAGTACCGGGAATTTTCAATTGAAACAACATTTTTACATTTAATCGTCAAAATTTATTGGGTCGCCTTCAAAATAGGCTCCATTTGCTCCAATACATCTATGCCAACGGCACTTCCAATTATCGAAACATTTTTTATAGGCGCTTTCTGGGATGGACTTTAGCTCTCGCGCCGAATTTTGTTTTATGGCTTCAATCGACTCAAAACGGGTGCCACGAAGGGGCAATTTTAGTTTTGGGAAGAGGAAAAAGTCGCAGGGAGCCAAATCCGGCGAATACGGTGGTTGCTGAAGCACGTTTGTTGAGTTTTTGGCGAGAAAGTCAGTCACAATCGTAGCTCAGTGAGAAGGCGCGTTATCGTCATGCAAAATCCATGAGTTGTTCGCCCACAAATTTGGCCGTTTCTTACGGATACGCTCACGCAAACGTTTCATAACGCCTAGGTAATACTCCTTGTTTACCGTCTGACCCTCTGGACGAATTCATAGTGCACCACGCCACGGATATCGAAGAAAACAATGAGCATCACCTTCATTTTCGAGCGGCTTTGGCGTGGTTTTTTCGGTTTCGGCTCATTTTTGCCACCCATTCCGATGATTGCTGGCTTGTTTGCATATCGTACGCGTAGACCCAGGTCTCATCACCAGTTATAATGCGTTCCATGAATGTAGAATCGGAATTACAGCGATCCAGCATGTCTGAAGCAACCTGTTCGCGATGACGTTTTTGAAGAAAATTCAGGTCTTTCGGTACGAGTCGTGCGGCCACCTTTCTCATGCCCAAAATATCAATCAAAATCGTACGTGCGGACTCATGGGATATCTTAAGATCATGTGCTATGTCTCTCAAGCTGGTACGACGGTTTTCCAGCACCCTTTCCTTAATTTTATCGACGTTATCTTCAATCGAAGCCGTCGATGGGCGACCACTTCACGACCGTCCTTAAAGGCTCTGTACCACTGATATGCACGAGTTTTCGATAGAGCATTATCACCAAAGGCCTTTTGCAACATTTTCAATAGATCGGCACACGAAAATTCATTTGCAACACAAAACTTTAATCAAATTCTTTGCTCAACGTAATCACCCATAGTAAAAATCGGCACGCACTCTGACATCGACTGACTTAATCAGCTGTTGCAAACACACTAGTTGACAGATCCCGCTCAAGCTTGGCATAGTAATTAAGGACAGTGGTACCAACCTAGGAAAAAAAAATTTTACCTGCCTCATTGCCCCGCCAGATTTAAATCGATAATTCCCGGTATTTTCTTGACAGAATGTATATTGAACGTTATTTCGAATTTCAAATGTGAGGTTGCTAAAAGGATTCCCATGTTCACTTAATTTACTTACAGGCTCTTCAGTTCAATGTCAAAAAATGGCTGATAAGTAGCCGTTTCTCTGATTACGACAACGCTTCGACTAGATCATCTTCACCCCCGAATATAGGAGCCTACTACATAGACACCCCTACATTCACTTACGGGGAGATCAACCATCAACAGGATTCAGAACCAGCTCCGCAGAAACCAGCTACTTACACCTTACTCCAGAGGGAGAAAACTTCCATGTTGTCCACTCCGAAAGGATGCATCAACGGTAGGAGCGACATTGGAGTCGCCTTCAGAAAGAAAAACGACCTGAAAAAGTCTTTCAAATCGACCTACGAGTCTAAGTTAGGCGGTCTCACAGAGATCGCGGTAGATATTTTGGGGAATATAATCGCCGAATTGAAAACTACGGAATTTGCTGATTATATTTCGCAAGTGAAAACGGTAAATGCATATTGGTTATACTTCTAATTCTCAAAATGAGAATTGTCATTTCTAAAAAGCTCCATTAATTATGACTCCATCTGTAATAAGAATGGATTTTATGATCCATAGTTTTGAATCAGCAACAAAAGAAAGAATTCTTCTCTTGAGGGGTCATTTTGTACCTTTTGATAATGGTTTGAATTCAATTGTTATTGTTTCATTGTCTGATATACTTTACTATAATTCAATACTTATAACGAATGGTGTTCTATAGTTATGAACCTCTGTAATTGAGAACTGATCGACAGCGCACCCGTGTCATTTCCTTATGATTGCCGGCGCCATATTGAACATTCATTAGAGCCTCGTGTTACATACAGGTATTGAAAGGACAGTCGGGAAGATATGAAATTCAATGTTAATCAAGATGATGACCAGGGTCCAGTGAAGCAGTGAAAAATCAAAACCTTAGCTCGATGCGATGATGAATAATCTACTGTTCTCTCTCAATGGCAGTGTCTAGTGAGGATACTACTCTGTCAAGGAAGTACCGGGAATTTTCAATTAAAACAACATTTTTACATTTAATCGTCAGAATTTATTGGGTCGCCTTCAAAATAGGCTCCATCTGCTCCAATACATCTATGCCAAACGGCACTTCCAATTATCGAAACATTTTTTATAGGCGCTTTCCGGGATGGACTTTAGCTCTCGCGCCGAATTTTGTTTTATGGCTTCAATCGACTCAAAACGGGTGCCACGAATGGGCAATTTTAGTTTTGGGAAGAGGAAAAAGTCGCAGGGAGCCAAATCCGGCAAATACGGTGGTTGCTGAAGCACGTTTGTTGAGTTTTTGGCGAGAAAGTCAGTCACAATCGTAGCTCGGTGAGAAGGCGCGTTATCGTCATGCAAAATCCATGAGTTGTTCGCCCACAAATTTGGCCGCTTTTTACGGATACGCTCACGCAAACGTTTCATAACGCCTAGGTAATACTCCTTGTTTACCGTCTGGCCCTCTGGAACGAATTCGTAGTGCATCACGCCACGGATATCGAAGAAAACAATGAGCATCACCTTCATTTTCGAGCGGCTTTGGCGTGGTTTTTTCGGTTTCGGCTCATTTTATGCCGCCCATTCCGATGATTGCTGGCTTGTTTGCATATCGTACTCGTAGACCCAGGTCTCATCACCAGTTATAATGCGTTCCATGAATGTAGAATCGGAATTACAGCGATCCAGCATGTCTGAAGCAACCTGTTCGCGATGACGTTTTTGAAGAAAATTCAGGTCTTTCGGTACGAGTCGTGCGGCCACCTTTCTCATGCCCAAAATATCAATCAAAATCGTACGTGCGGACTCGTGGGATATCTTAAGATAATGTGCTATCTCTCTCAAGCTGGTACGACGGTTTTCCAGAACCCTTTTCTTAATTTTATCGACGTTATCTTCGATCGAAGCCGTCGATGGGCGACCACTTCACGACCGTCCTTGAAGGCTCTGTACCAGTGATATGCACGAGTTTTCGATAGAGCATTATCACCAAAGGCCTTTTGCAACATTTTCAATGCTTCGGCACACGAAAATTCATTTGCAACACAAAACTTTTAACAAATTCTTTGCTCAACGTAATTACCCATAGTAAAAATCGGCACGCACTCTGACATCGACTGACTTAATCAGCTGTTGCAAACACACTAGTTGACAGATCCCGCTCAAGCTTGGCATAGTAATTAAGGACAGTGGTACCAACCTAGGAAAAAAAATTTTACCTGCCTTATTGCCCCGCCAGATTTAAATCGATAATTCCCGGTACTTTCTTGACAGAATGTACTTCGATAGAAAGGCTCTGCAGTCTGCTTTAATTTGCAATTCAAACCTAAGATGCGTTAGAATGTATCGGTTGAAAATGAAGTAAATCGAAATGTTCGGTGTAGAAGAAAAATTCAGATCATAAAATGGTACTTTGGTGGTCAATCAACTCAAGAGACAATAAATTCAATTATCGTTGCCTTTGAAGATAGACTGAGTCCTTCAATTTCGGCTCTTTCTAAAATAATTTGAAAATATTCAAGAAGTATGGCTGTTCACGAACATGCAGGCATTCCAAGATTGATTAACCACCATAAACCATAAGTGAAAATAATCTGCAAAAAGAAACCAATGCACCTTGTTCGGGTAAACAAATTACTGGACAAGTCGATATGAGCAATAGAAGTGTTCAGAATATTTTGAAAAAGGATGGTTACCGATGTTATAAGGTTCAAACTAATCAAGAAATTTTTCGAGAAGCTTATATCAAACGAATGGAATTTTGTGAAACTATGATGAAAAAAGTAAATGAAAATAGTTCATTCCTTAACATTATCTTATTTACTGATTAGTCATCGATTTCCTTCAATAGACAACATAACCCATCAGTAGTACAATATTGGTCTAGAAAGAATAAGCATCTGAGTATTCCTGTGGGTACCTGGTATCCCCAAAAACCTAGTGTTTGGACCGGAATATTGGGGAATTAGATCATGGGGCCATTTTTTATCCATTAAACTAAACGCTGCCAATATCTGGAGCTTTTAGAGAATCAAATTATTCCGATAGTTCGACAGCTACCAATTAATTTTGATGATGTCGGCAGGTTTCGATGGTTTTAACAGGATGTCCGTCTAAGTCACAACGCAAGAGAAGTTACACAATAACTTAGGACGACTTTTTCGGACCGTGTCATTTCTACAAATGGCACGATCGAATGACCTCCTAGGTCCCAGATTTATCTTCCACTGATTTTTTTCTTTGGATATCTGAAAAATTTGGTTTATGTGCATGAAATTGATAGAGCGACGTCTATTAATAATTTAAGGTTCGAGATATGAGATTATCGCTCTTTTATAGATTAAGCTACTGTTTGGCTCAACAAAGTGGATTATTTGAACATTTAACCTTTAATCACAACACAAAATATTTATAACACAAGTGCTACCGATGAGTCATAACGACCCATTTTTGGGGAGGTATTAAAAATGAAAAGAAACTTCTATCATAGTTTATTTTAAAATAAGAAATTACAAAGAATAATATCTCTACTAAAGTCATTTTCTAGGTCTTTCTGCATAGAGGGCACAACTGAATGGCACATTTCTTGCAAATGGGGTTTCTATCTTTTTTTGATGAACAGATGGCTCATCTTTTTCTTCTCGAAGTGCCATGTCCAAGCTGAGCCTCTGATGGATGAGGAATATCAATTTTAAATATATCCGCATCTAAAATTCTGAGTTTAAGCGGTATCTTGTTGTTGCTCATTCTGATCAATACTTGTGGTTGACATAACTCCTTGGCCAAGTATTTTAGGAAATATCTTCTGGGTAATTCCTTTTCGGCTGGTGACAACTGATTTTGTACTCTGGAATTCACCCCGAAACATTTAAAATCATATGAAACATTGCCTTTGGACATCTACGAGTCCTTCTTGACGTACTGCATTTTTGGTCTAATGCGTCTACACCAGCTTTAGTACTATTGTAAAATAAATTTATATCCGGCTTTTTACTTTCCTCTTCAACAATATCATCTGTGTGCAACGAAGATAACAATATTACAGATTTATTCTTCTTTGGAACATGAGAAAGAATCGTCATATTGGAAGTGTAAACAAATAGTGGGCTACCTACTTCCCTCCTTCTGAGCGGTAAAAATTCTGACGGTATAAGAGATTTATTTTTCCTCACAGTACCAACCATTGTCAAGTTTTCTTTACTCAGACAATTGGCAAATTCTAGAGAGGTGTCCAATTGTCGGTTGTTTTATTTCTGTTAGAGCCTTTCACAGGCTCGACTAATCTGAGAACTACTTGTGTCGGTAGTGAAAGTTTTTCTTTTTTTTTCTAAATCATTCTTATATGATGCCTGTTTTCCGCAGTAAATTTCAGAGTTAATCATATGAAGGGTTTTTCAATCTGCTAAAACCTGTACCTCGGTGCCTCATTTAGCAGGCTCACTTGGCATGAACATTCGGAATCGGCAGCGTTCTCTAAATGGGACTAACATTATTCTACGGTCAAATGTAGAAAGGGTGAGTAACAACTTTACGAATTGTGGACGAATTGATTATATAACTCAGAAATTGCATCCAATTCATCTTCGTTTTGTCTTTTCCTTCTCTTTCGATTATCGTCAAATTGAATACAGGATAACAAATAAGAAAATCTCGCAAGTGACATAGTACATCTGAATATGTTTCTGCCAGTTCCATCAGTAGCCCATGAAGGTCTGAGGTCCTCATGACCTGATTTGAAAATACCTTTGAAATAGAGCAGATCTATGAAAACCTCTACTTCTTTTTTGTCGATATTGTTAATGAAAGAAGCAGAAAACTCTGATCTACAATTTCTCTTTCTTTTGAATGTGCAAAATTTCTATTTCACATTATCTATTTTGGAATTTTTATTCCATATAATTTCCTCTGGCATTGAATCGGAAAAAATAAGAGTTCAGGCTCCTGAAACTGTCGAAGGTGGGTTTGCTTTAGCTGTTCCTTTCAGGTCAGGCAATATAGTACATATATTTCTCTTTGTTATTTTACCTCTTTTTGGTGCATCTTTCGACTTTTTCATCTTGTCTTTACCATAAAAATCCTGTGATCCATTATTTTTTTCGACATCCTTAGCCTGCCGCTCTGCACTTTCAACTTTACTTTCTTCAGAATCTTTTTCAACATTGGGCAACCATTCCAGTTCACTGTCAGTGTCATGTTTGCTAATTTCTTTATGATCACTCTCTTCAGAATCACTCATATCACCTTCATCTATGATAGTTTTAGTGGCTGCTATTCTGTCCTGAAATTCAATTGAATTGTCTTTTGCATCGGAATTGTTAGTCGAATCGAAATCTCCCCAAAATTCTTCATCTTCCACAATTTCTAAGATCTCAGCTTTAGTGGGTGACTTATTCATAGTTCTAGAAATAAAAAATAAAATAAAACTCGTTATCAAAATGAAGTTCAAACGAAACATGATTTTATTGGAATAGGAACCATACCTTACTACTCTGTCAAGAAAGTACCGGGAATTTTCAATTAAAACAACATTTTTACATTTAATCGTCAAAATTTATTGGGTCGCCTTCAAAATAGGCTCCATTTGCTCCAATACATCTATGCCAACGGCACTTCCAATTATCGAAACATTTTTTATAGGCGCTTTCCGGGATGGACTTTAGCTCTCGCGCCGAATTTTGTTTTATGGCTTCAATCGACTCAAAACGTGTGCCACGTAGGGGCAATTTTAGTTTTGGGAAGAGGAAAAAGTCGCAGGGAGCCAAATCCGGCGAATACGGTGGTTGCTGAAGCACGTTTGTTGAGTTTTTGGCGAGAAAGTCAGTCACAATCGTAGCTCGGTGAGAAGGCGCGTTATCGTCATGCAAAATCCATGAGTTGTTGGCCGCTTCTTACGGATACGCTCACGCAAACGTTTCATAACGCCTAGGTAATACTCCTTGTTTACCGTCTGACCCTCTGGAACGAATTCGTAGTGCACCCACGGATATCGAAGAAAACAATGAGCATCACCTTCATTTTCGAGCGGCTTTGGCGTGGTTTTTTCGGTTTCGGCTCATTTTTTGCCACCCATTCCGATGATTGCTGGCTTGTTTGCATATCGTACTCGTAGACCCAGGTCTCATCACCAGTTATAATGCGTTCCATGAATGTAGAATCGGAATTACAGCGATCCAGCATGTCTGAAGCAACCTGTTCGCGATGACGTTTTTGAAGAAAATTCAGGTCTTTCGGTATGAGTCGTGCGGCCACCTTTCTCATGCCCAAAATATCAATCAAAATCGTACGTGCGGACTCGTGGGATATCTTAAGATCATGTGCTATCTCCCTCAAGCTGGTACGACGGTTTTCCAGCACCCTTTCCTTAATTTTATCGACGTTATCTTCGATCGAAGCCGTCGATGGGCGACCACTTCACGACCGTCCTTGAAGGCTCTGTACCACTGATATGCAGGAGTTTTCGATAGAGCATTATCACCAAAGGCCTTTTGCAACATTTTCAATGTATCGGCACACGAAAATTCATTTGCAACACAAAACTTTAAACAAATTCTTTGCTCAACGTAATCACCCATAGTAAAAATCGGCACGCACTCTGACATCGACTGACTTAATCAGCTGTTGCAAACACACTAGTTGACAGATCCCGCTCAAGCTTGGCACAGTAATTAAGGACAGTGGTACCAACCTAGGAAAAAATACCGACATAGATAAACAAGTAACGCTCGCACTACACACGGGTCAATTTGACCCGCGTACTACAATACAACCCTACACGAGATAGCAAACGACTAACACGTTAAAACAAAGATGAACAGGCAATTAGAGAATACTGAAAGATTCACCCTACCACTCATACGCGAAATTGAACATTTCCGCTCGTATAATGACGCCGGGGTCAAAATGACCTATTGGTAGCGATTAATAAGGGTTAATTTAAATTTGCCGACCTCCGATTTCGCCCTTTTCAGAATTCGTTTTTGTTTTCGAATTTCTCATTTTCATAGAATTTATTTTATTTTCAAGCCAGTTATGGCGAAAAAAACCTTAATACTCATTTTCACAGAGGAAATTATTTGTGATTAATCGTAGCCTATAAATTCCTAGCATACAATGGAATAAGATTGTCGTATTTATTTTCAACCGAAATGGATCTCACATTTGTAGTGCGAATGAAAGCAGGTTGCAAAGCCTTTAGATCGAAACATCCCCACTCGGCACAGCCCTTGAGAGAGAACCGTCGTTTATTCGTCATCGCATCGCGCTGAGGCTTTGATTCTTTCACTGCTCCACTGGACTCTGGTCATCGTCTCAATTAACATTGAATGTCGTATCTTTCTGACTACCTTTTGCATACCTGTATCTCCTTTCCTTTATCATTCAAGTCTTATGTATCGATGTCGCAGATTTCCCAGAATTTTTTAATTTTGCAATAAAATGTATGGGTATGGAAATTATATGTGCCTTCATTCAATTACCAATAACAATAATGAGTTAGCGTCGAGGATACACATGAAAAAAACCGAGTGAATACCGAGTGGAAAACTGAAAGTGTGACACAGAAAATTTAAGTAGTTCAAAGACAACTGTTACTGTCATAGAAAGGAAGAAATTTGTTACACGCAGGCTCTAAAGAAGGGTTTCCTTGTTTTTGTTGCGAAAAAACACTGTCTCACCTCATGTTGAATTCTGTTACGACAAATTTCGAGTCACTTTTTTTTCTGTCATTACTATGGATCCAAATAGATTTGAAACTTTTATGCAAGCAATAACCGCTGCTTTCGATGCTCAACTGTACCCCGCTTCTTTACGCCTTTTGAGAATTTTGAAAATTTTCATCCCCGACATCTTCCTTACTGCACTACTCATCAGAGACTAGAAAGATAGCTGATAAGCAAGTCATCTGACAAGCTGCCTCTTGGACCATACAGTGTGGAAACCAGTTGTGGAATAAAATTATTTGTGTCTTTATGTTGGAAAATTATGAAAAATACTGGGACATGTCAACCATTAAATTCAATACTTCGCTTTTTAAACATAAATTTAAATATACCAGGATGATTTGCGCCAGTCTAGCATAATCCGTCTTCTTATTGTAGATGAAACAGCCTGTATATTTTTATTTTTTTAAAGTTCCTTAATAACCAGATTTCAACGAACTACATCATGTATGGTTTATTATGAATAATACCGGATAAAATTTCGAAAGTATTCATAATGGTGTCAAGAAACTGAACCCTCAAATTATATTGTAATTGATTTAAATACATTAAAATAAATATTCAAAATATTCTCACCTCGTTCTTGGCAATAACACAGTCCCAACTTTGTGTAAAGTTTGAGTTGGAATATTCCGCATTTTTGTTGTTATCCTTTTCTTTGAGTTTGCGATGCCCGTCTGTTGTGTTGCATAAACTTTGTTCTTGAGAAAACCATACTGTAAAGAATTACCTGTTATGTAGGGGGATACCTTTTTGAACTTTTCAAAAGTAATTGATTAAACGTTAACCAATTGGTATGCAAATTCTTGGTTAAGCATGGTTCAAATAGGATTGAAAGAGGAATGTATATTAGACTTTAATGGTTTATTTATAGCCTAAATACAAATATTTCAAGTTTGAATTGTTAATCCAAATTGCGGGAGTTGTTTCGGTCTAGTACCGAACTCTAATTGCGGTGAAAACGTTATCTCGTTCGTGGATTAGCAATTCTTCTTTGAGCTTTTTCACCGTTGTTTCACTTCCAGGCCTTTACTGCGTTATGGGTTGTAAAGAGAGAAAGCTGGATGTGTGATTATAACTTGAGAGGGCGTAAAACTAGCGACTGGCTCATGTTGTGCTTTTTGGGCAAGCAACAAAATGCGAGTTTTTTGTAGATGTTTCTTCAAGAGTGCTTTGTGGCTAACTAGTGACTTCGAAGGATGTCTTCAACTGTACCTTTTTGCTAACATGGCGAATGAAAGAGTGGATTTGGGCTCTAAAAGGTGGCTCAGGTAGATTCCGATACGACATTCGACTGTTGTCGTCTTGAACGGCTTCGATTCTAATGGGTTTCTAGAAAAGATGAGACATATTTTAAAGGCCTAAATTGTTGAATTCTGGGGACGTAATTGTTATATCCACCTGCATAGCAAATTAAATTCCTTGTTCGATGTAAAATCTGAATACCCACAAAAAAATCCAAGGGCGTAAGGTCTGACGATCTAGCTGGCCACTCAATAGTCCCTTTTCGTCCAATCCATTTATTGGAGAAGATTGCGTTTAATTAAGTTCTGACCTTTGAAGCAAAAAGGCGTGGGGCTCCACCCTGCTGGAACCAGGCATTTTCATTTCGTAGGCTTGGGTCTATTGCATTAGAAAATAGGTTTCTAAGACAGGAAGAACTTCGTCTCTAAGCAGACTCAAATATTTTTTGGCAGTCAAAGTGCCATCTATAAATATAGGACCAATAATATGGTCACCTATGATACCTGACCAAATTTTCACCTTTTGAGGATACTACCTATGTCTCACACATCCAAGGAGGATTCTCCGCTGACCAATATCTACAATTTTGTCATTTTATCTCCTCCTTCAATGTAAATGTTGATTCATCAAAAAAAGGGATGGTACCAACAGCTATTTCATTTCTGATCAGTTTATTCCTCATTATTTCGCATAAATGCATTCTATGATCTGGACCGTCTTCTGTAAGCTCCTCCACTAAAGTCATTTTATATGAATAAAATTTTTCTTTGTGGGGACACCGCATGACATTATTTTCACGGACAATTTGACGTGTACTTATCGTTGAATACTCTGCAACACCTAATAAAATATCCAATTTCACAGTATCTTCGAGTTACGGTTTTCTTTTTAATGATTTGACATGTCCAAATTCTCTTAATTGTGCATGAATTTTAGATATAGTACCTTGTCAAATATTAGGTAACTGAGGATACCTCTGATTAAATAAGTTTTTCCACTTCAACTTGACTTCTCTAATTATCCCAGTAACCGATCATTAAAATCTCAATTCGGTGGGTCCCAGTTAAATATTTTATTATTACTTCTAAAAGAAATACATTTTAAATTAGTCATTTTCTATTTCATTGTAAACCTCAGCACCGCAACATCTGACTGATGACAATCCATATTATTTGCAGATTTTCTTCATTTATCGGTATAATGCAGATAATTTTTCTGTATTCATGACCAAGTATGGTAACAAAACTAAGATCCATAAACGTATCGAGAATTGATTCTAGAAACTTAAGTGATAGTTCAAAAATTTCATAAGTCAGTATTTTTAAAAATACCAATATTTAACGTTTCAGGATTCCAACAAATTTTTTTTCCTTCATTTATTCAACATTTTTCCCTATTAGTTTAATATTTCCTGGCGTCAGAGTCTGTATAAAGAAAAGTTTCTGCTTAAGAATACATTCTGTCAAGAAAGTACCGGGAATTATCGATTTAAATCTGGCGGGGCAATGAGGCAGGTAAAAATTTTTTTTCCTAGGTTGGTACCACTGTCGTTAATTACTATGCTAAGCTTGAGCGGGATCTGTCAACTAGTGTGTTTGCAACAGCTGATTAAGTCAGTCGATGTCAGAGTGCGTGCCGATTTTTACTATGGGTGATTACGTTGAGCAAAGAATTTGTTTAAAGTTTTGTGTTGCAAATGAGTTTTCGTGTGCTGATGCATTGAAAATGTTGCAAAAGGCCTTTGGTGATAATGCTCTATCGCAAACTCGTGCATATCAGTGGTACAGAGCCTTCAAGGACGGTCGTGAAGTGGTCGCCCATCGACGGCTTCGATCGAAGATAACGTCGATAAAATTAAGGAAAGGGTGCTGGAAAACCGTCGTACCAGCTTGAGAGAGATGGCACATGATCTTAAGATATCCCACGAGTCCGCACGTACGATTTTGATTGATATTTTGGGCATGAGAAAGGTGGCCGCACGACTCGTACCGAAAGACCTGAATTTTCTTCAAAAACATCATCGCGAACAGGTTGCTTCAGACATGCTGGATCGCTGTAATTCCCATTCTACATTCATGGAACGCATTATAACTGGTGATGAGACCTGGGTCTACGATATGCAAACAAGCCAGCAATCATCGGAATGGGTGGCAAAAAATGAGCCGAAACCGAAAAAAACACGCCAAAGCCGCTCGAAAATGAAGGTGATGCTCATTGTTTTCTTCGATATCCGTGGCGTGGTGCACTACGAATTCGTTCCAGAGGGTCAGACGGTAAACAAGGAGTATTACCTAGGCGTTATGAAACGTTTGCGTGAGCGTATCCGTAAGAAGCGGCCAAATTTGTGGGCGAACAACTCATGGATTTTGCATGACGATAACGCGCCTTCTCACCGAGCTACGATTGTGACTCACTTTCTCGCCAAAAACTCAACAAACGTGCTTCAGCAACCACCGTATTCGCCGGATTTGGCTCCCTGCGACTTTTTCCTCTTCCCAAAACTAAAATTGCCCCTTCGTGGCACCCGTTTTGAGTCGATTGAAGCAATAAAACAAAATTCGGCGCGAGAGCTAAAGTCCATCCCGGAAAGCGCCTATAAAAAATGTTTCGATAATTGGAAGTGCCGTTGGCATAGATGTATTGGAGCAAATGGAGCCTATTTTGAAGGCGACCCAATGAATTTTGACGATTAAATGTAAAAATGTTGTTTTAATTGAAAATTCCCGGTACTTTCTTGACAGAGTAGTATGTTACAAAAGTTCTGCTATTTTTTGCAACAATTTTTTTGTTTTATATTCGTTATTTTGATTCTAATCTTCCATTTTCTTCAAAGTTTTCATCTTTAGATTTTCTTCATATTGAAGTATAATGTGTGCAAAAATTCAGGTAATAGATGTGCGAAATCATAATCAAATTAATTTTCCATTAACATTCAAATGAACGCTAAAGTATCACTATAACAGGAAGTATGAAATTTTATTTTCAGGAAGATCATCTGCCAGCTTCTAATCTTGATTGGATCCTAAACAAGTTGAGAACGAATCAGTATAAATTCGTTAATGAAGTTATTCGTGACCTGTATTATGTGGTTAACTTTACATCGATATATTATGGGGTGAGTAAGAGATAATTAAATTTTCTTCGGAGGAATAATAAATTATAGGAGAACTGACTATTCCAAACTCCTAGAGTGTTCATAAAGTAGAATCCAGCTTTATTGCAATAATTTTTAACACCCAAGATGGTGAAAGTATAACTTACTTTATGAGGGTATACATTTGTAATATTGAAAATTTACTATGAAGAAGTTTTTTTAATATTACAGATAATAGTTGGAATTGATTCGACGGAACCTCTACAGATTTGAATCTAAATAAATCTCTTGAAAACATTTAAAATTATATTTTCCGACATGCTCTAGATAACACTGTATCACTTTATAGACATATGTATTATTTCTACATGTGGTGGAATGTAACTGAAAAAGATTCAAAAGAAATATAAAATAAAGACCAAATTATTTAAACATCATCTAATTCAAAATTTGTTTCGATTGGATGTTGAAGAATTACAAGTTCAATTACCAAAAAACTGTTCTACATAGAATTCAAAAAGGTCTTTTTTCATTATCCTCTTTAAAATATAGACAGCATATTCTCCAAACAAAAATCTGAAAAATTCGGACCCAAGCTCTTCACTTACAAGTTATTTGAATAAATAAAATAATCAGTAAAAATATTATATATTCATAGCTTCTTTCACCATACATTGCAAAAACTAACCAACTTTTTGATAAGTATGGCTTATATAAAATAATTAGGTTATATCAAGGAAATAAACAGGCTGTCCCAGAAATCAACGTCGAACTGGAACTGGGTGCCGGGGCAAGTCATACTGGTTATCAGAAAAATATAAAAAAAATCTATGTGGCATGCTTTCAAAATGATATGCATTTAAAAAAAATTCTAAAAATTCTACACCCTGTGACGGTCTTTTAACTCCTGTTAATCCTGTCCACCTGTATATATTCCATTTTGTGGAATCATTTTGAAAAAATTCAGTTGATTTCGTGCAACTTTTATGAATAATTTTTTTTTGTATCTACATTTGTAACAAAGCTAAGGGGGGGGGGGTCAAATTATAGTGAATAACCTGGTACGCCCAAAAAACATTCCCCAACTCTGTTTGAAATTCGAACGATTAATTTCCTAGTATTTATAATATTTTTAGTTTTTGTGCACGTGTATATTATTCAATCACTCAAAACGAACATTGCATACAAACCATATTCGTGCAAAAATAGAAATTCTGAGAAGAGAATATAGGTAATAATCTGTTGAGTCAATGAGATTCTGTATTCAGATCAATATTAATTTTTAAATTTCTTCAGAACTTCCTCGATATGGACTCCAAGATAGATATCTTTGTCCAAAGAATCCAATCTATGCTCGAAACCCGATTCAACCATTTCGATTTCTCAACAATCAGTGGACTTAAGGATGAACTAGTTGGTCCCTTGAAACTGAAGATGAACAAACTGGATGGAAATGGAGATCATATGAGCTAAATATTGAATAGTGTTTATGTCAGGAACTTTTTAAACTTTTGAACGTTTTTCCGGAATCAATGAACAAATCATCCATGGTTCTACCAGAAAAAATATTTTTCTTATGTGACGAATATTCAAAGTTTTCTCTTTCAGTACTAATCTAAAAATTCAAACATTTTCTGTCAGAATAATGATCGTATGTTTTATATTTCTATTTTATAATATATATGGAGCAATTGACTTTTATTAATCAAGAATATTAACCTGTGTTATAAAGAGCTTGATGGATGTGAATTGATCAGTTTTCTGATTCATTTTTCGAGTGCAAACACCTTGAGTCTCTCGAATAAATCAACACATTCAAATCGAGTTTTATAATCTAAAAATAGTTCATTGCTGAAATATTAAATAATACCCTTATCAGATTTGTTTTTGTTGAACTTTTATGAGAAAATGTTTTGTTGTTCTTTGTTGATTGAAACATTGTATTGTTCATGGCGATATTGAATATTTTGTGTAATTTCTTTCGTTAGTTTTGATTTTTGTATATGATTTAAAAATATCCAATGGTTCCAAAGTTTCAAATGACTATTGATGAATAAAGCTTTCAAGTCATTCATTTTGCGTGATTAAAACATGATTTAAAATTCTAAAAAAAGTTTATTAATGAAATATTAAAATATATCTTTGTTCGTTTTATTTTTTGTTGAACTTCTTTATTTGGAAATATTTTGTTGTACTTTGTAGACTGAAACATTGTATTGTTCATAGCAATATTGAATTATTTGTATAATCTCTTTCCTTGCTTCTGAAACATGTAAATATTCAAAAAATAAAAATCAAATGGTTCAAAAGTGTTAGAATTTTAACTTATTATTGATGAATAAAGATTTGCGTTGTTTTCAAGTAATTTATACAGGGTAAGTCTCGAAGTCGTGCACTAGTTTCAACTTTAGATTCATCTCATTTAATTAAACACTTTTCTCATTTGTAATTTTTCCTGATTTGACTCACGTGGAGAGTTATAAACGTTTAAAAATTTCACAAGCTCTAATTCACCGCTACACTTCGTTTGCAAGATGGATAACTCTTACTGTATTCTTATATACCATAACCAAAAGCTACCTGGTGCTTGAAATTCAATAAAAACGGATTGAGAGAATTTGCTCACTCAGTTCTTCTGGAGAACTCAAAGAAATTGAAAATTTAAGAGTATATAAGAGAATATTGAATTGAATCAGTCCTTACTTGGTGAAAATCCATATTAAATAATATTTAAATAAGGTTATTCTGATTTTCACAAATTTTTATTGTTATGTTTACAACAACCGTTTCGCTATCACAGTGTCATCATCAGGCAAGATTGAATAACTTGTTTTCTTTATCAAAACAAATTGAAATATGTTTATCTTCTACAATTTTAATTTCCAAAAGAATTTTTTTATTCAAAAAACTTTTAGAATTAAATTAATGTCTAAAACAAGCACCGCTCACATTTAATAGACGTAAATAATCAAAACTCAATATACAATGTCAAATGAAATAAATAACCCAACAGATATACGAAAGTAATTAAAATTAATAAATAAATATTCAAAGGAGACAAAATTTTGTTTCTGGTTTTATCTTAAGAAATACTACTTGCCTTATAAAAACATGAACACACTTGAAGGACTTCCCAAAGAATATAATTTATTTGAAACATTTAATATATTTAAATATTCGAACAAATTATTTCAAAAAGATAAGATAAAACCAGAAACAAAATTTTGTCTCCTTTGAATATTTATTTATTAATTTTAATTACTTTCGTATATCTGTTGGGTTATTTATTTCATTTGACATTGTATATTGAGTTTTGATTATTTACGTCTATTAAATGTGAGCGGTGCTTGTTTTAGACATTAATTTAATTCTAAAAGTTTTTTGAATAAAAAAATTCTTTTGGAAATTAAAATTGTAGAAGATAAACATATTTCAATTTGTTTTGATATTCAAATTTTGTTATATTTCTTCTATCAAGTAAAAAGCCTTTCTATTTTATTTTATGAATAACTTGTTGTAAACATAACAATAAAAATTTGTGAAAATCAGAATAACCTCATTTAAATATTATATATAAGAGAAATTTGAATAGATGAGAGAAAGTATTTTATTTCCTTGATTAATCCACAGTAAACTGTACTTACTTGATTTATGTGTCTCCAAATGATTACTTACACTCATATTTCCCAGAAAGATGCTGTTTAATTTTTTTTTTTTTTTATAGAAATGTTATTCAACTTTTTGGTATAGTTGTAGTAATGGCTACTGTATTTTTTACTGTAATTTACCAGTTGCGTAAAGGCTCACGCATCTGCGACTAATGTTTATTGCTGTCTTTTCTCAGAATAAACTATTATAATTATTAAAATCGATCTAAGTTCCATATTTAGAAGTACAATATAGAATTCTGAGGATCGTATAATTAGAAAATAGGAGAATATATATTTTGTAAGTGGAGCAGCGTTGAGCGCTACCTTAAACACTTTTACTTTCGAATGGAAAGAGATAGAGGATTGAAACTTTCGTCATAGGTTTGGGGCTTAAATGTCTCGATTGAATTCGTTATTCGGCATAATCAGTTCCATGATTCCTTAGCCATTCACATTCGAAATTTTCTCTTATTTTTATTCATATTTTTTAAATTACAAATCCTATTGATCTGGTATTTGAGATTTATAAGATTAGTGATAACGCACATTTTCTTGCAGGATTTTAGAATCCTCAATCAGAAGATTCAAATCAAAGACAAAAATTTTGTGGGCGGAGTAGCCCTGGACGGTAGTATAGCAAAGGTTCCGCGATCCAGTTTAAATTTAGGAGAAAGATGTCAGAAGACCAAACAAAAATTATTTTGCGAGGATCGTGGTGATATATAATTAGCGCGCAAAAGCTACTGATTTCACGTCAGTACTTTTCACCTTTTGTTTGTTTTTAGGCTGAAGCACATTTGTAATAGTACTCTAAAGTTGATTTGTGCACTGATTTATCGATGAAACACTTGTCTCTAATTCTAATTTAGAAATAGATACATGTGTTCCGTTAATAAATCAATAATAAATAATTTTAATTATGAATGGGTCTACATGATAAAAACTTTAGAATTAATAATATTAGAAATCTGAAAAATCCTTCAAAATATGCAGGTGTCCTGGGAAGAATGCGACAAACGGATACCATGAATCAAGGTCATCGTGGAGGACTGATCAAGAGGTTTTAATTGCCTGAGAGCCTAGTTTGGGATATACAGATGTTCATCTTATGTGCAAAATTTCACATTTCAATAAGTCTTGAACTAATCGACCGAATGATTTTAAATTTTGAAGTTTTATCACCCTTTACTATCACCTTCCTTCAATATTCCTGGAATCAAATTAACCATATCTGGATTAGGAAAATTTTATTTTTTTTATTTTCGTGAATATTGGATCACGTGGACATTATAATTTTTTTCGTTTCCGTAACCACAAAAAATCAATTGATAATAAAAATTCTAAATCTGCTTGGCATCGTTATACAGTATGATCCATAAACATACCCTTATGAGTAAAATTTCATAGTTCAATAAATCTTGAACTTATCGGTAGAATTATTCAGAATTTTGCAGTTCTGGCATCCTTCACGACTGCTTTCCCTAACTTTTTCTCAAATTGAAAGAACAACTAATTGTTTTCAAATTTTCCACAGACCATAGGTCAGAAATTACAAATTACAATTAATGGTTGTTTGATATAAGTTCTCCATGGTGAACTTGATCCATCGTATTCATTTGTCGCATTCTTCCCGGGATACCCAGTATATATTGATTAATATGATTTCTATAACATTAATATTTGTCGATAAAATTATCTATTTTCACTTACATACTCTGTAAAAAAAACAACAAATTACGTACACATGTTGTACACAATGTCATATAAACAAAAATAAATGTATTTCTAGTCATATTAATGTTATATTACAATAATATACTTTTTGAATATATATATAATAATAAAATTTTTTCAGATTTTTGATATTTTTAATTATAAATATTTTCCACCATGTTCCTGCCAAATCAATTCAATTATTTGGGGACACTTGTTTAGGTATTGACTCAATTGTTTATATTCCTTTGATATAAATAAATATGTCATAGTCATACTAATATGATACTTGACATCAAAATTCATTTCATTCGGGAAAATATTGTCAAAGCTACAGAAGAAAAACTAATTTTTTTCCTAGTTTTCAGTAGCTGTATCTTCTACTTGAGTTGACTCTGCTATCACTTAAAATTATATTCACTACACAGAGTATTTTGTCGTCAATTTATCTATTGGAACCTTTCACTGTCTCTATCTATTTATATTTAATGCTTAGCGCTGTCTGTAGATTCATTTCATTCAGCTGTTTTATGCATTTTACCATATCATCTTCTTAACTTCATTTCCATGCAAGATTGAGTTATCCAATTGAAAAATTGATGTTTCGAATTGTAAAAGCAATGATAAATTCATTTTTTTCACTACAAACTTGAATGTTTCTCAGGCTAGCTACCCTTATTTACGAGCCCTTAAAATTTCGATTTTAAATTAATCTGATGACGAATAATGATAGAGTATGTTATTAATCCAACATTCTGAATTTGGACTAATGTGATTCTCGATATTTTTATATGACTATGACTGACTTCATTTATAGTCTAAGTAAGGATACAAAAAACGATGGGGGACCATTGATTATGAAAATAGGTCCGTTTTGCTCTGAATGAGAGACAAAGCAAATGAAACATGAAAGAAGGTATCTTGTGTTCTATTCCATCTTTGATCCATCTAATCATAAGCAGTGACTTACTTTTGACTACCTAGAACAAAATATAGGCATATCGCTGCCACCTGAACAACCGGATCTTTCACCCATTGAGTAAATCTACAATATAATGGATAGGAGGTTTCTCAATCCACTCTGTCCTCCATAGACTTTGGTAGATCCTAGTCATAAGCTATGTGTAGACTAGGACTGTAGGTATCAAAATCAGGAAACAATTTAATCAACACCATTTATTGTAACTTCAAATTGACCAGTGCTTTCACAAATATTTCCATCAACAATAAAATGAAAGGTATATTGAAATGACGTTAACTTTTACTAAAAAAATTAAACAAAGCCATGCTCTTGTGTTACATAAAAATTCAATATGAATGTATTGTGCCATTATTAATGACATGTTATTAATAATTGATTATTGTGTCGGTCCTTACTTTCAGTCATTGAGTATTAATTCATTTATCTGAACAATACGATCATCAAACATTTTCACTACACAATATGAATATCTTCAGTGTTCTTTTGGCATTTCGCTGCTTTCGCTTCTTCATCTCTCTGGATTTCTTCTTCCGTTATCTGATTTTCCTCGTCAAGCTTTCTCTGTTCGGCTTCCCACAAATACACATCTTTTTTCAGTATGTAGCACAAAAAAGTACTTGCGAGTATTCCAATGACTATGAAGATTAGAAGAATACTGAATCCTATTACGAACGTCACTGTGTGGTTTGCATTTGGATCGTGCTTTGTCAGATTCCTCAAAGGTTCCTGTGTTGTGTTTGTTATATCCATGATTCATTCCATTATCACTGAAATTTAAAAAAAATATGATCAACTTCTGAGTGGTTTATAAAATAGTTATAGAGAAAACTTTCAAATTATAAATTTTTCATTTATTTAAAAACCATCAATAACGTATTGAAATGTTGAGAACTTCTGGTAAAGGCCTAACAAAAGTTGCAAACAAAAACAAGCTTAATAATATAAGCTATGATAACAGAAAATTATATGTACTCAAATCAACTCGAATAGATTTTATGGATCATCAGGACATAAGCCACACACATGAATGTTTCGAAGCTTGTTGGCCTCATCATCAGTGCCAGTTCTAAAGTCCGCTGGCGATTAACGATACCTACTCGTGGCGATTTCAGTTCTGAACTGTTACACAGATGTGAGTTGCATTGTCTCGATTCAAAAACTTTTTTTTACCATAACTCCTAAACATCATTTCATTCAGGAAAAAAAAATCTGATAATTTAATTCATTAAAATAAATGAGTGAACGCACCGCACCATTCTAGTAAACAAATAAAGAATTGAAACTCTGGATGACATTGAAAGCAGTGTAGCTATTTTCGAATTCTAGTAAAATGAAAAAAATCTATATTATAATCTCGTATCTTAATAAGCACAACCTTTAATAAGAACTAGAATTTATGAAAAAAAAAGCTTCTCAAAGTTATGTGTTTGAGGCAATCATAAATTTTCTTAGCAATAATCATAAAATACAAAATTAATATGGAATATGGACATAACGAGAAGAAATGGTGCAGAGTCGTTCCATGCTAAGAATGAGATTGTTCTATTTCTTCGAAACTGAACAAGGAATTCTACCTGCAGGTAGGTGGCTCTACACTTTCTCAGAGATGTTACGATCAAGACTCTATAATCCAATATCTCTCATTTTTCCGTAGAACCCTCAATGGGATAACAGATACCCATAAACGCGTTCGGCTAAACGCCGCTTCGACATTAGTAGAATTTACCTGCCTCACAATATAACTTCAAGTCAGTTCCTTTTTGCCTCTCTTTGACATCCGCTATATTCACTTCTAAAACTAAAAAGTCTCTCGTTGTGCCTCGACCAAACGGTCACCCAACATTTGCAGTCAGACTGTGCTCCCCGAACAATTAAGTTCCGTTGACAGTTTCTCGTTACCCATCCCTTCAATACAACCACTTTTTGCACTTTGAACAAGAAATTTCAATTCATACTCTCTCTGCTCTTTAAGTTTAGGTTTACATTCACATTCGCTCAAGTCACAGTCTCAACTCTCTTGATAATTTACCCTGTCCAGATAATATGGACTGGAGATGAATATATTATCTGTAAAATTTATTTGTACAATTAGTGAACCCAAAAGTGACTTGAGTGAAAGTGAACAAATGTAAAAAAGCCTATCGATCTACTCCTCTACGAGCAACACAATTACAGATCATAACTACACCGCAACAATTCCCTCAATTTTGGGTAAAACAACTCAAAATTGTACACTGTGAAGAGATCCACATATTTTTATAAAGGAAAATTAGGCGGAAAGAACCACCTAGGGCATTTTATGCCTACTTTTAACTATCGATACCAGGAGTAAGAGTCTATGGTCGCTTCCTAGAATTGCTTGTGCGTGTGTTAACATAACCCCAAGAGAGGAGCGTCTGTTCTCTCCAGAATAGTGGTGGTGATCTTCGGTGACTGAACGCCGGCTTAAGAGAGTCCAGTTTTCCTTTGTTATAAATACAACACATTTGTCCATTGTTCTTTGAAAGTAAAGGATAGACACAAAGCGAAATCGAATAAGCTGCTCTAACATGTAAAATTATTGTATTGTATTGAATTACCTGAGGTCAACGTAAGTGTTATTTGTATCATGTATTCTTTATTCATGGGTGGATTTTACTGTTTTGATGCTCCAGCTAGGGGCGACCTGTTTACTTTAATATGAATTGACCATTTAAAATATTTCTTACATGTAAGCATGTTTATCTTCATTTCCTTCTTTGGAATCTAGAAGTGGTTAACAATGGTACTTTGTTGTAGAATTCAGAGTGTTTAGAGTGAATGAAATGTGGACCCACAATTAGATACTGACACAACAACACTGTGACTTCAGAAGGCCGCAGAAAGGCCTTCCTGAACAACTATATCATTAGATATAAATAGTATAATGAACAGTTAGTTAAATAACAGACACCATATCCTCTGTGTTTCCAAAATGCCGCAGCAAGACATTCCTGAAGATCGATATTATGCGTCCAGATTATAATAATCTAATCAGATAGTAGGTGTGTGAATGAGGATTTCCTGACCAAAGGGTTATTGTTAAACTACCTCGAAGATCTTTGTTACATGTCCTTATCGCCATGTTATCTGTGTGTTCACTAAATTGATTGCTATATTTACCTTTGCTTGCACACTGTTTTAGGATATTAGAAAGGTTGACGATCTCTGGAACCTTAATTTTATGAATAAAGGGAAGGACAGGGTTGAAGAATGTATGGAAGCTGAAGAGAGGTCAAGGTTTTTATCCCTGACTCTTTTTTTGTCCTAAAGTGCAACCTCGCTCTTATACATTGAGACAGAGCGGGACCCTGCCTTACGCAAACAAATATTATATTTTTATTTAATCTTGTATTCTGAACTTCCCCTCAATGTTTCCTCGTTCGCTTCAAGTGTAACTTGGGTTTTCTACAAAACGAAATGTCCTATTCTCCCGCCACTAGATGATCATGATAAAGAGGTTTGCGTTCTTAGAGTACGTCGTATGATCCCAGATATCTTAGAGTACTCCGTTTAACACCGGATATTTTAGAGTACTCCGTAAAGTACGGGATAGCTCAAATACTATATATATGTAGGCTGTGAATAAACGACTTAAATTCTATTCATATTTTCAAATATGCTACAGATTTATTCTGTTAGCCTCATGTATATTTCAATTTCAAAACATTTTTATTCAGATACTTTTGGAATTAAATTAAATAAATGTCTGAGAACACACCGTGTCAATTAAGTAGACATATAGAATGAAACATTCATCACACACCTATCAAAGGAAATAAAAGAATTTGAAGAAATAAATTATCAATTAAATCTACTAAATAAATACTTGAAAGGGAACAAAATTTTGGTTCGAACCTTGTTTTATTGAAACTAAATTCCTTTCCAAAAATGCAAAACGTAACCCCAAGAACTCCTTCAAAAACAACTTGCTCATAATAAGTTCCTTCAAAAAATTCCTAACACATGCAGAACATCTTCCAAAAACCATTCAGAATTAACACAACGGAAACTCATCAGCCCTACTTTATATTTCAAAAATAAAAATAATTAACTGAATATATCTTCCAAACAAACTGAATGCAGCTATCTGAATAAGGATGTTCTCCATGTGTTAGGAATATTTTGGTCAAGTTCTTTTTGAAGAAGTTCTTGAGGTTATGTTTTACATTTTTGGAGAGAAGTTGCTTTGAATAAAGCAAGGTAAGAAACAAAATTTTGTAACATTCAAGTGTTTATTTAGTAGATTTAATTGATAATTTATTTCTTTTAATTCTTTTATTTCCTTTGGTACTGTGTGTTAATTGTTTAATTGTACATGTCTACTTAATTGACACGGTGTATTCTTAGATATTTATTTTATTTTATTCTAAAAGCTTCGGAATAGAAATGTTCCGAAATTAAAATTTGTAGGAGGTTAACAGAATAAAGTATAATATTCACAATATTCAAATAATCCTTCTATGAAGTAAAAAACCTTTTTTAATTATTTTATTGTATATATATTAATTATATATTTTGGTTTTTCTCATAACATATTATCATTTGATTTCAAGGAAGTCCAAAAATACCTTGCAAAATTTGCGTAGTTTCTGTGGTGAACATAGAATATGTAGGATTTTTAAAAGTTCACTTCCTTCTTGTGTTTATTCAGATAGCTGCAATCAGTTTTTGTGGTAAGATATATTTTTTTTTAATGGTGGAGGTCCTCACTTGATGAAAATCCATTTTCATTTAATTTAAAAGGGATTAAATAAAAACATATTTAATAAAATTTCCACATTTATTGTGTTTCAACAATATTGTAACACTACATTTGCAACAATTGTTTCGCCAAATTCTTGGCTTCTTCAGGCAAGTTCGATGTTAAACTACTCTAAAAATTTATTTTTTCTCCTTATATATTTCTCAAGATGGAAGAGGGGGGAACGGTATTCTAAATGCATCTGGGAATTTTTATGGCATGTTTATCAATGGTGATCTGTTGACATCGGTTTGGTCATTAAGTAAGATATTCTGCCTGTTATATCTGTTAATTTCCATTGCTTCTAGAATATTAAGTCTTCTACTTTTGTTTTCTATGTGTAGAATTTTGTAGTTTGAATCAAACATATGTCCCTCGTCTAAAAGATGGTTCGCATAAGTTGAGTTCTGTTTTTTATTCAGGAAACTACTCAAATGTTCTTTAATCCTCTTCTACTTTCTGGCATGAACCACAATTCAACTTATATACTCCCGATTTTTTGTTTTTATCTAATTTGTCTTTATTATTTTTGATTAAATTACTTAAAGTATTATTGGTTTTGAATGCTATATTGAAATTCCGTTCGTTTTTCAAAAAATTTGCTACTTCTATTGATTTTTTACCTGTGTAATTTAGTGTTATATATCTATTCTGTTCTATTTTTTCGCTTTTGGGGTATATTAATGTTAGAGCTTGCTTTAATAAGAATTTATTCAATATTTGGTCCACAATGTCAGGTTTGAAACCATTATTAACAGAGATTTGTTTTATAGTATTGAGCTCACAGTCAAAATTCTGTTTTCTCATAGGTGTTTTGATTAGTCTATGTACCATGCTATTGAATGCTGCTAGTTTTTGTGAATATGGATGATGTGACTTTGAATGGATCGTTATGTCGGTGTAGGTTGGTTTGCGATAAATTGCAAAATCGTGTTTACTATTGATTTTTGATACTGTTAAATCTAAAAAATTCATTTTACCATTTTTTTCCTCTTCATACGTGAAATTTATATGAGGTGAAAGTTTATTGATGAAATCTAAAAATAGGGTCAACTGTCTAATTGTTCCTATGAACAAACATAAAATGTCATCTACATAGCGATACCAATATATGAAATTTAACAGTATCAAAAATCAATAGTAAACACGATTTTGCAATTTATCGCAAACCAACCTACACCGACATAACGATCCATTCAAAGTCACATCATCCATATTCACAAAAACTAGCAGCATTCAATAGCATGGTACATAGACTAATCAAAACACCTATGAGAAAACAGAATTTTGACTGTGAGCTCAATACTATAAAACAAATCTCTGTTAATAATGGTTTCAAACCTGACATTGTGGACCGAATATTGAATAAATTCTTATTAAAACAAGCTCTAACATTAATATACCCCAAAAGCGAAAAAATAGAACAGAATAGATATATAACACTAAATTACACAGGTAAAAAATCAATAGAAGTAGCAAATTTTTTGAAAAACGAACGGAATTTCAATATAGCATTCAAAACCAATAATACGCTGTGATAATTCTAAATTGCTTTCTGGGGATGTTCTGCATGTTTTAGGAATTTTTTGAATAAGAGCAAGTTGTTTTTGAAGAAGTTCTTGAGGTTATTTTTTGCATTTTTGGAAAGGAATTTGGTTTCAATGAAATAAAGAACGAAACTAAATTTTATACCCTTCAAGTATTCATTTAGTAGATTTGAGTGATAATTTCTTTTTTTGAATTCTTTTATTCCCTTTGGTACTGTATGATCAGAGTTTAATTCTATATGTCTACTTAATCAACACGGTGTGATCACATTTATTTAATTTAATTCGAAAAATTTTGAATAGAAATGTTTTGAAATTAAAATTTGTAGTTGGTTAACAGAATAAATCTGTATGATATTTAAAAAATTTTAAATAATCCTTCCATCAAGTAAAAAAACCTCTTTTTATTAGTCTATTTATATGACTAATGAGAAGTATGAGGTAATAGAATGTTCTACAAATCGAGACAGTGCAACATACATCTGTATAACCATTCTAAAAAACTCAAACCCGATTAAGTTTTCCGTTACAATAGCTCATACTCCTTATTAATGATGTTTTGTACAGATCAGTCTAATTAATTCATTTGAATCTGTTTATATGTCTCAATTCTCACGAAGTATGCATATCCTAGAATTTGCATACTAATTGATTAACGTTTAACCAATAACAACGAAAGATTCAAAAAGGTATATTTCCATACCAACCAATACTATCAGAGATTATTCAGTTGTCCTTGAGGAATTTGTTGAGAAATAATTCACGATTCTAAGAAAAGTTTTGATCCCTAAGAACACGTCTCTAAAGTATAATCCAGCGATTCAGGAGGGCAAGTATAAAACCAGAACGTTATGCTCTACCAGCACGTTTCTCATGATTGTGATTGGTTCAAAAATATTTTACAACACTTGCCTATACATCATTTGGTGCTTGGTGCTGGGTTATTTGGAACCAATTTTATACAATGTTGATGACCTGAGTTCGATTATGGCATTAATTTTTGTCTAAGATCTTGGATTTCAATGAAATACGTTCAATCTGTAGATTAAATGAAAATACCAAAATCGTAATTTTCAATATTATATTCTGTGAATATTATTGTTGAATGTAAAAAAAAGACGAACAGCTCATCGATAAAATATTTTTTAGTTCCTCAATTCAATAAAAGGTTTTCTTTCAACCTGGAAGGCAATAATTTAGATGCTTCTTTTGAAAAGTTGAAATATCTGCAGTATAGAATTTAACTGACCTTCCTACCTTAGGTTTTACAGCCACTGTCTCCAGGGGCGCGGAATGTGAATAAGCTTATTTGGCGTGCAAACGAAGTTGCCCCCTTTTGCTTCCGGTGGAGGCTCAGCAGTGTCAGTGTCCGAATTGGATAAGATGAAACTCACACGCAGAAGGGCCTTATCAACGTATTCTTCCACTCAAAGCTAGCACAGATCTATTACTGACGTATTCATGTTTATGGACAGAGTATCACTGTGGCAATCGGATAGAACCTTGCCAATTTTATGGGCGAGCGCCCTGTGTTGCATCGCCCACTCCGGCTAAACCAGAATAATGTAAATGCAGTTTTAAGTGACCTACCTATCCACTGGGTATATGGTCACTGACCCTTTGGGCGCGGAATTTGGATACGCCAAATTAGTGCACAAACGAAATTGCCGCCTTTTGCTTTCAGGAAAGATTGGTAGCTTCCAAGCACTCTCCTATCTCTACTGACTCTGCAGTGTTAGTGTCCGAATTGTGTGGGACGCAACTCACACGTCAAAGGGGTTTCTTATTACCATCATACAGTCGCCGATCCAGGTCCGAACCACCTGTGGACTCCTCGGTCGATCCGGTTTCAAACCCAGCGTCAAGCGCAATGGTCAAGCCCCTAAACTTTCAACTACCATCCCGGATCATTCAGGCTCAAAAACTACGACCCCAGATGAATGGAATACCCTTCTAGCCTAGCATGCAGGCTTTCAACTACTGGCTAACACTGGAGTCCAACACCATTGGGGTGGCCAGAAGTACAAGTATTTTTATGGGTTTCCACCCTGTAGTAGCCTCCTATTGGAGGCTACTACAGGAGCAATTGAAGCTTAGCGGTCGTCAAGAAGAGCTCTACTCGGTGCCAGAAACTACGAACTCGAGGAATCTAACACGTCACCATTTCCCTCCTCTTGAAGCTTGCACATATCTATCGGTGACGTATTCGCCTTTATGGACAGAGTATTGTAATCGGATAGAACCAAGCCAGTTTTATGGGTTAACTAAAACAGAATGAGTCCACTTGCAACGATTTTTTCTGTTAATTCCATTAAAAGTGAAAATGATAACATAGTGATTTTGGGGTTTTCGCAAATTCATCGGTATGCCGAACCTTGGACTTCTCCTCATTTTGGTAGCCTATTGCCGTAAATGTTCTTTACAAGTTATACTGATCACAAAAGTTACCCCTTATGCAGTCAGTAACATGTTTTTCGTTTTAACCTTAAAGTTCAT
Organism: Megalocaria dilatata; assembly: GCA_034642435.1. Taxonomy (NCBI): domain Eukaryota; kingdom Metazoa; phylum Arthropoda; class Insecta; order Coleoptera; family Coccinellidae; genus Megalocaria; species Megalocaria dilatata. The sequence goes on along the minus strand of CM067859.1, from coordinate 42,448,111 downwards.
TCTACACATACGTGACAAAACACAGAAGAAATATTTGCACAATTGCTTCTACTTGAATATGTTCTTGAACTCATTTGATGTCTTCTTGAAAATAGAACTTTTTCCAAAATACAAATATCTGTTTCAACTTCAATTTACGTAACTAGCTTTTCGTATAGTCTACGTTGAGTAAACACGGTTCTGTTTCGTGCATAGGGAACATGGTTGAGGGGGAGCGGTTGTCGAGCGGCGGCTATGCTTATTTATGAAGGCGCTGAAAGTCACTGTAAGAAGTACATAACTTAATGGCAAACTAACAATAATAGAGGACGGATCGGCTATATTAAATTTATACATTTTAAATTGTTTGATTATAGTTATATAGCTACTTTATTTCAGCTCTGCTTGTAAAGAGCAAAAATTTAGATTTTATGACAAGAAGGATAGTTAGGGTCTTACTATAGTTCCATGGTCTATGCCTTACCTTGATTATACTGCAGTTAATAATTGTAGAACACCCACACTTCTATAAATATTGGAAAATGATAAATTGACGTATCTAAACAAAAAAGACCTGATAGAGAAAAACCGATTGCATGTGAAATAATCTAGCTCTACAAGGTTAATGTGAATCATTTCTAAAATCGGCTTCACAAAAAAAATTATTTTAGGGCTTTGTAGTCGTCCGCCAGTAAAAACCGTTAAAACAAAACGAGTTCTGTTAAGCGATGAAGTAAAATTCCACTCCAGACCGTGTTCCTACCTCATCTGAAGCTATGCCCTTCCTGTACATGCTGAATTCGTTGTCTGGCACTTGATGCCTTCTAAATAAGTACTCTTGTAAAATATGAATTCAAACCAAGAGATTTACCGGTAAATAAAATATTGCCCCATTGATTCTGGTCCTCCATTTGTGATGCGGTCGTAACGTTATTTCTTCGTACTTCTAATTGAAGGTATTGGCCATTCGAGGAGTTGTCATCCTTGTTCAGGCAGAATTTCTCTTCTTATGTACTATTTCCTCGATATCGATTCGAGAACCGAGAAATAACGCTTTCAGTCGTCTTCAAAGCAACATGCATGGATTTGACGTATTGCCTCAAGAATTCCTACAGCTTATAATATTATAAAGGGTTTTTCAATAGGAGCGCAAGATTTCAGTGTTCAATAAAACTTGGTTTTCTGTAGCAAAGTATTGAAATATTTATTGATTTAAAAAATATATATTTGGGAATAATGTATGAAACAAAATATCTTGTAATTGGCCCCCACGGCATTGCTGGCATATGCGTACCTTTTTGAAGAAATTTTCAATAACTTTATTTGGTGTTTCATTGATACAGCGTCTAATTTTGGTTTTCAATGCTTCGATGGTTGCAGGTTGGATTTAGTACGCATGCAGCTGTAAATCTTTAGTGTGAATTCGCTGAAGACTACCTGTTGAAATGTCCAATTCTTGTGCCCGATGGCGAATTGACGTCTCTGGCCTTTCTGTCACACTATCGCGAACTGCCGTGATGTTTTGTTCTGAACGACCTCTACGAGCTCGTATCGTATGTTTCACATCACTAACCGAACCAGTATTTTTTCATAATTCTTTTCGCAGTAGATGAATTAGGCTTATTATTTCGACCGAACATTGGAAGCACTTCACGAATAGTGGCAATTAAACTTTCACGATTTTGATAATAATTTTTGACAATCAGGACGCGTTATTCTACTGTATAATGCTCCATATGTACTAACTCCCATCTGTCAACTTTCAATCCGTCACGTTATAATTATGTGACATTATGACTGTCAAACACGGCGCGCAATTCAAATCTTGCGCTCTTATTGAAACATCCTTTGCATCACTTTGCTCTCTAAGCATTTTTTTATGAACAATTTGTAAATACTAACACTCCACAACATCTAAGCATCAAATGATAATCCACCGGTTTTACAATTTCTTATCTTTCACTTCATTTAAGGAATCGCATTCTTTCTGCAGTATTATATATTTTTATCATAACAACTGACATGAATTGTAAATAATAACATATATTTGAAACACAGCTGAATTCTGTTTACAATTCAAACTTAATTTGCGAATATTTGTAATTTCCCTATATTATGAGATTTTTGTTTCAGTTGGATGCAATATTACTATTTGAATATGTGTTCAGATTCAAAAAATATAAATTCGAGATACAGCACTTTTTGGATAATGAGTTTATGTTCCAGATAAGGGAATTCATTATCGAATTCTCTATATAAGACAGATGTTTCACTTTTCTTTCGTTGGGCTTGCGATATGTAGGAAAGGATTGTCTAGTCTGTTGAGCAACGCACTATTATATCATTAATTAATTAATTTATAATACCTTGTGAAATTTTACGTCCATTGACTCTGCAGTGCACTAATAAGACGCTTTCAGGTGCTAAAGTCTATGAATGGTACAAAAAAATGTTTAAAGGGCCATGTAGAAATAGAACAAGTCGACCGCGAACAAGTTTTACTGACACGAACATTCGCGCGATCCGTGAGCTAACTGAAGTTGACCGGCGACTTCCAGTACACAAAATTGCTGCAGAAATAATAATATAATAAGAATATCGTGTTGAAGTACTCAATAAATCATCTCTTATCAGTTGAGTGATCGAAAACTGTCAGCAAGATAGGTTTCTCGCTTACTAACGGAAAATCATAATGCATAATGTTGTGTGCGACATCGAGAAGAGGGTGATGATTTATTAAGTCACATTGTCACCTGCTAAACCAGTCTGTCGGCGGTAATAATATCGGGTGTTTTTTTTAGAATGCTAGAACTTCAAATTGAAATAAAACACATTTACATTAAGATTAAAGCAAATTTTTTTTATTTGAAAGATAATTTTATGACATTTATGTTTTAAGAATAATTTCCGGCATATATCCACCACGACCAGCTCTGAGGAACCGCATTTAACAGACCAATTTTGGACCACTTTTTTGAGTTATTCAGGCCTTATTTCGTCAATAACACGAGTTATGTTGGCTTCCAAAGCGTCTATTGTTTCTGGTTTATCAGCATGAACCAATGACTTGACTTAACCCCAAAGAAAATAATCCAGTGGAGTTATGTCGCATGATCTTGGAGGCCAATTAATTGGACCATTTCTCGGAATAATGTTATCGCCAAAACTTTCCTTCAATAAATCAATCGTTATGGTAGCAGCATGAGGTGTAGCACCATCTTGTTGGAACCAAAACACTTCTGGGTCGATACCAATAAAATTTTGAAACAAATAATCATTGATCATCGATCTGTAACGAGCACCATTCACTGTAACATTAGCTTCAGCATCGTTTTCGAAGAAATATGGATCGATGATGCCTCCAGCGTGTAAAGCACACCATACAGAGCATTTTTTATATACGGCAATTTTGCTTTTTTACATAGCCGTTCGACCAGAAATGAGCGTCATCCCTAAATACAATTTTACGATAAAAAAAGTGGACAACTTTAAGCTGTTCTAGAGCCCAATCAGCAAACAAACGACGCTTGTTATGGTCAAGTGGCTTTAGTTCTTGAACCAGTTGGATCTTGTATGGGTGTAGACCAAGATCTTCACGTAAAATTTTCCATGTGGTGGATGCACAGTGTCCAACTTGTTGTGAACGTCGACGAATAGACAAATCTGGATCAGCATTAACACTATGACTATGACAGCAGCGATATTTTCTTCTGTACGTACAGTTCTTTTTCTAGTTATGGTTGTTGCATCGAGTAGAGAAAATGTTGTCTGAAATCTATCGATAGTTCGACGAATAAGCTGCTCTGATCGACGATTATGTACATTCTGTCAAGAAAGTACCGGGAATTATCGATTTAAATCTGGCGCGGCAATGAGGCAGGTAAATTTTTTTTTCCTAGTTTGGCACCACTGTCCTTAATTACTATGCCAAGCTTGAGCGGGATCTGTCAACTAGTGTGTTTGCAACAGCTGATTAAGTCAGTCGATGTCAGAGTGCGTGCCGATTTTTACTATGGGTGATTACGTTGAGCAAAGAATTTGTTTAAAGTTTTGTGTTGCAAATGAATTTTCGTGTGCCGATGCATTGAAAATGTTGCAAAAGGCCTTTGGTGATAATGCTCTATCGAAAACTCGTGCATATCAGTGGTACAGAACCTTCAAGGACGGTCGTGAAGTGGTCGAAGACTTGCCTCGTTCGATCGAAGATAACGTCGATAAAATTAAGGAAAGGGTGCTGGAAAAACTGTCGTACCAGCTTGAGAGAGATAGCACATGATCTTAAGATATCCCACGAGTCCGCACGTACGATTTTGATTGATATTTTGGGCATGAGAAAGGTGGCCGCACGACTCGTACCGAAAGACCTGAATTTTCTTCAAAAACGTCATCGCGAACAGGTTGCTTCAGACATGCTGGATCGCTGTAATTCCGATTCTACATTCATGGAACGCATTATAACTGGTGATGAGACCTGGGTCTACGAGTACGATATGCAAACAAGCCAGCAATCATCGGAATGGGTGGCAAAAAATGAGCCGAAACCGAAAAAACCCCGCCAAAGCCGCTCGAAAATGAAGGTGAGGCTCATTGTTTCCTTCGATATCCGTGGCGTGGTGCACTACGAATTCGTTCCAGAGGGTCAGACGGTAAACAAAGAGTATTACCTAGGCGTTATGAAACGTTTGCGTGAGCGTATCCGTAAGAAGCGGCCAAATTTGTGGGCGAACAACTCATGGATTTTGCATGACGATAACGCGCCTTTTCACCGAGTTACGATTGTGACTGACTTTCTCGCCAAAAACTCAACAAACGTGCTTCAGCAACCACCGTATTCGCCGGATTTGGCTCCCTGCGACTTTTTCCTCTTCCCAAAACTAAAATTGCCCCTTCGTGGCACCCGTTTTGAGTCGATTGAAGCCATAAAACAAAATTCGGCGCGAGAGCTAAAGTCCATCCCGGAAAGCGCCTATAAAAAATGTTTCGATAATTGGAAGTGCCGTTGGCATAGATGTATTGGAGCAAATGGAGCCTATTTTGAAGGCGACCCAATAAATTTTGACGATTAAATGTAAAAATGTTGTTTTAATTGAAAATTCCCGGTACTTTCTTGACAGAGTATTAAACTATAAATTTCACGGAGTGCTCTATAAAATTGGCAAATAGAACACTTATTTTGAAAATAAATTTCAACAATTTGTAAACGTTGTTGCGGCGTGAGTATTTCCATGATAATTTCTCAATGCTTACTGAACAGAAATGTCAAAACAACATGCCTTCTACCTTCTGTGAAATCACAGTTATCCCTATCCAAAGTTCTATCACTCTAAAAAAACACTCGATACATACACCAAAAATAAATATGATTTAAGAACTGAATTAAAAACCTATTGAAACCTCATTAAATTCATTAAAAATATAAAGACATTACACATAAAGATGATAAATCCGGAGATTATAAGTTAACCTGCGGTGATTGCCCAAAAGGACAGATAGAAAGAACCTTCTGACAGAGAATTGGTGAACATCTGAAGAGTATCCTCAATAACAAAATTAATTCCACATATTCGAATCATTAGTTAGAAACGGGACATTTTCAAAATTTTGAAATTTTACATATAGAAAGTGAAAATTATACCTTAAACCTGTTAAAGTCACTAGAGATAAATGAATACAATAAAATCGGAATAGTACTCAACGAACAATTGGACCTAAATAACTCTCTTTCCACTTTTAAATATATTCAGATGAACTTTAGTTTTTAGGTTTTAATGCTCGATAAAAATTGTGTACATACACTAATATAAACAGGAGCCGATTTTGAAAACACATTTTATTTATGCAAAAATTCGAGGTATACCACCTACCTGAAGATCATACTCTATTAGCGAAACGATCGCTGTATTATAACAATAATAAAATTTCTTAAAGTCAGAATAAGCTTTTTAAATATTACAAATCTATGATATCTATTTAATCTTTTTTGTCTCTGGAATTCTTGATTGATTATTAATCAATCAGCCTGAAGTGATAAAATTGAAGAAGTTTTTCAAAATACATTCTATCAAGAAAGTACCGGGAATTATCGATTTAAATCTGGCGGGGCAATGAAGCAGGTAAAATTTTTTTTTCCTAGGTTGGTACCACTGTCCTTAATTACTATGCCAAGCTTGAGCGGGATCTGTCAACTAGTGTGTTTGCAACAGCTGATTAAGTCAGTCGATGTCAGAGTGCGTGCCGATTTTTACTGTGGGTGATTACGTTGAGCAAAGAATTTGTTTAAAGTTTTGTGTTGCAAATGAATTTTCGTGTGCCGATGCATTGAAAATGTTGCAAAAGGCCTTTGGTGATAATGCTCTATCGAAAACTCGTGCATATCAGTGGTACAGAGCCTTCAAGGACGGTCGTGAAGTGGTCGCCCATCGACGGCTTCGATCGAAGATAACATCGATAAAATTAAGGAAAGGGTGCTGGAAAACCGTCGTACCAGCTTGAGAGAGATAGCACATGATCTTAAGATATCCCACGAGTCCGCACGTACGATTTTGATTGATATTTTGGGCATGAGAAAGGTGGCCGCACGACTCGTACCGAAAGACCTGAATTTTCTTCAAAAACGTCATCGCGAACAGGTTGCTTCAGACATGCTGGATCGCTGTAATTCCGATTCTACATTCATGGAACGCATTATAACTGGTGATGAGACCTGGGTCTACGAGTACGATATGCAAACAAGCCAGCAATCATCGGAATGGGTGGCAAAAAATGAGCCGAAACCGAAAAAACCCCGCCAAAGCCGCTCGAAAATGAAGGTGAGGCTCATTGTTTCCTTCGATATCCGTGGCGTGGTGCACTACGAATTCGTTCCAGAGGGTCAGACGGTAAACAAGGAGTATTACCTAGGCGTTATGAAACGTTTGCGTGAGCTTATCCGTAAGAAGCGACCAAATTTGTGAGCGAACAACTCATGGATTTTGCATGACGATAACGCGCCTTCTCACCGAGCTACGATTGTGACTGACTTTCTCGCCAAAAACTCAACAAACGTGCTTCAGCAACCACTGTATTCGCCGGATTTGGCTCCCTGCGACTTTTTCCTCTTCCCAAAACTAAAATTGCCCCTTCGTGGCACCCGTTTTGAGTCGATTGAAGCCATAAAACAAAATTCGGCGCGAGAGCTAAAGTCCATCCCGGAAAGCGCCTATAAAAAATTTTTCGATAATTGGAAATGCCGTTGGCATAGATGTATTGGAGCAAATGGAGCCTATTTTGAAGGCGACCCAATAAATTTTGACGATTAAATGTAAAAATGTTGTTTTAATTGAAAATTCCCGGTACTTTCTTGACAGAGTAGTATATAATATATCAATATACGAGCGCGGTAAAACTTCCTACACATCCTAGTGCTTTCATAATTGCATTCATTCCTAATGTTGTTCTATTCTAACATTAAATGAATTTCAAAATGGTTCGCGCTGCGTTTTGTCGTCGTCTCTTGTGTTCTCAAAGTTCCTCTAAGTAGATGTTGGCGAGAAATACTATTTCCGTATAGACAACCTCTCAAATAAACACCCACATTGCTGTCTAAGCCCCTATGAACGTGCCTGGAATTAATTCTTTCTGTTATCTTTATAGGACAAATTTGTATCAAATTCTAAAGTATCCTTACTTTTCATTGAGATTATAAAATTTTTTACGTACAGCAGGCACACCTTGGAAATCGAAGGTGGCAGATTTTACAATTTGACATTGCCTCCATAAATTCAATATCTACTTTTATCTTGATTTTCTGATTAAAATTGCGATCTGTTTAAAAACGTACACACGACGGGAGGGTATTTTTCGAAGTATTCGAAGTATTTATTTTCCAGGAGTCAATTAAATTCATCAAAAAAAAATATGATCAAGTCTCTAGTACAAAGAGACCTAACACTCTGTGGTAGATGATTAATATACCCCCATTTCTGGTTTTGTAAGCATAAAAACTGGATAATTTTTTTATATTCTTTTCATTCTCTTTAATATAAATTAAACATCTCAATATGAAAATGGATGCTACTGTAAGAATAGCATGTTCTAAAAATAGTGGTCTACATGAAGATCGAGGAGATATGTTGAACATCATTCGCAGAGTTCGCTTCTGCAAAACAAAAACTCTACGAACATACGTTGATTTAAATATTTTAATATTTACAGATATATTATGTAAGCCTTCTACATATTTAATTTCGAAAAATTATTGATTGTCTCGGTCTTCACTTGACGGAAATTCATCTTCAATATAAGAAAAAAAAATGTAAACTTCCGCTATTTTATTGATTTTCACAACAATTGTTTCGTCATACCATGACTTCATCAGGTGAGTATTTAAACTGAGGTATACAGTGCAAAATATGACCTTAAATACACAGCTCTGGTACAAAAAATAGAGGGGTGGAAAGAGAGGTATACAATTAATGAAAAATATTAAGTAGGGAGGATCTGTTTAAATTGATCATTCAATAAAATTTGTCTTTTATTATATCTATTGATTTCTAAAGTTTCTAACAGATTTAGTTTCTGACTTTTGTTTTCAATATGTAATATTTCATAGTTCATATTAAAATTATGGCCAGTTTCAATATGAACTATGAAATATTACAAATTGAAAACAAAAGTCAGAAACTAAATCTGTTAGAAACTTTAGAAATCAATAGATATAATAAAAGACAAATTTTATTGAATGATCAAATAGATTTAAATAGATCCCCCTACTTAATATTTTTCATTAATTGTATACCTCTCTTTCCACCCCTCTATTTTTTGTACCAGAGCTGTGTATTTAAGGTCATGTTTTGCATTGTATACCTCAGTTTAAATACTCACCTGATGAAGTCATGGTATGACGAAACAATTGTTGTGAAAATCAATAAAATAGCGGAAGTTAACATTTTTTTTTCTTATATTCAAAAAATTATATTTAATATGATAACTTCAGGAATTAAATTAATGTCATATAAGCACCGCCTATATCAAACGACATATAAAATAAACATTCATTATGAGACATCCAAATGAGATAAAAAAATTCAATAAATATAAATTGTTAACAAAAATCCTATAACTTAAATATTTTGAGTAGACAAAATTTTGTTTCTGCTCATCCCTCTTATGAAAACAGATATATTTAAAAAATGTTTAACATTATCTTATATGTCGTTTGATATAAGCGGTGCTTATATGACATTAATTTAATTCCTCAAGTTATAATATTGAATATAATTTTTTGAAATTAAATATGCAGAAAGCTAACAGAATATATCTGTAGATATTAAAATATTTAAATAATTTTATATACCTTCTATCAAGTATAAACCTCCATTTATTTTATTTTATCCATGATATATAATTATTTGGTTTCCTCAACATTCTTTATAAAGATGTTCCTTGTGCTATAACAAAGGCCGTTAAATTGCCTTTTAATCTTTAAGATCAATGGTAAACCACAGAACTATTTATTTGAGTCAACATTGGACTCCATTTTAATGTTCAGTATTCATATGCCAAGACGCTTTCTGGATTGTAAAAGGTAAGTAAATATTTTTTGTTGATTGATATTATATTTTATTGAATATGATTGAGTACTGACGAGCAAAGGCTCTCTGAAAATTTCTTTTTTAGTAATGTTTTTACATATCTTGAGATTTTCTAAAAAGTATCTTAGATGTCCAATAATATTGAATATTCTAAGTAAGATAGTTTTATGATGAAATTCTTAAGATTAAGTTGATTATTTTTGAAAGATTTCTCTTTTTATAAGAGGGATGAGCAGAAACAAAATTTTGTCTACTGAAAATATTTTATATATAGGGTTTTTCTTAACGATTTAAATTTATTGGATTTTGCTATCTCAATTGGATGTCTTATAATGAATGTTTATTTTATACGTCGTTTGATATGAGCGGTGCTTATATTTCATTAATTCAATTCCTGAAGTTATAATATTAAATATATAATAATTTTTTGAAATTAAATATGTAGAAAGATAATATTAAAATATTTAAATAATTTTATATACATACCTTCTATCAAGTATTAACCTCTATTTATGTTATAAAACTCATTAAAATAAATTAATTCGACTGATCTCTACCAAGAATCATTAATACTAGTATGAGCTATGGTAAAAGAAAGTTCTAGAAATCGAGACAGTGTAACATACATCTGTATAACAGTTTTAAACTCGATAAGATTTTTTAGATTTCAGAGGCAAATTGCAGACATGGGCCCGTTTAAAATATTTAAATAATTTTATATACCTTCTATCAAGTATAAGCCTCCATTTATTGAAATTATTGAAAATATGGAGAGCAATAAGCAGCATTTTCAACATATTTAAATTTTTTACAATAGAAAAGGCAAAAATGCTGTTTAAGCCTAAAAGAAATTAACCGATGTGTTTGGAGAAGATGTGTTGATAGAACGTCAGTACCAGAACTGGTTCGCGAAATTTCGATCCGGCAATTTTGATGTTGAAGATGCACCACCTTCCGGAAGGCCGGTTGAAGCTTTTCACTCATAAACTCAAAATTACGAGCCGGTTTTTGAAGGAATTCACCGAATTTACACCAACAACACTATATGGCAACCCATTCCATTCGACGAAATCTCTGGGCAAAGAAATGTTTGACGCTGTGTGGTCTTGAAATTATCTTTTGCCAGTTTGAAGGCATGTCCACGGAGTTTGGTGCTGCTTCTGATATAGAGGTGACCCAGATTCACACCAAAGAACCCATGCAGAGCCCTATAAGTCACAATAAAATCACCTCTATCTCGTCGATCCCCAAAGGTTTGCAGATTCAGTAGTCTCAAACGAGCGTGATAATCTGGTCTGATCCTCTCAGAGGGAATCTTCGTATTCCAACGTTGTATAGACTCGAGGAGAAGTTGATCGCTTCTGAGAGAAAGGCACCACACCGATGCAGCATATTCCATCAAAGGACGCACATAGCTGCATTAAATTGTTCGACACATTGCCAGGTTGCAACCCGTAAATGATCTCCGAATCATGTAGGTCACCTCTCTGGCTTTTGCTGCCACAGCCGCCACGTGGTGAGACCAGCTCAAATCGTAGGACACTATGATGCCCAGATCATTATAGTGGTCAACGGGAGTCAAGCAGTGACCATCGACTGCATATTGAGACTTAGGATTAATTCTGTTAAGGTGTAAGACGTGGCATTTGCTGGTATTTACCAACCATTTTCGACACTAATTTTCCACAGACCACAAATCGTATCGAAGGGTCCTCGCATTCGACGCATGGTTATATATTTTCGTGTCGTCTGCAGAAAGTGCAGATGTAGATGTCAATAGTCGAGGCACATCAGACGTTAAAAACAAGAAGAGAATGGGATCCAGGACTGATCCCTAAGGGACGCCACCGGACACGGAATTATCCGAAGAAGAACGAACGCCTGTCCAACAAGTGCAACTCTTCCCCTATGCTTAGGTGTTGAAGCCAGTTCCTTGGAAGAGCGGAAGTCCTTAATAATGAGGGACAGGGCGAGAGTAATTGCAGAAGCGCACCTTCTCAAGGTACAAGAAGAAAGCCCATCAGGACCAGGAGAGGACGCTTCCTTGAGATTAGTCAGATGTTTGAGCACTAATTCCTCACTGACAGCCACAGTCCCAAGTTCTGCATTCGGACCAGGAACACAAAGAGTGGGTAATAGCCTGTCCGTTTCATAACAGTAGACACCAGCAAAAATTTCAGCTAAGGAATCTGCGGATTCCCTATGGAGATCCTAACCAACAAGACAGACACTCTCGAGTTCATTGTGGCTCTCAAGTATTTAAAAAACTTCTTCTTGTTCTTGCAGAGGAAAGTTGAGATTCATAGGAGGTTTCCGCCTTATCAATCGCAGGCGAAATTAAGTTGAAGTATCTAGATCCTATGGTTACGGTAATCTACATCAGATCTACTGTAGATATATCATAAAGATTTAATGTAACATTTTCATGTTACATTACAATAATGTAACAATCATGTTACGACCTGTCTGTCCCACATATACACATGGGCAATCACTACATGTCAACTTGAAAATTGTTTTTAGAAATGAAGCCTTTGTTATTTTTTATTGAACTGCCTAATGAATAAATGGTTTTATAAGGTATGTTACAGACTTCTTTTCTTTTTAAATATCTAGAAATATTTTCAGTTTTTTGTCCTATGTATGTTAATGAAATGAATTTTGTTTCGTTTGGATTTTGAAGTTGAGGTTTTGAAGTTAATGTACAAGTGTTATTGCTTGTAATTCATTCTCTATCTATCTATAACTATCTATAATTGACGGATTAGAATAATTATTGAAAGCTGTTTATTTAATGATAATATATTCTTTGTCAAAATTTTCTTTTATCATAGGTATGTTAACCAATCTATTGTAGCGAACAACTTCTTCGCTCCTCGTCCAGAAACCTGCCTTGCTCTGTTGTAGTTTGACCGGCGTACCGATAGAAGACTCGACCAGTCAACAGATTCGTGACTAACCGTACCCGCTAGGCTCAAATAGAGTAAGGAACGGCGTTTGACGATCAGCGTTCCAAGCGGACGCATGGTCACCGGCGTCACAGGCAGAGCCTGTGCATCAAGCCTGTCTGACGAGTTTCAGATGCGCATGCTCGGAAACGAAACGCCGTCTCCTGAACTAAGAGGTGGAAGCTCCCTCGCAACATCCACTTATCACCCGAGAGCTTCGCTATAAAGCATACTTATATAAGCTGATAATTTGTGCGAAAATGGATGGTTTGAGGTTACCTGATGAAGTCATGGTATGACGAAACAATTGTTGTGAAAATCAATAAAATAGCGCAAATTAATATTGGTTTTTCTTAATGAAAATGAATTTCCGTCAAGTAAAGACCGATACAATACAAAATTCAATTGAAGTTCAGGACAGAATAGCAGCCACTGAAACTTTCATAGATGAAGGTGATATGAGCGATCTTGAGGAGAGGGATCATGAAGAAATTAGCGAGTACGATACTGACTGTGAACTGGAATGGTTGCCCAATGATGAAGATTCTGATTTGAAAGTACAGAGTAGGAGGCGAGGGATGATGAAAAAAATAATGAAGTACGGGATTTTGTGGTAAATACAAGATGAAATGGTCAAAGAATGCAACAAAAAGAGGTGAAACAACAAAAAATATATATATATATATATATATATATATATATATATATTATATGTACTATGTTACCTGGCCTCAAAGAGCAACTAAAGCAAACCCACCTTCGATAATTTTAGAACTTATTTTTTCAGATTCAATGGTACAAGAAACCATATTGTTTAAATATTTTAATATAATTTAATATCATTACATAAATAGAGGTTAATACTTGATAGAAGGTATATAAAATTATTTAAATATTTTAATATTAGCCTTCTACATATTTAATTCCAAAAAATTATATTTAATAATTATAACTTCAGAAATTGAATTAAAAATAATGTCATATAAGTACCACTTATATCAAACGACATATTAAATGAACATTCATTATAAGATATCCAAATGATATAACAAAATCCAATAAAGGTGAACCAAAATCCTATAAATTAAATATTTTGAATAGACAAAATTTTGTTTCTGCTGATCAATCTTATGAAAACAAATATCTTTCAAAAATGTTTAACCTAATCTTAAGAATTTCATCATAAAACTATCTTACTTAGAATATTCAATATTACTGGATATCTATTATAACTAAGTTACTCATTTTATGTTCGTTGAACCTCGTCTTGAAGGAACGTCCTGTTTGTCCTATATATTTATTACTGCACGTAGAACAAAATAACTCATAAACTCCTGATTTGTGTATGTTTGGAGTAGGGTCATTTGCGTTAAATAATACCGATGATAATTTGTTTTGCGTTTTGAAGGCCATATTGACATCTGATTTTGAAAAACAATTGGCCACTTTTTGACTTATGCTACCGAAGTACGATAGAGAAATGAATTTTTTATTTTCTTCAGTTTTTATGATGGGATAAATTTGGCTCATAGCTATTTTAGATAGTTTCTGTCGAATTAGATAATCCATTATATTAGGGTTGAAACCGTTGTTCGCGGCTATTAATTTTATAGTTTAGACTTCAGCTTCGTGGTCATTTTTTGATTAGGGTAATGCGAAGGCTCTATGGATCATCGATTGATACGCTGACATTTTTTGTGAATATGGGTGATTGGAATCAATAGGAATACATATATCAGTGGATGTTGGTTTTCTGAACACGTTGAATTCTATTTTTCTATTTGAGTGGGATATCGAGAGGTCTAAAAATGTTCGCATTACCCTTATCAAAAAATGACCGCGAAGCTGAAGTCCAAACTATAAAATCTATAGCCCCGAACAACGGTTTCAACCCCTATATAACAGATAATCTTATTCGACAGAAACTATCTAAAATAGTTTTGAGCTAAATTTATCCCATCATAAAAACTGAAGAAAATGAAAAATTCATTCATCTATCGTACTTCTGTAGCATAAGTCAAAAAGTGGCCAAAAGTTTTTCAAAATCAGATGTCAATAATGCCTTCGAAACGCAAAACAAGATATCATCGGTATTATTTAACGCAAAGGACCCTACTCCAAACATACACAAATCAGGAGTATATGAGTTATATTGTTTTACGTGCAGTAATAAATATATAGGACCAACAGGACGTTCCTTCAAGACGAGGTTCAACGAACATAAAATGGGTTTCATGAAAAATAAACGAAATTCTACTTTTGCCACTCATTGTCTAGAAAACGGTCATTCCTTTCCCACAATAGATAATCTTAAAATTTTACATGCAGAATCAAAAGGGAAGAAACTCGATTATCTAGAATCTGTTGAAATTTTCAAATTAGTTCACAATAACAATAATGTAAAAATAATGAATGACTGTACGGAGGTATGTAAATCAAAAATACTTGAGATATTTGAAAAGTAACATCTGTTCAAAACCTTTCTCAGCGAACATAAAATGAATTTAATTAAAAGTAAACAAAAATTCAACTTTTGCCACTCATTCTTTAGAAAACAGTAATTCCTTTTGACAAAAGAAAATCTTAAAAAAATTTTACATGTAGATTCAAAAGAAAAGAAACTTGATTATTGAAATTTTCAAATTCGTTCACAATAAAAATATTTTAAAAAATAATAAATGACTGTATGGAGCTATGTAAATCCAAATATTTTAAATATACAACAAAATAATGTAAAAATAATGGAAGACTGTACGGAGCTATGTAACCCCAAAAATTATTTGAGATATTTATATGGGTACCATCTGTTTAACAACCTTCTTTGTCGATTGCCAACATTCCGATATCTGTTAGAAGGCCCCCTCTTTTTAACCCGGTTTTTCACCACGTTCCGCTGGTAAACCTCTATACCACTATTAGGTGTTATCTAGAATCTATTGAAATATTCAAAATATTTATCACTTTTGTTTAAATATAATACCTCTGTACCACTGTTAGGTCTTCAGTTGTCTGATGATGGGATAGTTCATTTCCCGAAACTCGAGTCACAAGAAAATGTGAAATATATCTTTTTTGGTTGTAAAACATAGTAATTTCTACAATTTGTTTTAATTTAAGTTTATGATTGAAATAAGTTGGTACCAATTAGGAGTAAATCCGTGGTATTTCACATTTGTCCTGTGTGATATCGTCTTAATCATACTCTTAGATCTTCTATGAAGATCCATCAGAAGTATTTTCAGCTGGTGCGAGTTAGGAGTTCAGTTGTGTCCTGGTTAGGCTTTGTTACCGCGTATTTACGCCACTTTAGACACAGCACTGTTAATTTTCGACCCAAAAGTGAAATGGTGGCCAAAACCCGTCTAACTATTACGAGTATAAATAAGTTCGTGCAGTTTTTTGTCGAAAATTAAAGCTTTATTGTGGAAAATTGCTTATACGTTCAAAGTAGTGTCCGCCACTTGCCACTATTTTTTCAATCTTTCTGACAATTGGCGGATCCCATCGCGAAAAAAGGACGGCTCTTTGGCCGCTATCCTTGTATTGATCCATTTTTTCGACTTCATCGCAACTGGAGAAGTGCTAAGGTACCCAATTTCCTTCATTTTGGATCATTCATATTGCTTTTAAACAATAGCGAGTGGCTGGTTGAGTGACTCCGTGTTTTTCGAGATCCTCTTGCGTTTCTGATAAAGCTTCATCGATCCTTGCCTCTAATTCTTCATCCTTAAAGTTTGGTGTCGCTCCGGGTCGTTTTTCGTCTTCCATATCAATCAAAAGTATTGCAAAGAATAGTAATATATAGAATATTGTGCAGATACGCTATGGCCAAAGTTGCATTGAAACGCTATTTGTCGAATATTGTTGATTGTCAACAGGTATACAATTTATGAAATAATGTCGCAACTAGAAAAAAGAAAACAGGTAAAATATTTGTATAGAAAAGGTTTTTGAAACGTTAAAAAATTAGTGCAATTGACTGAACTGGGATAAAGTTCTGTATATGAGACAATAAAGAGGATGAAAAATGGCATGGATATGAGGCATAGACCCGTTTCAGAAAGACGGCGTAAGATTAGAGGAAACAATTAAAACGCTTTATTAGCCTTAGAATGACATAATCCGCGCCTGGGATTTAGCAAATTGGCTAACAGATTTGGAAATCAACGAAATATAAAATTATTTAAATATTTTAAAAATTAAAAAAAAAATTTTTAAATTAGCCTTCTACATATTTAATTCCAAAAGATTATATTTAATGATTATAACTTTTGAAAATAAATTAAAATAATGTCGTATAAGTACCACTTATATCATGACATATAAAATAAACATTCATTATAAGACATCCGAATGGTATAACAAAATCCAATAAATAAAAATTATTAACCAAAATCCTATAAATTAAATATTTTGAATAGACAAAATTTTGTTTCTGCTGATCAATCTTATGAAAACCTATATCTTTCAAGAATATCCAACATAATCTTAAGAATTTCATCATAAAACTATCTTGGATATCTAACCAAGGTACTTTATATAAAAACTCAAGATATGTAAAACATTACTGAAAAACAAGTTTTAAGATCAACTTTGCTTCTTCTTCTTCTTAAATAATTTTAAATACCTTCTATCAAGAATTAACCTCTATTTATGTTATTTTATTCATAATATATAATTCTTTGGTTTCCTTAACATTCTTTATACAGATAGTCCTTGTGCTATAGCAGAGGCCGTTAAATTGTCTTTCAATCTTCTAGATCAAGGGTAAACCACAGATATATTTTTGTGTGTAGTGAACCGTTCCTCACTACATTTAAAGGTTTCATTTCGGTAGAACTATTTCTAGAAGATTGAAGGGTAAGTGAATATTTGTTGTTAATTGATGTTATATTTATTGAATATGAATTATTTGAATACTGAAGAAGCAAAGTTGATCTTAAAACTTGTTTTTCAGTAATGTTTTACATATCTTGAGTTTTTATATAAAGTACCTTGGTTAGATATCCAATAATATTGAATAGTCTAAGTAAGATAGTTTTATGATGAAATTCTTAAGATTTTGTTGGATATTCTTGAAAGATATTGGGTTTCATAAGATAGAAATCACTTAAAAATCCTATCAAAATAATCTGTTACCGTTCAAATTTCCAAATTTCCAACCAAAATAATGATTTGGGGAGCAATATCTCCGCGTGGTGATACACCTCTCTGTACCATTAATGTACCATTAAAAGTGAAAAGTATTGTCACATTCTAAACGATTTTTTTCTCAAAACGGCGCATACTTTATATCCAGAGGGATGACGTTTTCAGCAGGATAATATAAGATGCCATACTTCGACCTATACTCAAGCTTGGATGCAAGAAGACCAAGCGACAACCATTTCATGGCCAGCAGCTTCACCAGATCTTGGTCCCATTGAAAATATCTGGGAACTTATGAAGATAAAAGTTGAACGAGCAGCGCCACGAAATAAAGATGATTTAATTCAGTCAGTTTTAATATAAGGAAAACAAATGTTAATTTCCGCTATTTTATTGATTTACATCTGAAAAGATTGCTAGATATTTAAAGAAAAAAGAAAAATATAACATCTCTTTTAAAACCATTAATTCTTGAGGCAGCTTAATGAAAAAATAATAAAGATGTCATTCCTAAAAACAAAAAATCAGGAGTTTACAAGTTGACATGTACTGATTGTCCATGTGTATATGTAGGACAGAGAGGCCGTTCATTTCAAACAAGGATACGAGAACATGAAAAATGTTATATTAATAATAAACCGAATTCAACTTATGCCAACCATTTGTTAGAGACTGGCTATAATTTCAATATGAACTATGAAATATTACATATCGAAAACAACAACAACAAGTCAGAAACTAAATCTGTTAGAAACTTTAGAGATCAATAGATATAATAAAAGACAAATTTTATTAAATGATCAAATAGATTTAAACAGATCCCCCTAATTAATATTCTTCATTAATTGTAAACCATCTCTTTCCACCCCTCTATTTTTTGTACCAAACTGTGTATTTAAGGTCATGTTTTGCATTGTATACCTCAGTTTAAATACTCACCTGATGAAGTCATGGTATGACGAAACAATTGTCGTGTAAATCAATAAAATAGCGAAAGTTCACATTTGTTTTTCTTATATTGAAGATGAATTTCCGTCAAGTAAAGACCGAGACAATCAAAAATCAGTCAGTTTTACAGTCCTAGAATACCATCACCGAAAATCTAGTTTCGGGTGTACCTCGACGTTAAATCAAGTGTTAACAATTAAATGGAGGTTGTATAAGTAAATAAGATGAATATTTTGTTATAATTTTCTAATTCAATAATTAAAAATATATATAATACTAAATAATTACAATTGAGCTTTGTTTTTTCCGGATACTTTCTAGATGGACTATACAGAATGACACCTTAAAATTTAACAGGCAGTCACAATAATTTATTACCGCACGCTTTCAAAGGTCTCCACCTATACATTCATGTCTAATAGAAAGACTAGAAAGACATGAGCAATACAACAGAAGACATAATGATCCTCCAATTAAGGTTGTAAATAGAATAAGAGAATCCTAACGCTAATGATAATTTCCTCGACTTCCTCTAATAATGAAAGGGCTCCATTTTCCTCTGCCGCCTTATACAAATTGAATTTCCCGTAGAAAGAAAGTGAAAGGAAGACGTACATTACCGAAGTCCTTTCATCTGAAATCCATGAAGTCCTCCCACAATTCTTCATCGTCAAATTATATTTTTTCTCATTTTGGGCTCTATTAATACGAAATAATCAAAACGTATTTAATGAAAAATTTTATTTCTTCGAGTAAATGGATCATAATAGGTTCGAGCATGAAAATATTATTCAATGGTACGTGAAATAAAAAGAAATATGTATATAAAAGCACCGACTTGGAAGTTATCATACACTAATAGTTAAATACTTTCACAATTTCATATAATTTCAATTATTGTCGACAACAAAAAATAAAAGATATGACTAAAAAAATCCATAATTCCAAGATTTTTTCTAATTCCCGTTGTAATGTTAGCGTTTCTAACTTTCAAACAGAAAGAGCTAGATTCTTGATATCTTAAAGGTAAATTGAAAGCCTAAATATCTCGGTTAGGTTTGTTGATGTTGAAAATGCGTTCAAAGGTTCTGCAGTTATTTTCATTTGAAATTTTCGTAGGTGACATGAACAAGCAAGCAAGAGCTACTGACTTCACGTAGGGGGTTTTCACTATTTTATCGCATATGTCTCCTATTTTACATATACCCTGTACAGAATTGCTGAAATTGGAAGTTTGTCATTAGTATTAAGGATGAGGTGAGGGAAATAGTATTGATTAAATGGCATTGATATGGATCAAACTTTCGTTTTGAAATTTGAATAATTCCGAGTAAGCATGAAAATCTTTGTTTTATAATATACACTTTTTTCAACCAGAAAATGTCTTAAAATGATTAGTATTGAAATAAACATAATTCAAATATACGAGGGGCTTTCATTGTATTCTCGGTATAGGCATGGAAGAAAATTTTGGAAAAATTCTATTTTTAAATGTAATCCCCTAGAACTTCAATACATTTGTTAGATCGATAAATAAGCTTCTCTTAACCTTATAAAAAATATTCTTCCGGCTTCTCCTCAAAATAGGTATTAATTGCTACCTTCAGTTCTTCATCGTCAGAAAATCGCTTTTTACGAAGATATTTTTTCACATTTAGGAATAGGTAGAAGGCACTGGGGGCCAAATCTGGACTGTATGGAGGATCAGTAATTTCCTCGAAGCTACATTCCCGCATAGCAGCCTTCACCACGCGGGCCTTGTGAACCGATGCTTTGTCGTTAAGTGCTTCCTTCTCCTAAATTACTCAAAGTTGTAGGATCCCAAAAGACCGTGACCATTATTTTTCCAGCAGATGGGGCGATCTTAAACTTCTTTGGGGGCCCTGCAACTTTTTCAATCCACTGCTCTTGTTTACTCTCAGGTTCATAGTGATGAATCCACGTCTCACCCCAGCTGCTTGTAAATAGCCGATGGGTCTTCTCCACAGCACTCTACTCCTTACAGCACTCTACTTGCACTTGCTTCTGAGATGCGATGAGCATTCTCAGTACCAGACTTGCACTGACTTTTAAGATGGTCATGATGGATAGCATGTATACCGTACCCACGGATAGGTTTGTCATCTCTGCTTACATCTTGATTTTTATTCTGTCATCTTCAAGTACCAGCTTTTCCATTTTTTACATTTTCTTCAGTGGTGCCGCTAACAGGCCCGCCCGAGCGAGGGTCTCCAATACTTTTTCTGCCTCTTTTGAATTCACTTGACCACTTTTGAACGCTGGATAACGATGAAGCACAGTCTTAGTAAGCAGAAACCATCTCTTCATGAATGATATTTTGACTTTTTCCCTGCTTAGTGAGGAACTTTATAACGGCGCGATGATCGATTTTCTTCATCAATGTGGCTTCAGTAATTCTGGTCGTCTTTCGCTGAGGATACCTAGAAAACTAATGATCAAAAATTATTGAAATTTTATATTTGAAAGAGATAATTAGATTACTCATATTTTTAGCAAATCACCCCGATACCGAGAATACATCGAACGCCTCCCAATATTCCTATGCATGTTCCATATTCAGATTACGATATTCAAGAAATACCTTATAAAATAAAAAAGGGGGGATTTTTATTTGATCGAAGGCTTTTTAATATCTTGAATATCAAACAGATTAATTTTACTAACCTCACTACCAATTTTAGTTCTAATTTCATAAAAAAAATTCTCTAAATCATTTTAAAATTAAATAAAATAATTGATTCAGAAAACATAGATTCAAAGCAGACATATAGAACTATCTAAGTGAAATAAAGAATCAAAACTTATTACACAGCATCAAAAGGAATAAAATAATCCAAATAAAATATAGAATATTGATTAAATTCAGTCTATTAAACATCGATGGATACAAACATTTGTTTCATCACTGTACTATCAAAGCCAAACTCTACTCTAAAAATGCTCAACATAGCCTCAGGAATCATTTCGAAAATAACTTTTTTCAAAAGAACTCGTTCAAAAAAAACCTTTTCAAAACTTTTCAAAAATATGTAGCATATCTTCAAAAAGGCTATTATTCAGAATTAAAGCCGATAATATTCAGCCCATTTTCGTGCCCACAAAATAAAACAATCAATAAAAAATATATATCATACTTGACGCCCCGTCGCATTTTTCACAAGTCAAGATAGAACACTAATGATTTCAAATGGTAAACCATTCGTATTCTATGTTGTTTCCATGAAAATGCACAAAGGTTGTGAAGTAGTTTAAAGACTCAGTCATATCCAAAAAAAATACTGCGCATGAGGAAAAAACTAAATTGAATTGTTTCTGTATATTACCAAAATGCTAAAAGAGTTCAAACTAAATTAACTAAATTCAGGACATCCGCTTGTTATTATCCATATGACATTATTCAAAGATTTAATTGAATCGGTCCTTACTTGATTGAAATTTATTTCAATTAAATAAAATGATATAGATTATTTCCACAATTTATTAAGTTACGACAATTGTTTTTCCAACGCTGTGGCTTTGTCAAGTTTACATTTTGAACTAACTCTTAACATTACATATTCAATTGTAGTTTCTAGGCGTATAGAGAACGCTGCCGCTTTCTGACTGTTATTTCGCCGTCCTCGCTGACTTCAAGTAGAACAGAACGCTAGCGTTCTGAAAACCGATGTGGAACAAGGTCAAAGGCGTCATTGTCTATCCCTATCGCCAATTGAACAGTTCAGGGGCTGCAAGTTGGAATGAAACGCCTACCTCCAGAAATTAAGAGGTTAGAAGTTCCCTCATAACACCACACCCTAAAGAGCTTCACAATTCTTATATAGCTAAAAATTCGAAAAAAGAGGTGGAACAACTAACTCTTCTCTCGATAACCTTTTCATCACTAGGGACTTCAATGTCCACGATAACTAATGACAGAAAAAAGTACTAGGATGTAACTTGACGGATGCTAAGCTTTCGTCAAGTTACGATTTATGATGACAAGACAAAAAAAACAGGTATCTGCCCTTGACTCTCTCCGTGTCGAGTTGAAGCGCCGTCAAAACGCTGCTGAATGCAATCTTACCATAAAATATTTACAGGGTGTCCCAACAATAGTATCCTCATCACAACCTCCGTGTACATCTACGAAAAACTGAATAAATCTCGTGGTTTGGCCGCTGATTTACACTAACATACTTTCATCTAAATTTTCTGAATTTTTGTCCGTTGTTCAACTACAAAAACCTTCATTGCGCTGATAATTGAGTCCTGGCTTCATCCATGTATTCCAAACTGCACATTCGACATACTTTATTATACTCTTTATCGCGACGATAGTATCACAACTCCTGGTCACAAGGGGTATGCGTCTGCTTAAGACAAGATATCACTTCCTCGTTCAAAGTGATTGGGCAGGCACCAACAACATTTTCTTCGAAGTATCAAAGCAAAGTTTTTCTATCTTCATCGGATGTATCTATCGACCTCGTCCCTGCTCTGAAGACGCCGAGTTGGCTGCTTTTCTGTCGGAGAGCTCTAAGAAATATAATAACTTGTTCATAGTTGGATTTACAGATTTACAGTGGCCCATCATGCAGCTGCCTTCACAAAATGCACCATCGTTTCCTTATGCTGAACTTGTGGTCAACAGTGGCCTCCAACAACTAATTCATCAATCCACCAGATGCAGGGAGGAACAGATTTCTTCTTTACTCGACCTATTCATCTCTTCCGATTCCAATTTCATCTCAGAAATCGAATATTCACCTCCTATTAGAAAATCTGACCAATTTCTCTTATCTGCCCAAATTCAGCTCAATACCTTGATCACAAACAGTAGGCAGAGTAAGCTTAAAAGTAGAATCAACTTAAATCAAGTTCGCGATATCATCTGGGGCTATGACTGGTATTCTGTTCTCTCTTCTCAGTTTTCGATGGAGGATACCTGGAGGGTATCTTCCGATATAATAAATGAGGCTGTGGTTACTTGTACTACTTACTCAGTTCAGAAATTCAATCTTTCGAACTATGGATAAAGGAGTCCATATTGCATATGATCCGTCGTAAAAATCATTGTGGCAACGTTATTTACGCAGCAGTTGACTATCGCAACCATCGTGTACATTCTGTCAAGAAAGTACCGGGAATTATCGATTTAAATCTGGCGGGGCAATGAGGCAGGTAAAATTTTTTTTCCTAGGTTGGTACCACTGTCCTTAATTACTATGCCAAGCTTGAGCAGGATCTGTCAACTAGTGTGTTTGCAACAGCTGATTAAGTCAGTCGACGTCAGAGTGCGTGCCGATTTTTACTATGGGTGATTACGTTGAGCAAAGAATTTGTTTAAAGTTTTGTGTTGCAAATAAATTTTTGTGTGTCGATGCATTGAAAATGTTGCAAAAGGCCTTTGGTGATAATGCTCTATCGAAAACTCGTTCATATCAGTGGTACAGAGCCTTCAAGGACGGTCGTGAAGTGGTCGCCCATCGACGGCTTCGATCGAAGATAACGTCGATAAAATTAAGGAAAGGGTGCTGGAAAACCGTCGTACCAGCTTGATAGAGATAGCACATGATCTAAAGATATCCCACGAGTCCGCACGTATGATTTTGATTGATATTTTGGGCATGAGAAAGGTGGCCGCACGACTCGTACCGAAAGACCTGAATTTTCTTCAAAAACGTCATCGCGAACAGGTTGCTTCAGACATGCTGGATCGCTGTAATTCCGATTCTACATTCATGGAACGCATTATTACTGGTGATGAGACCTGGGTCTACGAGTACGATATGCAAACAAGCAAGCAATCATCGGAATGGGTGGCAAAAAATGAGCCGAAACCGAAAAAAACACGCCAAAGCCGCTCGAAAATGAAGGTGATGCTCATTGTTTTCTTCGATATCCGTGGCGTGGTGCACTACAAATTCGTTCCAGAGGGTCAGACGGTAAACAAGGAGTATTACCTAGGTGTTATGAAACGTTTGCGTGAGCGTATCCGTAAGAAGCGGCCAAATTTGTGGGCGAACAACTCATGGATTTTGCATGACGATAATTCGCCTTCTCACCGAGCTACGATTGTGACTGACTTTCTCGCCAAAAACTCAACAAACGTGCTTTAGCAACCACCGTATTCGCCGGATTTGGCTCCCTGCGACTTTTTCCTCTTCCTAAAACTAAAATTGCCCATTCGTGGCACCCGTTTTGAGTCGATTGAAGCCATAAAACAAAATTCGGCGCGAGAGCTAAAGTCCATCCCGGAAAGCGCCTATAAGAAATGTTTCGATAATTGGAAGTGCCGTTGGCATAGATGTATTGGAGCAAATGGAGCCTATTCTGAGACGACCCAATAAATTTTGACGATTAAATGTAAAAATGTTGTTTTAATTGAAAATTCCCGGTACTTTCTTGACAGAGTAGTATATTCCAACGTCGTATCGTCGACTATTCAACAGGCCAAGAAGAAATTTGAACATGATTTGATCAGCTCCAAGAATAAGAAGAGGCTCTACAAGTATCTTCGCTCCTGAATGAAGAGTAAAGTTGAAATACCCTTTGTTTATGACTGTGTCGGTGAGCCTTGCGAGAATCTTACACGGGTTGCAGAGATGATGGCGCAATCTTTTGCCTCCGCTTTTGTGTCGGAACCTGACGATCTAATTTCTGATCTCAATTTTCCACGTATTTTCGTTGAAGTGGAGAGCATCAATTACGATCGGGAGATGGTCCTGCGATACTTCTCCAAGATGAAGAAGCACTCTGCCCCTGGTTGCGAAGGATTTTCTTCGCAACTGCTACATTCCTACGATTCCTCTGATATCTTGGCTGAGACACTGTCTATGATATTTTCGTATTCTCTTCAATCCTACTCGTTCCCTCAAGATTGGTTGTCAGCTTCTGTTACACCTATTTTCAAGAAAGGTGATAAGCTTTCTGCTCAGTACTACAGATCAATAAGCTTTACATCTCAAGTTTGCGAGCTGCTGGAGCGAATCATTAGCAATAAAGAGTTTACGCTACAAAATGATATAATTCCTAAGGAGCAGCATGGGATTTTTCCGGGTCGATCCACTATCGCGAACCTCCTCTCCTGTGCCAACGATTGGACTAAGTGCATTGATTATGGCTGTCCGGTGGATGTTGTTTATCTGGACTTTACGCGAGTATTTGATCGTGTCCCCCATCGTCGTCTTCTGAGGAAGCTTGAGTTCTTGAGAGTGAGGGGTTCTCTGCTCTCGTGGATTCGTTCTTTTTTGTTGCTTCGCACTTTCCGGGGGAGGGTCGATGACTGTTTTCCCTCCTCTGATATGGCAGTCCTTAGTGGAGTGGTTCTATCTTGTTCCTGTTATACACTTCTGATCTCTCTCGTCTTTTTTCATCCAATTGTGCAATGTTCGCAGACGACACGAAGCTCTACAACTGTCCCTTGGTTAACGTGGGGCACCTCCAGGAAGACCTCAGTAAGCTCTCTGAGTGGTGTGAGAGGTGGTTACTAGCTCTTAATTTCGGGAAGTGTTGCGTGCTCCATATCGGCAAAAGAAATCCCAGGACTCCCTACTTCGTTGGCCAGCAGAGGCTAGCTGAAGTCTCTCAGCATTGTGACCTGGGTGTTACCGTTACGGATGACTTGAGTTGGTCTACCCACATGTCAACTGCTGTATCTAGAGCGAGAGAATTCACCTACCAGCTTACTAAAACTTTAGCAAGCAGGACTCTACACAACCTACGTGCGTCCTATTCTGGAATATGCTCTTTGGTGGGCAAATCTGAAGGGTGATCGGGATCTTTTGGAATCTGTCCAGCGGTGGAACACCCGTCTTCCATTTGGCACAATTCGCCCTGATTACCAATCGAGGCTACGGTTGTTTGAGTTCCCCTTCTTTTCGGATCGTAGAAGAAGGGGAGATCTGATTACCACCTATCGAGCACTTCACTCCCTCTTCGGTACAGATATGTCTTACCTCTTTCCACTAAACCAATATCGAGCCTTAAGAGGACACCGTTTTAAGCTTGCCAAGGTGAACTTCAGGACGACACCGAGGAGCCAGAGTTTCTTCCCAACAGAGTGTTCGAGGCGTGGAATCGGCTCCCTGCTGAAGTTGTTTCATCGCCATCGGTGAATTCTTTCAAGGACGCTCTGGATGGATGGTCTAGACGAGTTCAATAATTAATTCCATTGCATTCAATTACTTTCTTTACTAAATTGTTTCACTTCTCGAGTACTTTCTCAGTTTCATTTTGTTTCTGTTTTTGAGTTTATAGGTTTATTTTACTCTTATCACTTTTGTAATAATAATAATAAATACTGAGAATTGCCAATCTTATACTTGAAGGTTTTCCTTTGTATCGTTCTATTAAATAAAAATGAATCGATCCATTGATTGATCCATTGTGGCTTTAAAATTCTCACCCGTTGTTTGTGCTTACTTCAACCATCATCGCCGCCTATCGGCTAGGGTCCTCACAAGTCCCCAAGTTTTATTTGATAGACTTCTTTAGATTAAATTAAATTTTTGTATTTCTAAGTATAATATAGGCCCAATATTACATTCTACTTATCTCTTTACAGCGCATCACATTTAATACTTATTAAAAGTAGATAGTAAATTTCAATAAATGTTACAAAAAAAAATCACGTCAAATTTTATCTGCACTATTTTCGATACATCAGTAAAGAGCCCCGATTTTCAGTAAGCCTGTATATTAGTCAGAAAACATATTCCGGTTCAATTCAATCAAGTTTTTGTCATAAAAATATGTGAAATTGTATTAAAAACCAAACTGAAGAATAAGAATGTTCACTTGATGTTAAGTAGCAATTGGTGCATCATGTTTAGGCGTTGTTATTTTTATATAGGGTTAGGTATTATCCTACTTTTTTTCTTATTTGCCTTCCATAGTCTGTATATGTTCGTTCGTGATGCATTCTTCAGACGTTAATAAATATCCATCATCAATCATTTGTCCTGTTTTGTACATGTTCGAGATACCAGGAAAACACAGGCGCATAAACAATGCCTTGACATCAGTTGGTCCACGACGTATCCTGTGCTGAGTTTAATTGAAAATGTGAAAAATTACCATGGTTTACAACAACGAAATTTCCATCTCATGAGTGCTAATCCAACGTGGGATGAAATCGAGTTTGTTGCTATATCATAATTTTTCGAGTTGGTGTGATAAAATGTCTTATGTTTTGATCAATGTGAATGTGAAATATTTTTGTGATGATAAAAGTGAAATATATGTTTTATCCGAAAATGAAAGAAATACTCTTCTCACACTGCGTTCCATAATTTCATTTATGTTTGTAAAAACTGTGAATTGAAAACGAATATATGTAATTGAATTAAATTAATATTGTTGGAAATTTTCTATGAATATTTTATACAAAATATGTAAGATTTTTCCCAGCATCAACTACATAACCTTCTGTCTTCTTATATTGATAATTTTTTATATTTCAATGAGTGTAAAATGACAATGAACGAATTAAATAAAAATATTTTCATATTCGACTCATTTTATTCTCGATTTCTATGGATAAATATTGAAACAATCAAATTTTCGTCAGGACAGATCATGAGAATTGTAAGTATATGATTTTTTGTAGACACTTAAATATATAACTATTTCCGAATATGCAACTGCCGTTTTATAATTTTTAACAATACCGGATATTTTAAATTTTTTAGGTAAAGTAAGATTTTTTAGTCATTCCATAATAAGATTCTTCTTGTTTTGTAACTTTTCATTAAAATATAAAAAACGGTTA
Organism: Megalocaria dilatata; assembly: GCA_034642435.1. Classification (NCBI taxonomy): domain Eukaryota; kingdom Metazoa; phylum Arthropoda; class Insecta; order Coleoptera; family Coccinellidae; genus Megalocaria; species Megalocaria dilatata. Next base: position 42,419,744 of record CM067859.1, on the reverse strand, counting down.
CCTATTCAACTTGAGTTTAAATATTTACTTTTCTGCTCTTTTTAATCTGATAATAACATCTTTACGGATCTACGTAAGCAAAGAGAAATACCCAGATAGTTGTAGTTTATATAATGAGAAAAAACGTACCACTAGTGGCATTAAAAAATATTTGAACAATATGCTCGATTATTGTCATTTCTCTGAGTACATCAACGGAAAATATTTATACAAGGATAACGGTACTTGATGAAGCCGATCGATATTCATCAAATAGCAATAATAATAAATAAATGAATAAATAAACAGCTGATTAATATATATAAAACCCAATTCAACAACATAACTTTATTCATGTATCACATCAGGTTATTCATTGTTGTTTTAATTTATTCTAACGCTTTAATTTTCCTGCATGAAGAATCCGAAACAAAAAAAAGGATGTAAACAAATGAAGAATATGAACTATTAGTATCAACACTATGAAGTAGATAGACATTATAACTGCATTATAAACTACACAACTTAAAACTAAATGAATTTTTCGTATTCTTATAGTTGCAATGTATTTATCTTATGTATTCATATTGTTATCGGTTTTTTTTTTTGTTGTATAAAAGTTTAATAACTGTTGTGATTATTTTGTCATGATTGATTGAATAAAAAAAGTTTTTGTTATTTTCTCCAAAGTTTATGGAAAATTAGGGAAACTAAGGATCAAATTTGATAAGCAAACAAAAAAAACGAAAAACTTCAGAAGCGATTATTCCCTCCACTAACAGTGATAGCTTGCCAACCGCGAGGCATGCTTTAGATCAGATTTTGCCACATACTATGCGATATACATTCTGTCAAGAAAGTACCGGGAATTATCGATTTAAATCTGGCGGGGCAATGAGACAGGTAGATAGGTTTTTTCCTAGGTTGGTACCACTGTCCTTAATTACTATGCCAAGCTTGAGCGGGATCTGTCAACTAGTGTGTTTGCAACAGCTGATTAAATCAGTCGATGTCAAAGTGCGTGCCGATTTTTACTATGGGTGATTACGTTGAGCAAAGAATTTGTTTAAAGTTTTGTGTTGCAAATGAATTTCCGTGTGCCGATGCATTGAAAATGTTGCAAAAGGCCTTTGGTGATAATGCTCTATCGAAAACTCGTGCATATCAGTGGTACAGAGCCTTCAAGGACGGTCGTGAAGTGGTCGCCCATCGACGGCTTCGATCGAAGATAAAGTCGATAAAATTAAGGAAAGGGTGCTGGAAAACCGTCGTACCAGCTTGAGAGAGATAGCACATGATCTTAAGATATCCCACGAGTCCGCACGTACAATTTTGATTGATATTTTGGGCATGAGAAAGGTGGCCGCACGACTCGTACCGAAAGATCTGAATTTTCTTCAAAAACGTCATCGCGAACAGGTTGCTTCAGACATGCTGGATCGCTGTAATTCCGATTCTACATTCATGGAACGCATTATAACTGGTGATGAGACCTGGGTCTACGAGTACGATATGCAAACAAGGCAGCAATCATCGGAATGGGTGGCAAAAAATGAGCCGAAACCGAAAAAACCACGCCAAAGCCGCTTGAAAATGAAGGTGATGCTCATTGTTTTCTTCGATATCCGTGGCGTGGTGCAGTACGAATTCGTTCCAGAGGGTCAGACGGTAAACAAGGAGTATTACCTAGGCGTTATGAAACGTTTGCGTGAGCGTATCCGTAAGAAGCGGCCAAATTTGTGGGCGAACAACTCATGGATTTTGCATGACGATAACGCGCCTTCTCACCGAGCTACGATTGTGACTGACTTTCTCGCCAAAAACTCAAAAAACGTGCTTCAGCAACCACCGTATTCGCCGGATTTGGCTCCCTGCGACTTTTTCCTCTTCCGAAAACTAAAATTGCCCCTTCGTGGCACCCGTTTTGAGTCGATTGAAGCCATAAAACAAAATTCGGCGCGAGAGCTAAAGTCCATCCCGGAAAGCGCCTATAAAAAATGTTTCGATAATTGGAAGTGCCGTTGGCATAGATGTATTGAAGCAAATGGAGCCTATTTTGAAGGCGACCCAATAAATTTTGACGATTGAATGTAAAAATGTTGTTTTAATTGAAAATTCCCGGTACTTTCTTGACAGAGTAGTAGTACTATTCCTTCATCAGTATGTCGTGAAGCTCTCTAGAATTTCTGAGAGCCGTCTCTTCCTAAATAAGCTTTATCGAATTAAAATCTGGACTTCGAGCAGGCCAAAGAAAACTCGTGATTTGAACCTCGTCTAAAAAAAGCAGTGCGCAGAAAGCAATACACCACTTGTCCAAGCCTATTGTTCTTGTACAAAATTCAACCTTGAAATCCAGTGTTCGCTTGAAAGCAACGGTCCAGTTGGAGAGGATAATCTAGTAGCATGAAGGCACCTCCTAACTGCCCTCTCGTGTTTACATTTATCACTTCTTTCAGATGCTTCAGAAACTTCTCAAAGCACTATTAACGAGAAAAAGTCGTCTCTAGCTGTTTTAGTCCTTCCTCTCCCTGAACCAGGTATTCTAGTGAGTCTCTTCGTAACGTTAAAATACTCGTTGGACACTTCAAACTCACTTACACCTAAGCTTATCGTAGCTTCATGCCGCAACAACCTTATTTCAACACAATGGTAACACAACTCAAAGAAATAATTTGCATAGAATAGATTAAACCTCTGAAATAAAATATATGCTGAAAATGGTTTTTGGCAACCCCTGTGGTCAAGCACTTATCGAAACCACAACAATGTTACAACCAAAAATTCAAAAGATTTTAAAAATAAATAAAAATTACGGGATGATTATAATTTAAGGCTATGCAGTGCACTATAATAGTTTTGAATATTTTTTTTAAGATAGAAAGATTATTTATTCGGGTGGTATAGGTATTACAAAACATTTAATTATCCATAAGATATCACTACAAAGCTTGTGTTGTGAACATTCCAGGATAAACAAATATCAATGCAAAATCACAACTCAACAAGCACAAAAATAATACAAATGAAAAAGTTACAATTGAGGAGTAGAAGACATTCAGTTAAATAGCTATTTTTATTTTTTTATTTATATTTTATTATATTTTATATTTCTTTTTTCATACCTTTTTTGCTTTGCATGGTTTTTAGATATAAAGAGAGTTTATTCATTAATTTTGGTCCAAAGTAGGAAATAAACTGTTGTGTTTGACTTTTTGTAAATAAAGTAATTGTAATAGAAAGGTTACTAGTAGTTCTTGTGTTATATTCGTGAGTATTATATACTATCGGTGAACTCAGTGTCCAAATCAGGCCATGATATATACAGTATGGTCCAACGAAAATTTAACACTATATGATCCTGAAATTTCGCTTCAACATTTCCATCGATAAGGAAATGATAGATGAAATAGTGGAAGATTACCCACTTTTGTGATTAGTTTATTAAATACTGTAAATGGGCACCATTCACTTCCATGTAGTAATGTAAGTTTTGCTGAAAACGTTCACGTACGTTACTCAAAATTTCTGGTGTAATTTGACGGCATTCATTAATGAATGCCGTCAAATCTCTTTCACTATTTTCGCTGTTATTTCATTATCGATGTATATTTTGAAGCGAAATTTTAGGGTCAGATAGTACTTGATACGATCTTCAGAATTAGTTATCGCAACACCCCTCATCCCCATTCAAAATCAAGGGGTTATGCTCAACCCCGTCAGGGGGTTGAAGTTACGGGGATGAAAATAGCGGAAAAATTTTTCCCCCTAAAATCAGAAATTAACGGGTCCGAGCGATTTTCCACATTTTCATTTTAAAGTCGGAAAATCGAGGGGATAAGTTTTCGTTGCACCACCGTATACAGTTTCCTCACGTCAGACAAGCCTATTTCCAAATATAGAGAGTTGGTCGGATATCTGCGATCTTGAACAGAATTCTTATCACAGTATTATGAGTGACCTGAATATCATGCAAGACAGTCTTACCCAAAGCACTCCAGACTACAATACAGTATCTTATTATCGATTCAGCCTCGGTATCATAGATCATAAGTCGTAATTTTATATCAACAATGTTTCCAAGTTGGTAAAAATTTTACATTCAAATGCTGAATTTATACTAAATCGTAGAATCCTTAGTGTGATTTCGATAGTGCTCAAAGCTGCTCCGTTTACAACATTTTTGTTTTTGTTTTAAATCTTCTACTTATACGATCATCATGAAATTTTGCGACATATGCGTTATCTTTCTAATGTCCCCAAATTTCAGATCAATCGAATTTGTAGTTTGGAAAATATTGTTAAAAAAAGAAAAAATTTGAAATGTGAATAACTGTGAAACCCTTGGATTGATTTTGCTCAATAACAATCTCAACCGAAATATTCATACGCCAAACCTACCCCGAAAGTATCAAATCTCAACCTCTTTCCGTTTAAAAATCATAGTGTTTGGTAGTGCTCAATGCTGATCAATTTCCAAAAGATATATTTTTTTAAGTTTAAAATCATACGATCCTCACCAAATTTTGCAAGTACATGCGCGTTATTATTCTACTTTCAAATACCAGATTTCAGATCGAAGATCGAGATTCAAATTTGTAGTTTCGAAAATATTAGGAAAAATATGGAAAATTTTCAAATGTGAATAACTGCGAAACTATTGAACCGATTTTGCCCATTTACGAATATAACACAAATATCAAAACCTCAAACCTTTCCTTTGAGTTTCCGTTACTTTTGACCTTAGGTTCTTCATCATTGAATCCAACCCAGTCGTTTAGGACCATTTTTGGATCAAAACTGGAAACACTGGAACACATGGTCATTGGCGTCACAGGCAGAGATGCGCACCACGCCTGTCTGAAGAGTTCAGGTGCGCAGGCTTAGAACGAAATTTAAGAAGTAAAAGCTCCCTCATAAGAACCTGCATTTCCTAGAGAGCTTCAGTATGAAAAATATATGAAGTTTTGTTCGATATAATCTTTCTCCAGTTCTTCCTATATGGAATGATGCAGATCAAAAGGAGAAAGATGGAACATTATCACATTGTATTTTACAGAGCACTGGCGAGAACTAACAAGTTTGAAATGTGCGCATGTTTGCTTCTTATGTCGCAACGATCAACAAAACCTAATCGGGCTTGTTTGAGTTTAAAATTGTTATATGGATGTATGTTGCGCTGTGTCGTTTTGCAGAACTTTTTATTACCATAGCTCATCATCAGAATCATCATATTCCTTATTAAGTATATTTGCTACAGATCAACCGAATTAATTTATTTTAATATAAATATGTCAATTATGAACATCACCACGTAACGGAATCTGACTTGAGCATGAGAAAGTTTTGCATTTGTAACGTTGGAAAAAATCGGAAATACTTTACTCTAATTGGTTCGCTAGCGTATGTCGTGTATGTATATCTGCGTGTACTAGATGGCGCTAGTACAGCGGGTGATCAAATTATTTGAGCCACTTCAAAAAATTGAACACTTCTTTATATAATGAAGTGAAATTATGACACTAGAGTATATTTTTTCGTAGGAGCAAAACCAGTAACACTGCAGATACCCCCACCAACTAACTCATGCGCCATGATGCATCAGTGTTGTTAATTCTAGATAACCACCCAAAAGGTTCAGTTGTATATTTTCACGTTATTTATGATTTTCTAAGACGTTCTGGTTTGTTTTGGTACTTTTTATCTATGTATTATTGCGCTTTATTATGAGTGCGGACAGCTCAGTGGTAGAGCATAAGACTCGTGGCCGAAAGGTCCGGGTTCGAATCCTGTTCAGGTGGAAAAGGAATTTTCTCGTTGGACGGGTGTCGGCCACCATTTCACTGTTGGGTCGAAAATTAACAGTGCTGTGACCTCAAGTGGCGCAAGATCGCAGTAACAAAGCCTACCCAGAACACAACTGATCTCCTAACTCGCACAAGCTGAAAAGGCTTCTGGGAGATCTGCACAGAAGATCTAGGAGTATCATGATAATAATAGTAATAATGTTCACGTCATTTTAGCAGTCAAGTCTTTGTTCTGTGTTTGTTACACCACTTGATCAGAAACAAATAAATTATAATGGGAAAGTCAAAAGACATCACACCCAGAAAAGCAGCTAAAATAAAATGTTTGGTATCAAGTACAGATTACTCCAACAGAGAAATAGCATCCATTTCTAAAGTTTTGAGAGCAACAATAGACCGAATAAAGAAAAAAATGGATGGAAATTCAGATATGACCCCATGGCGCAAAGGAAAATGTGGTCGAAAAAATATTACAATATCAAGAGATGAGCGAAAAATACGTGATATTATTATGGCAAACAAAAAACATCCTCACGGGATACTCACAAGTATCATGAAAGAGTCAGGGGTGAACATTTCACCAATGACAGCTTGAAGACGAATAAAGGATTTGGAGTCCTCAGCATGCCGACCTGCGAAAAAACCTGTTCTCACCCCAGCTATGATGGAAAAAACCCAATGGACCAAATATCACAAAGACTGGACAGTTGATGATTGGAAATAGATGATTCACAAATATAATTGTAAGTAAACGGTAACTAATAGGATTACTAAATATTCCAAGGTCTGCTTTTCGGATTAATCAACCGTACAAATTATCATGGACATGAGGATCACGAGGAGAAGACAAGGGGAAAAATTTAAGGATGACTGCATCGTTAGAACGGTCAAGCATCCTCTAAGCGTCATGGTGTGGTCTATAATCAGCAACCAGGGAACAGGTCGCCTGTACATCGTTGAAAGACCAATGAGACAGGACCAGTATACGAATGTCCTTGAAAGAAAAATGATTCCCAGGCCCAGGAGTGGTTTCCAGATATACTGACAAATATTAAAAAAAAAAAAACTGGTATAATTTTTCTACAATAACCAGAATTGCTTATTCTTCACTGTGGCTCTAATAATTTGATCATCCACTGTATTTTAATGCCTTGGTGTTCCTGTACAAGGCTAATATAGGTGCGTAACAAATTTGTAGTCATTGGACATAGTTCATAATTCTTATTAATGATATTTGGTACAGATCATCTGAATTAATTTATTATTAAAATCGAATTTTGAACCGGAAATGATATCAAACAACTAGGTTGGATTCACTGATGAAGAATCTGAGTTTAAAAGTATTTCTGTCCAGCTCGGCCGGCCGTAAATACGCTAACATTCGAAAAGAAAGCGCTAGAGCTTTGAAACTTTCAGGGAAGGTTATGGGTCTGAATGGCACAGCTGAGTTTGTTAATAGGCAAATGAGTTCACTAATTTCGTAGTCATTCGCGTTTGAAAATGTTCCATATTTTTCCCAATATTTTCGAAACAATAAATTAGTTCAATCTGAAATTTAGCATTTCGCGTATGTCCCTGCAAAACTTTCTTGGGATCGTATGATTTAAAAAATTTCAAAAGAGAGTTGAGCGTTGAACACTGCATTAAAACACTATAACTTTCGAACGGTAAGAGATAGAGACTTCGGGGTAGGTTTAGTGGCTGAATATCTTAGTTGAATTCTTTATTGGGCCAAATCATTCGAATGGTTTAGCATTACACATTCGAAATTTTCACATACCTTTATGAAAATTTTCCAAACTAGGAATCCGATTGAACTCTAATTTGGATAGATAAGATAATGGTAACGCACATACTCCTGCAAAATTTCCGTATGATTAGAACTTTGTGAGCAAGGCAGCGTTGAGCGCTAAAGAAAGCGTAGCAGCAGTACTACAATCGAGTTTAAATTTAGTATTTAAAAATAAAATAACAACAAGAAGGCTTATACAAAATTTCGTGAGGATTGTACAAGGTTTCCAAAAAGAGTATCGGGTATTTATTACTTCGATAAAACAAAAACTACTTGAAATTAAAAAAAATCATTGTTAATTATTACACTCTTCTGATCGGGAACGAAGATTGGCGATCTCACGCTGATACATAGCTCTCGATATTGCTGCCATTTCTGACCTCATGTTTTGCTTCAATTGCATCAGGTTCGTCAGATTATTCTCATAGACTTTATTTTTGAGGTATACCCATTCAAAATAATCAAGTGGACTAAGGTCGGGACTTCTGAGAGGCTAGTTGGTGTTATGCCTACGCGAAATGACCTTATTAGGGAATAATTCGTTAACAGCTCCCCTTGCTAGATTGGATGTATGTCAAGTGGCCCCATCTTGTTGAAACCACCTTCTTGAGTTGAAATTCCTGTAACTCTGTAAAAAATTTCGCAGCATATCGCGACTACGGTCACTTCACATTGAGTGCTCGGCCTCGTCGATATTCATGAAAATAAGGACCAAACACGACCTTTGGGCTGTGCAGCGGCCGTTCATGCTTTCTTCTCGGATTTTCCTCTGCCCAATACCGGCAGCAATGAACAGATTTCTGTTCATTGTCATGACCATTCAGATGAAACTTTGCTTCATCACTGAAGAGTATGTTATCAAAATCGTTGAACCGGGGTAAAATTGAATCGATTAGATTAGTCTGTATCCATCAATTCTTGAACCAATTGAATTTTATAAGCTTTTAAATGAAAATCTTTCTTTAAAATCAAATGCAAGGACGATTTGTTTATATTTAATGATTGGCCTCGCTTTCGGATGGATAAAAACAGATATTGACGAACTGACGCCTCCACTTCTCGAACCGTTTCTTCGTCACGGACTGAAGGAGGGCAGTCAGCGTGTTGAATTTTTATCGTCGCACATGTATTCTCGAACATCCGGATCCACTTTCTAATGCTGTCGTCACTTGATGCATGACGGGTTCGATATTCCGCACGTTACAAACGTTGAGAAGCCACTATTGAATCACCGTAGCGATAATACGCTCGTACGCACAAAGCGCGATGCGTTCCCGGGTACTGCTCCATCGTGACCACAACTCCACAAAATGGCGATCCCATCCCCACTACCCGCCGTCGCTCATTTTGAAATATCCAATACGATTTTTGGACACGCTGTATAATTAAAAGACAAAAAAATTTATTTTGTGAGGATTGTGGCTGATATGAACTAGTGCGCAAAACCTCCTCAATTAACGTCGGTGCTTTTCACTATTTTTGTTTTGTTTATTTCAGTAATTAATTCCCACTTACTTCTATTTGGCTTGGAAATTTTTGGATCATAAATTTATATTTTTTGTCTGTGGAACAAACGTTATTATTATTATTTTAGGAGGCTAAACGCATCTGGAAATAATCAGCAAGCGTGTTTGCAGAATTTAAAGCCGATTGCGGGATAAATCACCCAGAATTAACAGTCAAAATTAAAACTGTGTGTTTGATACGATACATATATCGGGTGTTTTTCTTTAGAGTGATAGAACTTTAAATTGAAATAAAAATTTATGACATTTATGTTTCGAAAATAAGCTTTGAGGGACCGCATTCGACCGAAATCATTTTGGACTACTTTTTCGAGTAATTCAGGCCTTATTTCATCAATAACACGAGTTATGTTGGCTTCCAAAGCGTCTATTGTTTGTGGCTTATCGGCATAAACCAATGACTTGACAACTCCAAAGAAAATAATCCAGTGGAGTTATGTCGCATTATCTTGGAGGGCAATTAATTGGACCATTTCTCGAAATAATGTTATCGCCAAATCTTTCTTTCAATAAATCAACTGTTACGATAGCAGCATGAGGTGTAGCAATATCTTGTTGGAACCAAAACACTTCTGGGTCGATACCATTCAAATTTGGAAACAAATAATCATTGATCATCGATCTGTAACGAGTACCATTCATTGTAACATTACCTTCAGCATCGTTTTTAAAGAAATATGGACCGATGATGCCTCCAGCGTGTAAAGCACACCATACAGTGCATTTTTCAGGATGCAATGGAACCTGCAGAACTTCTCGAGGATTGTTTTCAATCCATATATGGAAATTCTGCTTGTTTACATAGCCGTTCAACCAGAAATGAGCTTCATCACTAAAAACAATTTTACGATAAAAAAGTGGATCAACTTCAAGCTGTTATAGAGCCCAATCAGCAAACAAACGACGATTATTATGGCTTTAGTTCTTGAACCTGTTGAATCTTATATGGGTGTAGACCAAGATCTTCACCCAAAATTTTCCATGTGGTGGATGTATAGAGTCCAACTTGTTGTGAACGTCGACGAATAGACAAATCATCATTAACACTATAACTTAAAACAGCCATATTTTCTTCTGTACGTACAGTTCTTTGTCTTGTTGTTGCTGTTGTTGCGTCGAGTAGAAAAAATGTTGTCCGAAATCTTTCGTTAGTTCGACAAATATGCTACTCTGATGGACGATTATGTAAACCATGAATTTCACGATGTGCTCTATAAGTTTGGCGAATAGAAAACTGATTTTGAAAATAAATTTCATCAATTTGTAAACGTTGTTGCATGGTGAGTCTTTCCATGATAATTTGTCCATGTCAAATCAACATGGCCTGTCAAATCACAGTTATCCCTATCGGAAGTTCTATCACTCTAAAAAAAACACCTGATACTTGACATTTTCTATTCAAATTGTAGCAACAATCCCGCGATCGAGTATAAATTAAGTATTAAAAGGAAAATAACGACATGAAGGCTAATACAAAATTTCACGAAGATCTTATATTTAGAAGACCAAAAATAAAATTATCTTGTGAGGATTGTGTATGAAGAGAAGTAGAGCTCAAAAGTTCCCGACTTTACGTCAATGCTTTTCACCATTTTGTTTTGTTAATTTCAGTAATTCATTCTATCTTCCTTCTATTTGGCTTGAAAATTTGTTGATCATAAAGGTACATTTTTTGTCTGCAGAAAAAACGTTATTATTATCATTATTATTTTGATTGATAGAAGGCTTATTACAATATCTTAAATATCATAAAGATTTATTGTGCTAACCTCCCTACAATTTTAATTTCAATCTCATAAATTTTTTTTCTCAAAATTTTTTTCAAATTAAATGAAATAAATATCTTCGAAAACAAGTTTCAATTTCATAGACATATAGGAATAACACTCGTTACACAGCACCAAAATTAATGAAAGGATACATAGAAAATATAAATAATTAATTAAAAATATGAATTAAACACTTGAAGGATACAAAATTTATTGTCGTATAAATGTATTAAGAAAACCAGATTTCTTTCCCAAAATGCACAACTATACCTCAAGATTTCCTTGAAAAATAACTGGCTTCAAAAAAGTTGCCTAAAATAAACTTCAAAAAAGCCATCTGGAAATACCACATCGATATTTCGTCAGTCCAACTTCGTATCGAAAAAATAAAAATAATTAATAAAAATAAATATCACCCGAATAAAACCACATGCCTTTATATAAACAAACTCAGAAAATAATGAATTTTTAAATATCGTATTCTATGTTCGTCACAAAAATTACACAAAGTTTGTGAGGTAAATTTTTATTTTTTACATTTATTTTTTGTATACGATGTTGGACTGACGAGTTATTGATGTGGTAATTCCAAATGACTCTTTTTAAGATGAGCTGCATGTTTGGCTTTTTTTTGAAGGAATGTTTTTAAAGAGAGTTATGTTTGAAGAAATTCTTGAGTTTATGTTGTGCATTTTTGGAAAGGAATTTGGTTTTCATAAAACGTTGATATGGAACAAAATTTTGTATCCTTTAAGTATTAATTAATAAAAATTGTCCTTAAAAACTTTGTGTAATTTCTGTGACGAACATAGAATACGTAGCGTTTTAATATTTGAAAATTCACTATTTTCTAAGTTTTTTTAAAGAAAGACACGTGGTTTTAGTCGAATGATATATATTTTTATTAATTACTTTTATTTTTTGGATACGGAGTTGGACTGACGAGTTATCGATGTGGTAATTCCAAATGGCTATTTTGAAGTGTTTTTAGGGAACTTTTTTAAAGCGAGTTGTTTTTGAAGCAATTCTTGAGGTTATGTTGTGCATATTGGGAAAAAAATTTGGTTTTCGTAATACATTAATTCGAAACAAAATTTTGTATTCTTTAAGTATTTAATTGATATTTTTAGTCGATAATTCATATTTTCTTTATATTCTTCTATTTATTTTGTTGCTGTGTGATGAGTATTAATTCTATATGTCTACTAAATTGAAACTGTGTTCTCCAATACATTTATTTTACTCTAAAAAATTTTTATAAAATTAAAATTTGTAGTGGGGTTAGCAGAATAAATCTGTATGATATTCGAGATATCAATTTAGTAGTTTAACCAGGTCTGGAAATAATCAGCAAGCGTGCGTGCAGAAGTTAAAGCAGATTGTTATAAATCACCGAGAACAACAATCAAAATGAGAGCTATCGATACATATACTTGACACTTTTATTGAAATTGTAGAATATTATTCAGTTGTCTTTGATAACACTGTTGAATCTTTTTCATGAAAACTGACACTGAAGCACGCCTACTGAATAATAAACAAGTGAATCGCTGGAATCCGCCTTTATATCCCAAAGAAATTCAGGCGGAAAGAAAAAGACGAATGCCCAACTCAAACAAGAATTGTAATCTGCGATCAAGTCTAATACGAAGTTCCATCAATCCTCGGATATTGCGTAGGGGAGAAAATCTCTCACTAGAGTTGGGATCGTCTGAACAAAATTCGGAAATTCGGAATTGGTCTGATCTAAACTTTACTTGCCAAAATGTCGATAAATTTTATAAAGAATAAGCCATATAGTGTTTGCATTCTGAAGTATTGGTTATTTCGAGTCTGAAAACACTTCCGTCATTCGTGTTTTGACAGAAAGCTAGTTTAATATTTGACATATAAGAAATGAACATTTGAATATCAAAACAGATTTAATCTGTTAGTCTTTTACAATTTAAATTTCAAAAAAATTTTTATTCAAAAAACTTTTAGAATTAAATTAGTGTCTACAATAAGCACCGTTTATATTTAATAGACGTATATAATCAAAACTCAATATATAATGTCAAATAGAATAAATAAACCAACAGATATAAAAAAGTCATTAAAATTAATAAATAAATATTTAAAGGAAACAAAATTTTGTTTCTGATCTTGCCTTTAAGAACACCAATTACCTTTTTAAAAAACCAGAACACAACTTAAGGACTTCTCAAAAAATATAATAATTTGAAATATTCAATATATTCACATATTCGAATAAGCTTATTCAGAAATCTCTCAAAACATGCACTATATCTTCAAAAAACCAATACAATTCTAAAATAATATTCCAAATATCAAAATCAAATAACTATCACTATATCTCAACTCACACGTGTTTACAGGATGAATGCTTCAAACAGACTAACTTTAAAATTCAAGATGGGCTATGTTCTAACAAAATCACAGAAAAGTGAAAGTTATTTTTAAGGTTTTATTTAAATCATTGGGAATAATAAATCTCATTATGGAATGTCAATGATTTAATTATAACCTTAGAAATAACACTTTTCTGTGATTTAGTTAGAACATAGACCATCTTGAATTGTGAAGTTAGTCTGTTTGAAGCATTCATCCTGTAAACACATGTGAGTTGAGATATAGTGATAGTTTTTGGACCGATGAAGAGATTACCTAGATTTACATTTGTTTTCTGAAGATATAGTGCATGTTTCGAGAGATTTTTGAATTAACTTATTCGAATATTTAAATATATTAATTATTTTGAGTATATTATATTTCTTGAGAAGTCCTTAAGTTGTGTTCTTGTTTTTAAAAGGCAATTGGTGTTCTTAAAGGTAAGATCAGAAACAAAATTTTGTCTCCTTCAAATATTTATTCATTAATTTCAATGACTTTTTTATATCTGTTGGTTTATTTATTCCATTCGACATTATATATTGAGTTTTGATTATATACGTCTATTGAATATAAGCGGTGCTTATTGTAAACATTAATTTAATTCTTAAAGTTTTTTGAATAAAAATTTTTTTGAAATTAAAATTGTAGAAGACTAACAGATTAAATCTGTTTTGATATTCAAATTTTGTTATATTTATCAAGTAAAAAGCCTTTTTCTATTCTATATAAGAAATAGTTAGAATTACGCTTGAACTAAACTGGGAAATAATAAAAACTCATTTCCGAAGTGGTGAATCGACTATCCAAACTGTTGGGAATTTACGTAAAAACTTCGATAGAAATGAAATGACCTCGCGTTCATTGTGGATCAATTTGTGAAGCGGCTTGGATCGTTATTATATAAAACAACCCGTTTCCGTTCTCGTCCGGTGAGCACACCTGAAAACATTGCTGCTGTAACCCAGAATGCGGCTGAACATCGATCAGCGTCAAATCGTCATCGTGCTCAAGAACTGAACATTTCTCGCACTTCTCTGAGGAGAATTGATGGACTATTTGGAGATTCCTTCAATCGAAAAAGCCATTGAGAAAAGGGAGAATTTAACAAATTTCCAAATACTCTTTGGAATGCTGTTATTTCCATGCGCCATAAAAATACACAGGTGTTCTAAGTGTAATAAAAGAATCTTTTCAATTTCAAGTTTAGTTCCTTTTTGTACTCATTTGAAGATGGTCGAAACACAGAAACACGTGTGAAGATTCTGAATAAACTGTGAAACATAAAAACTGTGTGAATTTTCCAAATAAATTTTGCATTGCCAGTAGAAATTTCGTGCGTGGAAGCACTGAAAATGTTGCGTTAGGCTAGCATAAATTGACTTTATCGAAGAAACATTTTTCGCTAACTTGGATACCAAATACCATATGGAAAACATCAATAACATACGGTAAAAAATATCGTTATCTAATAATTCGTTGAAATTGGCTTCTTGCACGCTTGTTCTAGAGAACAGCGTTTTACCCAAATGCTGGCCGTAAACACTCTAACTTTCGAACAGAGAGACCTATTGACTTGAAACTTTCAGGGTAGATTTGCAGCTTAAATGTCACGGTTAAGTTCGTTAATGGATAGAAGCGGTACAATATTTCTGCAGTTATTCATATTCGAAATATTTCCATTTTTCCCGATATTTTCGAAACTGCAGTCCGGATCGATCTGAAATTTGGTATTTAGAAGTAGAATATTGACGCACAAGTCCGTGCGAAATTTTCAGAGAATCGTGAAGTTATATGTTGAAAAAAATGTGAGCAGAGCAACATTACTACTGGAACCAGAATAACATTCCTACGATTTGAATATTACGAAAATTAAGCATTCAGATCTAAAAAAACAACAGAAAGGCTAATGCAAAATTTCGTGAGGACCGTGAGTGATGTTAGCACAAGAGCTCCTGAATTCACCTCAGTGCTTTTCACCATTTTTGGAGCGAATAATAATAATAATTTCATGTTTAAAATTTTGAGATTCAATTTTTTTAACATTTTAGCTAATGATACATGAACGTTTATTGTTGAATCAGTCCTTATTTCATGGAAATTAATTTTATTTCAATACAATAATAAGGTTTGTACCTATTAATACATAATAAAAATAATGTGATTTTGAGGGGAGTTTTACTTCATTATTTCAATATGAAGAAAAAGACCTCCGAAAGTCATTGCATTTTAGTGAATGTCATGCTCCAGCTGTTCGAACCTGTCAGAAGTGGTTTTCCCGATTTATAATAATAATAATAGCAAAAACAGATAGAACCATTAACTATAATAGAACGGACATAGTTTTGATTGATAAGGAGAAGAAGGAGGGGATAATTATTGATGTAGCAATTCCCTTGTCTCATAACATCCTCAAAGTGGAGACAGAGAAGATAACCAAATACCAGAACCTATCGATAGAGCTGAAAAAAATCTGGCAGCTTAGCAAGGTCTCCATAGTACTATTAGTGATTTCGGCGAAGAGAATGATATCGAAGAATCTCTCAAAAAACCTATCAAACTTAGGATTATCGAAGATCATTACTGCGCAGGCTCAAAAGGCGGTGGTACTCCAAACTTGCCATATAGTGCAAAAGTTCCTGAGTTGATTGAACACACCAAAACTGAACTGTTTTCCCATAAATTGGTAAATACCAGCAAAAGTTGAGAAAGAATAATAATAATAATAAAAATAATAATAACACTAATAATAATAATTTAGTGGTCCTTTACGACAAATTAATGTAAAGGACAGGTCAAGAAAAAAAAATACATAACTAATCATTGACTAATACATCACAGAGGTAATTATTAACTGTGTAATAAAATTTTTTCTACAATAATCCTTTAACAGCTACCTTGAATGCATTTCAATTGAGAGAACGAATGAAATGCAATGGTTGAAGGACTTAATGTTCTGGTGTAAAGGAGACATCTCAAACTTAGAATAAAATAGAAAAAGGGCTTTTACTTGATAGAAGAAATAAAACAAAATTTGAATATCAAATTGTCTTCTACAATTTTAATTTCAAAAAAAGTTTTATTCAAAAAACTTTTAGAATTGAATTAATGTCTAAAATAAGCACCGCTTATTATAGACGTATATAATCAAAACTCAATATATAATGTCAAATGGAATAAATAAACCAACATATATAAGAAAGTTATTAAAATTAATAAATAAATATTTAAAGGAGACAAAATTTTGTTTCTGATCTCATCTTTAAGAACACCAATTGCCTTTTAAAAACATGAACACAACTTAAGGACTTCTCAAAGAATATAATTTATTTGAAATATTTAATATATTTAAATATTCGAAGAAGTTAATTCATAAATCTCTCAAAACATGCACTATATCTTCAAAAAACAAATATAATTCTAGGTAATCTCTTCTTCGGTACTAAATAATATTCCAAATATCAAAATCAAATAACTATCACTATATCACAACTTACACGTGTTAAGGATGGATGCTTCAAACAGACTCACTTTAAAATTCAAGATTGATCTATGTTCTAACAAAATCACAGAGCAGTGTAAGTTATTTTTAAGGTTATATTTAAAATCATTGACATTCCATAATGAGATTTATTGAAGCCTAAATATAATTATATATTATATATAAAATAAAATAGAAAAACAGATTAAATCTGTTAGTCTTCTACAATTTTGATTTCAAAAAAATTTTTATTCAAAAAACTTTTAGAATTAAATTAATATCTAAAATGAGCACCGCTTATGTTTAATAGACGTATATAATCAAAACCCAATATATACAGTCAAATGGAATAAATAAACCAACAGATATAAGAAAGTCATTAATATTAATAAATAAATATTTAAAGGAGACAAAATTTTGTTTCTGATCTTATCTTTAAGAACACCAATTGCCTTTTAAAAACATGAACACAACTTAAGAACTTCTCAAAGAATATAATTTATTTGAAATATCTTAAAGATAAGATCAGAAACAAAATTCTGTCTCCTTTAAATATTTATTTATTAATTTCAATGACTTTCTTATATCTGTTGGTTTATTTATTCCATTTGACATTATATGTTGAGTTTTGATTATATACGTCTATTAAACATAAGCGGTGCTTATTTTAGACATTAATTTAATTCTAAAAGTTTTTTGAATAAAATTTTTTTTCAAATTAAAATTGTAGAAGACTAACAGATTTAATCTGTTTTGATATTCAAATTTTCAAACTTAGAAGTTTTATTTTAGGCGATATACAATGTTCCCTAACTTCTTGTATTGTAGCTTTGAAAGTTCAATAACTTAACCATGTTACCTTCGTTCTCTTTCACATATATAAGACATCTCGAAATGTATCTGATTTTTTTTTTAGAGTGACAGAACTTTAAATGGAAATAAAACACATTTAAATCAAGATTGAAGCCAATTTTTTTGTTATTTGAAAGATAATTTCATGACATTTATGTTTTAAAATAATTTCCGGCATATGTCCACCACGACTAGCTCTGAGGAACCGCATTCGACCAGACCAATTTTGGACCACTCGAATGTTTATTGCTTATGATTCATCAGCATAAACCAATAACTTGACATAACCCCAAAGAAAATAATCCAGTAGAGTTATGTCGCATAATCTTGGAGGCCAATTAATTGAACCATTTCTCGAAATAATATTATCGCCAAATCTACCATTCAAATTTTGAAACAAATAATAATTGATCATCAATCTGTAACGAGCGCCATCAACTGTAACATCAGCTCCAGCATCGTTTTTAAAGAAATATGGACCAACGATGCCTCCAGCGTGTAAAGCACTCCATACAGTGCATTTTTCAAGATGCAATGGAACCCGCAGAACTCCTTGAGTATTGTTTTCACTCCATATACGTCAATTTTGCTTGTTTACATAGCCGTTCAACCAGAAATGAGCTTTATCACTAAACACAATTTTACGATAAAAAAGTGGATCAACTACAAGCTGTTCTAGGGCCCAATCAGCAAACAAACGAGGCTTATTATGGTCAAGTGGCAGAGAAATCTGTATCATCATTAATACTATCACTTACAGCAGCGATATTTTCTTCTGTACGTACAGTTCTTTGTATTGTTGTTGTTGTTGCATCGAGTAGAGAAAATGATGTCCGAAATCTATCAATAGTTCGACGAATAAGCTGCTCTGATGGACGATTATGTAAACCATAAATTTCACGAAGTGAAAGTTTGGCGAATAGAACACTGATTTTGAAAATAAATTTCAACAATTTGTAAACGTTGTTGCGGCGTGAGTCTTTACATGATAATTTGTCAATGCTAACTGAAGAGAAATCTCAAAACAACATGGCTTCTACCTTCTGTAAAATCACAGTTATCCCTATCGAAAGTTCTATCACTCTAAAAAAACACCCGATATATTCTTCAGGGTAAGTTTTTCAGTCGCATCTAAAGTATACTTTTTTGCTAGAGCTGTTCTTATGTTTAAAACTTGAACTTTTTCGGCGTATGAAACTTCAACTTTGATTTAGCAGGTATTTCAGTCACTGCCTTCAGATTCGTTCCATTCTACAAGATTTATATCTTCAATCATAATTTTATCCTTCTTCCATCTATGTATCATGCTGTGTATTCTACAGGTTGTATAACTTAAAAAAAGGATTTTTTTTTCCAACAGGAGATCCATAACTCTCGTCTCAGTGGGATGTTTCTGAAAAAATAAATGATAGTGGAAAATCCTCATCATCTATCAAAGTTAAGTCAGTTTCACCCTCGGATTCATCAAAATCTCATTCCAGCATTTTTTAATAGCCTGGAAAGTGAATATGTTCCATGCTGCAGCTGAATTCCCTCAATATAAGTTTATTGAGGGCAGATCCTACCGGTTCATCTGCAGTTCAGATAAAGCAAAGTTTATAATAGCACCTATAATAAAGTTTTATGAGCCTTAGAACATTCTAACAAGTTCATACTAGTGGGATCATACTCGTTCATCTCCCAATATAAAAATATGAATGGGTTCAGAGTCTGAGAAAAGAGCCTCCATTTTGCGCGTTTGTTCTAGGAAAACTTTTCTTATTATAAGTAAATAAATCATTTATTCTAATTAAAAATTGAAAATTGTAAAAATGTTGCTTTTTCTGAGATGCCATTGTATGTTCACAGCAGAAAACTGAATCTGTAGGCGCAAGCCTACAGATCATAGCGTCATCGCTAATTATATTCTAACCCTAGTCAATCGCTGTTAGCGTCACTTAGATTTGGTACCTACGAGTACTTTTAGATGTATTACAAGATGTGGTTTAGATGTGTAGAGAAGTGAATGAAGAGGTTTATAAATTCAACTGTGTTTTAAATATCCACGCTCTGTCCAGCGATATAATTCTAACGGGTTAATAAGGCCCAGTGCACGTTTCACTGCGTTTTTAAAATTTTAGATGCTGATGTTTATTTGTGTGAATACTAAAGTTACAAACGATAGATGTGAGTTTGCACTTCAATTTAAGATTACATTAGACTTGCAGTATGTCTTGGGAATATTTCTTGCAATAAAGCCAAAACGGGTCGTGTTGTGTGGCTTGTTGCACCATCTTGCTGGAACCACATATCTTCCAATTCCATATCATTAATTTCAGGCCGAAAAAAACCGGTAGCAATGAGAATTGATGGTTTGAGTGACACCATTTTCATTTTCAAAGAAGTACGGGCCAATCACTCCACCAGACCAAATTGCACACCATACAGTGAGTTTTTGTGGATGTATTGGTCTCTCAGCAGTTACATGAGGATTTTCACTTCCCCAGATGGGACTACACATTCTATTGTCAGCTGGCCAACGAAAGATAGAATTTTGTCAATGTTTTCAAGAAGATAATTTCAACAATGTCTTTATATCTGATGAAAGTTGTTTCCAACTTGGTGGAAATCACTTAAAAATCCTATCAAAACAACCTTTTACCGTTCAAATTTCCAAATTTCCCACCAAAATAATGGTTAGGGGAGCAATATCTCAGCGTGGTGCTACGCCTCACTGTATAGTTGATGGTTCCATTAAAAGTGAAAAGTATTGCAGCATTCTGAACGATTTTCTCCTTGAAACGTCGCATGCTTTATATCCAGAGGGGTGGCATCTTCAGCAGGATAATGCAAAATACCATACTTAAGCTTGGATGCAAGAACACCAAGTGACAGCCATTTCATGGCCAGCAGCTTCATCAGATATTAGTCCCATTGAAAACATATGGGGACTAATGAAGATTGAAATTGGACTAGCAGCGCCACGAAATAAAGATGATTTAATTTAGTCAGTTTTACAGTCCTGGACTACCATCAACGAAAATTTAGAGGTATTCTAGTTTCGGGTGTACCTCGACGTTAAATCAAGTGTTTACAGTTAAATGTAGGTTGTATAAGTAAATAAGATGAATATTTTGTTATAATTTTATAATTCAAAAATTAAAATATATACTTTATAATTACAATTGAGTTTTGCTTTTTCCGGATACTTTCTAGACGGACTATATATACAATTTTTGAATATGTATCGAAAATTTGTATCCATGTGTAGGTAAACAATGCCGACGACTCAGTCAGATGTTTCCTAATAAAAGTTTCTCATTGAAGAAAATCAGTATGTTGAAGAATTCTGAGAATTAACAGTAATTCTTATCTCCAATGAAGTGATCAGTGGAGCTTAAGCGTTATATAGGATTTTCCAATAAGAGGTTTCATTTTTATATTAAAAAAAACGAGTATATTTTGAGTGAAATGAGTGGATGTTTATTTCATTGTGAAGAGGAAGGCGTGCGATTAACGATTCCAAATTCAATCGTGGATTTTCCGAGCCCCAAATGCCACAGATCTGCTTAATGAAGATTAATTTTCAATGAAAATCCGGATTATTTTGATACATTTTAAGGACCCAATCAGCGAAGATACGACGTTGCTGGTAATCGACCGGCTTCGGTTCTTGAGTTAACTCAACTTAAAACCTTAAGTCGTTATGTAAAATACGGTTTAATAACGTTTGTGGAATGACTAATTCCAAAGATCGACGAGGAATCGACAAACCTAAGTTTTCGCAAGGCTACAGTAGCAATATTCTCAGTTGTTCTTGAGCGACGCACACGGTTTGGATTCTTCACATCACTAACTTGTCCCAACAGCTCAAATTTTTCCAACACTTTCACTATTACTGGCAGAGAAGATGCTTCACGACGACAAAAATTGCTTTAGTTTTGCGAACTGTGAGTGCAAAATTTGCACCATTTTTGTAGTGAATTTTAACAATTTCAGTGCGTTTTTGAAACGTGTGTCGTTCCAGTTTTAGTAATGGCGTAACTTTTACTTGTCAAATGTCAAAAGAAAGCAGCTTCAAACGTGACAGTTGCCCAGACAGCGGGATATTCAAAATAAAACCTCTTGTTGCAAAACCCTTCACAATTAATTTACTTTTCTTTAGAATAAAATATTTTCTTTAGAGTTCGCCATAGCGCCATAGTTCTGAAAAAAGACATTAAGAGAATTATATCCACAGTTCGCCTGTGCAGTAACAACTCTATTCTTTATATACTCAGTGGAAACTTATTCCAGATCCCCTATTCCGGCTTCACATCAATTTCAACATTTTTATTTACAAAGACCGACGTCTACAGCAAATTCTTCATTAAATCCAGGAAAATCCGGTTATTGGTCGTCTGCAGGGATCATATTTATAGCGGGAAGTTAGGGATAAGCACTTGATTCATAAAAACCTCGTAAGATGGATGGAATATTAGTAAATAAGTGGAAAACAAAATGAACCTTCATTAAATTCGGATAGGAGTCGCTGCAAAATACATGGTGGGAAGAATTAATAGTGTTTCAACTCGCATATATAGGCTGTTCATTATGAATTAGTGGCTCTGCAAGCGTATTAAAATACATTGGGCGGATGCATAATTATCCGTCGTTTATAACGACGTCAATGACATATGTCAAACATAACTGTTATCCGAAGCCTCACATGTTTGGTTGAAGGTTAGCCAGATTATAGTCGACATAATCGTCCATCTGAGCGTACAAATGGTAATACAGTGAAAACATTGGAAATGACTGGGTCTGTTACTGATGTCTAAAAACTCAGGTAAATCGTCTAAATGCACGCTCGACCGAAAATATTTCTACTGTAAGTGAAAGTGTTTATTTATTTATTTATTCATAACAGGAACATGTACAGGTAGGTAATACCCAAAAGGATGTCCACAAGTAGAAAATAAAAAATTTACAGAAGTACAATGTGGTACATAATTTGAAAAAAACAAACAGAACAAAAAATTTTTTGAATTCTGAAAAACAATCACTTAAAAAGAAATATTTTAAATGATTTATACCATCTTATATATATTATTAATATGTGAAACAAAAGTGCTCCAGAAGAAAAGAAAAATTCAGTAAAATAACAGAATATACCCAATCAAGTAGAGCAACCCCTGAAATGGTTACCCAAACATATTTTGACACTATTATGGCTCTGATCAATTACATCAATTAAATCCTTCAAACCATTACATTTACCTAGCATTCTAATGACGGGGGAATTCTTGGAGCTATTTGTACGCCTCAAAGGCAAGACGAAGGTTTCCAGCTGTCTGAATCTCCTCAATGGAGCATGTAGGTTGATTCGCGATAAGAGTGATGATGATTCCAATTGATAATTCAATAGTTTATTCGCAAAAAGTACGTCATTCATAGTTCTACGATTTTTTAAGCTTATCATGTTGAAGTGTTTCAACCTTATCTCGTAATTTATAGGATCACCCCTATTCAACCGTAGACCACACCTTGAACCCAAAAAACGTAGAAATTTTTTTTGAACTTTTTCTATACGGTCAATATAAGTGTTATACTGGGGGTTCCACACAATCGAAGCGAAATTCAACTTGCTGAACACATAAGCGTAATACAGCGTAATGGCGGATCTATGGTTAGAAAACGATCGACTCTGTCTCAATATAAAACCAAGCATAATGCTTGAAGCTGTTACGATATTGTCGATATGTCGGTCAAATTTGAGACGAGAGTCAAAGGTAACACCCAAATCACGCACATGACTCGAACGAATCAGCGGTGAGTCCAGCAACACATACGGGAACATTATCGGATCCTTCTTTCTCGAGAACGTTATCACTTGACATTTAGATTTATTCGTGAGTAAATTAGCTTTCCCGCAGAATTCAATGAAACAGTCGAGATCATTCTGGAGGCGTATGCAGTCACTAGGGTCTTTGATCTTCATGATCATTTTCAAATCATCAGCGAACATTAATATAATACATGATTTGAATATCTCTATAATATTATTTATGTAAATAATGAATAACAATGGACCCAGGTGAGAGCCCTGGGGAACCCCGGATAATGCCGATATGTACCGCGACTCAAAACCCTCCACCGAGATTGAAGAAGATCCAAATTTATCTATTCATCGGCTCGTACAACATTGGGGCCTCTTTTACGGTTCTATGGCGTTTTTTGCATCTCCATCCTTATAAGGTTCGGTTGACTCAAGAACTAAAGCCAGCTGATCAAAGAATGCGTAGAACATATGCTGATTGGGTGCTTGAACAACAACTTTTGGATGACGATTTTTCGTATCGAATATTCTTCAACGACGAAGCACATTTTTCATGTGAATAAGCAAAATTGTTGCATCTGGGGCAGTGAAAATTCCCATGTAACTGCTAAGAGACCATTACATCTAGAAAAGGTCGTATGGTGTGCAATTTGGCCTGATGGAATGATTGGCCCATACTTCTTTAAAAATGAAGAAGGTGTCACTCAAACTGTGAATTCTTAACGCTATAGCCCAATGATTACCAAAATTTTTGGCCTGAAATTAAAGATATGGAATTGGAAGAGATGTGCTTCAAGCAAGATGGTGCAACAAGCTACACAACGTGACCCGTTTTGGCTTTAATGCAAGGAAAACTCCCGTGACGCCTAATTTCTCGTTTCGGCGATGTGAATTGACCACCAAGATCTTGTGATTTATCGCCTTTGGATTTTTTTTGTGGGGTTATTCGAAGGATCGTGTTTATGCCGATAATCATCAGACTCGCCCACATGACATTGTAGCTTGACGCGCTTGTCTTGACTAAGGCCCTAGTTTCATCCCGGTGAAATGGAGGGTAAGTCTTGATGCCTGAAGCAATGTCACTCTCGCCAGTTGTGGTGGAAGTTCAACCGAATGGAGCCCTAGTTTCACCATACATGTGAAATGGAGGGTGTTGTCTAACTCAGTGAAAAGCAGCGGCGGCTCGTGGCACTTAAAACAGGTGAGGCCCGAAGAAGGAAAAATTTCCATGCCACCTTAGTGCTTAAACACCTTTGGTATTATTACTTGACGCGTTGACCTTTTATATGGAGGTCATTGGTTTACAGTCATATATTATTAAGCCAATAGCCCTACTAAGACCATGAAAAAACTTTTAAACTCTATGATTTATTAACAAGAACTAATAATTAAAAAATATAACATTGTGTATATATAAAATTAACAAATATAACGTTTTCTGCTTCTTTGGAGTAGAATGATTTAATTCAGTCAGTTTTACCATCACCGAAAATATGGAGGTGATCTAGTGTCGGGTGTACCTCGATGTTAGGTCAAGTGTTTACAGTTAAATGGAGGTTGTATAAGTAAATAAGATGAATATTTTGTTATAATTTTCCAATTCAAGAATTAAAAATATATACTAAATAATTACAATTGAACTTTGTTTTTTCCAGATACTTTCTGGACGAACTATATTACCACACCTGCTGTATTATCTGGACATTGCTCCTTCTGGCTACTGGCTGTTTCAACGGATGCACAATTTGGCAGGACACCACTTCACTTCTTTCGAAGAAATCTAAAATTGTTTTCAAAATTGGAAAGCCACAAAAGGCAAGAAGTTTTCCCAAGAAATGACTCGGAAATTGCCTGAGAGGTAGGGAAAAGTAGTGAGTAGTGATGGAGAATATTTTGATAAATTTGGAAATTCATTATCTTCTGAAATAAAAGCAATTAGTCTAATGTTTCCGCTGTTATCCACATTTGAATAGTTCCAAATCAACAAATCTGAACGAGTTCAAATTTGACATTTAAGTGTATAATAATGACGCAAAAATAAATACCAAAATTCGTAAGGATCGGTAATCCGGGCAGATGACTGAAGATAAAAATGTTATTTCCTAACGAAAAGACATGAATAATTGAAATTCTCAATAAGTAACGATGTAAATCGAAAGGAGATAGGTGGAGCTTTTTAACCATGTACTTGTCGTTTTCATGTGATTTCTTCAGGAGAACAGTTAATTCTAAAATTGAACAACTCTATTTTCCTTGAAGTATGCTTATCCTGGAATTTGCATAATGATTGTCAGTCACTATACTAAAGAAGAATTTCAAAAGGGAATTCTTGAAGAAGTTATTCACAGATTTTAAATGTTCAGGGGAAATGACTATTAAACAAAGGCAAAAGCTTCTGACTTGGTCAACATGACATCAGAGTACCTTTTTTTCCGAGAATCATGCTTCATAAGACTTAAAACATACTGTAATTTTCTCGTTCAATAGTGCTTCGTGAATATTAGTTTTTTATTGAAATTTCAATAATGACCAACGAATCATTTCGTGAAATATTCTCCAGTTCTCTCTGCCACTGGTAGAAATTATTACTAGTTTGTCAAAACCTAACAATTGGGCTTATCAAAAACATGGTAGTTTTTGGGGGTCATGTTGACAAGGCTTAAACTCCCTTGAGGCCCATTTGAGGGCGTGGGTTGAAAGGAACTTTTTTTTATATTTTGACCTCTTAAATCTCGCCCTGAAAAATTTAACTTTAGTAGTATAGCTCTGGCAGTTCTAGGTCACTTTGCATAAATGCATGTAAGCGCATAAATTATGGGTGAAAAATTATGTAAATTACATCTTGATAATTATGCATTTCGGGTTGAAGAGTTAAAGCATATAAATTATCAGACATAAAATGTCAATTTTATTACATCTGTGATAATTGTGCACTTGGGGGTGAAGGTTTCCTTTCAATGGTTTTCAATTGTGAATTGTTCTTCTGCAATCAAAGTACATAAATTGAATGTTGGTGGCTTTTACTTAATGTAAATCCATATCAAATTAAATGAAAATAATAATTGTTGATCTTTTAGAGTACTCTGTATGATCTGAAGAAGTTACAAGTCAATTTATATATTTCCTTTCTAATCTTGTTAATGAACTATCAGTAGATTCCTATGTCTTTATTGACACTTAACATTATTGAAGAATATATAAGACAAAATCGGTTCATGTAAGAATTCATTGGTTTCGAACCTCTCATAGATGTTGAAGTTTTGTTGCGTGTGGTTTCCTGTTAACTTTTAGCGAGTAAAAACATCATTATCTACCATAATATGAATGTGTGGTTATCAACATGTTTCTTTTTTTGGTGATGGATTATCATCATCAAGGGTTTCGTCACACTAAATGCTGCTTGTTTTTACACAGAAAAAAAGAATATAAAACTGCAAGATTTACAATTGGGAGAGAAGTTTCTGATTGTGAAGGCGAAGCTGGTGAAAACAAATTCGGTACTACCATTCTTTTGGAGTTGGAGAATTATCGAGTATTCTTACCGACAAGATCTACGGATGGCGTAAAGGACAACATAGTTCATCTCAACGAGTGGAAGATTTGCATCAAATACACTGTATTGGTGGATATTAGAACGAAACATCCAGCTACCAAGTTTGAGTTCAGTTCATAATGGTCCAGTTAACAAGTTCGAGTTCAGTTCATTGTGACCATGAAGGTTAACGATGATATAATATCTGTTTTTCATAGAGCATTAAAACATTTAGAGAATATTAATTCAATAGATGATAGAAAAGATGCTTGAATCTAGTAAATAATCGAATTAAATTATATCATAAAATGGAGAAGAAATCTATAACTCATAGTAAAAATTCTAAATTCAAACTAACATAAACCACTTGAAACGGTATGAAAACATTTTAAAGCAGATGATTTCATTTAAAGAGGGTGGGAATTTAACGACTAATAAACGTTCGGAGACAGTGGAAAGAAGTAACTTCAGCGTTTTCTGGTAGAGTTAAAACTAGCGTTGTTATAAATCAGAGACACGCTGAGATAAATAATTTTATTACTGATGCCTTTGTTCTTATTAAAAACATATTATGAAATATATTGAAGAAACAGAATATCTTCAAATTGAATACCACTTTTTGTGGAGAATTCATCAATAAATCTGGCGAATCTAAAATGCTTGACTTTAGATTTCAAAACCCAAAATTTTTTCATTGTTGATGCTAGTTCAGAAATCAATCAACTATAAGAAGACTTTGTTAATTACTGTAAATTCCCACTACCTTCTTTTCTGTATATTTTGAATATTTAAAGAAATTTATCTCAAATTAGTAGTACCATACTCACCTAACGAAGTCATGTTGTCATGACGAAACGATTGTTGTGAAATCAAATAAATTAGCGGAAATTCAGTTGTTTTACTATTAATCAAGTAAGACCGATACAATCAAACATACATAGATGTATTTTCTAAACAATTCTGGAATTCCCACAAAACTGTCAAAATCAACCTTTCTGTGCCCACTAATTTAGGAGGACCGATGTGAATGGAGAAATTAAATATCACTCACATACGAAGTTTAAAAAAATAACGAAACAAATGTTTTGCAATTCAATGAATAATAGCGAAAATTAAGTGTTTCACTTTAATCAACATTAATAAGATTTTCCGTTAAGTAAACACCGAAACAACCAATCATCTGAAAGCTGAATCTGAACTAAAAATGTGTAATTAATAGTTCAATGGATCCTGTAATAGGGTAGAACAATATATCTATAAAGTTTTCCGAGAATGAACGTTCGTATGAGAGTGTTACAGCAAAACCTTGCTTTCGGTTCACATGTTGATAACATACTCGTAGGTATTTCACCCCCTAGGGATAAAATGTCAATTTGATAGAAAATATATTGAATAGCTCGCAGCTATTCGGAAACATGATTCTCAATTTATGATAGAGCTAAAAAAAACTCATATTGTGTTTCACTCACATATCCGGAGCTAAACTTGATTATGTCCCTTGAATACAACATAGGGTTATTGCGCCCTTGTAATAGAGCGCTGTAAATTTGGAATGTCTATATTTTCTGAATGTCTGACCGAAAATAATATCAAACAGTCATTGATGATATAAATCCGCCCGATTGTTTATAGAGCTGATAACTTTCTGAAGATATAATGTTATGAATAAAACAAGTCTACAAAAAATTTCTCTTGTTGCACAGGATTTTAGAACTGATTTACCCTAAACTTGGATTTACCCAATCCAAATATGAAATCAGTTTTCCTCTATCAGCTGTTCTTTTTCAGTTACATCAATCTATTAATAATTTTTCGATAAATGCTTATTTAAGAATATTTGTTTTAATACTAGTATATACAGTATGCCCAAGGCGAGATTGTAATAAAATCCCCTAACTATCCCATTAGCCGTAAAGCACCCTAAATTTACCCCCTTTAAATGGGAATAAAATCCTAATTAAACAATTTTAAATGAACTGAACTTCTTCAGCCGTTACTATTTGGTAGTTGATCATAATTAAAACAAGTTGTAGAAATTACTATGTTTCATTACCAATAATTTGAAATTTTACACATTTAATTGTGACTCGAGTTTCGGGAATTAACTATCCCATCTTCAGACAACTGCAGAGTTAACAAGCAGAACATGGTATTTATGCATATACAGAGGTAGAAGAGGTAATAAACAGGTTAAAAAAGAGAGGACGCCTAAAAACTATTAGAATGTCGGCATGCCAAAGAAGATTGGTAAACAGATGTTACTTATTTAAATATTTAGATATTTAAATAAGTAACATCTGTTTACCAATCTTCTTTGGCGTGCCGACATTCTAATAGTTGTTAGGCATCCTCTCTTTTCTACCTCTGTATATGCATAAATACCCTGCCCTGCTTGTTAAGTCTTCAGTTATCTGAAGATGGGATAGTTAATTTCCGAAACTCGAGTCACAATTAAATGTGTAAAATATCAATTTATTGGTAGTAAAACATAGTAATTTCTACAACTTGTTTTAATTTTAAAGATATTAATTTAATGTGATGCTATATTTTTATCCGATTCTTCAGAGGAAAGTTAGTTACTGAGATATCGCCGCATAAGGTAAGTAATAAGTATACCGCTTCGAAAGCAAGGTCATTAGCGGGATTGTACAATAAATTATTTACAAAATATTAAAATTAGGGAAAACTTCAAAATGATATTTACCAAAATAAACTTGTACTTCAATTTATTAAATTTTGACGCTTATGGATTTGATGAATGTTATTGTGTTTAGGCAAGTTGATATGTCAATCTTGAGGGCTTCTTCCATAGACTATTCTCTATGGTTGGAGTGCTGGACAGTCTAACATTATGTGTGGGATCGTGATTTATTTATTGCATGTTGTACATCTTGAAGCGTTTTCCTTTGCTAATAGATGGCTGTGTGTTAAGAAACTGTGGCCGATTCTTAGTCTTCTGAGGATAACTAGATCTTTCCTCTGAGTAATGAATGAAGGAAGGCGTGATATTGAGGAATCAATTAGGGCAAGTTTCGATCTCTGTGTTTTCCAGGTGTTTTCCCATTTGTGTTTCTGATTGATTTAATATGAATTAGCCAAGACGTACTTGGAATTGCTGGATCGCTATCAATTCGGCGGTAAATATACTTGTTTCTGCAGGGAGTTTGAATTTTTTTTTGTTGTGGTAGGGGTGGGAAATGTGCATCCAACTCCTATAGATGTCCTTGCACTATATTCTATATTTTTGTTTATGTTTTTCTATAGTTTCTCGGAATCTTTGTTGGATAATGTATGGATGAGTGTCAGTTGTTGCCTTTATCGATATCATTTTCCTCTGCCAGTGAAGAGAAATATTCTCCGAATAAATTTTAATCGGGATCATCATAAGTGGTACCATCAATCACATTATTTATGGAATTTTTTAATTGATCACCTTTTGCAGTGTAAGTATTCACAATTTTCCAGGCCGTTTCATTCTTGTTATCTGAATTAGCTATATTAGAACTGTGAAAGTCGTACTCAGTAGACTTTAACGGGACATTATGAAGATGTTTTGCATTATATATTTTATCAAAGTTCATGAGATCTTTCTTACTCAATAAATTCATTATTTCAGGGGTAATCCATTCTCTTTTTTAGGTACAGAAGTCATTTTTCTCAAAAGGCAATTAAAAACCAAATAATATTGAAGTCTGTTGCTGAAGGCCCAAAAGCACATACTAGCATTCGTTTTCAGATATATCTCAGAAAAATCACATTCAGGCATTTAGATCACTAAATTGTTCAAATTGTTCAATCTTACTTAGTTCTCTAATTGTATGGACTTGCGATCTCTGAAGGTACACAGGATCGGATCGTGAATCAACCAGCATTACTCTATGATCATTTATATGAATATCAAAAACAACTCGTAGTTCGGAATTAGTTATTATGTGATGTTTCACTTTTTTGATGTGTCTATCAAGGGTAATCATGTTTATCATTAAAAAAAATTTCTCAAGAAATTTTCTGGTTCACAACATATTATTAGTTAATACAAATCTTTCAAATATAATTTACAATATTACCAGTCAATGAGGTCATTCAGATTTTCGCGAATTTTTATTGTTATCATAATACAATCTTCAGGTAGGTGGTATCTTACATTTTGAATAACCAAATTCATATTAGATTAGGTACAAAAATGTTTATTGAGTTCTAAAACTCTCTGTAAATTCCAGTTTATCTGAATATGATAACAGGGGTGAGTTATCTAGGTCTAATTGTTTGATAAGTACCTAACATTCCAATTTTTTCGTATTTATTTATCTCTACTGACTCTTACAGGTTCAAGGCATAATTTCTACTTTCTATATGTAAAATTTCAAAATTATGGTTGAAAATATGTCCTATTTCTATCAAATGATTCGAATGTGGGGAATTACTTTTGTTATTGAGGAAACTATCCAAATGTTCACAAATTCTATGTTGGATTGTTCTTCCAGTGTGTTCTTTGTAAACTTTTGGGCAATCACCGCAGTTTTACTTATAGACTGCCGATTTATCACCTCTAGGTGTAATGTCTTTATCATTAATAATAACAATAAATTTATTCAACTCAAAAATTAATTCCAAATTGCAAAACTAATAAAGTGAGATTGAAATAAAGTTAAGTCAAAAAAAAAATTTGTTGCCTGTAAAGTCGGTATACGGGCGAAAGTTTTACGTGACAACGACTTTGAGTGGTAAAATAATTTTAATGTGAATATTCATTCGTATAGTAGGAAGAAGGATGAAATAATAGTAACAATTTAAAACATTTATTTATACAAAGAATTATATTTAAAACATTAATTTATACAAAGAATCTCGCACTGAATTTCATATTAACAAAATTTTATTTATCAATCAGTTGTTATAAGTTATTAATGAATTTAACTTGTTTTACATTGTTATAAATATAAAAACTAAATTTAAAAGTTAGAACATTTATTTAAATCACATTAATTGTTAATATCAATCGATTTTAATTCAAAGTGTATTTTCTAAAAGGAGAAAACTAATTCACATTTGATCTTTGAATTTGTAAATCGCGCGCTTACGACCTTGCGCAGTGATTAGTCGTCTCGGTTTGAAAGTTTCGATTTGACAGGTTGGAGGTTAAACATTGTTATTTCAATTTTTTACATAGCAAGTCGCGCTCATTTTTTCAAGTTAAACAAATTATTATTGGTTGAGAAACGATTTCTACTACTTTTTTGATTGAAAACTACCACAACATTGTGATTACTACAACATAACCTATTCACTTATGTCTTAGTCATTTATTTCATCATGTTATATTATCAGTCTGAAATTATTTACCTTTGCTGTTTGAATTGTTGCGATGGACGAAACTACCTTCACATTATCACTACACAATCGTTTTACAATTAACTGGCAACGTGTAAACTTGTATGCAGGCGCCTAAGCGAAATAGAAGCGCAAGACATGAACCGGTGTGTATGCCTATCTCTCTCACTCTCTCTCTCTCTCGCTCTGTCTCTCTTGCTCTTAGGCGGGCTAACTGTGCTCGAGTTGAAGGGACGCGTGCCTTTCACTTTTTATGTCTGTCTCTCTCGCTCTTAGGCGGGCTAACCATGCCCGAGTGGAAGGGACGCGTGCCTCTCACTCGCTCTCATTGTGAGCGCATAACGTCAGCGGAGCGTAACGCAGTTTCTTGAAGTGTCACCCGGCAAACCAATTTATAAGACGTTGTCACGTCAAAAAACACAATCAGAATTCAAGAAATAAAAACACTGCCATATGTTTTACAGTACTCTTGAAATACAATAATCGAGTACAGTTCGCAATCTAACAAAAATTTATATGCTCTTTGCCCATAGTGCCTTGCGCCACCTGCTAGTTGAAGCTGCCGTGGCGAAACTACCATATATTTGATTCCTTTCTCTCTTAATGTAGAGCAGTGTAGTGGATAGAAATATTTGAACATTCTTCGGGTGGCGTTCTCATTTTTTAGTTCTTCGAAATATTGAGACTGAGAATTAAGGAACATCGGCAACCGATAAATATACATTCCTTATACTGTAAGAACAGAATACTTTCTGAATAGTCCCCTACATGATTGCCTGTACTGAAGTTTCGCAATTGTTCTCATGCCTCATTTTTGCATTATGAAAATATCTTCGACATATTGGGATCCTCCCCAAAATATAATTCCATAAGACATGATTGACTGAAAGCTTGAGTGATATGTTAACTTCAGGAGTATAAATAACCCTGTTGGGCATCCCTCTAAGGTATTCTACGTGATGTCTCCATTTAAGATGCATATCTACCATAACGCCAAGAAATTTTACTGACTCTTTAATAGAAATAAAAATGTCACCAGAAAGTTCTGTGGGGGTAACATTTTCGACTTTTCAGTGCTGAAAAATATACACTCAGTATTTTTATGATTAAAGTAAAACAACTTAATTTCAGCTAATTTATTTAATATCACAACAATTGTTTCGTCATGACAACATGACTTCGTGAGTATGTTACTCCATACTCACCTGACAAAGTCATGTTGTCATGACGAAACAATTGTTGTGATATTAAATAAATTAGCGGAAATTAAGTTGTTTTACTTTAATCATCGATATACATTTCCGACAAGTAGAGACCAATACAATCAAACAGTATTTTTATGTTGATCATTGACCCATTATCTGCACACCACCCTCCAACAGATCTCAAAACTTTTGCCGAGGCTACATCCACTGACCTTACTAAAAAATTTGTATCTTCCGCATACATAACGGGCTTACTGTTCCTAACAGAACAAATTGTGGAGAGGGAATCAATATATATCACAAAGAGTAACGGCCCCAATACACTACTCTGAGGTACTCCTCTCTTCAGCTCTGCATCTTTAGACATCCATGTTGTGCCTCTAATCGTCATCTTCACTCTTTGTCTTCTGTTATTGAGAGAACTTTCTATCAGCATCATATTGTCTCTGACGCCAATATCTTCTAGTCGAAGGCTTTAGACAGATCAAGAATGAAACCAGCAGGCACTTCTCCCGTTTCAAGTGATTTAGCCACGGAATCAGTTAGCTCATAAATGGTCGTTTCTATATTTCTTCCTTTAAAAAAACCATGCTGGCATCTAGATATTATCTTGAATTTTGCAAAGAAACTCAGAAGGCGATTAACAAGAATCTTCTCAAAAATAAAATTGTCTCAAAAATTTTAGAAAAATATGTGAGTAAGCTAAAAGGTATGTTATGTCCTAAATCTCCTTCATCGCCTTTTTTATAAAAAGGTGTTACTGTACTATTTTCAACTGATTTAGAAAAACTCCCTCAAATAACTATCTTTGAATTATATGGGCCAAGGGAGTAGATATTATGTTGATCACAGATATGACTTCTGCTTCCTGAATGTAAACAACAAAAAAAAAGATCCATTCTTTGTTTTTAATGAATTTACTGAGGTTTCAATAAGTTTTGAATTTTCTCAGAAATACCTTCAGTATATTTCGAGGAAATTAATTCAAAATCTTATTTTTTATTGCGATATACCATATTTAAAGCTATTTCATTATATTTATTCATCAACAATTTATCAGATCTTGAGTTCAAAAATATAATTTTCTCGATTCATAGGGATGTTAACTAATCTGTGGAACGTACAATTGATTTTTTTTTGTTTACAGAATGATTTGATTAATTGTGTATAAAAGTTATGTTGGTTGATCATCATATAAACCAAAAATTATCAGCGTTTAATTGTATTACCCACAAATTAGTTAACATCCCTATAAATCGAAAAAATTATATTTTTGAACTCTACATCATTAAAAAAATAGCTACTAATAATGACTACGAACCTACGTTGATAGATGAATTATTGATGGATAAAAATAATAAAATAGCTTTAAATATGTTAATATGTTATGATTCAATACAAAAAAAAATAAAATACATTTCCTTAAAATATACTAAAGGTATTTCCGAGAAAACTGCTGCATACCTCAAAAATTAATATAATTTAAGAACTTCATTCAAAACTTATTCAAACCTCAGTGAGTTTTTGAAAATAATTGAGACATTACACATAAAGACGATAAATCGGGAGTTTATAATTTAACTTGCGGTGATTGCCAATAAGTTTAGACAAAGAGGAAGAACTTTCCGACAGAGAATTTGTGAAAATTTGAAGAGTTTTCTCAATAACAAAACAAATTACACATATTCTAACCATTTATTAGAAAATGGACAACTTTCAATCATAATTTTGAAATTTTACATATAGAAAGTAAAAGTTTTGCCTTAAAAAATAAAATGGAAAGGCCTTTTACTTGATAGAAGAAATATAACAAAATTTGAATATTAAAACAAATTGAAATATGTTTATCTTCTACAACTTTAATTTAAAAAAAAAAATTTATTCAAAAAACTTTTAGTAATTCTAAAAGTTTTTTTTATGTCTAAAACAAGCACCCCTTACATTTAATAGACGCATATAATCACAATAACTCACACTGTTCTTTGATTTTGTTAGAACATAGATCAATCTTGAATTATATAGTTGATCTGTGTTTCGAAGCTTTAGTCTTTTTTACACGTGTTGAGAGATATAGGTTAGTTTTTTGATTTTGATATTTGGAATATTAAATGAGGGCTGAAGACGGGATTGCTTAGAATTATATTTGTTTTTTGAAGATAAAGTGCATTTTTTTTAGAGATTTTTGAATTAACTTATTCGAATATTTAAATATATTAAATATTTCAAATAAATTATATTTTTTGAAAAGTCCTTTAAGTGTTCATGTTTTTTAAAAGGCAATTGGTGTTCTTAAAGGTAAGACCAGAAACAAAATTTTGTCTCCTTTAAATATTTATTTATTAATTTCAATTACTTTCGTATATCTGTTGGGTTATTTATTCCATTTGACATTATATATTGAGTTTTGATTATATACGTCTATTAAATGTAAGCGGTGCTTGTGTAGACATAAATTTAATTCTAAAAGTTTTTTGAATAAAAATTTTTTTGAAATTCAAATTGTAGAAGATAAACATATTTCAATTTGTTTTAATATTCAAATTTTGTTTTATTTCTTCTATCAAGTAAAAGGCCTTTCTATTTTATTTTATATATAATATATAATTATATTTTGGCTTCAATAAATCTCATTATGGAATGTCAATGAATTTAAATAAACCTTCAAATAACTCACACTGTTCTTTGATTTTGTTAGAACATAGATCAATCTTGAATTATATAGTTGATCTGTATTTCGAAGCTTTAGTCTTTTTTACACGTGTTGAGAGATATAGGTTAGTTTTTTGATTTTGATATTTGGAATATTAAATGAGGGCTGAAGACGAGATTGCTTAGAATTATATTTGTTTTTTGAAGATATAGTGCATTTTTTTAGAGATTTTTGAATTAACTTATTCGTATATTTAAATATATTAAATATTTCAAATAAATTTTATTCTTTGAGAAGTCCTTTAAGTGTGTTCATGTTTTTAAAAGGCAATTGGTGTTCTTAAGACCAGAAACAAAATTTTGTCTCCTTTAAATATTTATTTATTAATTTTAATTACTTTCGTATATCTGTTGGTTTATTTATTCCATTTGACATTATATATTGGGTTTTGATTATATACGTCTATTAAATGTAAGCAGAGCTTGTTTTAGACATAAATTTAATTCTAAAAGTTTTTAGAATAAAAAATTTTTTTGAAATTAAAATTGTAGAAAATAAACATATTTCAATTTGTTTTAATATTCAAATTTAGTTTTGCCTTAAACCTGTTAGAGCCACTAGAGATAAATGAATACAACAAAGTTGGGATAGTACTTAACGAACAATTGGACCTAAATAACTTACCCCTGTTAAACATATTCAGATAAACTGGAATTTACTGAAACCCCCTTTTTTGAGCTTTAGGGCTCAACAAAAAATGTTTCACCTACTCTAATATAAACAGAAACCAATTTTGAAAAGAAATTTAGTAATTCAAAAATGTAAAATACCACCTACCTGAAAATGCTACTGTGATAGCGAAATAATTTTTGTTGTATTATATTATAATAACAATAAAAATTTGTGAAAATCAGAATAACCTTATTCAATATGGATTTTCATCAAATGAAGAGAATTAAACATTACCAGTCAAAAGTGCATATAGAAAGATGTTCCTAAAAAATTGAATAAATTTCGGTGAAACATCTATATAAGCAATAAAATAAAATCATAATTTACTTACGACGGATTCAAATTCAAAACAACCTATCGGCCAAGACATTCAACTGGTGTTGCCAAACTACAACAAGAGCACCCGCACTTATATTAGACTATTAGACCTGTTATCCACATCAACCGAACGCAAAGTACAGTGTTCAACTGCAGAAAGGGCAGTGAAAATTTTGAAGTACATGGATGCGCAGCGCGGCAAACGTATCGGGAAGCTACGGAGTGAAAATTTTCCTTTAATTTTAGTGGGAGATGTGGGAAAATGTAACTGGATCGAATTTATAGATGTAACCACATCAAAGCCTCAACTTCGTTTGCAGGCTGCTTTGAACATCTGTAATTACTAATGTTTAATTAATCGGAAAACTGGAATATAAGAAATGTGTTTCCGTGTCGCTCTATTACCTACTACGGTGGAATTACCTTTTTTCACAGCAAAGACAGAAGTTTCCAGTAGTTTAGCAACAATTTCTTCGGATTGATTTATAAATAACCTTCGTCTTAAATATCATACAGATTTATTCCATTAACCTCATTACAAATTTTAATTTCATAAAATAGTTCAGAACTAAATAAAATAAATATCTTAGAAAACACAGTTTCAATAAAGTAGACATATAGAATTAACACACATTACACAGCATCAGAAGAATACAAAGAATATATAAATTATCAATTAAAAATATTAAATAACTGCTTGAAGGATACAAAAATTTTATTTCGTATCAATGTGTTATGAAAACCAAATTCCTTTCCAAAAATGCACAACATAACCCCAGAATTCCTTCAAAAATAACATTCTTTAAAAAAACTCTAAAAACACGTAGCACAACTTCAAAAAACCTATTTGGAATTACCACATCGATAACTCAGTGCAACTTCGTATCCAAAAATTAAAAGTAATCATTAAAAATATATGTTACCCGACTAAAACCACATGTCTTCCTTTAAACAAACTTAGAGTATAGTGAATTTTTCAGAAGTCAAAACCCTACGTATTCTATGTTTGTCACACAAATTACACAAAGTTTGTAAGGTATTTTTAAGGACCCAGTTATATCCATGATACCATGTATGAGTGAAAAACCAAAATATAATTATTATATATACAATAAAATAATAAAAAAGGGAGTGTTCACTTGATAAAAGGCTTAATACAATACCTTAAATATCATACAGATTTATTCTGTTAACCTCTCTACAAAATGAATATTAAAACAGATTAGATCTGTTAGTCTTCTACGATTTTGATTTAAAAAAAATTGTTTTTAAAAAATTTTTAGAATTAAATCAATGTTTTATAATAAGCACTGCTTATATTTAATGGACGTATAAAATCAAAATTTATTAAACGATATCGAATGGAATAAAAAAACCCAACAAAAAGAAATTGTTGGTTAAAATTAAAAAAATAAGTAATATTGAATGTTTCGTTCCAAACATGCGCACCTGAACTCGTCAGACAGGCCGTGGTGCGTATGTTCTGCATGTAACAAACATTTGACAAAATGTTTAGTTTCTGGTCTTATATTTATGAAAACAAAATCTTTTTCAAAAATACAAAACATAATTTTAAGAACTTCTCCAAAACTAATTTATTTGAAATATTTAATACGTTTAAATATTTAAATAAGTTACTTCAAAAACAATTAGAATTGAGATAAGGTCAGTTCAACTTTACATTTGAAAAATAAAATCAAATAAAATAAAAATAAATAAACTTATAATCTTACCAAACATTTTCTGGAAACTCTGTGAATGCAAATTTAAACTAGGTAGGTACATCTAATATCCAAGGTATTCTATGTTCTATGCTAAACACAGAAATCACTCAAAGTTTGTAAGGCATTTTATGGCCTTCCTTAAACCACTGGAAACTATATAATAAATTTCTTTATTCAAAAACCTAATATAATTATATATTATATATAAATTGAAATAATAAGAAGCAGTTTTTTTCCTGATAGGAGGATAATTACAAAATGAATATCAAAACAAATTTAATCTGTTAGTCTTCTACGATTTTAATTTCAAAAAAATTTTTTTTTTAAATTTTTAGAATTAGATTAATGTCTTATAATAAGCCTGCTTATATTTAATAGACGTATAAAATCAAAATTTATTATACAATATCAAATGGAATAAAAAAAAACGAACAAAAATAAATTGTTATTATAATTAAAATTAAAAATTAAAAAATAAGTAATATTGAATGTTTCGTTCCAAACATAAAATGCCGTACAAATTTTGTGTGATTTCTGTGTTTAGCATAACATAGAGTACCTTGGACATTAGATGTACCTACCTAGTTTAAATTTGCATTCACAGAGTTTCCAGAAAATGTTTGGTAAGATTACAAGTTTATTTATTTTTATTTTATTTGATTTTATTTGATGATTAAAGTATAACAATTTAATTTCCGCTAATTTATTTAATTTCACAACAATTGTTTCGTCATAAAAACATGACTTCGTCAGGTGAGAATGGTACTAACTAAATATTTGATACTGAGTTCTTTAAATATTCAAAATGTACAGAAAAAAAAAGGAATGGGAATTTACAGTAATTTGTTTTTTTTTATTATTACACAAAGTTTCAGAAAAGGTTAAGTAAGGGGGATTTATTGTGGTCCGTCTGGTCGTTTAGGAGAATCTGTATTTTA
The DNA here is from genome assembly GCA_034642435.1 of Megalocaria dilatata. Classification (NCBI taxonomy): domain Eukaryota; kingdom Metazoa; phylum Arthropoda; class Insecta; order Coleoptera; family Coccinellidae; genus Megalocaria; species Megalocaria dilatata. The sequence goes on along the minus strand of CM067859.1, from coordinate 42,379,923 downwards.
TTGTATCTGTTAATTTCGAGGGCTTCTAGGTAGTTCAACCTGAGGTTCCTTTTTTCAAGGTGTAAGATTTTGTAGTTATTGTCAAAATCATGTCCTGTCTCCAAAAGATGGTCAGCATATGTTGAATTTCCGTTTTTTCCAAGATATGCTTTCTCGTGTTCACGTATCCTAGGTTGACCTACCTAGAAGCCCTAGAAATTAACAGATACAATAAAAAACAGGTTCTCCTAAACGACCAGACGGACCTCAATAAATCCCCCTTACTTAACCTTTTCTGAAACTTTGTGTAATAATAAAAAAAAACAAATTACTGTAAATTCCCACTACCTATTTTTCTGTACATTTTGATTATTTAAAGAACTCAATATCAAATATGTAGTTAGTACCATACTCACTTGACGAAGTCATGTTGTTATGACGAAACAGTTGTTGTGAAATTAAATAAATTAGCGGAAATTAAGTTGTTTTACTTTAATCATCAAGATGTATTTCCGACAAGTAGAGACCGATACAATAAAACATTTGATTTTATTTTTCAAATGTAAAGTTGAACTGACCTTATCTGAATTCTAATTGTTTTTGAGGATGTGCTACATGTTTTTGAGAGTTTTTGAAGTAACTTATTTAAATATTTAAACATATTAAATATTTCAAAATAATTAGTTTTGGAGAAGTTCTTAAAATTATGTTGTGTATTTTTGAAAAAGATTTAGTTCTCATAAATATAAGACCAGAAAATAAACATTTTGTCAAATGTTTGTTACATGCAGAACATACGCACCACGGCCTGTCTGACGAGTTCAGGTGCGCGTGTTTGGAACGAAACATTTAATATTACTTATTAATATTTAATTTTAATTAACAATTTATTTTTGTTGGGTTTTTTTATTCCATTTGATATTGTATAATAAATTTTGATTTTATACGTCTATTAAATATAAGCAGTGCTTATTATAAGGCATTGATTATATTCTAAAAATTTTTTTGAAATTAAAATCGTAGAAGACTAACAGATAAAATCTGTTTTGATATTCATTTTGTAATTATCCTTCTATCTGGAAAGAAACCGCTTCTTATTATTTCAACCTCTCTACAAATTTTAATTTTAAGAACATTTTTCTCAAAAACTTGATTCTTCCTTGTGTCCTTCAAATATCTATTTAATATTTTTGATTACTAATTTATATTCCTTTGGATTCTTTTATACCTTCTGATGCCGTGTAATGAATGTTAATTATATATGTGTACTAAATTGAAACATTTATGGTCCGTCTAAAAAATATCTGGAATTTATTATTTTTCATAATTTTAATAAACTTCTTTTTAGTAACATTATAAGACAAAAGTAATGTATAAAATAGGTTGTGCAGATAGTCGGCTATGGCCAAAGTTGCATGGTAACACTATTTGTCAAATATTGTTGATTGTCAAAAGTGGTTCGCAGCGGTGAACCAGTGCTTGTGTGATTTTTGTTTTTTTTTTTATTATTCTCAGGAATTTTCTATTTTGAATATGATATTTTTATTTCTCAAACACACATGTGTGACATTATGTCATTTGAGTCTCAGTTTCAAAGTCTGGCGATAAAAATGTTTCAGAAAAAAAAAATGTCTTAGAGAACTATAGGCCCATCTCTAAAGTTTGCGTGATGGGTGAACTTTTCGAGAATATCGTGACTGATATGCTGTTTATTTATGTGAAGAATATACTCAAATTCGATCAACATGGATTCGTTAAAAACCGCTCAGTAGATACTAATTTATTTTCATACATAGAATATATTCTGGATAGCATGGACTCCGAACTTTTGGTTGACTTCGTGTATACTGGTTTCAGTAAGGCCTTCAACAAAATTAACCATTCCATCATGGTCTTCTCAGGTGGTTCGAGTCTTACCTCAGGAATAGATCTCAGCGAGTTGTATTGGATCAGTTCAGGTCTGGAGGTATATATGTAACATCGGGTATCCCTCAGGGCTCACATCTTGGCCCGTTGCTATTCCTTCTCTACATTAATGATGTCTCTAAGTACTTCCGATTTTTTAAGATCCTTTTATATGCTGACGATCTGAAAATGTTCCGATGTTTCCGATGTTCCCATCCCTCTGACCGATCCCTTTTCCAGGAGGACTTGGATCGTTTTGCCCTCTATTGTGAAGAGAATCACTTATTTTTGAATTTTTCCAAGTGTTGTTTTATTAACTTCAATAGAAAACCTCCTACAGCCATGCCGATTATATACGACATTTCCAACCATACAATCTCCCGTGTTCATTCAGTGCCCGATCTTGGGATTATACCCTTAGATCAGCATATTTACCATATTACGAAAAAAGCTAATCGTATGCTTGGTTTCATCCTTAGAATTGCGTACACTATACTTGGCCTATGTTAATAGTGTATTGGGTTTTGGTTCAGTGATATGGAACCCTCGTTATGGAATATATATCGATAGGCTGGAGGGAGTTCAGAGGAGATTCATCAGACTGCCAAGTACGATTCTTCCCCTCTGTAGTGAATGTGTCCGAGTTGCACCGAAGATTGAATTTATCTCCATCAACGCAGGAAGATAGCTGATGTTGCATTCGCCTTCAAATTGGTTAATAATAAAATTGATTGTGTGGACATTTCTCGTCATATAGGATTGGTCGTTCCGGGTTATAATACTCGACATACGAACACCTTTTTCGTGGAGCAGGCTAGTACCTATTACTATCTGTATTCACCCCTCCATAGATCCATAAGCACATATAATGGCTTATCTCAGGTTTTAAATATAGATGTATTTTCTGATACATATGTAAGGTTTCGAACCATTCTATTCGGTTAATTCGTGCTCAAGAAGTTTGATGCGTGCTATTGGTTCGTTGAAGCTGTCGCCTGCAATCTGATTATGCTGTTGTATTTATGTAATACTCTATTTTGATGATTTTTATCTTATATCTCTGATATTTTTCATATGATATTTGTAATTTATTAACTTAAATAGAGGTTAACAATTTTTATTTATTGATTTTGTTATACCATTTGGATGTCTTATAATGAATTTTTATTTTATATGTCATTTGATATAAGTGGTACTTATATGACATTATTTTAATTTATATTCAGAAATTATAATTATTAAATATAATTTTTTGAAATTATATATGTAGAAGGCTTATATTAATATATTTAAATAATTTGTAATTTATATTCGAAATATGTAGATACTATTTTGGGTCAGCCCCGTTTGTATCCCAAAGATTAAATAAATAAATGGATTAATAGGCCTAGGCCTCGACTCTTCTTCTTCATTAATAATAATAATTTATGAAATAATGTCGCAACTAGAAAAAAGGAAACAAGTAGAATATTGGTATAGAAAAGGTTTTCGAAACGTTGAGAAATTAGTGCAATTGACTGAACTGGGAAAAAGTGCTGTATACTACTCTCTCAAGAAAGTACCGGGAATTTTCAATTAAAACAACATTTTTACATTTAATCGTCAAAATTTATTGGGTCGCCTTCAAAATAGGCTCCATTTGCTCCAATACATCTATGCCAACGGCACTTCCAATTATCGAAACATTTTTTATAGGCGCTTTCCTGGATGGACTTTAGCTCTCGCGCCGAATTTTGTTTTATGGCTTCAGTCGACTCAAAACGGGTGCCACGAAGGGGCAATTTTAGTTTTGGAAAGAAGAAAAAGTCGCAGGGAGCCAAATCCGGCGAATACGGTGGTTGCTGAAGCACGTTTGTTGAGTTTTTGGCGAGAAAGTCAGTCACAATCGTAGCTCGGTGAGAAGGCGCGTTATCGTCATGCAAAATCCATGAGTTGTTCGCTCACAAATTTGGCCACTTCTTACGGATACGCTCACGCAAACGTTTCATAACGCCTAGGTAATACTCCTTGTTTACCGTCTGACCCTCTGGAACGAATTCGTAGTGCACCACGCCACGGATATCGAAGAAAACAATGAGCATCACCTTCATTTTCGAGCAGCTTTGGCGTGGTTTTTTCGGTTTCGGCTCATTTTTTGCCACCCATTCCGATGATAGCTGGCTTGTTTGCATATCGTACTCGTAGACCCAGGTCTCATCACCAGTTATAATGCGTTCCATGAATGTAGAATCGGAATTACAGCGATCCAGCATGTCTGAAGCAACCTGTTCGCGATGACGTTTTTGAAGAAAATTCAGGTCTTTCGATACGAGTCGTGCGGCCACCTTTCTCATGCCCAAAATATCAATCAAAATCGTACGTGCGGACTCGTGGGATATCTTAAGATCATGTGCTATCTCTCTCAAGCTGGTACGACGGTTTTCCAGCACCCTTTCCTTAATTTTATCGACGTTATCTTCGATCGAAGCCGTCGATGGGCGACCACTTCACGACCGTCCTTGAAGGCTCTGTACCACTGATATGCACGAGTTTTCGATAAAGCATTATCACCAAAGGCCTTTTGCAACATTTTCAATGCATCGGCAAACGAAAATTCATTTGCAACACAAAACTTTAAATAAATTCTTTGCTCAACGTAATCACCCATAGTAAAAATCGGCACGCACTCTGACATCGACTGACTTAATCAGCTGTTGCAAACACACTAGTTGACAGATCCCGCTCAAGCTTGGCATAGTAATTAAGGACAGTGGTACCAACCTAGGAAAAAAAAATTTTACCTGCCTCATTGCCCCGCCAGATTTAAATCGATAATTCCCGGTACTTTCTTGACAGAATGTATATGACAATAATCAGAATAAAACATGGCATGAATATGAGTCATAGACCAGTTTCAGGAAAACCGCATAAGATTAAAGGAAACAATTAAAACGCTTTATTGGCCTTAGGACGATGGGGGTTTCGCAAACTGGCTAACAGATTTGGAAATCAACGAAATATAAAAGTACGTCCAGAAACCGTCCATATGTCACTGAAAAGACAAGGCTCTATATATCAAGGACACCAACAAAAATCCCTATAATGACACCTTTACAAAAGGAACGAAAGATAGAATTTTGTCAACGTTTTCAAGAAGATAATTATATATTCAAAATCCTATGTGATTTCCCTGACGGAACACGTTTGGTTTGTGCGATGCGATGCTTGCTCGAGATAATGATCAGAATTGCCGAATGGTGCTAAAATAGCAACCTTGCAGTGCAAGTCCAGTGTATTTGCCGTATTTTCTGGATGATCAGGAACTCTTGTAGGCTCTTCGACTAGCTGAGTGCATTTGGGTGGATGATTTGAATCCAGTCGACCTTGCTAGAGAGATATTCGAATAATCTTGATGTTTTCTTGTCATTCGGAGATCGATAGACGCAACTTATAAAAATAACTGAAGAGATCCGTATTCTATAAGGATCATACGAGTAAAAGAACCCCTCATAGATTATATGAATTACATCACGGTATATACCCGCCTATTTCTGTGTCAAAGCATTCTGTGGCACGGTAACTTGGCGCATGTCCTCTGTGACGCTAACAAATAGGAAGACTTCCTTGTGACGTCCCCATTGAAGCGGCAGAGAAGAAGGTTCTTGGAAATAAATCTCCTGCGCGACTTAAAAACATACTCGAGATAATAGTACTTATTATAGTCTCCCTTGGTAACTCTTAGTTAGTAAACTTCTTTTAAATGCTTCTGATTAATTGCATGCTTTACGCTTTGAATAGCACCTAAGTTTTAATGTAAGATTCCCAGTTATTGCACGCTCGTTCTTTGTACTTCCACCCGCTTTTCATTCTTGTATTTTTGCTTATACTAAAATGCATTGCCTTTGTATATAACTAAGCGGCACTACCCTCACAAGTTATCTATTTATGTTGTATATTTTCTTTCGGTGCCTGGTTGTTGTTTGTTATATTTATTAATAGTGGTTGTATTTATTAACAGTGGTGTTGTTTATGGTATTCTCAGTGCCTGATATGTAACTAAGTGCAGTTGAAGGTGCATGCTGGCTGTATTCCGTCCTCTCTATTCCTCTTCGATGTATAAGAATGATATCCGATTCGAGCAAGTTACCGACCTAATGATATGTAAAAATAAGTCATTTAGATCCGGGGCGCTATTGGGTTCGCTGTGTAGCTTTACGAACCACTTGGTAGAGTAAATTTAACAGCAGACTGATAAATGTTTATTTCCGTTCATTGAGGGGTTTGCAGCGACCACCGTCTTCGCTCCTCGTCCAGAAACCTGCCTTGCTCTGCTGCAGCTTAACCGGCGATTATATAGAGAACACGACCAGTCTAAAGATTCCTGACTAACCGTCCCCGCCGAATTCAAAGAGGGCAAGGCACACAGCGTTCGACAACCATTCCAAGCGAAACACATGGTTACTGGCGTCACAAGCAGAGCTGCGCACCAAGCTTGTCTGAGAGTTTCAGGTGCGCAGACTCCGAACGAAACGCCGTCTCTCGAATTTAGAGGTGGAAGCTCCCTAAAAACACAGCTATTCCTTTGAGAGCTTCAGGTTGTTGCTTTTCAATAGTACTAATATAAATGTATTATTCTGATATTACTGTGTTTTTAATATTTTAACCTCCCGTCATTGTTCCCCTGCGCTCGTTTGGTGTAATTTGGCTTGTCTACACAACGTAACTTCCTATCTCCCGCTCCTAGATGATCACGAAAGAAAGGTTAGCGTTCTTTGGTGTACTCCGTTTAATACCTGATATCTTGGAGTACTCCGTATAATAACCTGATAGCTCAGTGTGGCATGAATTTGAGTCACATGATATCCATGTTGCTGGGTTTCATCGCTTACTCTCCTTGATAAACTAGATCTGAGCGCGAAATTATACATGCCTTTGAATCGCCATCTAGAATATAGTTCGTATGTAGAGCAGGATAAATATCTATTGTTTGTAGTTGGTTTGATCTGGATTTCGGTAAGGATGAATATATTGAGTTTGTTGTTTTTGCAGAACACAATCTACATTCACACTGTTGGAGCCCAGCCTTTTACTAGTACATCATACGATTCAATAATGAACCGGTTACTGATTGGTGTTGCAGACGTGGTTTGAATCTCAAGAGGATTATAGGTATCAGGATCTGCAAGATGTGCTCCCCGGGATTGTTCCCCACAGAGATCCAAACGAAGGCGAGTTTACCTCCAGAACATTTAACCTCCGAAAAAGACATCTTTACTAAAACAAAAAAAAGGACAACCTGCCAGCCTTCGAAACGTAACCACAATTTCTTGTGATCATTTCACGGAGCCTATAGCAAGACGTGGTGGTATCTCACGACAATAGGAGATACCTTCTTTCATCTTCCACTCCTACAAATAGGTACAAATAACTAAAGAATTCAAGTGACTAGAATCGGTACTTCACAAATTCATCCACTGAATAAAATGCACATTCCTGTAAAATCGATTTTAGCTTACGTTTGAAATATTTGCTCTGCCGGAATGTTTTGTACTGTGGAAGTTTATTGTACATTTTAATTCCATTGAAAATGTGGGTATTTTACGTCCTCGTCAACTTATGTCTTGGAGCTGCAAATTCATGTTTGAACCTGGTTTTATGATTGTGTACCGTTAAGTGTTGCTGGAAAAGTCCCTCTTTTTGTGAATACAAACAAGACATTCCAGGATATAACAGCATGTGAAGATAAGTAGGTATACCATATTCCTTGAAGAGAGGCCTGCAACTAGTGACGTGGTTAACCGCTGCCATTATCCTCAAAGCCATATTTTGTTTCAGGAACACTCTTTCTGCCTCTGAAGATGCACCCCATAGGATAATGCTGTGCAACTGTGCGTGATATACACGTTCATTTCTTTTTCGCTCATCAAGTTTTTTATTCGTCATATTACGAACAGAGCAATAGATATTGAGAAAATTTATCGATGTGTATCACCGAAGTTGAGTCGCCACTGATTGATACCCCAGGCGTTGAGACACATTCTTCATTATGGTATTTAGTGCTGACAATGAACTTTTGTATTTTTCTGAGTTTACTTTTATGTCATTCATTTCAAACCATTTGACAGCTCCCTTTATGTGGGTCAGAAAGAGTGTGGGCAAAATTTCAGTTGAAAAGCCATATATATCCTGCCAAGATTCATTCTTCATCTAGAACACAACCTTGACGACTACCTCTGGTGTGGATTGGGATTTTTGTTTTTCAATAGATTTTCGCTGAATTCTGGATTGGTGGTAAGCCTGAAGCTCTAAGTGAAACGGGTGTTATGAGAGGGAGCGTCAACCTCTTAATTCTGGAGTTGGCGTTTGACGGAACGCTCGCACTCTGTTCTACTTGAACCCGGCAACGACATGATCTCGTTATTCGGAAAGCAGTAGCGTCCTCTTTGGGATACGCCAGAAAGCTGTAGCTGAGTTCCGCGGAAAGAGCGAGGGTACGTCGCCACAAGCCAATCAAATTTTATGTTATTGTTGAAGATTTCATCTGAAAGTTATGCAGGATATGATTTGCCTGTTGTAGTTCTAGTTTCTGTGTTTATTACAGGCCATATAGCACGACTTCTATTTTCTGCTTCATTCACGATTTAGGAATTTTCAGCTTTACTGCTATTAAAAAAATTTTAATATCAAAGCAGATTTAATCTGTTAGTATTCTACTATTTTAATTTAAAAAAAATGTTTATTCAAAAAACATCAAACATTTTTTTTAAATTAAAATTGTAGAAGACTAACAGATTAAATCTGTTTTGATATTCAAATTTTGTTATATTTCTTCTATCAAGTAAAGAGCCTTTTTCTATTTTATTACTGCTATTATTTATGAGTTCTTTGTATTGATGTTTCAATGCCATATATATGTTTTCCGAATTCTTAACTTTTTGATTCTCATGTTGTGTAGGCTGCATCCCGTTTTTCTTCAATCTACTATTTCTTGTTCATTGCAGCATTTCTTTACACCAATTGATATTTAATTTCCACTATGGTCATCACTTTCTGTTGAGAAGTCTGGGCAATAGACTCATTTCATCGTGCGCATCGTCACATATTGCCAAAAAGAAAGTTGAAAATTAATATAATGAACAAAACAACAGTTAATACTATAAAATCAGAGCAGAATTGTAAAAGAATTTAGTTAACCTCAAGAACGTTTTCTTTGATCACAAACAATAAGATTTTCATAAAAAAATATATCACTAGATTGAGTCATAGTACCAATGATAATATTAAATGCTAAATTTAAACTGGATTATGGAATACTTGCTATGATTTCTTTAGCGCTCAACGCTGCTTCGCTCAAAAAATTTTTTACTTTTCTGAATCTTTTAATCATAATAAATCCTCATGAAATTTTCAGGAATATGCGTGATCATTATCCTTTTGAGCCCCAAATTTCAGATCAATCAGATCTGTTTTTTGGAAATTATTGAAAAACTAAGAGAAAATTTCAAAATAATTGCGAAATCATTAGTCTGATTTTGCCTAATAACACACTCAACCAATATATTCAGGCCCCAAACTTACCCTGAAAGTTTCAAGCCTCTATCTCTTTCTGTTCGAAAGTTATAGTGTTTAAGGCAGCGCTCAACGCTGATCCGCTCACCAGATATTTTTTATTTTCCATTCATTCGATTCTCACGAAATTTTGCACAAAGATGCGCGTTATTATTTAACTTCTAAATCCCGAACTTCAGATCGATGTAATCTGTTATTTCAGAAATATTGGAATAATTTTGCACAAAGATGCGCGTTATTATTTAACTTCTAAATCCCGAACTTCAGATCGACGTAATCTGTTATTTCAGAAATATTGGAATAAATATGAATAATTCTCAACCATGAATCACTGTGAAACTATTGAACCGATTTTGTTCATTGACGAACTTGGGGAGATATTTAAACCTTTCATATTCAAGTTTCTAACCTTTTCCGTTAGAAAGTTAGCGTATTTACGGACGGCTTGCCAGACAAAATTAGTTTTAACTTTGGATTCACCAATAGTGAGTTCAACCTAGTCGTTTAAGGCAATTTTCTGCTGTAATTCGAAAATTTCAGACATTTGGGTGAAAAGATTGCATGCTGTTGCCTGGTACTAGCACGTAAAAAATAATAATCGGATCCTTGAACAGCGGTTCATTTAAATCCAAATTTTGGTACTTCTTGATCGAAGCATGTACACTTGTGCTCAGCTTTTTTGTTTGTGAAAGAAGAAATAATGAATGAAACTATGAATTTGTATAGAATTTTTAATATAAGGTTATTGTTTGAGGAAAATAGTCATAAAATTCCAACAAACTTCATGAAATATTTTAACTTAAAATTTTTGGTCCAGGTATAAAAAATTAAAAGGAAATTTTTTTTTAATATTTATTTGAATTTCCACTAATATATACTACACAGCATCCAATCTCCATTTACTCAAACTCTTAACAACACGAGTTACATAGACATTAAATATTTCGTATAAAAATATATAGTAGACTGACACCACCTCAATTTGAATATAGAATTTTATACAATATTCAGTATAACATCTGTAAGAATAGGGTGATGAAATTTAGTGTCAAGTAATTTCGTGTTTCCATTGTAAAGTGCTTACTGTACCAAAGAAATCATAAGTAAATTAATTACATATAAATCTGTCATACAAAGTTAATAAGATATAAGAGAACATTATTTCATTTCAATAGTTTCAAACTTCCTATGCGCAGGACATACCAAAAAGAGCAAAATGAAAGTTGAGCTGAATAAAACACTAAATTTATTCCATCATTTTCAATTGCCACCGTTCAAACTAATAAAACGCAAGTGAAACTTGACTAATATCGGAATGAATAACGAAAATAAATAAAATTGGTGCTATAATCAAGTATTATTGGGAATTTGGTCAAACATTGAGGAAGAACAAACATATTTCTTTTCACAGATTCAACTGAAGTCTCAACACAGATGTTTTGAGATCTTCAAACAGAAATTCAATTTGTTTTCCGATAATTATCACAAAATTTAAAAGACGCCACAAAATTACAAATTTTTTCTTCCCGACTTTTATTGTATATGCAAGAGAATAGATACTTTATCCACATTGGCTATTCTACATCTAATGAAGATGAGGGCATTGGTAACGTATTACACAACATTTTGGCAAGTTTGATTTTTTCAACCGATTGAAATAGATCTTGCATCTCCAGGGGCCTTAATGCATCGTGAAAACAATCATCCTCACTGGTTAGCTGTAAAGAATCTAAGTGATGTTCAGAGCTCGCCAACTCTCTAACACGATATACAGATGCGGATCGACATAATTCCATTAAATCTGAGCCGGAGAATCCTTGCGTCCTAAGAGCAAGTTCATCGCAATTTATATCTGGGGCTTTAGGTTCATTACTAAGAATGAGCTGAAGGATCTGAGCGCGTTGAGCTGTATCAGGCAAAGAGATATTGAACATAGCGGGCATTCTCCTCAATATCGCTTTATCTAGGTCACGCGGTCTATTAGTAGCACCCATAATAATTACAGATACCTCAGGATCTGTGATCAGACCATCCCACCATGACATGAACTGTGCCTTCATCATAGCTGTCGCTTCGTGATCACTAGAGTTTCTACTGCGTAGGAAAGAGTCAATTTCATCAATGAAGACTATGCAAGGCTGAAGTTTGACTGCTAATGTGAAGACAGCGGCCGCTAGCTTCTGACTTTCACCATACCATTTATCTGTTAATATAGATACATCCAAATTGAGAAAATTCATTCCTGCCTCTTTAGCAGTGGCTTTCGCTATCATAGTTTTTCCACAACCCGGTGGACCATATAAAAGAACACCTGAAAAAAGAATAAAAGGTTATAACCAATTGTATGTATTATCCTGATACTCCTAGATCTTCTGTGAAGATCCCTCAGAAGCTTTTTAGCTTGTGTGAGTGAGGAGTTCAGAAGTGTTCTGGTTAGGCTTTGTTACTGCGTCCTTACACCACCATAGACGCAACACTATTAATTTTTCGATCCAACAATGAAATGGTGGCTAAAACCCGTCAAACTAGAAAATTTATTTCCTACCTAAGCGGCGCCTGAACCATTGACCTTTCGGTTCCCAGCCCAGGGCTCTAACTACTGAGCTATCAGCACTCATTGCAGTACAGTATCATAATTTCAAATCAGTAGATATTTTATTTTAACTTCTGAATGAAAAAATTCTTAAGGTATACAATTTGCAGGTCAGGAGATCAGTTTAATCTATCATGCTCATATCTGCTCTTCTGTTCACAACTGCAATTTCAATCACACTCTGTTGCTAACTTCATTGTTCTTCGAGAACAAAGTAATAAAAATCATAAAAAAGCATGTCTGAATCAAAACTTATTGAAGAAGTGATTTTTTAATTATTGCATATTTAAGCAAAAATAAATATTTGATGATTTTAAATGTCGGGCTCCTTTCACCTTTCTTTATTTTCGTGCATAATGAGCCTCTATAATCGAAAAAATCTAACTAAGACAGAATTTGAGAGCTGATAGTATTTCAAACCCAAATTTCATGTTTTTTCAATTTTAAAAAAGTGTTCCAGTAGCATTCAATGCTGTCCTGTTAAGAGTTTTTTTCGAATCTTCTGATTATACCATTCTCACGAAATCTTGCAAGAACATGCGCGTTATTATTCTAATTCTTAATACCAAAATTCATATCGATCGGTTCTGTAGTCAAGAAAATTCTGGGAAATACAAGAAAAACCTTCAAATTTTATTAACTGCGGAACTAATGCACCGATTTTGTCCTCTAACCAACTTTTCATATTAAATTAAGTTTCAAGTCTCTAGCTCTTTCCGTTCTAAAGTTACAGTGCTCACGGTCGAACAGAATGAGTTTTGACCTTCGATTTTTCATCAGTGAATCCAACGTACTAGTCTAAAGTCATTTTCAGCTTTAAATCCGAAAATTAGACAGCAGGCTCTTCCCTAGAAAGAGCGCGCAAAAATTATACAACAATTCCATAATTCAAATACAATGTGAACATGAAATAGTTAGTGAATAAATACAACCTATATTTTCGAATCGGACGGACATTTATATGATTCTCAGCACCATAAAGATATTAGAATATGATATTCCTATGCTCAGCACAGAACACAGAATTCTGTGAATCTCATATTTCTGGTACTTTTTCACTGAAATTGGCTACATCAATAAATATGGAAGTGTTGTTGCTTCTGAATTATTTCTCTATACTGTCATTAGGCTCACATTGATTAAAACAAAGCACAATAATGAGCCTCTATAATCGAAAAAATCTAACTAAGACAGAATTTGAGAGCTGATAGTATTTCAAACCCAAATTTCATGTTTTTTCAATTTTAAAAAAGTGTTCCAGTAGCATTCAATGCTGTCCTGTTAAGAGTTTTTTTCGAATCTTCTGATTATACCATTCTCACGAAAGCTTGCAAGAACATGCGCGTTATTATTCTAATTCTTAATACCAAAATTCATATCGATCGGATCTGTAGTCAAGAAAATTCTGGGAAATACAAGAAAAACCTTCAAATTTTATTAACTGCGGAACTAATGCACCGATTTTGTCCTCTAACCAACTTTTCATATTAAATTAAGTTTCAAGTCTCTAGCTCTTTCCGTTCTAAAGTTACAGTGCTCACGGTCGAACAGAATGAGTTTTGACCTTCGATTTTTCATCAGTGAATCCAACGTACTAGTCTAAAGTCATTTTCAGCTTTAAATTCGAAAATTAGACAGCAGGCTCTTCCCTAGAAAGAGCGCGCAAAAATTATACAACAATTCCATAATTCAAATACAATGTGAACATGAAATAGTTAGTGAATAAATACAACCTATATTTTCGAATCGGACGGACATTTATATGATTCTCACCACCATAAAGATATTAGAATATGATATTCCTATGCTCAGCACAGAACACAGAATTCTGTGAATCTCATATTTCTGGTACTTTTTCACTGAAATTGGCTACATCAATAAATATGGAAGTGTTGTTGCTTCTGAATTATTTCTCTATACTGTCATTAGGCTCACATTGATTAAAACAAAGCACAAACAATTATAAACCTCATTTGTCTTAATTTTCCATATTACTTATTAACTTGAAGATGAAATATTTTGCAAATAAACTCAAAATTACTATCATTACTCAACTACTGGAATCGAACCCACGGCATAGATATGCATTGCGTTGGCAAAGACCACAGACCTACGCTTTTACTTGTGAGGCCACCGAAGTAGTTGGTAACTTTACTTTTGCATATATTATTTGAAGATTTCAAACTTCAGCTTTTATAAATTTAAAAGTTGAAAAAAAAATTTCTTGAATATTTAGACACCAAACGTACCCTTCAAATTTCACGTCCTTAGGTCGTTTCGATCGAAATTTAGCATGTTCACCCCAGTTGGCCGGCTGATCCTCACACATCTTGGTTTTAACTTTTGTGCCGTCATTTTACATCTAAATGCTAAATTTAAACTGAATATCAGGCTTGCTATGGTTCCGGTAACACTCAACGCAGCTCTGATCATAAAATTTTATTTTTGAATCTTCAAATTAAAGAAATTTTGTACGATCGTCATTATTCTTCTTCTAAATACCAAATTTCAATCTGTAGTTTCGTAAATATTGGTAAACAATTAAAACATTTCAAACCTAAATAAATGTAAAACCATCGAACCGATTTTTTCCATAAATAAACTTAGTTGAGATGTCCAGCCAGTCTAACCGTCCGTAAACACTCTAAGTTCCGAACGAAAAAAGAGCTTTGAAAATTTCAGTTAGTTTTGGGGCCTAAATATCTGGGTTAAGCTTGTTAATGGGCAATATCGGTTCAATGGTTCCAATGTTGAAATATTTAATACTTGAAACAACGACACGAAAATTTATGCCAAATTTCGTGAGGATTAGCCATCCGGGCAGACGACTGGATGAGAAAACGTCATCTCCAAACGAAAAGACCTAGATACTGGAAATTTTCAGGGAAGGTTGAGATCCTGAATTTATCCGTTATGTTCAAAAATAGACAGAATCGGATCAATAGTTATCATCATTTGAAATTTCAGACCGGGATCAAATTCAGTATTTAGATGTGAAATAACGACGTGACGGTCCAAGAATAATTTCGTAAGAATACATTACGAGAACTTTCTGAATTTTTTAAAAATCTTATTTGGGCAAAAAATATGGAAAAATATGTAACGATACAGATCGCAGGGAAAAGGATAGAGCTTTTTGACCATGCATTCTTCATTTCCCGTTTCTTCAGAAGAACAGTCCAAAATTGCCACAAATGACGTTTTACTTTCATGACAGAACACAGAATTCTGTGTTTTTATTCATCATATGTAACTTCATTAAGAAGTAATTCCAAGATATATATCACAGATTTGAAATTTTCAAAGGAAACGGACCCTTGAAGAATCACGCAAAAGATTCCGACTTCATTCAGTGCTTTTCACCATTTGTTTATTTATTGTAGCGAACAACTTCTTCGCTCTCCGTCCAGAAACCTGCCTTGCTCTATCGAGGTTTGACCGGCGTACCGATAGAGGACCCGACCAGACATAAGAATCGTGACTAACCGTCCCCGCTAGGTTCAAATAGAGCAAGGCAATGCGTTTGAAAATCAGCGTTCCAAGCGGACGCATGGTCACCGGCGTAACAGGCAGAGCCTGCGCATCAAGCCTGTCTGACGAGGTGGAAGCTCCCTCGCAACATCCGCATTCATTCGAGAGCTTCATTGGTGACCCCGACGTGATTGGGAGGGTTTGCTTTAAGAGCAAACCAGCCCATTCATTGGGTGGCCCTAATTGCCCCCTATCCATATTTCCGAGATGGCCCTTTCCTTTCGTTCCACAGATCCCCGCTGGAGATGGCACCGCGACCAGCCCAGCGGCGGACTGTATCCTTGCCTGAATTCAAAGTCCTATTTCGTGATCTTATGTCGATAAGATCACGAAATAGGGCTTTGAATGCAGTGAGCGTCGGCTCACTGGAGGGGGAGTGTGTAGCGAACAACTTCTTCGCTCTCCGTCCAGAAACCTACCTTGCTCTATCGAAGTTTGACCGGCGTACCGATAGAGGACCCGACCAGTCATAAGAATCGTGACTAACCGTCCCCGCTAGGTTCAAATAGAGCAAGGCAATGCGTTTGAAAATCAGCGTTCCAAGCGGACGCATGGTCACCGGCGTAACAGGCAGAGCCTGCGCATCAAGCCTGTCTGACGAGTTTCAGATGCGCATGCTCGGAAACGAAACGCCGTCTCCCTAACTAAGAGGTGGAAGCTCCCTCGCAACATCCGCATTCATTTGAGAGCTTCACTATTAATATGAAATCATTTCAAAGTAAAATTGAAAATGAAAGGAAAATTCTGAAGCATCCTATTCAAAATATCGGAGGTAAATCTCAAAAGAATCAAATTTGAAATACCTAAATCACATACTTAATATTATAATCATCAATTAGATATTCAAAATATAATACCGCATAATTTTTTCAACATACACCATATAGAAAAGAAAAAAACTATAGTAGTTCCCATAGCATAAAAGTTCTGAACAAAAACTGTTATGTGATGACACAATGGTTAAGGAGATCTTAAATTGCAGCAGTCACTATCAGAAGCGAGCCTTTGACAGTAAACAATTTTTTTTTTTTAGTCAACTCTTGTATTTTAATGAAATTTGAGTAAGTAGTTAATGTAACCTGCAACCGAGCCATTAGAATGACTATTTTTGTGAATGATTTAGATGTAATAAACTCTGAAAGAGCTTGTGAAAAAATATAATCTAGGAAATTTTATTTTTTCTATTATATTTGAAACAGTTTCCTCATACACTATGAAATTTAGTTTTGATTATGTTTGACCTTTTCTACTCTACTACTAAAAAATATTATTCGTCAACTATGATACAGATCTACTATTTAATGTATTCATGCCAAAATTAAACAAAACCTGCATTGGTTAATCTAAGAATATTTTTCATTATTTCATACCTTTTGGAAAATAAAATTATTTTTGATTCTAATGCTTACTTTTCGAGCTATCTAAAATTATTCCGAATATAATTCCTCAATTTGGAAGATTTTCCTCAATGTTCCGAAATGGTATTTGCTGTGTAATCTAGAAAAAAATAACTATTTTTCCTGAGTTCTATTGAAACGACTGATATTATTTCATTATTATTCAATTATATGAATGAAAATTTAGATTTCACTATTTCGCTGAAACAATTCATGATTATTCATAAAAGATATTATTAAGATTCAATAGTTGGAGGAAAATGAATTAACTTATAAAATGAATCTTAATGCAAAAATGTCTCATATATTCATCATTACTTATTCTTCTTGCAGATTCAAAAAGCACTGTAAAAAAAAGAAACTAAAAGATAACGCTTGTTATATACAGGGGACTAATTATACAGATAGTAAACAAAACACATATACTTCATTTTATTGATGAATTCTTACATAAATTCTGTATTATTCCCAGACAGTCTTTTATTACCTGCTGCTTGTAGATTATATGAATTGTAAACTTAAACCACTTAGCTGAAGGTCTCCCAATATGGAAGAAATGTTTTAAAATTAAATAAAACAAAATATTTCACATAGAAGCAAAACATTTTTATTATTCAGGGGTACAATTTATAACAATTATAGAAAATAAATATCAGTCATACTTGATAAGTTTTTCTTAAAAATTTCAAATTCACATATGAATCATATATACCAGGTGCAGAAGTATGAGACCGTAATTTTCTGTAAAAATTACACGTCCGTCATTTGAAAATGACAAAAAAACATTGGATTGATTTCAATGTTATCGATATTATTTAAAATTGATTTAACACTTCATCTTTCTATTTCTACTTTATTAACTGTAATTTTTATTGGTCGGTAAGCTGGTATCAGTTTTTTTTCTAAAATTGAATTGATTTGACCGATACTCAGTAAAAATTATTTATAATTTATTCATTAATGAAACACATGTTTTTATTTCTATGAAGCGTCAGTCAAATCAACCCAATTTTTACATTTTTCCCATCTCTCCGGCAGGTTATGAATGCCATGCTAAATTAACAGTTCAACTTTTGAAGCGAACCCATCATCAAGCCATTTTCGTACATTTTCATTAAGGCATTGTTCAGCGAGAGCGTATATATGGGAATAGATGATAATCGGGCGCTGCCAAATTTGGATAATAAGCCTTACGTGCTAGTATTTCGCAACTGAACGCCTCGATCGCATTCTTGACCCGTTTTGTGTATGTGATGGGACATTTTCATGAAGCAAAATGACTTTGTGTTGCCTTTTTACATGTTCCGGTCATTTTTCACGTAATGCGATTTAAATCGATCATTTGCTATTGGTAGCGATCAGTGTTAATGGTTACACCAGGTTCTAGCAGTTCAATAGACCACTAACTTCCCACCAAACACAGATCACTGTCTTTATACCAAAGCGATTTGGTCTTGCAGTGAATGTCGATGGTTCGCCTACATTCACCTATGATTTACGACGCTTAGGATTCTCAAAATATATCCATGACTTTCTTTTGTATCTGTTGAGCACCATTTCTTAAGTGGTTTTTTTTTTTTTGATTGGCTTGCTGCTCATTTAGTTTATGTGGAACCCATTTTTCCACTTTCTAAATCTTTAAGATAGCTTTTAAATAATGCATCACATTCAATAGATCCGCGAGTTCTTGTTGTTCGTTATCTGCGATCTTTTTCGATGGTTTCCTACGTTCTTCATTTCTGACATCAAAATCACAACTTTTGAATTTTTTGAAACCACTCTTGTTTTACCGAGAGCATGTTCACTGTAATCTTCGACAAGCATTCAATGCGATTCTGCAACAGTTTTCTTCAAATGATAACTTAAAACCAAACAGTAGCTCATAGGCGCAAAACTCGACAGGTTATAGAATGATACTGCTGCGTGGAACTTGGATTGTTGTGTATTGAAAATCTTTGTCAGCTTTTATAGGGAGATGATGGCACTGCAGAAGCTGTCTTACCGTCCCTAAACTGATGGCCTAGCACCATCTATAGGGAAACTCCGGTTTCATACTTCTACATCTGCTATTTTATAAACATTTCTTAATATATAATCTTTAATGTATTATATGTCCGTTATGTTTTATATACTATATCATAAAAATGTCCACCCTTGACTTATTTTGCATGAATGAATTCGATGACCCAAATTATCGATGATTTTTTGCAATAAATCAGGTAATATATCATTAATGCAATGTTCGATTTTGTTGCATCTTTATTTGAAGGTTTGTCGCCATAGATCAATTACTTCAAATACTCCCACAACGAGAAATCCAACGGTTAAATCACAATTTCTCGGACGCCAATTACTATTTCCATCTATGAAGATCGCAGACTCATATATTTCTCCTACTTACTTCATTGTGACATTGGCATAATA
This sequence comes from Megalocaria dilatata, assembly GCA_034642435.1. Taxonomy (NCBI): domain Eukaryota; kingdom Metazoa; phylum Arthropoda; class Insecta; order Coleoptera; family Coccinellidae; genus Megalocaria; species Megalocaria dilatata. The sequence goes on along the minus strand of CM067859.1, from coordinate 42,360,546 downwards.
TGGTGTTGCATCATCCTATTGGAAAAACATGTCCTTCAAATTTTGGTCACAAAAAGCTGTTAACATTGATCAATAATCTTTTATTATAGCTCCATTTACACTTTGAAAAAATAAGATTAGATGACATGCCATAAACCATATCAAACATAACTTTTGCTGGATGTAAATAAGTGGATTCTGTTCACATCAAAAAGGAGTTGTTTGCTATCAAAACTCTTTAATCAGGAATGTGCTGTTTCTTTTTTAAAAATCAGAATGAATTTCAAGTTGCTCTAGAGCCCAATCAGCATCCACAAACCAATGTGTATGATAGCCAAGTGGCTTCGATTCTAAGTTGTCCTTCTTGAAAGCCAAGTTCTTGAGAACGTCAATTAATCAATTGATTTATCTTCTGTAACACTGCCATTTACAGCCTCAATATTCTCATGGTTTTTACTGGATAAAGTATCATTTGTTCCGATTTTCTGAACGATTTGACAAATAGCAAGCACAGAAGAACAGTAATTCTTAATAAAGATCACAATGAATTTGAAGGAAAGAACGGTTAGTTTTATCAAATTCTTGAATAATAACCAAATGCTTCACTATGTATATGATAATGACAGAAGTGTTACCTCTGAAGCAAAAATTCTTCAACTTGATATTTTGGCAATGTAGTAGTTTTATATCAAGAATGAATTAATAATATTTACAAGAAATTTCATCAACATGTTCTCCGGAAAACAAAAGTATTTAATGAACCTGTAGTCGAGTACATCTAAGTATCATGTGGTATCTCGTTCCAAGCAACTTGAACATCGTGAATTAACTGTGCCAGAGTCTATGGCAGATGGTAGATAGTCTCCTCCCCATCACATCCCACTCATGTTCGATGGGATTTAAATCTGATGAATGTAGTGTAGGCTACGAAAAAATTAACGCCTGTTTCTTAGAGGAAACCTAAAGTTCGAGGAGCAATAAGGACACGCACGTTGTTTTGCCGATAAAAACGTGTCAATCAACTACATAAACATTAGTAGACAGCGACTGGTACATGTAATATTCGCTTAATAGAAATCATCTACCACGCAAAGAATGTTGTTATTTATTCAGCACTGGGTAGATGGATCAGCTACGTTTTTCGATTAGTAAAATTTTGCCAAGGTTTAAGTACGGCTTGTATAAACCTGCTAAGTTGGCCATCCAGCCTACCTTGTACACTTGGAAGCTTCCGAGTGTGAGAACCTTTAATTGATATATTTAAAGGTTTTGTTGTACATCTATAGTTTTAATTGGCGACATACCATTTATGTAGAAGAACAGGTTAGTGATGAGGAATGTTATACACCTGTGCTCTCAGCACAAGGGATTCACATTTAGAGGCATTTACAGACAGTCCCCTATTCTCAAAAACTCCAGGCCTATTGTTAGGAAGTTTTAGACGAAGTCAATGTGATCCGCCATTAGAATGATATAATCTACATAGGCCAAGACAGATGCTCAATAATCCCCCAGTGTTATCCCTATTTTGTTGGCAATTTCTACAGGAGTTAATCCAGCACCAAATTAAATAAGAGAGATGATAGTGGATCTCCTTGTTTCAAGTCCTCTTCTGATTTCAATCTCAAAAATTTCCTCTCACAAGCATGAGACTTTAGTAATAAATCCGTATAAGTTGTCGATTATATAGTTAGACTTTTTTCGTCTACATTAAATCTCCTCAGTGCAAGTTCAACTGAGTTCTGAGAAATGAAGTCGATGTTGTCATCGTACTAAAATTAACACAGTGGCTAATTTTGCAATAGCATAAATGAACATCTCAATAGGCAATTCTACCCCTGTCAAAGTAATGTAAAGAATTGTAAACTATAAATTTACAGGCGTTATTTTATTTTACAAAGGTTGCTTCTGAATTTAATTGAACATTAGAAACATTCTAAGTACCATGACAGATATTAATACAAGATATCGTAGGATATTCCAAATTTAAAATATACCTACTCAAGAGATAACAACTTAAGACATTATTCTTTCGAAGTAGTCTTCTCATCAGCCAAGTCCATTATTCACTGATATAGATTTTTCAGAGGCATGTGCAAAAATAGATAGTTTTCTTTATATGTTAGAAGCTTCTTGTGATTCTGATTTAATTTCTATTTGTTCAGTGAATAACGGTCTTACTTGATAAAAACATTAATGTCCTAAAATATCTACCTGCCTAGGTATATTTTAATTTTTAAGTTTTTGTTATTGAATGGGGATGTAGTGTAATTTCTGAATTAATCATCTGGTAAAGGTACTCAGAATATTTCAAATGTTCAGTTTAATTTTCAACATAATGTGATCATTTTTAAGTTTTCAAGCTCAAGGTGATTTACTGCGCTTAACACTAGTAGACTGGCGCAATAACTGAAAATATTTGTATTAGCCAGTTCCCGTAAGCTGGTTTTTTCACAACAAAGTATAAAATTTTTTTTTGGCAAAAAATCATCAAAGATAAAACATCCACATTGTTAACATGGCATGCTTTGAATATAACATACTGTTGCCAAAAATTCAAATTGAAAGAATTTATTCCTTCTAGGTATTTAACTTTAATGTCACTGATTATATTTTGCCATGAAGAATTGCAGCACTATACTAAACACAAATCACACCTAGTAACATCACTATCATTTTAAATATGGCTACCATGACCTTTTAAAAATATTTTAACCCTATTGGGAAACCAATACATAAGGTTTTCATGTGTATCACATTTCCATTTTGAATTCTATCGTCCTAAAATCCTGAAGTGCAAAAATTATAAGAGATTTTTTAATATCACTTTGGACTAATCAGTTTTTATCTTGCTAACGATAACAGACAAAAATAGAGAACTGTGAGACAAGGTTGTTGAGAAAATAAAAAGCAATCGTGCACTGCAGAGTATTAAATTAGGGTTATCCTGTTACTTGCACGTATATTAGAAATTTTTTATTTTTGAAAATTATTATATTGAGTTGCCAGTGTCTTGAAATAGCTATAAATAATCTTGTTGCGGCACGAATTGTGGCAACTAGAGAGGATGGTCGGCGTCAGTGTTAAACTTCGATTTTTTATTGTCCCTTCAGCTTGTAATGAGTATTTCAACGTTTGCTCACAAGAAGACAAGGTTCAAGGCGACCGCTTTATTGTTTCTAGTGCTTTGAGAAACCGAATGGTTACGGCAGTTTGCATGCGAAATCATCTGCAAGTGAGAAATGTATACGTAAGCAAGTGGACAGTTAGGAGGCGACTTGTTGCTGGAATATCTTCTCAAACCAGGGCTACTAGACAGCCGCTAGCATGTCAACGCCCGATTTCAAGGTTGAATTTTGCACAACTATTTTCAAAACTTCATTCTCTTCTAAAAATTCGCGAAACATTGAAAAAAATCTTGTTGAACTTCAAAAAGACGTGAAATACAATATTTTCTTCTAATAACAAAACCATGTAAAAACTACCTCCTCTTCCACATTCCAAAATACTCTTGAGAAAAATATAAAAAAAAAAAAAAACTAGACCAAACCTCCAATTTGTGTGCATCAAAACAAGAAGATTTCACCAAGTGAACAAGCAACAATTATACGGCACAACCAAACCATTTTTTTACCACACAAAACTTAAAGTTAAGTTCTTATGTGAACTTATAATAACTTCATTCTTACAGGAGCCAAGACCTTAAAGTGAAGACGATCCTATATACATGCACTAGATTTGATGTTTTCCATCAACTGTTTCAATAATTCGATGTAAGAATATCCGATAGATTTTTCTGTTTCCACATCACTTTAGGATTGAACCATACAGGTACATATGACACATAAAGATTTAACAATTTTTATCATGACAATGGTTTTTTTTTTGATGGATTATTTGTTCATGATATTTGGATAATTGTGTATACTCACTAGTTTTTGTTGATTGAAATAAAACACTTGATATTAAAACTTATCGAATTTCACAACAATTATTTCGTCAATTATATTTTAACATCTTCAGGTGAGTATGGTAGTGGTGACTTACCAAAGAAGTCAAAATATTATTGAAGAAACAATTTTTATATTAAATAATTCAATAAATATTACACGAAATCCATTTTTATTTTGATCAACATTAACACCAATTTCCGTCATGGAAACACCAAGACAATCAAACAAATATCTAATTTTTGTTTTAGTTCAATCACAAATTAAAACATTTTTGATATTATCCTAGATCTTCTGAGAAGATCCCCAGAAGCTGTGGCTTGTGTAAGTTAGGAGATCAATTGTGTTTTGGTTAAGCTTTGTTACTTTTGATTATAATAATACATATTTTGTTTCATTGACTGGTTCCTAGTACTACTTTTATCATAGCCACCATAAGCAGCCTTATTATCCACAAAAAAAGCTCCAAGACTTTATAACAAAACAACAAATTGGGAAGAATACATATGCACAATTGAAAATATTCTAAATCTCAATGTGATTCTCAAAAGTGAAAATGAAATCTATGAAGAGTTAATGAAATTTATTGGTATCATTAAAAATGTTACAGAACAAGGTACTATTAGAAGAGTAATAAGTGGGAATCCATTCTACCATATTCCACCAGAAATCAAGAAATTATTGATGCAAGAAAGGAGGGCAAAGTCGAAATGGCATCTCACACATTATACAAATATGCCTATATGGAATAGAATTGTGAGTATGCACAAGCAAGTAAAACATGGCTATCATACAGAGAAGCCAGTCCAAAATACTATGTAGCAAATGCTCCATGGTATGTTATTAATCAGACCTTACATAAAGATCTGAAGATGCCCTAAAAAATATGAAGGAACTCAACAAAGAAGTATGAAGCATCATGAAAAATTATTTAATCATTAAAGAGGACTAAGCTCTGGAGACACCAAAAAGTGCTTTAAAGTTATTTTTTATTCCATTTGAAGGAACTATTACAAAGTACAGAGTACTGCCACTATTCAAATGGATATATTTCTACTAATCTAAGGAACAAAAATTGTCCATTCACAATCTTAATCTTGCCATTTGGATTCAAAACCTATCCTGCAATATAAATTCTCTTATCATTAACACGTTAAGTGCCACCATGCTTTCCGAAAAAACTGACCTAGGGGCCACAATTTTTTTATTACATATTCATCTTCCTTGATGTTCAATTGAATAAAATTTTTGTATGTAAAAACCAATTTTTTGTTTTTTGATGTACTTTTGATGCCATTTTCTTGTGGTGACACATTGGTCTCACGCGGCCCCTGGATTGTCTCAACGTTCCAACAGCCCACTGTTGACTAGATTGAAAGAATCATTTCAAAATCCAATAATTCCTTCGGAGTACGTATGTATTGATGAAACTCTTGTTCCATTTCGAGGAAGATTGAAATTTCGACAGTACATTTCAAACAAACCAACCTCATTGGGACTCTGAGATCGAACAGAAAGTATAAACCGAAGGATGTAATCGAAAAAAAATTGGGAATTGGAGAATCTATTACGAATGAATGTAAACAAGGTATTGTAGTACAAAAATGGAAAGACAAGAGAGATGTTCAAATTGCTGAGTACAAAATATGGAAGTGAAATGGTTACAATAATAAAAAGGGGAAAACAAATTCAGAAGCCTAAAAACGTAGTGGAATATAACAAATATAAATCATACATTGATATTTCTGACCAATTGAAAGCTTACAAAACTTCCCTAAGGAAAAGCATGAAGTGGTACAGGAAACTAGCATTCGAACTTCTGACCGGAACCACAATGGTGAATGCATACTTGGTTCATAAAGAAGTAACTAAAAAAAATTTAACGATAACACAGTTCAAAGAGTCAGTTGTAGAAGGTCTTCTCAAAATTCAAAGTAAAGAGCAATCAACCGTAAACGAGGATTACCAACATGTTATGAAAGATTTCGGACAAGCACAAAGACGACGGTGTGCAAATTGCTACCAAAAAATTGTCGCCATATCAGGTAGAATTACTGCCAGCAAAAGAACTCCTCAAACTACAAAAAAATGTTTGAAATGTGACAAACATTTTTGCATAGACTGTTTTTTTGAAGTGCATAGTGTACAGATGAAAATATGAGAGTTTATGTGTATTCTTTGTTGAACTTGTTTTTCTTTTTAAGTTTTTACAATCTGTTTTGATGTATTTTTTTGAGTTTTTTATATTCTTTTTTCATTTTATTCTTAAATTATGAGTTTTTTCTATGGTTATTTGAGAAAAATAATAATAAAATGATGGTAAAAAATAAATTGAGAATATTCACTACCTAAAAAAATTCAACCTTCCTAAATAGTAACCCAATGCATCAAATCGCAGGCCAAACACAAAATTCGTCGTAGCAGGCCATGCTCTACGCTATACATTATTCTCCAGATGTGAACGAGAGACCACAGGAGAAATATGCGAATTATATACGAGACGTAGGTCGTGAGGCCAGAGTGGTCTCACGCGGCACACCACTCCCAAAAATGTGTGAAGCCTATGTGGTCTCGCATGGCACTTAACGTATTAAACTGAAATCAGTTTAAGCTCCAAATTTGCAAAGGAGATGAAATGATATAGTCCTAGGGCAAACACAAAAACTTTCAGAAATTGAGACTATGTTGTTCCTTCAAGTTCCTGGTGTCTGGTTTATCCAAGAGTGCCTTTGAAACAAAGTTTTACAAACATTTATTCAACCCAAGAGCAGAACAAACACCCAACCTAGAAGAGCAATAGAAGCAAGAAAAATCAGATGGCTCAAGTAAGAAACTATAAAATGGTTCAAATTCAGGAACAACTTGTCCAGACATATCAAGGTACTGCATTCAGAACTTTCTTATAAAATCCAAACAGTTGAATTTGACGTATTAGATGAAATGAATAGTATATATCCATTATAATTTACAAAAAATATATTAATCAATTGGAAAAAGTGAAGAACTCAAAAAGAAGATAAAATAACACTAAACAAAAACCAATTTCAAACATTACACCACATAACAGATTCTTAAATTATTCTAATACTGTTTTCCATTTCCACAGAAGAATTTAAGCTTCTTGACAATAGTCCAAATTATAATCCCTATATAACCTCAAAAAATATTATGGAAACGTTAACTTGACAAACCTAATTAGCATTAACTGATACACTAGGCTCCAACAAAGAAAAAAGTATTATTAACCCAAAGAAACCATACAAAATCAATAAAAAACAAAATTCAAAATAATAAGCTGACAAATGATATTCTGTTTTTAATTTATCCAAAGAATAATAGGACCAGACAATAAAACATTTTTTAGAGAAAGAATCCTCCAGAAAATCAAAAAAGGATAAAATTCAAATTATTCTAAAGAACCTATGATAAATTCAAACTTTTCAATATAAATCCTATCCCTCCTAAATTATATCATATAAGTTTTCGGGAATAAGCATGATCCTGCAATAAAACTATTAAAAGAGAAGACCGATATTTCTATTATTGGTATTCCCCTCTTCTCGAAGTTTTACAGAAACCAAAGCCTTTTATAAATATATAAAAACTTTAAAAAACTTGCTATTCACCAGTTTGAAAATCTAATAGATTACTGAACTCAGTATATCTTCAGTATTAAAAAAGTGATAGAAAACAAAGTAATTTTTAATTTATTCCATTGTTAAAATGAACTATCACAAATCAAACGACTACTCCATCTAAAATTTCATAAAATGTGATGCAGTTTCATAAAATAGTTCATTATCACAAACTGTGTGTTTTCAAAAAGTGATTCTAATAACATTGAATTATGAACCAGATGTTTCAACCCTATACAATGTTGACCTGTGCGGGACCTTGATCTAAATTACTTCTTGTAAAGTAGAATACCTGCAAAACTGACTCAAAGGAATGGAGTTATATAAGTTCAGTAAGTACAAAGATACTCATTTCTACAGTAGCAATATTATTTGTACCTTTAGGTGCTGATGCTAACTTTGAATTTCTGAATAGGTCTTTACGTCGAACAGGTAAAATTACACATTCTCTGAGCTCCCTAATAACATGATCAAGACCTGCTATATCTTCCCATTTTACAGATATGTCATCTGGATGTACAAGATGTGCAGCTAACATCATTTCATAGTCGTTAAGGGTTTTAGAAGAGACCTCTGTCATCCCACTTCGTGCTAGCCTAGAACGAGATATTCAACGGAACTCATAACAAATTTAAATCAGTTTACCTCTTTAGGTGTTTTTCTGCTATTGATTTTGCTTTCTTTTTGGTTTGGTTTGTGGGATCTATTTGATTCATCAGCCATTTTATACTAAGAAATGTTAATGCAGATACTAGAGATAACCTAACGATTAATCCTATGACTTCAGCTTTTGGTGAAGATAAATCCATTATGAGCTTAAAATTAACGATAGTATAGTCAGAATCTAAAAGCTAATATATCACTTCTTAAAGATGATGCTACTGAAATCTTTGAATATTAGTATTACGGGTATTACCAGTGAAAAAACCTGCAAAGATAGCACGCCTAATATGATATATTGAAATTTTGATATTCAATCATAGAAAAAAAAACATATGCCAATAAAAAACTGTTTGTATCCTCAAGCAAAGAAATGTTAGTTTACATAGTTTCCCTGCAAATGTTGAATTATTTGTTGCTTTCCAAATCAATTTAATTCATTCATAATGAAAATCAACGGAAAGGAAAAAATTAAACTATTCGTGAAAATTCAGAACTTGGACAGAAGACAATATTTCAAAAGCCACAAACCTTTAAAAATGCTTTCAAATTTGGTATAATTATTATAATACTCTATTCATTAATATTTGAATATCATTGGCTTCATTTCCACAGAAGAAATAATATACTATGGTTCACTATAATTTTTGTATTAAATAATTATAGTGTTCTGTGGAAAATAGTTTGACAGCACATTTTCAACTTTCATATCAAGAAAATTATAAACTGAATAGAATTGCTGAATTTTTGGTGGAATATTCAAATAAGAATTGATTTTTCCGAATAAAAATGCCAAAAACATTAACCTCACTAAATTTACTTTTGAAGCATGTGGTGTCAAATAGAAAATAGCATTTTCAGTTATTTTCGTTTTATTGTATATATAGGAGTTAATGGACTAAATTTTTGTTTGTGTTGAACAATAGTGTTGTGAGACTGTTTTATAGAACATACAGAATATATGAAGTAAGATACTAAAAGTACATAGCATCCCCATAAAGTGAATTAGTGTTGCATCAATTTTTATGGGTCTTTGTTTCAGTAACTGCAGTTCAGATGGGACTTATGGTGAGTGAATATGCTTTTCCGCCTTTTTTTAAATATTTCATTATGACAAAGAAAATTTATTATTTATAAGCATTCGTTTTATATAAAAGAAATGAATTTATTTCATGTGCCTTAATTGATTTTGTCTATAATCTGTATTTTTGCAATGATTACTAAATTACTCACAGAAGATTTAATAAAGATTAGGAGAAATACATGTAAAAGAAAATGGTATACCATTCATGCAGCTCTTTTATGTGTAGTTTGTGAGGTATGTTATTTTTTAATGTCTTAAATAAAAGGACTAACATTCGGAATACTTGAACTGAATTCAGATTGACATCTTCATAGTATTCTTTTACAAATTTCGATTTAGAAATTATTAAGAATATGATTGTACTCCTATTAACCTTCCTGTTATACCATTTTGGAGCCTATCTTGATTAATGTTTTTCGGCAGCATGAATTTTGGCGTCTTGTTATAGTTTGGCATATGAATTTCATCTTTTCCAAGTGATAGTGGCATTTATATAATTTTGGTTTCAAATACGTGTTTCAAAATTTTCCACAGTTATACATACATATAATAGGGGAAAATTGTTATCTAACAGTCCTTTTTCCTGTTCGTTTACTGGAGAAACTGAATGAACGCCATTATTTCAGTTTAATTATATTACTTTCTTTTCCTCTTCTTGTTCTATTGCTCATATGCTACTCACATATGAACGAGTTATCAATAGTTGGTATGCTTGGGAATATGTAAGTATTGTTTTTAATTTTGTATGCTCATTTATATTGTAAAATGGCAGTTTTACATTTATGGTGAAATCAGTTCATGCTTTTCCTTTGTTCTAGAGTGTTAATCCAGTAAGCATAATTCTATTTCTTTTTACACAGTCCTTATTATTTTTTTTCTATTCCGTAAAGAAGCCATTCCACACTAAACCATCTGTCTCGACCTTTTATTCAGTATAGTGGTAAGCAGGTTGTCTGCCAGTTGTATGAGTAAATTTTTACAGGTCCCAATAGTCATTGATTTAGGTCAATGGTCTTCAGGTGCCCAGTCCTATCTGAATGTTTAAAGCGATGGAATTTTTACAACCTGCTCCTATGTCTATAGAAGTTTGGTTACCCCAAGGGCAGTTATTCCTTATACTTGCTTCCTCCTTTCTGATTGATAATTGGATAAGATAATTTTCTGGCATTAAGCTTTTGTTCTTTTACTGTAGTGAAAATCCTTAATGACAATTTTATAGTAGATATAGAGGTGTTATCAGAGTCTTGCCAGCTGTTGGTGTTGGTAGACCCTGAAGGTAGAATAAGCTCAATTTTCTTGCTTTCTCTGTATAGGCATTTCGAACGAAATTTTGTCACGATGGTTTTGTGAAGTATTGACAGTGTAAATCATAGTTTCTCAACCTTTTTTTGGCCAGCATCCACTTTGAGAATATACTTACCATCTGACGTGAATTTAAAACATTATATAGTGGACAATAATGACTTTTGCAAATTTGCTGAAAACCCCTTACAAATATGTGAAAAAAACGAATAATTAATGCAATTAACAAAAAAATGCTGACCACACAACCTCGAAGTCCCCTAGCTCGTTCAACCAGATTCAAATCAAGAACAAAGAAATTACCCAATCAAACCCCTACTGGGTGCAATAAGGAGCCTTCCGGGTGATGGATAGCACTAACACTTAAAAAAAAATTTTTATCAAAAATTATGTACACTTCTTTTTCAAGAAAAATGCTATGTATATAAAGAATGTATTTTATACTGGCAGAAAGACTCAAGTCATTAGCCATTTGCTAGAGCACCAAACATATTTTCTCTCTCTGTATTCAGATGAATCCTTGTCACAATCGCAAACGGCTTGAAAAAATGCCACATCAATGCTCCATCTTCCAAAGGTAAAAGATTATTTTACATGTGTTAACAGGGATTTCTTTTATCTTCCAAAAATATAAAAGATAATTATCATATAACTTCTTCCCAATATTCCCGCAAATTCGGTGATCCACTCCTAAATCTTATAGAAAATACTGAATACGTCAATTAAAAAGTCGAATATATAACTAGTTTGGAGAGTTTCGGAGAGTTAAGAAATTATCATCAATTACTGACAAAATATGCTGCAGTAATCGAGAGAATAAGAGAGGTTTTTAATGATTTGAGCTTTAAAGTTTGGCATAATTCTGTGTCACATATTATAAAAACTGAGAATGAATATTTTACAATGAAATTCATTCCTTCAGTTGCTTTCAAAATCAACCTCAAGTTTAGAATATGTTGATTTCGAATCCTAAGTAGGTATAAGCCACTGAAGAAAAGATAATTTTTTCTGGAATATGAAAAAAATTATCAATATTATTACTTTTTTAGCCAAACACTTTGGTAAAACATTTCAAAATGTATGGAGAACATTGTATTTTTTACAATAATCAGTAATGAAAACTACTCGTATTATTGTTTCATGGGAGTATATGACATGAAATTAGAATGATCAAAATTATAGTAACATTAAATATTACGAGCATATTATAAATGTGAGTGGTGTGACAAGATCTCTTTTAACATTGCAAATTATCTGAAAGAATCTACAGTAGACATTAATACGTTGATGTCGGTATTATTTTCAACTTTAGTACCATAATGCATACATACTCCCATGGAAGCGGCAAAATTTCACTGAAACAGTTGCTGGGATGTTTTCATAAGTTTTTCAAGGGAATTTATATAGGCTAAACAGAGCTTCGTTGCATTTGGTTCAATCTGAGTTGGGAAGTGTATACAGATGTTTCACTATCCTGATTCAAATAATCTACCGTTACCATAGATAGTTCCTCAGATAGGTTGAAACATCAATTTGGTTTATAATCTATGACAGTTTTCTTCAGGACTGAAGTAAATTTTTCAAATGTACCCCTTATCATGACCGATATAAATTATCAATGGCCTTCATAAATTATCTTTTTCAGTGACTTACCGTTAAGTTGGACCTATAACGAACTGAACTAGGACCTAAAACTTGGCCCACAACTTTTGCATATAGAATTTTTGCTACATGCATAACCAGTTTTTTCAAACTTAGGCTTATGAGGTAAAATTTATTAATAATATAAATATTTTAAAAAATTTTAAACAATTTTAAAAAATTTGCCTTCTACATATTTAACTCCAAAAGATTATATTCAATGATTATAACTTCTGAAAATAAATTAAAATAATGTCGTATAAGTACCACTTATATCATGACATAAAATAAACATTCATTATAAGATATCCAAATGGTATAACAAAATCCAATAAATAAAAATTATTAACTAAAATCCTATAAATTAAACATTTTGAATAGACAAAATTTTGTTTCTGCTTATCAATCCTATGAAAACCAATATCTTTCAAGAATATCCAACATAATCCTAAGAATTTTATCACAAAATAGTCTAAGTAAGATAGTTTTGTGATAAAATTCTTAGGATTATGTTGGATATTCTTGAAAGATATTGGTTTTCATAGGATTGATAAGCAGAAACAAAATTTTGTCTATTCAAAATGTTTAATTTATAGGATTTTAGTTAATAATTTTTATTTATTGGATTTTGTTATACCATTTGGATATCTTATAATGAATGTTTATTTTATGTCATGATATAAGTGGTACTTATACGACATTATTTTAATTTATTTTCAGAAGTTATAATCATTGAATATAATCTTTTGGAGTTAAATATGTAGAAGGCAAATGTTTTAAAATTGTTTAAAATTTTTTAAAATATTTATATTATTTTATATACCTTCTATCAAGAATGACCTCTATTTACGTTATAAAATTTATTAAGATGCCTCTTATTGAACTAGAGATTCTATTGGAACATCGCTCTTTAGCCCCATAGATTTCTGTTATTTAATAATTTGGTTGACTTGACGTTTCTTGTTACTGTTAGTAGCAAATTGTACGTCTTGTGGAATGATTTGTTATTTGAGATATTGAAGTGAGGGTGATTAGTAACATTTTAGTAGTGAAATTAAGTATCTGGGCAAACGGATTTTTATTATTTTTCTCGGGATCAAAAAAGTAAATATCTGTACATATGCTTATCTGATTTAAAAATGTTTGGCACACATGTTCAGTGCCTCTTTTTGAATAGATGATTAGAATTTGGACTTCATCATAGAACTTACTGGAAAAACTTGATATTTTCTTGGGGCATCTCATTCCAGGGTACTGTTAATGAGAAAGAGCTGCTAAAGTAAGTCGAGTGACTGTAAGCTTAACAGCGGGTGACCAGTTATGTTTAATCAGAGACAATTCAGGTGATTTTAGAAGGTAAACAATTGATGTGATATTGATCTATGAAGGCCATGGTTTCTCTGACAACATGCTGTCTGGCATTATTTTGTTGACACGTAGCATTTTGAATACTATGTGTGTGGAATCACATACATGTATGTTTAACTAGCGAATCCCTCATTGATTTAATTTTCTCTGTTTATGAACTCTGGAGTACTGGATAATGCTTGCTCCGATCACCGTTTGGTGCATTGCAAGCGAACTTTTCCATCCCTAATATAGCGTCACATATCATCACATATAGGGACTTTAAGAACTTGGATCCCTATGGTTTTGCTATTGACCTTTGTGATGCCCCCTGGAATGATACTAATATATTGATGATATTCACACTAAGATATAAGAAGAACAAACATTAACTTCCGCTATTGTTGTCCGCTATGTTTTTCTTATGTTAAAGATGAATTTCCGTCAAAGTAAAGACCGAGACAATCAAAAATGAACACTAAGGTTGAATTATTCAACAATATCATTCTGACTATTTTCAATAACTATGCTCCTTTTAAATCATCAAGAATAAGTAAGAAGTATGCACCATGGATAACTCTCATAATGTTGGCTATATGAGAGATAATGCCAGAAATATAGGTTGACAAAAATTCCTTAGATCTCGCATATTACAGAGAGTTGAAGGATATGGTGACCAGTACAGTTCGCGCCGAGAAGGCTGGGTATTTGAACTATCATGCACAAAATTCTAATAGTGTTTCCCTATGGAGGGAAGTTAGAAAATTGGGAATTGAAAATTGCCAAATGAATGAGACTCCAGACTGCCAGATCGAACACTGTGGGATCAAATGGCGTGTCAGCTGAAATGTTGAGGTCTGTTGTCCTCTAAACACTCCCTACGTGACACATATAGTTAACTGTTGCTTGGATAAAGGCAGATTTCCGGAGTGCTGGAGGATGTTAATGTTGAGGCCTCTGGCCAAGGTGAGGGATCCAACTGTTTAGGAGATCTTCGCCCAATAAGTATACTTTCCTCTATGTCCAAGGTTCTAGAAAAGTTCATTGCGGTTCAAATTAAAGATTATCTCTTAACAAAAAACAATATCGCCTGTTCAATCTGGGTTCCGTGGGGGACAACCATACTTCTGAACATTGTAGATGAAATTATCAGATCTGTTGATTATGGGTTATCTACAGTACTGGTATTTTTGGATTTTGCTGAAGCATTTGACACATTGGATCAGTGTTTGTTATGCGCGAAACTGAGATTCTTCGGATTCGATGACACTGAAATTAGATTTTTGAAACCTAGTTGAACGAGCGCTCATAGGTTGTCGCTATCGACAGTTAACATTCTGACCCCATTCCCGTGACCTCGGGTGTGCTGCAGGGATCTGTGTTGGGATCTATTCTTTACCATTTATACACTTCCGATATTTTTTCAGGAATCTGGTCATGTAGGGCGCACGCATTTGGAGACGATACATTGATTTTTTTTAGCTTCTAGCATTCTAAACTGATACACATTGTGATGTGATATTTAAATTCCAATTGTGGCGATGCACAGACCAAGTTCTACGCGCTTAATTCTCAAACATGTGAGGGCGCGTCAGACGGCCTCCAGAAATCTATCCTGCTCTACCGCAACTTTTCGGCATAAAGCGCGCAACCGCTTCCGTGTCGCTCAATTTGACCCGATCCCTCTGATCTGAAGTAGAACAGGAGCCCTTCGTTGCTAATGGAACAAGGCACACATACGTCATTGGCAGTATGACTGCTACGCGTTATGAGGTGTTCATACAATTCAATTTAGGGCCTTATCTAGATGGAATTCATTCATCAAGATAACGCACATCTCCATATTGCTCGTAAAATTATGGACTTTCCACTCCGTTCACAGGATTTAAATCCCATCGAACATATGTGGGATATGATAATGAAGAGACTGCCCATTTTGTACCATCCTGCACAGACTCTTGACACAGTTAATTCATGAAGTTCAAGTTAAATTACTACTCTGTCAAGAAAGTACCGGGAATTTTCAATTAAAACAACATTTTTACATTTAATCGTCAAAATTTATTGGGTCGCCTTCAAAATAGGCTCCATTTGCTCCAATACATCTATGCCAACGGCACTTCCAATTATCGAAACATTTTTTATAGGCGCTTTCCGGGATGGACTTTAGCTCTCGCGCCGAATTTTGTTTTATGGCTTCAATCGACTCAGGTGCCACGAAGGGGCAATTTTAGTTTTGGGAAGAGGAAAAAGTCGCAGGGAGCCAAATCCGGCGAATACGGTGGTTGCTGAAGCACGTTTGTTGAGTTTTTGGCGAGAAAGTCAATCACAATCGTAGCTCGGTGAGAAGGTGCGTTATCGTCATGCAAAATCCATGAGTTGTTCTCCCACAAATTTGGCCGCTTCTTACGGATACGCTCACGCAAACGTTTCATAACGCCTAGGTAATACTCCTTGTTTACCGTCTGACCCTCTGGAACGAATTCGTAGTGCACCACGCCACGGATATCGAAGAAAACAATGAGCATCACCTTCATTTTCGAGCGGCTTTGGCGTGGTTTTTTCGGTTTCGGCTCATTTTTTGCCACCCATTCCGATGATTGCTGGCTTGTTTGCATATCGTACTCGTAGACCCAGGTCTCATGACCAGTTATAATGCGTTCCATGAATGTAGAATCGGAATTACAGCGATCCAGCATGTCTGAAGCAACCTGTTCGCGATGACGTTTTTGAAGAAAATTCAGGTCTTTCGGTACGAGTCGTGCGGCCACCTTTCTTATGCCCAAAATATCAATCAAAATCGTACGTGCGGACTCGTGGGATATCTTAAGATCATGTGCTATCTCTCTCAAGCTGGTACGACGGTTTTCCAGCACCCTTTCCTTAATTTTATCGACGTTATCTTCGACCACTTCACGACCGTCCTTGAAGGCTCTGTACCACTGATATGCACGAGTTTTCGATAGAGCATTATCACCAAAGGCCTTTTGCAACATTTTCAATGCATCGGCACACGAAAATTCATTTGCAACACAAAACTTTAAACAAATTCTTTGCTCAACGTAATCACCCATATTAAAAATCGGCACACACTCTGACATCGACTGACTTAATCAGCTGTTGCAAACACACTAGTTGACAGATCTCGCTCAAGCTTGGCATAGTAATTAAGGACAGTGGTACCAACCTAGGAAAAAAAATTTTTACCTGCCTCATTGCCCCGCCAGATTTAAATCGATAATTCCCGGTACTTTCTTGACAGAATGTATATATTAGCCATTCTGGTCCAACACCTTTTGCCATCTTTCCGGTAGTAGCATGCTCATAAAATATTTGATCTTTGCTGACAAAAAAGAGATCCAGGTGATTTTTGACCTCTTCGTTTGAAGTAAAGGTTTTACGGTACAAAAATTTTTGCAATGACCGGAACTAATAAAAATCCGAAGGTGCCAGATCTGGAGAATATGGTTCAAACTGTAAAAGCCTTTGCCGAGTGACCAAACTTTTATAAGGTTTCGCATTATCTTGATGGAATACTACACCTTTTCTATTGATTAATTCTGGCCTTTTCTGTTGAAGTGCATCATTCAGTTTGTCCAGCTGATGACAGTAGACTTCTGAATTAATTATTGTGTTATCCAGTGAAAGCTAAAAAAAAACGATTCCTTTAAAATCCCACTAAACAGACAGTATCACCTTTTTTTGATGGATATTCACTTTCGAAATGCTTTGAGCCGGTTAAGCTTTTTTGCTCCATGATCTCTTACGGTTGATATTGTTATACTACTCTGTCAAGAAAGTATCGGGAATTTTCAATTAAAACAACATTTTTACATTTAATCGTCAAAATTTATTGGGTCGCCTTCAAAATAGGCTCCATTTGCTCCAATACATCTATGCCAACGGCACTTCCAATTATCGAAACATTTTTTATAGGCGCTTTCCGGGATGGACTTTAGCTCTCGCGCCGAATTTTGTTTTATGGCTTCAATCGACTCAGGTGCCACGAAGGGGCAATTTTAGTTTTGGGAAGAGGAAAAAGTCGCAGGGAGCCAAATCCGGCGAATACGGTGGTTGCTGAAGCACGTTTGTTGAGTTTTTGGCGAGAAAGTCAATCACAATCGTAGCTCGGTGAGAAGGTGCGTTATCGTCATGCAAAATCCATGAGTTGTTCTCCCACAAATTTGGCCGCTTCTTACGGATACGCTCACGCAAACGTTTCATAACGCCTAGGTAATACTCCTTGTTTACCGTCTGACCCTCTGGAACGAATTCGTAGTGCACCACGCCACGGATATCGAAGAAAACAATGAGCATCACCTTCATTTTCGAGCGGCTTTGGCGTGGTTTTTTCGGTTTCGGCTCATTTTTTGCCACCCATTCCGATGATTGCTGGCTTGTTTGCATATCGTACTCGTAGACCCAGGTCTCATCACCAGTTATAATGCGTTCCATGAATGTAGAATCGGAATTACAGCGATCCAGCATGTCTGAAGCAACCTGTTCGCGATGACGTTTTTGAAGAAAATTCAGGTCTTTCGGTACGAGTCGTGCGGCCACCTTTCTTATGCCCAAAATATCAATCAAAATCGTACGTGCGGACTCGTGGGATATCTTAAGATCATGTGCTATCTCTCTCAAGCTGGTACGACGGTTTTCCAGCACCCTTTCCTTAATTTTATCGACGTTATCTTCGATCGAAGCTGTCGATGGGCGACCACTTCACGACCGTCCTTGAAGGCTCTGTACCACTGATATGGACGAGTTTTCGATAGAGCATTATCACCAAAGGCCTTTTGCAACATTTTCAATGCATCGGCACACGAAAATTCATTTGCAACACAAAACTTTAAACAAACTCTTTGCTCAACGTAATCACCCATACTAAAAATCGGCACGCACTCTGACATCGACTGACTTAATCAGCTGTTGCAAACACACTAGTGGACCGATCCCGCTCAAGCTTGGCATAGTAATTAAGGACAGTGGTACCAACCTAGGAAAAAAAATTTACCTGTCTCATTGCCCCGCCAGATTGAAATCGATAATTCCCGGTACTTTCTTGACAGAATGTATATCACCCATTTTTCGTCCCTTGAAATGATGCATCAAAAATTGATCATTTTCGTAACGTTTGAGAAGCGAATCACAGACGTCAACGCGACGACACAAATTTCTCTCAGTGAGAACATGGGGTACCCATATATCGAACTTCGAGGTTACACCTAGGCCTTTCAAGTTGTCATAAACAGTTTAATTCGATAAATTTAACCTCTCACCGATCTAACGTGTTGTTATTCGCCGATTTGCATCAACTTATGACTTTAAGTGTGTTTATCAGCTTCAACCAGTTAAAATCACTACAAAATCGTCCGGGACGAGACCAACTTTGAAGAATTGTTTCTTCAAATTGGATGTATGCAGTTTGATTTCTTGATGCCTTATCAGTCATAGAATTTTTATGATTTAAGATGTTCACCTCCTATAACCCAATAAATTTTTGAGAATATTCACATCGACAACATTGGAAAACTGAAATTAGAACGCAAATCGATGTTTCCTGAGTGATCTTGAATGATATATCCGGTGATACAATTCTTGTAAAATTAAAATAGAATTTATCTCAATTATTTCATAAGAGAAAATATAAATAGATGTATAATACCCATATAAACATTTACCTGTATTGTTTTTTTGACGTTTCCGTTTTGCAATAGGTTATATTTATAAAATATAATCTCGTATTATTAAGAACGAAAATATAATATGCATTTAAGGTTTTCGGAAACGATTATAACAATTTCGATGAAATTCATAGATTAGCAATTTTTTCTAGTTCTAGAAATCGAGTGTTTAAGTTCTTATCTTCCCATGTTTTTTATTTTTTATAATTACATACAACTTCCTAAAGTAAACATTTGTTGACGGAGAAGGTTAATGTTTGTTAATAGCCTTAGATATGGTCAATTTTAAATGCGCATGATTATAAGTCAGAATTCAGAAAAACACAGTTGGAACCTTTGAGAAATTCCTAATTACGGCAAAAAATCGCGTGAATCACAGCAAAATAAATCATTTCACCAAAAATTGACTTTACATTATTTATTTTTATTTATTTATTGATCCCAGGGATACATACAGACAGAAGCAGTCCACTATAGTATCCACATCGGGTTTGTGTTCTGTGTAGACTTTGTTACTGTTTCCTTACGCCACTTTATAAACAGCGCTGTTAATTGTTTACCCAACAGCGAATGGTTGGACGGCCCCCCGAAACTAGAAAATTTTTTCCCCGGCCCGCGGTTCGAACTCTCAATCTCATGATAATGGGTCGGATGTCTAAACCACAAGACTACCGCCGCTTATTTCGAAAAAGTATTCTAATTGAAAATAAAATAGAAAGGCCTTTTACTTGATAGAAGAAATATAACAAAATTTGAATATTAAAACAAATTGAAATATATGAATAAAAACAATATTCTAATTTCCGCTAATATTTTATTGACACTACGATCGTTACGTCATACCATGACTTCTTCAGGTGAGTATTACAAGATACTGAGTATACCGTGAACAAGAACTTCATTTTATAGTACATGGATATAACAAAAATAGAAGAGGGGGTGAAGAGAGTTTTACAATACTTTTGGGAAACTGAAAAATGGTTCAAAAAAGATTCAACAAAGGGGAGTTACTTAATTCAGTTTGGTTATTCAATAATATTTTTCTTTTATGATATCTGTTAATTTCTAAAGTTTCTAATAAGTTTAATCTAAAACTTTTGTTTTCCAAGTGTAAAATTTCAAAGTTACTATTAAAACTATGTCCTGTGTCTAGAAGGTGCTCTGCGTAGGTTGAATTGTAACAAAAAGGGAAATTCAACCTACGCAGAGCACCTTCTAGACACAGGACATAGTTTTAATAGTAACTTTGAAATTTTACACTTAGAAAACAAAAGTTTTAGATTAAACTTATTAGAAACTTTAGAAATTAACAGATATCATAAAAGAAAAATATTATTGAATAACCAAACTGAATTAAGTAACTCCCCTTTGTTGAATCTTTTTTGAACCATTTTTCAGTTTCCCAAAAGTATTGTAAAACTCTCTTCACCCCCTCTTCTATTTTTGTTATATCCATGTACTATAAAATGAAGTTCTTGTTCACGGTATACTCAGTATCTTGTAATACTCACCTGAAGAAGTCATGGTATGACGTAACGATCGTAGTGTCAATAAAATATTAGCGGAAATTAGAATATTGTTTTTATTCATATTTTCAAGATGAATTTCCGTCAAGTAAAGACCGAAACAATCATAAATTGA
Organism: Megalocaria dilatata; assembly: GCA_034642435.1. Taxonomy (NCBI): domain Eukaryota; kingdom Metazoa; phylum Arthropoda; class Insecta; order Coleoptera; family Coccinellidae; genus Megalocaria; species Megalocaria dilatata. The sequence continues at coordinate 42,339,623 of CM067859.1, read as the reverse complement.
AATATGTTTATCTTCTACAATTTTAATTTAAAAAAAATTTTTTATTTAAAAAACTTTTAGAAATAAATTTATGTCTAACAAGCACCGCTTACATTTAATAGACGTATATAATCAAAACTCAATATATAATGTCAAATGGAATAAATAACCCAACAGATATACGAAAGTAATTAAAATTAATGAATAAATATTTAAAGGAGACAAAATTTCTTACCTTTAAGAACACCAGTTGCCTTTTAAAAACATGAACACACTTAAAGGACTTCTCAAAGAATGTAATTTATTTGAAATATTTAATATATTTAAATATTCGAATAAATTATTTCAAAAATCTCTAAAAAAAAGTAAAGAAAGTAAAAAAAGTAAGACCAGAAACAAAAATTTGTCTCCTTTAAATATTTATTTATTAATTGTAATTACTTTCGTATATCTGTTGGGTTATTTATTCCATTTGACATTATATATTGAGTTTTGATTATATACGTCTATTAAATGTAAGCGGTGCTTGTTAGACATAAATTTATTTCTAAAAGTTTTTTGAATAAAAAATTTTTTTGAAATTAAAATTGTAGAAGATAAACATATTTCAATTTGTTTTAATATTCAAATTTTGTATTCTAATTGGTTATTAGAAAGGCCTATTAAAGGATTATCCTAATTGTTTTTATTGCTAAGTTGGAACAATTGTCTTCTATACTCACTTGAAGTTTGAGCGCCATCTGTGATTTAAATTGTTTATAGTGTTCATTTTGTCAGATCATCTGACAATCTTAATTTGTCTTTTGAATTTTGCATTGAAATTGAATTGCGTGTGCGGAAGCAGTGAAATGATGAATCTACTGTATCAAAAACACTTGCCTATGATTACGAGGGGTGTTCAATGTATTCTCGGTATCAGGGTGATTTGCTAATAATGTGAGTAATCTAATTTACTAATGACACTATCTGAGGGTATAAATATAAAATTTCACTAATTCACGATAGTTAGTTTTTCAGTGAAAGACGACCAGAATGACTGACGCCACAATGATGAAGAAAATCGAGTATCGCGCCGTTATAAAGTTCCTCACTAAGGAGGGAAAAAGTCAAAAAATCATTCATGAAATGATGGTCGCTTATCACCAAGACAGTCACGTCGTTATCCACCGTTCAAAAGTGGTCAAATGAATTCAAAAGAGGCAGAGAAAGCATTGAAGAACACCCTCGCTTGGGTCCCTTAACAGCATCACTAAAGAAAATGTGGAAAAAGTGGAAAGGCTGGTACTTTAAGAAGCTAGAATGAAAATGAAGATGTTAGCAGAGATGACAAACCCATCCGTGGGTACCATACATGTATCCTTCATGACCATCTGAACCTCTCAAAGGTCAGTGCAAGATAGGTACCGAGAATGCTCACCGCACCTCAGAAGCAAGTGCGAGTCGAGTGTTGTAAGGAGTTTTTAGAGCTACGTGAGAAGACCCATCGACTATCCAACTGGCTGGTTACTGGGGATGAGACGTGGATTCATTACTATGACGCTGAGAGTAAACAAAAGTCCATGCAGTGGATTGAAAAAGGTGCACAGGCCCCAAAGAAGTTTAAAGTCACCCCATCCGCTGAAAAAATAATGGCTACGGTCTTTCGTTATTCTAAAGGTACTTTATTGATAGAATACACTAAAAAGGGTGAAAGCATCACAGCAGCATCATACGCAAACACTTTGCGTAATTTAAAAGAAGTAATTGAAGGAAAAAGGCGAGGAAATCTCACAGCGGGTGTGTTGCTCCTTAACGACAACGCGCCGGTTCACAAAGCCCGTGTGGCGAAGGCTGCTGTGGCTTCAGAGAAATTACTCATCCTCCGTACAGTCCAGATTTGGCCCACAGTGACTACTACCTATTCCCAAATGTGAACAAATATCTTCGTGGAAAGCGATTTTCCGACGATGAAGAACTGAATTAATACCTATTTTGAGAAGCCGGAAGAATATTTTTTAAAAGATTTAGAGAAGCTTATTTCTCGATGTAACAAATGTATTGAAGTTCTAGGGAACTACATTGTAAAATAAAATTTTTCCAAAATTTTCTGAGTTTTCTTTTATGCCTATACCCAGAATACATCGAACGCCTCCCTTATATTCTACTTTTGATTTGTAGTTGATGTATTCGGTATTTCATAACCAACAATACTATGGGATTCCATAAGCATCGTGTTAGTTGGGTCCTAATCTTTTACAGATAAAAGCAATGGTGATAAATTAAATTGAAGTTGTTAATTAGTAATTGGGAGCTTCTTACCATGTGCTAAACAAATTTCCAAACTTTCTAAAAGGTCTATTCTTCTGCTTTTATTACCTACGTGTAAAATCTCAGTTCTACTGAAATCTATGAAATGGTTGTTATTTATACTATGTTCCGAAAAACCAGATGTTATTTAAAATGTGATATACTTGTTTTATGTTCTTCTACCCTTATGTTAATAGATCGTCCTGTCTAACCTATGTAAAATGCAGGGCATTCATTACAATATAATTCGTATATACTGCTTTTTTCACACGTTTCACGACAGTTTTTGCTATTGACTAAGAGTGAACCTAAGTTTTTCTTATTTGTACAAATAATATTAATATTATTCTGTTTTAGTCTATTGCAAATTTTGTTATTATACTTTTTTGTGGTATGAAATTTACGCTATAGAATTTTTCTTTTTCTTTGTCCTGAAGAATAGGGTAAAGAGAAGCTCTAGAAATTTTTTATTCCGTGTTTTTAACAAATGAATTTATCGATTACGTTCGTATTGTAATCATTGTTCGATGATGATGAATTCAAAACTTCAACAAATAAATTAACCGAATTAACACCATATTTTTACACTGTTCAAAATTGTACCTGTGATCTATTCTACCATTATAAATAAGATTTTAAGTTTTGTCCTTTTCAGTTTTAAAAATGGGCTAAAAACCCGAAACATATGTCAACAGACATCAAATAAACAGTGAAACTTAAGCCAAGTTGTTTTTATTTGTTTTATTAATTTATAAATGTTTCATTAAGTGATATGCCACAAATAAATATCATAAATCATACACTGCCCGTCTGATAATACCTCTTTCAAAGTTTCATGTTTTTGGTCGATAGGTTTTCGTTTAACAAAATTATTAACCACCTCACCATGATTAACAATACGTAATATTATCGAATAACTCATATTTGCTAATTCACAAATCCTGTTAATTATATGATTTTGAGAGTCGTCATTATTCTCAATTTTCAGTGTGTTATGAGTATTAAACAATATTTATTGCACTGCACTTGTGTATCCTTATGTCCTGTTAATCAAAATCCTGTTAATTATATGATTTCGAGAGCCATCATTATTCTCAATTTTCAATGTGTCATGAATATTAAACACTATATATTGACACTGTACTTGTATCGGGTGTTTTTTTTTAGAGTGATAGAACTTTCGATAGGGATAACTGTGAATTAACAGAAAGTAGAAGCTATGTTGTTTTGACATTTCTGTTCAGTAGGTATTGAAAAATTATCACGCCGCAACAACGTTTTCAAATTGTTGAAAGTTATTTTCAAAATCAGTGTTCTATTCGCCAAACTTATAGAGCACTTCGTGGAATTTATGGTTTACATAATAGTCCATCAGAGCAGCTTATTCGTCGAACTGATAGATTTCGGACGACATTTTCTCTACTCGATGCAACAACAAGACAAAGAACAAAGAAAATATCGCTGCTGTAAGTCATAGTGTTAATGATGATACAGATCTCTCTATTCGTCGACGTTCACAACAAGTTGGACTCTGCACCCACCACATGAAAATTTTGCTTAAAGATCTTGGTCTACACCTATACAAGATCGAACTGGTTCAAGAACTAAAGCCACTTGACCATAATAAGCGTCGTTTGTTTGCTGATTGGGCTCTAGAACAGCTTGAAGTTGATCCACTTTTTTATCATAAAATTGTGCTTAGTGATGAAGCTCATTTCTGGTTGAACGACTATGTAAACAAGCGAAATTGCCGTATATAGAGTGAAAACAATCCTCAAGAAGTTCTGCAGGTTCCATTGCATCCTGAAAAATGCACTGTATGGTGTGCATTACACGCTGGAGGCATCATCGGTCCATATTTCTTTGAAAACGATGCTGGAGCTAATGTTACAGTGAATGGTGCTCGTTACAGATCGATGATCAATGATTATTTGTTTTAAAATTTGAATGGTATCGACCGAGAAGTGTTTTGGTTCCAACAAGATGGTGCTACCGTAACAATTGATTTATTGAAAGAAAGAAGAAAAAACGATACCATAGGAGCGCAATTTAACATTTGGAACTATGAACGAAATGAACCTCAGGCACAGAACACTCTCCCTTTATTATTCAATATACAGATAAATAAGACATCTGTCAAACGCCTACGATTGAACAAACTCAGCATATCAAATCTATGTCGAGAAGCCGTGTAGTAATGATTGGAAATGACAAATTTATTTCTATATGCTAAATGTCTTAATAATCTATTCTGAACTTAAGAGAACCAATTAAGGGAAAAAGCGAGGAAAACTCGCAGCGTGGGTGTTACTGCATCCCCCGTATAGTCCATACTTGAGTCCCCCAGTGACTACTACCTATTATAAATATCATCGTGGTAAGCGATTTTCCGACGATGAAGAACTGAAGGTAGCAATAATACCTATTTTGAGGAGAAGCCGGAAGAATATTTTTTACAAGGTTAAGAGAAACTTATTTCTCTATCTAACAAATGTATTGAAGTTCTAGGAAACTACATTGGGAAATAGAATTTTTCCAAAATTTTCTGAGTTGTCTTTCATTGAACACCCCTAATACAGTGCATTCAAAAGCGGTTGATATTGATCATTTTCTAGGCATTAAGTTTGCTTAATTCTTGAGACATTCATTTTATGTTTATTGAATTTAGTTTTGCATGAACGTCCGGTCTAACCTATACGGTATATTTGCTATTGCATTGAAGCTCTCGAAGGAAAATGCGGTGCTGTGAGGGAGCTTCCACCTCTTGATTCGGGAGACAGCGTTTCGTTCGGAGTCTGCGCATTTGAAACTCATCAGATAGGCGTGATGCGCAGCTCTGCATGTGACGCCAGTGACCATGTATTCCGCTTGGAACGGTGATCGTCAAACGCTGTATGCCTTGCCCTATTTGAACTCGGCGGGGACGGTTAATCATGAATCTTTAAACTGGTCGGGTCCTCTATTGGTACGCCGGCCAAGCTGGAACAGAGCAAGGCAGGTTTCTAGACGAGGAGCGAAGAAGTTGTTCGCTACAGCATGTTTAACATGTAAACTCATGAATTCTCGACTTTTGTATATTTGGGGTTGATTTTTTCGCATTAAATAATAAGGACGACATTTTGTTTTGGGATTTAATGTCCATATTCATATCTAATTTTAAAGAATACCTAAATAATGAGTTATCATATTCAACATGCATTAAGAAATATACGGGTTAGTTAGTGTAACAAATTGATGGGGCAGAAAGTACTAATGAAAATAAGAACAAATTTTCTGCAAGCATGGATCCTATCTCTTTTCACTGTTATAGCTAGAAGAAATGGAATAACTCGTTCTTTTGCAAAAATTTCAAAATGGTTGAACATATTTCAAAGCGATTCAAAACGGCCACAATGTTTTGTGGCACAAAAACTAAAGAAATTAGTCCATAATAAAAATAATTTAAATATAATGAATGACCTACGGATTCATGCAAATCTAAAATATTTAAATAATATATGTTGACCGATTCTCTTCACGGTGCCTACATTTTATTACACTTGCATTCTTGTTATCATTTTTTTATACCTGTTAGCGTACCCTGATTTGAATAACCTGCACATAATTTCTAAATTATAATCTTAATTAATATTTATAATCAACTACCAAATAGTAATAACGGTCGAAACTGTTTAATATCGTAATTTCAAATATTTTATATTTTACTTAATTCTAGAAACATGACGTCTTCGTTAGAAAACACATTAGTTGGTTAAGCTATTCTTTTGAAAGAGTTAGGCTTTCGTTCCAAATAAAGCGATTGACATTGAAAGTCAAGTTAAAAATTATGCACCCAGAACCGTACAGACTTTACCATAAATATTTCTTTCTGTATTATTAACCTGAATAGGTATTTGGTTGGAGAATTGGAAATGGTTTTGCTTTGTATATTTGTTTTTATAGACAGAATTATATATTTCGCTTTGTATAAATACTTACTTAAATTTATCTTTGTTATTGTTACAGATGAGGGAACCAAACTATGCCAGCCTCAAACAATAGTCACACCTGCCTCTTTCACAAATATTTTGTCCTCGGCTAAAAGAGAACAAATCGGTGCTTTAAAGGCCAGTAACTTGCCACCTGTAGTAAATAAGAGAAAAAGAAGAAACACGATGGCCGCTATGTTTCCATCTATGAATTACCTCAAGACCATAGTAAGCAAAAATAGGAATCGACATAGAGAACAAGGGTTCGATCTAGATTTGACTTGTATCCTTCTTTATAATTCATAGCCATTCCCTTCGGAATAATAGAAATGAGCCAACTGTTCTTGACTTACGCTTGTTATACAGGTCTTTTAAAGTAAGCTATATCTCATTAAAATAGACCATTTCGTCCATATGAAAGTTGTAAAATAGAAAAACTCACAAAACCACCAATTAAGTTGATCCTGATACATATGTTGGTATTGAAAGGTGGCCAACAAAGTAATCATCGATTTTGAATGTTAGATGACAGTACTGATTCTTTTGATTAAAACAAATTTTAGAAATTACTATGTTTTACTTCCAATAAAAATATATTTTACACATTTTCTTTCAGTATCTGATTCTTTTGATTAACTTCGTCAATGTTACAAGTTTTTATAGTTTCAGCGTTTTATCAGCCGTGACCGTCTTAATTATATTTATTGTGAGATTCGTTAAAAGATTAAATCATAACATGCAAAGTAAAATTTGAATAATGATAAAGCTCTGAAATAACAAAAGTGTCGGAACTGTTTTGATATTAAAAAAAAAGTATATGAGACAGTAATTTATTTCCACAAAAATGTTTGTACAACTACAACAATTGTTTCACCACGATGTGGCTTCTTCAGGTATTACATTGTACTGTCTGATGGTACTCAGTGTAACCGAGTTTAAATACATTTTTAGGTACGTGACCAAATAATAGAAGCACAAGTCATAAAAACTCTAGGTGTTTATTGGAGTTTGCCGCTAAAAATGCCATTAAGGAAAAATATTCAGTAATGGAGAATGATCGACATATGTTTGTTCGTTTAAAAGGATTTTACGGGCATTATACCTGTTGATTTCAAGAAATTCTAAAAGTGTTAATCTAGAACTTTTGTTTTCAACGTGGATAATTTCATAATTATTGTTGAAATTATGCCTGAATTCCTTAAGATGATTAGCATATGTCGAATGTACAGAATTGGATATATAACACCTTTGGTGTTCTTGGACACGTTTCTTGAATGATCTACCAGTCTGGCCAATGTATACTAAAGGGCAATCTTTGCAAGTCAACTTGTAGACTCCGGATTTATTTTCTTTATTTGTACGATCTTTATTGTTTTTTATGTAGGTACTAGGGTTATTAATTGTCTTAAAAGCCGCGTTATAATTGAAACTGCTTTTGAAATATTTAGCAATATTTTCAGATAATCCATTGACATAAGATAACGAAAAATATTTCTGTGTATTGTCCTCTTTTATGATTGGGTACACGAGATTTAATGCCATTTTCTTTTGTTTATTGGATACCATTTTGTCTATAAGAAAGTTATTGTAATCGTTGTTTGACGCTATTTGTTTAATAATATTTAATTCTTTCATAAAGTTTTCTGAATTTAAAGGGACATTCAATAATCTATGAATAGAACTATTATATGCTGACATCTTTTGGTTGGTGGGGTGGTTTGAAGTTTTATGTATTGTGATGTCTGTATGTTACTATGTATGTACTAAAATCATGTTAATTATTTAATCTTGTTATAGTGAGGTCAAGAAAATTAATACTTTGATTCTATTCTTCTTCGATTGTGAATTTGATTTTTGAGTGGAGTTTATTAATGAAATTCGTGAAGATATGTAGTTGTCGGTTGGTGCCTTTAAAACAACAAAAAATGTCATCTACATATCTGTACCAATAAAGAAAATATTTGCTTATAAGATTCAGGTGTATTTTTGATTCCAGATCGTCCATGAACATTTCAGCTAAAATTGAACTGAGTGGATTTCCCATTATTATATATTATTATATTTCTGACAATGGTTTAATAATGGGAAATCCACTCAGTTCAATTTTAGCTGAAATATTCATGGACGATCTGGAATCAAAAATACACCTGAATCCTATAAGCAAATATTTTCTTTATTGGTACAGATATGTAGATGACATTTTTTGTTGTTTCAAAGGCACCAACCGACAACTACATATCTTCACGAATTTCATTAATAAACTCCACTCAAAAATCAAATTCACAATCGAAAAAGAAAAGAATCAAAGTATTAATTTTCTTGACCTCACTATAACAAGATTAAATAATTAACATGATTTTAGTATTTTTCACAAACCAACATATACAGACATCACAATACATAAAACTTCAAACCACCCCACCAACCAAAAGATGTCAGCATATAATTTTTATTCATAGTTTATTGAATGTCCCTTTGAATTCAGAAAACTTTATGAATTAAATATTATTAAACAAATAGCGTCAAACAACGGTTACAATCCCTTTCTTATAGACAAAATGGTATCCAATAAACAAAAGAAAATGGCATTAAATCTCGTGTACCCAATCATAAAAGAGGACAATACACAGAAATATTTTTCGTTATCTTATGTCAATGGATTATCTGAAAATATTGCTAAATATTTCAAAAGCAGTTTCAATTATAACGCGGCTTTTAAGACAATTAATAACCTTAGTACCTACATAAAAAACAATAAAGATCGTACAAATAAAGAAAATAAATCCGGAGTCTACAAGTTGACTTGCAAAGATTGCCCTTTAGTATACATTGGCCAGACTGGTAGATCATTCAAGAAACGTGTCCAAGAACACCAAAGGTGTTATATATCCAATTCTGTACATTCGACATATGCTAATCATCTTAAGGAATTCAGGCATAATTTCAACAATAATTATGAAATTATCCACGTTGAAAACAAAAGTTCTAGATTAACACTTTTAGAATTTCTTGAAATCAACAGGTATAATGCCCGTAAAATCCTTTTGAACGAACAAACAGATGTCGATCATTCTCCATTACTGAATATTTTTCCTTAATGGCATTTTTAGCGGCAAACTCCAATAAACACCTAGAGTTTTTATGACTTGTGCTTCCATTATTTGGTCACGTACCTAAAAATGTATTTAAACTCCGTTACACTGAGTACCATCAGACAGTACAATGTAATACCTGAAGAAGCCACATCGTGGTGAAACAATTGTTGTACTAGTACAAACATTTTTGTGGAAATAAATTACTGTCTCATATACATTTTTTTAATTAAAATGAGTTTCCACCAAGTAAAGACCGAATCTATCAAATATGTTTTGATATTATAAATTTGGTTCTGCTGATTTTTCACTCGAAGATCAATTACGATATAGCCAAACTAAGTAGCAGATAATCATTTTTTTTGCAATTTTTGAACTGTTGGAAAATACGAGATCTTTCCTTCAATCTGCATTGTTACATATTGGAAAGAAAGAGTGGAAAAAATATATAAATAACCTCATATACTTTTCATATTTTTGGCGAAATTGGGTAAGATTTTTTTTTAAATTCTTATCTACACAAAATTATGCTTTGTGCAGTTATTATATATTTAAATACCAAATGTAATTTCAATCGGATCATTAATTTCGGAACTATTAGAAAAATAAGAAAAAGTTTCAAATGTGAATAACTGCGTAATCAGAATTACTTTTGACCTCGGATTCTTCATCAGTGAGTCCCAAATAAGGAAAGAACCTACATTTGTTTAAAACTATAGTATGCTGTTCCCTAGAACAAGCACCCAAAAATGGCCGGTGTTGTGTTGATGACTTGTAAAGTTGTATTCTACTATAACAAGATTATAATTGGTCACTTGCCAAAAATTATTGACGCGTGATTGAGAATGATCTACTATATAGTCCTGACTTAGCGTAATCGGATTACAATCTATGTAGAGCATTACAAAATTCCTTGAAATGGTTAAATCTTTAATGATGTTAACGCTGTAAAATTACACCTATGGATATATCACTTTATTGCTAATGAAGACCAAAAATTTTTGAGCTTGTAAGTTGACTGAAGGATGGCAAGAGGTAGTTAATCGAAATGGAAATTGATTAAAGTGTACTAATTGTGTATATTTCCTAAATAATTCGGAATGTTTCAAATTTAACAATTGAATTTCAACCATCCTGCGCAGCTGTTGAAGTAATTATCGCACCAATGACTGAGTTGATCCAAACTCAGATCGGAAATTGGTATTTATTTCGGGAAATGAACATTTCTTTCTGCAGCTTTTTTATAAACGATATTTTTGGGAAATGGTTTATTTTGACGAGTTCTATCTTATATCACTTTTTAAAACTCCCTGAATAGTCCCAGTACCGACGGTATAAATATCTTATGAGTAAGATTCATGAACATCTAAGTATACTGCCATACCTGAAATGCCCCATTTTTGAAAAAGATAAATTTTAACTATACTATGGAATATGACATTATTTCCGGTAGTGATTTTTTAGGGCTTGAGATGAATTTCATTGAATCAAGTGAAAAAACCCATTTTATTTGTATTATATTTTATTTTATTATTACATTTATTTTATTTAGTATTGTGGTTGTCGTCCCTCAGGCAATAAATCATTTAGGTACTAAATATACAAAATGTAAAAAAAAATATATATATAAAGGGATTTCCAATAAGAGGTTTCATTTTGATTAGCCTGCTATCTGAGCAGCTAATATCTGTGACATGCTGCCATTTTCTTGTTAATAGGATTGGTTGAAGTTTAATGAATAATAATATCGATATACTTAAGTTTGCGAAATACTGAAATTATTTCAATTATTCTTTCTCGAAATTTCAAGGTGAGAAATTGGATACTACAGTTCTTTTCTTTCTCAAAAGTGAATTTAATAATTGAACAAGTTTTATTGATGAGCTCACATATCTGTAAAAATAAATAAAGGGTTTTCCAATAAGAGGTTTCATTTTGAATAGCCCGCTATCTGGGCAGCTGTCATCTTTTGACATTTGACGAGTAAAAACTACTCCACTATTAAAAATGAGACGATACACGCTTCAACAACGCACTGAAATTATTAAAATTCACTATAAAAATGGTGAAAATTTTGCAGTCAGAGTTTGCAAAATTTATACACTTTTGGGTCATCGTGAAGCACCTTCTACGCCGGCAATAGTGAAACTGGTGGAAAAATTTGAGCTGTTGGGACAAGTTAGGTATGTGAAGAATCGAAACCGTGTGCGTCGTTGAAGAACAATTGAGAATATTGCTGCTGTAGCCCATAGTGTTGACGAAAAAAGAGGTTTGTAGATTCCTCGTCGATCTTTGGAATTAGGCATTCCACAAACGACATTCCACCGTATTATGCATACAGACTTAGATCTTAGGGCTTTTAAAGTTTAGGTAACATAAGATCTCAAGCCGGTCGATCACCAGCAACCAGCTTCGCTGATTGGGTCCCTAAAATGCATCAAAATGATCCGGATTTTTATCTAAATATCATCTTTAGAGATGAGGTCCATTTTCACCTCAAAGGCTACGTTGGTAGCCAGAATTGTCGTATTTGGGGCTCGGAAAATCCAAGAATCATTGTTGAGAAGCCTATCCACCTTCAACGTGTTACTGATTGGTGCGGTTGTTGGGATGGCGGTGTAATTGGGTCTTACTTATTCGAAAATGTGGCTGGTGCAACTGTTACGATGAATGGATTGCGCTACCGAGCTATGATCAATGATTTTTTATGGCCGGAATTGGAAGATATTGATGTGGAAGACATTTATTTTCAACAGGATGGCGCTACGTGCCACACAAGCGACGAAACAACCGCAATTTTGCAAGAAAAGTTTCTTGTCGTGTTATTTCTTGGAGAGGTGATCACAATTGTCCACCAAAATCTTGTGATTTAACTCCTTTCAACTTTTTTTTGCGCCACTTGAAAGACATGGTCTCTGTCAATTCTTCACAATCGATTCAAGACCTTATAGATTGAATTCGTAAAGTTGTCGAGGGCATACAGCCGCAAATGTGCGAATTGGTCAGGAAAAAGTGGTGCAACCATAGCCGTGGCGGCTATTTGGCTGATATCGTTTTCTTTTGTTAATGGCATACCTTCCTCTTCACAATGAAATAAACATCCATTGATTTCTCTTAAAATATACCCGTTTTTTTAATATCAAAATGAAACCTCTTATTGGAAAACCCTTTATAATATTTTCTCAAAGGATTGAAGGGAAATTTTTCTTCTGAATTATCCATTAACATTTCTGCTGAGATCGGACTAGTGGGATTTCCCTTAATTAAATCTTCATCTGAATGGTAAATACCATCATTAAATTAAAAATAGTTTGGTTTCAGATAAATTTCAAGACAATTTGAAATGTCATTCCTCTTTACTGAATCACTATTACTTTTAATCAATAGTTTTTATTAGAAGTCTTGAAGTTCGTAATTCGACCGCTTGGGGCATAAATAATGATGAAAAGCACTGACGTGAAGTCGTAAGCTTTTGCGCGCTTGTTCAACAGTCCAATTCCCTTGAAAATTTTAAATCTGTGAATTACCCTACATATGACAATTCTGTGTTCTATCACCCAAAAGTCATATACGCGTCGTTATATGCAATTTACGAGTAAGAACAGTTCTAAATAAACGGAAAATCTTATGAAAATGAAAAATACTTGGTTAGTAGACTCCATCCTTCTTCCCTCCTATCTGCATCATTCATTACATATTGCCAAGAAAGAGTGAAAAAAGAATATATTGAACAAAACTTCATATATCTTTAATACTTTTTGTCAGAAACTCGTGCATGAGCCTTTGTGTCGTTATTTCAGATCTAAATATACTACAGTTTGTACATTTTATTTAACTACTTCAATTCAACTGATGAATGCCCAGTTAATTGTTCTTTTCTAATTTTGACGTATATAAATTGATCTTGAGTTAAGTAAGTTTTGGATGAGGTTTTTAAGTTTTGATTTGGATTGCCAATATGTACTAAAACATCATATTCTACTTTGCTTTTTCTTGTTTTTTACAAACAAGTTTTAAAGTAAGGCACTTCAGTGATCTAAAACTTATTAATATTATCTAATATCTCATGATATAAAAATATCACAAGCATTAGTAGGTGATGTAATTATTTCATGATTAAGTCTTGAGGGTTAGGTATACACAAAATCAATCTTATACATAGGATATTAGATTTGGAGTTTTATGAATGTCCCGTAATATATGTTAAAAATTGTGTTGCTGACAATGAGTTAAATAATAATTAAGTTACATTGTATGAAATGAAAGTGAGTGATTATTATTTGGTGTAGGGTGGAATCATATTTTGCCAACTTTTACCAATAGTAAATATAAGTAAGTCAGGAGCATTGAATTTAATTTTTTATAGTGTTTTTAATTTTCTAAAGAACATTTTCGTAGAATTTTATTTTATTAGTTGAAAATAATTGGAAAGACTAAGTTAATAATATTCCAATAAGCTACTATCAGCAGAATTTCCTGTCTTATCTACATCAAGTCTATATGATTAGTTTAATGTATGTTCATATCAACACAGGATGTTACGATTAGTTCAATTTGAAACTGAAACGTCGAAGATGTATATATATATTTACAGGTGACCTAATTTCATCGGGATGTTTGAGATTTCCTAAAAATTAAAAAGCTCAGTTATTTTGTCAGAATCTTACTATTTGATATTCCGATTTCACTATAAAACTAAAGAAATGTAATTTAATGATGCTATTTACGATTCAGATGAAGGTTTAATTATGGGAAATCCCATTAGTTTGATCTTGGCCGAAATATTTATGGATAATTCAGAAAAAAAAATTACTTCGATCTTTTGAGCAAATATTATATCAATAAAAAAAACTAGTATATTTTGAAAGAAATCAATGGAAGTTCATTTCAGTGTAATGAGAAAAGTATGTCATTAAGAATGGAAAACGATATCAGCCAAATGGCCGTGGTTGCAGCCTTCCTTTTCATGAAATTTTCCATGATCAATTCGCACATTTGCGACTGTATGTCCTTGATGTCTTCACGAATTCCATCTTTAAGGTCTTCAATCGATTGTGGAGCATTGGCATAGGCCAGGGTAGGCGAACCTTTATGCATCAACGTGCCATTTTTTCTAAAAAAAAGTTTAATGGGGTCATTCGCGTGCCATCAAATAATTTTGACTTTCTGATTATTTGGAAAATAATAATTATAAATACTATCAAAACTCTTTATTAAATAAAGTAAGCAAAAGAGGTACATTGTGGTATGTTTATATTAAATTTCAGTAAAATTAGTGTGACTTCTGTTGCTGCAGGTTAGATGACAAATAATTTATGTTAGGGTTGTAAGATGTTACTTTTAGCAAAATGCATGCTGAACTAGATTCATCTGTCAAACGGTTTCTAACCGAGTTTTTAATGTTATTCATCTCTGAAAATAATGACTCGCAGGCATATGTAGATGAAAACATGGTTAAAATAGCATGAGCCAGTTTCTTCAAACAGTTAAATGTGTCTGGTAACGCATTCCATGTTTCCAGAAGTTTATTATTAGGCATTTTTACTTAAATTACTTGTCGATCTTTCAGTTTCAATTAATTCCAACTCTTTCCTTGTTTCAATAAATTTTTGAATCCATATTGAACTAGATTGGAAATCAATCAGCTGCATTTCAAATTCTTCAATTTCCAACCAATCAAATTGAGAGAAGTTCAGTTTATGAAATGACGTCACATCTGGGTACATAATGAACTTGAGTATTTCCGACAATTCTTTGAACTGAGAAAATCTCCCTAAAAATTCCTTGATTAAAGAATCGATCACAGAAATAAATTCTTCAGTCATTTTTTCTTTGTCTGCTGTCTCGTGAATATCTAAATCATTCATATATTTTTTCAAGTTTGGAAAATACTTGTAGTTTCTTGTGATAATATCGTTTCTAAAAACTTGCAGTTTTGCCTCAAAAGCGCTCAAAATCTATCATGGCAATAATTGTTTTGTTTGTTTCTTGAAGCTTTACGTTTAATGTGTTTAAATGTTGGCATATGTCTGTAAAAAACATCAATTTTGAAAGCCACATAACGTCCAATAACTGTGGGTATTGTGCAATTTTTCCCTCATTTTGCAAAAACAGTCTGATTTCTTCCAAGCAATCAACAAATCTTTCAAGTACATTCCCGCGACTCAACCAGCGAACACTATTATACATCAGTAAGCCATTATACACCGAGATGACTTCGTCCAACAAAGCATCGAATTTTCGCTTGTTTAAAGCCTGTGACGAGATAAGGTTGACTATTTTTGTAACTACCGCCATTACATTATCAAGGGATATTAAACCACTCTTAGCACACAAGACTTGTTGGTGAATGATGCAGTGGAATTCAAGAATCGAATGTCCTACGTCAGCTTGAAATAAACTTATGAAACCGTTTTTTTTACCCACAATACTTGGAGCACCATCAGTTGTTACAGAAACAATTTTTTTTATATCAATTTCTTTTTCAGCAAGCGAATTTTTAACAGCCGTACTTATATCTGTTCCCTTTGTAGTTGTTAGCAACGATTTTATTGCAATTAATTCTTCCTTAATGACGCAATACCGAGCAAAAACTGCTAAACGTGCAGATTTAGTGACGTCAGTGCTTTCGTCAAGACATAGCGATATAAAAGAAGCATCTTTAATGTCAATTTTTTGTTGATCTGTTATATTTTCGGCCAGTTTTAAGATTCTTTCTTTTATTGTGTTTCTTGATAGAGGAGTATCTTTGATGCGCTGAATTATCTTATCTTTATTGTCGAAATCTTCAAAAAGAGAGGGCGCGCATGCTAACCAGGCTTCCTTCAAAAACTCACCTTCTTGAAAAGGTTTACCATGCCGAGCAATGACATTTGCAGCCGCGTAACTTGCCGCGCTTGTATTACAATTTTTGCCAACAAATTTAATCATAGACGTTGACTGTTTATTTCTGTCATTCAATGCACTTGCAATAAATTCTTTTTGCTCTGCCTCGCTTTTTTGACTAACAGATTTATGATTTGTTTCAAAATGCCGTTTAACAGACGATGTTCTACATACCACTATTCCAGAACATAAAACACACACCTAATTCTGCGACGTGCCCAAAATATTGTGTCGCGTGCCATTGGTTCGCCTACCCTGGCATAGGCTTTATATTCACGTGGCCCTAAAGAAAAAAGTCTAAAGGTGTTAAATCACATGATCTTGGAGGCCAATTATGATCACTTCTTCGAGAAGTAACACGCCCAGGAAACTTTTCTTGCAAAATTGCGATTGTTGCCTGTGTGGCACGTATAGCCGTCTTGTTGAAAATGAACGTCGTCCACATAAATATCTTCCAATACCGGCCATAAAAAAATCATAAATCATCTCGGTAGCGAAATCCATTCACCGTAAAAGTTGCAACAGCTTCATTTTCGAATACGTCGCCACCGCCATCTGAACAACCGTACCAATCAGTGACACGTTGAGGGTGGAGAGGCTTTTCGACAATGATTCTTGGATTTTTCCTAGCCCCAAATGCGATAATTCTGCTTGCTGGTGATCGACCGGCTTGAGATCTTGTGTTAATTGAACTTTAAGAGCCTTAAGACCTAAGTCTGCATGCATAATACGGTGGAAAGTCGATTGTGGAATACCTAATTCCAAATATCGACGATCAATCTACAAACCTGGATTTTCGTCAACACTACGGGCTACAGCAGCAGTATTCTCAGTTCTCACGGTTTCGATTCTTCACATCACTAACTTGTCCTCACAGCTCAAATCTTTCTACCAGTTTCACTATTGCCGGCCGAGGTGCTTGACGATAACCTAAAAGTGCCATGACGGCAAAATTTTCACCATTTTTCTAGTGGATTTAAATAATTTCAATGCGTTGTTGAAGCGTGTATCGTCCCATTTTAAGCAACGGCGTAGTTTTTACTTATCAAATATCAAAAGATGACAGCTTCAAATGCGACAGCTGCCTATTAGCTATTCAAAATTAAATCTCTTACTGGAAAACCCCCTTTATTTATTTGTACATATATGTGAGCTTATCAATAAAACTTGTTCAGTTATTAAATTCACTTTTGAGAAAAGAAAGAACTACAATCTGTAGTATAGATTTTTTTTAATCTTGAAATTTCGATTAGGAATAATTTACATAATTTCAGTATTTTTCGCAAACCTAAGTAAATCATCGATAGAACTATTCATCAAACTTTAACCAATCCTATTAACCAGAAAATTTCAGCATTTCACAGATATTACTAATGGATCGCGATCATTTTGTTTAATTTTGAGATTGAATATTGATAATTATATTACATCCAACAATGGCTATAAACCAATCATTATAGAAAAAATTTCAATCAAAGAAAAAATTATTTGCGTTTTGTGTACCCCGTTATAAAAGATTCCATTATAAATACATTTTTATTGGACAACATTGTCGAGTATTTTAAGACAAAATTTGACCCTAACGTCCTGAGAATTCCTGAATTAATAATTTAGGAATTCCTGAATTAATAATTTAGGAATTCTCAGAAAAAAACAACAAAGATGAAACTAATAAAGGAAATAAGTTCAAGTCAGCTTTTAATGAGTGCATTGGTCAAACTGGTAGATCGTTCAAGAAAAGAATACATAAATACCAGAGGAGTTATACATCAGATATCTCACACTCAGGGCCGTCTTTAAACTATTTGAGGCCCTGGGCACATTAGGATCATGGGGCCCCTATGACCTTGAGAAAACACTATTTAGTTACAATAGATAAAGAAAGACAAACAAGGTTCTAAATTTATTTTTATTTAATTACTAACTATAAAAAAATAGGAAATATAAAAAATAATCTACTAAAGTAACTCGCTGTCTCGCTTAACTTAAAATCCTTAGATTAATTCTATGTTGATTGCAAAGGTACCCTTCTAGATTTAAGATGAGCAAAATCGTTAATCACTTCTTCAAAATCTATGGTATTGAGAATATCACATTCTATGGACATCAGCGACAAACTAGTTAATCTCTCTTGAAGCATTGTACTTCTTAATTCATTTTTTATTCGTTTCAATTTGGAGAAGGAGCGTTCTCCGCTGCAGTTAGTTACCATCATGCTTAAAAATATTCTCAATGCAATTTCTACGTTAGGAAATGTGTCTTCAATTTTGTTTTGCTTTAATAGATTATATACTTCCTGTACACTGTTAGATGCTTCATTTTCACTCCGAACATTTTTTAAGTATTCTTTTAAATGTTGACATTCTATTTCTAACTCTTTTTCATTTACATCTTCGTGATAGATTTGAGAAAATTCTTTGCATCCTTGTCGTATCTCTTCGGAATTCAGAGTTTTTAAGTGAAAAAATAAACTAAAACGTTGACTGACGGTCTCATATGAACTTTGTCGCTGTTTTAGATGAACACTCAAGGTATCGATTATTGGCAGAAAGGTTTCTACGTTGAATCGCTCTTTTCCATTCAATTGGACTGATGGCGCAGAGCCATCAAAAAAACTCTGCCGTGAGCTTCTATGTCTTGTTCTTTGATATAGATCCTTGTAGTCAGATTATGGGTTATTTAATATATAATTGTATTCTTATACTTACATATAGGTATTTAAATTAACCTAAACATACTAATATCGGAAAAATTCATTTTTAAGAGAGTGGAGTACTTATACGGATACCCTGTTTATTTATTAGTTTGATCTTTCTTTTTGACGGATGTCAAATCTGAAATCGATATAACTTTGCAACGACGAACAATATTTTCTTATTTTAATAATATTAAAAATTGATAATAATCATAAGAATAGACACACAACATAAAAGTACCTATTAAGGACTCAAGCATTTTCCGAAAGTCTTAAGTGGTTTTTATTGCTTCGAAGTAAAATTTAAATAGAAAAACTGAAACCAATGGTCTCTTACCTACCCAATGTTTTTATGTCTAGTGCAATAAAATTGATTGACGAATGAATTTATTTATTTTGAATAGTTTAAAACATACATACAGCCACATATTTAGCCAACACATTTTTTACATCAATAGATATTTTCTGTTTCCCATCACTGACCCATCTGTCAAAAAGTTCAAGCTATGTTGTACAAGGTATAGCTATCCGCATGCGGCAAACTAAAGGTAATATAATAAGCGCAGGTATTGTAGTAAGTCATTATCATCAGATTTTTCAAAATTAATGTTTTTCGGTAATACCTAAATATCGGTTATCATTTGGTAATCTGGCAGGAACTAGGGGGTCCCATTCGATCGCGGGGCCCTGGGCACGTGCCCATAGTGCCCAGTGGGGAAGAGGGGCCTGCTCACACTTGACATACGGCAGTCTTTTGAAAGAATTTCGACATACCTAATTTGAACAATTATTATTCATAATAAAATGAAAGTAGCAGACTAACATGGTTAGAATCACTTGAGATTACCAGATACAAAACCCTTGAAAAATTTTTGAATGTGCAAAAAAATGTCACCACACATCCCTTGTTGAATATTTTTAATTAGTATAAGAATTTCTAATAATTGAACCTAATATATTTTACTTGCGTTACTTTTTCAAATTTTTGCCTGAACCACCACCATATAAGATGTGATGTTACTTTTTTAAAGTTAGTTCAAAATGTAAACCTGAAAAAAGCCATTGTTGTTTATTTAATGAATTCTTGAAAATTCTTCTTTAAAATTTTATTCAATTGAAATAAATTTCCGTCAACTAAGGAAAGAATCAATCAAGACAATATTATTATTAATTTGATATTAATTATTTTTAAAAATGTAACAAAATGTTCTCTTTTTATGTTTGAATTAAATGGCTATTTAATGAATAATTATTTACCTTTATCAAGTTTATACTCAATCAATCATTTTCATTCATTTATAGAATAATATTTTCCTTGATATTCCAATAGATATAACTGACAAAATTATAGCAATGGCATATCCTGCCGAACGTGTGCAATCTATATTTAGGAACCACCTCAACGATGTTTATGATTTCCTAGAGATGAAGCATAAAGACCACTATTATATATACAATCTTTGTTCTGAAAGATCTTACGACAAGGCCAAATTTTGTAATAGAGTTAAGGTATATCCATTTGATGATCATAATCCGCCAAGTTTTGTTATAATAAAATCATTTTGTGAAGATGTTCACAAATGGTTAGAAGCCAACCCTAAAAATGTGATAGCAATTCATTGTAAAGCAGGCAAAGGAAGAACAGGAACAATGATTTGTTGCTACCTGTTGCATTGTGGTTTATACAGTAATGCAGAAGAAGCACTGAAATTTTACGGATTAATGAGAACGCAAGATGGCCAGGGTGTTACGATACCTAGTCAAATAAGGTATGTATTTAAAATGTTCTCGTATTTTTTCCAGAAAATTAATGCTTTATTAAACCAAAAAACCAGCACTTAGTTGACGTAAGGCGCTTTGACGCTATCGTTCCTTTATATTTATGGTTATTTCACTGGCGACTGCTTAATATTTCACCATCTACTTCAATTACTGCTTCCCATTTGCTTTCCAGTCAATTCCACGGGAAAATAACTTGCTGTTTTTAGATGCAATTGGTTACAAAGCATTGTAAATTTCATTCACCTACCAATTTTTCGTCGAGCGATTGACATGCTAATCTGTGGGAGCATGTTGTAGCCGTACGACGCATGTTGTAGCAGACTCCATGGCGATAAATTCGACGACACAACGCTGAACATACGACGTGCATTATCGTGGTGAAAAAATATTGTTGTTTTTGCGCGGTCTTTTCGTGTCGATTGTTGCGTGTAGACGTTCTAATTGAACCAGGTCGCTGTTGATCTTGAATTTTTTTGTCCAGAATCCGCCAATGTTGACTATCATCATCGTTATTGGACTAATAACAAATGCTATATGTTGATTTCCCAGTGAATTATTCCGTTTTTATCCCATCGGACACACGGCTTGGCCTTTTTCTGTGGAAAACTTTCCGTATTCTTTTACCAAGTTCATATATGGAGCGGCTTCTTAAAACAGTAATATCAGTTTGATACAGACGATTTTGTTAAAATGGTTTGCTGCAAAGTTTTACTTTAAGGAACTGGCATACTTTCAAAATAAATGACAATCAGATTATAGGAAAGTTATTATTACTTCTTACCTGATGATTACTATAATTCGGTAAAAATTAATGATACAATATATGTATACTTTTTATCTTGAATTATATTTAACAATTATCCCATTATCTATAATGTTTTTCTCTAGGTATGTGAAGTATTATGCACAATTTTTAAAAGAAAAATTGACTTATATTCCGAAGCGTTTGTATATAAGGAAAATTCATTTGAAGCCAGCACCAAAATTTTCGGAACCAGTGCTAGTGACAGTTAAACAAAAGACGCTTTTAGAAAATCCTAGGAATAGTAAGACATATTCCAAAGAAGCACGAGGTGACTGTAAAAAAAGTGATGAATCCAGTGATGTTGGTGAATGTTCAAGGGTAATGTTTCTCCATTTTAATTTTATTATACCGAAAATCTTGTATATTGGGTGTAAAATTTGTTTCTAAGCATTTCACAAGTTTCTTAATAATTTGTTGTGGTGGTTGAAGTTGGAGGTAAAACTAATGTCATTTTATTGTTTTGTTCACTTTGGAATAGAACGTTTTATTTTTGTTTGTTTTTGCATTTGTGATGATTGACTTGAAAAAGTATTGCTCAAGTTAAAATCATGTTAACCTCATATTGATATAATCAGAAAATTTCAATAGTATTGATACCTATTTTTTATTACAAAAGAATTAGCAACAAATGTTTCTTTTCATTTTTTCAAATAATTGCTATTTTATTCTGTGAAAACGAAAGGACGTTGACCTAAATTAAAGCATATAGAAGTTTAGAATTCCAGAATCCAACAATTTATGTATAACTGTATGAATCCGAAGAATATGTAAACGAATGTACTTAACTAATTCAAAAAATTTCAAAATATTTTCTCCACCATAATTAAAACTCAGTGATATAAAAAAATGAATAGTACTTAAATAAATATGTTATTTAATCCATTACAGTTAAGTGTGAAAGATAATGTCTGCCAAATATCTGTTACGAATGATATATTGATTCAGATATCAAAATATTCTATATTTCCACACAATCGTTCCTCAGTCTTATCAATGCACCTTGAAATCTCGTCTTTGAATTGTTGAAAACAGATAAACATCGAAAGTGAAATTCTTATTACTTAGTTATGCATAAAAGTAAGAAAATTGCTCAAAGATATACTAAATAATATTTTATCTTCAATCTTTTATTCTTTTTTGAGTCAGCTTTTAGGTATTGCACTACCATGCAGTAAGGTGATTAGTCCTTTGAGCCCCAAATTAATTTATTCAAAAATATGTTTAATTTTTTTTTACATATCCTGATACTCCTTGATCTTCTCAGAAGGTTTTCAGATTGTGCTAATTAGGAGTTCAGTTGTTTTCTGGTTAGGCTTTGTTACTGCGTCCTTATGCTACTTTTGTTTGACAACTCGCATGCCAAAGTGCCTTGAGCTCCACCACAAACTCAACAAAGAAGAAAAATCTCAAGAATAGATGCTTCAATCGATCCTGGTTCGAGTACCAACAACCAATCGTACCGTCAAGACCCACCAACCCTTGTGAGGTCTTTCAATAGATCCTGGTTCAAGCAACAATGGTCTAAAACCTTAGCGGACAGCTCAGTGGTAGAGCATCGGGCTCGTGACCGGAAGGTCTGGGTTCGAATCCTGTTCAGGTGGAAAAGAAATTTCTAGTTGGACAGGTGTCGGACACCATTTCACTGTTTGGTCAAAAATTAACAGTGCTGTGACCTAAAGTGGCGCAAGATTGCAGTAATAAAGCCTACCCAGAACACAACTGAACTCCTAACTAGCACAAGCTGAAAAAGCTTCTGAGGGATCTTCACAGAAGATCTAGGAGTATCAGGATAATAATAATATCTTTGGAGTAGTGTCATAGTCTCTTCTTTACATGCCTTTAAAATAAAATATGCCTTATTATCTATCTGAAGAAGCTAGTTGTTGGTGAAACAATTGTTGTGAATTAATAAATTGTGGAAATATTTTATATTTCATTGAAATTAATTTCCATCAAGTAAAGGCCTATCCAATTAAATCCTTATTATCTTTGATTTAAACTGCTGATGAAAAATTTTAATTTACCTGTTTTCATTATAAATTGATGCTATATATAAAAATGAATAATCTTTTGGTGGAAATATATTTAATCTTCTTATCTGATTCTGGTGTTTTGTACTTTAAACCAAGGCTGTATGGAACCTAAAAAGGCATGGATATTAATTATTAATTATTTGTTTTAGACTGAAGATGAATATGAAGGGAAGTATCACGAAATGACTTTAGGGTTCAAAAGTCGCACATTCAGTTTTCGTACAAGTGACCAAGAGGTTTTACTAGATTTCAAAGTTCTTTCGTCCTTTAGTGGCGACATAAGAATCGAATTATTCTATCGATCGCCAGTTTTTACCAAAAAAAAGAGATTCGCTAGGATTTGGATTAATACATTTTTTGCTGCATTGAATGGTATAACTAAAGAAGATAACAAGAGAAATCTGGTATTCAAAAAGCATGAATTGGATATTGTTGGTAAAAAGGATAAAAATAACAGGCAATTATCTGAAGATTTTGAGGTAAGTTTCAAGTGTAAGAATAATCTTATTTAGTCATAATTAGAGAACATGACGAAAATGACAGATATGTCCATCTGATTTTAATAATTTTTTACATGTGGTAGCTTATCACAAACGACAAGAGATTAAATTTTCTGTTTCATTAGTTAAATGTTCGAGGTGGCTCCAAGGTCGCTAAATGATGAAAAGGCATTCAGTTGTCGAGTGTATTCAGTTAGTTTGTTGCCAAATGAATTTATCTAAATGTGTAGGGCGACTAGAATTCGCCTAGCTTAGTGTAAGATTGCGTGAAGCTGTCAGTCGATAAGGGAATTTTCCAAAAAAAGCACTCAAAACACTGTGTTTTACCAAGAGCATGTCCACTGTAAGCTGCAACAATCATTCGAAAATTCTAAAGTGATGGTGAACACCATCAATAGGGAAATTCGGGATTCATACATGTGCTAGAGCATTAGGGTAGACTTTGTCTTTAACATAGCCCCTAAGAAAGAATCTGATTAATTTAAATCACATGATCTCATTGGGCAATTGATGTCTCCATTTCGAGAAACTATGTGTCCAGAAAATTTTCATGCTTTTGAGTAATTATTTCACAAGAATAGTGTCATGTTGGGGCATCCTGCTGAAAATCACCGTTGTCCACATCCATGACATCTATTTCGGGGCCAAAATATCAATGTTTCGGTAAAGCATTCCATCCATACCTTAAGCTACTGCGGACTGACCAGACAAATTGGAGTTTTCACATTAGAGAGAGAGCGCCATGTTTCACTTGATATAATATTTATATCATATCATATTTTTATCTTTCACAAAAATATTGCTTTTTTTTTTCTTGATTAAAAACGAACCTCTTATTGGAGGACTATGTATATATGTTTCCTTCGGCTACAGAAAGGTTCACATCCTGCAAAGAGCCCGTTTTCTGGCCAATGTATTGGCTTCCTCATTTTTCCTGATTCAAATCAAGTAGGCCCTACAATTCGGGCTATATTGTTTAGTGTACCCAGATACACACATACCATCTTTGATCTGATGATCTTGTAACTACGAGCTTTGATACAGCTCGATAGTCAAAGTGGATCTCTCTGATACTTATATTCTAGATTAAAGAGAGAATTGTTCTTTATTGCCATAGATAAGAGCCATCGACCTAAGTCCTTCAGCTCTCTAGATTAAATTATAGACATCTTTCAATTGCGGGCCATTTTGCATATAAGATGGGTAAAAAATCATTGATTCTGAGTATTTCATTCTGAGTTCAAATATAAGCAGTTATGGTTTTTATATTATTTGAAAAGCATGAAAGCTTTCTCTCTTTCTTCGTACCATGATAATAGAATTTCTAATGTGGTATCAAATTTTCATATTGTTATTGGTGAAAACTAACATTTTTGAATCAAATACCAATACTAATCCCAACTTTAAGCAACTCTATGTAAAATTATTAAAGAGAGAATCCATAGGAACGAGGTTAGGGGCATTAGCTAACTGCTTATATGCTTATAATTAACTTTCATTATGCTGATACAGTGATAAGATAGCTAAAGTTGAATTTCAATTTCAGTTGACTGTTGAAATAAAATTACCGTCTCATGATGAAGAAGCCAGAGATTCACTGGACGGCTCAACGAAAGAGGGGGAAACAAGAGATTCTATAACTTCTCTATATGAAGATAGCTCTGGAGCGGAAGATGATACTGATGATGATAATGACTGGGAATCTGGTAAGTCTCGATTGCTTTTATCAGCAAATGAAGATTCAGAAGTACTTCTTAAAAATGAAAAGACAAAAGGCAATAGGCAATCGGATTCATCAACAGAAGAGAAAATTTATCCAAAAAGTAAAAAACAGAGTGGTAGTTCAGTGAGTTCAAGCACATCTCTTATTAGTTCGAAAGTTTCCTCAAGCTCTTGTGAAAATACTATTAAAAGTTCAGAGTTTAACCAAAAATCTTGTATTAAAAAAACCTCTAAGGAAGGGACTGATGAGAAGGCAAAACATAGCCCAAGTATTAAATCCAGTAGTTCAGAGGCGACTCCCAATACGTCTACACACACAGCTATATTTATCAGTAAAAATAGTGAAAAACCACAAAATACAAATCATTACAATAGTTTAGATTTAAGTAACCCTTCTAAATCGAAAGTTATGCGTAGTAAATCAGCAACAAATGTTTTTAGCATCTCAGAGTCCCTTTCTGTCGTAAACATTGGAGGAATCAACAAATCAAGAAGTGGCACACTTATTACTACTAGAGAAATTATTGATCTCCCATTGGCTGTTTCGGATGTAGGTCCTAGTAGCTCAACTATAGATATTGCTAGCAGTACTGCAGATGCCAAAGTAACAAATATAAAAGGAAGTGCAGGCTTTTTCAAATCTCTTGCAAAAAAATTTTCTAATAAGAAATGAAAAAGAAAGTGACAAATTTTGTGATACTTTAATTTTTTATATGTGTTTAACTAGTTCTCTGTATAAAGTACATTTCGTGATTTGAACTCTTTGAAAAGAAATTGAATACTCAATTTATAGTTTTAAAAATGTAATTCATCCTTGAATTTTGTCTAAATGAAGAAAAATGTGATAGAAACTTATGTTCCTTCAGCATAAAATTATTTTGTTAGAAAATAATTTCCCAGAAATTTTAAAGTAATATATTTGTTTTTATAGATTTATACATGTCGGTAGTTTTTCTTGATTAATTGAAGAACTACAACTCTTTCAAGTTCCTTTATCTTATGCTGTTTTCAATATTGCTTTTTTCTTGCATACATATTTTCAAAAATGCAAAATCTTCAGTAAATTGAGAATTTTATCTGAGTAAAGAAGTGTACCTGCATTTAAAATATTTTTAAAAATAGGAATAAATTTATAAAATTGGAATAGTTTCCTATAGGGGAAGATAAAAGACTAGGTGGAGAGATCCACCAAATTTATTTCAATGAAATGAATAGACTGCCTTATATTGAGAAAAAGATTCTGAAGTATTATTTTATCAGAATCACGTATTTTCATGAGCAAAATGGAAAAATAGCGCCATAAACATGTATTTTTAGAAATGAAGTGTTCAAGTTGTTATGAAATGTAATGATTGAGTACAAAATTTGTTAATGATTATTTTGGAATCTCTGTAATAAAGTTTCTATTCAGCAAGAAAACTAATTTTTTTCCAAATTCCCTGTTGATTTCAATAATATTGATTTAATCGTCACTTAACAGTAGGATTTGTCAGTTTTAATGAATGGTTCTTAATATCCTCCAAATAATGATATGAAGTAGACAAGAATGTAATTGATCACCTCTTTTTAAATATTGCACAAATACATGAATTCTAACAATAAAAATTTCTGTGAAGTTGAAGTGACCTTACATAAAGTAACTTTCTTCATTAATTGCTTTAGGACTGGGTATTTTAGGTTTCTACTGTCTGCTGGGTCTTACAAATAATATATATTTATTTTCCTCTAAGAATACTGCATAATATTTTTCACCTACTCTAAGCAAATCATCTGACATGAATATATCCTCCGAAATGCTCTTATTATGTTACCTTGTGTTTTTCTCCCAACTCCAAAAATAAATGGGCTAAATATGAAAATAAAAGCAATTCAATAAATTCAAAATACCTTTTTGCGATATCGTCATAAGCCTCAGTTTCGCAAAAATTATATTGAAGCAAGTGGTACAATTTGGTAACTAAAAATACTTTTTAGAATTATTTCTTTAAAAAATTCGGAATGGACTTTGCAAAATAAATACTTGTTGGCAACTATCAATAAATGGATATTTAGTGTATGTAACTGCTAGTTATTGGATATTTTGTTTTGAATAAAAACAAAACAAAGTGAATAGTAGAATGTGGTATAATAAATTAAGGATGTCCTTGTTCTATCTTGTCTCAGAAGTGGCCATGCAGTTTGCCCAGAATATCTACACAAGACTGATTTCAAATTTCATCTTTATACATCTGTGAAGAACATGGCCTTAGTCCTGTAATCTTGTTATGCAGTAATTTACCGATATAGATAGAGATAGATGTATCAAATTGAATGCGGGGATGAATTCTCTTGTGCAATACCATCAACCATTTATTTTGGAGTTCTGGTGTTCTTAAATAATCCAGAAATCAATGAAATATTGTACATTCGCATTAGGGATCTAGGATTGACTTAAAAAAAACAGCATTGATCATCCTTCTGTTTCATTCCTTATGTAAGAGTAACTTCTAAGCGAGACTCATTTCGTGTTTGTGTAAGAAGATGAACAAATGTCCCTGATGAATCCCTGGGCGTACAGAATCTTTATTATTCCCTTGATGCAGCTTATATCTCCTGCTTTTTTTAAATGCCTATGTCGAAGTGGTACTGAAAGATTGGAAGAGGAAATGCAAGGGGATGGAAGTACCATTTGGGAATCATTAGCTTCGCTGATGACTAGGTTGTGATTGCACAAGATTCCTACGATCTGGAGTTTATGATAAAGAGGCTTTATGATGAATATAAGAAATAGGGATTACAGGTTAGTTTGAAGAAGTACCTGGTTATTCACTTCGACGCCCGCTTCGAGATACTCATCAAGGATGATGTGCTCATCCATATTTTATTTAATGTTAATATAAAATAATAAAAACAATTTCCACAATTGTCATTAATTAATGAATTGTTCAAATTATTATTTTATATTTACATATATATTAAATAAAATAAAGATAATTTCCACAATTGTCGTTAATCAATTATGGAAATAGTTTTTATTACTGCGTTGTTTCAGCCGTTACTATTTGGTAGTTGATCATAATTAAAACGAATTGTAGAAATAACTATGTTTTACTACCAATAAAAAGATATATTACACATTTTCTTGTGACTCGAGTTTCAGAAATGAACTACCCCATCATCAGACAACTGAAGACCTTACAGTGGTGCAGAGGGATTTAAACAAAAATGATAAAACCTAGAGTAAAAAAGGGGGGGGAGGGGCCTCCTAACAGATATCAGAATGTCTGCAATCGACAAAGAAGGTTGTTAAAACAGATGGTACTTATTAAAATATCTCAAATATTTCTGGGGGTTACATAGCTCCGTACGGTCATCCATTATTTTCACGTTATTTTCATTGTATATCTCAAATATTTGGGATTTACATAGCTCCGTACAGTCATTCATTATTTTTTACATTATTTTTATTGTGAATAAATTTTGAATATTTCAATAGATTCTAGGTAACACCTAATAGTGGCACAGAGGTTTACAAGCAGAACGTGATAAAAACCGGGTTAAAAAAGAGGGGCTTTCTAACAGATATCGGAATGTCGGCAATCGACAAAGAAGGTTTTTAAACAGATGGTACCCATTTAAATATCTCAAATAATTTTTTGGGTTACATAGCTCTGTACAGTCATTCATCATTTTTACATTATTTTGCTGTATATCTCAAATATTTGGATTTACACGGCTCCGTACAGTCATTCATTATTTTTTACATTATTTCTATTGTGAACGAATTTGAAAAATTCAATAATCAAGTTTCTTCTCTTTTGAATCTACGTGTAAAATTTTTTTAAGATTTTCCTTCGTCGAAAGGAATTACTTTTTTCTAAAGAATGAGTGGCAAAAGTTGAATTTTTGTTTACTTTTCATTAAATTCATTTTATGTTCATTGAAAAAGGTTTCAAACAGATGTTACTTTTTAAATATCTCAATTATTTTCGATTTACATAGCTCCGTACAGTCATTCATCATTTTTACATTATTGTTATTGTGAACTAATTTGAAAATTTCAACAGATTCTAGATAATCGAGTTTCTTCCCTTTTGATTCTACATGTAAAACTTCAAGATTATCTATTGTGGGAAAGGAGTGGCCGTTTTCTAGACAATGAGTGACAAAAGTAGAATTTCGTTAATTTTTCATGAAACTCATCTTATGTTCGTTGAACCTCGTCTTGAAGGAACGTCCTGTTTGTCTTATATATTCATTACTGCACGCAGAACAAGATAACTCATAAACTCCCGATTTGTGTATGTTTGGAGTGGGGTCCTTTGCGGTAAATAATACCGTGATAATTTGTTTTGCGTTTTGAAGGCAATATTGACATCTGATTTTGAAAAACCATTGGCCACCCCTTGACTTATGCTACCAAAGTACGATAGAGAAATGAATTTTTCATTTTCTTCAGTTTTTATGATGGGATAAATTTGGCTCATAGCTATTTTAGATAGTCTCTGTCGAATTAGATTATCTATTATATTGGGGTTGAAACCGTCGTTCGCGGCTATTGATTTTATAGTTTGGACTTCAGCCTCGCGGTCATTTTTTGACAAGGGTAATGCGAAGGCTCTATGGATCATTGATTGATACGCTGACATTTTTTGTGAATATGGGTGATTGGAATCAATGGGAATGCATATATCAGTGGATGTGTGTTTTCTGAACACGTTGAATTCTATTTTCCTATTTGAGTGTGATATCGAGAGGTGTAAAAATGTAATACTGTTCCTCGATTCTTTTTCTAATTTGAATTTAATTTTTGGGTGAATATTATTCAAGAAATTCAAAAATTGACTCAGTTGTCTGGATGTTCCGTAGATACACGTGAGAATATCGTCCGAAAACCCACATCCACTGATGTATGTATTCCTATTGATTCCAATCACCCATATTCACAAAAAATGTCAGCGTATCAATCGATGATCCATAGAGCCTTAGCATTACCCTTGTCAAAAAATGACCGCGAGGCTAAAGTCCAAAAAATAAAATCAATAGCCGCGAACGACGGTTTCAACCCCAATATAATAGATAATCTAATTCGACAGAGACTATCTAAAATAGCTATGAGCCAAATTTATCCCATCATAAAAACTGAAGAAAATGGAAAATTCATTTCTCTATCGTACTTTGGTAGCATAAGTCAAGGGGTGGCCAATGGTTTTTCAAAATCAGATGTCAATATTGCCTTCAAAACGCAAAACAAATTATCATCGGTATTATTTAACGCAAAGGACTCCACTCCAAACATACACAAATCGGTAGTTTATGAGTTATCTTGTTCTGCGTGCAGTAATGATGAGTTTCATGAAAAATGAACAAAATTCTACTTTTGCCACTCATTGTCTAGAAAACAGTCATTCCTTTCCCACAATAGATAATCTTGAAATTTTACATGCAGAATCAAAAGGGAAAAAACTCGATTATCTAGAATCTGTTGAAATTTTCAAATTAGTTCACAATAACAATAATGTAAAAATGATGAATGACTCTACGGAGCTATGTAAATCGAAAATATTTGAGATATTTAAAAAGTTACATCTGTTTGAAACCTTTTTCAACGAACATAAAATGAATTTAATGAAAAGTAAACAAAAATTCAACTTTTGCCACTCATTCTTTAGAAAACAGTAATTTCTTTCGACGAAGGAAAATCTTGAGAAAATTTTTCATGTAGATTCAAAAGAGAAGAAACTTGATTATTGAAATTTTCAAATTCGTTCACAATAGAAATAATGTAAAAAATAATGAATGACTGTACGGAGCTGTGTAAATCCAAATATTTGAGATATACAGCAAAATAATGTAAAAATGATGAAAATATGAATAAGAACAATATTCTAATTTCCGCTAATATTTTATTAACACTACGATCGTTACGTCATACCATGACTTCTTCAGGTGAGTATTACAAGATACTGAGTATACCATGAACAAGAACTTTATTTTATAGTACATGGATATAACAAAAATAGAGGGGGTGAAGAGCGTTTTACAATTCTTTTGGGAAACTGAAAAATGATTAAAGAAAGATTCAACAAAGGGGGAGTTACTTAATTCTGTTTGGTTATTCAATAATATTTTTCTTTTATGATATCTATTAATTTCTAAAGTTTCTAACAAGTTTAATCTAAAACTTTTGTTTTCTAAGTGTAAAATTTCAAAGTTACTATTAAAACTATGTCCTGTGTCTAGAAGGTGCTCTGCGTAGGTTGAATTTCCCTTTTTGTTACAATAACATTTTTCATGTTCCCTAAGTCTCGTCTGGAACGATCTTCCTGTCTGACCAACATATACAAAATGGAAAGTACCGCAAGTTAACTTATAAACACCTGATTTCTTGTTCTTAGATGTTTTATCTTTATTATTTTTTATTAGTTTTCCTAGGGAGTTATTCGTTTTATAAGAAATTCTAAAATTGTGATTGTATACTCAGTATCTTGTAATACTCACCTGAAGAAGTCATGGTATGACGTAACGATCGTAGTGTTAATAAAATATTAGCGGAAATTAGAATATTGTTTTTATTCATATTTTCAAGATGAATTTCCGTCAAGTAAAAACCGAAACAATCATAGATTTTAAAAATGATGAATGACTGTACGGAACTATGTAACCCAAAAAATTATTTGAGATATTTAAATGGGTACCATCTGTTTAAAAACCTTCTTTGTCGATTGCCGACATTCCGATATCTGTTAGAAGGCCCCTCTTTTTTAACCCGGTTTTTATCACGTTCGGCTTGTAAACCTCTGTACCACTATTAGGTGTTACCTAGAATCTATTGAAATATTCAAAATTTGTTCACAATAAAAATAATGTAAAAAATAATGAATGACTGTACGGAGCTATGTAAATCCCAAATATTTCAGATATACAATGAAAATAACGTGAAAATAATGGATGACCGTACGGAGCTATGTAACCCCCAGAAATATTTGAGATATTTCAATAAGTACCATCTGTTTTAACAACCTTCTTTGTCGATTGCTGACATTCTGATATCTGTTAGGAGGTCCTTCCCCCCCCTTTTTTACTCTAGGTTTCATCATTTTTGTTTAAATCCCTCTGCACCACTGTAAGGTCTTCAGTTGTCTGATGATGGGGTAGTTCATTTCCGAAACCCGAGTCACAAGAAAATGTGTAACATATCTTTTTATTGGTAGTAAAACATAGTTATTTCTACAATTTGTTTCAATTATGATCAACTACCAAATATTAACGGCTGAAACAATGCAGTAATAAAAACTATTTCCACAATTGATTGACGACAATTGTGGAAATTATCTTTATTTTATTTAATATACATTCTGTCAAGAAAGTACCGGGAATTATCGATTTAAATCTGGCGGGGCAATGAGGCAGGTAAAAATTTTTTTTCCTAGGTTGGTACCACTGTCCTTAATTACTATGCCAAGCTTGAGCGGGATCTGTCAACTAGTGTGTTTGCAACAGCTGATTAAGTCAGTCGATGTCAGAGTGCGTGCCAATTTTTAGTATGGGTGATTACGTTGATCAAAGAATTTGTTTAAAGTTTTGTATTGCAAATGAATTTTCGTGTGCCGATGCATTGAAAATGTTGCAAAAGGCCTTTGGTGATAATGCTCTATCGAAAACTCGTGCATATCAGTGGTACAGAGCCTTCAAGGACGGTCGTGAAGTGGTCGCCCATCGACGGCTTCGATCGAAGATAACGTCGATAAAATTAAGGAAAGGGTGCTGGAAAACCGTCGTACCAGCTTGAGAGAGATAGCACATGATCTTAAGATATCCCACGAGTCCGCACGTACGATTTTGATTGATAATTTGGGCATGAGAGAGGTGGCCGCACGACTCGTACCGAAAGACCTGAATTTTCTTCAAAAACGTCATCGCGAACAGGTTGCTTCAGACATGCTGGATCGCTGTAATTCCGATTCTACATTCATGGAACGCATTATAACTGGTGATGAGACCTGGGTCTACGAGTACGATATGCAAACAAGCCAGCAATCATCGGAATGGGTGGCAAAAAATGAGCCGAAACCGAAAAAACCACGCCAAAGCCGCTCGAAAAAGAAGGTGATGCTCATTGTTTTCTTCGATATCCGTGGCGTGGTGCACTACGAATTCGTTCCAGAGGGTCAGACGGTAAACAAGGAGTATTACCTAGGCGTTATGAAATGTTTGCGTGAGCGTATCCGTAAGAAGCGGCCAAATTTGTGGGCGAACAACTCATGGATTTTGCATGACGATAACGCGCCTTCTCACCGAGCTACGATTGTGACTGACTTTCTCGCCAAAAACTCAACAAACGTGCTTCACAACCACCGTATTCGCCGGATTTGGCTCCCTGCGACTTTTTCCTCTTCCCAAAACTAAAATTGCCCCTTCGTGGCACCCGTTTTGAGTCGATTGAAGCCATAAAACAAAATTCGGCGCGAGAGCTAAAGTCCATCCCGGAAAGCGCCTATAAAAAATGTTTCGATAATTGGAAGTGCCGTTGGCATAGATGTATTGGAGCAAATGGAGCCTATTTTGAAGGCGACCCAATAAATTTTGACGATTAAATGTAAAAATGTTGTTTTAATTGAAAATTCCCGGTACTTTCTTGACAGAGTAGTATATGTTAATATAAAATAATAATTTCCACAATTCATTAATTAATGACAATTGTGGAAATTGTCTTTATTATTTTATATTAACATTAAATAAAATATGGATGAGCACATCATCCTTGATGAGTATCTAGGCATTAAAAAAAAAGCAGGAGAGACAAGCTGCATCAAGGGAATAATAAAGATTCTGTACGCCCAGGGACTCATCAGGGACATTTGTTCATCTTCTTACACAAACACGAAATGAGTCTCGCTTAGAGGTTACTCTTACATAAGGAATGAAACAGAAGGATGATCAATGCAGTTTTTTTAAGTCAATCCTAGATCCCTAATGCAAATGTACAATATTTAATTGATTTCTGGATTATTTAAGAACACTAGAACTCCAAAATAAATGGTTGATGGTATTGCACAAGAGAATTCATCCCCGCATACAATTTGATACATCTATCTCTATCTATCTCGGTAAATTACTGCATAACAAGATTACAGGATTAAGGCAGTTGTCTGATGATGGGATAGTTCATTTCCCGAAACTGGAGTCACAAGAACATGTGTAACATATCTTTTTATTGGTAGTAAAACATAGTAATTTCTACAATTTGTTTTAATAGTTTTTATTGTTATTTAATTAAAATGAATTTCCAATAAAGACCAATTTAATGAAATTTTTTTCTCTTGAGTTAACTAATAAACTGCGTTGTTTGAATTACTGTAATGCTCACCATTATGATAACCTTTGTTACATCTTCGCTGATGACTGGCGTCAAGGCAAAGGAATTATTCCTCCAACTAGCTAAAAAGTTATAGAAGTTCTATACATTTTCAGGTATCATTTAGTTTCACATCTCTTCTCAAATGTGGAATGTTTTGTTCCAATTAATTTTGTCGCGTCCTTTTGGTTTGACATTTTGGAAGCTGATTTTCATAAGAAAGTGGGTCAAGCCATAAATTTTCAAGTATTTCCCATAATTTGAAATACTTGAGAAGAGATTTCTAGTGGGCCTTGAATTACGCTATGTCTATAATATTGCTTATCCAATAAGACGTTAGAGGAATCGTTGTCCACCCTAAGTAGAAGTGCGACAGAATTGCCTAATTTTGCCGAGGGTTGTGAATATATGAGCCATTCTAGAGACATGAGCGACGCAAAATGCAGTATATAGTTTCTGTAAGACGGAGATCTGAAAAACCCAAAATGGAACTTGGATGTGGAAGACGACAAAGACGCGATATAAAGACGAAGTTTCCTAGAGTAAAGTTCTTGAAGGTCGTTAATCGCACCATATACTGTTTTATTATTTGTGTAAATACCTGTAGAGTCATCAGGTGTTTTAATTGATACAACTTGGATGTGGAAGACGACAAAGACGCGATATAAAGACGAAGTTTCCGAGAGTAAAGTTCTTGAAGGTCGTTAATCGCACCATATACTGTTTTATTATTTGTGTAAATACCTGTAGAGTCATCAGGTGTTTTAATTGATACAAGCGAGAGTTAAGAAGAAGTGTTAGTGAATGAGGTGAATGAAAATTTTTATTTTAGAAGTGATTATCTTTCTACAGCTATATGTCTTTCGTTACGCCAAGCATTGAACATTAAACTGAAAGTTATTTCAAAATATGCGTTCGTATGTGGTATAAAAAAACCCAACCACAATTTCCAGACTATATAGACCAGTGCCCTCTTGGAAAGAAAAAAGAAATTCAACGTCAATTGTAAAATAATTAAGTTGTTTCTAAATGATATGTGGTTGTTATTTAAATCTATGAATCTACATACAAAATCAATGGAGACCTATATTATAAACTACAGAATGTTGAAAACATGGAGATCAGTTATTATTTTTTTGATGACGTATTTCAGTGAAATGCAGTAAGAAGCGACAACAGAATAAAAAAAATTCAGTTTTAACTTATATTCAAATTTTCTAAAAAGGTGTGTGTGTGTGAAAAATATGTGCTTGTACTTGTATCAATATACTCAGTTTTTCTGTTTACTCGGAAATGTTTAATATTCATATTATTTAGTAAGATAAAGACTACCAATATTTGAAAAGAATACCTCATTCATAAGAAAAAATTTATAGGATAAACAGTGCAGTGTTAATAAATAAATTTATAATAATACAAACTTCTACTGAGATGGTTGATGAAGTTTTAACAATTTTCAATATCAGGTTTTATTTTAATTGGCATCAATAGCAGGTCGCCACACTCAGTAATGTGTAATCAGTTCCCCTTTTTGATAGTAAATTTGCCACGTTCAGTACACATAGGAAGAGAGAAATGGAATTAAAAGCTTATGTATTATAATATACTATATTTCCCATAAACTGGGATAAAGATGTGTTATAGTTTTTTGAAATCAGAACTCTTGATACCTATATTTAAATTGTTCTTTAGAGTTGATTGTCAGTTCCAATAGCTCTTCTGCTAAATTTCTTGATATTTCATCATTTGAAAAAGAGTCAATAACGCAACTTGGCATATTCAAATGCAAATATGTTGGAAACAGCCTGC
The DNA here is from genome assembly GCA_034642435.1 of Megalocaria dilatata. NCBI lineage: Eukaryota > Metazoa > Arthropoda > Insecta > Coleoptera > Coccinellidae > Megalocaria > Megalocaria dilatata. The sequence goes on along the minus strand of CM067859.1, from coordinate 42,302,730 downwards.
AAAATATTCATCTGCTTATAATTTTGAATTGACTTCATTGAATATTTCGGACAAACATGTCAAATATGCGATATCACTTTTCCATGAGATCAGGTATTCGCACAATCCTTCATCTTTATTTTCAAAGAAAACCAGTACTGTATCAAACAGTATAAAAACGACTAAGACAAATACCTTTAGACTCTTTAGACAGCCAACGTACTTCTGAGTTTAGTAGCAATCTGTTGTAATCCTCATCATTTTCAATACAAAGGTAGCCAAATAATCAGTTGTTCAATCAATCCACTATTTCTATTCTTATTGATTGACTTTATCACATGATAAAGCCAAGTATGCAGGTGTTCATGTGGGTTTTTACAACCAAATGCTGATAATGAATGATGTAATGCACAAGAATATTTGTTGGTACTGCTTGCTTCAAATATACAATTAAACCCTTATGATGACTTGTCATTGGTACAGCAATATCAGTAGCACCTCACAAAATATTGTATACACGAATTTCTTTTTTAAAAAAATAATCACTTTATGTGATTAATGTAATTAATGTTTTCATTTTGTATGAATTGAAAGTAAGATAAAAGTAGTGCCACGTTATTAGGCAAAGTTGATTCCTCGACCTGAATAGAAAATTAGCTAGTTTTCTAATAGTTACATTATGACATTTCGATGTCTTACCATTTTATCTATTCTTTGCACTGAATTATTACTGAATGGAATTGTTTGATTATTTCTGACTATGCTATATGTAATGAAGAACAGTTACCATCATCTCTTTTCCTGCTTTCGCAACAAGCAAGAAACCTTATAAGAGGCTCATAAACCATCATCTTTTTGTTAAGAAGCCTACGCAAAAAGATGTAGTTTGGCCGTTTCAAATTATTGTAGTAAGACAAATTTTTACTTCTTTTATCCGCATTAATCTTATTTAAATGTTTTTGAAATCCAAAGAGTTGATAAGAGTTATTATTCACAACACACATGAAAAAATAATACATTGCCATTCTTTTTCACATTCAGGGGCCAGTTAAAATCAAATACAGTCTTGCTATTCATGCAGATTAATATTTTGAAGAATGACAAGGAATCCTGAAAAACAGCCACCCTTTCATAGAAGCCAGATTTTTTTATACGTAATAAAATTGCCGACGAACTATTCCAACCAATAATTCGGTTTTCTCTGTTGTATTCTTCTTAGTTATATTTTTGAATCTGTGAGTGAACCTTTTTTCATACATGTATTATGGAAACCTGTGATAATTTGTCAATACAACAATATTGAAAGCTCCATCGAGAAATTAGGAACTTAATGTTTTTTTCTGAGAAAATAGATATTCTTTGATGCTTCCTTTGTACCTCAACGCCCCCTAATTTTTTTCTACATCTGCTAACGCCCCTGTTAAGAATCGTTGTTCTAGAGTATTTAGCCTGCGACTTGATGGTGTTGGTTGAATTGTTCTCGATTGGACTCAAAAGCGTAGCATTCAGATACAGTGAAAGTGAATATATGATTTTTTTGTTTTACATATTGCCAGGGCTAGGTTATCCAAAAAACAGTGCAGGCAACTGCTTAGGGGTACAGCCTCGGCTAGAGGCCCCGCAAATCGAGAAAAAAATTATTTTGGAAAGGTAGAAAATAGTAAAGGGTCCTCGGAATTTATTGTCTAGGTGCTGCCTTGAATAGTGCAATGCATTCAGAGGTTTCTTGTAGTCTTTGAATTTCAAAATTCTTTTTTTACAGTTTTTCTCTTCTTAGATAATTTTTTTAGCGGAAGTGCTAATACATTTGGAGAAAGTCTTTGGTTTATTCACGTCGTTTTCATCTACACTGAATATTTAGTTTTTATTTATATGTCCCAAACTGCGTTCTAATTCTTCTATTCTTTCACCATTAGATATTCTTATTTATCTACAGGGTGATGGGAAATTCGCGTGATTCTTCAAAGGGGCTGTACACAAGTTTGTTATAAAATAGAAAGGCCTTTTACTTGATAGAAGAAATATAACAAAATTTGAATATTAAAACAAATTGAAATATGTTTATCTTCTACAATTTTAATTTCAAAAAAATTTTTATTCAAAAAACTTTTAGAAATAAATTTATGTCTACACAAGCACCGCTTACATTTAATAGACGTATATAATCAAAACTCAATATATAATGTCAAATGGAATAAATAACCCAACAGATATACGAAAGTAATTAAAATTAATAAATAACAAGTTTATTAACAACAAATTAGCCAAGGGTCAAAAATACCAAAAATAATTATGTAAAAACTACTACACCGTAAACACTCAATTGATACTTTTTTGAAAGCAAAAGAATAAATGATCATTTAACAAAATGTTTGCCCAAAAATCACATAATATCAGAATTAAATAGTCTTGAGTGACATCAATTTTTTTTTATTCCATGAAGTATTTTATTGTTTTGGTTTTTACTTGACAGAAATTGTTATTCCTATGAAAGTTTAGGTAACTTATACAGGATGGAAAACTTGAAGGATTGCTAAATATGTAATAAAGGAAACAAAATTTGAATATTACATTTAAAACAAATAATTGTTAGGCTATTTAGTAAAAAACAACCAAGAAGTTATTTTAAAAAAACAGGAGATAAGGAGTTTAAATTTAACTTGTGCTATTTTCCAGTATGTATTGGAAAGACTGGAATTTAATTCCAAACAAAAATTAGGGATCATGAAAAATATATTAATATAGCACAACATTCAACAAGAAATAATTTACTACAATTTGCTAATTTTAATAACCACTACAAAATATTACACTCTTTAACTAAAAGTCGTCGACTTAATCTCTTGGAAACCCTATTTAAAACAATGTTCCTAAACTCTGTTCACAAAAATATATAGGGGCCATTAAAAAATATAGCGTTGATGAAAATAGTTTATAATCACCAAGGAAATTTCAAAATGTTATTCAAAAATATTAAGCAGTGAGGAATTGTTGATCGTTCAATAGAAATAATTTGATTGTATTTCACTCACCGGATAAAGTCATGGTATGACGAAACCATTGTTTTGTAAACAATAATGGTTTAGTGGAGGTTAAAATTGAAATAATGAGAAGAGGTTTTTTACTTGATAGAAGGAATATTACAAAATTTGAATATCAAAACAGATTTAATCTATTAGTCTCTTATAATTTAAATAAAAAAAATTTTTAGAGTTGAATTAATGTCTTATAAGCACAGCTTATATTTAATAGACGTATAAAATCAAAACTCAATATACAATATCAAATAGAATACATAACCCAACAAGTATAGATTATCAATTAAAATTAATAAATAAATATTTGAAGGAGACAACATTTTGTTTCTGATCTTACAATTATGAATACTAATTCCTTTTCAAAAATACAAAACATAATTTAAGTACTTTTCAGAAAATATATTTAATATATTTAAATAAGTTACTTCAAAAACCTCTGAAAACACATATTATATCTTCAAAAGTCAATTATAATTCCGGTCCTACTTCACATTTAAAAAATAAAATTAATTAACAACAAATAAAACTCACCTAACAAACCTAATGATATCCTCGTTTGAACACAAACTTTAAAATCCAAGATATTCTATGTTCGTCACAAAAATTACAGAAAGCTGTAAGGTGTTATATAGTTTTCTTTAAAACACTTGATATTCCATAATGAGTTTTATTCAAGCCTAAGTATAATTATATATTATATATAAAATAAAATAATAAGAAGAGGTTTTTTACTTGATAGAAGGAATATTACAAAATTTAAATTTCAAAACAGATTTAATCTGTTAGTCTCCTATAATTTTAATTTCAAAAAAATTTTTAGAATTAAATTAATGTCTTATAAGCACAGCTTATGTTCAATAGATGTATAAAATTAAAACTCAGTATACAATATCAAATGGAACAAAAAAACCCAACAAATATAAGTTGTTAGGTTTTTAAATGAAAAATTCAGATATATTATATAAAATTATATAATGAGTTGTGATTTTATATGTCTATTAAATATAAGCTATGCTTATAAAACGTTAATTTAATTCTAAAAATTTTTGAATAAAATTTTTTGAAATTAAAATTGTAGAAGACTAACAGATTAAGTCTATTTTGATATTCAAAGCATGTATGTTTTAAAGAATTCAATTACCTAGTCTGTTTACCGGTATTTTTTTCGATCCCGTGAAAAACTTCATAACATTTTTATCTTGTTAGAAAGCTAAAGAAACAAGGAAGTAATGTTTTCAATTTGTACTGAACTACTTCATGGAAATTTTACAAAAAAAATTAATGCCACTTAAAATCATTTATTTGTAATTTTATGCGAGTTTTGGCCAAACATTCTTTTTTAAGTGATTATTCATTTTCCAGATTTAAAAGTATCAATTTAGTTCACACTGTAGTAGTTTCAACATAATCAATTGTTTTGAACAGTCGAAAAACCGTCATAGCACAGTAACCATCCACTTTGACTCATGGTTAACTGGATTTAATTTATATTTGATAGATTCGGTCTTTACTTGGTGGAAACTCATTTTAATTAAAAAAATGTATGAGACAGTAATTTATTTCCACAAAAATGTTTGTACTACTACAACAATTGTTTCACTACGATGTGGCTTCTTCAGGTATTACATTGTACTGTCTGATGGTATTCAGTGTATTCGAGTTTAAATACATTTTTAGGTACGTGACCAAATAATGGAAGCACAAGTCATAAAAACTCTAGGTGTTTATTGGAGTTTGCCGCTAAAAATGCCATTAAGGAAAAATATTCAGTAATGGAGAATACTTCAAACCACCCCACCAACCAAAAGATGTCAGCATATAATAGTTTTATTCGTAGATTATTGAATGTCCCTTTAAATTCAGAAAACTTTATGAAAGAATTAAATATTATTAAACAAATAGCTTCAAACAACGGTTACAATCCCTTTCTTATAGACAAAATTGTATCCAATAAACAAAAGAAAATGGCATTAAATCTCGTGTACCCAATCATAAAAGAGGACAATACACAGAAATATTTTTCGTTATCTTATGTCAATGGATTATCTGAAAATATTGTTAAATATTTCAAAAGTTGTTTCAATTATAACGCGGCTTTTAAGACAATTAATAACTTTAGTACCTACATAAAAACAATAAAGATCGTATAAATAAAGAAAATAAATCCGGAGTCTACAAGTTGACTTCCAAATATTGCCTTTAGTATACATTGGCCAAACTGGTAGATCATTCAAGAAACGGGTCCAAGAACACCAAGGGGGTTATATATCCAATTCTGTACATTAGACATATGCTAATCATCCTAAGGAATTCAGGCAAAATTTCAACAATAATCATGAAATTATCCACGTTGAAAGCAAAAGTTCTAGATTAACACTTCTAGAATTTCTTGAAATCAACAGGTATAATGCCCGTAAAATCTTTTTGAACGAACAAACAGATGTTGATCATTCTCCATTACTGAATATTTTTCCTTAATGGCATTTTTAGCGGCAAACTCCAATAAACACCAAGAGTTTTTATGACTTGTGCTTCCATTATTTGGGCACGTACCTAAAAATGTATTTAAACTCGGTTACACTGAATACCATCAGACAGTACAATGTAATACCTGAAGAAGCCACATCGTGGTGAAACAATTGTTGTAGTAGTACAAACATTTTTGTGGAAATAAATTACTGTCTCATATACATTTTTTGGATTTAATTTGTTGCAAATCAAAAATAGTTTTTTTTTCTTTGTATAGTCCATGCAGTTGATGTTGAAATATCTGCAGAATAGAATGGTATTATTTGATTGATAAGATTTCTTAAAATCTGTAAAAAACTAATATCTTCATGGAACCTTTTGTACACTTAATAATTGTTTTCAAGCACTGTTGTTCAAAATATAGAAAAGGACGTATATGTTGTGCTGATGTAATAAAAATGGATTTATATCCTAAGTATTAAGTACTTAGAAGAAGAAAGAAACATTTGTTTATGTAAGATCACTTCACACCTGAATAATGAACTTGCATGACACTAACCGCCTAAGGTTTTAACTTAACAGACCTGGAGAAGAAATTACAAGATCCTGAGGGTGTTGGATACCGAATCTTATCGGAGTGCGAAATATCTCAACTATTGAGTAATGGTGATTACCAAGCGGGATAGATATGTGCCTACTTATCACTGAGTACAATGGTTTGTGTAACATAAGTATTGTAAATTTTTGTACCAGTTATAAATAAAGTGACTCCACGTGTATCAGAAGCAACCCTGAGTGAACAAAACGCGACCTCTTCACAAGATTAGGAAGTACATATGTTATACAGAGATTTCTAATGTTATTATAGTATTAAAACTATCGAAATGTTTTTACGAAGTATCAATAATAAGGTAAAAATAATATATATAATAATAATGATAATGGGGTTTTCTAGTTCTTTTTTATAATTGCCATTGTTGTTGCCTAGGCAAGATAAATAAATGAGAAATCACAAGTATTGTTCCATTAATATTTTCATTTATTTGTAGTCAAAAAGTGAAGGCATTCATGTGGAAATATTCCTGATTAATTTCATCTTAAAAGTTTGTATGTTGGAGATTCATCATTGGAAATAATGTACATTATAAATCTTATGACCCACCTCTTAAAAAAGACAAAAAACGCCCATATGCAGAAAGTTTTGAATATGCTCCTTGTGGCGGATTCATTGAAGGAATAAATACTAGATTCTCACAGTCCGAGTATCATTGGTTCAGAACTTTTCTACTAGATATGTCCTTTTACTTTTCAGTCTATCAATCCAATTATAAAAATTGGGATATATCAAATTAGTTTTGAAAAAAACAGATTGCTATTGAATTTCCAGATATATTCTGCAAAATAAATATGATAAATTAATAAGATTTTGTTCAATAATATTACTCGAATTAAATATATATAAAATTTCGTCGAGTGTTCATAAATACATTATGTGTTATTGAAGGTTTGATACTTTGTTGGCATGCAAAAATAGACTGTAGGGTAGTCACCTGGGTATGTGAAAAAAATATAATAATCACATTAGTTACCTCAGATTTTTATCTTTTTTGTGAATAATTATTTCAGACTGGTGAATTTAGTAGTATTAATATTTAGATTATAGTAGAGCAAAATGTCCATTCAAATTTAATCTTTCATCAATTAAAGTAAAAAAAAGGGAAGAACCTTCATCTTTGAATGATTTTTGAACAATATTCTTCAAAGAATTCAATTAATCGTGAGAGTTAACAAAAATCTTGAAATACATTTCATGTGCCTAATATAGGATTCTCATGAATGAAATGATCGATTTTCTGATTCAATAATGGACGATTTCTGTCGTAAAACCTTCATATCACAAATATTATGTTATATTAATATATACCTCAAATCAATTAAAATCTCCTAAACAGAAGATAATGTATCCAATTTTTTTATTGAATACAAAAACTAATATGTGAATTTAACATGGACATTTTAAATTTTCACTGAGCTAACATTCAGAAAGTATTGAATATTTTGATAATAATGTATATGAATTGTTAGGTAGTTTCGGTAGTAAAGGTGTAAATGTTTTTTCAAAGTGCAACACTATTCTTCAAATTTAAAAAATCTGTACCTAATAGAAATTATCTTCTTCAAAAAAAGTACTGATAGTTTATTATACAGCTGTACCCATATATCTAATACTTCTCTCTCTATTCTTTAATTACCTTGTTTCCATGTAAGAATCTGGTTAAGCATGCACATTAGTGTCAGAGTAGAACAGATCCAAATTAAATTATCATATTGTCAGCACTGTTATTAATTCATCCCTTCTCAGATATAAACTGGCAATATAGAAGTATTATATATGTGACTATACCTTATCACTTAAAACTCCAAATATTAACAACAGAAAGAGAGGAACATTAATAGATGCTTTTTAAATCGTAATAGTGCAACTTACAATATTCACATTTTGGAATTTAAATCTATCTGCGATAGGTACCATTGATTGCAGAAATATAAGGAGCCAACATAAATCTTTTGTAATTTATGGATCTCATCAACGCTATCCGTAATGCCCAATAATTGCATCCAAACTAGAAATGTATTGATGGACTCAAAATTTATATTTCGTCGGAAATTTCGGATTCTGCGGCTTTCGCTGTATTATCTCATCTCTGAATAATGAAAATTATTGGTGCTTGAATTGATTGAACAACATGCATTTCAAAGCCTGCTAAAAGTATACTCAATAGCCCATAAGTCTTGCATAAACTGTTGTTTTGTGTACTGCTGAGAAACTCTTGTGTGCAAGAGTGAGAAAATCTGGGCAGTTTCAATTGAAATACACATTTCAAATGTTCTTGTCATGCTATGTGGGCTCAAAAATGGCAGATCAAAAACTGGGTTATTGAAGTTTGCATTGCATGAGTGAAAGCAGATACAAAATGTGAGAAGACAGGTATTTTATCAGATAAAGCATCATATACAAGTTATCTCTGACCAAATTCCACAAGATGATTCTACAGGCATTATATCGAAGGTCTTAGATCAATTTTTGAAGGTTATTTCTTCTTCTTCCTTCTCAAACAGACCAATCCACAACCAGTGTTTCTCCTGATTGAAGTAGTCTGAATATGGGCTCAGCCTGGGAGACTATGTAGGTACCCAATCTCAGTAGCACAGTAAATAGTCTCAGTCCTGGGTCCCGGTGCATCAGGAGTCTTGGAGATCCAATCCCAGGTCTAGTTCAGTAGAAATCAAACTTATTAAACCGTGAAAGTATTGCGTCTCCTGCAAGCCAGAATTATCACATGCAAAGGAGCGCATGCAACAGTCGTTTCATGCAAAGGAGCTCATGCAACCGTCGTTTCATGCAATTGTCGTTCCATGCTCACATTCGTGAGGAGTAAGGGAAATACGGTAAGCGTCAAGCAACAAAGGTCAAAAACACAGGGGGAATTAAGTCCAAGCTGATCAAGGATCCTTTACTATACCATCAAGTTACTACTGCGAATGACCTCGACCAGCAAATGCAGCACATCCAGTTTTTTACTGAAAATAATTTCATAAATATCAAGGGGTTGAGGAAATGAATAAAGAGCAGTGTATAGCTCAATGCTTCTCCTCAAGTTTTTATCATAGCCAAAAAACATATGCACGATATCACCTATCTCTCCGCAGTCACAAAGGGCAGAGTCACTCAAACCTATCCTATGAAGATAAGATGGGGTCAAACAATGGCCAGATCTCAGACGCAAAATACTCGTGAAAAAACGACGTGGTCTATCAATTTTAGAGAACCAGGGTGTAGTGGGGAAAGAGCCGTGTTTAGTGAACGCTGCATAGATACGTCCCTTGGAGATACATATATCAAAAAACTCTGAAACCCAAGATTGCTTGAGTTCAGTACGAAATCGAGGCCACAGTTCCCTAGGTCCAGGTCTGGAGGATTTTCCTGATATCTTCCCTCATTTGCCAGTCGGTCGGCAATATCATTTCCATGGATATATGAGTGACCCGGGACCCAGAGGCACTTGATTGAAATCCCAGAAACCGAAGCCCTATAAAACATTTTCAGCATTAGAGTCAAAATTTCCCGATCTTAGCGCCTGTAATACACTGAGGGAATCAGATACGATTAACACCCTCTCAAATTGATGTTGTAGTGCAAGTTCAACAGCACTCCCAATAGCGTACATTTCTGCTGTATATATAGACCAATGATCAGGAAGACGGGCAGAAATCCTAAGAATTGGGGGACAAAATATACCATATCCCACTGCATCAGGGTCTCTTGAAACCGAGGTATCTGTAAAAAGAAGTTGATGATGGGGGAATTTTTCAGATATTAGGGTTGAGAACACCAGTGGATTAGAATTTAAATGTTTGGAGAGGGCTGAGTTTAGGGACTTGATGTTATTCAGTCTTACCTGGAGGGGAACACTATAAAACGGTATATTAGACATGGTTCTAATTAGATGTTTCCTAGGTGCCAAATCAGCAAAGGCTTGTATCAAAGGAGGAATGGATGTACGTGACCTCAAATGGTCTAACTCTTCATACCGTCCAATCATCTTGATGACTTGGTGATTCTCCACGCTAAGGATTTTAGAAACATACTTAAACGCAAGCCACCTGCGTCTGCAAGAAAGAGGTTGCTGGGCCGACTCAAAGAGAATAGCATTGGTGGGGATGGACTTTAGTAAGGATAAGGCCGCCCGAAGGATTGCATACTGTACTCGATCCAGACGGTTTAAATTCATCTTAGAACACCTACCATAGAGAATACCGCCATAACCCAAATGAGGAAGGGCCAGCACCCTATAAATCTGAAGAACAGTAGGATGACAGCCCCATTTCGTCTTTTTGAAGGTTATGGCTGAAAAAAATTTTTTAATCATTTTTTATCCTTATCCAATCTACAATAAGTAAGTATTACATGAAATTCTCCATGAGACCACCATAGTCTAGGGAGAATTTTCCGCTCTTTCCAATGATGTGCACTGAATTTTTATTAAGATGATAGTTTTCATGTTATGCTATGTTTTAAGTGAAAAAATTGTGAAACGTTAAAAAATCGTAGAATCTTTTAGATCTTTTAGAAAATTTTGTTGCAAATTGCCTGTAGAATCATTTTGTGAAATTTGACCACAGATATCTTGCACCCGGCATAAATAATGAAAATCTCCATGCTCATTGAAATCAGTTTTTTTTTTATCTCGAAACCTTCAAAAATTAATTATGAGAAATTGATCTGAAGCCACTCCCATATAGGACTGTCAATTATTAAACATCAAAGCCATCTATGCATGTGATATATTAACACTTTTCCTCGCTGATACACCTGGGTGGTACCTAAGTCCTATGGTCAGTGATACTTATTATGATCTGATTTGAGGTTAAATGATAATCAGTGTATAATGTAAGTTACATTATTCCAATTTGAATATGTTTTTTCACCATGACTGGCACTCTATTAATTTTTCGTCATAATTCCAACAATCTGAATTAAATTTTGAAGTGTAATTTCCAAGTTTTCTTGAAACACCAATTGTATTTATAACAAGAATTTTTTTCTTTTGATACTCAAAATTTTGTAAGAATCTGAATAATATAGATGTATTTCGTTCGACTAAATTGTTATTCGTCATTGTACAAACACCAAAATTAAATATGAACATAAAAAACATCAAAATTCAATTTATTTCAGGCGACTCAACCTACCTATGAGGAATCGCAGCTTTTTATGACAACAGGAAATTATATTCACACATCTGAAAATTAAGTATTCCTTCTTTATTGAACAATTATGAAAAAATATTAGATATTTTCACTTTTTTCTTGAAGACAATATACCATACACATCATAAGGCAACAATACAAGAGCACGTGAAAGAAAGGCAACAATATAATAAGATCTTGTTACTAAAAACCATTTAGGTCTATTTTTTATACAAAAGGATAAAAACGTGAATAACAATTTAATGACATCATTATAAAAATATTTTGGAAATAAAAAACAAGTATTTGAAGTGTTCCAGTGTCCAATACCCTATCAATACTTAATTTTACCAATTGCAGGTATATTCTCCATATTTAGTAAGAACAAAAAAGCTCTTGCAAAAGAATTTTTGATAATATTGAAAAATCGTAGAATATTTTCTCCATTTTTTAAAATTTTAATATAATACAAGACTTATTTCAACTTTTAAGTATGTGGAAGAGAAGCATTTAAATAATTTTTTATGAATTTCACTTAAAAATTTGATCTTTTTTTTGTTAATATCATTATTGTGATAACATCGAATTTGAAAAGAATAAAATAAGTTTTTAGACATTATTATGTTTTCCTGCCAAAACTTTAAGTTCAAACATTTTTTGTAACTGCAGTTTCTAGGCATTACCCCATCTTCAGACAACTGAAAACTAAACAAAAGGTACAAAGTACTTAAAGCAGGTTCAAGGTAACAGGCACAAAAAGAATGATAACAAGGACGCAAGTGTTATAACTTGCACGACACGGTAAAGAAAAGTAATCAAAGGGTATTAAAATATATTGAAAATTTTAGATAGAATGTTCCCGAATGGCGATTCATTATATTTATATTATTTTCATTATAGACTAATTCGAAAATTGTCACAGACTCCTGTTAAATTATATCAATAATTCCCTTGAATACAAAAAGCTTTTCCTAACCCAGCAACTCCAAATAAATATTTGATGAATTCGGTCTTCACATGGTGGAAACTTATTCTCAATAAATAGTAAATAAAATTCAATTTCGACAAACTTGTTGATTCATCAAGTTCCACATCTGGAGTGTTTAGGTGTGGTAACTTACATAACATCTTATATAGGAGTAAGATCATACTGTAGAAAAAGCGCCTCAATTGGGGTTTGTCTCTGGTATTCCAAACTATGTGAAGAAGATTACAGGAACTGAGTATGGTACTAAAGGTTACTGAGGTTTGCCGCTGGTAAGAATATAAGATACAATAAGAAGATAAAAATAACTGAACATAGCAATAAAAGTTATTGAGGGTTGGTCCCTGGTATGTCTAAATTACAGTAAGACATTTAGTAATGGCAATCTGTTCACTCATTGAAGAGAATTTTTTAGGAATTATATATGTTCATTTCAAGTGATTCTAAGAGGGTCAGTCTATATCCTTTACTCGCAATATGGATAATTTCATAGATATTGTTGAAATTATTGGCAATACAAATTATGAAATTCGGGCCGTTTAAAAAAAATGGCTCTAAAAAACACTGAAATTTTTTGCCTAACAGATGATTGCCGAGATTTTAGATAGACGAAGTCTTAATTGGAAAAAAGTACAGCTGAAGCTCATCGTATGCTTGTGTAAGTTTACGTTGGTATATGATGAATGTGATTTATTTGAGCTGTAACATATTCATGTATTCTTCTTTTGATTGATCTGCCGGTTTGACCAATATAATAAACCAATGGGCAATTATTGCAAGCCAATTTTTAGAATCCTAATTTATTATCTTTGTTTAATTTGGCTTTATTATTTTCAATGTCAGTATCCAAATTGTCAGTGGTTCTGAAAGCTACTGTATAATTAAAATTTTTCGTAAAATAATTTACAATATCTCATCAGATAATCTATGAATATGCTTGAAGTTTCAGATTACATGTTTCTGAGATTATCCAAATATATCAAATAGTTTTAATAATTCAGTTTCATTTAAAGATTATATCCCAAATTCCTAATGAGTGGAAATTCCAATTTCAAGCATACATTTTTTGGCTCCAGATTAATAACTACAAAACATAAAGAACTAGCAGCCTTATATAAAAAGAAAAGTTCTCTACTTTAACAACTGATTACCCATCTATTGGCCAACAGATAATAACAAAATTCTGATCTTTTGGACTTCTTTATTATAGACGGTATTTCGTCCTCATATGTGGATATAACACCAATCCATGTCTTTTCCTCGGATCATTCTCCAATTATAGCCACTGTTAGCAGTCTAGTCAACTGCAGAAACTGTATCAAGTAACCCCAAACCAACTAGAAAAAAAAACTCGTAATATTTCTTTGGAAATTAAGAAACTCATTGCTCAAAAAAGAAGAGCCAGATAGATGGCATCAGATGCATGCGCCAGCAGACAAGACTGAACTGCCTAAGAAAATATTGAAGAGACCAAGGAATTATCATTCAACGACTACGTCACAAAATTCAACAGGAAAGACAACAAGATGTCTTTGCATCTTCCTCGAATGTATTTTTTTCTTCATCTCCAATATGTAAAAAAGGGGAAAACATTTTTTCCATTCCTCCTCTCTCTATGGAATTCTTAATATGATGGTTGAGTGTGATCAGGCTTTCGAGTTCCTCATCTGAACTCCGCCATTTTTTCGATCTATGTTTTGTTTTCTCTTATTTATGGGTTAAAAATAATAAAGACATTATTATCATTGATTATAACATGTTAATCAATAAAGAATGTGAAAAGATCAATATTACATATTCCTATCGTACATGATAAAGGAACACTTAACAGAAAATGGGCCAGGAGTGACGAAGAAAAAGGATAATCATTTGTCAAACACCTTGCCAGAATATTTTCCTCAACGATAATGATATGAACAATGAAATAGAAAGGGTACTCCACAGGTGCCTAACAGACAGTTTCATATAACTGAAGTGGAAGACCAACTCCATCAACTACATACAAGACAAGCTGCTGGAATACACAAAATTACCCCAAAAATATTGAAAGAATTTCCCGAAATTCTACAAAATGTATATTTAATTCAATTCACATATAAAAGTAATGACCAGAACAATTATACCTTGAAACCTGGGAAGGATTCAAGCAGCATTATTTTCTATTGTCCAGTTAGCTACCTGTTAGATGCAAAATCCTGGAGTAATTTGTACTTCATAGGATCGACAAAGATCCACTGTTCAAAAGAGGCAGATTAACTATTGAAGACAATCCTTGCTCGGGCGGGCCCGTTAGGGGCACCACTTAAGAAAATGTGAAAAAAGTGGAAAAGCTGGTACTAGAGATGCCAGAATAAAAATCAAGATGTTAGCAAAGATGATAAACCTATTGGTCGGTACCATACATGCTATCCTTCATGACATTTTAACCTCTCAAAGGTCAGTGCAAGATGGGTACTGAGAATGCTCACCGTACCTCAGAAGCAAGTGCGAGTCGAGTGTTGTAAGGAGTTTTTAGAGCTCTATGGAGAAGACCCATCGACTATTTTTAAACAGGCTGGTTATTGAGGATAAGACGTGGGTTCATTACAATGAACCTGAAAATAAAGAAGAGTCCATGCAGTGGATTGAAAAACCCTCAAAGAAGTTTGAAGTCATCCCATCTGCTGGGAAAATAATGGCTGCGGTCTTTTGAGATTCTAAAGGTATTTTATTGATATACACTAAAAAGGGTGAAAGCATCACAGCAGCATCATACGCACCCACTTTGCATAATTTAAGAGAAGCAATTAAAGGAAAACTCACAGCGGGGGTGTTGCTGCTCAACGATAACGCGCCGTTCACAAGGCCCGCGTGGTGAAGGCTGCTGTAAGGGAATGTGGCTTCGAAGAAATTACTCATCCTTTGTATAGTCCAGACTTGGCCCCCAGTGACTACTACCTATTCCCAAAAGTGAAAAAATATCTTCATGTAAAGCGATTTTCCGACGATGAAGAACTGAATTAATACCTTGATACCTTAATATTTTGAGAAGCCAGAAGAATATTTTTTACAAGGTTTAGAGAAGCTTATTTCTCAATCTAACAAATGTATTAAAGTTCTAGAGGATTACATTGAAAATAAGAATTCTTCCAAAATTGTCTGAGTTTTCTTTCATGCCTATACCGAGAATAGATTGAGCGCATCTCGTATATCCTACTTTTCAATTGTAGTTGATGTATTCGGTATTTTATAACCAACAATAGTTGTAAAAAGTGGTTATACATTTTAACAAATAAATAAGTGAAGACTTAGATAAACCTCTTATATCTGATATAATTTGGAGTCAAGTGTTATTCGATGGAATGTAAATTAGAATTCTCTCCAAAAAGTGGAATTATTTTCTATTAATATATCGTATTTGAGCACTCATGAATTGATTAAATAGACAATTTTTTTAAGAATGTATTCTATAAAATTCTATAGTGTTGTCATTACAGCTGATATAAAAGATATCGAATAAATTATTGTTCACAGCAATGAAACAAAATGGTTAAAAGGTATTAACAAATTTCAGTATTAGGGATCAGAAGAAATATTCTCTGATTTGAACACAATATCCAAAACTTATATCTACACTAATATAAATGTACCAACAAAAGAGATGGTCTGCCTAAAATTCCCATTTATTTAGAAATTATAAAACATTGTCAATCAATAAAAACCATTTCTCAAAAATAGAAATATTCCTTCCCTTCGTTGGGAAAAATAGTTGATACATTTTTCTTCTTGAGTAAAGGGCATGAATGAATATCGTTGAAAAATTAATTCAAATCTTGTTTCCACAATTACTGCGCTTGTTGAGCATGAATTACCGACCTCTTCCTCGACCTCTCTGAAAATTACCACGTCCCCTATTTCCTGAATTTCCTTTATTTTTAGCAGGAGGACTTTTTGGCCTGAGTGCCTCGATCCTTTCTGTGCAACCTGTAGTTAGAGTAGTTGGTGCAAAAGAAGAACTGTATAATTCAGCATTGAAATTTGAATTGGTTAGATCAGGTCCTACAGTTATCCAACCAGGTCTGATGGTGCTGTCTCTTCCAAATAAGTGAAGCCTTCGTCTGCCTAAGAATAAAGACATGAGGTAAGTACTGAAGTGGTTAGAGGCTTGAAGGATTAATTACAATTTGTTCAAAAAATATTGAAATGAAGGAAGTATCTTACTTGTCATACATAGTGAAATATTTATTTATTCAACAACAAAGAGGGCAGGGCCATGGTAGAGTATGGAATTCAGTTATGAATACATTCGGAGTACCAAAAGAAAGAGTATAATATTTAGAATTCTATAAAAATCAGATTCTATCAAGATCTATCTCATTATGTGAAATTTCAAGATTATCTAATTTTGGGAAATAATTGGTCTCAAAACTTTGTTTTATGAAAATACAGGGTTATCCATTTGTGCTTCCGAAAGTAAATGTAAATAAAATACTCTTTCATTTAGAATATTGATCAAATTTTTATTTCAATATAATGCTTGGACCTTGCCATTATGTGTGGAATACAACATCATTTAAATGTCCTCCTTGCGATCTCTTACAGGACTTGATCCTTGTTAGGTAAATTTCAATTACTCGCGGCACATTTCGGGCAATATTTCACCAATAACTTGACAGATGGTGGTTTTCAGATCGTCAATAGTCTGAGGATTATCGGCATGAACACGATCCTTTACAAAACCTTACAAAAAAAAATCCAAAGACGATAAATCACGAGATCTTGGTGGCCAATTCACATCGCCGAAACGAGAAATTACGCGTCCTGGGAATTTTTCTTGAAATAAAGCCAGAATGGGTCGTGTTGTGTGGCTTATTGCACCATCTTGCTGGAAATAACTCTTCAAATTCCACATCATTAATTTCAGGCCAAAAAAATCCGTAATCATTTGGCTATAGCGATGAGAATTCTTTCAAAGAAATACGGGCCAATCACTCCACCAGACCAAACTGCACACCATACAGTGAATTTTTATGAATGGAATGGTCTCTCGGCAGTTACACATCCAGAAGGCGCAGGCAATCCTGCCTCGTGATTTTGATCCCAGGATTTTTTTTTACTAGTGATACCTCAAAAGAGATTGATCGTCATTTAAATTGCAAAGTCGTTTTCACTGATGTGAAGCCTGTTTTTTCAACCATTAATTTACACAATGAACACATATGGACTGAAGAGAATCCACATAAAATTGTATTCCGAGAGCAGTTTTCATCTGGGGCAGTAATATTGGCGATTATTGGATTTGTCCTTTCTTTTTGCCAGAGTTGACTTACTAATTTCTCATATAGACATTTGGAAAACGATTTGCTGCTCTTGTTATATGAAGATTTACCTCTATCATGAAGGCGTTAAATATGGTTCATGCTCAATGATGCCTGCCTTTAGTCTTTAAAAATAAATTCAATGAAGTAAAAGCTATTTTAATATTGTTTCTTGGAATTACTTGAGCTATCCTTGTGAAATTGGGCCAAAATGTGTTAGCTTCTTTATATAAATCAAATAGTTTCTAGACATAATATTGAAATAACTTTTATTCCCTCTCATTTACAAAAATTTTGGATATTTTAGAGTTAATAGAGGTATATAAAACCATTAGACACAACTTGTAATTCACAGTTATGTAGTAACGCAACAAAATTCTGAGCAGTGTACCTACTTAATAAAAAGTGATAGAAAAGAAATATATATTTCAAAGATGATTTGTTAATTATTTAAAACCAACTGATAGTTTTATGATGAAACGTTTAGGTATCGAGCTCTAAACTAATGCGGAGTCCTGATTTGTCAAGGAAGTCAAATTAAATGAATTTTTTTATCTACAATTGTTAGGTAAGCTGTAACTTTTTTGTTCAAAGGTGGTTAATCATATATGTAAATTTTCACTGTATATACCTATAAATATAACTTATAATTAAGTAGGAAAATTTACCTAAACAGAAATGTTCAATAATATGGAAGATTTCTACTGGTTTTTCCAAACTTCCATATTCATTCTCTTCTGATATAATCAAGTCAATATCCACATTAGCGTGAATAAAATCACCATCTGTTGATCTCCTTACTGTTCCCTTGATTCCCATTAAACAATGCTCTTTTGTTCTTTGAAATACTGCCTTTGGTTCGATATTTTTAGAGTGTCCTGGATTTCTATTATTCGTTCTAATCCAACAAATATCTTCACACCTAAAAAATATAATATAATATATCTATCACAAGATTATTTTACATAAAATATAAACAATAACAAAGGCTTCGAATCGTGTTGGCCTTTACTTGATAGAAATCCATTGTACACTTTAGTTAAATGAAACACATATGTATGTAGATTTCTATTTATTATTTTGAGTTGTTCACATGACGTGTTTCATTAACATAGTTGACTTCTTCAGATGCTTACAAACCACAGTTGTTTACTCTAGATAATAAATAGAACATATAACACATATATATGTGTTTCATTTAACTAAAATAAACAAAGGCTGTGAATTTCAATAAATACTAGAACCCCAGTAAAGACCTCTCAGAAGCTTAGTATAGCTTGTGCAAGTTAATATATCAGTTGTGTTTTGGTTAGTCAGAGCTAAGTGCGTGGCAGATTTGTAGTCGTTAGACATTACAGGGCACTGACGAGAAACCAACAAGTTTTGAATCGTATGCATATCTGCTACTTATGTCCCAGTGATCAGCAAAACCTGATCGGACTTGAGAGTTTAAAATTGTTATACAGATGCATGTTGCACTGTCTTGATTTGTAGAACTTTCTATTACCATAACTCATACTCCTTATTAGTGTAGACAAAAACCTTCACCCTTCACAGTAAAGGGCAAAGGTCACTGAATGGAAAAGAAAGAAGAAGAATGCTTACAGCATTAATATTTGAAAACAAAGAAAAGTCTAGGAACTTATGGTGGTCTTCCAAAAAAGGACAACTTGTTATATTTTTTGTAAACGACTAACTAATACTGCTTACTAGATTTCATACCGATTATTGGTGAGCGAGTTAAAAAAGGTCAACAAGGATCATTCTGCTATTTGTAGGACATATAAATCAACAGATAAAGTAACCATTATAAACATTCTAAGAAGAATACAAAGCATTAACACAAATGAGTTATTTTACTTAGAAATATGACTAATACCTGCAGATATTGGGACTTTCAGGGAAATCATTTTATTGTTAAGAAGAAATTTTTCTGGGTAAATGATTTAGTCATGAAACATAAAAAAGTTGACTACTGAAAGGCTCTGTCAAGGCCAAATGATCACTTCTTATTATACCTAATGTCAGTATGGCATATCCGCTGACAGTTAATGAAATCATATTAATTAAGGTTATTCTGATTTTCGCAATTTTTATTGTTATGTAATACAACAATTGTTTCGCTATCACAGTACCATCATCAGGCAGGTTTATATTTTGAATCAAGTAAAGATTGATTTAATTCAATAGTTAATGAAATTGTCAACTAAAGAATTTTCCAATATTTGATTTTGAATAGCCTGCTATCTGGGCAGCTGTCACTTTTGAAGCTGTCATCTTTTAACATTTTACAAGTAAAAACTACGCCATTACTAAAAATGGAACTATACACTCTTCAAAAACGCAATGACTTTGTTAAATTTCACTACCAAAGTACTTTTGGGTCGTAGTGAACCACCTTCTACGCCGGCATTAGTGAAACTGGTGAAAAAATTTGAGCTGTTGGAACAAGTTAGTTATGTGAAGAATCGAAACCGTGTTTGTTGCTCAAGAACAATTAAGAATATTACTGCTGTAGCCCATAGTGTTGACGAAAACTCAGATTTGTTGATTCCTTGTGGATTTTTGGTATTAGACATTCTACAAACGACATTACTCCGTATTTTGCATTAAGTCTTACGGCTTTTAAAGTTCAGTTAACACAAGAATTCAAGCCAGTCGAACCAGGAACGTCCTATCTTCGCTGATTGGGTCCTTGAAATGCATCAAAATGATCCGGATTTTCATCGCAAAATCATCTTCAGTGATAAGGTCCATTTTCACCTTGGAGGCTACGTTAATGAGCAGAATTGTCGCATTTGGGGCTCGTAAACCCAAGAATGATTGTTAAAAAGCCTCTCCATCCTCATCGTGTCACTGTTTGTTGTAGTTTTTGGGCTGGCAGTGTGATTGAACCTAACTTATACGGAAATGAGGCTGTTTGAAACTGTTACAGTGAATGGATTGTACTACCAAGCTATGATTAATGATTTTTTATGGCCAGAATTGGAAGATATTGATGTAGACACCGTTTATTTTCAGCAAGACGGCGCTGCGTGAAACAATTGCAATTTTGCAAGAAAAGTTTCCTGACCATGTTATTTCTTGAAAAAGTGATCACAACTGGCCACTGGGATCTTGTGCTTTAACACCTTTAGACTTTGTTCTTTGAGACTATGTGAAAGTTAAGGTCTATGCTAATGCTTCACAATCGATTCAAGACCTTAAAGATGGAATTCGTGAAGTTATCGAGGACATACAGCTGCAAATGTACGAATTAGTCATTGAAAAATTCATGAAAACGATTAGGCGCTGTAATTGTAGCCATTTGACTGATATCTTTTCCATTGTTAATGGCAAACTTTCCTCTTTACAATAAAGTTAATAACCATTGATTTCTTTCAAAATATACTCGTTTTTTTTTTAATATCAAAATGAAACCTCTCGTTGAAAAAACCCTTCTTAATAACTGCTTTATTTTGTGACTTTTACGAGAGCTGTTTTATGATTTTGTATTTAACAAGAACATATTCCTTGTTCAAATAGTAGATTTTTGTCTATTGAATATCTCTAATCTAGATGATATTGATTGAAAGATTTCAGAAATTAAATAATTGCTGGATGTAACTCAATAAGAAATGACCTTCTGTTTTTTGAAAGAGTTTGCTAGTGAATGATGTGAAGATTGAATATCTTGAGGAAGTAATTTTCGAAAGACCTAGTACATTATGAACAACCCCTTGAATTCTTGTTTAATGTTTAATAAAACACTGTATAATAAAAAAGTGCAAATATATGATCAATAAATGAATTTACTAAAACTTACCTTCGAAATCCCCACTTCCTCAAACATACTCTACCCATGTCCAAGCCTTCCGAGCTTCCACACCATAAGAAGACAAAACTTCTTTGAGCAGCAATTTCACCAACATCTAGACTCATAATTTGATCCCATGTCCAAAACTGCATGTTAGTAGCTCCCATCGATCTCTGATATTCTTCCAGGGGAGGTTCTATTAATATTACATCGAATTTACTATTCAAATTTTTCAAATCATAGGATGAAAGATCAGCCTTAAGATACATTGGTGGAGTGGCTGTTTGAGAAATGAGTTCATCCTTCAATTTGATTAATTCACGTAGTTTAGGATATTCTTCAAATCGATCAGCCAGTCCTACATCTCTAATGAAATTTTGAGGCCTCTGTCCCGTATCGACGAAATGTTGGCAGTAGTCATTATGTGGATTGGAAGATTGAGTACCCTTCATATAATTATAAGATTACTTTGAAATATATCGTTCAAACTGAGGAATATGCATATAAAATTACCTTGAGAAAAGTGGAAGAATCTCGGTAAACTAATTCATCTGGTGTATCTTTCTTGTAATCGTATTTCACTTCCTCCTGAGTTGACGAAGTACCAGCATTTTTCTTCCTTGGTGGATCTGTATCAGTTCCTAAAATTTGCCGAAGTTCCTCAGCTCCTGAAACACCAAGCTAAGAAGTTTCAGGTTTAAATAATTTTCCATATCTATATTATTTCCACTTACAGTTTGTGCTAATAACTGTTTTCTTTTACGAGACTTTTCACGTCTTTCTTTCAAAATATCCCCCATTCTTAAAACTAACCGATTCTTAGTCCGTCTTGACCTTTCGATTGTTTACCCAACCAAAACGTAAAAGTTAGGTTATGTTAATTCTCTATCTAAGAAATTAAATTAGGATAATGAGTCTAGGAGAAAAACCAATCTAAAATTTTTTAGAAATAAATGCAGAATTCGTTTGAAAATTTATCGATTTGAAAAATGAATGAAATCGCTAAATATTATTAGCAATATGCAGTCATAGAAATAATATTATTTATGTGCATTTGTGAATATTCAAAAGAAGCAAAATATGTACTTCTTCACATAGTACACAGACTGTTTGACCGCGGTCATCAGTGTTATTCAAAAGCCAACATAGACAAACCAACACCACCTGTTTAGGTGGTGTTGAACAAACTATTATTATTTATTTAGTTTATCTATGGGAGCCAGGGTTTTTCTAAATTGATGCAAAATTTTTATAAGAGGTGGTTCTTCAGCAGAAATTACTGGTCTCCTTAGAAATTTTCACTTTAATCCCTTTCCCATAGACGCATTAGGATAATAAATAAGTCTATGCCCTTTCCCTTCCAAGTTACTGCCCTTTGAAATTGGGGGAAAAAATTTGTTTTTTATTAAATAATAATTAAGAAGAATTTAATTTGAATGTAAGGTAGCTAACGGTAATTAAATGTCACTCTTGAACACTTTTTCAATTATGAAATATCAATCCCTGCAATATTTTATATCAAAACCTTTTTAATGCTTCAACATTTTTCAAATTAAATATTGATTCGGGAAGGTCAATTCAATAACTTCCTTGTGTTTCGACTTTTTCTCCTAAAGTTTTAAATTTCACAAAAAATTATGAAATGCTCGGACTCTTTCCACATAAATTCACAGACATAATTTGTTTTTATAAATTGAGGAAGCAGCTGTCAAATATAGTTCTAATGACAAATATTTTTATTGTTGTGGTTTGATCTTCCCGAAGTACCAATGAAAATACAGTGAATAAAATGAGAAATTATATCATTGCTGAAATTGCAGATGTAAGTAATGTAAACCATCTTGGTATTTAGAATCCTGAAAGAACAGATGTTGTATCTCTATTGTCTAACGAGTTCAAGTGCTGTTACCTAGGGATATTCTATTTCGGTTAATTTCTTGTAAGTGGATACATCAAATGATTATCCAAATTCCGCAGTTCTTAACTCGTATTTTGTTTAAAATTGTAGCTGATTTTTCACGGGAATCTTTTAGAAATTTCCATAATAATAACATATGGGCTGAGAAAAATCTTTACCAAATTGTCGAATATTGGCTTCAACAACAATTTTCGCTAAATGTGGTATGGTGTCATTGATGATTATTCAACCCCACCATATTTTTTTTCTTGAGGGAATAACATGGTTTTTCTCCGGTTTTTAGCATAGGATATATTTCATTAATAGCATTTTTATATATTTTTTTGCTATCATACTATCTATTGTTAATGACGAATAACAGTTATTGGTCGCTATTTGTTTAATTATATTCAATTCTTGATTAAAATTAAATTGAATTAAAATCACTTGGAGAAAAAAAAAAAGAATTGTTAATAATATATGTAACATGCTGTGATATACTGATAATTTATGTTGTATTAGATTAAATGAGTTTTTGGAATAATGATTTCATCTATGTTTAAGTAAATAATTTAATGAGTTTTCTTTCAATAAGATTAAATGTACTTGTATACTACCAAGTCCTATAGGAGTTGCCAATACTTCTTGAAGATGTTTCAATACAAATCAGACAAGAAATATGGTTCATGCATGATGATGCATTAGCCCATTTTGGTAATGAGAGTTGTCGCTACTTAGACGAAGTTTATCCAAACCCTTGGATAGGCCAGGAAGAACCGCAAAACTAGCCGGAATATTAATCGCAGCCTGTGAAGTTTTTGGGAATACACCGGACTATTTTAAAGAATACGAAATTTGTTTGGACGAAGAATACAGCCATGCAATATTTCTTAGGGAAACCATTTTCTATAATTTTATAATTTCTACTTTTTGTGTGTATTTGTATTTCAGTTCGTTCTCATTGTTTGTATAATTTTTTCAATTATTCCATTGCTTTCATATTACGACGTATATTAATTCCACAATTAAAGAAATCAAACCACCACAAGAAATTTAAAAAGAGGCCAATGTTTATCTAAAGGAAGTTAATGATCAGGTACAAAAAAAATAAAAAACAAAAAATAGTTAACAGGCATATGGAATTTCACACACTCAAAAAAAATCTCAAGGGTATAAACTGAAAAGAAATGTATAAAAAACAAAAATATGTAAATCAATTTTTAAATGTTTTTACACTCAACTAAATAGCTGAATACACTGAAAAACAATTGATCAAACATACTACCGAAGAGATGTGTAATATGATTTTCAGAAATTTCACACATCTATCAACTCTTCTGTGGACGAACTACTCAGCAGTGTTTCAGCTGTTACGGTTATTGAGATGACCTGGCGATCATAGTTAGGAAAAAGAACAGAACGTTATTGCCATTATTAATAAATGGTGTCTAAATGGGGGATTTAGTGTCAATCCAACCAAAACAGTTACTGCTCCGTTCAGACATCGTAAGAAGCCCGAACGGACAACGCCGGGGTTTAAGGTACAGAAATAGAGTGGAGGTTGAATATCTGGGGTTACCTTGAATGAAACAGTTAACTGGAACTCGCACTTGAATAATATTGTAGCGACGTGCCTCACTCTTCACCAGAATACCGTTTTGCTCTGCTACAGCTTCCCGATGTACTCCATAGACCCTTCTGCTTTCCTATAATACCGAGCTCACCGTCCACGCCGTCTTCAAATAGAGCAGGGTGCGAGCGTTCCGATAAGCGACGTGAAACAAGGTCACAGGCGCCATTGGCAGACTTGCACCTCACGCCAATCTGAAGAGTTCAGGGGACAAGTTGGAACGAAACGCCTACCTCCCAAAATTAAGAGGTTAGAACTGCCCTCATAACACCGCACCCTAAAGAGCTTCAATATTATTGCTAAAGCTACAGCGATGTTTTGGATTTGCAACAAATTATTAGGCAAGATTTGGGGTTTAAAACCTAGAATGATCAACTGTATTGTGATAAGACATATATTATGTGTGTCTCTCTGCTCTGGTGGACCAAAAATGAGGAAAGGACAAGCTACTGTTGGAGTATCATACGCAGCTCCCGTGATGCCTAGACACGCAAGTATTTGAAACTTGTACAGCCTCTGGAAGCTGGTCCTTTCCTCATTTTTGGTCCACCAGAGCAGAGAGACACACATAATATATGTCTTATCACAATACAGTTGATCATTCTAGGTCAATCACGCACACACACACACACACATATATATATATATATATATATATATATATATATATATATATATATATATATATATATATGTATATATATATATATATATATATTCTTCTTCTTATTCCTCGTTTGTTAGGCTCATAGCCTGTTTTCTCCAACTCAATCATTCATCTCGTTAGATGTTGAGATCCAGGATTCGCGCCACCTTTTAGGTGGTCGATCTATAGGCCTCCTGGTTTCCGCAATACCATCCCGTGCGATTCTCGCTATTCTATCATGAACCATTCTTCCCACATGTTCGTTCCAAGCTCTTCTACGTGTCCGTCCCCATCTCACTATGTCGCTCACTCCGTGTTCCCCGCGTATTGTCGAATTACGAATACGATCTCTCGGTGTACATCCCGATATTCTTCGGAGTACTCTCATTTCGGCAGTTCTAAGAATTGACTTTGTTTTGCTATTATCCGCTCTCGTCTCAATGGCGTACGTCATGATCGGTCGAATACAGGTCTTGTATATTCTTACTTTTGCTTCCTTGCTCATGTATCTGTTATTCCATATCACATCCGACAAGCTTCCTGAAATTCTATTCGCCTTGTTTACTTGGCTTCTCACTTCTCTTGTTCTATCTTGATTTGCAGATATCTCGATTCCCAGGTAGTTAACGACCATGACCTGCTCTATTGGTTTATTTTCCACTACTAGCTTGCATCTTACGGGCTCTTTGCTTATTACGGTAGTCTTGGATTTTTCAATGGAAATTTTCATGTTAAATTGCGTACTTATGGTATGGAATGCGTACAAGAGTCTTTGTAGATCGTCTTCATTTTCGAATACTATAACGGCGTCATCAGCATAGCATATTATCTTGGATCTCCCCCATATTTACTCTGTATCCTGGTACTGATTCTTTGACGTATTCTATTATTTGACCTATTACAAAATTGAAGAGTACTGGACTTAGAGAGTCCCCCTGTCTTATCCCTGACGCTATCGGTACCTCCCTGGTTAGTTTACCGTTCACTGATATTTGTGTTGTTGTGTTGGAGTTTAGTTCTTTAATAACACGTATTATGTTATTTGGTACACCTTTCTTTTTCATTATTTGTAGTGTAATATATATATATATATATATATAGTGTAATATATATATATATATATATATAGTGTAATATATATATATATATATATATATATATATATATATATATATATATATATATATATGTGTGTGTGTGTGTGTGTGTGTGTGTGTGTGTGTGTGTGAAAAAAGAAGGTCTGATTCTCTTAGAATGGAATATATAAGGCCCAGAAGGGGACATACAAGGATTTTGGAATCACTAAGGGGTGAACTTCTTTTGTTCCCGAAAATCTATGCCAATTGGGTATGATCTTGATGCTAAATATGAAGTGATCATATGTGACTTCCAAGAAGGCATGGAAAGGTTAGTTCAATTTCGGAAAAAACATCTCATCTGGTATACTGATGGGTCCTTAAGTAAGTAGGGAGCAGACACAGGCATATATAGTAACAAGTATAGGGAATCACTGCCTTTAGGAAAGCCTATAACAATGCTCCACACCGGAATTCTGCCAATGGAGAGAGGTGTCCAAGTTTGTGTGTTCAGAAACTATACTACAATTTGTAATGCCTGAGATTTATCGAGATTTTAGAGTGATAAAACTTTCGGTAGGGATAACTGTGATTTGACAGAAGGAAGAAGCCATGTTGCTTTGATATTTCTGTTCAGTAAGCATTGACAAATTATAATGGAAAGACTCACGCCGCAACAACGTTTATAAATTGTTGAAATTTATTTTCAAAATCAGCGTTTTATTCGCCAAACTTATAGAGTACTTCGTGAAATTTATGGTTTACATAATCGTCCATCAGAGCAGCTTATTCGTCGAGATATCGATAGATTTCGGACAACATTTTCTCTACTCGATGCAACAACAACAATACGAAGAACTGTACGTACAGAAGAAAATATCGCTGCTGTAAGTCATAGTGTTAATGATGATCCACATTTGTCTATTCGTCGACGTTCACAACAAGTTGGACTCTGTACATCCACCACATGGAAAATTTTGCTTAAAGATCTTGTTCTACACCTATACAAGATCCAACTGGTTCAAGAACTAAAGCCACTTGACCATAATAAGAGTCGTTTGTTTGCTAATTGGACCCTAGAACAGTTTGAAGTTGATCCACTTTTTATCGTAAAATTGTGTTTAGTAATGAAGCTCATTTCTGGTTGAACGGCTATGTAAACAATCAAAATTGTCGTATATGGAGTGAAAACAATCATCAAGAAGTTCTGCAGGTTCCATTGCATCCTGAAAAATGCACTGTATGGTGTGCTTTACACGCTGGAGGCATCGTTGGTCCATATTTCTTAAAAAACACTGCTGAAGCTAATGTTACAGTGAATGGTGCTCGTTAAAGATCGATGATCAATGATTATTTGTTTCAAAATTTGAATGGTATCGACCCAGAAGTGTTTTGGTTCCAACAAGATGGTGCTATATCTCATGCTGCTACCGTAACAATTGATTTATTGCAAGAAAGATTTGGCGATAACATCATTTCGAGAAATGCTTCAATTAATTGGCCTCCAGGATCATGCGACATAACTCCACTGGATTATTTTCTTTAGGGTTATGTCAAGTCATGGTTTATGCTGATAAACCAGAAACAATAGAGGCTTTGGAAGCCAACATAAGTCGTGTTATTGATGAAATAGGGCCTGAATTACTCGAAAAAGTGGTCCAAAATTGTTCAGGTCGAATGCGGTTCCTCAGAGCTAGTCGTGGTGGACATATGCCGGAAATTATTTTTAAAACATAAATGACATAAAATTATCTTTCAAATAAAAAAAAATCGGCTTCAATCTTAATTTAAATGTGTTTTATTTCAATTTAAAGTTCTATCACTCTAAAAAAACACCCGATATTTTTTTAAAAAACAAGGATACAAACGGGAAAAAATTCCAATCAAGGATTTACATATAAATTCACATTATTTGAATTTAAGAATATAGTGGTCAAGTTCTCTACACTGAATGAAAACTATAGCAAAATTACAAAAATAAATGAAGTTTTCTCTTTTACCAATTTCACCAGAATGAAAAATACTCCTGATTGTCCTCTTAAAGGTGACATGAATGGAATCATTAAAACCAACCCAGATGAATTCAAATAACCCCTCATTATCTTCAAAGAAAAAAATTAATTAATTTATTATTCTCCGATGTTCGAGAAACTAGGAACGAATCCTATTTATTCCGAAAGTTAGGTACACGTTCATATGCAGAAATCTCAAAAATTTACTCTGAAGTCTCTCAAGTCTCAACTTGTGGATATTTTACATCGAGTTCCAAACAGTGCTGGAAAAGTTGAGCTTACTTTGAATAAAAGCATCATCGAAGTTAAGTTCGTCTACATTCAGCACAAGAAACCTAAATATCTACTGCATGAAAAGCAATAACTAGTCCTAATTTGGTGCTTGTCATGTGTGATGAACTCGCCAAGGCATTCAGGAAAGTAAGAAGCAGACGAGCTTGTGAAAAGGGGAATGATTAATGGGAAAAGAAAGGGAATAATTCTCACTGCATTAACATCGCAGACCATTAACAAGCTCAAGCATTCTAAGGAGAATGCCCAATTAGCCCTATCACTGTCAAAAACGAGCTGAGGTTGCTTACTGGGGTCGTGAGTTACCACCTAGACAAGAATGGTAAAGAAAACTCTGATATCTGTAGCTTATGTGAATCAGCAATAGAAACCACCGAACACATACTATGCCAATGTAAAAGGCTGGAACAAACCAGTCTTACTCTATTGGATAGCATGACTCTCATGCCAACCGATATAAAAACCAAGTCTTTCAGGAAAATAACCAACTTTGCGAAGGAGATAACCTTCTCTGGAAATACTTTGTAGAGCACAAAAGACCTTTTTGGTAGTGCAGAAGATCTGTCACTGGGCCAAACGACCACAACTAATCTAATATCTCTTTCATCTTCGGTTCACGTATCGACATTTCTCAGCATTTTGTTTGGTACTCTATGTTTTGATAATCTCGTAATTTTTGGGCCAATATAGCTTGGTAGTATAGCTGTTTTATATAAGAAATCCATTCCCTTGAAAAAGCTAATCCGAGAAATATCTCAAGGCCTTGTTAATAGATAATCATAAGCACCTTTGAGAGATACCTCTCAACTAAATCATATAGTAGTTTTATTTCAATATTTTATTTCAGGAAACCCTGAAGCGGTGTTGTGAGGGAGCTTCCACCTCTTAATTCTTCAGACAGGCGAAGTG
Source organism: Megalocaria dilatata (assembly GCA_034642435.1). NCBI lineage: Eukaryota > Metazoa > Arthropoda > Insecta > Coleoptera > Coccinellidae > Megalocaria > Megalocaria dilatata. Next base: position 42,272,954 of record CM067859.1, on the reverse strand, counting down.
CGCATCTCTGCCTTTGACGTCAGTGACTATGTGTTCCGCTTTGAAAGGTCGTTGAACGCTGTGTACCTTGCCCTATTTGAACTCGGCGGGGACGGTTAGTCAGGAATCTTTAGTCGTGTCCTCTATATAATCGTCGGTTAAGCTGCAACAGAGCAAGACAGGTTTCTGGACGAGGAGCGAAGACGGTGGTCGCTACACACTTCCCCTCCAGTGAGCGTCGATAAGGTCACGGAATAGGGAGTTGGGATCAGGCAAGGAGATAGTCCGCCGCTGGTCTGGTCGCGGTGCCATCTCCAGTGGGGATCTGTGGAACGAAAGGAAAGGCTGTCTCGGAATGATGGATAGTGGGCGGTGAGAGCTTCCAAATGAATGCATTGGTTCGCTCTTAAAGCAAACTCCCCAATAACGTCGGGGTCACCAATGAAGCTCTCGAAAGAAATGCGGTGTAGCTTCAACCTCTTAATTTGGTAGACGGTGTTTCGTTCTGAGTCTGCGTGCCTGAAACTCTTCAGACAGGCGTAGTGCGCAGCTCTGCCTCAGCAAAACTTGCATTACACGATTTGGTGGGAAAATTAAAACCAATCTCTCGATAATCGAGAGATAGCACTGAAGAGATCCGTATCCTCTAAGGATCATACGAGTTACAGAGTCCCTCATAGATTATATCAATTTCACTATTACGTCATTATATTTACCCGCATTATTTCTGTGTCCAAATACTTTGTGGCACTGTAACTGGACACGTATGTGATTAGTGACAATAACATAATAGAACAACGTCCTTATAGCATTCCCATTGTATTTTGAAGCGGCCAAGAGGAAGGTTCTTGGAAATACACCTCCTGAGCAACATACTCGAGATAATAGTATTTATAACAGTCCCCCTGGGTAACTCTTAGTAAGTAAAACTTCTTTTAAATGCTTCTGAATAATTGCATGCTTAACATTTTTGAATACTACCTTAATGTTAATGTGAAATTAATGATTGCACGCTCGTTTATTGTACTTCCATTCATCGCTTTTCAATCTTGTATTTTTGCTTCACTGTTATTTAATCCGACCGGAATGTTTTAACTAAATTGCATTGCCTTTGTATATAACTAAAGCAACCCTCCTAAAATTATCTGTTTGTAATGTATACTTTCCCTCGGTGCCTGGTTGCTGTTTGTGTTTGTGTTTCTTTTTCTGCGTTATAATTGCTAATAGGGATTTTTATTATCTGTTCTTACTAATTGCGGTGCTTGATATGTAACTAATTTGCATGTACTCTTGTGTGATCCCTGGATACCTATTTCTTTGTTTGCTTTGATTGTAACGTACTGTATCTATTTTATATGTTTTTTTATATGTCCTAGTGAGTTTGTGTTACATATTTGCAATATGCAAGTGCCCGCTTACTTTTAGAGATTGTATTCCTTGTGAAACTGTGGCGATCTTTAGGGTAAATTGCTGAGTAGTCCTGGTAGAGGACGACATATCGTATAGAGACAGTAAATAGCTCCGGATATCCAACGCTACTGTGAGAATGTGTGAATGATTGCTAGATAATTGTTTCGAGGTATTGTGATATCCCCAGGGAGTAGTTTGCGTGACCCTTCAGGTAGTGTTCGGTTCGTTCTTCAGTAATATCTGAGCCTTCCTGGGCCTTGACCACCTCGAGGAGGCTAGATACAGTCCATTTGATAGTAACTTCTCCAGTCGACTCGAATTATGTTAGATCCCCTCTTCAAGGAGGTTTCCTGGGCATGCCGTACCTTACTGTTCATTTAAACTTACCCCTTGTAACGAAAGGTTCAGTACTGGTTACCGGAAGTGCAGTTGAAGGTGCGCCTGCTGACTGTATCCTTTTTCCTTCTAACCCTTTCCGTTGCATAAGAATGATATCTGATTGGAGCTAGTAGTAGAAGATCCGAACCTAAATCGACCTTCACCGAGTTGATTATAGAATAAAACTGATTTTATAATAAATTTAGTATATTAGAAAATATACTGAAAATGGGTTTTCAAAAAAAATCCTGGGCAAAATATTTTAAATTATTTTTTTTAAAAATGATTTTTCATTATATGTTGCAACATCAAGATAATAAGAAAATTTTATACTGGACTTGAAGTATAAAACATATAGAATGTGCTAACGTAGGGTTGTCTATAATTTACCTGGACAAACTGCTAGGCTGTCAGGTATAAACAGGTATGACGATGCTAGTTACTTTCACTTGTTATGATAATAGAAAAAATATTATATCAGCATAAGCGCCGTTTTATTACGAACACGTTGATATATACTTTTTATTCTATACTTCAAGTCCAGTATAAAATTTTCTTATTATCGTGATGTTGCAACATATTATATAATTAAAAATCATTAAAAAAAAATTATTAAAAATATTTTGTCCAGGATTTTTTTTTGAAAACCCATTTTTAATATATTTTCTAATATACTAAATTTATTATAAAATACGTTTTATTCTATTATCAGCTCGGTGAAGGTTCCGATCTTAGACTACAGTTACTGACCTAATAATATGTAGTTATAAGTCATTTAGACTCGGGGCGCTATTAGGTTCACTGTGGAGCGTTGTGAATCACTGCGTAGAGTAGATTTAACCACAGGCTGATAAATGTGTTTCCATTCATGTGTTTTGAATATTTGAACCTCCCGTCACTGTTTTCTTGCTCTCGTTAGGTGTAATTTGGGTTGTCTACACAACGTAACGTCCTATTCGCCCGCCACTAGACGATCACGATAAAAAGGTTAGCGCTTTTCAGAGTACTCCATATAATTCCAGATCTTTAAGAGTACTCTGTAAACCCCCGGATCTTTTAGAGTAGTCCGTATAACACGGGATAGCTCAGCACTAATAGCGTTTCTCGACATTGAAGGTGGATTTAACAACACGCTGCCGGCTTCTCTCGTTGAAGCCATCTCTGCGAGAGGAATCGATCCGCTGATTTGTAGGTGGATACAGGCAATGCTATGCAGCAGAATTGCAACGATCTCATACCAAGGTGAGGTCTTCGAGTTCAAGGCTGCGAAGGACTGCCCGTAGAGGGGTATTCTCCCTTCACCCTTACCGTGGGCCCTTCTCGTCGATGACCTGCTAGCGATGACCTCGCTGTGTGGAGTCTGTGTTCAAGCATTTGCTGATGACCTGGCAATCATAGTGAAAAGTAAATCAGAGGTGACGATATCGACCGTCCTTCAAGAGATACTGGACACTATCGACAAATGGTGTATAAGGGAAGATATGTCTTTGAACCCACAAACGATAGTTATAGTACTATTCACCAAGAAATGGAAAAAGTATGGATTAGAATTGCCGAAAATCCGTGGTGAAACTATATAATTCTCTAATGAGGCAATAGGGAAATGGGAATAGTACACACCTAGACAAAGTGTGTCATAAAGCCAGAATGGGAATCTGAACTTGCAGGCGAATCTGCGGTAAAACCTGGGGTTTAAAGCCCAGGCAGATGTATTGGCTATACACTATGGTAATTAGATCACAGATAACGCATGGCACTGTAGCGTGGTGAAAGAAGGGTCAACAAACGATTGGTCGACATAAGCTCACTTGACTACAGAGACAGGCTTACCTTGAAATTACAGGTGCGTTTCGCACCACACCGACGGCAGCCGTGGAGGTCCTACTAAATCTACCACCTGTGCACCTGCTTGTGCAGTGGGAGGCGGAACGGACTACATACAAAATACATCAACTGTATTGCCAGAGGCAATAGTGATGGGAGGCTCAGGCCTGCTGGTAGAGCTTTTAACCAACAGCACCCTATCGAAGCCCTCGGATTTAATGTCAAAAGTCACGAGCCAAGAACGGTATTTCAATATAATCGCCCTCCGTCGAGACGAATGGGCCCAGCATACTGAGGTTCTCTTCGGGAGCGAACCAAGAATCAGCATCTCACTGTATCTCGGTCAATACGCAATCATTTTCCAGGCAGAACTATTTGCCATTGAGACTGCGACGGATCTGCTGATAAAACAACCACGGCAAATTGAAAATATTTAGCGATAGATAGTCAGTACTAAAAACTCTAGAATCCAGGTGCGGTACATCGAAAAAAGTCTAGAGTTGCCGCACGGCTCTAAACAGGCTCGGTATGCAGAATCACTCTTGTTTGAATACCGAGCCACTCAAACTATTTGGGTATCGAACAGGCAGATCGGCTGGCATTTACTGGAGCCACGTTGCCTCTGGTAGGCACGGAACCATTCCTGGGAATACCACATGACGTGGCTAAGCGGACGATAACAGACAGAATGAACTCAAGACTAGAGTCTTTCTGGCTGAGCCATCCTGGCCTGAAACATTCGAAGGCGTTTCTTGGAACGATTTCGAACCAAAAGAAGCCAGACCTTGTGCTAGGTCTGGAAAGGACCCAACTTAGAATACTTGTCGGAATTATGATATGTCCTGCAGGCTGAAAGTGCATTTGCACAAAAACGGTCTGACTGAAGACGATGAATGCAGGCTGTGCCTTGAGGACACTGAAACAGCCAAGCATATCGACTTAAAGTGCCCAGTGGTGACTCGCATCAGATTCCAGGTCTTTGGTCAGGCTATTATAGCCCACTGCGAATTGAGAAAATTACCTCCGAATAAGCTTATCGGTTTTATGCAAAAACTGGATCTCGCTGGGGAAATATAAATTAGGGGTGAAACACAATAGTCGGCGCGGACGCTGTGGTAGGGTGGACAGACGTCCGCTCACAATGAATAATAATACATATATCCAAATGTGTATGAATGAAAAACCAAAATATAATTATTATATAGAAAATAAATTAATAAAAAGGGTGTTTTTACTTGACGAAAGGTTTTTACAATATCTTAAATATTACACAGATCAATTCTGCTAACCTCACCACAAATTTTAACTTTATAAAAATTTTTTCTCAAAAATTTTATAAAATTGAATTAAATGAATGTCTTAGAAAACAGTATCAATTTAGTAGACATATAAATGTGCGAATTTATGATATTATAAAAGCCTTCTAAAAAGTAAAAACGGCCTTTTTATTACATCAACATCAGATATTTGTGGAAAGTTTAAACCATCCCTACAATGGTTAAAATGCTTTTCGAGAGATCCCGGTCCAAATACAGACTCAAAATATTGTGCATAAGCATCAGGTAACTGTTCCATGTGTTCTTATTTTGGTCAGTGGCTTGATCTTACTCCTTGGAACAGCCTGTATAATGTTGATTGAGAAGTACACAATATTAATCGAAAATGAATTGAAAAACCAATTCACAGAAAAAAGAGAGAACATTTTATGAATATTCAAAAAATTTTCGAATAAATAGGCAGCTTTTGACTTCTGGCATTATCAGCACGTCTTTATGAAAATGAAGAATTTCTTATAATTTCATCCTAAACATGCATTATCTATGACAACTACAAGATTCCCATACAAAAAGTTTATGTATTTCATATACTGACCGAAAAAAACCTACATTTTGCATATGTCCGAAAATCATCAGTTGCGTTCAAGTACATGTGGAGTCAACAATAAATAATTTCAATTGATTCATTTACAACAAAGGAACGCACTGAAAATCTTCTAACAAGACTCCAAATTGATTTTTCTCCATTCGAAACATAACGAAAGTAAATTTGTAATGTCGTGCAACCTTTTGCCGTCGAGGTCATCGGTCGACGTCAAAAATTCCGATACCCAGTCTGAAATTTCCGAAAGCGGGACTTGCACTTCAGGATGGAATTCAAACTGGGACTCTAGGGAAGAACTTCAAGATTTCGTCATTAAAATTGGATTAAACGACGTGTCAGACTTGTATCAGGACAGATTTAAAGTCGACAGAAAAAAATTAGAACAGATGTTGAGCGGTGAGTACCATTTCAAAATATCCAAGGATATAATTCGGAAAAGCAAAAATTGTATCACACGAGACTCAAGACGTGAAAACGTCAAAAAATTTTCAATAAAGTTCATTGTTCCCGTTTCAAAATACCCCGGTTGTACCTTTGTTTCTGTTTTTATCGTATTTTTCTTCATTAGGTAACAATGCTTTAAGTTCAATCTTTACATTGTATGAAATGATATCGCTTCTGCTGTCTGTTCGCTTAGATCTTTTAAACGGATTTTAATGCAATTTTGAGCAGTAGATAGAGTGATTGAAGAGGAAGGTTTATATGTATAATATTGGGTGTTTTTTTTTTGAGTGATAGAACTTTCAATAGGGATAACTGTGATTTGACATAAATTAGAAGCCATGTTGTTTTGACATTTCTGTTCAGTAGGCATTGACAAATTATCATGGAAAGACTCACGCCAAAGCAACGTTTACAAATTGTTGAAATTTATTTTCAAAATCAGTGTTCTATTCGCCAAACTTATAGAGCACTTCGTGAAATTTATGGTTTACATAATCGTCCATTAGAGCAGCTTATTCGTCGAACTATCGACAACATTTTCCCTACCCGATGCAACAACAACAAGACAAAGAACTGTTCGTACAGAAGAAAATATCGCTGCACTATTTTGATCAAAACTTCGTATACTCTTCACAGTTTTACCGAAACCAGATTAGAAAAGAAATTAAGAAAACTAAAACATGCCTGGATTCGAACACTGGTTCTTAAATTGAATGTTCTGAAGAAGTTACAATGTAAACGAAATCATCAGTTACTCAATAAAAAAGTGTAAAAAAGGAAAGGGTCTTTTGTGGTAGGATTAGTTAATGCTATCTTTTCTGTTTATTGATGATCGTTTTATCTATGAGGGTTGAGTTGAAACTATTAAATGCTATTTGTTTGATTATATTGAGTTCCTTGGAAAAATTCTGAGGGTTTATCGGTACTTTTAAAAATTTATGGATAAAGCTATTATAAGCTGACACTTTTCAATTGAAGGGACGATTAAAAGTTTTATGTATGTTGATATCTGTGTGTAGGTTTGTGAAATATTCCGAGTTTATGTGAATTATTGAATCTTGTGATATTTAAGTCAAGGAAATTGATATCGGGTATTTTTTTAGAGTGATAGAACTTTAAATTGAAATAAAACACATTTAAATTAAGACTGAAGCCAATTTTTTTTTATTTGAAAGATAATTTTGTGACATTTATGTTTTAAAAATAATTTCCGGCATATGTCCACCACGACTACCTCTGAGGAACCACATTCGACAGACCAGTTTTGGACCACTTTTTCGAGTAATTCAGGCCTTATTTCATCAATTACACGAGTTATGTTTGCTTCCAAAGCGTCTATTGTTTCTGGTTCATCAGCATAAACCAATGACTTGACATAACCCCAAAGAAAATAATCCAGTGGAGTTATGTCGCATGATCTTGGAGGCCAATTAATCGGATCATTTCTCGAAATAATGTTATCGCCAAAACTTTCTTGCAATAAATCAATTGTTACGGTAGCAGCATGAGATGTAGCACCATCTTGTTGGAACCAAAACACTTCTGGGTCGATACCATTCAAATTTTGAAACAAATAATCATTGGTCATCGATCTGTAACGAGCACCATTTACTGTCATATTAGCTCCAGCATCGTTTTTTAAGAAATATGGACCAACGATGCCTCCAGCGTGTAAAGCACACCATACAGTGCATTTTTCAGGATGCAATGGAACCTGCAGAACTTCTTGATGATTGTTTTCATTCCATATACGACAATTTTGCTTGTTTACATAGCCGTTCAACCAGAAATGAGCTTCATCACTAAACACAATTTTACGATAAAAAGTGGATCAACTTCAAACTGTTCTAGGGTCCAAGTAGCAAACAAACGACTCTTATTATGTTCAAGTGGCTTTAGTTATTGAACCAGTTGGATCTTGTATGGGTGTAGGCTAAGATTTTCACGCAAAATTTTCCATGTGGTGGATGTACAGAGTCCAACTTTTTGTGAACGTCGACGAATAGACAAATGTGGATCATCATTAACACTATGACTTACAGCAGCGATATTTTCTTCTGTACGTACAGTTCTTCGTATTGTTGTTGTTGTTGCATCGAGTAGAGAAAATGTTGTCCGAAATCTATCGATAGTTCGACGAATAAGCTGCTCTGATGGATGATTATGTAAACCATAAATTTCACGAAGTGCTCTATAAGTTTGGCGAATAGAACACTGATTTTGAAAATATTTTTCAACAATTTGTAAACGTTGTTGCGGCGTGAGTCTTTCCATGATAATTTGTCCATGCTTACTGAACAGAAATGTCAAAACAACATAGCTTCTACCTTCTGTCAAATCACAACCGAAAGTTCTATCACTCTAAAAAAACACCCGATACTTCGGTTCTTAACTTCTTCATAGGTGAATTTGATGGATGGGTGTAGATTATTAATGAAATTTGAGAAGGTGTTCAGTTATATCTTGGAGCCTTCAAAGCAACCTAGAATGGCATCCACAAATCTGAACCAATAAGGGAAGTATTCGTTCATTGGGTTTGAATGAATTTTTTATTCTAAATCATCCATGAACATTTCTGATAGAATAGAGCTAATTGGATTTCCCATGATAATTCCTTCATTGGAAATATAAATAATACCAGTAAAAAGGAAGTAATTATGTTCAAGACATATTTCAAGACAATACAGAATATCATTAATTCTGATAAGATTAGTATTATTTTTTATTAATAACTTTTTAACAATTTGCTCTGCTTTTATTGTTATTAAATTTTGGACATCAAACGAAATTAATTTGCAGTTTGCAGATAACTGAATGGATTTGATGTTGTCTATAGGTTGGAAACTATTTTTTATTGCATATTTGGCTTTGAAATTTGCCGCAGAGATATTTATCAATTTATTCGAAACAAAATTAAATGAAAACGAAATAAACCTTTTAGAGGAAGGTTTCAAATTCAACCCTAAAAGTTATTCACGAAAGCATCTAGACTACTTGGCAATAGACTCAGAAATCGCCAAATTTCAAAGCCAAATATGCAATAAAAAATAGTTTCCAGCTTATAAACAACATCAAATCCATTCAGTTACCTACAAACACCAAATTAATTTCGTTTGATGTCAAAAATTCATTCCTATAATACCCCCCAATAGAAACAGTACAAATTGTTGAAAAGTTATTGATAAAGAATAATACTAATCTTACCAGAATTAATGATATTTTGAATTGTCTTAAAATATGTCTTGAATAGAATTACTTCCAGTTTAATGGTATTATTATATTTATATTTCCAATGAAGGACTCATGGGAAATCCACTTAGCTTATTCTAGCAGAAATGTTCATGGATAATTTAGAATGAAAAATTCTTTCAAACTCAACGAACAAATACTTCCTTTATTGGTTCAGATTTGTAGATGACAAACTATGTTGATTTAAAGGCACCAAGATACAACTGAACACCTTCTCAAATTTCATTAATAATCTACACCCGTCCATCAAATTCACCTATGGAGAAGAGAAGAACCGAAATATCAATTTCCTTGACTTAAATATCACAAGATTGAATCATTCACATGAATTTAGCATATTTCCCAACCTACACGCACATATATCACCATACATAAAGTGTCAGCCTATAATAGCTTTATCCATAGATTACTTAAAGTACCGATAAACTCCCAGAATTTTTTCGAAGAACTCAATGTAATCAAACAAATAGCATTTATTTATGGTTTCAACCCAACCCTTATAGATAAAATGACCAACAATAAACAGAAAAGATAGCATTAACTAACGTTTATCCTACCACAAAAGACCCCATTCCAAAAAAATTCATACAAATTTCATATATACATAGAATATTCGAAAACATTGCCAGTTATTTTAAGGAAAATTTTAATTACACAGCAGCTTTAAAAACCATTAATAACATAGACAAATACATTAAAAATAATAAAGATAAAACAAACAAAAATAATAAATCAGAAGTAAATAAGTTATTTTGTAAGAATGGCCCCATGGTTTATATTGGTCAGACCGACAGAAGAGAATCTACGAACATCAAAAGAGTTACACTTCAAATTCCACACATTCCACATACGCCAACCATTTAATAGAATTTGTACATAATTTCAACAACGAATAAGTAATTATCCGTATCGAGGATAAAGGTCTAGATAAACATTCTTAGAATCACTTGAAATAAACCGATATAATTCCCAGAATATTCTCCTGAACGAGCAAACGGATACCAGTAGATCACCTCTATTGATTATTTTCATGTAGTTTGGAAAAACCAACGACAACCTCAATCAATTTATTACCATTTTCGGTTTCTCTTTTGACCTAATTGGAAATAACTGTCTTCCTACTTTTAATCCCATTTGCTGTTATACCTATCAATTCATATACAGGTATGGAAAAGACAGTCGGAAATATAGGAAATTCAATGCTATTCTATGAACGTCGATTCCAGTGGAGCAGTGGAAGAATCAAAACCTCAGCGCGATGCGATGACGAATAAACCACTGTTCTTTCTCGATGGCAGTTTCAAGACATTGACATTAAAATATTAAGTTCATAAATAGGCATAAACCCCCCATGGGGTTCGGAAATATGCGCATCACAAAGCTTTTTGCTGAAATCTAAAGAAGGCTAATTATGTATCATCCAGGGTCCATCATCAATTTTACGAAACGTTTACTTAAAAAAGTCTTCTCTTCCTTGCAAATATACAGAGTGATTTATCAATTCTGACCGAAATTTGTTTTGTTTGAATTCATAATGTAAAATTTTTGTATTCCTTTTCGCATTTTTGTAAATCTTTTTTCGCCTTAATAATTTTTCCCGTTTTAATTTATATTTTATGTATTTTTGTATTCCATTCCGCAATTTTGTAGTATATTTTTGTCTTTGAATTTTTTATATCAAGTTCTTTATCAGCATTAAGGATTGTATAACGATTGTCTAACTCCAGTTATAATTTCAGTTTACTTATTGAAGCATAGAGAATTTAATTATCGAACAAGAAAATCTATCTATCTGTCATTAGTCGATCACAGTTCAGAACTTTTCTTTAAAAACTAAACTAAACTGTTCTCCCGAAGATACGGAAAATCTCATAAAAATAAAAAATACATATTTTAAAGGCTCCTTCCTCCTCCCTTCAAAATGTATCGTTACATATTGGCAAGAAATGTGGTTAAGAATTGAACGAATATTTATATATTTTTATACTTTTCATACTTTTTGCCGAAATCAAATAAGAAAAAAATCGTCATCTGGCTACCTAAGCTATTGGATTTTTGATAGATATATTCATTTTTAAAGATGTGAAAGTTGAGAAAATTCTCGTCATTTACCTTCACAAATTTATGCATGAGCCTTCGTGTCGTTATTTCACACCAATATACTAAATTTGAACTCGATTGGATAGGTATTTTCGAAAATATTTGAAAAATAATATTTGGAATGGGTATAACTCAAGAACCATTAATTAAGTCTCTAGCGTTTTCCGTTCGAAAGTTAGAGAAATGTTATCTTCGGAGGTAGGACTACTGTTATGGTCCGGGAAAGCGTCCAACGCTGTTCTGGTCACAATTTTTTTTTTGAACATTTTAATTAATCTAATTCAAATAAAAATCATTCGGAAATCATTAGACTGATTTGTCTCAGTAACGAACTTAACCAAGATATATAGGCGTTAAACCTATCATGAAAATTTCAAGTCTTCAACATTGTGTTAACTTTTGATCTCAAATTCTTTATCAGTGGGTCCAATCTAGTCGTTTGAGACCAATCTGCTCAAAATGAGAAGATAACGGACATTTGAGCAAAACGATAGCCTGCTGTTTTCTAGAAGTGTGCAAAAATTATCGATCTGTCCAACTTATAAGATCATTTCACGTTAAGAGTAAGAAAATTGGACGGTGAAATTAAGAAACGTCTCATTGACGGATTAACATGAAAATCAACGTACATAGGGTGTTTATAAGAGGTATTTTATGTTTGACCGTGCGAGGAAAGGGAAACCTATGTCACCTAGTCGGTGACCCGAACGGAATGTTCTGGCCTATTTACGCTCGTTTTGAGTTGTTGAGGATTACACCGAAGGAAACATCAGCTGAAAGCGTGTTCCACAACTAGCCAGTTCGATGGAAGGAGAAATTCTTATAAACAGAAGTTCTCGGAGTTGTTAATTCAACTGCATAGGGATGTAAACGTTGCGCAGCACTAGTTTCTTCAGTTGCCTGATGCTGATGCATCAACCGTGATAATATCTATAGTCTATAGAATAAGGACAAGTCGGCAATTCTCCTTCTATGTTCCAACGACTGCAGACTGGCTGTTATAGTTGGGCAATAAATCAGTCGTACTGCTCTTTTTTGGATGGAATCCAAAGGTTGTAACGAATACTTGGGGCTGAGCTCCAAACATGAGTCTTGATCTGAGTTTTATACAGTAGAAGAACCTCATCTGCAGAGAAATATTTCCTAACCTTGAACAGATTAAATTTTATTTATTACTTGTGGATATTGCTGAGTCTGCTGCAAATAAGCTGGGATATTTGTTCAAGGTCAAGAAATATTTCTCTGCAGATCAGGTTCTTCTACTGTATAAAACTCAGATCAAGACTCATGTTTGGAGCTCAGCCCCAAGTATTTGTTACAACTTTCGGATTCCATCCAAAAAAGAGCAATACGACTAATTTATTGCCCAACTAAAACAGCCAGTTTGCAGTCGTTGGAACATAGAAGGAGAGTTGCCGACTTGTGCTTATTCTATAGGCTATAGATATATTATCACGGTTGATGCATCAGGCAACTGAAGGAACTAGTGCTGCGCAACGTGTACATCCCTGAGCAGTTGAATTAACAACTCCGAGAACTTCTGTTTATTAGAATTTCTTCTTCCATCGAACTGGCTAGTTGTGGAACACGCTTTCAGCTGATGTGTTTTCTTCGGTGTAATTCTCAACAATTCAAAACGAGAGTAAATAGGACAGAACTTTCAGTTCGGGTCAACGACTAGGTGACATAAGTTTCTCTTTCCTCGTGTGGTCAAATATAAAATACCTCTTATGAACACCCTATGTAACTTGATTTTCATGTTAATCCGTCAATGAGACGTTTCTTAATTTCAACGTCCAATTTTCAACTCTTAGCGTGAAATGATCTTATAAATTGGACAGATCGATAATTTTTGCACGCTTCTTCTAGAAAACAACATGATATCGTTTTGCCCAAATGTCCGTTATTTTCTAATTTTGAGCAGACTGGTCTCAAACGACTAGATGGATGGAGAATTTTAGATCAACAGTTAACACAAAGTTGAAGACTTGAAATTTTCAAGATAGGTTTAAGGCCTATATATCATGGTTAAGTTCGTTACTGAGACAAATCAGTCTAATGGTTTCCGAATAATTATGATTTGAATTAGATTAATTAGAATATTTAAAAAAAATTGTGACCCGAACAGCGTTGAACGTTTTCCCGGACCATAACAATAGTCATACCTCCGAAGATAACATTTCTCTAACTTTCGAAAGGGAAGCGCTAGAGACTTAATTAAGTTATACCCATTCAAAATATTATTTTGCAAATATTTTCGAAAATACAAATCCAATCAAGATCAAATTTAGTATAGTGATGTGAAAAAACGACACGAAGGCTCATGCATAAATTTGTGAAGGTAAATGACGGGAATTTTCTTAACTTTCACATCTTTAAAAATGAACGTTTGAAACCTGCGAATATATCTATCAAAAAACCAATAGCTTAGATCGCCAGATGACGATTTTCTTATTTGATTTCGGCAAAAAGTATGAAAAGTAAAATAATATTAGGAGTACAAATGAGTTTCTGCCGTTTTATTGTAGATGGCGCGGCACGGAGTTTCGGTTAGCTTTCGCAGATGACAACCGGCTTAAAAAATAGTTTGAACATTCAAGAACAACATAACCTATTAATATCATTGATTTTATATTGGTAAGATATAATTTTTATAAGTTGAAAATGTCAAAATTTGAGCCAAGTAAGCATCATTTGCGGGACATATTAGTTTACTTCTTTAATTTAAAGAAATCTGCTGCTGAGGCGCATCAATTGCTCGTAGAAGCATATGGTGAGGGTGCTTTGAGTGAGAGAACGTGTCGAGAGTGGTTTCAAAAGTTTAAAAACGGTGATTTCGACGTAGAAGACAAAGATCGCAGTGGAAGGCCAAAAATTTACGATGATGCAGAATTGGAGGAATTATTGGAGGAAGATTCATCTCAAACACAAAAAGAACCTGCTCTAACATTAGAAGTCACTCAGCAAGCAGTCTCACCGTTCTTCTATAATAAATATTTAATTTGTGTTAAAAAACGGCGGAAACTTATTTGTACTCCTAATATATGAACATTTGTTCAATTTTTTTCCACATTTCTTGCCAATATGTAACGATGCATTTTGAAGGGAGGAGGAAGGAGCCTCTAAAATATGTATTTTTTATTTTCATGAGATTTTCCGTATCTTCGGGAGAAGAGTTTAGTTTTTAAGAAAAAGTTCTGAACTGTGACCGGGTTATGACGAATGGATAGATTTTCTTATTCGATAATAAAATTCTCTATGCTTCAATAAGTAAACTAAAATTATCACTGAAGTTAGAGACATTTTTCAGCTGGTGGATTCCAATTATTTATTATTTGAGGAAAAATAAACCAAAAACAGACCAAAGTGTTATCAGGACTATAGCGAAATTTAGAAATAATCCTTTACGTTTGCAGATAAGTTATGACCAGTATTTTCATGGGTTCGGACAAATATTGTGAGATCTTATTAGTTTCCTTTTCGATAAAGCTGAAAACTTGTATTATTGATTCAAATGTTTATGGCAAAGTGTTCTGATTATTATGGTTTCGAACTTCCATTGCCTGAATCATTTCGGTATACAATGTTCCTTAATGCTGACAAAAAACTTGAAACAGAAAATTCAAAGACAAAAAATATTACAAAACTGCGGAATGGAATACAAAAATACTTAAAGTATAAACTAAAACGTGAAAAATTATTAAGGCGAAAAAAGAATTACAAAAATGGTACATTATGAATTTAAACAAAAGAAATTTCTGTCAGAATTGATAAATTACTCTGTATATTTGCAAGGAAGAGAAGACTTTTTTAAGTAAACATTTCGAGAAATTGATAATGGACCCAAGTGATAGATGAAAGGACTATGTGAAACTTCACGTAGGGTTACATAATTAGCCTTTTTTAGATTTCAGCAAAAAGCTTTATGATGTGCATAGTTCCGAACCCCTATGGGGGGTTTTTCCCATTTACGAACTTGATATTTCAATTTGAACTCAGATTGAAATGAAATTAGCTTTGATATGAGAGCCCAAAAACAGTCCGCTAATAAATCTAAATAAATGGGAAATAATATAAATAAATGAAAAAACTAAACATTATCTGTTTACAGGTGATAATGAGGCACTTATTCCAGCTGATGTATTTTTTGAAAAGGTTAGTATGAAGACATTTTTATTGTACACAACCTACCTTCAGTATGATTTTAAACACTTCAATTTTCACTCGACTTTAATCCGTTTCACAGCAATTGTTCCGTCATATCAACACTTCATTAGAGTATTGTAATTTCAGAATAGAATTCCTCAGTAATGGAGAAATAAAAAACACACATTTTATATAATAATATTTCACAGTTTATTGAGAAAACTGACACGTATTTTTTCAAAGTCAAATTGTTTTTATTTGTTACCTATAATCAACCGCAGACTTCATAATATAATATAATTTGAAGTACTATAGAATGGTTGTAAGATTTGGGCCATTGCTTGAAATTTACGAAATCCAGCTGAAAATATTTCAGTAAAAGAAATTGATATGCTATTTTTTTCATATTTTAGACCAATATAAAACAATATTAGGTAACTATTTATGTATACAGTTTTTTAATTGTAGGATTAACTGTTGGTGTTCGCTTATACCAGGGGTTCTTTCTAATTGGCTCCAAGTATGCTCAATTAAATTTCAGGAAATCATGGAGGTAATACTCGATGTAGAAAAGCTGGTGGGATCTGTGTGGCAGTGCATTATCATCCAGAAAAACTAAAATTTGGCCAGCTGCTTGAATTTGTGAATTGCTCCATTGATTACTTAATCAACATATATCTGAGACGTCATGGTTCTTGGAAGTACTAACAAGCCCGTTCTGCCATCGAAATAAATTTCACCCCAAACCATTTTTATGCCTCGCCGAAAAGGATGGACTCCTGCAACAGAACGGAGATTCTTTTATTTGAGTAGGCCTATCCACATCTGAACTCTTCGACTATCGGAAAACCGTCTTAAAGTCACTGAGAGTACGTGTCGTCATTCATCTTGCCAGTGTACCCGTTCCATTGCCCTCTCTAATCTTTGAGGCTTGTGCTCGCGAATGAGGGAAACTCTTTTTAACACTTGCCTCAATATAAGATTGACTTTGTGGAGACATCTTCTGACTATGCTTAGGGAAACTTAAGTATCTGTGGCATCTCGAAGACGTTGACTTGTCATTCTGCAAGTATTGAGAGGCTGGCTTCCAATCGAACGGTCTTCTACTGGCGTTGTAACACGTGGTATATCACTTCTGGGTCTTGGACGAACAGTTCCAGTAGCAAAGTACAGTGCCAGTATGACAAACCTTCTTAGGAAAACATCAATATCCTTAACTTTTGACAAACAGTTTATAATAAGTATAAAGTTGTTCGGAAAGTAATTTCGTTTTTTCCCGACAGAGGATTTAATTGTATTTCTTTAAAACCCTCACTTAAGCCGCATGATCATATGTTTTGAGAGCTGATATAGCAAGGCTTGTGTGTGAAAAAGTTTAATTAATTCTACGCGGTAGTTTTTGGCTGGTGCCCTTTTAAATATGGAGAGCATTTTAGTCATATTTTACTTTTTTACTATCTTCTTCTTCTTCAGGTGCTATAGAAAAGGTAAAAATGCTGTTCAAGCCTGAAAGAAATTAACCGATGTGTATGGAGAAGATGTGTGGACAGTACGACAGTGCAAGAACTGGTGTATAAAATTTAGATCCGGCAATTTTGATGTCGAAGATGCACCACGTTCTGGAAAGCCGGTTGAACCACCGGTTCAAGCTGATAAAGACATGATAAAGGCATTAGTTGAGGCGAATAACAACACGTGAAATCGGTGAGAGGTTAAATTTATCGAATTCAACTGTTTATGATCGCTTGATTGGCCTGGGTTTAACCTCCAAGCTGGATACATGGGTGCCCCACGTTCTCATGGAGAGAAACTTGTGTCGTCGCGTTGACGTCTGTGATTCGCTTCTCAAACGTCACAAAAATGATCCATTCTTGAAGCGCATCATTACTGCGGAAGAAAAATGGGTTGTAATAACAATGTCAAACGCAGGAGATCGTATACCAAAAACAATGAACCGGTTTAAAGAATTTCGAAAACCAATATCTATGAAAAAAAGTGATGCTGTCTGTTTGGTGGGATTTCGTGGGAATAATTTTTTTTGAGCTTTTACCGGATAACACAGCAATTAATTCAGAAGTCTACTGTCATCAGCTGGACAAACTAAATGATGCACTTCAACAGAAAAAGCTAGAATTAATGAACAGAAAAGGTGTAGTGTTCCACCAAGATAATGCGAGACCTCATACAAGTTTAGTCAGTCGTCAAAAAGCTTCTACATATTGAATGGGATACACTGGTAAAAGTGAAGAGGTCAAAAATCACCTAGTTCAGTTTTTTGCCAGCAAAGACCTAAATTGTATTAGCGTGGAATCACGCTACTACCAGAAAGATGGCAAAAGGTGTTGAACCAGAATAGCCAACATATAATTCAATAAAATATTTATTCATTATACGAAAATTGTCTTCCATTACAAAAAAAATTACTTTCCAAACAACCCAGTAGTATCAGCTATGGTCAACAGAAAGTTGCCCTGTCACGCAGGGTAACTTGCATGCATCTGCGTAACAGATCGAACCTCAAACATGACCTAATATGTTTTGTTATTGAGTTATTGGCGAATTATCTTCAGAACCTAAATCAATTCGTTGAAACATCGTCAGATAAGTCTGAGATAGGCACTATAAAATGTGGGTTTTGTTCTGCATTCACACTCTTTTCATTGCAGATGGGCTGGAGTTTTGCGCTAATTTTGATACGTAGATGACTCACAACTCTAGTATTCATTTATTATTATTATGTATCAGATATTAAGCGAGCAGCTAAAGAGATCCATGTTGATCTTGCTTGCTTGGCTAATTCTTTCAAACATTACATATTATTGAATCCCGATAAAATTAAGGTTCTCGTTTTTTGGAGGGTAGCAGATAGTGTCGATGATAAATTGTATATTAAAGTGAATGGAACTAAAGTTGCCCTTGTGAAGTCTGTTAGGAATTTGGAGTCATTGTAGATACAGACTATAGATTCACATAACATGTTTTCAAAAAGCTTATACTGCGTTGAGGAAATTATATCCCCGAAGTCATCTACTGTCACAAAAAAAAACAAAAATATTGCTGACTGATTCGCTGATTCGATGGATGATAAAAAAAGAATTCATAGAAAATATGAATAAAAATCTTGTAATACTCACCTGAAGAAGTCATGGTATGACGTAACGATCGTAGTGTTAATAAAACATTAGCGGAAATCAGAATATTGTTTTTATTCATATTTTCAAGATGAATTTCCGGCAAGTAAAGACCGAAACAATTATAGAATTCATAGACATCAGCGTTCGCGTTTGAGGTTAATATATAGCATCAAAAAATTTGTACCTGTTATTCATAAATACCTCTTCTTGAATTTTCAATAAATAACACTTTAGTGAATCCAGCAGAATCAATTAAAATAAAGCAGCCGCCTTGATTGTTTCATTGATAGGAGAAGCCCTTAATATTCTTCAAACTATGCTAGTAAATTCAGCAAGAAAGTTACGCAGCTTTAAAAGCCTGACTCCAGCGCAGATATGGTGATGCATATCTATAGCAAGTGTATCAAGTAGAGATTAAAAGTCGTCTACAGAAAACTTAAAAAACACTATAGGCGTTTGCGGTTGATTTAACGAGATTGACTTATTCTACATGACCACATAATTTTCTGGCACCACTTGCTCTTCAGGCCTTTATCGATAGACTTATACGCGAGAGACACTATGTTTGGCTGCACTTATGTCTCTGAGCTACGTATTAAAGTTTGTTGCGGTGAAATAAGCTTTGCTTGCATATTGCCACTCAACTAGAGAGCACAGAAAATATCGAGACAGTATTACGCTGAAAATTACAAGAAGATTACTCTATGACCAAATAGATCTAATTAAATCTTCATAGCATAACATTTTGCAAGAAACTTTTTCGAATTCTAAATAATGGACAGTCTGTTTACAACCTTCCTAATGAAGTAATGTTTTGATGAAACAATTGTGGATATTGCGCTTTTATTTCAATCCAGTATGCATATTTTTAAGGTTATGGAGGATACTGACACTTTCATAAGATGGCCCAACAAGTTGAAGATAGGAGCGAAATCGAAGAAGGATCCCCATGTTAGGATAGCAGGACGTCCGGACGATGTTGCAGCTGCTAAAGAGAGAATAATGACAATTCTGGATACGAGGGTGAGTACTCTTTTTAATCGATTTCCAGAAACGAGGTTGCGTTAAAATTGGCTTAAATTTCTCCGATATTTAATCTGAAATGTATTTCAAATTAACGACCGAATCTTCAGATAATATCTCTGATTATGAATTATGTTACTCATAATTATGAATCGTCCGATAGTTGTGGCTCAATCTCAGCTCTTATGCACTGCAGTTTTATGAGTTTTTTTTTCTCAGGAAAGTAATCTTCTTCGCAAAGTTGATTATTTTCCTGGCTCTTATATCCGTTGGCGTGAGATTTATGCTATCCAGTAGAGCGAATCTGGTTTGCGCCAGCGATTCGCATTGGCGGAGAATGTGTTCCGTGGTCTATTGCCGATTTACATTACCTACAGATATCAGAATTTTCTTTAACGATCTTACGTAGGTGGTAACTCACGACCCCAGTAAGCAGCCTCAGCTCGTTCTTCGACAGTGATAAGGCTAATTGGGCATTCTCCTGCGAGTGCTCATTTTCACTTCGGAGGACTATATTTTGCAGGTATTCGTTAAGGATAAGTGTTGCGCTAACCACCCAGAAACGATTTATGCATTCAAACACGAAATCAAAGTTGCAATTTATGAGATTGAGCCCCAAACAATGGACAATGTACTGAAAAATTAGGTTGATCAGATAGTTTACCGTATCCAGTCGTAGCGGAATATATGGTTTTTTATTCGTAAATTTCAAGGTTCAACCTTTCTAATAAAATAACAAAGTTTTAAAAATATTTATTAGTTTTTCATTTATAGCTGATCAAATATGCAAATTTCCAATGGCCCACACTATACAATAGCTTTACATGCTAGAAATGCTCCACAACGGTTAGAGTTTTGTCAATGGTTAATTCAACAACATGCAAAAACTAATAGATTTATTTCGCTTTGGTTTACTAGAGACGCTATAAACAAAAATCCTAACACGAACATGTGTGGTGAGCTATCCCGTGCTATACGGAGTACTCTAAGATATCCGGGGTTTTACGGAGTACTCTAAAAGATCTGGGATTATACGGAGTATTCTAAAGAACGCTAACTTTTTATCGTGATCGTCTAGTGGTGGGAATAAGATATTTCTATTAGTAATGTTGAAAAGCAACAATCTTCAATTAATGGAAACACATTTATCAGCCTGTAGTTAAATCTATTCTACGTAGTGGTTCGCAAAGCTCCACAGCGAACCTAATAGCGCCCCGGGTCTAAATGACTTATTACTACATATCATTTGGTCGGTAACTAGCTCAAATCAGATATGATTCTTATGCAGCAGAAGGGGTTAGAAGGGACAGGATACAGCCAGCAAGCGCACCTACAATTGCACTTCCGGTAATCAGTGCTGAACCTAACCGTTACAAGAGGTAAGTTTAATAAGGTAAGGGTAATTGTGGCATGCCCAGGAGATCTTCTTGAAGAGGGGATCTAACATAATTCGAGTCGACCGGAAAAGTAACTATCAAATGGATTGTATCTGGCCTCCTCGGGATGGTCAAGGCCCAGGAAGGCTCAGATATTACTGAAGAACGAACCGAACACTACCCGAAGGGTCACGCAAACTAATCCCTGGGGATATCATAATACCTCGGAACAATGATCTAGCAATCACTCACACATTCTCACAGTAGCGTTGGATATCCGGAGCTATTTACTGTCTCTATACGATATGTTGTCCCCTATCAGGACTTCTCAGGGATTTACCCTGAAAATCGCCACTGGTTCACAAGGAATACAATCTCTCAAAGTGAGTGGGTATGTGCATATGGCAAATATGTAACAGGACATTATAAAACAGATACAAAACGTTACAATGAAAGCAAACAAAGAAATAGATATCCAGGGGATCACACAAGAGTACATGCAAATCAGTAACATATCAAGAACAGCAATTTGTAAGAACAGATAATAAAAAATCTCTATTAGCAAGTACATATTACGCAGATAAAGAACCACTATTTACAAATACAGCAAAAAGCAACCAGGCACCGAGAGAAAGTATAAAATACAAATAAATAATTTATGAGGGTCATGCCGCTTCGGTTATATACAAAGGCAATGCATTTTAGTTAAAACATTCCGGTAGGATTAATTAACACTGAAGCAAAAATACAAGAATGAAAAGCGATGAATGGAAGTACAATAAACGAGTGTGCAATCACTCATTTCACATTAATACTAAAGTGGTATTCAAAAATGTAAAGCATGCAATTAATCAGAAGCATTTAAAAGAAGTTTATTTACTAAAAGTTACCAAGGGGGGCTGGTATAATTACTATTATCTCGAGTATGTTACTAAGTTGCTCAGGAGGTTTATTTACAAGAACCTTTTTCTCGGTTGCTTTAAAATACAATGGGGGTGCTATAAGGACATTGTTCTCCTTTGTAATTGTCACCAATCACATACGTGTCAAGTTACAGTGCCACAGAGTATTTGGCACAGAAAATAACGCGGGTAAATACAATGACCTAATAGTGGAATTTATATAATCTATGAAGGACTCTGTGACTCGTATGATCCTTAGAGGATACAGGTCTCTTCAGTGGGCTTTGCAAAATCCACATGCCATTAGACCTAGACTATTTCAGCTGGGTTTTAGTGTCAACGTCTGGTACTTTTTGAGTTCATGGATGACGTAAAGCTCAACATTTTCGGAAATATGTGATATCACATATACGGCCAGTTTCATAAACAACATCAAAAGGCTCCTTTATGATAAAGTCCCTTTATGAAAAAGGATCCTTTAAATGTGACCATCAGTTTCATAAACGCACATCGACCGTCTTTTACTTGAAGCTTCCTTTAATGTGCCGGTCATATGTTTCCGACTGTTGGCTATCCTCCGAACTAGTGATTTTACGAATATAGTTGGTGATATTCTATAAAAATTGTGATCTATGCGTCGGAACTTGTAAAAAGAAAAAGAAAAGAAGCATAAATCAGTCTTTGCATAAACATGGTTATGTGCAGAAGACAGTATATTGGAATTTATATCATTATTACGTGCGAATTGCTATATTTTAGTAAGCGTGAGTTATATCAATGAATATGGTAGAAAAGAAATAAAAATATTACTTTAAAACCAGAGGAGGAAGTACGTCTCTTGGAATTGATTGAAAAAGAGAATTTTAATGTTATGGGATAAAGTCTGGCAGAGAACAGCAACTGCTTTCAATGCAACAGTTCTCCATTGGAGAGATGGGGACCAGCTCAAATCCAAATATGACAATATAAAAACTTAAACTAGAAATGTGGTAGCTGCTCAACGCAGTCATATTAAAGGGACTGGTGGTGGGGCTCCATTGAAATTGAGGGAGCCAATTTCCAAATATTTGAGCCGAACTGTTAAGAACCCACTTGCCGAAGCGAAAGAGATGTATTATAAAAAAAACAGCTCTAGTAGAAGCTCAGATAGTGGCTATCAAGGAAGAAAATAGAAGAAAAGAAGAGGAGCATTCAAAGCTTAAAATATTAGATTTGCAAATTATGGAAATGAAGAGAAAATTAAATAAAAATAATTAAATCTTTTTTATTTTGAATGCACTTTCTGGAAAAACCGGTATTAGAATTCTATCAGCATTGCTGCAGACTATGAAATCCCCTCATTGAATTGAAAACCAATTTCAATAACACATAATATTTTTATTTCTTTATTCTCACTTGAAACTTTTTCAGATGTAGCCTAAAGTAAAACAATGAATCAGAAATACAAACATAGAAACCTATCTAAATACATACCTTGTGAAATCTCATAAAAATTATATGAAATCTTGTGATACAAATTGAATATGAAGAATAGTTTCACAAGCAAATTTATTTTCAATAATCACACAAATATAAATTTTAAATTAGCAAAATGTTTATTAAAATTAGACTCTCACTTGACGAGCTGCATTAACATTAGTTGAATTTGTTTGAAAGTCCTCTTCCTCCAGCAATCGTTCATTTGGAAATATTTCGTTCATATCTACAGCTATATTGTGCAAAACAGCGGTAGCAACAATAATTGCCCTTATGGTCGTTAACTTAAAACTCATTTCTTTAGAAAGGATAGGAAAACGAAGTTTCAAAACTCCATACTTTCTCTCCACCACATTTATAGTTCGTATAATTGACTGCTTATATAAATTTTCAGCTGCAGTTATAGCTTCCGGTAACTTTGTCATTAGATAATTCTGCAAACTATAACCACTATCACCAAGTAACAAATACCGTCCAAATTTACCATTCTCAAATTGTCTCTTCAAGACACTATTATTAAAGATGGTTTGATCATGTGTTGAACCAGGTCATTTAGCTACAATAATTCTGAATCTCAAGTCTGAATTACACACAATTTGAACGTTAACATATTTCGTAGTAAGCTAAAATCAAACAAAAAGGGCTTATGTGACAGAGGAAGGTTATGTCCATTGTTTTCGTGTTTATCGAGCACTTGCGCAGTGTCGAGCTTCTCGTTAAAGGATCCTTTTCCAGCCGTAAAGGGCCGATTTTCTCACTTTAAGATAAAGGACGCTTTCAAGTTCCCTTTAACCTTAAAATTTGCTCATTAAACACGTTTTATCATCAAAGGAGACTTTTTGGGAAAAAGGAAGCTTTAATTTCGTTTATGAAACCGGCCGGTAGTCTCCCACATAGAAGGAGTAATTGCTTGGTTGAATTAACATTTTCTCAATAGATAGATAGGTAAACAGGGACTAATAGCATGTATACCACGTGCGCTGGATCTTAAGCTTTTAGATTTTATTTGTGGGGACCTATGAATCAGCCTGCTCATAATGCTGAAATCACATTTTATCAGCATTAACTTGATAGAATTCAAGAGGCAACTATCCACAAAAGAAACGGCCCAAATCTCATGCATTATTAGTTTGTTGCATTCAAGCCGAAGGTGGACATTCCGAACAATTTCCAGAATCTTGAGATTTGTTATTTCCATTCACCATAATTTTAATCTTAATAAGAAGACTGATGCTTTGTTCAAAGTTTAAATATATTCCCGACTTAAGAAAATGTTAGATTTTTTTCTACTGAATCATTATTCTTTCACATTTCATGATGATAATTTTCAGCCCAATAAATAAATGAATAAATTTCGGGAATGGTATTTTTTCTGCATTATTACATTTTTTTTAGTTGAACAATTTGGGGACAGAAGAATTTGTTCTTTATAATATAACATCAATTGGACTTTTGAAGCGGTCCTTTCTTAATGGAAATTCATTTCATTTTGTTAAAAAATAATAATAAATAATAATTCCACAGTGTTGGCGAAACAATTATATAGTCTGTTTTGAAAGTATCCGAAAAAAAACAAGCTCAATTGTAATTATTTAGTGTATATTTTTAATTCTTGAATTAGAAAATTATAACAAAATATTCATCTTATTTACTTGTACAACCTCCATTTAACTGTAAACACTTAACTAAATGTCGAGGTACACCCGAAACTAGATCAGCTCCATAATTTTCTGTGATGGTATTCCAGGACTGTAAAACTGACTGAATTAAATAATCTTTATTTCGTGGCGCTGCTCGTTCAACTTCAAATTTCATTAGTCCCCATATGATTTCAATGCGACTAAGATCTGGTGAAGCTGCTGGTCTTGAAATGGTTGTCACTAGTTGTTGTTGTATCCAAGTTTAAGTATAGGCTGAAGTTTCGCATCTTGCATTATCCTGCTGAAAACGCCATCCCCCTAGATATAAAGCATGCACCGTTTCAAGAAGAAAATAATTTAGAATTCCACAATACTTTTCACTATTAATGGTACCACAACTATACAGAGAGGCGTAGCTAAGATATTGCTCCCCAAACCATTATTTTGGTGGGAAATTTGAACGGTAGGATAGGATTTTTAAGTGATTTCCACCAAGTTGAAAACAACTTCCATCAGATATAAAGACATTATTAAAATTATATTCTTGAAAACGCTGACAAAATTCTATCCTATTCTTTCCTTGATATGTTGCCTTGTCTTTTTGGTGACGTACCGACGTTTTCTGGACATAATTTTATATTTCCTTGATTCCCAAATCTGTTAGCCAATTTGCGAAACTCCAGGCACGGATTGTGTCCGTCCTAAGGCCAATAAAGCGTTTAAATTGTTTCCTTGAATTTTACGCGTTCTTCCTAAAACTGGTCTATGCCTCATATCCATGCCATTTGAATTCTCTTTTTGTCTCATATACATATTTCCCTGTTCAGTCCATTGTACTAATTTTTTAACGTTTCGAAAATCTTTTCTATACAAATATTCTACTTCTTTTCTTTTTTCTAGTTCTATTAGTCATAATTTCATGAATTGTATACCTGATAATAATCAACAATATTTAACAAAAAGTGTTGCCATGCAACTTTGGATATAACCGACTATCTGCACAATCTATTCCATTCATTACTTTTGTCTTAGAATGATACACAGGGAAATACATTAAAATTATTAAAAATAATAAATTCGGATACTTTCTAGACGGACTATAGTTTATTCAATAAATTATTAAAATATTCTCAATTTAAAAACATTAATTTTAAATACTATTGTAATTTTTTGTAGAATAACTTTAACAGTCTATAGATGTTTCAATTCAAACCAAAAAGTCCTATAAACATAAGGTCCGCAAATGCTTCATAACCTAGCTACAGGGTGATCATGTTCCCAAAGATCTGTTAGAGGAGGATGTATGGGGTGTTTTTTTTTAGAGGGATAAAACTTTCGAAAGGGATAGTGTGATTTGACAGACGGTAAAAGCCATGTTGTTTTAACATTTCTGTACTCGATGCAAGAACAACAAGACAAAGAACTGTACGTACCGAAGAAAATATTGCTGCTGTAAGTCATAGTGTTAATGATGATCCAGATTTCTCTATTAGTCAACGTTCACAACAAGTTGGACTCTGTGCATCCGCCACATGGAAAATTTTGCGTAAAGATCTTGGTCTACACCCATACAAGATCCAACTGGTTCAAGAACTAGAGCCACTTGACCATAATAAGCGTCGTTTGTTTGCTGATTGCACCCTAGAACAGCTTGAAGTTGATCCACTTTTTTATCGTAAAATTGTGTTTAGTGATGAAGCTCATTTCTGATTGAACGGCTATGTAAACAAGCAAAATTGCCGTATATGGAGTGAAAACAATCCTCAAGAAGTTCTGCAGGTTCCATTTCATGCTGAAAAATGCACTCACTGTGTGGTGTGCTTTACACGCTGGAGGCATCGTCGGTCCATATTTATTTAAAAACGACGCTGGAGCTAATGTTACAGTGAATGGTGCTCGTTACAGATCGATGATGAATGATTATTTGTTTTAATATAATATTTAAATGGTATCGACCCAGAAATGTTTTGGTTTCAACAAGATGGTGCTACACCTCATGCTGCTCCCGTAACAATTGATTTATTGAAAGAAAGATTCGGCGATAACATTATTTCGAGAAATGTTCCAATAAATTGGCCTCCAAGATCATGCGACATAACTCCACTGGATTATTTTCTTTGGGGTTATGTCAAGTCATTGGTTTATGCTGATAAACCAGAAACAATAGACGCTTTGGAAGCCAACATAAGTGGTGTTATTGATGAAATAAGGCCTGAATTACTCGAAAAAGTGGCCCAAAATGTGTGGTCATATGCCGGAAATTATGTTTAAAACATAAATGTCATAAAATTATCTTTCAAATTAAAACAAATTTTGGCTTCAATCTTAGTTGAAATATGTTTTATTTCAATTTAAAGTTCTATCACTCTAAACAAAACACCCGATATGTGTCTGTACTGCAGAATTCACATTTCAAACATTCACTTTAAATTAAAACCTAAAAGTACCCGAAAAGTACCTGAATATCTTGGAAACTACAAGAGTTATCTCCAACGATCGAAAAAAAAAGGAAACTTGATGGATTATGAGGTTTTTGCGAACCTATGTTTACAAGACATTTTTGCCTTAAAATTGACCATTCTATTAACTACTAAGGTTATTGTACAAAAAAAAACTGGTAGTTTTTGAGTATTTATAATATTCCTACATTTTGAGCATCTCTGTACATCATCAAGTGATATGTCTACAGTCAGGAACTTTTTGTGATATCATTATTTTTTCCAGTGTAATCGCATCACGATGAAAATGGATGTAAGCTACACAGATCACTCCCATATAATTGGCAAGGGAGGTTACACAATCAAAAGAGTTATGGAGGAGACTCAATGTCACGTGCATTTTCCCGACTCTAATAGATCCAACCCAACAGAGAAGAGTAACCAAGTCTCAATTTCCGGAGACATCGAAGGAGCTGAAAGTGCCAGAAGTCGCGTTAGGGTGAGTAATGAAATATCACCAGACAAAGATTAATGTAAAATCCATTTTGTCTTGAATTATACAGTAATATAAAAGTTGGGGGGAAAATAAATCCATTATTTTTTCAGTAGTTAGCTGTAGTGACCGATTTCTCGTAAATATCGATCAAACTATTTCAAATTTATGCACACTCTCAAGTTGAGATTTCACAGTAAAAAACTCATTTCGCTGTTTTTTGTTTGGTCCATTGAGCTGTGGGTTAGAGGGTGTTGAAAATGGATGCCAACAAAGAGAAAATTTGAATATCAAAACAGATTTAATCTGTTAGTCTTCTACAATTTTAATTTTAAGAAAATTTTTATTCAAAAAACTTTTAGAATTAAATTAATGTCTACAATGAGCACCGCTTATATTTTAATAGACGTATATATTCAAAACTCAATATACAATATCAAATGGAATAAATAAACCAACCAATATAAAAAAGGCAATTAAAATTAATAAATAAATATTTCAAGGAGACAAAATTTTGTTTCCGATCTTACCATAGTGAAACCAATTCCATTTCAAAATCATAAAACACAACTTAAGGATTTCTCAACAAATATAATTTATTTGAAATATTTAATATATTTAAATATTCAAATAAGTTAATTTAAAAATCTCTCAAAACCTGTAATATATCTTCAAAAAACAATTAGAATACGGATAATCTCTTCATCGGCCCTAGATAACATTTAAATATCAAAATCAACTAACCATCACTATATCATACCTTAGAACTTAACACGTGTCTTGTTTGAAAGAGATTAACTTTAAAAAACCAGGTAGTCAGTTCGTCACAAAATCACAGAAAACTGTAAGGTATTCTATGGTCTTCTTCACACCATTGACATTCCATAATGAGAATTATTCAAGCCTAAATATAATCATATATTATGTATAAAATAAAATAGAAAAAGGCTTTTTACTTGAGAAGAAATATAACAAAATTTGTATTGTAGAAGACTAACAGATTAAATCTGTTTTGATATTCAAATTTTGTTATATTTTTTCTAGCAAGTAAAAAGCCTTTTTCTATTTAAAGAGAAAATTGTTTGATTGATTCGGTCTTTACTTGGCGGAAAATATTTAAGAGGCAGTATTTTAATTTCCTCAAAAATGTTCAATACAATTGATTCACCACTTTCAGGTTTCTTAGGATGTAATAAGCCACGTCTTTGTGGGAGGTGGTTGGATGGAAAATATTACTAGATTGACTTATTAACGAATGGGGTGCGAACCAATCCTAGTCGAGCGGTCCTAGGAAGGGTACGGTCTTCGCGAAAATGGAAGGTCTTTGATGTTAATAAATTTTCTCTGTGATAATGAAAATGTTAATGAAACTCAATTATTGATTTTAAGAAGTATAATGATAAAGTGTGCCAAATATAATAGTTTTATCAATCCTGAACCCAATAAAATTTGAATAAAGATGACACTGAATAATTAAGGAGACGGCGATGCGGATCTCTCAAGCACTACGAATCATTTATATAATTCTTAGTTCTGTTTAAATTCTTCAAACATAATAATTACGAAGAGATAAGTCAACCCACTTCTTAATTTCTGACTCTACTTTAATTAGACAATTTCAACCTGAATAATATACCAAAGTTTTTGGATACTTCTTACCCCTAGACTCCAAGACCATAGATCAAAACAAAACCGGACACACGCAATTTTCTACAAGAAACGACCTATTTAACAAGAACAGTAAACGATAACGAACGACTACCGTTACACTTTAATTCCTTGGTCCCGAAACACTATATTCAATTTCTCTAATTCCCAATTCTTAAACTTAAAAAAAAATACTAATATCACTCAATATAATTATAATAATGCTAAATTCTGAGACCAATTCGAGCCTCGCACCGCGATCTTTTCTCGACGATCTTACTAGCTTTTCCGACGTGTCAAGACTCCCTAACAAACTCTCATTTGGCCATCTTAATACCTCCCACTGGTCGGTTTTCTCCTTCCAAATTTTTGATCCGTTCACCCGCTCAAAATTGCAACTTAGCACTTTTCAAAATTTCAGCTGTTTGTCGAGCCACACGTGTTAATTTCGACGTCAGCGTTTTCCTCTGAAAGTTTCCGTTCCTAAACTCATCTGAAGGAATATGTTTACGTTTCGTACAATCAGCTCTTATGAACTTTTTAATTTGTAGTTTGTTATTAAAATATAGGCCAGAGTAAAATAATTTCCTTTCTAGTTTAACATTAAGTGGTCTGGAGATTAGAATTAACAAATTAATTCTGGAGAATTAAACCTCGCGTTGAATTTGCTTTTGTCCATTGAATTAATCCCTGTATCATTACAGCCCTTTCATGAATTTAAACCTTCTTGGTTTACCACGAGGGAATCTACTTTCTACTGACTGATGGTGTCCTGTTTCCTGTGTGACTGTGCGTTTGCAGTTTTAGAATAAGTAAATTCTTCGTCTGCTGTCATCATGTTTTAGGTTACTCGGTCGTTTTTCTTTTTCGTTTTGGGTGGATCTGTCATTTTTTATAGTTCGGTCAGCATTGTTTTAAGTCTCTTGTCTCTCCTGTCTTCTTTTTCGTCGTAGTTGAGTGATTCTCTTATTCCACTGTTGTTGTGAATCTTCATTTTTTCGTATGCGTTTTCTGTCAGTTTTTTTATATGTTCTTCTAATTTTGGTGTTTTCGCCATTTCTCTGATTTCGGTGTTTCTCGTGTACCAGTCCGCATTTATAGCCTCTCTGAGTGTTTTGTTCTGGATAGTATCTAGGTCCCTGATTTTGTTTTTATTCATTACTAATATCTCGCTGCCGTAGGTCATTGTGGGTCTTACTATTGATTTGTATAGTTTTAATTTGATGTTCTTGTCAAGTTTGTTTTTTCTGTGAATGAGTGGATAAAGGTAGCCCTTTATCCTCTTTGCTTTTTTTGCTGCTTCTCTGAAGTGTTGTTTGAAGTTGAGATCTTCGTCCATGGTTATTCCCAAGTATTTGACGTAATTTTTTCAGTCTATAGTGTGGTTGTGAATTTTGATTTTGACGGTCGGTTTGCTTTTTCTTCTTTTGTATCTAAATATTATTGCTTGGCTTTTGACTTCGTTTATGTTAATCGTCCATTTGTGGTACCATTTTATCATTATATCAATTTGTTTTTGCAATTTTCTTGTGGCAATTTTTTCCGATTTTCCTGATGCGACTGCTGCGGCGTCGTCTGCATATAATTCGAGTGTTATGCCCGGATTTTTTGGCTTGTCACTTGTGAATATTGAGAATAACATTGGTCCCAGCAGTGAGCCTTGTGGGACTCCTGCATTTTCTTTTATTTTTGAAATTTCTTCATTATCTTTCACATAAAAACTCCTTTTGTCCAGGTAGGAGTGGATTAACTTCACGTATGCAATGAGGATTTCAAAGTTGATCATTTTGTATAGTAGGCCCTAGTGCCAAACTTTGTCAAATGCTTGTGAAGTATCGCTGCTGTTTTGTTTCCTTATTGTTTTTCTTTTAGGATTGTTTCTGTAATTCTGGTTATTTGTGTACCTGTACCGTGTTCTTTTCTGAATCCATGTTGTTCTTCCGGTATTATCTGATTGGTTTCTATTACTTTTTTCAGCCTTTGTAGTATTGTTTTTTCGGCCAATTTGCTTAGGTTTGTAAGTAAGCTAATTGGCCTGTAGATTTTCGGATCGGTTTTGAGTTTTCCTGGTTTTGATATCATTGTGGTTACTGCTATCTTCCACCTGGTTGGGAAGTGGCGAGTGGTCAGAATTCCGTTGCATATGCGTTTGATTTTTTCTATTGTTCGGGCCGGTAGGTTCTTCAAAGTTCTGTTGTTGATTGTTAGGGTTGAGGTTTTTTATTATTGCTTGGATTTCTTCTGTGGTAATTTCTTCGAATTTGTAGATTTCTGTGATGTTCAGTTTATATTTGTTATGGTTTTCTATTTCTTCTGTGAATTTTTTGCATTCTGCTTCGTTTGGTTTGTATTGGTTTTCTGGTAGGTTTGCAAATAATTCGTCTTTTTCTTTATCGATAGTTATGGTGAGGTTGTTTTGTAAAAGTATTGAAATGGTTCTTTTGTCTCTGATGAGGGATTTTGCTATTTTCCATGGTGGTTGGTTTTCTTCTTTGATCTTGTCCAGTTTGTCGTTCCATTTTTATTGTAGTATTCTCTTAGTTCTTTTCTTATCATGTTGTTGAGTTTATTCATTATGGTTTTATGTCTTGGATATAGAGTTCTTTGATGCTCTTTTCGGGCCATTTTCTTCAGGTTTATTATGTTTTGGGTTTCGTCGGTTACTTCTTGCTCCAGCTGTTCTTTGTTGTGGATGGTTCATATAACTGTCAAATTTTCCACAATTCCTTGAAATTTTTTCCAGTTATGGGTGATTTTCTTTGTTGTTTTCTTCACCGTCAATGGTGAATTTGGCTAGGTGGTGGTCTGAGGTGGTGTCGTTAATAACTTCTACTGTGATGGTTTCGGTGATGCTTTTGTTCAGGGCTATGTCGAGTATGTCTGCGTTTCCTCTGCAGTGGTGAGTTTCCTCTGTCGGTGCTATTATTTGTAGGTTTCTATTTTCTGTGTATATTTTAAGGGCGGTTCCTCCTGTGTTGTTCTTTTTGCTATTCCATTCTTTGGTTTTGGCGTTCAGGTCGCCGGGATAATTGTTGCTTTTTTTGTTTTTGGTTAATTGGTCCAGTTCTTATTCATATAGGTTGTTTCCGGGTGGTATATAGATTGTGTGGATTGTTATGGGTTCTTTGTGGATCCTCTTCACTTCAATTTCTATTTTTTTATACAGGTCGAATCCTCCCTATGGACGAATCCACCCCACTGAGAAGGAGTGGAAACAGTGCTGGGTTCACTACATCTCAGTTTCCTGGGCTCTCCCAAACTAGCTCAGTGAGCTAGGTTGCAAAAACTCAGCAAAAAGAGGGAGTCTACCAGCTAAAAGTCCTGTTTCGAGCTATACGAGTCATAGACTCCTTTAACTCTACCGGGATTTGAGAGTGGCAATGATGGTGGCTTGGACGTCTACCTCCTCTAGGGCGATTATCCAGAAGAGGTTTTCAGACTGTTGGGGCTGTGAAAGGTGTCTCAACCTTCCATCGGTTGGTTATTTATCGGACTTTCTTTGGAAGTGTTTGCACTAGGTGCTGATTTAGGAGAAACATTGATTTAGTGATTGTCATTGGGGTTGAGTTGGAGTATAAGCTTGGAACACCTGTATCTGGATGATGAGTTATCATAGTCGACGGCTTGTCTGACTAATGGATTGGTATGGCTCGCTGCTTTAGCGAGTGTTTTCAGGGCGGTTTCATGGAGAAATTCTTTTAACGATGGTAAGTTCGCCTCGCGGTGGAGTTGGAAATTGCGAACACACCAGGGTACGTTGAATATGATCCTGAGTATTTTATTTTAGAAAATTTGTAACTGTTGGAGCTTCGACGCAGATGGCCCGTGGATCCAGCATGCGTAAGCGTAGGTTACTGTGGGTCTGACTATAGTTTTATAGAGGGTCAGTTTATTTGGGATGGGCATTTTGCTGCGACGGCAAAGCAGCGGAGACAGTTTTTCAAACGGCGTGGTCCAGGTGCTGATTGAATGAGAGTCGTTTGTCAAGAATGACACCTGAGTATTTGACTTGCGACTCCCAGGGGATATTTTTGCCGAACATTTCGACGTGTCCTGACGGGAGTGCTGTTCTGCGTGCCATGAGCATAGTGGAACTTTTTTCCGGGTTGACTTTGATAAGCCATTTGCAGCATCATTCTTCCAGTTTGTCGACGACTTCCTGGAGGTATTTGGTAGCTAGCTCTGGCTTTTTGGATCGGACAAGTATTGTTGTGTCGTCTGCGAAGACTGCCAGCGAAGAGCGGTCGGTTTTGGGAATATCCGCTGTGTAAAGAGCGATATTGATAGATATTAATTCTATGGTGGGATTTTTGTTGTTTGGTAGAAGTGGGTGGTGCATAATGTCTCTTTTAACCGCTACGGCCACGCCCCCTCATTGCCTGTTTATTCTGTCGTTTCTAAATATGTTGTAGTTGCTCATGTTGAGGGTTTTTTCTTTTTTTATCATGGTTTCTTGTAGTAAAATCACGTCTGGTTTGTGTTCTTGGATAATTGCTGATAGTTCGTCTTTTTTGGTACCGATTCCGTTACAGTACCAGGATATTACGGTTATTTGGTTAAATTTTCTTCTCATCTTGTTATTCTTGCTTATAAAAGTTTTGTAATGTGAACGATTTTAGAGGTAATTTTTTGGTCTTGTTTTTCGGTTGGTTTTAGTTCGGAGATTTGCAGAAGTAGCTCTGCCAATTTGTTGACAATTTCTGTTTTGTTGCCTTCTTTGGGGGGCAGGCTTTTCTTTTCTTCACGCTGTTCTCTATGTATTTAGTTGAACTGTTTTGATTGTACTTGTTCCGTTCTCCATTGATGTACTTTTTCAGGCAGTTTTCTCAGGGGTTTTTTGGGACATTTATTTGAACATGCCGGGTGTGGTCCGCCACAGTTGGCGCGTTTGGACAGCACAGTTGGCGCGTTTGGTGGTTCTTTCCTTCTCACTTAAGTGAGTGGAATGGTTTTCACTGCATTTAAGGCAGCGGTATTCGGCGGTACAGTTCCCCTGTACGTGACCATATTCTTGACAACGGTGGCACTGTACAATGTTTCTTCTGCGCAGTCCCTCCATTTCTACGTTGATTCCTCTAATTTTGGTGATTTCATAGATGGATTTATATTTCATTCCTATATCAATCAATATCATCGGAAGTTCCTTCTTGGTTCTCTATCATTCTGGTTTTCTTTTTGGTGGGGTATCCTTGTTCTATAAGGTCATTTTCCATTTCGTCGATGGTGAATTCTGTTGGTACGCCTTTTGCGACGATTTTTAGAGGTCGCTCGACTCTCAGGGTGTGTGTATTCATGAGGCTGTTGTCGTTTTCTAACCATTTTCGGAGATTTTGGTAGTCTTCGATATTTTGGGGTTGCACTCTTATACCGTAGGGGTTCGATGTCGCTCTTGTGTAATTTATCTTCCAGTGTTTCATGATTAGTTCCACTTTTGCCCAGTCCTCTTTTTTTCTTGATGGTTATTGGGGTGTGGGCAAGTTTTTCTTGTTGTTCTTTGGACCATTCACCGGTGGATAACCCGCGTTTTCTCTTCTCTGGTGTCACTTTACTATCACGCACTTCACGGTTTACTCTTTTTCGCACTACAATATTTTCACTGGGTATGGTTACTTTATCTTCGCTATCAGGGATTTCGCCGTCAGGTGCATTTTGGCTGTTTTCTTCGCCGTCGTCGATGTCCATATCATTATATAGTGAGGTGTACCGGTTTGAGTCGGTATTGGGGTATTGTAGATCTTTGTCTTCTTTTTGGGTGCTTAAAACTCGTCGTGTTCTTCTTGGTGATTTAATTGTTCCATCTCTTGCGAGGAAGCGTAAGATTTTCTGCACGGAGTCGTACGAGAGTCTGTCCAAGGACGACTCCCGTATTCTAATCACGTTGTCACCGGTATGCATGACCGCTCTGTGTCTCTGGTTCCAGCACTTCATTGCTCGACGTTTTTACTACTGATGGTGTCTAGTATAACAAAGTTTAAATATAGTTAAGTTCGTGAGAAAATAATGGTAAAAATAAGACATAAAAACTTAATGTGTTTATTGGAGTTTGCCGCTAAAAAATTCCATTAGGGAAAGATATGCAGTAATGGGGATATGTCAAAATCTGTTTGTTCATTCAGAAAGATTTTACGGGCATTGTATCTGTTGATTTCCAAAGATTCTAAAAGTATAAATCTAGAAATTTAGCTTTCGACGTGGATAATTTCGCAGTTATTATCAAAATTATGGTTGAATTCCCTAAGATGATTAGTATATGTCGAATGTACAGAATCCGATAAGTAACTTCCTTGGTGTTCTTGGATTCTTTTCTTGAATGTCTGGCCAATATATACTAATGGGCAATCATTGCAAGTCAACTTTTAGACTCCAGATTTATTTTCATTTTTGTTCGATCCTTATTGTTTTTTATAAAAGTACTGAGGCTATTGATGGTTTTAAAAGCTGCATTGTAATTGAAACTATTTTTTAAATGTTTAGAAATATTTTCAGCTAATCCATCGACATAAGATAACGAAAAGTTTTTCTGTGTATTGTCCTCTTTTATGATTGGTTACACGAGGATTAATGCCATGTTCTTTCGTTTCTTGGATACCATTTTGTCTATAAGAAAGGCGTTGTAACCGTTGTTTGAAGCTATCTATTTAATAATATTTAATTCTTTGGAAAAATTATCCCAATTCAAAGGGACATTCAACAATCTATGAATAAAACTATTATATGCTGACATCTTTTGGTTGGTGGGGTGATTTGGAATTTTATGTATTATATCTGTATGTGTGGGTTTGTGAAAAATACTGATATCATGTGAATTATCTAGTATTGTTTTAGTGAGGTCCACTAAATTAATGCTGTGGTTCCTTTCTTCTTCGATTGTGAATTTGATTTTTGGATGGAGTTTATTGATAAAATATAAATATAAATAATCTACATATAAGATATGTAGATAGATTGATTTTATATAGGCAGATTTTCATTCCTCAGGAACGGGGTGTCCATTTACGCAAAAGTTGATTAGATATGTTATCATATTGCACAATCTTCCGCTTCCATTATAAGTTCGGCCTATATACCTTCAGGTCAACAAGCTCTTTCATTTTTCGTGCCTTTTTTGACCATATCTTCGGTGATATCAATATTTCACCCTGTATTTCATCCGTTGTTTGTTTATTTAGATACTCTTGTCTGCCTACGATCAGCAATTTTTTGTGATGATCCATCCAAGCTTCAGTTTCTATTATTTTTAAGTGTGTTCGTTCTTTATGTGATTTTATAAACTTTCAAGCCCCTGCATTTTCCGCCCTCCAATGTAGTTATTGACATCGTGACATTTCTTAACCCAAAACTAATTTTTTGTAATAATTTTCTTGTTTCACTTTTAACGTTCAAGATAGTTTAAATTTTTTGTGGTAACCATTTCAGATATAATGTTATTTACTTTTCAATAAAATTTCTATCTCCTCATTCCACCAAACATTATTACTTACATGTTGTTTTCGTGTTCCTAATGATCCTTTAGCATCTTTGTGTATACTCGAGATCATCATAGGTTTCTTGGAATATGAGGTCTTGAAAGTTTAGTTCCTAGTCTTTCTTTTTATAATTGTCATGCATAAAACTATCAAGATTTTAATAGATATTTAACAGTTTGGACTCTCTCAGTACATTGTCAATTGTTTGGGGCTAAATCTCATGAATGGGAAGGTTAACGTAACACTTACTCTTGTTTCAGTCTTCAGTATTTCATTACTTATAGCTCTGGTGTATTTGAATCTATTGGGTTTCTGTTTGAGTTACCCTTCTGATTGCTCAAAAAATCACCGAATTTAAAAACTTCAACTACGATGTTTTGAGAACAAAAACTGCTTTTTAACTAAAACACATCCGCCTTCTCTTTCCTATTCAAATAAAATTGGGGGTTGTTGCCACCCTCACGTGGTTTTTTTCGGAACTATGCCTTCATAAGAATCCTTTCTCCCTAATAAAGAACTTGAAAATTATTTTTGGATTCTTTAAAACTCTTAGGTTCTTGAGTTTGGGCGGTTCAACTATCTGT
Organism: Megalocaria dilatata; assembly: GCA_034642435.1. Lineage (NCBI taxonomy): Eukaryota > Metazoa > Arthropoda > Insecta > Coleoptera > Coccinellidae > Megalocaria > Megalocaria dilatata. The sequence continues at coordinate 42,235,364 of CM067859.1, read as the reverse complement.
TCAACATCACCTTTTGACGGTAAGAAATTACATTATTTCGTGAATAGTGAACCGATTTCAAAAATCTTAACTGGGTTGTGCACAGAACTTAAATAATTTCTAAACTAACCAACAGTCGACATCTCTTCCCTATTAAAAAAATTTTGGGGCTGGTTTTTTCGGAACTAACTCATGATGGATATTCATCCCCCTCGAAACAGAAGTTGACCTGTTTTATTTAAATCTTCGAAAATTCTTCGTTTCTGAGTTCTGGGGGGTCAGATTTTCGTTGGGACACCCTGTAAGCAGCAATGGATATAATTTTCAAATAACAGATGTATCATTTTCACAAACAATTCCGGTTTCATATCCACACCTGGTAACTGGGGCTTGAGAATATTTTAATTATAATAATATTGTATCGTACCACGGTTAGTTTACCGCAGTATTTGCCTATTATTTCAGTATTTTGAAATAATGGACAATTGCAAATTAATTAATCTCGATGATTAATTTCAATAGCTTCTAGTGGACTGTATTTTTGATTATTAGCGGTGATTTTGACTTCAAAGAACACTCTATGTGCGGTGGTCTACAGCTTCTTTTATCTAATAATGATAAACCACAACGATGATGAGGAACTGAAGTAAAACACTTATAACAAAACAAACTCATATATTTTGGTATCACTGTATATGACACCAAGCCAATGTGATGACAATTACACTGCAAAAAAGTGTAAGGTGGATTGCAATCGTTTACAGCAATCGCGTTAAGCTCGTACAATTATAAACGAACAACTTGACTATTCGGAGAATAATGCATGTAGCTACGGCTACATGCGACAACTTTGACTGTTAGAAATAATAATAATGCATGATGTAGCAAAGGCTACATGCGACCGACCACTTTGACTATTACGAATAATAATGCATGATGTAGCAAGGGCTACATGCGAACACTTCGATTATCCAGAATAATAATGATTTTACAGTCTTTTCCAAGTCTGAACGTTAGAGGTGCTCGATGCACCCCTTCTAACAAAAAGGGGGAAATTAACGTAATTGATTGGAAGGTCCATTTGGAGGTGGACTGAATGAACAAACCAAATCTTCTTATTGGTTACAGAAAAATCATGAGAATAATGCAAGTAAAGAAGGATAGGGTCAGTTTGTAATTCCGAATGCTGCTAACAGGCCTAAATATATCCAAATCTCTAATTGACTTTCCATGTTTTCTTAGGCCATATATAATAATTAGAAAACCAATAATCTGAAGTGTCGAGTAAAAATAAACAGTTTGAAACAATCTCAAAACTGCTAGATCGCATATCAACGTAAAAGACATAAGTATCGAATGACAAACCAATTTCGAACGACAGAGCCGTCTCTAATGAGACGGAACAAATATCATTGTTTTAAACAGAATATTTTCTAGCAAGAAGAATTGAATACTGTTCCCATATAACCGATTGAATCACTAGATACTCTATTATCTTGATTTGTTACAAGAAATAATTGAGATTTCGCGATTTTTTTTTCAAGCTAAATCCTACTCTATTATACTCTTCACGTCAAATAATTGCTATTCTTTTTTTATTTCAGGAATTGATACCGTTGATCTTTGGGTTTGAATTACCTATTATGTCTCAGAATTTTGACTCAAATTGTCCATATGTGATGAAAATTCAAGATCAATATAAGGTACAAGTTATCTTTAAGACCAGGCCAAAGTTGCATGCCAGTTTGGTTTTAGTTAAAGGCGTTGAATGGGAAGTGGATCAAGTCAAGCAGGCTACGCTGTTGCTGATGGATTTCATGTGTGAAAAGTTGGCGGTAAGTACGAAAAATGAAATCATTCAGGAATTTTATATTTCAAAGATTATATTCCTAAATTTTTGCATGTGAACATGCAACGATGTGACTAAAAGTAAAAAATCTATACTATTGGCGAAAAACCTTATTGCACCAGAACGCTATAATGTCATACAAACTGCATATTGCGAATTTCGAGTCGAAAATGATTTTGAACAAGAATTTTCAAAAAGGGTGGGTAGATGTTGATATCAAATGAAACAAGCTTTGTGTTACATATTCACGAGAGATACGTTTATGCCATCATCTATGGAATAGAACATCGTTCAAATGTCCGCCGCGATTTCTTACGGTGGCATGGATCATAGTAAGCCAATTTTCAATCACTTTACCCTATATATCCGGCTTAATTTAAGAAATGCCATTAGTCATCAATTCTGCGATCGATTGACATCAAAGCCAAACTGTTTAGTCTTTCCTGGCTCGTGGAGTTTCTTATACCGGGTGTTTCACGAATGATTGTACAGGCTTTCAGGGCAGATGCAGGACATTTTGGTAAGTCTGAATCAGTGCTCGAAATATGTCCTAACTATATTAGTTTAAGAGATACAGGAAGTTTTATGTATTTTATCAAAAACTTTTAATCGGCATAACTCTTGAACGCCTGCATGGATCTTCATGATAAGTTGAGGGAATGAGTGTAGGCCAATGCCTAATATTTGCATCTAATTACTTTGTCGATAGCGCAGGTCCGGACTGAGATTCTTATATTCTTTATCCCACATCTTGGAAAACACCCTGTACATCGAATTTTTGAAAAGTGAAATTCTCCTCAGAATCTACAATGAATACTCTTTCGAACAAGCTCATTTTAAATAATGGCACACTTCGTATCAATATTTTATGAGCTATTGAATGTCTGGAATTTTCGATTCCTAGACACATGCATACAAAAAGAAATACTTTTCGACATCTTATTTACATTTTCGCAAATAAGTGCTTTTATTCCCCTTTCCCCATCAATTTTCGTATGTGATTTGTTCTCGAAAATTTCCCTATTTCTTTTTGACACCTGCTAGCTCTTGTATTGAATGTTCTGCAGGTTTCATTAGCCTTTCTTTCTGGTCCACTATTTATCTTCTAACATGCTGCCTGAATCGATTTGAAGCTTAAGATATCATTTATTTTCAATGCTATGTGAAAGATCGCAGAAGAAATTCGTTTACTCTGAAGTCAACCCATTTCAAAATCTAAGTGGCTCATGCTAAGAATTTTGACATTTCAAACCATTGTCGGGTAATTATTGAAATAGAAAAATACGCAATGGGTAGATTGTTGTGTCTTCATAAAATTTTCATTGCGATAATTATCGAAATGCCGAATACTGAGTATACTGATATGTTGTAAGTTTATGGATTTTGTAAATGCAATGCTCCTGAAGCTGCTAGGGAATATCGAAGGCTATATCCGGATCGTCGAATTCCTAACCACCAAACATTCGAACATGTTAATCGCTCACTTCGTGAAACTGGACACTTTCCATCAGTAAGTAAACGGAAAGAGCAAGTTCGATGGTAAACCATGAAGAGATAATAGAAGCTGTTCAAGAAAATGCTTCAAGCAGCACTTGGCGTCTTAGGTCAGGTTTGGCGAGTTCTGCACCGTAAAAAGGGCCATTCATTTCATTTACAAACCGTTCAAACCTTTGAGCCAGGCGGTGAACTGCCGAGGATGCGATTTTGCAGATGGGTTTTGCAGAACCAGCGAGCTATCTTCAGAACGCTTTTTACTTCACCTTCACAAAAGATGGCATTTCGAATGTTCGCAATGCACATATTTGGTCCAGAGTAAATCCGAAAGTGACTAGGAATCGCAATTCACAACATCGTTTTTCAGTCAATATTTGGTGTGGAATTTACAATTGTCGCCTAATTGGACCATATATTCTTCCACACAGGCTGAATGGAGTGACATATCTAGAATTTTTAATCGAGCATTTGCAAGGGCTCTTGAATGATGGAAGCAATATTCCAAGAGGAATGTACTTGATGGAGCTCCGGTACATTTTACCCGTGAAATTGTAGCGCATTTGAATGAAGGTTATCCAGATCATTGGTTTGGTAGAGGGGGACCTCATGACTGGCCTGCAAGATTCACAGATCTTACATGCTTGGATTGTTTTCCCTGGGGGCACTTAAAAAATTAAGTTTACTCTGAAGAAATCAGAGAGCATCTGATTAATCAGGGAGCATCTGATTAATCGTATTCAAGCTGCATGTGAAGCAATACGAAATCGACCGGAAATTTTGAAGAAAGCTGTAGCTCATTTGATCACAAGAGGTAGAAAAGGTTTAGAAGAGGGAGGGGGTATTTTCGAAATCAAGTTATAATTTTTTCTCTTATTTATTGTAAATTTTTTTCAGTTCCACACATGTTTATAAGATACATTTCATATTTTTATTATTAAGTCCATTTTATAATAGTCCAATTAAATGTTCAATGATAATTCGAGTTTTCAGTTAAATTTAGTTTTGCAAAAAATATTTGATGTTGCCCATATATTAATGTATTGGATGGAATAAGATGCAGCTCATATTACTGAGAATTTCAATCGATTCAATATGAATAGACGCATTATTCGGAGATTCACCGTTCAGTGTTTACTATAAATTGAAAGTTCCTAATATTCAATGGTTCGTAAAATGATGATGCGAAGTGTGCCATTGATCCTAATAGGCTTGTTTGAAAGACTATTTATTGTAGATTCTGAAGAGAATTTCGTTTTTTGAAAATTGGATGCACAGGGTGTTTTACAAGATGTGGGATAAAGAATGTAATTTTCTCAGTCCGGATCTGTGCTATCAATAAGTCATTATGGGCAAATATTTGGCATTGACCTATACTCATTCCCTCAAGTTTTCATGAAGATCCATGTAGGCGTTCAAGAGGTATGCCGATTGAAAGTTTTTGATAAAATACATAAAACATCCTGTAACTCTTAAACGAATATAGTTAGGACATATTTCGAGCACTGATTCAGACTTATCAAAATGTTCTGTATCTGCCCTGAAAGCCTATACAATCATTCGTGAAACACCTGGTATAAGAAACTCCACGAGCCAGGAAAGACTAAACAGTTTGGCTTTGATGTCAATCGATCGCAGAATTGATATCGACACCGAGGAGGTAATTGATTTGTTCGCTGCAAAGAAGGCTAGAAGACTCAATTCAATTCGATTCAATTCAATATTTTGTGATAAAGTGTTAATACTGAAATTATTTACTGTTAAATATACTGATGATAAATAAACTAATATTATATAATAATTAAAACAATTTTCTTCGTTAGATTGGGATAATTTTATGTTTTTCTACGAAATTATTTTCTGGCTACAGCCTTGCTCCTGGACAGCTTGAAGTATAGCTGGCGATGCTGGCCTTACCGACTATTTCGAGCACCTTCTCTGATTCGGAAACCGCCAAATGAGCCTATTTCACCTAATCGCCTGAAAACTTGTACAAAAGACTTTCTATTTGGTTGTCGTCTGTTGGGAAAACGCAAACCGTTCTCTCGAACTGCTGCGCGAGCATTTCCATTCGCAAATCCGTAAATGAACTACATAGCGCGATATTCAATGTTTGAACAAACAGGCATAATTCTCTCGATTTTTTCTAGAATACTTATATTATTATAAATTGAGGTAATTCGTTTGATTCAAGAAAACGTACTAATATCTAAAATGATTAAGCGACAGAAAATGTCAGATTTTGAATTCAATGTTCACTTTGATATTGAATCACTAGGAGCTTCAAGACAAGGAAATTTAGGTTTGGAATATTTCGCCTTTTCGTTGTTATTTTTTTAGCCATGATATTATGGCAGAGGACAAGTAGCTAGCACAAAAGTTGATATGTCATTCGAAAGCACACTGAGTGAGGTATTTTCTGCTAGAAAGAAAACATGTCCATAATTAATAGTTTTACATCGATAAATTGGAGGAATATGACTGATTTTGTTCACTTCAGAATCATGATATTCATCTCCTTACCACGCCCTTATAAGAATTTTTTGGTACACAGAACTTATTGTAGCAAATTTAATGCCGTTTCCAGATGTGTTGTCATATTTGATGAGGCTAACAGGATAAGTAAAGTATAATTGAATGGGAGATGGAAAAACTTGAAATGGAGAAATGTTAAATTGAAGAATAACCATCAATATTTCAACCGTGTGTTATATGACATTTTTGTTGCAAATAACTTGTATGATCTTTCCTTTTGGCCCTTTCAACACAGACACCCGGTATGAGCCATTGAAAACCATATTTTTTTCTTCATAAGGATCATTTATATTGATATAAAATTGTTTTAAAATATTGTGGTATGATTTCTTTTTAATCATTTTGTCAATGATTTCAGTTCTATAGCCATTGTTCACAGCTATAGTTTTAATAACATTGACTTCTTTTCGGAATTTGATTTCGTTCAATGGAATGTTCAAAAGTGTATGAATGAAACTATGAAATGTTTACATTTTAATTGGCCATGACTGATTGGAATTTGAATGGATTGTGGTATCAATAGTGGTAGGTGTTCTAAAAATTCCGAATTCAAACTTATTGTTACTTTGACTTATATTAAGATCTAAGAAGTTGATTGAAGAATTTTCTTCTATTTCTATTGTGGATTTTATATTTTCATTTATGCTATTCAGATAATTCAAAAACTGTGAATTTTCAAAATAAAATTGTTGCATTGTTTCACCTAGAGCCAACAGCATACTCCATTTATTTTAATGACTTTCTAGTATAATTCTTATGTATAATTCAGTTGAATATAGTATTAGGGGATTAGCATTTGGGTTTAACCCTTTCCATTTAATGAGTAAAATAAATCATTGTGCACAATAATATAATATTGAAAATTACATTTTTAAGGTATGCCGTTTGAGCACTTTCAGAATATTTCAACTTTAAAACAGGTAGTTAGTACTTCCAAGTACAATCTTTCTATGGTTCTTGGTAAAACTTCAGCAGATAACAAAGGCAAAAGTTTACCTAGTCAGGGTCGGTGAGTTAGACATATAGATAAACTACATACCTAAAAAATAATAGTTTGTCTATGGTTAGTCTCTTAAGCTTTCGTCCGTGCTAGTGCAACATCATCTAAACAACAAGGCCTACCCACCGCAAAAGATGAGTCATTACGGATAGGGCTATTAGTATCCGTAAAACGAATTATATTCGTTATTTCTATTTGTATGGAGGAAATCAACTTCAAATTTTTCAAAATAAATTTTTTATTATTTTCTCAATCAACGAATGTCAGTTGGATGACATATGACATATATTGACACTGACAGAAATGAATAATCTGGAATAAAGTGTTCCAATGAATATTTATTCAGATATTTTAATCAGTATATATTATCTATGGATTAAATCAAACAGAATTTAAGAAAAAAAGAATTAATATATTACTTGGTACATAATATATTGAAACATTTCAGGGGGAAATAATATAAATAGTGAATATAATCAACATTGAATAGAGGATATGCATTAACAAATGAATTAAACTATTGAAAGAATGTATTATTTCTTTGGATTAGTTCTGATTCTCTTCAGCTGGCGCATCGTTTTAGTTGTCGCTGTGTTATTACGCTTTTTAGAATAATTATTAAATAGTATGTTTGAAACTGTATATGGATTTTTTTAAATGTCTTCCAGTGAATTTTCGTGACAGTTGAATCTCAAAAATATATTTGAGTTGAGATCATTTAATACTGAAAAAGGCAGTTGTAGCCAGGTCACGTTGGTTGGAATACGATAATGAATGTTCATTTTCAATTAAATTTAATACGGTTAAATATGTGACAACATGTAATAACATTTCTTCAAAACTCATTGCTCAAACTCCTTTTCTCTAATCCTAAGCATTTGCCACAGTTGTTGATGTCATATATTCTTCATTGGATCTAACGCTTTATTCCAGATCTTTTCTTAACGTCCAGTATTCAAGTCTTTCTCTTCTATCATCGGGAGCTTCTCAGGCTATAGGTAATTCCTTTGGAAATCTACCAGGAAAAATGCAAGGAATAGCATTAGGCTTTACTCGAGGTTTCTTCAGAGGGGCTGACAATAATACCCCAATCGATTCAATATAACAATTGGTTACTTTTTCAATATCACTTTTCAAGAAACGATCTTCACACACTGAAACAAATAATAATTATATTAAATTGAAAGAAGGATCTCCTCATCTTGCAATATATATATATATATATATATATATATATATCTCCCTAGAGATAAATAAATGCAATAAAATAAGAATATTACTTAACGAATAATTAGATTTAAATAACTCACCTCTGTTAAATATATTCAGATAGGCTGGAATTTGCAGATACCCCCTTTTTGTGTTTTAGTGCTCAATAAAAATGTATTGTACTTACTGTAATATAAATAGCAACGGATTTCGGAAACAAGCTTAGTTATTCAAAATGGAAACCTGCCGGATGATGCTACTGTGATAGCGAAACGATTGTTGTAACAATAAAATTTGTGAAAAACCTTATTTGAATATTATTTAATATGGATGGATACTGATTATTTTTGTAAAATGAAAAAATTGCAGAATATTGATAAAAATACATACCCGTGTATTTGCAGTTGGCTTAAAATTTTCACCATTTATTCTTTAGTTCAGCCATTTATTCTTTAGTTCCTCATTTTTTGGAAAAGCAAAGGAACTCTTTTCAACCCTATTTTTATAGTTCGCCTTACAAAGTGGAAAACAGCAACAATTTGGCATGTTGGATGTATTTAATATACAAGTTGCACAACAAAACGTCTAATTAATTAAAAATAAAAAATTACAAAACCACACACTATAAAAAATCAACACAACAACCAACACAGTACTTTCACAACACTAATTGTCAAAAGACAGAAGACAAGATGCACAGAGTACCTGCATCGTTTTCTTACCCTACAAATGATGACTTGAACCTGTTTTTATTTGAATGTGAGTAGGCGTTCTTGTTTACGTTGTGTTCTCTAGTGAGTGTGCTTGGATCTCAACAAACATGACTGGCGAAGCTGAATGCGAAGTTGTGCGAATAAGGGGCGAAAGGGATTGGTTTTCCGATTTAGCCTTCATCATAGATGGCAATTTATCGTTCGCTGGCCAGCTTCATGTGAGATGCAAAGAAAGAAATCCACCAGAAGGTCCTCTTGGTATCACCATCCTCACGCAGAATCAGCCCACCGATCTGTTCCTGAACAAGACCGAATTCGTCGTAAAACAAAACTCGATGTTCCTTCCCGGGACTGTTTTTCTCGCATACAATCGTCAAACTAACAGTCAAGAAATTCAGATTAATTTTCCTACCGCCCATTTAAAGTCCATTTTTATGAGCATACTGGACGAGAGGTAAGCCGATCCCTTGTTTCTTTCATTAACTTAAAGTCTCAGAAAGAATAGTCTGCTTTCGCTCCATTACATTTTCAAATGATGAAAAACAGGAAACTTGCTTCGGAATTTTTTTTTAACTTAGAAAGTTATTAAAATTGTGAATTACCTAAAATTTAGAAATTGAATAAATTAAACTTTTTGACCTTGAAACCACTTCTGTCGGGTCCGTAACTTGCAATTTTCGGAAATGAAGATAAGAAAAACATATGTAAAAAAGAATACAAATAACCGTCAATTTATAGAAATTCCGATGAAGAAAAATATGCGAAAAAGGAATATAAATAACCATAAAATATATTGGGGCTAATTATCGGAAATACCTCACTAGTAACTACACTAATTTCTAATGGTTCTAAAAATCTGAGTATGGTACTTGTGAAATTTCTTTATGGATAATTCCATATTGTTGAAATTACATCCAAATTCCTTCAAGTGACATATTCAAATTCATCGTATATGATTCAAAGTAAAACACTTTATTTCTGCTAATATTTATTGTTTGCAATTTTTTAGTCAATTACATTTTGACTTCATCAAGTGAGTATGGTAACTTAGTAGTCTTACAGAATCGGTCTCCTCAAATACAAGTTTGAGCCAAGAGAAACGTGATAAAATGAAGGTTTGTTTTAGGAATTTTCAGAATTTATTCAAAAGGGTTCAGCAACGGGAATCGAACAGACAGATTTAAACTGATCCCCGTTGCTGTACCTTTTGCTCAAACTTGTATTTAAGGAGACCGATTTTGTAAGAGTAGTTAAGTACCCTACTCACCTAATGAAATAAATGTAATTGACGAAATAAATGCTGTGTAACCAATAAATATTAATGAAAATAAAAAAATTGTCTATTAGAATTGGACTATAGCCGTTATTGAATGCAATTTGCCTAATCATATTCCATTCTATAAAGAAAATTAAAAATTAAAACTAAAAGCACCGGATTCACACTTTTAGAAGCAGTAGAAATTACATGAACCTTAAAATTCTTCTCAACGACTAAAGATGTCCGTTGTTGAATATTTTTACTTAGTGAGGTATTTCCGAGAATTGTCCCCAATATATTTTATGACTATTCGAATCCCCTTTTCCGCACATTTTTCTGTATCGGAATTTTTGTAAATTGATGTTCATTCGTAAGTCTCTTTGCATATGTTTTTCTTATCTTTATTTCCGAAAATTGTTAGCTTGTTGTACCGTCCCTGTTCGAATTTTACATCCAACAAGGAATTTTTAATTTTTACTATGGAAGTACATGACTATTACGTTCCCAGAATCAGGAAGCTAGGTTGCCCAAAAAGGTCTCATTTTTCCTAGAAACCTAAATGGGACAGTAGAAACCCATTAAAACCGTAGCCGCATCGAGACGACAATAGCCGAATGTCGTTTCGGAATTCTAGCTGACCATATTTCGACTCCTAACACTTATCCAAAAAGCAGCGTTGTAGACACATTGCCTAAAAGGTCGTTTGTTAGCTCTTACCGATTTACTCTCCCGCTGTCCTTTGGACCAGACGGTCACGCAATACACACAAACTGTATAAACAAGTAAGCTCTAACCACATTTTCTCTTTGTCTCAACTCTCGAGTTATAATCACACATCTCTCTCTCTCTCTGCTCTTGAATAAGTTTATATTCCCAATCACTTTAACCCTCAAAGGAATACCCACTCTTAATAACACAGTAACCCATAACGTACCAAAAAGGCCTGGAAGTGAATATAGTTATCTACATTATTGGTAATTAGATAGTAATTTGTGAAAAGTGAACCCAGTAAAAGTGAATTCAGTGAAAGTGAACAACGGTCAAAAAGCTTAAAGAATTACTACTCCACGAACAAGATAGTGTTTTTACCGCATTTGTAGTTCAAACTACACTGACACAATTCCCTCAATTTTTGGGTAAAAAATCCCAAAATTGTAAATTTGTAATACCAATATGTATTTCGGCTGCATATAAATTAGTTAAAGCCAATTATGGATCCCTCTGTTACACATCATTTTGAAGTACGCTTATCCTGGAATTCGCATACTAATTGATTGACTAAGATTTAAATAAGGTTATTCTGATTTTCACAAATTTTTATTGTTATGTTCACAACAATTGTTTCGCTATCACAGTAGCATCATCAGGCAAAATCACATTTTGAATAACATTTTGAATAAGTTATTCAAAATGTGATCTTGCCTGATGATGCTACTGTGATAGCGAAACAATTGTTGTGAACATAACAATAAAAACTTGTAAAAATCAGAATAACCTTATTTAAATCTTATTTAATATGGATTTTCACCAAGTAAGGACTGATACAATTCAATAATTGATTGACGTTAATCAGTTACTAGGAAGAATTCATAAAGGTATCTCTAAATACCAAACAATTCTTTCAGTACCTCTTTTCAAGTTTTTAGGTATATTAGAAGTGAAGGTGTAATTTTACGAGTTCAAAATATAAACTTGACGAAGTCAGTGTTTGAGAAACAATTGTTGATAAATTAAGAAATTGTGAAAATAATTCATACTATTATATTCAACTAAAATCGAATGATTTGTTTTAAATATTTACTTGAATCAGTATTTACTTGATGAAAATCCATATTGAATAATATTAAATAAGATTACTCTGGTTTTCACAAATTTTTATTGTTATTTAATACAACAATTGTTTCGCTATCACAGTAGCATCTTTAGGTAGGTATACATTTTGAATAAGTAAGTTTGTTTCCGAAATCGGTTGCTATTTATATTACAGTAGATACAAAAATTTTTTATTGAATACTAAACCCCAAAAAAGGTCTGTAAATTCCTGCTCATGTGAATGTATTTAAAAGGGGTGAGTTATTTAAATCTAATTGTTCGTTAAGTAATATTCAAATTTTATTGTATTTATCTCCAGGGGCAGTAACAGGTTTAAGGTACAACTTTTACTTTCTATATGTAGAATTTCAAATTAAGGTTGAAAGTATGTCCAGTTTCTAAGAAATGGCTAGAATATGTGGAATTATTTTATTATTGAGGAAACTCTTCAAATGTTCACAAATTCTGTGTCGGAAAGTTCTTCCAGTCTATCCAATGTAAACTTTTGGGCAATGACAGCAGGTTAACTTATAAACCCCCTATTTATCATCTTTATGTGTACTGTCTTTAATATTTTCAATCAACTTACTCAGGTTTGAATAGGTTTTGAATGAATTTCTTAAATTATATTTATTTTTGAGGTATGTAGCAAAACAATTGAACTAGTAGATAATCTATTAATCAACAGATGTAATACAATTATCAAAGAAGATATTTTAAAATGTTTAGATACTTGCACCAAACAAAATTATTTTCAATTTAAAAATAAAATCTCTTATTAGCAGAAATATTCATGAACAATATTGAAACTAAAATTCACCAAAATCCCTTTATGAAATATTTTTTATATATTATAGGTAAAGATAAGTAGACGATATTCTCTGTTGCTTCACAGGTACATACAGTCTTTTAAAAAAATTCTTTTTATTTATCAGTGAAATATATCCTCAATATCATTCACTATAGCATAATAATTAAATTGGTTTTCTTGATTTAACAGTTACTATGATTTTTCAATATTTAACAACCCAACATATACGGATACTATATACACAATAAATCAAACCATCCCTTAAATCAAAAATTATCAGCATTCAATTCTATGGTACATAGATTAGTTAATATTCCCATAAATAGAAAAAAGTATATTTCAGAACTAAATATCATTAAACAAATAGCTATGACTATGATCCTACGTTGATAGATAAATTGTTGTATGTAGATAAGTAAAAATAATAAAATAGATTTAAATATAGTATATCCCAATATAAAAGAAAATTTTAAATACATTTCCTAAAAAAAAAACTTAAGGTATTTCTGGAAAAACATAGCTTAAAAATAGACATTATTCAAGAACTTCATTCAAACCGGAGTAAATTCATTAATAATAATATAGACAGTATACATAAAATGATAAATCGGGGGTTTATAAGTTAACCTGCGGTGATTGACCAAAAGTTTACAGAGTACAGACTGGAAGAACTTTCCAACATAGAATTTGTGAACATTTGAAGATTTTTCTGAATAATGAAAGTAATTCCACATATTCTAGCCATTTGTAAGAAACAGGACATACTATCAACCATAATTTTGAAATTCTGCATATAGAAAGTAAAAGTTATGCCTTACACCTGTTAATAGTACCTTGAGATAAACGAACACAATAAAATTAGAATATTACTTAACGAACAATCAAATTTAAATTACTCACCACTGTTAAATATATTCAGATAAGCTGGAATTTACATAGTGTTTTTGAGTTTTAGTGCTCAATAAAAAATTTTTGTACCTAGTTTAATATAAATAGCAACCGATTTCGGAAATAAACTTAGTTATTCAAAATGAAGATGCTACTGTGATAGCGGAACAATTGTTGTATTAAATGACAATGGAAATTCGAAAATCAGAATAAAATTATTTAAATGAAAAAAAAATGGAGTCTATTTAAAAAAAAATTCTGTACTTTTTGGGTTGAAGTTTACAACCATTAGCGACACAAAAGGGTACACGAAATGAAAACAAATATATTATAAAATAAGTATGGAATATAAAATGAAATTTTATAATCTATCGAAAATTCTTAAAGGATTTTGTCAAACGAATTAAATTTCTTGCAAGAAAATGGTTGCATGTACACACCGATGAACTTCTAAATTAAATTCAAATTTTCTGTGAGATGATGACCAAGCAAAATAATTCGGTTTTAATGAGTTTTACTTAAACTTAGCGAAATTCTTATAACACGCCATGCTTGAAAAGATACCTTCTTATTCACCATCAAATAGAGTTAACTATTCACACAGAAATAAACTCAAAGTGAGTTTACAAATTTGTTTGTTCATCACTTTTCACCTTTTAAGACATCGGTTTTGATATTCTTAAATAAAAATCTTCCTTGATCACAAAAGAAATATCGAACCCACATCGAAAATTCTACAGTACATATTTTGACGTTTGGAGTTTTTTTTTTTTGTTATACTTTTGTTACTGGTGTGTATGTAATCTGTGAAAGATTCAAATCAGGTGTACGGTACTCCACGTATCAATTACAAAACCCTTCTAGTTCGATATTGGCTGGTATAAACCATCAACTTCCAATATCACTACAAAAATAAATTTAATTTATGGAGAAAGCAATTCTGACGATTCAGAACCGTAACCTAATATGTACTTCCTTTTCACTTCTGTAATTGAAAATGTAGACGAATTGATTGAATCGGCAGATATCACTGGCCGACAAAAAACTTTTGTGGTTGTAACATAAAGCTGAATAGCATATTATAGTAGAATGGACGTATCCAAATAGGAAAAGGAGAAAAAAACTTGTAACACGAAAGGTTTTCTTGTTACATTCATAGAACCACATTTAATGTTTCAATATCTGATGTGCATGGAAAAAATGATTTCAGAATTTTCTAACTGTATATATCGACTATATTTATTTTATATACCTACTAAACGTACCGATATTTAAGGAGAATACAAAGATTAGAAATATTGACTTGAAATACTAATTAAATTCTATTTTTTCGTTTTATGAGGGGTCAGAAGTAATAACCCATAATTGCTGGATACCATCGCCCTTGATAGCGAATTCCCATTGTCCCAATATCTTGGTGGAATCTTTCACCCTTCTCGTCACTGACAGCTCCCAAATTTTCAGGAAAAAATGACAGATGTGAATAGAGGAAATTAATTTTTAATAACATTCGGGCACCAAGCTATTTGTAGGTTCATTAACTAACTGGGTTCTTGCCTGGTAGGCTTCTCAGTGAAATTGACGTCGTCCAGCAATTTTCGGATTTGTGGTCCAGTAAAAATGTCCAGAAGGTTATTAAACTTAACATTTTGAGATCCCAGTTGAAATACTGGCAAAATTTCTGTTATATAATGCTGATTTACTGCTTGACTATCCCATAGACTAAAAAAAGCAATATTTTGTAAATCCTTATAAAGTCTCACTAAAATTCCTATAGCTTTTGAGTTCCGACATATCTACCATTTATACGTGTTGTAGTTTATTTTATCCAATTATTTTATCCATTTCATCGTCACTGAATGGGCAATTGGTATAGAGGCTTTTAAATTTTCATAATGCAATAACACAGCTTTTAAACTGTATTTAGACGAATCTATAAATAAATGCCACTCGGAGAGGGAATGCTCTATATCAATTTCCTGCATTAAACCATCAATATCAGTAAACGCACACAACGAATTTTCCATACTGCAGAATGCAGAGAACTCTTTTTCTGATCTTCGTAATTTTCGTTTCGTTGCCTAATAAGTTCCATTCCTTAAGACGGGAACCAAGTAAGAAAAAATAGCAGGAATTTTTCCCGTACCGTGTGGGAAACTGACTTTCTGTGAGTTGAAATGCGTGTGGGAAAAAGGCTGAGCGCGCACGCTTGTATAAGAACTATTTTAGAGAATGACATACATGGTGGTAATTTTTAGTGATTTTGTTGCTCTAAAAAATACCTTTGAAGGCTTCTTACACTGCCTGAGGACTTTCGTATTTTTTTCAGTGATGAGGTTGACTTCCATTTTTTGGAATCTGTAAAAAACCAGAACATACGCTATTGAATTCTATGATAACTCCAGAAAACGTCTTCTACATCCTGGAAAACTATGTACCTTGAATAAGTTTTTTTTATTACCGTGGTACTCACTCGATTAAGTAACATATGTGATATTTTTTTTTATAAAACGCATTCGGAAAGTGGTGATAATAACTTAGTGCTGATTGCAGATTATTCTTACTGACAATGTGAATATTTTTAGTGTGCAATGTCTAAAATTAGTTATTTTCAGCACCATAGAAAATGACGATGAAGCAGATATTGAAGTTCTTTGAATACTACTTATAAGATAATTGTTATGTTTCATTAATTTATTATGTTAAATAATTTGTAGTATTAAAATATAAATAGCATTTAAATGCCTTGTGTTATTTCAGAAGTATGCATTTATAAAATTATTTTCTTATTTTTGCGCGGTATTATAATATCTCGTTTGTATTATGTGTCTGCATATTGCGAATTTTAACGCAAAAATCATCTCGAACAACCAAATTCGAAGATTGCATTCGTGAATAGGCAAAATCCGTCCATGGGCTCGTAAAATATATCCATTAAAAATGTTAATTTGTTTCACCCCACTATAACTTCGTCAAGTTTACATTTTGATCAAATTAGAACTTTAAATCTTATGTGTTTAGGCACAACTAGAAAAAAGGAGGGTACTAATAATAGTAAATTTTTGGAAATACGTATAAGTTTGCTGAATATTTCTGCTTAGTATATCGGATAATTGGTCTAATATATTTTACGGTTATTTGTATCGTTTTCTTTTATTATTTTAGTTATATGTATTTCGGAAAATTTAATTTTCCGCTAATTTTTCAACTTTTTTCTAGACCATATTGTTCAAATTCATTGAAATTGAACAAGGTTTGTCAACTTTATACCTACCAGATACAAAGCTTCTTTTCTCTTTTATCCATTACAATGACGTCGTCACCAACTAAATCTCTATACTGAACTCCACAATCCCTGATTCTTCATAGAAATGTTAATAGAATAACAGTCATCCCAGAAACGCAATAGTCATACAGTCATAGAGTCTGTCGTTGTATGGAAATAACAGAATCCGATATAGGGGTGTTCCCAAAGAGTATTTGTGGATTTGTTAAATTCTCCTTTTTCTCAATGGCTTTTTTCATTGAGATAATCTCCAAAAAGTTCATCAATTTAGCCTTATTAACTTTATATAGGGAAGTGACATCTTACTCATTAAAAAAATAATCATTTTCTATACAATGTTCAGCAAAACCGGTTGATTTCTGGTTTTTCAAAATAGACATCCTTTGTTCTTTGATTCTATGCTGTAAACATCGGCCTGTCTGTCCTATATATGTAGCATTATAATCATCACATTTAATTTCATAAATCCCGATTTGAAAAAATTGGGGTTCCCTTCTTTATTGTTCACCAACATCTTAGCTAAATTCTTTCTATTTACTGCTAAAGAATTCATTCCCATTTTATGAAGACTATTGGAGATCCTACTGCTGAAATATTTCATATAAGCCATTGAAAACCATATTTTCTTTTCTTCATAAGGATCATTCATATTGATATAAAATTTTCTTTAAGTATTGTGGAAAGTTTTCTTTTTAATCATTTTGTCAATGTTTGAATATCAAAACAAATTAAAATATTTTCTACTATTTTAATTTCAAAAAAATATTTATTCAAAAAACTTTTAGAATTAAATTAATGTTATAGAAGACAAACATTTTTTAATTTGTTTTGATATTCAAATTTTGTTATATTTCTTCTATCAAGTAAAAAGCCTTTTTCTATTTTATTTTGTCAATGATTTCAGTTCTACAGCCATTGTTCAAAAAAGCCTACGAATGAAACTAAAAATGTCGAATTCGTACTTATAATGGCCATGACTTATATTAAGATCTAAGAAGTTGATTGAAGAATTCTTTTCTATTTCAATTGTGCATTTAATATTTTCATTTATGCTATTCAGATAATTCGAAAATTGCAATAGCAGCCTGTGAGTTCCAGTCCAAATGCAAAACAGGTCATCTATATATCTAACCGAAAAGTGAAAGAGTTTTAGCAACTGATCATAATTTTTCGAAATAATTCAGCTGAAAGTGGGCTTATTGGAATTGATTCGTTTAAAGAATTCTTTGTTGACTTTAAAATAATTCTGTTCTAAACACATTTCTAAAGTTTTGAAACGATTTTCTATATTTATATTGTGATATATATCATTGATCATAGTTTTTAACATTGTTTTGACTCATCAGTTGGAATAGAAATGAAGGCTTTTCACGTCAAATGAGAAGAATTTACATTTGTTTGTTCAGGTAGTATGTTCTAATTTCTAGATAAAGAATTTTTAACAGTATACGAAGAAGTATAATTTATTATGGACAGAAGATTTGTAGCCACATCTATACATAAATTATAAGCTGGTGCATTTGTATATGAAACAACAGGTCCCACATGAATGTGTCCTTTATGTAATTTTGGCATTCCATAAAGAACAAGTGTTAGGATTCATGACATTTAGAGTTTTTAACACTAACAATGAAAAAAGCCTATTCACTTCTATTCCAACTGATGAAGTCAGAACAATGTTTAAAACTATGATCAAAGACAGTCATTGATCACAAAATAATAAAGAAAATCTTTTCAAAACTTTAGAACAATCAATTATTTAAACGAATCAATGGCTTAACAAGAAGAGGTCCAATAAGCCCACTTTTAGCTGAATTATTTTGAAAAATTATGATCAGTTGGTAAAACTCGTTCACTTTTCGGCTAAATATGTAGATGACGTGTTTTGCATTTGGACTGGAACTGACAGGCTACAATCGCAATTTTTTAATTATCTGAATAGCATAAGTGAAATTATTAAATTCACAATAGAAATAGAAAAAAAATCTTCTATCAACTTCTAGGATCTTAATATAAATCATATTAAGTTCGAATTCGACATTTTTAGAAAACCTACCACTACTAAATCCATAATCCATTCAAAATCCAATCAGTCCTGGCAAATTGAAATGTCAACATTCCAAAGTTTCATTCATAGACTTTTGAGCATCCCGTAGAACGAAGTCAATTTCCGAAAAGAAGTCAATATAATTAAAACTCTAACTATAGAACTTGAATCTTTGACAAAATGACTGAAAAGGAAACTTACCACAATATTTAAAAAAAAATTATACCAATATAAATGATCCTTATAAAGAAAAGAAAATATGGATGATTTCAATGGCTTATAGGAAAGGTTGTAGCAGTAAATTCTCTTATGGTCTTCATAAAATGGGAATTGATTTTTAGCAGTAAATAGAAATACTTTAGCTAAGATGTTGGTGAACAAGAAAGAAAGGAACACCAAATTTTCCGAATCGGGTATTCATCAAATTAAATGTGATTATTGTAATGCTACATATATAGGACAGACAGGCCGATGTTTACAACATAGAATCAAAGAACATAGGATACTATATAATGTTGATAAGGGTAAATTGATGGACTATTTGTAGATCCTTTCAATCAAAAAAGCCACTGAGAAAAAGGAGAATTCAACAAATTCCCAAATACTCTTTGGCAACACCCCTATGTTGGATGCTGTTATATCGATGTGCCATAAAAATACACAGATGTCCTAAGTGTAATAAGAGAATATTTTAAATGTTAAATTCAGTTCAATTTTGTACTCCTCTGAAGATGGTCGAAAGACCGAAACACGTATCTGAATAAACTGTGTGATCTTTTTCTTTTTTTAAAATAAAATTGTTATAATGTTTGACCTAGAGCCAACCGCATACTCCATTCGTTTAATTAGCTCATACTCCTTATCATATGTAGAAATGATTTATTTTCATAAGTTAACCTCTTTAAAAAATACATTTGAATACTCCCTTTATATTATTTTGAATTTTTCGATTGGACTTCACTTCAGTTGATTTTGAAATGGCATAAAGTATTTGAAGATAAATCTAATCAGTTTGCAAGAAGTTATCTGAAAATAAGGCTGATATGTGTTATAGGGAGTGGCCATTTCAAATTTGCATTTTTGATCGAGTATAAATAAAAAATTAAAGAATACTTTTTAAAAGTTATCAGTTTACTTGGAAGCATGAACATTAATGAATGGAAAACAATAAAATTCAAATGACTACCACGACTGGCCACACAGTACCCCATCCGATCAACCCAATTTTTCAGTACAATGTGGATTGTTTTGGGCTCTAAGTCTCATGAATGGCATGAACTTGGATTAAGTGTTTCAAGCCACTATCGGCCAGTTTCATAAACAACATCAAAAGGCTCCTTTATGATAAAGTCCCTTTATGAAAATGGATCCTTTAAATGGGACCATCAGTTTCATAAACGCACATCGACCGTCCTTTACTTAAAGATTCCTTTAATGCGCAGATCACATCTTTCCGACTATTGGCTATCCTGAGAACTAGTGATTTTACTAATATAGTTGGTGATATTCTGTAAAAATTGTGAGTTATGCATCGGAACTTGTAAAAAGAAAAAGAAAGGAAGCATAAATTATTCTCTGCAAAAACATGGTTATGTGCAAAGACATTATATTGAAATTTATATCATTATTACGTGCGAATTACTATATTTTAGTAAACGTGAGTTATATGAATGAATATGGAAGAAAAGAGAAAAAAAAGTATTACTTAAAAACCTGAGGAGGAACTACGTCTCTTGGTATTGATTGAAAAAGAGAATTTTAATGTTATAGGATAAAGTCTGGCAGAGAATAGCAACTACTTTCAATGCAACAGTTCTCCATTATAGAAATGGGGACCAGCTCAAATCCAAATATGACAATATAAAAACTAAAACTAGAAAGGTAGTAGCTGCTCAACGTAGTCATATTAAAGTGACTGGTGGTGGGGCTCCATTGAAATTGAGAGAGCCAATTTCAAAAACAGTTGAGCCCAACTGTTACGAAACCACTTGCCGAAGCTCTAGTAGAAGCTCGGATAGTGGCTATCAAGGAAGAGAATAGAAGAAAAGAAGTGGAGCATTCGAAGCTTGAAACACTAGATTTGCAAATTATGGAGATGAAGAGAAAATTAAATAATAATAATCTTTTTTATTTTGAATGCACTTTCTGGGAAAAGCGGTATTAGAATTTTATCAGCATTGCTGCAGACTATGAAATCCCCTCAAATGAATCAAGAACAGAAATTTCAATAACACATTATATTTATATTTCCTTATTCTCACTTCAAACTTTTTCAGATGTCATCTAAAGTAAAACAATGAATCAGAAATACAAACATAGAAACCTATCTTTTAGTAGTTGTAAAATATTATAAAAATTATATGAAATCTTGTCATGTTGAAGACACAAATTGAATATGAAGTTTCACAAGTGACAAGCAAATTTATTTTCAATTATAACACAAATATAAATTGTAAATTAGCAGAATGTTCATTAATAATAGACTCTCTCACTTGACGAGCTGCATTAACATTAGTTGAATTTGTTTGAAAGTCTTCTTCCTCCTGCACATCATGCAATCATTCATTTGGAAATATTTCGTTCATATCTACAGCTATATTGTGCAATACAGCGGTATGAACAATAATTGCCCATATGGTCGTTAACTTAACACTCATTCCTTCAGAAAGTATAGGAAAACGACGTTTCCAAACTCCGTACTTTCTCCCCACCACATTTCTAGTTCGTACAATTGACTGCTTACATAAATTTTCAGCTGCAGATTATAGCTTCTGGTAACTTTGTCATAAGATAAGTCTGCAAATTACAACCACTATCACCAAGTAACAAATACCGTCCAAATTTACTACTGTCAAATTGTCTCTTCAAGACTGATATTAAAGATGGTTTGATCATGTGTTGAGCCAGGTCATCTAGCTACAATAATTCTGAATCTCAAGTCTGAATCACACACGGTTTTAACGTTAAGGGCAAAATAACGTTTTCGACATCCAAGGATTTCTGCATCATCACCACCCGAGAGGTGATTTTAATTAATGTGCAACCTATAGCACCAATGACAGTGGAAAACTAGCAATTGCGTAACACTTTTCTGCTGCATGCATTTCATGATCACCTTCACACATCTTTATATATTGTGGACACTGGCATGTGATTGCAAAAGAAACTCCCCGAATAATTCTAGAAGCAGAAGGTTTAGAAATAACCATATTTCCAGTTCCTCTGAAAATTGTCAATTTAATGATTTGGTATACAGAAAATTACATCAACAAAATAATAAATTTTTTTACCTGTTAGATGGAAAGTACAATTGATCTGCATTTTTTCGAAGCAAAGATAAAACAGTTGGTTTTGTCAGGCGAAAACGATCGAAGATATCTATATCATCTAACGTGGAAAAAGTCTCTCCTTCTGTAAATTTTTGTTCTTCTCACAATTATTTCTTCATCATTTGATGAAGAACTATAGCTTGAATCAGCGTTCTACATTTGG
Organism: Megalocaria dilatata; assembly: GCA_034642435.1. Classification (NCBI taxonomy): domain Eukaryota; kingdom Metazoa; phylum Arthropoda; class Insecta; order Coleoptera; family Coccinellidae; genus Megalocaria; species Megalocaria dilatata. The sequence continues at coordinate 42,212,994 of CM067859.1, read as the reverse complement.
TGCAACATATTTCGTAGTACGCTAGAATCAAACAAAATTGGCCAATGTGTCAGAGGAAGGTTATGTCCACTGTTTTCGTGTTTATCGAGCACCTGCGCAGTGTCGAGCTTCTCGTTAAAGAATCCTTTTCCAGCCGTAAAGGGCCGGTTTTCTCACTTTAAGATAAAGGACGCTTTTAAGTTCCCTATAACCTTAAAATTGGCTTATGAAACACGTTTTATCATTAAAGGAGACTTTTTGGGAAAAATGAGGCTTTAATTTAGTGTATGAAACTGGCAATAATCGTTTCTGGATACTTAGCGTAAAACTTATCCTTAACGGATCACCCTTTAGGTTCCTTCAGGTAACCCTTGATTATACTACTCTGTCAAGAAAGTACCGGGAATTTTCAATTAAAACAACATTTTTACATTTAATCGTCAAAATTTATTGGGTCGCCTTCAAAATAGGCTCCATTTGCTCCAATACATCTATGCCAACGGCACTTCCAATTATCGAAACATTTTTTATAGGCGCTTTCCGGGATGGACTTTAGCTCTCACGCCGAATTTTGTTTTATGGCTTCAATCGACTCAAAACGGGAGCCACGAAGGGGCAATTTTAGTTTTGGGAAGAGGAAAAAGTCGCAGGGAGCCAAATCCGGCGAATACGGTGGTTGCTGAAGCACGTTTGTTGAGTTTTTGGCGAGAAAGTCAGTCACAATCGTAGCTCGGTGAGAAGGCGCGTTATCGTCATGCAAAATCCATGAGTTGTTCGCCCACAAATTTGGCCGCTTCTTACGGATACGCTCACGCAAACGTTTCATAACGCCTAGGTAATACTCCTTGTTTACCGTCTGACCCTCTGGAACGAATTCGTAGTGCACCACGCCACGGATATCGAAGAAAACAATGAGCATCACCTTCATTTTCGAGCGGCTTTGGCGTGGTTTTTTCGGTTTCGGCTCATTTTTTGCCACCCATTCCGATGATTGCTGGCTTGTTTGCATATCGTACTCGTAGACCCAGGTCTCATCACCAGTTATAATGCGTTCCATGAATGTAGAATCGGAATAACAGCGATCCAGCATGTTTGAAGCAACCTGTTGACGATGACGTTTTTGAAGAAAATTCAGGTCTTTCGGTGCGAGTCGTGCGGCCGCCTTTCTCATGCCCAAAATATCAATCAAAATCGTACGTGCGGCACGTGGGATATCTTAAGATCATGTGCTATCTCTCTCAAGCTGGTACGACGGTTTTCCAGCACCCTTTCCTTAATTTTATCGACGTTATCTTCGAATTCTTCGACCACTTCACGACCGTCCTTGAAGGCTCTGTACCACTGATATGCACGAGTTTTCGATAGAGCATTATCACCAAAGGCCTTTTGCAACATTTTCAATGCATCGGCACACGAAAATTCATTTGCAACACAAAACTTTAAACAAATTCTTTGCTCAACGTAATCACCCATAGTAAAAATCGGCACGCACTCTGACATCGACTGACTTAATCAGCTGTTGCAAACACACTAGTTGACAGATCCCGCTCAAGCTTGGCATAGTAATTAAGGACAGTGGTACCAACCTAGGAAAAAAAAATTTTACCTGCCTCATGGCCCCGCCAGATTTAAATCGATAATTCCCTACTTTCTTGACAGATTGTATGAATATTATTAATATTTTATGCATTTAATATCGATAAAATCTGTGCTTCAATTGAAAAAGTAATTATATTTCGGGTAATAAATCTTCTACCGAAATATTTCAATATTTCTAGTTGATAATAATTGAATTACCCCACTATGATTGATCAGCTGGGGTAAACCCACAATTTCGTGGATAAAACTGGATGTGGTACAAATCGAATGATCCATTACCCTGATGTAGCTTCAGATAGTCATAATAATTACAAAGAAAAAATGATACCGTTAGCGAATATGTCCAAAGTTTCCAGATCTTTGAAATTATGTTTGGAAGCTTTGATATTTTTTAGTTCTTCTAGAAACGACTGGATGATTCATTCCGTGAATAACGATTTCGAATTAGATGTGCCGACGTACGAAATAAATATGCAAAATGAATTAGAGTCATTCACGGACGTAATGCCTGATATGTATTTAATAGATTTGGATATTTTTGATCTGGATAATTTTCTGGAAAATTTTTACAAACGACGTTCCTTCAACCCAAGAGCGAAATATTTACTCACTGGTTCCGAAATACCCCCGCAGGCATCAGAAATTTTAGCAGATCATTTTATTTTGAATGTTATATTTATTGATGAGAACTCCGAGATGTTGTACACTTATTATCCATATAGGGAAAGAATGCTCCAACAAATCGACAAAAAATGGATCCCGATAGGAAACTGTAGTGCTCTAAATTCGAGAGACAGGAACCAACCAATAGTGCTTTTTCAAGAACAGATTCCTGACATTTGGAATAATTCTACGATTTCTTCAAAGAAGAGTATGGCGGCTCCGTACTGGATGTGCGGTGAATGTGACAAAGCAGGGTACGATTCAGATTTTCATCATCTGGCTTTCTCCCATTTCAACCTAACAGAAAACATATCACTTACGGAGTATTTCGATACTGATTGGGAACTTAAAAATTTGGAAAGTCTACAAGAAAAAAAGTACGATGTCATATTTGGCGAAGGCACGTATTTGGATACAGATTTCGCCTATCCCCATATGGAATATTTTTATGTGTTGGTTGTGCCCAACCCTGACGAAATGCCTCGCTGGAAATATATATTTAATTTGTTTTCCATCCAGCTGTGGCTGGCGTGGTTCATGGGTTGTTTCAGTTTCTACGTCGTAGGCATTCTGATTGATTTTATATCCAGGAGATTCGATAAAACCCTCTTCTTTGAAAAAGTAGCGCTGATTTTTAAAGTGTCGATAGGGCAACCCTACGAATTAATTCCGAGAGATATTTCGGAAGGCATCCTCTTCATTACCATTTTATTCTTCACAACCATCATGTCCTTCATTTATACGGGGAGGTTTCCATATTTGCTGGTTGGAATAAATTACGAAAAAAGCATAACAACGCTTGAAGATGTGGCGGATAGAAAATTGGCAGTTGGTACACCTCGTTACGAGGTAACAAAAGACTACTTTTCGATATCGAAACAGATGGAAAATTATTTCGTTGATCATTACTTCGAATGCGATTTTTCGACAGATTGCTTGGACCAGTTGATTGCCGGTAAAAATTCGACTTTTCTAATAACAACACCGCAGCTGAGCTTTTGGCAACATGATTACTTGGACGAGAGGGGAAAACTGATGTATCACTGTTTGGAACCTCCATATATGAGGGAACAATTTGGTTCTGTACTGAGAAAAGGTCATCCGGTAACTCACAGACTCAGTCGTTTTTTTCTATACTTGGCTCAACATGGAATAAAAAATCACATAATATCTGTCTACGAAAGGAGAAAAAGTGTTAAACAGATCGAAAATCTACAAACTAAGAGCCTAACCCTTGAATTTGTCAATGCTCCCTTATTCATTTGGCTTATAGGCGTTTTTTCAAGTATAATAATATTTATTTGTGAGAAAAGTAATTGAGGTTTGGCTAAAGTTCTATTTAACATAATCTGAAATTCTGCTGTGATCGATTTATTATCAAATTTCAACACTAGAATTTCTTATAGACATGTGTTATAGATTTTTTCGCATTTTGACTGATAATGCGCTATTTTGCTAAATTCAAAATCATTTTTTATTACTCATGCGGGGAAAGTACTATCTTTGCGCTTGCTTTTGGGGTCGAAGAGACGCTAATTGCCCACACGAGTTTTGAGTAAATTTAATGTCGATTTGAGTGCGACAAGTAAACTTCTCGCACGCAAATTTTCATTGGTACACGCAAATTGACAAAATTAAAATAAAGACAGTCGAACTGTCAATACTAAATAAGTAAGGTTGGCATTTAAATAAAAATATTTTATACTCTCATTATCCCTGCATTCGTAATAAAAAATAGTATGTGCAACTCGTGCGAGGTTGTCCATTGCCCACTCGAGCGAATGAGCGCTTCGCTCGTGCGCTCAACTTCACTCTCGTGGGCAATCGACAACTTCTCGCACTAGTTGCACAATATACTATTATCACATCGAACTGTCACTTTACTGCATAGTACTATCACTGTCAATAAAACACAGTTTAACAGAAAATTGTTTATTTATGATTGGAAACGTTGTTATACTACTCTGTCAAGAAAGTACCGGGAATTTTCAATTAAAACAACATTTTTACATTTAATCGTCAAAATTTATTGGGTCGCCTTCAAAATAGGCTCCATTTGCTCCAATACATCTATGTCAACGGCACTTCCAATTATCGAAACATTTTGTATAGGCGCTTTCCGGGATGGACTTTAGCTCTCGCGCCGAATTTTGTTTTATGGCTTCAATCGACTCAAAACGGGTGCCACGAAGGGGCAATTTTAGTTTTGGAAAGAGGAAAAAGTCGCAGGGAGCCAAATCCGGCGAATACGGTGGTTGGCACGTTTGTTGAGTTTTTGGCGAGAAAGTCAGTCACAATCGTAGCTCGGTGAGAAGGCGCGTTATCGTCATGCAAAATCCATGAGTTGTTCGCCCACAAATTTGGCCGCTTCTTACGGATACGCTCACGCAAACGTTTCATAACGCCTAGGTAATACTCCTTGTTTACCGTCTGACCCTCTGGAACGAATTCGTAGTGCACCACGCCACGGATATCGAAGAAAACAATGAGCATCACCTTCATTTTCGAGCGGCTTTGGCGTGGTTTTTTCGGTTTCGGCTCATTTTTTGCCACCCATTCCGATGATTGCTGGCTTGTTTGCATATCGTACTCGTAGACCCAGGTCTCATCACCAGTTATAATGCGTTCCATGAATGTAGAATCGGATACAGCGATCCAGCATGTCTGAAGCAACCTGTTCGCGATGACGTTTTTGAAGAAAATTCAGGTCTTTCGGTACGAGTCGTGCGGCCACCTTTCTCATGCCCAAAATATCAATCAAAATCGTACGTGCGGACTCGTGGGATATCTTAAGATCATGTGCTATCTCTCAAGCTGGTACGACGGTTTTCCAGCACCCTTTCCTTAATTTTATCGACGTTATCTTCGAATTCTTCGACCACTTCTCGACCGTCCTTGAAGGCTCTGTACCACTGATATGCACGAGTTTTCGATAGAGCATTATCACCAAAGGCCTTTTGCAACATTTTCAATGCATCGGCACACGAAAATTCATTTGCAACACAAAACTTTAAACAAATTCTTTGCTCAACGTAATCACCCATAGTAAAAATCGGCACGCACTCTGACATCGACTGACTTAATCAGCTGTTTCAAACACACTAGTTGACAGATCCCGCTCAAGCTTGGCATAGTAATTAAGGACAGTACCAACCTAGGAAAAAAAAATTTTACCTGCCTCATTGCCCCGCCAGATTTAAATCGATAATTCCCGGTACTTTCTTGACAGAATGTATATCAGTCCCAGAAGTCGACGTCAAGCCGGAATCAGGTAACAGGTTAAGTCATAATAGTCATCAGAAATATATTTAAAAAAAATCCAAGTCCTGTATTTTTCAAATTATATTGCACTTTTTTTTATTCAATGAAATGCACACCCTGTAATGATTTTTGAACTCCTGTTGCTACAATTTTTCACTTTTTTCAAATTTTATTTTTCCTATATTATGCTTAATAGTGCTTCTGTAAACTGTAATCTTCAATTGCTCCAGCTTGGAAAATAATGTCACTTGTTGCCAAACCAAGTATTCAAAATTAAAATTTCGCCCCACTTCAATTGACTGAACTGAAAAAAAAATGTACTACATCAGTTTGGCAAGTTACTTTAAAAGTTAGCAAATTAGCACATTTAATAGGAATTCTAAAATGCTATAACACTAACTACATGTATTTTTAGATTGGACAAAAAAGGTTTCTCTTAAAGAAATTCAGTTGACAAGATTTAATAAATTCACAAAAGATGTTCAAAGTGCCCTCCTTTAGCCGCAAGGCATGTACGATATCTTAATAAAGATAGGGATATCAGACGGGCGAATCTTTCGTTTTGACGAATTGCATCCCTTATTCTCTCCCGAAGCTAGGCTACAGTTTCAGTTTGTTTCGAATAAATTTTTTCCTTCACTACTCCCCAATAAAAAAAATCTAAGGGATTCAAATCAGGTGGACGGGCTGGCCATGAGATTGTACCAGATCGTCCTATCCAGCTGCTGGGATATTCTTCATTTAGATATTCTCTAACTGAGGGGACATAGTGCGCTGAAACCATATGTCACTGAATACTAAGTGGCACGTCTTCAAGTAAATTTGGCATCTGATTTCGTGAAAATTTTAAATAAATTTCAGCATTTAAAACCTTTGGCCACTCAAAAGGTCCTATGACGTCACTTTACAACGATATTGAGATCTACCTTGTCTCATTAAATTCGGATTTTCTACGTGCCACTCGTGTAAATTGTGTAGGTTCATGTAACCATCTTTTTTAAATGATGACCACAAAATTGTTTCTAAGAATTGTGGGTCTTCCCGGTTCTTTTGTAGCATGGTTTGGCAAAACGCAACCCGAGGTTCATAATGCCGAGGTAACAGAGCTTGTACTCGCTGTACTTTTGGCCACTCCTGCGCTTCGCCGAATTTCACGTAGCGAAGTACTTGGATCTTCCTCAACTGTTTGAAACACAATATCGTCGTAAGGTAAGGAAATTCTTCCTTCACCATGCACTTTGTTTGGAAGTCGGCCCGCTGTGAAGAGTAGACGGTGCACATTCGTAAAAACTCGATGATCTGGATAACGATCAGCATTAGGGTTTCTCTCACGAAACATTCTCGAAGTTACATCTGCATTCCCCATAAATGCCGTGCATGTTGGCATATTCCTGTGTGGTATACACAGATATGATGGCAATACACAATCACAGGTTAGTCCAGGTAAAACTAAGGTTCGTCGTAAAGAGACCAAAACTATCCAAATCACAAGCAAACACGAAGCTAAAAGTCGTAAGTACACAAATAACACGATCAAATACGGAAAGATGCGCAGTAGACCAAGGGGCGTAGCGTACTGATCTGTATTGCGATTACGTGAGCCAATATAAAATAGTGGCGTCACTATCTGTCTCACTCACACTTTATTGAAGAACTCACTCCATATCATTCAAACCAGATTCTCAAAATATTGGATGCATTAGAATCATTTTTAGAAAAATCGAAGATATTGTCGGAAACTGCGTTTCTTTAAGAAATACCGTTTTTTTGACCGATCCAAGAAATGATGAAGTAAGTGTTATACCATTTTAGAATCCCTTATAAATGCGCTAACTTTTAAAGTGATTTGCCAAACTGATGTAGTACAGTCTTTTTTCAGTATAGTCAGTTACATTTGTGCGAAATATTAATTTTGAATACTTGGTTCGGCAAAACGTGACATTATGTTCCAAGCTGGAGTAATTGGCTTAGAATTGAAGATCACAGGTTAGAGAAGCACTATTCGGGACAACATAGGAAAAATAAAATTTGAAGAAAGTATAAAATTGTAGCAACAGGAGTTCAAAAATCATCACAGGGTGTGCATTTTCACGAATAATAAAAAATGCAATATAATCTGAAAAGTACACGACCTAGATTTTTTTTAAATATTTTTCTGGTGACTACTATGACAGCCTGTTGCCCGATTCCGACTTCTGGGATACCCTGTATATTAAAAGTACAATTATTCAAATTTGAAAACTTCAAAACACCAACTTATTGGCAATGATTTCCTCGATGTACCCCTCAGCCACACTGTCAAGAGGAAGGTGGAAGACGTCCTCTTCAAGCAATGGCCAGTGTAACTGGATGAATCTGGGAGTTTTAAGTTTTCTGCATCTTTTTGAGGAATTTTTGCAAAACTGTTGATACCGTGATTATTGGAAATAAAAAATCTATTGTCTTTTACTTGTTTGGGTCTCATTTGTGAATACTTATGATACATTTCATATACGTTGCACTCTAATCCTCCGATAAATACACGTTTCTTCTTGGTTTTGGTATCATATAAAGTTAGAACCAACATTTTCCCAGTGTCTTCTATATCTTTGACACTCAAGCTGCATAACTCTGCATGCACCATTTAAACCAAATATTAGTACCACTTTCATCAATAAAAACTTATCGTCTGGAGCCTCTTTTTAAAACATAATAACGTTTTCTATAGTCAAAACTTTTGATTTCTTTGCTTCGTATGTGTCATTTTGACGTTTCAAAAAGGCAACTAACTTTTTGTATTGTGAAATATCCACATTTTCGTTTATTTATATAAAAACTAGATGCCTTGAGAGCTTTTTCCTAAAATATAATAGTGAAGGACATTGCATGAAAACACTAAAATATATATAAAAATAGCTTACCTTCTCAAAAAAATAGGCTAGCATTACACTCGATTCTCAGTGCGTTTTGTCATCCTCCAATTACAAAATATTTCATATACCTTCTTATACTCTTATTTTTCCTTGGATTTTGAAGACGATTCTCGAGCGGCATTTGAAATGTCTTCAGAACAATTTCCTGAAGTATTGGCAGTAGCAAGAGTACTTTTTATAATTGATATTTAACTTAATCTCAATTCGACTCGCAAAAATGAAACTTGTTATCTGTTGTTATTTAAATAAACAAACCGTGTGAGGTTACTAGGTTACGGAAATTCTACACAGGTACCAGGTTTTTTTTTAGTGTGATAGAACTTTAAATTGATTGAATGTAAATTAAGATTGAAGCCAATTTTTTTTTATTTGAAAGATAATTTTATGACATTTATGTTTTAAAAATAATTTTCGGCATATGTCCATCACGACTAGCTCTGAGGAACCGCATTGGACCAGATCAATTTTGGACCAGTTTTTCGAGTAATTCAGGCCTTATTTCATCAAAAACACTAGTTATGTTGGCTTCCAAAGCATCTATTGTCTATTTTTCCTGGTCTATCAGCATAAACCAATGACTTGACATAACCCCAAAGAAAATAATCCAGTGGAGTTATATCGCATAATCTTGGAGGCCAATTAATTGGACCATTTCTCGAAATAAAGTTATTGCCAAATCTTTCTTTCAATAAATCAATTGTTACGGTAGCAGCATGGGGTGTAGCACCATCCTGTTGGAACCAAAACACTTCTGAGTCGATACCATTCAAATTTTGAAACAAATAATCATTGATCATCGATCTGTAACGAGCACCATTCACTGTAACATTAGCTCCAGCATCGTTTTTAAAGAAACATGGACCGATGATGCCTCCAACGTGTAAACCACACCATACAGTACATTTTTCAGGATGCAATGGAACGTGCAGAAATTCTTGAGGATAGTTTTCACTCCATATACGGCAATTTTGCTTGTTTACATAGCCGTTCAACCAGAAATGAGCTTCATCACTAAATACAATTTCACGATAAAAAAGTGGATCAACTTCAAGCTGTTATAGGGCCCAATCAGCGAACAAACGACGCTTATTATGGTCGAGTGGCTTTAGTTCTTGAACCAGTTGTATCTTGTATGGGTGTGGACCAAGATCTTTACGCAAAATTTCCCATGTGGTGGATGCATAGAGTCCAACTTATTGTGAACGTCGACGAATAGACTAATCTGGATCATCATTAACACTATGACTTACAGCAGCGATATTTTCTTCGGTACGTACATTTCTTTGTCTTGTTGTTGTTGCATCGAGTAGAGAATATGTTGTCCGAAATCTATCGATAGTTCGACTAAAAAGCTGCTCTGATGGACGATTATGTAAACCATAAATTTCACGAAGTTTGGCGAATAGAACACTGATTTTGAAAATAAATTTCAACAATTTGTAAACGTTGTTGCGGAGTGAGTCTTTCCATGATAATTTGTCAATACTTACTGAACAGAAATGTCAAAACAACATGGCTTCTACCTTCTGTCAAATCACAGTTATTCCTATCGAAAGATCTATCACTCTAAAAAAAACACACGATATATACCTATCATGAATTTTTTTAAATTTCCATCTTTGTAATACTTTCATATCTATGATTATTTAAAAATCTATTTGAAGTGAGTCAATACTTGGTAGAAGCAGTTTTAAATGAATTTAAATTCAGAATTATATATTATATAATATTTCTTGTATTAGTATGTTATGTACATACCTACTTATATAGTTTTTGTTAATACATTTCATGTCGGGATGTAAAAAGGTTTTTTCAGAGACATTGAAAAATATTTTATATCTATTAAATATAAGGAAATTATTTTGATAATTTCTTATATAGTTTCAATATATACTGTAGAAGTTTAAATATATAATTCTGAATTTTAAGTCATTTATGAATAATTGTTTATAATTAACACAAAATGCGAAAAAGTAGTTTAAAGAAACCTCGGAAAAAAGCAGTTTTACCGAACTCAGATAGCCTTTAAGTTACTCACTCGCTTGTACTCAAAAGCTTTACTCATTTAGTAAAACTCTGCTTTTCTAAACTTGTTGTTTAATATATCAGGTGTTTTTTTAGAGTGATAGAACTTTCGATAGGGATAACTGTGATTTGACAAAAGGTAGAAGCCATGTTGTTTTGACATTTCTGTTCAGTAAGGATTGAGAAATTATCATGGAAAGACTCACGCCGCAACAACATTTACAAATTGTTGAAATTTATTTTCAAAATCAGTGTTCTATTCGCCAAACTTATAGAGCCCTTTGTGAAATTTTTGGTTTACATAATCGTCCATCAGAGCAGCTTATTCTTCGAACTATCGATAGATTTCGGACAATATATTCTCTACTCGATGCAACAACAACAAGACAAAGAACTCTACGCACAGAAGAAAATATCGCTGCTGTGAGTCATAGTGTTAATGATGATCCAGATTTGTCTATTCGTCGACGTTCACAACAAGTTGGACTTTGTGCATCCACCACATGGGAAATTTTGCGTAAAGATCTTGGTCCACACCCATACAAGATACAACTGGTTCAAGAACTAAAGCCACTCGACCATAATAAGCGTCGTTTGTTCGCTGATTGGGCCCTAGAACAGCTTGAAGATGATCCACTTTTTTATCGTGAAATTGTATTTAGTGATGAAGCTCATTTCTGGTTGAACGGCTATGTAAACAAGCAAAATTGCCGTATATGGAGTGAAAACAATCCTCAAGAAGTTCTGCACGTTCCATTGCATCCTGAAAAATGTACTGTATGGTGTGGTTTACACGTTGGAGGCATCATCGGTCCATGTTTCTTTAAAAACGATGCTGGAGCTAATGTTACAGTGAATGGTGCTTGTTACAGATCGATGATCAATGATTATTTGTTTCAAAATTTGAATGGTATCGACCTAGAAGTATTTTGGTTCAAGCAAGATGGTGTTACACCTCATGCTGCTACCGTAACAATTGATTTACTGATAGAAAGATTTGGCGATAACATTATTTCGAGGAAAGGTCCAATTAATTGGCCTCCTATATCATGCGACATAACTGCACTGGATTATTTTCTTTGGGGTTATGTCAAGTCATTGATTTATGCTGATAAACCAGAAACAATAGAAAATAGATGCTTTGGAAGCCAACATGACTCGTCTTATGGATGAAATAAAGCCGGAATTACTCGAAAAGGTGGTCCAAAATTGATCTGGTCGAATGCGGTTCCTCAGACCTAGTCGTGGTAGACATATGCCGAAAATTATTTTTAGAACATAAACGTCATGAAATTATCTTTCAAATAAAAAAAATTGGCTTCAATCTCAATTTAAATGTGCTTTATTTCAATTAAAAGTTCTGTCTCTTTAAAAAAAAAACACCCGATACCATTAGTACACTGAGTTAGGTATTTAATAACTTCCTTCTGCATTGTATAATTTGTTAGCAATATCCATTTGATGAAGTCATTCTATGGCGAAAGAATTCCTGTGAAACTAAAGATCAGCGAAAATAAAAATTTGTGTTTTAAATTTTCAACACAGAAAAGTCTAACATATTGTTATGCAGGCATCTCTTTCTCATAAATTTCATTTGCTTTGATTCAGGTATAGCTGAATATTGGCTTATTATTATATGGATTATAGTTCTCAATTTTGGTCCCGATATTTAATGCAATTACTCTTTTAACTACGTCTCTCCGTTACACCTAACAAATTTTCAAAAAAATACAAAACTATTAGGGGGATTTGGACAGATGTATCTCTTCGACCTAACCTAAATACTTTTCAGAGAAATACAAATCTGTTACGGGAATTTTGACCGATGTATCTCTTCGACATTATCTAAATACTTTTCAGAGAAATACAAAATTATTATGGAGGCTGTGACAGATGTATGTATCTCTTCGACACTCCTGTTATCTGTTTTCTGAGAAGACGGGTAGTCATAAATTCTGCTGACTTTTCCGCATTAGTAGGTATTAGTTGAACCGGACAGTAATATTACTTGTTCAAATTAAATTCAAACGAATAAATTTTTAACAAGTTTTTCTTTTTAATCAATAATGTAATCATCAACTTCGTTATCAAAAACCTTTTGTCATCTAGTGTTGTGCAAATTTTCAATGCTGGAAGGATAAAAATCAAGTAAAATCAAGAGTAAAATATCTCGAGGTGGTAGTTTGGACATCATCCAAATTTTCAAGTTTTTTTGCACCTAAGAAAATGTTGTAGCTATCAGTATAAATGGAAATCCGAGGGTGCGATATCGGGCGAGTATGGTGGGTGAGGAAGTATCGGGTGTTTTTTTAGAGAGATAGAACTTTCGATAGAGATAACTGTGATTTGACAGAAGGAAGAAGCCATGTTGTTTTGACATTTCTGTTCAGTAAGCATTGACAAGATATCATGGAAAGACTCACGCCACAACAACGTTTACAAATTGTTGAAATTAATTTTTAAAATCAGTGTTCTATTCGCCAAACTTATAGAGCCCTTCGTGAAATTTATGGTTTACATAATCGTCCATCAGAGCAGCTTTTTAGTCGAACTATCGATGGATTTCGGACAACATATTCTCTACTCGATGCAAGAACAACAAGACAAAGAACTGTACGTATAGAAGAAAATATCGCTGCTGTAAGCCATAGTGTTAATGACGATCCAGATTTGTCTATTCGTCGACGTTCGCAACAAGTTGGAGTCTGTACATCCACCACATGGAAAATTTTGCATAAAGATCTTGGTCTACACCCATACAAGATCCAAATGGTTCAAGAACTAAAGCCACTTGACTATAATAAGCGTCGTTTGTTTGCTGATTGGGCCCTAGAACAGCATGAAGTTGATCCACTTTTTTATCTTAAAATTGTGTTTAGTGATGAAGCTCATTTCTGGTTGAACGGCTATGTAAACATTCAAAATGACCGTATATGGAGAGAAAACAATCCTCAAGAAGTTCTGCAGGTTCCATTGCATCCTGAAAAATGCACCAATGTCAATGCAGCATAAACCAATGTCAAGTCATTGGTTTATGCTGATGAACCAGAAACAATAGACGCTTTGGAAGCCAACATAACTCGTGTTATTGAAGAAATAAGGCCCGAATTACTCGAAAAAAATGGTCCGAAATTAGTCTGGTAGAATGAGGTTCCTCAGAGCTAGTCGTAGTGGACGTATGCCGGAAATTATTTTTAAACGTAAATGTCATAAAATTATCTTGCTTCAATCCCAATTTAAATGTGCTTTACTTCAATTTAAACTTCTATCACTCTAAAAAAAAACACCCGATACCTCCCACCCCAATTCATAAATTTTTCGTCTTGCACAGTGGGGTCTTGCATTGTCGTGTAGCAGAAAAACGCCTTTTCTGTTGACAATCGCCGAATAGTTTTCGATTAAAGATTGATTCGTTCGATCCAATTGTTCACAATAAAGATCTGCATTAACAGTTTGTCCAGATTTCCCCACTTCAAAATGAACGCGTGTACTTTACCAAACACACAGAAGCGCCTGTTTTGGATTACACTGTGCAAGACAAAGCTTGAAAAAAATTAATGAATTAGGGTGGAAGGTACTGCCTCATCCACCATACTCGCCCGATATCGCACCCTAGAACTTTCATTTATTCCGATCCCTACAACATTTTCTGAGTGCAAGCAAATTGAAAATTTGGATGATGTCCAAAATGCGTTCTCGAGATATTTCACTCAAAAACCAATTGATTTTTATCGGTATGGCATTGAAAATTTGACCACTAGACGGCAAAAGGTTGTAGATAACGAATGTGATTTCAGTAACGATTAAAACTAAAAACTAGTTAATAATTAATTCGTTTGAATTTAATTTAAAAAGCGACATAACTTTCTGGTTCACCTATGTTTTTTCTTAAAAAGGAAGCAGGTCATTTGGTGGAATATAAAATGGATTTCCTGGATGGCGTATCTTACTCAAGGTCATCAAATTACTGTGTTCTAAAGGGTTTTTCATTAACAGGGACCCATTTTGTTTTGTAAATAAAACACATTAGTCTTTTGAAAATTATTGAAATTTATTATTTTTTATTAAGCTGCCTGAAGAATTAATGGTTTTAAAAGGGATGTTCGAATTTTCTTTTTTCTTTAAATATCTAGCAATATTTTCAAATTTTTGGGCTATATCGGTTAATGAAATAAATTTTGTTTCTTATGAATTTTGAAAATTTTGATATACAAGTGATATTGCTTTCTTGTTATTTATTTTATCAAGTAAATTATCTATAATTAACGGATTAAAATTATTATTGAAAGCTATTTGTTTGATGGTTTCATATTCTTTGTCAAAATTGTTTAACATACCCATGACGTTTGAAAATTTTGACAAAGAATATGAAACCATTAAAAAAATAGCTTTCAATAATGATTTTAATCCGTTAATTATAGATAATTCACTTGATAAAATAAATTACAAAAAAATTGAAAGCAATATCACTTGTATATCCAAAATTTCAAAATTCAAACGAAACAAAATTTATTTCATTAACTCACATAGGCCAAAAATCTGAAAAGATTGCTAGATATTTAAAGAAAAAAGAAAATTGAAACATCTCTTTTAAAACCATTAATTCTTTAGGCATAAAGACGTCATTCCTAAAAACAAAAAATCGGGAGTTTACAAGTTAACATGTAGTGATTGCCCATGTGTATATGTGGGACAGACAGGCCATTCATTCCAAACAAGGATACGAGAACATGAAAAATATTATATTAATAATAAACCAAATTCAACTTATGCAATCCATTTGTTAGAGACTGGTCATAATTTTAATATGAACTATGAAATATTACATATCGAAAACAAAAGTCAGAAACTGAATCTTTAAAAACTTTAGAGATCAATAGATATAATAAAAGACAAATTTTGATGAATGATCAAATAGATTTTAACAGATCCTCCTACTTAATATTTTTCATTGATTGTAAACCATCTCTTTCCACCCCTCTATTTTTTGTACCAGAGCTGTGCATTTAAGGTTATGTTTTGCATTGTATACCTCAGTTTTAATACTCACCTGATGAAGTCATAGTATGACGAAAGAATTGTCGTGTAAATCAATAAAATAGCGGAAGTTAACATTTGTTTTTTTATATTGAAGATGAATTTCCGTCAAGTGAAGACCGAGGCAATCAAAAAAATGATAAGTTATTGATTATTATTATTATTAATTAGTATGCATTATGTGAATTGAAAATTTTTTGTCTCGTAAATGAGACCTCATCGATGAAACGGATACATGTTAAAAAATTGGGATTGAGGGCTTTGCTTTCTTGAAACGTGTGACAAACAGTAATTCTAGTCGGTATATCTTGATTTTCTCTAAGTTTTCCATGGAAAACTGTTATTTATCGATAGTTATGACGATAAGTCAACAATAATTAGATTTTTGGAACCTTGTTATTTATAAAATTAGATATTGTTGATCAAAATGTACTCAAATATTTTGAACACACCGACATGTTATCAAACTTTAGACGAGTGTTTAGGAAACTCAAATGCAGCTGTTACGCATTATGCTGAAAAGTTTCCTCGAAGAAACTTACCAAGTAAAAATACATTTAGAGCCATTGAACGACGTTGTCGAGAAACTGAGAATGTAAGACCAAAAAAAAATAAATTCTGATAGGCCAAAAACAACAAGAACCATTAATAAAGTAAATATTATTTTAAATAAATTTAGTTGATTAAGATCCAACAGCGTAAGGAATATGGCAAGACACACAAGTACGTCTTCTTCAAGTACTGGGAGGATACTTAACTTACTGATGAGCTCGGTATTCGGAAAGCGGTAGCGTCCTCTATATGCTACGCCGAGAAGCTACAGCAAAGAGAGCAGAATTCTAGTCAAGAAGGGGGTACCCCACAAATCGTTCGGAGCAAAATTCACAGAATACAAGAATTAGTTTGTAATTAAATTAATGCGCACTGATATGAGCACAGAAAGAACTGACATTCAGCACTTTCGAAGAATTTTTAAATTTGAGCAACTGGAAAAATAATTCAGGAAAGAGTAAATGAATTAAGTTGTCACGTGCGTGTTGCATATTTGTGGGACAAACTAGGGAAACTTTCACAAAAAGATTCAAAGAACCTCAAGCAGCATTCAAACATAAAAAAGATAACTCTAATCTTTTACCCAGACTAAGATAATCTATATATAATACTAAAAGAGTAGTCTTAACATACTACATCTGGAAACGAAAGCTAAGGAACTAGGCTCGGTCAAATAAAGGTTCCTAAAATGATCACGACTCCGCAATAAAACTACTCAAACAAGCAGACTCACTTATATTTCCCACTTTTCGAAGTTCTACACAAACCAAAGCCTGTCATTTATTTAAAAAACCTTTGAAATCAAACTTGTTATATATTATTTTGATAATGTTGTAAAACTAAGAAAATTGGATCACCGTATCTTCAATAACAGAAAAGTGATAGAAAACGATGTAATTTTTTATTTATTTTATTTCTAAAGAGTTTTTTGTCAAAATATCCAGAAATTGAACGAAACTGGCTCCCAGAGTAACAGTTTGTTGTAGTTTATGGCATAGATGCCACGATACAGTTAGTGGGAGTAAAGTTTAGCTTCGTTAAATTAGGAAAATCGGATCACTGTATCTACAATAACGAAAAAGATGTGAGCACAGAAAGACTTCAAATTTTTACTTTTACTTAGAAGGTTGCACATATAATACTGGAATATTCCCAGTAATATATTCCAGGGCACATCCTTCCAAAATGTCATTTTCAATTCCAAGCTTATCTCCCTATAGGAACAATAAATATAATATACTAACTAACACCCAGAAGGAGCTGTTTAAGTTTTAATTTAATGTAAATATATATTATGTAAAACATAGATAGTATAGCAAGGAGTAAATGATTGAAATTTGAAGAAAAAAACGAAGGGTTTACAATTTTTTTAATAAATTTGTTAATAATGTGTTTGTCCATCTCGATTATCTATACACTCCCCAACACGTCTTGGCATTGATGCAATAAGATGGTCTATTTCTTCTTGAGGGATACTATTCCAAGCTACCTGTAGTTCATGTCTCAGAGTCCGTGGGGGCTGGGCTAAATTTCCAAGTCTTTTACCCATGATGTCCCAAAAATACTCTATGGGCGAAATATCGGGGAATCTGGGCGGCTATGGCAAAAGATTCACATGGGTCGCTCCAAAAAAGTTTAAACTAACTCTTGCAACCTGGGGTCGAGCATTATCTTGCAGGTAAAATTTTTTTTCCTAGGTTGGTACCACTGTCCTTAATTACTATGCCAAGCTTGAGCAGGATCTGTCAACTAGTGTGTTTGCAACAGCTGATTAAGTCAGTCGATGTCAGAGTGCTCCTCTGACTTTTTACTATGGGTGATTACGTTGAGCAAAGAATTTGTTTAAAGTTTTGTGTTGCAAATGAATTTTCGTGTGCCGATGCATTAAAAATGTTGCAAAAGGCCTTTGGTGATAATGTTCTATCGAAAACTCGTGCATTTCAGTGGTACAGAGCCTTCAAGGAGTCGTTTAAGACCATATTCGTCTCAAAATTCGAAAACTACAGACATTTGGACGAAACCATAGTACGTTGTTCTCTGAAACAAGCCCGCAAAAAGACAGTTTTTATCATTTCTATCACATTTTACACTTTGAAAATAAAAGGTGTGCCTTGAACCTGCTAGAATCCCAATAGAGAAACATACAAATTACGAAAACCATAGGCGGAATATAGGATTTACAATGCATTAACAAGTGAAGCTATTGTTCCAGTTATTCAGTACAAGAATAATTTCATTATGTGATATAAATGATGACAAATATTCAACTGGACTGCCTTTTGAACCTATCCCTACTCTTTCCGACTGTCCAGAGTTGGGCAGGCAGTCCGTCGCAGTACAGGGCCTCTCCCTTAAAACTAGCGTACTCTACCCTATTGCAGTAAATTTCATAAGACTACGTTCGGGTGGCTGGATAAGAAGCTCTTTCGGCGTGTGAGTTCCGTCCCAAAAACTCGGCTACTGACAATGCATAGCCAGTACAGGTTGTATAGTGCTTCGCTGCTACCAGTCACGGTGTAGGTTACAAGCGAGAGAGGGAGAACTAAACGTCTCACTAGGGATGTCAACTTGTCATAGAATATTCAACATATATTCTTCTGTCACTCTATGAGATTTCTTACGTGGCCTATGTTCAAAATTCACTTTTTATATGAGACAATAACATTCCGGGGTTTCAAAGAATGAGACCGGAATATTCATCATGCATGAAACATAAATAGAAAATAAATGACATGGAAATGGAACAAATAAACAACATGAAAATGAAACAAACTTAACACTTAAAAAGATATACATTCTGTCAAGAAAGTACCGGGAATTATCGATTTAAATCTGGCGGGGCAATGAGGCAGGTAAAAATTTTTTTTCCTAGGTTGGTACCACTGTCCTTAATTACTATGCCAAGCTTGAGTGGGATCTGTCAACTAGTGTGTTTGCAACAGCTGATTAAGTCAGTCGATGTCAGAGTGCGTGCCGATTTTTACTATGGGTGATTACGTTGAGCAAAGAATTTGTTTAAAGTTTTGTGTTGCAAATGAATTTTCGTGTGCCGATGCATTGAAAATGTTGCAAAAGGCCTTTGGTGATAATGCTCTATCGAAAACTCGTGCATATCAGTGGTACAGAGCCTTCAAGGACGGTCGTGAAGTGGTCGCCCATCGACGGCTTCGATCGAAGATAACGTCGATAAAATTAAGGAAAGGGTGCTGGAAAACCGTCGTACCAGCTTGAGAGAGATAGCACATGATCTTAAGATATCCCACGAGTCCGCACGTACGATTTTGATTGATATTTTGGGCATGAGAAAGGTGGCCGCACGACTCGTACCGAAAGACCTGAATTTTCTTCAAAAACGTCATCGCGAACAGGTTGCTTCAGACATGCTGGATCGCTGTAATTCCGATTCTACATTCATGGAACGCATTATAACTGGTGATGAGACCTGGGTCTACGAGTACGATATGCAAACAAGCCAGCAATCATCGGAATGGGTGGCAAAAAATGAGCCGAAACCGAAAAAACCACGCCAAAGCCGCTCGAAAATGAAGGTGATGCTCATTGTATTCTTCGATATCCGTGGCGTGGTGCACTACGAATTAGTTCCAGAGGGTCAGACGGTAAACAAGGAGTATTACCTAGGCGTTATGAAACGTTTGCGTGAGCGTATCCGTAAAAAGCGGCCAAATTTGTGGGCGAACAACTCATGGATTTTGCATGACGATAACGCGCCTACTCACCGAGCTACGATTGTGACTGACTTTCTCGCCAAAAACTCAACAAACGTGCTTCAGCAACCACCGTATTCGCCGGATTTGGCTCCCTGCGACTTTTTCCTCTTCCCAAAACTAAAATTGCCCCTTCGTGGCACCCGTTTTGAGTCGATTGAAGCCATAAAACAAAATTCGGCGCGAGAGCTAAAGTCCATCCCGGAAAGCGCCTATAAAAAATGTTTCGATAATTGGAAGTGCCGTTGGCATAGATGTATTGGAGCAAATGGAGCCTATTTTGAAGGCGACCCAATAAGTTTTGACGATTAGACGATTAAATGTACAAATGTTATTTTAATTGAAAATTCCCGGTACTTTCTTGACAGAGTAGTATATGTAGCATTACAATCATCACAATTAATTTGATAAATCCCTGATTCGGAAAAGTTGAGGTTCGTAGTATAAAAGGGTACTGTATAAACATAATTATCATATGAATCAATTCAATAATAAAAATAAATTATACACGCCTCTGCTCATATTCTGATAGGAGTTCAAATGTCATCTGAAGGTGTTACGTCTGTAGTAAAAGTAATAATATAATTTTCCATGAAATAACGCCATTAACTTGTTTTTCTCTGATATTATAAAGGGTGTTTGAATAAGAGCGCAAGATTTCAGTGTTCAATAAAACATGGTTTTCTGTAGCAAGGTATTGAAATATTCATTGATTTAGTACATTTCCATTTGGGAATTATGTATGAAACGAAATATCTCCTAAATGGCCGTGGCAGAGATTTACAAGCCGTGGCGGCTTTGCTGGCATATGCGTACCCTTTTGACGAAATTTTCAATAACGTTGAATACATGTGTTGGTATTCCATTGATAGAGCGTCTAATTTCGGCTTTCAATGCTTCGATGGTTGCAGGCTTATTGCCATAAACCTGTGACTTCAGATAACCCGACGGCCAGAAGTTTAAAGGCATTAAATCGCAAGAGCGTGGAGGTCAATTCTGGTGATGAAATGACATGACCAGGAGCAAACTCGTGCAAGATCGTCAAAGTTTCACGGGCGGTAAATCTTTAGGAAGGATTCGCTGAAGAGTGCCTGTTGAAATGTCCAATTCTCGTGCCCCATGGCGAATTGACGTCTCTGGCCTTTCAGTCACACTCTCGCGAATTGCCGTGATATTTTGATCTGAATGACCTCTACGAGCTCGTATCGTATGTTTTACATCATAAGCCGAACCAGTTCTTTCGAATTTTTGTATTATTCTTTTCACAGTATATGAATTAGGCACACTATTTCGACCGAACATTGGACGCACTTTACAAATAGTGGCAATTAAACTTTCACCATTTTGATAATAATTTTTTTTAATCAGGACGCATTGTTCTACCGTTCTACCATGCTCCATCTTTACTAACTCCCATCTGTCAACTTTCGATCTGTTACGTCATAATCATGTGACATTATGACTGTCAAACATGGCGCGCAATTCATATCATGCGCTCTTATTTAAACACCCATTAATTCTTCACTAGAAGAAATTTATGTGTTATATCTAGTTGTCATATTTTACAAATATAATAAAAAAAACAAAATTATACTCAATAAAATATTTTTATTTAAATTCAACAGTTTTACATATTTTATTTCTATTTAGTCCATTTCGATAACAGTTGTATACAAAAATAGTTAATATTATTATTTATGGCAGATATTTCCGTTGAAATTTCAAAAATCGTTAGAATTTCGGATTACTCTACCTGCAGTAATTACAATATCTTCTGAGAACTTATCAATTTCTCAGGAAGTTTCGAAATCTCCCAAGTTTCAGGTACATTATTTCTTTTTTATGATACTTTCACTTTCTTTTTTTTTCAGTTGACAATTATGCTGACAAAATCAGCGAAGACAATTTCATTTCAAAAAGAATTTTCAGCAAAACTTACACGATAAGTGTTTGAATTAACTGTATGCTCAATTGTGGTCCTGCAAAAAAAGAAATAGCGAGTTAAAAAGTAGCAATGAATAAAATTACTGATGTCAAAATATTTAATGATAGACCCCTGTTTTATTCATTCATTATTATTATTATTATTCTGATACTCCTAGATCTTCTGTGAAGATCCCTCAGAAGCTTTTCCAGCTTGTGCGAGTTAGGAGTTCAGTTGTGTTCTGAATAGGCTTTGTTACCGCGATCTTGCGCCACTTTAGGTCACAGCACTGTTAATTTTTGACCCAACAGTGAAATGGTCGCAGACAAAAACTAATAGTTTCAACTAATATCGGATACTAAAAGAAGGTCCCACAAAACTTTCAACTTACTTTCTTCATTATCGAAAAAATTTCATGAAACCATAATCACGATAATCTATTATTTAATTTTGATTTAATTTTACTTGGCAGAACAATCAAAGATTTATGAAACCAATTTGGAAACTAGTATGGATCGAAAATTTTATTTAAATCTCATGAAATAAGCACAATCAATTATTCAAACTTTTTCCACACATTTTAGATAGATTTATTATTTCATCAAACTATTTTAGTTCCCTCTATTATTTGTTTATCTTACTTTTGCACGAATATCTTCTTTAAATTCTTAAGCTACTAACCAAATAACCAAATGGTGTATTAATGTATCTTTATTCATTATATTTTCTCATTTAGCTATTTTTTCCTCAAATTTTGCGAACAAATACTACTTCACCGAAAATATAATATTTATTATTTTGTTGTGCCTAGTACAAAGTTTTCACTGCAATGATGTACAATCAGTAGTTCGAAGATATGTACAATTGTCAAAAAAAAATCGATGAATTTTTTCATATTTTTCGGAGAACAAAAATATTGTTATTTGGGTGGATTTAAATAATAAAGCTGAGTTAGTGATTGAAATACAGAGTGGACAAAAATACATTGTGAATATTTAAAATTTAAGAAGCTTTGTTTCTGAAGAGCAATTTTTTAATTGTTAGAAAAAATCAGATGGTTAGATAGAATTCTATGATGATCTATTTGAATACTATCATTGAATTCAATATATCTTGTGACACGTTGATCATTTAATATTTCTTTGTTATTTCATTTTCATCTATTAGTCAACTTTATTTATATTCACCAAATGAAACTTAACTACTACAGAAATTTGAAAAGGCTTGAGAAAGAAATCAAAAATATTGCGAAGGGGATAAATTGAATCATTCTATCGAAAAAGGTTTCGAAAATGTTTTCGTTCAAGAATTATAATATAATATTGGACTTTAATACTTTTTATATCTAAATTACTAAGATTAATTATATTCTTTCAACAAAAAACAATTAAATATAAAAAAATGAAGAAAAATCTTTTACCTTTCCATGACTCTATCAAGAAATACGTCTTTGGCCAAAGTACAAGGGAACCTTAAGCGAATGTTTTGTACCTTGTCTTCCCGCTCATAAATAAGTTTCACAATACAAGAATCATCATTACATATGTCAACTCGAAGATTCCATTTTCGAAAGAATAAATCGACGGGAAGATCTTGGCTAATAAAAGTTATACCTAATGGTCCGACTGGATATGGACTTTCTTCATTATAGCGCAGATATACCGTCCCATTTGCTGTAAGTTCAAAATTTTCCCCAGAGAGTTGGAACTTCACGTTGTAAAACCAATTTTTGTCGCTTGCTGAGTATATTATCATTTTGACCAACAACTGTAGTAACACTAATACAAATAACAAGATGGTACCCAAGTACTAATCGAACGGTTAAGTTTAAAATAATTGAAATTTACCTAATACGATGTTTTATACTCGGTATTTGAAATGATCTTAAGGCGCAAGCGCTAAATTCTGTAGTACCAACTGAAAATTATAGCTAACGAAGGTTTATAGGTTGGACCTTAACTTTCTGAGCACCATCTATTAAATTGTGCGAAATGACGCCATTCAGAGTGACCATCCAACAACTATGTTGTTTAGGTGGTATTGGACCATCCAGATTCTCAACATGGGTGATAACGCCCCGTTCAGGAGGGCATTGAGATAACGACAGGTGGACGTCGGCAGATTTAATTAACTATTTTCTAATAAAGACAAGAAAATACACGCTAATTACTTACGAAAATAGACTAAAAATTATTATCGTTTAATTTCCGTCATCGTAGGTATTGAAGTGATTTTTATCTTGCGTGCCAAATTAAGTTTAAGAGTCTATGAATTTTAATAATCGAAAGATACTTAATATTTGTAGGAATTATAATGAAATTGACATAATTTGGAATCTTGTTGACTTTTACTTGATAGAAATCCTTTGTAAACTTTAATGTAATGATACACATTTATATGTTGATTTCTATTTATTATTATAGTAAGTTGCTCACATGAAGCATTTCACTGACAGCAACTTCTTCAAATGCTAACAACAACTGGTCTAAAATTTGGTTACATGCTGTATTTAAATGTTTTCTGTATTGATGAAGGTGCAATAAGTAGTGGTAAGTCCACCGGGTCCCTAAGTGAATAAATCCAATAGAAGGGAATCAAATAACCCAGTTTGTTCATTCAATAAATTACCCGAATTTTTCAACAGTGAGAAAAAAATGTTCACCCCCTATTTCACCATTTCAGATAAAAATACAGAAGATGTTAGTGTGATCATAAACCGACAATATTAATTATGAACAAGCCTTTATGTAAAATTGTATCAGTAAGGAGAATCAAATTATCGATCAAATATTCTCTTCATATACAGGGTGTATATGAATACTTGCAAAAAAATTTAGGGGGTGATTCCTGGTCAAAAATAGGGTTGGTCTTTAATATAAACTTTATTTTTTGAGCCCCCCTGCTTACTTACAGCCGCCTAAAGATGGCGCCCGAACGACAGTTTTTAATTGTTTTCTTCAAAACAAACAAACTGACAAGAATAAAATTAAGCGTACATTTTATGCGGGCCAGAAGGCACAAATAATTTTTGGTGGTGTTCCTCTATGATTGCAAGGGGTAGAGAAAGCCACCTCTGAACCTTCTTTCGCAAGATGCATTTTTCCATATTCCTTGAAACCAAAATCGCTAACCCACCACAGCGAAGACTATAATGAAAAGATGAAAGAAAATTTAACCATAACACTCTAATTTGCCCTAGCGATTTTGTCCATCCGCACATTAAACATCCTACTTCGTAAAATGCCTCATAGTGGGTCAATGAAAAGATAAATAAAACTTGTCTTTCCTGGATGAATCCCAAATTGTCATCCTGATAGTGAAAATCCAAACTCTTACTCCCTATCTGTTTATTTCAACTTTACAATTAAAAAAGTGAATGTTATTTACAAGATAATACAATTTTACAGTTAGCCTGAGGTCTAAGATTTACGTAAGTACTTATCTTTGAGGTTCTCCTGGAATATTGGTCTCCAAGGTGTCGGAATGAGAGAATGAGAGAATAGTTCCTATTCTGCATATAATCAGCAGGTATTCAGTTTAAAGTTGTTCCAAATGACCAATAGAGCATTCGGAACCAAGGTGGTGCGGTAATAAGATACTCTAAATCCAGCCCAAGGAAGATTGTCTGGTGTTAAGATAATCCAAGCAAAAAGGCACTCCACCAAGATTGTTCAGTTCTAACAACATCCGATACTAAGATCTCCGGTACTCAGATCTCCGGTACTAAGATCTCCGGTACCCAGATCTCCGGTACTAAGATCTCCACTACTAAGATGGTTCGGTACTAAGACCTCCGGTACTAAGACGCTTTTTGATTAAACGTCTTACAAGAAACAATAAAAATTCAATATTCCAAGATTTTCATGGATTAGGTACTCAGATCTCCGGTACTAAGATCTCCGGTACCCAGATCTCCGGTACTAAGATCTCCACTACTAAGATGGTTCGGTACTAAGACCTCCGGTACTAAGACGCTTTTTGCTTAAACGTCTTACAAGAAACAATAAAAATTCAATATTCCACGATTTTCATGGATTAGGTACGTTAATTCGATGAAAATACCACAATGTGGGTCTTCGTGTAACATCACAATACGAAAGAAAGAACTTTAGGAAATTCTACGCTTCTTGAAATTCATGCTTCAAATGCAACTCTACAGCGCATGCGATAACAGCGTCGACTTTCATTGCGGAAACGCCAAACTTCTTAATGGTCTTAGTTGAATCACATTATTAGAGCATTTTTTAGCGATTATAATTCAAATCAACAGTGGAGCTTTTTTTAACGTTACATCCTTTTTTACAATAAAAAAATAAATTTTGGATAGTTTGATCCATTCTTAACAAATAAGGTGTCTTGTTTGTAATTTCTTGCTAAAGTTCGAAGTTTTTGAGAAAAAAATATTTAATCAACATGATAGCGTGAGTCCTAGAGGCTGAAATTATTTCCGAACTAGTTTTTAGCTTGTAAGGGAATGTCATTTTGTTATGACAATTGACAAGTTTTGATTAACTTTGATTCAGTTCCAATTTTTTTTTTGATCTGGCTTATCATTTTGAGATTTTTGTCTCATACTCATTAAGATGGCGGTGTATACTAACACAGAAACAATCGATATGCATTTTGTTTACGGTCTTTCTGGTGGTAATTCTCTGAAAGCATCCAGAAGATATGCAGAAATTTTCCCTGAACGTGTGGCACCACATCACACTTTATTTACACGAATTTACACGACCACGAGAAAGTGGTACATTCAAAATAAATAAAAATTATTGTGGTCGCAAGTGCGAAATTAGAAGTCCAGCAATAGAAAAAGCAGTACCTACTTAATCTTGTCGACGAACAATCTGACATCAGTACTAGGAAAATTGTTCGGCAATTACAAATTCATGATATGACGGTGTTTGCGATATTGAAGGAACAACTTTTATATTCATATCACTTTCAACGAGTACAGGTTCTCTTACTAAGGAATTTTTCAAATCGTCTCCAATTTTCCACTTGGATGTTGGGAATGATTGAACAATATCCCCTATTTTTGAAAACGGTCCTATTCCCAGAAGAGGCTAATTGTTCTAGAGATCTGATAACTAATTTTCATAATAAGTACTTATGGACCGAAGAGGACCCTCACGCTATTACTGTAGCTCACCACCAAGAATATTTTTCTTTGAATGTCTGGCTTGGATATGTTGGGGATCAGTTAATTGGTCCAAGATTTCTATCATCTAGATTGAAATACATACGTTGAATTTCTAGAAGAAGAATTTCCTGTACTTCTTCAAAATATTTCTTTGCCTATCCAAAGGACAATGTGGTTTATGCATCGGGGGCTCCATGTCACAGTTCAGTATTGGAGCACGTTAGCATTTAAATCATAAACATTCAAATCGATGGACAGGGCGAGGTGGACCTCAGTAATGCCCTGCCCAGTCACCAGATTTAATATCCTCTGGATTACTTTAAGTATTTCCATATCTTTATTGACTTTTCTTAGCACTTCTTCGTTAGTCTTGTGTGCCGTTCAGGTAATTTTAAGCATTCAGTCTATGTATCCACAAGAACAGCATGATATATAACCATCACAAGAAAATAAAAGAGGCCGCTGGAGCATATAGAAAACAGACTTTGTCTAACATACAAAATAAAGAAGGACAAATGGTACAAGACAACGCACAGAGGAAAGCTACCTGGGAACAATATATTGATAACCTCTTTGCTGATGAAAGATCTCAGTTAGAAGACAACCTGGAAAATGATTTGTCTGGACCGTCAATTACAATAGAAGAGCTTAGTAGCGTTTGATATGATCTTGAAAATTCCACGAATAGCAAGAAAAACGAATGAGGAAATTCTGAGGAAGATAGGTAGAGAACGTTAACGGCTGGACACGATAAAACGCAGGAAAACAGGGTACCTGGAACATGTGATAAGCAATGAGAGGTACCATTTGCTATTAATAGAAGGAAGGATAGAGGGAAGAAGAGGACTGTGCATAAAGAGGATGTCGTAGCTCCGAAATATTAAATATTGGACAGGGATAAGAACCACAGGAGAATTAATTCACACCATTGGAGACAAGACAAAGTGGTCAGAAGTGACAGCAACCATCCAATAATGGGTAGCAGTAGAAGAGGTATGCTTCAATGCGGTTCATTGTCGATAACTCCAATGTGCATGCTTCCACTCCATACAAAAGCATCGTCCATACATAGCACTTTATCATTCTCTGTCTTACTTCTAAGTTGAGGTGGTCATTACAAAGAAACGCTTTCATTTTCATCAAGGTGGTTTTAGTCATTGCTATTGCATTTGATCTCTATATCAGGATCCAGTTGATCCGTTATTATGGAACCCAGATATAAGAATTTCAATTGACATCCTATTCAATCGATGTGTAGCATTCAGATGTGGGTTATGGCTACAGACTAAGAATTTAGTTTTATCTGTGTTTATCTTGATGCCCATTTCTTCTTCTACTTCCTGAACACGATCAAGCATGATCTGGAGGCCTGAAAGCTATCTGACGGAGTCACCGTTAATAAGATAAGTGCAGATATATTAGAATTTGGACCAAACTCTTATTAAGTAACAGTACACAATTTTTCTCATTGGACTGAAATTATAGAACTGAAAGATGACACTTCAAATTCTGTGATAGATGCTTTTCAAAAGATATTCACCAGATTTGGTTACCCAGAGCAAATAATTGCTTATAACTTACCTTTTGTTTCGAGTAAATGTATAAAAATGTATAAATAAGCAAATGTTATGCAAGTAAAGATAATTCTATTTCAAAATGCACTCCATATTATCATAAAAGCAACATGCACTCCACATTATTATAAAAGCAACGTTCTAGCTGAGAAAGCTGTAAATATACGCAAGAAAATTCAAAAAAAGAGTAATAGGGAAAATCTAGATTTTTGAGACCTTATCATGAATTACAATAACACATCACCATTACAAATTTTACAGAGTAGACACATTTGAGACCTTTTAGCGTTAACAAGTGATAAATTGTTAAAGTTCAAAAAAATATTTTTGAAAAGTTGTGCGACCAAAAGATACAGCCCAATATGCAATACGATAAAATAGCTCGTAGAAATCCGGTAGAATTTAAAAAAGGTAATCAAGATATAAATAAAACATCAAATTATGAAATTGGACAAATAATGGGTGAAAAAAGAAATAAATGGCGTCATATGCCAAACCACAGAATACTAGAACCAGAATTACAACCGAACCAACTTTCACCAAGTTCTCAAAACGAAGACATGAGTAGTTGGATTTATTGGAAGTTGTTTCTATATGGCCAAACACAAAATTCGTATCTCTACTGTCAACATCTGAACCGTTTGAACCAAGCGATTGCCCAGAAACGGCCATAATGTACCAACAGAAGAGGTGTTGTATTCCATCAGGACAACGCCAGGCCACACACGTCTGTTGTAACTTAGCAGAAACTCCGGGAGCTTGGTTGAAAAGTTTTAATGCATCCATCGTATAGTCCAGATCTGGCACCAAGCGATAACTGTCTTTTCCTCACATCGCAAAACATCCTGAGTGATAAGAAAATGGCATCAAGAGACGATTATTAAAATCTATTACTAGAAGTTTTGGCCAATAAAAACCAATACTTGTATGAGAGGGGCATTAGGAAGTTACCTTTAAAATGGCAACAAATTATAGAACAAAACGGTGCATATTTGACCCAAATCGGACAATCCGATATTCTATTTTCTAACCTAGAACATACTCTATGTTGAGTGATGAGTCGATAATAATTTAAACTTAATATTAGAATGAATATTAATTATTAAGAATTCAAGTGTAATAAGTTCTCAAATATTAAACAAAACCAAGATTAGTTAGTTTTATCGATGCGTTCTTTATTTTTCTTTGCATTTTACGTTAATATTTGTTAAAATGAGATTTAAAGTAAGGACTTTAATTTTTTAATTTAATCTATAGATTGAAATTTTTCTGGTTGTAACATGAAGCTGAATAGCATATTATGTACGGACGTATTCAAATACGAAAATGAGAAAAAAAATGTAATACGTAAGGTTTTCTTGTTATATTTATTGAACCAAATTTAATGTTATAATATCTGATGTGTATTGAAAAAAATGATTTCAGAATTTTTTTAACCGTATATATCGACTTTATTTAGTTTTACACCTACTAAACGTACCTCACATTTAAAAAAACACAAAGATTACTCAAGATATTGACTTAAATTACTAATTGAATTCTGTGTTTTTCTTTTATGAGGAGTCATATCTTCTATTTTCAAAAACCAGCAGTAATCAAACATCATGGCTGGATTCCATCGTCCTTGATAGCGAATTTTGATTGCTCTTATATCTTGATAGAATCTTTCACCCTGCTTGTCACTGACAGCTCCCTAATATTCAGGAAAAAATGACAGATGTGAATAGAGGAAATGAATTTTTAATGACATTCCGGCAGCAAATGATTTGTAGGCATCTAATAGTTCATTAACTAACTGTTGGTAGTATTGTTGCCCAAAAATCCTCTCATTATACTAATAAATTACTTCCATGGTCTAAGTTCCTACCTGGTGAGCTTCTCTGTAAAATTAACGTCGTCCAGTCATTTTCTGAGTTGTGGTCCAATAAAAATGCCTTCCTTTAATTTGGCATCCCTTAACTTGGAAAATACTTGGAATAAGTATTAAAATCCATCACCATCTTTATTCATAGCCTTAACAATGTTTTTCATCAGCCCAAGTTTAATGTGAAGAGGAGGCTGAAGGACATTTTTGGGGTCTACAAGATATCTAATATTAATATTTTGAGATTTCTTTCTGGCCAAATTTTTCTTATTTGATGCTGATTTATTACACGAATGTCCCATAGACAAATAAAACTGCAATACTTTGTAAATCCTCCCTGAAGTGTCACTAAAACTCCTAAAAATTTCAAATCCCCCACATATTTGCCGTTTATACGTGTTGTAGTTCATTTTATGCAAAAGAGTACGGATATTTTCATAACTTACTTTCATTATCACTGAATGGGCAACTGTTATAGAGGGTTTTGAATTTACATTATGCAATAACACAGCTTTTAAACTGTATTTAGACGAATCTATAAATAAACACCACTCAGAGGAGGAATCCAAGTTCCTGCATTAAACCATCAATATCAGTACACGCACATAAAGAATTTTCCATACTTTTGAATGCAGACAACAAAGCGTTTCTTTTTCTGAAATTCGTAATTTCCATTTCGTTGCCTAATGAGTTCCATTCCTTAAGACGGGAACCAAGAAGTTCTGACTGTTGCTTTGATAACCCCTAATCACGTACTAAATCATTTAACTCACTTTGAACGATCAAATGTGGCTCGCCAGAACAGGGACCTGGAGTAAAAGTAGGGTGAGTGCACTGTTCTTCGGAGCTACCTGATGATGCATTGTCTCCAATATCTTCCAAAACAACATTTTGCGGATCTAAAGCTGCAATCGGCAATGGTAAATCTGCACTATGAGGAACAGGTCGTGTTGCAGACTGCAAATACGGATAGTCGATCTTGTGCTTTTCTTTTCGGAACAACCTTCAATCTTTGTCAGGCAAAAATAGCAACCGTCTAAATGATGAGTGCATCCATTTTAACCGTCCTCTCATAAAATTGACTACTTGTTAATGTAAAATGCTATTGAAAATTGGTACTTGTTAAGGCTTTAGTAATACTTTTCCTATTATTAGAAGGGTATTTCCATACAAAAAAATTAAGATCTGCTTTATGTTACAAAAATATTGTCTACCCGTGAATCTAAGCAGATAATCTGAAAATTTTCTCTCAAAGTTTTCCATGTTTGAACTCTTCCATTTAATTTCAGAGCCAAACGCCCGTACAAATGTCAATGGAAATATCACCTCACCACCATCAAACTGTCCTGGGAAAGAACCATTCGAACCTCAAGGCCATTATGCAATACACAAATTGTCAGATTATGTTTCCCGATGCCCACGATCCGAACATTCCTAGTTTGAAAAAGAGCAATGTCAGCATTTCGGGAAATATTCACCAAGTGTACCAGGCCAGGCAACTCTTGATGGGAAGCCTTCCGCTTTTAATTATTTTTGATCTTCCTGAGGATACGACCAATTTGAGAATCAAGCCAGAGCAGATTACTGATATTCAGAATCAGTGTGATGTTGCCATCAATATCAGGGGAAAGGCCAAACAAACCACTAAGGCTTGCGTTATCAAAGGAATCGAAAAACATGTTTGTAAGTATTCCAATTCCAAATACTTTTAAATAGTTAAAACTATTTTTAGAAATTACTATGTTTTATTACGATAAAGTGTTCGCAAGTTGAAAGATCTATCGCTTTTTTTTGAATATTAAAACAAATTAATATATGTTTTAATATTCAAATTTTGTTATATTTCTTCTATCAAGTAAAAGGCCTTTCTATTTTAATCTATCGCTTTATTTGATCTGGTGAAAGTTATAGAGCTACACGGATAGGCAATACGTCCTCTACTCTGCTGAACGTTATCTTGGTCGGAAATGACATGAAACAAAATTTTAAGTTCGGATCAACAAATATGGATTCAATTTCGGTTCACTGTTTGGTTTATGGTGAAGCTACTAATGATGGCTTGAACAGAGATGTGGGGTTCTTAGGGCTAGGCGCTGGTTGGATCATGATGTTCTCGGCGCTTGTTTGGCAATAACTCCATTTGAAAACATTTTGTACATAACGTAATTAATACTAAAGTTAATTGTTTCACTCACATAATGATGAGTCTGTTCGATGAGGTGGCGCTCATAAAAACCATAAAATGCCGAAAGAATTAAACAACAGTGGTTCACATCTACCATTAAGGTGATGACTTGTATCAAACATAAGGCGCTTGAAAAATTACAAAGAGACAAAACAGCTGAGAATTGGGTAAATTATAAAAATATCCGTAATGAGACTAGTGCCGCTGTCAATCGTGAGAAGCAGGCTTATCTGCAATTTTCAATTGAGAACTAGAAAAATCGTAAAGTTTTCTGAAGGAGACTTTCTGAACTCAATATACATTCTGTCAAGAAAGTACCGAGAATTATCGATTTAAATCTGGCGGGGCAATGAGGCAGGTAAAAAATTTTTTTCCTAGGTTGGTACCACTGTCCTTAATTACTATGCCAAGCTTGAGCGGGATCTGTCAACTAGTGTGTTTGCAACAGCTGATTAAGTCAGTCGATGTCAGAGTGCGTGCCGATTTTTACTATAGGTGATTACGTTGAGCAAAGAATTTGTTTAAAGTTTTGTGTTGCAAATGAATTTTCGTGTGCCGATGCATTGAAAATGTTGCAAAAGGCCTTTGGTGATAATGCTCTATCGAAAACTCGTGCATATCAGTGGTACAGAGCCTTCAAGGACGGTCGTGAAGTGGTCGCCCATCGACGACTTCGATCGAAGATAACGTCGATAAAATTAAGGAAAGGGTGCTGGAAAACCGTCGTACCAGCTTGAGAGAGATAGCACATGATCTTAAGATATCCCACGAGTCCGCACGTACGATTTTGATTGATATTTTGGGCATGAGAATTCGTTCCAGAGGGTCAGACGGTAAACAAGGAGTATTACCTAGGCGTTATGAAACGTTTGCGTGAGCGTATCCGTAAGAAGCGGCCAAATTTGTGGGCGAACAACTCATGGATTTTGCATGACGATAACGCGCCTTCTCACCGAGCTACGATTGTGACTGACTTTCTCGCCAAAAACTCAACAAACGTGCTTCAGCAACCACCGTATTCGCCGGATTTGGCTCCCTGCGACTTTTTCCTCTTCCCAAAACTAAAATTGTCCCTTCGTGGCACCCGTTTTGAGTCGATTGAAGCCATAAAACAAAATTCGGCGCGAGAGCTAAAGTCCATCCCGGAAAGCGCCTATAAAAAATGTTTCGATAATTGGAACTGCCGTTGGCATAGATGTATTGGAGCAAATGGAGCCTATTTTGAAGGCGACCCAATAAATTTTGACGATTAAATGTAAAAATGTTGTTTTAATTGAAAATTGCCGGTACTTTCTTGACAGAGTAGTACATAATAGATCGTCAAATAAGAGAGTACCGGTGAGCATGGATTTGCCGGAGGAGTTGAACAAATTATTCCCTCAGTTGTCACATGGTCAAAATTTCAACGATGCTCCAATTATTGATTTTTATAACCTAAGTAGTTTCACGTATTTTGAGGACGAACATATTTTCACATTGACCGATGAGGAGGAAGTTACGGAGTTCTTGAGATCTACCAAATCTAATGTCGGGTCCGGATGGGTTGAAAGTTGAAATGCTGCGTAAGTGCAGCCCGCATATTCTGAAGTTTTTGGTTAACATTTTCAACAGTTTGTATGTTGGATTCAAAGTTTCCAGAGGTGTAGAAGATTTCGAGGGTTTTACCGCTTCCAAAGGTTACTGACCCTACTAGTTGGAATGACATCCGCCCAATTTATATTTAATCACCGTGTGCTAAGATTTTTGAAAAAGTTTTGGTAAATAGAATTGTGTCACACCTGGGGAGATATCATATTTTACCACCTCGTCAGTTTGGTTTTAGGAGGGGATAGAGTTGTTGCACAGGTAGATTGTGGTGAAATATGTGTTTTGACATTATTTGATTACTCCAAAGCATTTGACGGAGTGGACCATAAAATACTCTTTGCGATTCTAAAACATATAGGTTTCTCTGCATCTGCTGTTGACTTAATGGTTGATTATCTTCAGAGCCGATGCTAGTTCGTTGAGACATCATCAGGTAGATCTAAGATTGGCACTATAAGATTTGGGGTGCCACAGGACTGTGTACTTGCTCCTGTTCTGTTCTGCATTTACACTTTTTTCATTACGAGAGGACTGAGATTTTGCACTGATTATCAGTACGCTGATGACACTCAGCTCTTGTATTCATCGGACATCAGATGTGAGCGAGCAGCTGAGGAGATCAACGCTGATCTGACTTGCTTGGGGGATAATTCTCTGAAACACCATTTATTGTTGAATCCGGATAAAACTAAGGTTCTTGTTTTCGGCAGGGCGGCAGAGTGTGTCACTGATAAGTTGGATTTGTGGATTAATGGAACTAGGGTCTGCTCGTAATTTGGGAGTTATTCTTGATACAGACCTTCGGTTCACTTGACATGTGTCATCCTGTTTTCGAAAAGCTTATGTTGCATTAAGACGGTTGTGGCCACAAAGACACCTGCTGTCAGAATAGAATGAAACATTACTTATGGATTCTCTGGTTCTGAGTCATTTAACTTTTGTGATGCTGTTTACGGTCCCTGTTTGCGTCTGGCGGATAAGATGAGAATTCAGAGAGTTCAGCGTTCATATTTGAGATTCATAGTTGGCATCAGAAAGTTTGAACCAGTTATTCATAAACTAAAGTCCTGTCGCTGGTTGAGCATGGAGCAAAGACGTGAGCTACACTCTGCGGTTTTGTTCCATTCAATTGTATGGTTTAAATCTCCTACCTATTTATATAATAATATACGGTTTAGGTCTGATGTACATAACGTAAATGTAAGATTCAGGGGCATGCTTTCCCCAACTGTGTTCAGGACTACCTTGTTCCGACGCTCTTTTTTTTCTATATACTCCTTATATAATCACGTTTTGGCTCCTCTCAAACTTTATAGACCGTTGAGTTTTAAGTTTAAGTATAAGGAGTTTTTACTAGGTTCAAATAACTAATTATGATTTTGTTATTGACAAGTTTACGTTTTAGTTGGTGTATAGTCCTATGATCTGGGTGTGCTTATTCGGTATGAATATTATTAAATCAATTGTGGAACATGGATAAAATAGTAAGGTTTTTTTTCTAATATTGTAACCATAGGTCCTACAGTAGTAACAGTTTTGCTGATGTAGGACCTTTTGCAGTATATATTTTTAGTATAGTAGAAGTGTGATTTTTTTTGTATTTAATTATGCAATAAACATATTATCATTATATCCTAAACTCATATCATAGTTATTATTTAAATCTATCTATGGAAGACTTCTGGACTCTGAACTGCTAATTTTTATAAATCATATTGTCGCTCTCACTTATGAACCATTTTCCATTATAGCCAATAAAAATTATATTAGTAACGTTAACGAATCAAAGGGATAATGCTACCTCTTTCGGGATACATATCCATAAAGCCGGAGACCATGTTCAATAGCTGAATCCTCTACACAGGGGTGGTGGCCTCAGTCCAAAGGTGAACACCCCTTCAAAAACAAGCATTAGGTCTTAGCTCTCTATTTTTCGAACGGACTTAAACTAAACTATAATCCTATATCGACCGCGAAAAACAATTAGTGACTGTGTTTTACTAGTACTTAATCACGACTCTCTTTTCCTTTTCCCAACTTCCGAAACGTTGGGTTCTTTCCCCTACTCAAAATTTTCCTACCTCGACTTTTTCGAAGTTCCCCTCGCTTCGAACACTCACATACGTCCGACCATCTAAATTTTTTGACTCGACTTTACCGATAACTCTTAATCTTAGACTCAAAGATGTTTCTTTGTGTGATCTGCACTAGAATCATTATCTCGTCTTTTTGCAAGGTTTCACATTAACTCTCGTTATCTAGTGAATTCTACCATTTAGTGTATTGGCATGTGAGTGTAGCTCTTTCACCAAGTAACTAGTTAGCAGTCTCCACAGTCTGCCCCAAGAGGCAGAAAGTGTGATAAGGGTTACGCCTTAACATCGCGCATGACGAGAACCACTTCGAAGAGCTGAACCCACCAGCTTTCAGTTTTTTAGTCAGTTCGAAAACCTACAACCGTATGACTGGTAGCAGAGAAGCACTATCCAACCTCTACTGGCTCTGCATGGTCAGTACCCAGGTTGTTTGGGACGCAATTCATACGCTGAAGGGGCTTCTTATTCATCCGTCCGAACGCTGTCCCATGAAACAAAATAGTCTCAAGATTATTGGATGGAGTAGTCCGTTACTTTGTGATAGTTCATTTTAATGGAATGAAATAAAAAATTACTTTGTTTTCGAATATCAAAACAGATTAAATCTGTTAGTCTTCTACAATTTTAATTTTAAGAAAAACTTTATTCAAAAAACTTTTAGAATTAAATTAATGTGTAAAATAAGCACCGCTTACGTTTAATAGACGTATATAATCAAAACTCAATATATAATGTCAAATGGAATAAATTTTTTTTTATTATTATTATTATCCTGATACTCCTAGATCTTCTGTGAAGATCCCTCAGATATAAGACAGATATAAGAAAGTCATTAAAATTAATGAATAAATATTTAAAGGAGACAAAATTTTGTTTCTGATCTTATTTAAGAACACCAATTGCCTTTTAAAAACATGAACACAACTTAAGGACTTCTCAAAGAATATAATTTATTTGAAATATTTAATATATTTAAATATTCGAATAAGTTAATTCAGAAATCTCTCAAAACATGCACTATATCTTCAAAAAACAAATATAATTCTAAGTAATCCCTTCTTCGGTCCTAGATAATATTCCAAATATCGAAATCAAAAAACTACAACTATATCACAACAAACATGTGTGAATGAAAGATAAGGTCTATACAAATGCTTCACAATCGATTCAAGATCTTAAAGATAGAATTCGTGAAGTTTTCGAGGACATATAGCCGCAAATGTGCCAATTGGTCATGGGAAATTTCATGAAAAGAATATGGTGCTGCAACTGTAACCTTGGCGGCCATTTGGCTGATATTTTTTCCATGGTTAATGGCATATTTTTCTCTTTACAATGAAATGAATGTCCATTGATTCCTCTTGAAATATACTCTCTTTTTTAAATCAAAATTAGAAAACCCTTTATATTTGTTTCAAAATGAGCTTACCTGAATAGGTAAGCTCAAGAACGAATGTTCTTGAATGATATTTCAGCGAGATTCAAATGCTTCTTTTTTTCAGTGAACATCTACAAGGCCAGAAACTTAATCTTGGGCATCGATGAACCTCCGATCAAGGCCGACATTCCCATATCTTACCATCTTCCATCAGCAACGCAGAACCAGTTTCCCAATACTGACCTACTCCCGACTCCAACTACGATGAATCATTCCCCCATATCGCCACTTCTCAGCCCCTTGGTAACACCCACTTGGCAGTATCCACCAAACATACCCGGAACGCCGAACGCATCTTTCGTCGGCATGACCCAACAACCCCAATTCTATTACAATATGATGCAACAATCCATGGGAAGCAGTGGTTACAATTCAATGCTCGGCCACGATCAGTCGGCTCCATCTAGGGACAATCAAAATTATTCGGGTTCGAGTTTACTGTCGAACTCTTTTCACAGCCCGTCAACCAAGCCGGCATCTCCAACTGGATTTAGGAACGAATGTTCACCTTCCGGTAAATCAGGTAAGTGTGGATTGGTAGAATAATTGGAGACCTACATTATCAATGTATTGGGTTGTTCAGAACAACCCAATGGCAAAATGAAAGACAATTTTTGTATAATGAA
Source organism: Megalocaria dilatata (assembly GCA_034642435.1). Taxonomy (NCBI): domain Eukaryota; kingdom Metazoa; phylum Arthropoda; class Insecta; order Coleoptera; family Coccinellidae; genus Megalocaria; species Megalocaria dilatata. The sequence continues at coordinate 42,174,804 of CM067859.1, read as the reverse complement.
TAACTATTTTATTAAATTATATATTGGTCAATCTGGTCCAACACCTTTTGCCATCTCTCTAGTAGTAGCATGATTCCACGCTGATAAATAAAAATTTTGTTCTTTGCTGGCAAAAAACTGACCCAGACGATGTTTAACCTCTTCATTCGAAGTAAAGGTTTTGCTTTCCAAAAATTTTTGCAATGTCCGGAACAAATATTACTCCGAAGTTGACAGATCTCGAGAATATGGCAATGTATCCCATTCAAGCTGTAAAAGCTTTTGGCGAGTGACCAAATTGTATGAATTCTCGCATTATCTTGGTGGAACACTACACCTTTTCTGTTGATTAATTCTGGCCTTTTCTGTTGAAGTCCATCATTCAGTTTGCCAGCTGATGACAGTGACTGTCGAATTAATTGTTGTGTTATCCGGTAAAAGGTCAAAAAAAAACATTTCTTTAAAATCACACCTAACAGACAGCATCACCTTTTTTATGGATATTGGCCTTCGAAATGCTTTGAGCCGCTTCATCTTTTCTGCTGCATGAATTTGGCATTGTTAAATACCACCCATATTTCGTCCCCACTAATGATGTGCTTTAAATATGGATCATTTTCGTGACGTTTGAAAAGCGACGTCAATGCAACGACACAAATTTCTCTCTATGAGAACATGGGGAACCCATATATCGAGCTTCGAGGTTAAGCCCAGGCCTTTAAGTGGTCATAAACAATTGAATTTGATACATTTAACCTGGTGCATCTTCAACATCACAATTGCCGGTTCGAAATTTTTCAAACCAGTTCTGCCACTGATGTACAGTCAACACATCTTCTCTATACACATCGGTTAATTTCTTCTGGCTTGTACAGCATTTTTACCTTTTCTATAGTAAAAAGGTAAATATGGCGAAAATGTTGCTTATTGCTCTCCATATTCAAAAGGGCATCAACCAAAAACTACTGCGTAGAATTAATTGAACTTTTTCACACACAAGCCTTGCTATATCAGCTTTCTCAATATACATTCTGTCAAGAAAATACCGGGAATTATCGATTTAAATCTGGCGGGGCAATGAGGCAGGTAAAAATTTTTTTCCTAGGTTGGTACCACTGTCCTTAATTACTATGCCAAGCTTGAGCGGGATCTGTCAACTAGTGTGTTTGCAACAGCTGATTAAGTCAGTCGATGTCAGAGTGCGTGCCGATTTTTACTATGGGTGATTACTATGGGACGATAACGCGCCTTCTCACCGAGCTACGATTGTGACTGACTTTCTCGCCAAAACCTCAACAAACGTGCTTCAGCAACCACCATATTCGCCGAATTTGGCTCCCTGCGACTTTTTCCTTTTCCCAAAACTAAAATTGCCTCTTCGTGGCACCCGTTTTGAGTCGATTGAAGCCATAAAACAAAATTCGGCGCGAGAGCCAAAGTCCATCCCGGAAAACGCCTATAAAAAATGTTTCGATAATTGGAAATGCCGTTGGCATAGATATATTGGAGCAAATGGAGCCTATTTTGAATGCGACCCAATAAATTTTGACGATTAAATGTAAAAATGTTGTTTTAATTGAAAATTTCCGGTACTTTCTTGACAGAGTAGTATGATGATTATGCGGTTTACGTGTGAAGTTGAGTTCCAAAAAATTCAATCAAATCCTCTGTCGGGAAAAAAAGAAATTACATTCCGAACAACCTTATAGTTATAAACCTGAACATTGCCTGTCCTATATCTCTAATTTTTCCTATAATAAATATTTTCGAATTTCTTTTTCATCATACTTTAGGACTCAATCCTGTATTTACATAAATGGTTTCCTAGTTGCAGCTGGGATGATGAAGACCAGCTTTCATGAGTGTCGATAGCTCAGTGGTAAGAGGTGGTTCGTAACCGAAAGGTCGCGGATTCAAATTCTGTTCAGGTGGGAATGAAATTTTCTAGTTGGACGGCCCACCATTTTATAGTTGGGTCGAAAATTAACAGTGCTTTGACCTAAAGTGACGTAAGATCGGGATAACAAAGTCTACCCAGAACACAACTGAACTCCTAACTCGCACAAGCTAAAAAAGCTTCTGAGAGATCTTCACAGAAGATCTAAGAGTATCAGGGTAATATAAAATATAAAAAATATATCATCTTGTAGGTGGTCGTTCTGGGGGTAGGAATGTATTTGGTTTTTTCTCTTTTGCAATCTTTGTCAACCAGTCTTCTGACATTCTTCATTTTCTTTGCTGGTTTCATGCCCATCTTACCACGTCCTGGATGTCACATATCTCCCTTATTTCATCATTTTTCTTGTGGTCAAATGATGTGTGTCCTGTTATTAATCTTAGCGTTCGCATTCGTGTAGTTGTTAAAAGCCCTTTAGTTATGTTGTTCTCTGCTACTATCAAAGTCAATTTTGTGACCTGTATCTGCGTGATGTATTAATAGGGCAGAGGATGGATCAGCTTTACGCATAGCAAGTTGGTGTTCATATACTCTGGTAATTACTCGTCTATTAGTGTGACCTATGTATGACCTGGGACATTCTGAGCATGGCATTCGACATATACCTTGAGATTCGTTTGGAATTGAATCTTTGGGAGATCGAAGAAAGGTGGATATTTTATTGCTTGCTGTGAAGATGGCCTTGATACCTTGTTTCCGTAAGCTACGACTCACTTTATCACCTCGGATGAAAGGAAGAAAGGCCTTTTGAGGGTTATTCTCTGGGGGCTCTTGAGAATCTTGAAGATGTATCTGATTCCGTCGGAAGGATTTCTGCATTTGATATCTGCTATATCCATCTTGAAGTAGAGTAGCAGATTTGAGCTCATTGAATTCTTGTTTGATATGTTTACTGTCGGTGAGCTGAATGGATCTGTGGATGAGGAAGTTCATAACGGAATTGATTTGTACCGGATGGTGGTGAGAGTTGGCTCGTAGATATCTGTTCGTATGGGTGGGTTTTCTGTAGACAGTGTGGGTAAAATATGTACCTGATTTGGTTATAAGAACATCTAGAAAAGTAATGGAATGATTAGTCTCAAGTTCCCTCGTAAAATTGATGTTCGGCAACTGTTGAGGTGGTCAAGGAATCGATGCAGAATTTCGATGCGATGTGGTCATATGACGAACACATCATCTACGTATCGAACACGTAGGTTTGATGTGAAATGTTTCACCAGGGCCATTGAAACATTCACCTCAAACCTACGTAGCTGTTGGACAAAATACGTGGATATGTTCGTCATATGGCCACATGACATAGGAGAAATCAATACATGGATTACTCTAACCTAAAGACGGGAGGTTCAAATATTCAAAACACAGTAACGACAAAATAATATATTGATATTAATAATATTGAAAAGCAACAACCCTCAATGAACGGAAACAAACATTTATCAGCCTACTGTTAAATTTGCTCTACGCAGTGGTTTGTAAAGCTATACAGTATATCCAATAGCGCCCCTAATCTAAATGACTTCTTTCTACATATAACTAGGTGGGTAACTTGCTGGAATCGGATATCATTCTTATACAGCGAAAAGGGTTAGAGAAGACGGTATACAGCAAGCATGCACCTTCAGCTGCACTTCCTGTAACTAGTGCAGAACCTAACAGTTACAAGTGGTAAGAATATGAATGGACAGTACGGTGGGTAACGTGGTATGCCAGGACCCGAAAAGTAACTATCAAATGGTCTCTATCTGGGTGGTCAAGGCCCAGGCTTAGATATTACTTATGAACAAACCGAACACTACCTGACGGATCAAGCAAACTAATCCTGGGGATATGATAATATCTGGAAGCAATCACTCACACATTCTCACAGCAGCGTTGGATATCCGGAGCTATTTACTGTCTCTATACGATACGTCGTCCTCTACCGGGACTACTCAATTATTTACCGGTTAACAAGGAATACAATCTCTCAAAGTAAGCGGGCACATGCATATGGCAAACATATAACACAAAACTGACTTTTCTGTCTTTCAGAATGCAGAATACTTAAGTCAAAAGCTAAGTCAAATTAACTTTTCCATCAGAATATCTAAAAAGTATTTGAATGAGAAATTATTGAAAATATTATTTGATTGATTCGGTCTTTACTTAGTGGAAACTCATTTTAATTAAAAAATATATTTTATTTCCACAAAAATGTTTGTACTACAACAATAGTTTCACGACGATGTGGCTTCATCAGGTATCTACATTCTACTGGTTGATGGCGTTCAGTATAACCGAGTTTAAATACATTGTTAGGTACGTGACAAAATAATGGAAGAACAAGTCATAAAAACTCGAGGTATTCGTTGGAGTTTGCCGCGCAAAAATGCCACTAAGGAAAGATATTCAGTAATGGAGACTGGTCGATATCTTTGTCCGTTCGAAAGGATTTTACGTGCATTATACCTGTTGATTTAAAGAAATTCTAAAAGTGTTAATCTAGAAATTTCGCTTTCAATGTGAATAATTTCATAGTTATTGTTGAAATTATGCCTGAATTCCTCCAGATTATTAACATATGTCGAATGTACAGAATCCGATATATAACTCCTTTGGTGTTCTTGGATTCTTTTCTTGAATGATCTACCTGTCTGGCCGATATATACTAAAGGGCAATCGTTGCAAGTCAACTTGTAGACTCAGGATTTATTTTCTTTATTTGTTCGATCCTTATTGTTTTTTATGTAGGTACTAAGGTTATTAAAGGTTTTAAAAGCCGCGTTGTAATTGAAAACATTTTTTTAAATATTTAGCAATATTTTCAGATAATTCAGTAACATAAGATAACGAAAATTATTTCTGTGTATTGTCCTCTCTTATGATTGGGTACACGAGATTCAATGCTATTTTGTTTTGTTTATTGGATTCCATTTTGTCTATAAGAAAGGGGTTGTAACCATTGTTTGAAACTATTTGTTTAATAATATTTAATTCTTTTAAAAAGTTATCTGAATTCAAAGGGACATTCAATAGTCTATGAATAAAACTATTATATGCTTATTTGGTTGGTGGGGTGATTTGAAGTTTTATGTATTGTGATGTCTGTATGTATGGGTTTGTGAAAAATACTAAAATCGTGTAAATTATCTATACAGGAAAAATTTTGATTCAAGATCATCCCTAAAAATTTCAGCTAAAATTAAACTGAATAGATTTCCCATTATTAAACCATTGTTAGAAATATAGACTGTTCCGTTAAATTGAAAGTAGTTTTGTTGAAGACATATTTCAAGGCAATTAAGAATATCATTCCTTTTGATGGGGTTGGTATTATTCACGATCCTCACAAAATTTTGCATTGGCTTTCTTGTCGTTATTTTATATCTACATGCTTGATTACAACTCAATCGTACAAATGTTACTAGGTCTAAACGCTGCTTTGTTTCATCTTCTAATAATATGATCTTCGCGAAATTGTGCATTAGCTTTTGTGTCGTCATTTTAGGAAAACTACGGGTCAGTAAGAAACAATACACACAGTCATGGAGTCCTCCAGTATTTACGTCAGCGGTTAAATAAATGGGCATCTAGTAACATTTTTGATAGATACAGGTGCAATCAAAACCATTCTTAGGCCTCACATAGTAGAAGGTTGCAAAGACATTCCCTGCAATGGTACAATAACGAACACCAACAGGTCAAAATGTTCCAATACACGGAAGAGTGAAAATAATTATGGAAATTAGGGGAATGTCATTTAAACATCAAGTGCTGGGCAGATATCAGAGAATAAATAATCTTGCAAATTGATATAATAAAGAAGAACGGTTTCCGAATGGACATAAAGAATGATGTCATAAGAACTGAAAGTGTGGAGATTTCATTCCCCATATGACGAAGCCACGGTTCAGGTCCTTTTCAGTCAGTATGTAACCCTACCTGGCCAGGCAAAAGGTTTAGTGATCTGGACGGGGGCTCATTGAATCCGACTGCGAGAATAACCCCGGAAAAGGAGTTCTTGAAGGAAAAACCCTTGTGACAAAAAACGAGGTACCTGTGAGAATACTGAATGCCAATGTAACTCTAAAGAAAACCACAATGAGACGTAGTGCAGTAATATCGCATGTGACAGAATCAGTTGGTGAAACAAAAAAAAAGGACTACCGATGAAATATAAGGGTCCGCAGAAACTGATTGACATATTGACATCTTCATGCGTGGATCTGGTATCAGGACAGATGGTTTTCTGCCCTGGATTTATAGAACGGGTACTGATATGTGGAATTAAATCCTAAAGATAGAGATAAGATCGTCTTTACAATTGGCTAGGAGTGGCAATTCGCCATAATACCATTCGGACTTTGCAACACCTGAGACTTTTGAACAATTAATGGAAACTATTTTACGAGGATTATAATGGAAGACGTGTCTCGTTTATCTGGACGACGTTATTGTTATCGGGCAATCATTCAATGACCAGCTGAAGAACTTGAGAGACATATTCTGAAGATTGTGAAGTGCCCTAGAAAGTCTCAGGTCTTCCAAAAACAAGTAAACACTTAGGTCATGTCATATCTGAAAGAGGAATCAGACAAGATAAAGGCAGTTCAAGAGTAACCGAAACCGCAAGACGAGCTACAAGTACTAAGCTTTCTTGAATTGTGCACTTAGTACCGTAAGTTCGTCCTAGAGCTTAACAATATTGGTAAACCAGTAATCAGATTGGCAGATCTGTCTGGGATGTGGAATGTACGACAGCTTTCAATTGAAACGAGCATTAATATCAGCTCCTATTTTGAGTTATCCTCAGGCAGATGAAATTTTTACATTGGACACGGACGCAAGTAGGTGGTGTGCTGTCGCAAATTTAGAACGGCAAGAAAAAGTAATAGGATACTTCAGCAAAATACTGTCGTAATAAATATGTCAATAGAAGAGAACTTCTTGCCTTCATGATGTCTATGGAACATTTTTACAAAACCTGTATGGACGTAAATTCTCACTGGGGATAGACCATACTGTTTTGAAGTGTCTTCTATAATTCAAAAATCCTGAAGGTCAAGTTGCAAGATGGATAATGAGGCTAGAAGAATACGATTTGACTGTTGAACATCGTGTAGGGAAAATCCACACAAATTTTGACTTTTAGAGTGCAAGCATTGCACCAGGACGAAGGAAACGTTGCAGTGTTTGAGGATCACGATGATGAATACCGATTGGCAGCTGAAAAGACTAAAGGAAGACCAAGAAAATGACCCACAGTTGAAACTACTTATAAAATGGCAAAAAAAGGGCAAAGGCCAAGCTAGGAAAGAGTGAGTCATCTTAACCCTAAAATCAAGTCTTACTGAGCACAGTAAAATTATTTAGTGTTTGAAGGACGATCTTCTGAAGAGATCTCTGGAGAGCAAGGATGGTACTGAAAAGAGATTTGGACTGGTAGTCCCAAGGAGGAGTACCAGAAAGGGTTACATGATGGAACTTCTGGTCAGCATTTTGGTATCAAAAAGACATTAAAGAAGGTCAGAGAATGATTCTACTGGGTTAACTGCAAATATGCCTCTAAATATATCTGTTGTATAGTGAAAAATAAATTAGTATAGCGGATATTAGACAATTCAATTAACTGAAAACGTAACCATAAATTAGGGTGCCTTATGTTGGCAGAATAGATATAATGTCTTGTGGTAAGATCATATCTAAGCTTCTGCGCAGATAATGAATCAGCAATCTGTAAACAAAGTAGCCCATGTGTAACTTGAAACGGTTCTCCATACGCAACCAAAGTATTAATCCCCTCAGCAACTCGATCATATTCCCTTTAACTAAAAACAAATCTACAGCACCAGTTTTGCATTAACTAAATTCTAGTTTTGAAATAATAGTTGAGGTAAGCGAAGTAAACAACATTACAATAGTTTAACAGGGATGGCACTAGGGATCCAACGAAAACGTGAGAAGCATTCTGGAAGCATTGATAAGCTTTCAAGGGTAGAATGCCGACCAGTAGAGTGCGCCTAGAAACTAAGCTGTAGTTTACTACTAAGTTGTACTGTTCCGTACTTGGAGATTCTATTGCACCTCTACTGTAAGTGATCATCTAGTAGCGGGACAATAGGATGGTAGGTTGTGTAGATAATCCAAGTTACACTAGAACGAGAACGATGAAACAGTGACGGAAAGTTCAGAATGCAAGGTTAAGTAAAAATACAAACTTGGGTTTTGGAAGGCATCTGACTCCACGTATGAGAGAATTAGGACAAAAGGAGTCGGGGATAAAAAACCTTGACCTCTCTTCAGCTCACATACATTCTTCAACCCTAAACACTCCGAATTCTCAAACAGAGTACCATTGTTAACCACGTCTAGATTCAAATAAATGAAATGAAGATAAAGACGCTTACATGTATGAAATGTATTAAATGGTCAATTCAGATTAAAGTAAACAGGTCGCCCCTAGCAGGAGCATCAATACAGTAAAATTCACTGATGAATAAAGAATACGTGATACAAATAGTGCTCAGGTTGACCTCAGGTAATTCAATACAATACAATAACTTTACATGTGAGAGCAACTTAGTCGACTTTCCTTTGTGTCTATCCTCAACTTTTACTGAACAATGAACAATGGCGTTCTATTTATAACAAAGGAAAACTGGACGCTCTTCATCCGGCGTTCAGTCGCCGAAGAACAACAACTCTGGAGAGAATAGATGGTTCTTTCCGGGGTTATGTTTGCACACGCGCGCAAGTCTTTGAAACTACCATAGACTCTTTCTCCTGGCATGGACAGTGACAAGTAGGCTTAAATTTTCTGGGTGGTTCTTCCCGCCTAATTTCCCTTACTCTTCAAAGTAATAAACCAAAACTCCTTGCACAATCAGTCACAGCCACTACTGTACCATCTACAGAAGGTTCATATTACTCTTAAAATGTTTATAATCTGTATGCTTGGAAAATATAAAGTTCTTACATTTTGCCAGACTAGGAACCAAATTGTAGGACAAAGTACGATGGTCAATGATAGATAGATTGCTATTGATACGATTTAATGCCAGATGCATATCAGCTGGAGAAAATCTAAATTCCAGCTGCGCATCGTGCACATAGGACTCAGGGTCAGCATACTTCAAAAAACAGAATATTTCAGTGGTATATATAATAAACAGCAAGGATACCAGAATGGAATCTTCTCCAACCCCCGACAATATGGCCTTCCCTTGAGAAGCTGCCCCGCCCAACTTCACCTCCTGACTGCTCTGTGAAAGAAACGACCATAACAAAGACATCGAAGCATGATGAATACCAAAAATTCAGAGCAATGCTAGAAACTATTCGCGAACCAATCTTACAATAAGATACCAGAGCCATGTCATGTTTCCAAAAAAATATTGAAATATTTAAAAAAAAACAAGGTTGTTCTTTAGATCGGCTTGAAAATTCACTAGACCTAAAAAATTAATTAACTATGTCATGACGTTCAATAACACATAATGTCTTTATTTGACTGAAATTTATCTTGATCATAATTTAGATAATAGATAAAACGCAATAAAACCTATGAATTATATAGCCACTAAATATTGAAAAAAATCACAGATTATCATTTCAAATACAAATAATTATATGTGTTTTAGGTTTATCCTCAATCCATTCTGAAAGTGAGAACTACCACTGCAGTCCCGAAAAGAAACAAAGCTGGGACTATACGTTGCCTGCGTCCGAATATGAGAACAAAAGAATTGCTGCAATTCGAGCCATGCAACAGAAACCTTCTCAGGGAATGGTGAGAACTCCTACGAATGCTTGGTCGGGATATGGAGTTAGTCACACGAGTCCAGCAGGTTTTTTGTCGGCTGAGAAGGCTAGGATGAAAAAGGTGAGATCAACTGAAACAGAAAAAATAATACTTAGACTAAGTGATATTAAAATGAGGGAATCGTGTAATAGTTCAATTATTTCAATAATTCATGTTAAACATATTTCTTAGATTGAGTAAGCAATCAAAAATTCTTCAGTTAATATCTGAATATAAATTAATAATACGTTGCAAATTAACGATTCGTTACACACTTAATCTCATGTATAGGCATGCTTCTGATAAAAAGATAAATTTCCTCCTGAGGCAGCATTCCAAGCTCTCTCTATCCCTTGACGAAGACCTGTTAAACTCTGTGAAGGATAAGTTAAACTGAAATCTCCTACCCATAATAACCACGATGCGCTCAATGAATGAAACATCCGTAGATTGCTGGACCCTCGGCAAAAAATTGCCTTGGTTTTGCTCTAAGTAGACAAAGATTACTTTCGCTACTTGTGGTTGAGCATTATATGGTTGGTGAAGAGAATGGCGGATGATCCGTAGGAGGGGTAGACTATAAACTACCATTACTTCCAGCATTATGATCATATTGTCTTTCATGAAAAGCATCAGGAAGTCATTTCCGTAGGTAATCACCGAAAATACTATAATTCCAACAATGCGATGCAAACGCATTTCCTCAGATAATTGAAGTCTTTCACCACGTCATCTTCTTGTCAGGCCATCAATCGTCTTCAAACAGAAGATAGTGAGCTATCCCGTGTTATAGGGATTACTCTACGAGATCTGAAATTATACGGAGTAATCTGAAAAATGTTAACCTTTCAATCGTGAACGTCTAGTGGTGGGAGAATAGGACATTACGTTGTGAAGACAACCGAAATTACACCAACCGAGAGCAAGGAAACAGTGACGAGAGGTTCAAATATTCAAAACACAGTAACGCCAGAATAATTTATTTTTTTTTAGTAATATTAAAAGGCAAAAACTCTCAATGAATGGACCCAAACATTTATCAGCCTGTGGTTAAATCTATACTACGCAGTGGTTCACAAAGCTCCAAAGTGAACCTAATAGCACCCCGGGTCTAAATAACTTATTTCTACATATCGTTAGGTCGGTAACTCGCTCAAATCGGATATCATTCTTATGCAGCGGAAGGGGTTAGAAGGGATAGGATACAGCCAGCATGCACCTACAACTGCACTTCCGGTTACGGGTGCAGAACCTAACCGTTACAAGGGGTAAGTTTAAATGGACAGTAAGTTAAGGGTAACTGTGGCATACCACTGGTTCACAAGGAATACAATCTTTCAAAGTAAGCGGGTACATGCATATGGCAAATATGTAACTCAAGCTGACTTGAACATTATAAAATAGGTACAGTACTCCATCACCTGAGCGTGTTAATGAACGTAACAATAAAAGTAAACAAAGAAATAGGTAACCGGGGGATCACACAAGGGTACATGCAAATCACTTACTGTCCGGCTCGTCAAATATCATGAGCAGTACAGAACAGAACCACTATTAAGATATACAACAAACAGCAACCAGGCACAGAGAGAAAGTGTACAATACAAATAGATAACTTGTGAGGGTCGTGCCGCTTTAGTTTTATACAAAGGCAACTCGCTCAGGAGGTTCATTTCAAAGAACCTTCCTCTTGGCCGCTTCAAAATATAATGGTAATGTTATAAGGACATTGTAATCCTTTGTTATTGTCACCAATCACTTACGTGGCAAGTTACCGTGCCACAGAGTATTTGATACATAAATAACGCGGGTAAATACAATGGCATAATGGTGGAATTTACATGAACTACGAGGGATTCTGTGACTCGTATGTTCCTTAGAGGATACGGATCTCTTCAATAGATAAAACGAAATAATAACGCTATGAGAAAGAGATTCATATTCTATGTTGAACGGTAAGCTTACATTGATACTCCTATGTTGTGTGAATCAATATGTGCGCAATTATTTTCATAGAATTTATCCGGTACCCCAGAGCCAAAACACGAAGGCGACAATTTAAGCGTGGCGATATCCTGTGCGTGTATTTTCAGAACTTTGATTGACGAAGATCTTCCACGGTATGCAGTGTTCTGTTTCTTCCTGGGCCCACTATTCTACGTTTATCGTTCATCAAGTTCGCTGATTTAATGTAAATCTGTCATACTTCTCGCTGCAGACTTAATGAATATCCCAAATAGATTTTCTAACAACGCATTCTGTAACAATTTGTTACAAACAAAACTTTATTTTCACGTACTGTGATTATTATACAAAATGTAGATGAAAGAAACCAAAGTTCCGATGTTGTACAAGAACTGAATTTTTATATAGCTCACCATGTGAAACATATACAAAAATTTGACGCCCCCTAGAACTCAGAAAAAACTCAACTAAACCACATCCAACACCTCCTCCCTATTCAAAAAATGTTAGGGGTTATTGCCACCCTCAGATGGTTTTTTCGGGACAATTTCATCATAGGAATTCTTTCTCCCTAATACAGAACTTGAAAATAATTTTTGGATTCTTCAAAAATCTTAGGTTCTTGAGTTTGGGCGGTTCAACTGTCTGTTGAACATCACCTTTTGACGGTAAGTTCAATATTACATTATTTCGTGAATAGTGAACCGATTTTGAAAATATTAACTGGTTTGTGCACAGAACATAAATAACTTTCAAACTAACCAACACTCGACGTCTCTCCCCCATTAAAAAAATTTTGGGGTTTTATGCCACCGTCATTGGGGTGGTTTCGGCACAAACTCATAATGGAAATTCGTCCCTCTTAAAACAGAAGTTGACCTTTTTTTTTAAGTTTCCAAAATTCTTCGTTTCTGAGTTTTGGGGTGGTCAAATTTTTGTTGGGGCGTCCTGTATAGGTACTGAAAATTATTAAAATATCCTGAATATTACAAGGTTTTCTTATTAAATTACAAATATAATGAAGGATTATTTATGTGTTACTCAATGACATTTAGGGGTGTTACACCAAAAAGGAATAACTTCCTCAACTTGATTTTTTGGAAAAAGTATGACTATATTCATAAAGAAATTCTAGTAACAATGTCAGCATTTCATCTTTGATCATTTTATGCGAAAACAGAAACTCTTCCTTTTTTGTGAAGAAACTAATTGATAAGATGTTACCAGGGCAGATATCTTTAATTCTGGCATATTCATCTAGTTGTGTTAAGCATAACAAGATGTTAAACTTATCTTGCAATATAACTAAAGAAATAAGGCTATTGAATGTTGAATGCTTTAGTGCAATAGTTCGGTTATTCATTCATTCATTTTCTCTGTATTTGTCCTCGGCCTCTTGTACTATATAGACAGACTCAGTCGAAAAAATTCAATCAAATCCTCTGTCGGGAAAAAACGAAATTACTTCCTGAACAACCTTATAGTATGGCAGCTATCTATTGCAACTTCACTTTATCATCGGACATAATAATTTTCAGAATTTTTTGGATGTTTTCGGACGCAGCCACTTCAATTGTAGATACCTCGACGCTCCGCGTCTTCGATGGTTGTTTGACCACTTTTTAAAATCCACATACTAGTACCATCAATTACTGGATGTTTTTGATGAGCAGTTTTCCCGTTGACACTTTTCAAGCCATTGCTGAAATTGAGCGGTATTTTTTCCTATCAAAAAACACTGACACACGAAATTCGTTTTCATCCATCGTTTAAAGAAAAACTAACGTAGAGACATTTAATTTTCAATCTCGACGGCTACTTGACCCAATGCAGCACATTTTTGTACGTATTTCCAGTGTTGGTACTACCGAAAAACAAAAGTGGTATGGCATTAGCGGAGCCAACTGTGTATCAGTCCTGGCACTTAATTACCCACCTGGTAGAATCAAAACCACAGTTCCCCCAATTCGAAATTTTAGGGGTTGGATTTGGAGGAGAATTTAGGGATGAAATTTTTTAGTACCAAAATCCCATTTAGGAATCTACAATTTCCCTTCTATAAATATTTGCCGTAATTGAAATGGGTACTTTATTTCATTAGTCTTACTCAACGAAGATATTTCCGGTAATATTAAGTTTTATATAATTTGCCGTAGAATTTAGAATATTCACCTCCACTTTGTTTATCCTCACGATGTTACTTGAATTAAATGAAATATTTGAATAATACGAGGTATGGCAGATAAGTAAAAACTGATTTTTTATTTGCCAAAGTTTTTATTTTTTCAAACATCAGTATAGTACTCCCTTTAAAGTAGTTCCTTTGGGCAGCTACTCATCAATGAAGACGTTGTTATCACTGTTAGTAGCAGCGCTGGAAGTTTTCAACCGGTATGGTCTTCAGTATATCCATTACACTCTTTTGGAGGTTTTCGGAAGTCCCGAAATGACGTTATTTGAGGATATTTTCAGTTTTCGAAAAAATAAAAGTCATAGGAACTGAACAGGGACGTTGTCATGATGGAGCATCCATTTGTCTGCAATGTCTGGTCTCACACGAATGCCCCTTTTTCTGAGCATTCTCAACTTTCTCAATGTTAATCGCTGATCTGATCTCAGAGAAGTGTTAACACCTTCGATGTTTTTGTCGGTTTCCGAAATTCAAGGCCTTCTGAACTGTGTTCATCTTCAAGGTATTCTCTGCTTTCCAAAAGTTATTTGTACCAACAAAAAACTGGAGCTCGGGATGAAGAATATTATCCATGGGTCCGTTTTAACTTTTCAAACGTCACACTTGACGATTCTCACAATTAGCACAAAATTTAATGGCACAACTTTGTTCCAAATTCCGCTATTCTATTTTGCGTGACACACAACCAAAACACAACTTCACTAATAGCAGTCACAAAAATCACGTAGTTAATTGAGGGAGTTAAAACTGGAACTGCGCTGGGAGGGTACTGATACACGTGTTCCATTAAGGACAACAGCGCAGCGTTGACAGATCGCCATTCATTTCATAATCAGTACCACCTAGTTGGTAGTTAATTTCAAAATTCAGTTGATTTGCAATATCCCTTTTTCGGTGGTTCCAATTTCGTTGAAGGTTAAGAATAGTTATGGGGTCAAATTTGAAATTAACCTTATAGCGAAGAAAGGGTGGGCCATCTAGAGTTTGCATTATGAATCAGTGGTTGTTTAGTTGTTTTGAATGATATGTGGCATTAACGAAATGAGTCGATTTACGCTTGAACAAAACTGTAAAATATTGAGAACTTATTTCCAGAGTGACGAATCTTCTATCCAAACTGTTAGAAATTTAGGTCGAAAATTCAATAGAAATGAAGTTCGTGTAAATTGGATTGTTATTCGATTAAACAACCCGTTCACTTTCTTGTCCACTAAACGCATCTGAAAACATTGATGCTGAACATCCACCAACATCAACTCGTCATCGTGCTCATGAACTGAACATTTTTCGAACTTCTCCGAGGAAAATTTTTTTGGATACCGAGCCACTCAAACTATTTGGGTTACGAAGAGGCACATCGGCTGGCGTTTGTTGGAGCCACGCTGCCTCTGGTAGGAGCGGAACCATTCCTGGGATTACCACATGACGTGGCTAAGCGGACGATAACAGGCAGATGAATTCAAGACTAGTCTTTCTGGCTGAGCCATCCTGACCTGAAACATTCGTTTCTTGGAACGGCTTCGAAACAGAAGATGGCAGACCTAGCGCTAGGTCTGGCCAAGGCCAAACTTAGAATACTTGTCGGAATTATGACACTGCAGGCTAAAAGAGCATTTGCACAAAATCGGTCTGGCTGAATGCAGGCTGTGCCTTGAGGACACTGAAACAGCCATGCACATCGTCTCAGTGTGCCTAGCGGTGAGTAGCATCAGATTTGAGGTCTTTGTTCAGGCTATTATAGCCCACTGAGAACTGAAAAAATAACCCCCAAAGAAGATTATCGATTTTATGCCAAAACTGGATCTCGTTGGAGAAATATAAACTAGGGGTGAATCATAATAGTCCGCCCGGACGCAGTGGTAGGGTGGATAGACGTCCGCTCACTATAAATAATAAACAATAATAATACGCTAACCGTCTAGGAACGAATGATGCTTTGAAACACGAAATCGAAGTTGCAATTCGGGAGATCGAACCCCAAATAATCAACAATGTCCTTAAAAGTTGGGTTGATGGAATGAAGTACTGTAACCAGTCATGGCGGTCATTTGAATGATATTATTTTTCATTCGTTAACGTCAACCTTATTAATAAACCCAAACTTTAAAGAAATATTTATTCGTTTTTTATTTAAAGCTGATCAAAAATGCAAATTTTAAATGGCCTACCCCTTATTTTCCCTTATCTGTTCTTTCTTAACATGGAATGGAATTTATCATGAATTAACTGCTGAGTTTCTAGGAGGAAGAAATATGGAAAAGTTCAACGAAATACGATAACTATTCCGACAACTTCAATATGCCTTCAACCTCTGGTGTGAATCTGAACTCGAGCAACATCTTGGACCACACTCCAACCCGTCTTGTGAACCGGGTAACCTCTTCTAACTGGACCGACGTAGCCTCAATTCTGACTTCCATTGGTCTTGATGACAGATACGTGAACCTGTTGAACAGTCACGAGATCGATTTGACCACTTTTGCGACCCTGAACGACGAGGACTTGGTGAAAATTGGCGTCAGGGCATTCGGGGCAAGGAAGAAGATGCTTTTAGCAATTGCTGGTAAGTCGATTTTGGTCTGTGTGTTTATGAAATCTCGTACTGATATCACCATCATACAGTGTGGAAACCACTTATGTAATAAAATTATTTGTGTTTTTATGTTAAAAAATTATAAAAAACACTGTCACACATCAACTTTTAAATTCAATAGAGCGCTTCTAAAATATAAATTTAAATATACATGGAGATTCGCGCAAGTCCAGCATAGTGCATCCTCTTTAATTCAAATAGAACACCTGTATATTTCTATATTTTTTAAAACTTCGTGTTCAAATTTACTTTGAACAAAGAATTTTTAATTCACTTTGCAGGTACGTAACAATTATGGACCCAGAGTTCAATAATTTAGGCCTTTCAAATATATCTCATTTAATTCCTAGAAACCTAAATGGGCCTAAACACCAGTTAGGAAACGAAGATATTTGTCCCTTAGAGTATTCCTAGAAACCCATTAGAACCCTTTTAGCCGTTTCGATACGATTGTCGCATCGGAATTACCTGGGCTACCTTTTCGGACCTAAACCCACTCTCTCATTCGCCAGTTAGCAAAAAGGCACCAGTTGAACACATCCTCTGCGCCAGACAGGTCACTACTCACCCTGTATAAAAAGTCGAAGACAAGTTTTGATCCCACGCACATTCCCTTGAAGTAAACTCTCGTAACTTGTGAAACATTTTTATCTCTACGCTCGAATTATTTTATAGTCGTATTTTTCACTTTGAACTTTCAAGGAAAGGCCTGGAAGTGAATGAATTATCTACATTATTCATTTGTAATTAGATATTAAGTTGTGAAAAGTGAACTCAAAAGTGAAACCAATAAAATTGAAGTCTGTGTCGTGAACAACAATAGACGAAACTCAAGGAAGAACTGTTCCAGGATCAAGATAGTGTATCCTCCTCAATCTGGATCAACAACTCAAAATTGTACACTTGTATTACATGTACTTCTGCTGACAATTCTCGACATGGTCCCTACGAGCTGGATTACATTCCACATCTGGTCACGAAACAACTCCGTCAATTTGGGTGAAATAATTCAACTCTCTGAACTTGTATTATATGTATTTTAGGCTGTGAATAAAGCATTAAAGTCTAATTTACATCCCTCTTTCAACACCATTTGAAGAATGCTTAACCAAGAATTTGCATACTAATTGTTTAACGTTTAATCAATTACTTTCGAAGAATTCAAAAAGATATCTCTACATACCAAGCAATTCTTTACACTTCGTAATAACCTGATTTCAGCGAACTATATTACGTATGATCTATAAAGAATAATACCGGATAAAATTTCGAAAGTATTTATAATAATAATAATAGGTATTCATTTCCAAAATTATTAATTACATAATGGAAACAAGTCACAAAATCCTTATGAACTAAAACAACTAAAGAAAAAAAATTATTATACATCTATCGGGTGTTTTTTTAGAGTGATAGAAGTTTCGATAGGGATAACTGTGATTTGACAGAAGGTAGAAGCCATGTTATTTTGACATTTGTGTTCAGTAAGCATTGAAAAATTATCATGGAAAGACTCACGCCGCAACAAAGTTTACAAATTGTTGAAATTTATTTTCAGAATCAGTGTTCTATTTGCCAAGCTTATAGAGCACTTCGTTAAATTTATGGTTTACATAATCGTCCATCAGAGCAGCTTAATCGTCGAACTATCGATAGATTTCGGACATTTTCTCTACTCGATGCAACAACAACAACAAGACTAAGAACTGTACGTACAGAAGAAAATATCACTGCTGTAAGTCATATTGTTAATGATGATCCAGATTTGTCTATTCGTCGACGTTCACAACAAGTTGGACTCTGTAAAGATCTTGGTCTACACCCATACAAGATACAACTAGTCCAAGAACTAAAGCCCATTGACCATAATAAGCGTCGTTTGTTTGCTGATTGGACCCTAGAACAGCATGAAGTTGATCCACTTTTTATAGTAAAATTGTGATTAGTGATGAATCTCATTTCTGGTTCAACGGCTATGTAAACAAACAAAATTGCCGTATTAGGAATGAAAACAATCCTCAAGAAGTTTTGCAAGTTCCATTGCATCCTGAAAAATGCACTGTATGGTGTGCTTCACACGCGGAGGCATCATCGATCCATATTTCTGTAAAATAGATGCTGGAGCTAATGTTACAGTGAATGGTGGTCGTTACAGACCGATGATCAATGATTATTTGTTTCAAAATTTGAATAGTATCGACCCAGAAGTGTTTTGGTTCCAACAAGATAGTGCTACACCTCATACTGCTACCGTAACAATTGATTTATTGAAAGAAAGATTTGGCGATAACATTATTTCGAGAAATGGTCCAACTAATTGGCCTCCAAGATCATGTGACATAACTCCACTGGATTATTTTTTTTGAGTTATGTCAAGTCATTGGTTTATGCTGATAAACCAGAAATAATTACTTAAATGGTCAATTAAGATTGAATAGGTCGCCCCTAGCTAGAGCATCAATACAGTAAAGTCCACCAATGAATAAAGAATACATGATACAAATAACACTCACGTTGACCTCAGGTAATTCAATACAATACAATAACTTTAGATGTTAGGACAGGTCAGTCGACTAGATGAATCAGCGCCCTGTCGCTGATTACTGATGATATTACTATTATTCTTAATATGTGCGCACTATGTAGATTTATTAGCTACGTGATCTACCATATATAATTATTAGAAAACAATAATCTGTGTCGAATAATACTAAACAGTTCGAACGACAAATCTCATAACTGCTAGATCGAAATTGTAAACATGGAAAGATCTAAGTATTGATGACAAAATAAGGTCGAATGACAGGGCCGTCTCTAATGAGACGGAACAGACAAATCACAGAATAGGGAGTAGCAGAATTTTTCTTTCGTGTTCATCCAAATACAAGGGTGTATTTGAATTATTAATGAAACACTCTACATTATTTATAATAATATCTAGTAAGCTAACATTCTCCAAAATAGAAGGAATAACTCTTAAGAAACGCACACATAGTCTTTGATATTACTATTGTTTTACTTTCCTTTCTGTCTAATAATACAAAATACAATTTAATTTTTCAGAGCTCAACAAGAGATCTTGTCCATTTTCCGCTGCTCCTGGTGCAGAAAGAAAAAGCTCCTCAATTTCCCCAGCTAGTCCACGTGAAAATAACTGGTAACGAAAGACCTGCTCAATTCGAATTCATATAGCAAAATATTTCTACTTTTTTGTGTATTGAATATTTATTACCACGATATTATTGTACTTTTTAATACTGCGTTTATACCTATTCGTTTGTTTTTTCGACTGTCATGTCTTATTTATTATATCATATGTGTTTTTTCAATATATATCTCTTATTTTTACTTATTTGAAAGCATTGCAGCATTTCATTCTTTAAAGTTTGCTCCCACATTCAAACACGATGCCAATTGGAAAAATTACGCCGTATTTCATATATCACCAGGTTTTTCGTTATTCAAAATATCAAAAATGACTTTGATAATTTTGAATCAATGACAGAATCTGCATTTTTCAGGTTCCGAAATTTTATTTATTCCATTGTGATTTTGTTTTACAACAAATGTGATATTTTATGTACTTAAGTCTGTATTTTCCTATTGTCTAATCCTATTTATTGCTATATCGTATTATTTATAAGTTTATTATATATTTCAGCTAATATACTTAGGTATTATTTTAAGTATGGATATTGTAAACAAAAGTTTCGATTTATTGTAGTTTAAATTTTGATAATTGTTGATATTGATAAACTTTTATGGATTTAATTAATTGAAACTTTTGTATTTTTCTTATATTGTAAAGTATTTAATTAAGGGTAGTTTAGGTTGTCGAATGAATAATTGAAAATGAAATTTATGGATGAATGAGTATTGTCTTTTCTATGAGAGTTATTTATTATAAATTTTTTGTAAACGACAAAACGAAAATAAGTACAGGTATCATGTTACAGGCGACCTTGTTTTTGTTCAGCGTGGAGCAGTCGAGGCACGAATTTGACAGCCACCTTATCCTACTCAAATCTTCCGTTAAATTTCTATAAATTAACTTCTAAGTGACTCAAAACTTAGTCAAAAACCTTTGGGGTGGTATTACGAAAGTTCAAGTCGGTTCGAGCCATAGACGTATTAAATTCTATGGTTTGTGCCTTGGAAAGATGAGTACAGCGAGGTACTGGAAACTGGAAATAATGGAATAACATAATCATCATAAGTGATACAGATGATTTTCCATTGTATGAATATTTATTATAAAGGAGGAAAGAAAACTTTGTCATCTAATTTCCACTGAACTTTCTATTTCAATTATAATGCCTGGTTTCAATTGTTAGTTCATCAAATGGAAGTACAGTAAAAATTCACACAGTTCTAGATTTACAAGTGCAAATTATGTAGAGGATAGGTACTGATACTTAACTGGTAATAAGCGATTGGAAATTTGCGTCTTGGTGTTGAAGAGATCCATTTTCTCTTAGGATCATACTAGTGAGAAAATCCTTCATAGATTATATAGATTATATCAGGGTATTTACCCGCCTATGTCGGTATTATTGGCACTGGAACTTGATGGATGCGCTCTGTGACTATAACGAAGAAGAGGGACGCCCTTGGCGTTTCTATCGAATTTGAAGTGGGAGAAAGGAAGGTTTTTCGAAATAAACCTCATGAATCCTGAGCGACTTGAAAACGTACTCGGGAGAATCGTATCTATAACAGTCCCCCTTGGTAACTCTTAGTGAGTAAACTTTTTTAAATGTTTTTCATTAATTGCATGCTTTTAACTTTGGAATCCCACCTTGGTTATAATATAATATTCTCAGGTATTGCACGTTCGCTCATTGTAATTCCACTTTTGCCCTTTTCATTTTTGTACAGGGTTATCCATTTGGTGCTTCCGAAAGTAAACTAAAATTAAACACGATTTCATTTGGAATATCGATCAAATTTTTATTTCAATGTTTGCTTGGACCTTGCCATTATGTGTGGAATACAACATGATATAATATTAAATAATAAATTAAATACCCTCCGCGTGATCTCTTACAGAACTCGATCCTTGTGAGGTAATTTTCGATGACTCGCCGGCACATTCCGGGCAATATCTCACCAATAACTTAACGAATGTTAGTTTTCAGATCGTCAATAGTCTGAGGATTCGTAAATTCTACCTGTAGGTGTATTGGTATGTGAGGTTAGCTCTTTCATCAAGTGACTAATTAGCAGTGTGATAAGGGTTACGCCTTATCATCGCGCATTGCGAGAACCACTCCGAAGGGCTAATCCCACCAGCTTCCAGTTTGGACTTCAGTTCGAGAAACTACAGCCGTATGACGTAGCAGCGAAGCACTATCCAACCTCTACTGGCTCTGTATGGTGAGTACCCGAGTTTTCGGGACACAACTCACACGCCGAAGGGGCTTCTTATCCATCAATCCGAACGCAGTCCCATGAACCAAGATAGTCTCAAGATTGATGCTTCAATTGATCCTGGTACGAGCTCCATCAATCCGGCCTGTACGTCAAGATCCACGAAACCTTGTAAAGTCTCTCAATTGATCCTGGCTTCAAGCACCAACGGTCTAGCCGTATCGTCGAGATCCAGAAACCCCAGAAACGTCTCGCAATCCATCCTGGTTCAGGAGGAGGCCGTCGAACCGTCAAGTCCCGCTAAGCCCTGAAGCATTTCTCGAGATATTCTGAACATGGGTTGCCGCGAACAGAAGGAATACCCTCCTAGTCTAGCATTTGGACTGTCAACCACTGCCCCCTCGGGTACAGCACCAATTGAGTGACCAGCTCGTACGAAGGGGCCTCCACCCTTCCGAGGTAACGCAGTATGCTACATAACGGTCTGGCTATTGGACAGAAAAATCCGGAGATTTACTGCAATAGGGTAGAGTATGTTGGTTTTAAGGGAAAGGCCCTGTGCTGCGGCGGACTCCCTTGTCACTGAGTTAATCAAGGCGCCTCAGCCCTCCATTCCACCTTAACGGTGAAACTAGGGCCCTATTCGGTCGATCTTCTACAACACGGATCCAGTGACTGGTGCAAATAGAGTTACTTTAGGCATCAAAACTTAACCCTCCATTTCACCAGGATGAAACTAGGGTCCTAGTCAAGACAAGCGCCCCCAGCTGTAATGTCATGAGGGGCGAGTCTGACGATTATTCGCCATAAACACGACCCACAAAAAAATGCAGAAGCTAAAAATTGGTGGCCAATTCACATCGCTGAAACGAGAATTACGTGTCCTGGAAATTTTTCTTGCAATGAAACCAAAACGGGTAGTATTGTGTAGCTTGTTGCGCCATCTTGCTGGAACCACATATCTTCCAATTCCATATTATTAATTTCAGTCCAAGAAAAATCGGTAATCATTTGGCTATAGCGATGAGAATTGACGGTTTAAGTGCCACCTTCTTCATTTTCAAAGAAGTACGGGCCAATCACTCCTATCAGACCAAACTGCACTCCATACAGTAACTTTTTGTTGATGTGATGGTCTCTCAGCAGTTACATGAGCATTTTCACTATCCCAGATGCGACAATTTTACTTGTTTACATAGCCACCGAGTGAAAAATGTCTTCGTCGCTGAAGAAATTTCGACGAGAAAAAATCGTCATTCAAACGTTGTCATTCAAGCACCCGATCGGTACATGTTCTACGAATGCTATGTTCAGCTGGCTTTAGTTCATGTGTCAACTGAACCTCGTAAGGATGAAGATGCAAATTCAGATGCAAAATACGCCATAGCGTGCAGTAAGAGAGGCTCAAATGTTGTACGCGCCGATAAAGTCATAAATTTGGAACTTCTTCAGCACTTTCACTCACAGTAGAAATAATTTCGGTCGAGCGTGCATTTCGATGATGTATGGGCCTTAAGCCATCAGTAACAGATCCAGCCTTTTCTAATTTTTTTACTGTGTTACCAATTGTACGCTTAGATGGACGATTATCATAATCTGCCCGTGATGCACGATACGTACTTACTACATCATTGTTTATGTAGTAAGTTTTTATAATTTTCACACGTTCAGCAGTAGATAAACGATCCATATTGTTAAATGGTTAACCTTCAACTACCTTCAACTAGAATGTGTAAACGATTGATGGATCATTCTCCTTGAGGTACTGTGATATCTTCAGGATTGGTTTGCGTAATCCTTCAGGTAGTATTTCTGTTTGTTCTACAGCCTGCCTGGATTTTGACCACACCGCGGATGCCAGATACAGCCCTCTTGATAGTTACATTTTCGGTGGGCTTGAGTTATTTTAGATCTCCTCTACAAGGTGATCTTCTGGGAATACCACATTATCCACCAGTCCATCCAGATTCCGTTTTCAGTCTCTGTAACTAAGTTTCTGCACTGGTTTCAGGAAGTTATAGCTTAAAGTGCATGCAGTCTGTATAAGAATGATATTCTAGACGAGAACGTTGCCGACCTAATAATAAAGAAGTCACTTATACTCGGGGTGCTATTAGATTCACTCTGTATCTTCACGAACTACTGAGTAGAGTAAACGTACCCGCAGGCTGATAAATATTTGTTCCTGTTCATTGAGAGTTGTTGCCTTTCAGTATTAATATTATAAATATATTATTCGACTCTACTGTATTTTGAATATTTGAACTTTCTGTCACTGTTTCCTTGCTCTCGCGTAGGTGTAATTTGAATTCTCCACACAACGTTGCGTCCTATTCTCCCCCAACTAGACGATCGAGATAGGAAGGTAAGAGGTCTTAGAAAACTCCGTGAATTAAGGAATAGTACAATGTATTTCATTAATTTATGAACTAACTAATGGATTAACTGAAGTACCAGTGGATATGTTATCCAAATTCTTAGAGAGTATAAGCTATGATGATAGTAGGTTTTTTAAAACGGGACAGTGCGACTTACATCTGTGAAACAGTCACAACTCAACTCCACCCTACTGAGTATCAGCGATTGTGGAGAGATAAGCAGCAGACATTCTATCAGTGAAATGTTCTAATGCCAAACGAAAGCAACGTAGCCGCGCAACTATATTCCTACACATAGAAACATTTGAGCTTGGACCAAACACTAACGTCATCTGTGTACGCATTATAGCATACACCAACAAAGCCGACTAAAGCCGCGAATTGGATTCCCGATTAATTCTACAATTAGCAGCTGTAAAAACTTTCCTCATACTTCAAGTTGTGACAAGTTACATAGATGTAAGTTGCACTGTACCGATTCGAAGAATTTTTTATTGCCATAGCTCATACATTGTAAATATTTGGATGACTTATTTGCCAGTACCCAAATAATTTGTATTAGGAAAATGCTACTTTTGTTTTGATACGAGTATATGGTTGGCCACACTGATGCGAATATGTCAAATCTGACATTGTCATCGTGAAATTTGAATTTTTTATAGAAGTATCATACGAGTACCAATTGTGTTGTTTACAGATTGTTGAAAAATTAATCTTGCTCAAAAAATGGAAAAAAAATCGTGATTATTTGCGTGTGAAGATTTTAAATGACTTTTGACGTGCATTAAACCAACAGCAATGTGCCAGTTAACTCGCTTCGAACTTCAATAATGAAGCACCATCTCGAAGCACGTGTTTCAGTGTTTTTTCGATTTCAATTGTGGTCGCACTTCGCTAAAGGGTTCGTGAAGATAATCCAAAATCGGCTGTTCTGGGAGAAAACATCGATGCTATGCGTGAACCATATTGCAAGAGCATTATGTGGCATATCACGAGATTAAGGCATACTTGGGTATCAATTCCACTCGAATACGTTCAATATTGAACATTTGGTTGCCAAAAAGATTTTTTCGCGTTGGATACCGCATAAACTGACAATCGCTCAAAATAAAGCTCGTGTCAATTAGTACAAAAAAAATATTGAAAATTTTCCAATGCGGTACTTATAAAGGCTTTTGTAAGTCTTGTGACAGACGACGAATCATGGATCTCCTGAACAAATGGTCGTCTATTCCATTACGTTCCAGAGCAACGTAAGTAAGTACTGTGATAATGTGTGAATGATTGCTAGATCATTGTTTCGAGGTATTGTGATATTCCCAGGATTAGTTTGCGTGACCCTTCAGGTAGTGTTCGGTTCGTTCTTCAATACTATCTGAGCTAGGGAATATCTGAGCCTTCCTGAGCCCCAAGGAGGCCAGATACAGTCCATTTGATAGTAACTTTTCCGGTCGAATCGAATTATGTTACATCCCCTCTTCAAGGAGATCTCCTGGGCATACTACGTTACCCTTACCTTACTGTCCGTTCAAACTTACCCTACTTACCGGTTAACTAACTGTTAGGTTTTGCGCTGTTAACCGGAAGTGCAGTTGAAGGTGCATGTTGGCTGTATCCTGTCCTCTCTAACCCTTTCCGCTGTATAAGAATGATATCCGAGTCGAGCAAGTTACCGACCTAACGATATATAGAAATGAATTATTTAGACCCGAGGCGCTATTAGGTTCACCGTGGAGCTTTACGAACCACTGAGTAGAGACGATTTAACCGCAGGCTGATAAATGTTGGTTTCCATTCATAGAGGGTTGTTGCTTTTAATATCATTAATATAGATATATTATTCTGACGTTACTGTATTTTGAATATTTGAACCTCTCGTCACTGTTTCCTTGTTTTCGTTAGGTGTAATTTGGGTTGTCTACACAACGCAACGTCCTATTCTCCCGCCACTAGACGAACACGATAAAAAGGTGAATTTTCTTTAGAATACTCCGTATAATCCCAGATATCTCAGAGTACTCCGTAAAATCTCGGATTTTTTAGAGTATTCCGTATAACATGGGATAGCTCACCTAATTCATTTGAAATTATAAATTCATAGCACCAATGAATCTTTACCTACTGAAGAGATCCGTATACTCTAAAGGATCATACTAGTCACAGAATCCCTCATAGATTATATAAATTCTACCATTACGTCATTGTATTTAACCGCGTTATTTGTGTGTCAAATACTTTTTGGCACTGTAACTTGACATGTATGCGATTGGTGACAATAACGAAGGAGAACAATGTTCTTATAGCATCCCCATGGTATTTTAAAGCAGCCGAAAGGAAGGTTCTTGGACATAAACCTCCTGAGCAACTCAGTAACATACTCGAGATAATAGTACTTATAACAGTCCCCCTTGGTAACTATTAGTAGGTAAACTTCTAGGGAATTTTATGCCTACTTGGTACTATCGACGCCAGGAGTGAGAATCTATGGTCGCTTCGTAGACTTGCACGCGTGTATGAAGATGTAAACATAACCCTTATAGATGATCCTTCTTGTTCTCCAGAAGATTGGAGGAAATCATTGTAGACTGAACGCCGGTTTCAGAGAGTCAGTTTTTCTTTGTTAGAAATAGAATGCCATTGTCCATTGTTCATTGAAAGTGAAGGTTAAAACAATGGGAAGTCGACTGAGCTGCGCTAACATGTAAAGTTATTGTATTGTATTGAATTTCCTGAGGTCAACGTGAGTGTTATTTGTATCATGTATTCTTTACCCATTGGTGGATTTTACTGTATTGATGCTCCAGCTAGGGGCGACCTGTTTACTTTAATCTGAATTGACCATTTAACATATTTCATACATGTAAGCGTCTTCATCTTCATTTCATTTATTGAGATCTAAGAGGTGGTTAACAATGGTACTTTGTTTGAGAATTCATAGTGTTCAGAGTGAATGAAATGTGGATCCGCAATTGGATACTGACACAACAATCATGTGTCTTCAGGAAGAACCGCAACAAGACCTTCTTGAATAACTATTATTAGATATAAATATTATAATGAATAGGTAGTTAAATAAAAGACACCACAACATCTGCGTCTTCAGAATGTCGCAACAAAACATTCCTGGACAACGATATTATGCGCCCAGATTATTATAATGTAATTAGATAGTAGGTGTATGAATGGGGATTTCCTGACCAAAGGGTTATTGTTAAATTACCTCGAAAATTTTTGTTACATGTTTCTATTGCCATGTTATCGGTGTGATTGCTGTATTTACCTTTGCATGCACACTAATTATGTTTTAGGATATTAAAAAGGTCGTCGATCTCTGTAACCTTGATTTTATGAATAAAGTGAAGGACAGGGTTGGAGAATGTATGGGAACTGAAGAGAGGTCAAGGTTTTTTATCCCTGACACTTTTTTTGTCCTAAAGTATAACCTCGCCCTCATACACCGAGTCAGATGCGGGACCCTGCCTTGCGCAAACAAATATTGTATTTTTACTTATCCTTGCATTCTGAACTTCCCGTCACTGTTTCCTCGTTCTCAATCAAGTGTAATTTGGGTTGTCTACACAACGTAACGTCATATTCTCCCGCCATTAGATGATCACGATAAAAAGGTTAGCGTTCCTTAGAGTACTCTGTAAAATGCCAGATACCTTACAGTGTGTTCCACCATATTTTATAATGTCCTAGTCAGTTTGTGTTACATATTTGCCATATACACGTGACATCTTACGTTGAGAGATTGTATTCTTTGGGAACCAGTGGCGTTCTTTAGGGTAAATCGCTGAATACTCCTGGTAGAGGACGACATATCGTATAGAGTTAGTAAATAGCTTCGTATATCCAACGCTACCATGAGAAAGTGTGAGTGATTCATAGATCAGTATATTGTGATATCTCCAGGGATTAGTTTGCGTGACCCTTCAGGTAGTGTCGGTTCGTTCTTAGGGAATATCTGAGCCTTCCTGAGCCCCAAGGAGACCAGATGCAGTCCATTTGATAGTATTTTTCCTGGTCGACTCGAATTATGTTAGATCCCCTCTTCAAGGAGATCTCCTGGGCATACCCCAGTTCCCTTACCTTACTGCCCATTCAAACTTACTCCTTGTAACGGGAGGTTCTGCACTGGTTACCGAAAGTGCAGTTGTAGGTGCGATTGCTGGCTGTATCCTGCCCCTTCTAACCCCTTCCGCTGCATCAGAATGATATTACTAGTTACCGTCCTATAGATATATAGTAATAAGTCATTTAGACCCGGGGCGGCATAAGGTTCACTGTGGAGTTTTGCCAACCACTGCGTAGCGTAGATTTAACCACAGGCTGATAAATGTGTTTCCATTCATTGAGGCTCGTTGCTTTTCAATATTACTAAAAGAAATATATTATTCTGGCGTTACTGTGTTTTCAATATTTCAACCTTCCGTCACTGTTTCCTTGTTCTCGTTAGGTGTAATTTGGGTTGTCGACATAACGTAACGTCCTATTCTCCCGCCACTAGACGATAACGATAAAAAGGTTAGCGCTCTTTTGAGTACTCCGTAAACCTCCAGATCTCTTAGAGTACTCCGTATAACACGGGATAGCTCACAACCAAAATTCGTTGAATACCTGTAACAACTGTCAATATTTTTGCTCAATAACTGAGAAATCGAAACGGTGAAATCACTCGTACTTATTGAGAAATAAATTTCAGTGGAAACTAGAATAAAGGGTTTTCTTTTATCATTCAATATAATCCTTGTCGGCCGTTCATAGTATTTGAAGATTTTTCTTCCAACTATCTCACCAAGAAGACAAACTTTACTGCCGTTTTATAGAATCATATCATGTAAAAAGCGACGAGAACACATAGCATAGGTCGCTAAAGGGAAGAAATGCGAGTTCTTTAGTAGAATAGTCTGATTGCTGCTGACACGGAAACGATAGCTATACGATCCTAATGATAGAACACGTCTTATAGGAAATCTGCCCAGGAGATCACTAAGATTTCTTAGTGTTATAGTCTTGTTTAATGTCTCCCAGAACAGGTTTTACCCGTACAGATTACAGATGTTTTCTCCCTAATCAGGGTGTAGTCCTAGAAGTATACGACCTGACGAATAGATGGCAGTAGTCGTTCGAAAAGCATATCGATCTGCAATATCAGGCAACTGCATGAATGCTTCTCTGCGGAGCGAAAATATATTAGGTGATACATGTGATGTTGAAAAATTTCGATTGTTTTCAGTATATGTGTTTCATTAACTAGAATAAGTGGAAAATCAGTTTTTATGCAAAATCTTTACATTTCTTTCTGCCCGCTTGTTCTAGGAAACAGCGTGCTATCGTTTTATCCAAATGTCTGTAATATTCGACTTTTCAGCCGAAAATGGTCCCACACGACTAGGTTCGAATCACTGTCGAACAAACCGAGGTTTAAAATAATCTGTCCTGCCAGTTGGTCAGTAAACACTCTAAATACCGAACGGAAAGATCGAGAAAAAGATTTTAAATTTTAGGGGTTCATTTGGGGTTAAATATCTAGGCTAAGATCTTTAAAGGGCATCATTGATTGAAATGGTTTTGCACTTATTCACGTCAAAACTTTTTCTTTTTTTCTCGATCGTTTCGAAAATACTGATCTGATCACACTCAATTTTGATACTTAGGTGTGGAAGTTCTCTGTGGACATGCGGTGTTGCGAGGGAACTTCCACCTCTTAATTTGGGAGACGGCGTTTCCTTCGGTATCTGCGCATCTGAAACTCATCAGACAGGCGTAGTGCGCATGTCTGATGAGTGGCCATGTGTTCCGCTTTTGAACGGTCGTCGAACGCTGTGTGCCTTGCCCTATTTGAACTCGGCGGGGACGGCCAGTCAGGAATCTTCAGACTGGCCCTGTCCTCTGTATGAAATGCCGGTCAAGCTGCAACAGAGCAAGGCAGGTTCCTAGACGAGGAGCGAAGAAGGTGCTCGCTACAGGTGTATAATAACTAATGCGAAATATTTATGATAAATCTGAGGATCTAGTTGTACGACTGGATGTTGAAATACCAATTTGAGAACGGAAAGACCAGGAGACTTAAAACTCACAGTGTAGGTTTAGGGTCGTCTAAATATATTAGTTATATTCAAAAATGGCAGAATTGGCTGAATGGTTCCTGAGTATTTTCATCAGAAATTTTATTTATCGAATATTTTCGAAAGTACAAAACAATTTAAATTCTATTTGAAATAATTGACACGGTTTTTATGTTTCACAATTTATTCAGAATCCTGACAACTGTTTCAGTCTTTCGACCATCTTCAAAGAATTTCAAGAAGGGACTAAACTCAAAATTAAAAAACTGTTACACTTAGAACATCTGGGTATATTTATGCCGCATGGAAATAACAGCATCCAGTATAGCGGTGTTGCCGAATAGTATTTGGGAATTTGTTGAATTCTTCTCTTTCTCAATGCTTTTTTTATCGAAAGAATCTCCAACTAGTCTATCAGTTTACCCTTATTAACATTATATAGTAAAGTTACATATTTCTCATTAAAAAAATTATTATTTTCTGCAAAACAGGTTGATTTCTGGTTGCCGAATAGTATTTGGGAATTTGTTGAATTCGTCTCTTTCTCAATGCTTTTTTTATCGAAAGAATCTCCAACTAGTCTATCAGTTTACCCTTGTTAACATTATATACTAAAGTTACATATTTCTCATTAAAAAAATTATTATTTTCTGCAAAACAGGTTGATTTCTGGTTGCCGAATAGTATTTGGGAATTTGTTGAATTCTTCTCTTTCTCAATGCTTTTTTTATCGAAAGAATCTCCAACTAGTCTATCAGTTTACCCTTGTTAACATTATATACTAAAGTTACATATTTCTCATTAAAAAAATTATTATTTTCTGCAAAACAGGTTGATTTCTGGTTGCCGAATAGTATTTGGGAATTTGTTGAATTCTCCTTTTTCTCAATGCTTTTTTGATCGAAAGAATCTCCAACTAGTCTATCAGTTTACCCTTATTAACATTATATAGTAAAGTTACATATTTCTCATTAAAAAAATTATTATTTTCTGCAAAACAGGTTGATTTCTGGTTGCCGAATAGTATTTGGGAATTTGTTGAATTCTCCTTTTTCTCAATGCTTTTTTGATCGAAAGAATCTCGAACTAGTCTATCAGTTTACCCTTATTAACATTATATAGTAAAGTTACATATTTCTCATTAAAAAAATTATTATTTTCTGCAAAACAGGTTGATTTCTGGTTGCCGAATAGTATTTGGGAATTTGTTGAATTCCCCTTTTTCTCAATGCTTTTTTGATCGAAAGAATCTCGAACTAGTCTATCAGTTTACCCTTATTAACATTATATAGTAAAGTTACATATTTCTTATTAAAAAAATTATTATTTTCTGCAAAACAGGTTAATTTCTGGTTTTCTAAAATGGACATCCTATGTTCTTCAATTCTATGTTGTAAACATCGGCCTATATGTCCTATATATGTAGCATTACAATCATCACATTTAATTTGATAAATCCCTGATTCGGAAAAGTTGAGGTTCCTCTCTTTATTGTTCACCAAAATCTTACGAAGACCATTAGAGATCCTACTGCTGAAACCTTTTATATAAGCCATTGAAAACCATATTTTCTTTTCTTCATAAGGATAATTTATATTCATATAATTTTTTTTTAAATATTGTGGTAAGTTTTCTTTTTAATCATTTCGTCAATGATTTCAGTTCTATAGCCATTGTTCACCGCTAGAGTTTTAATGATTTTCTTGATGAATTCTTTTCGGAAATTGATTTCGTTCAACGGAATGCTCAAACGTGTAGGAATGAAATTGTGGAATGTTGACATTTTAATTTTTATTTGAATCTGAATTCAACACATTTCTGCAGAAGTGTAGAGACCGAAGTAGCTATCAAATGTTGGAATTCTCGTTCAATTTTTTTGTTATTCGATCTTTCATTTTGAGAAATTCAGATAATTTTGGAATAGTGGATTTTCTTGTACTTGCATGTTAATATACATACTTATATAGTTTTTGTTAATACAGTTGTATTAATACGTTTCATGTTGGGATGTAAAAAGGTTTTTTCCAAGACATTGAAAAGTATTTTATATTGTTTATATATAAGAATATCAATTTGATATTTTTTGGATATAGTTTCAATATATATTGTAGAAGTTAGAATATATAATTCTGAATTAAAGTCATTTTATATTGTTTCTATAGGAAGTATTCACATATTTAAATTTTTCAGGAGACTGTTGATGAAACACACAAAAGCTTCAACTTCACGTTAATGGTTTTCACCATTTTTTTCAAAATAATCACATTAATTAAGTGAAACTACCGTTTTGTTTGCAGAGACCGGTGACCGCCACAAAGTGCATATAAGAACGCCCATGATAGTTGACATTTATTAATTATTGTTGTTGGTATACGTGCTTTTTAAAATGGGAAAAGTAAACGATCAGTTATTATATTAGTTTTTTCGTTATGCCGTTCTCTGTAAAATAATTGCAATAGGTGGAACTAACGATTCATCTTCACAAGAAAAATAACTGTCATACTATTGGAAATTTGTTCGAACTATTCATTCAAGCCTTGAACCAGAGACGTGTAATTTTAAATCAATTCTGTGTTTTATAGAGGAAGCATATTGGATTAAAGCGAAGCTGGTTTGTATTTAAACCAGCCATTAGGACGAACAGAATTCTGAATACTGTTGTAGGTGCGTATCCATTGTCATAGCTACCCTGATCTCCAGATCTAACACCCATTGAAGAAGTCTGATATTGTGCATACGAAATTAATCAGTTTGCTCCATCCTCCAAAGACTTTAGGGCAAATCTTTGGCTTGAGGCCTGGAACACTACACTTCAGGAAAAAATCATTGACTTCATAAAAAATGCATCAAGACATATGAATAAGTGCACATATTACACTCGTAGGCCAACACTCGTTTTTGTGCCAATTTATTAATGTGGTTTTAACTTACCCTAAGAAATACCTGAATTAATGGCAAACTAACAATAAACTGATGATGGGGGTCGTCTAAAAATATACCTCCACTTTAAATGTATGCCTTTAAAAATGTTTAATTAGCGTTTAATAGCCATTTCATTTCAGCTCTGCATGTAAATATGGTACATTTTGGGTGTTTAATGAATAGAGTTTATTATTTATTCAAAACTTACTCCAAATGTCAAATGAATAATTAAGGTAACACAAGTTGCCATATCAAACAGTATTTTAGTTTGTTGCTTACTACTTTCAATTCAAACATGAAAATATATTCTTTCAAATGCTTGTATCATCTAAAAATCCAAACGAAAACCAATCGGACCTATGTTTAAGGATGAATAAATCTTTAAAATTAAGTCAGCTATCATCTGCCATAGTTTATCATAGACCTTATGGAATTCCTATAGAACATTCATCTAATCAGTTTTTCTTATAGAAACTTTCGTTCAAACTAATGTAATGTTATCAGTCTACTCGAATTTGATACATTAATTCAATTTCTTCATGATTAAAATAGTTTTCAATTTGAAATGTGATTATTTTTACATCATTCTTTAGGAAAAATTTGATTACCATCAAATGAAGGGATGAAACTCATTTTCAATAGACAATCATCGATTCCTGGTAAAAAAGCTCGTTTTGTTGGCTTTTATAATTGATTTTACCCTTAATACATTCAATAAAACTATATAAATGTCTTTTAAATAACCAGTAAGAAACTATGTTAGTAGTTTGGGTCAACTAAACGCCTACGAAACCCAGTGGTGCGCCTGTCTGACACGATCCTGTTCTAACTAAAACATTACAATGTAACAAGAAATTCTCGTGATCCATTGAACATTCATTATATATTTAATCCATCCTCAGATGAATCTACCGATAAAGAATTATCTAGATATGA
Organism: Megalocaria dilatata; assembly: GCA_034642435.1. Taxonomy (NCBI): domain Eukaryota; kingdom Metazoa; phylum Arthropoda; class Insecta; order Coleoptera; family Coccinellidae; genus Megalocaria; species Megalocaria dilatata. The sequence goes on along the minus strand of CM067859.1, from coordinate 42,140,659 downwards.
AAAGAGTGAATGGAAACTCAATAAATTTCATATTTCCATCTGCATGCACGCTTTGTGGCGCCATCAGGCGGGTTTGCACCGAATGACGTCAATCACCCTCAACGCCTGCGCTCTACTTAGCGTAGCATAGGCAAATCAAAATGCCAAAATACCTAAAAATCCTCCGAGAATCGTGAATTTTCCGTTGTTCGGTGTGTTGATAAATTTCAGCGACAATTTGATGTTTTGTGCGAAAGTTTACGTTATTTGAAGTGTTTCGCTGAATATTTATTTACACGAACTACCTTACGAGTCTGTTTTTCTAAGGTAAATTGTTATTTCCGAATTCATACTTATTGCTTGCCGTCAGCCACTATATCCATGAAATCGATTATGCTGACAGTTTAGCCGAATGTTTTCTGAATGTGAATTCTTTTAAGATTTTTGGTTTATCTGATGGGGTTTCAGGAACTGTAAATTCTGAAAATTAATAAATAATATACAATAATGATAATGGAATATATGAAAGTCAAGTTGTTTATAGGTTAGGTTATATGTTTTGTGTTTCTCACAATTCTACGGGGTGTGCCCCAAAACCGTCAGCGAATCTTGATGGTACTCATATATGTTTGAACATAATGATTAGGTATTTTTTTGATTAAAAAATTCACTTCATAATTATAAAAATAAATGTTGTATGGCGGTAATTAATTATCAATTACAAATTGTTCATCATATGATATAAATAATAATAAATAATATCAATTTATATTTATTTAACTTTTCTTCATTTTTAAAGTTCAATAATTTTAAACAAATAGCATGATTCATTCATTCGACGAATTTCTTCCTGTTTCTGAATGACATCTCGACTTTGAGTCATTAAGTTAATATCATGTAAACTTCAACTCACGTAGTATTGTTTGTAGGAACATAATATTTATTTATTATTGCACAACCGGCATACATCTTATATAATATCTACTAAAGTCTGCTGTTTTAACAATTGTCGAATAATTGGATTCATTTCTTTTTCAAATGCAAATTTTCATGGAAGCTTATAATTATTGTAGCAGAATAAAGGTAAGGTTTATGCGAAAAAATTTAATGACTGATTTAGTCATCTGGCGCATTCAAGTATTTGATCAAATAGGTCCTTATTTGATAGGAAATAATTTCAAATACATATAAACAAATGTTATTTGAATTCCCATCTATTTATTGTTTCGCTAAGGGGTAGCTTGACAGATAGTTTGTATTGTGACAAATTTGTATCAGAAATATTCTTTTTATGAAATGGTGAAGGTATACATTTCTTTTCTAATAACGATGTCACGATAAGTCTTGATTGCTATAAATGTTGATAAAATTTGCTGAGGTTCTGCAAAAATATTCAGAAGAGGTGGCTTGTCGACAGCTTTCAGATTTATTAAGTAAGATTAGCTTTTTATTATTAGATCCACTTATTTCTAGGGTCAATAACAATTTCAATGTGTAACTTTTATTTTCAATATGTGAAAGACCTAAAGGTTTGTCGCGTTTCTAGTAAGATGTTTGAATTAGTAGAATTATTTTCTGATTAAAGTAAGTTTTGAGATATTTTTCCTCGAATAAGATTCTAATAATATACAGGTAACGAAAATAATTTTCGGAATATAGGATTCACCATGCATTTACACACTGTTACAAGCTTAACTCGGATTCTAAACGTCAGTACGAAAATGTAAGAGCGAGGGTTTGCGTCTGTCTTACTGGTTGAAATAATCGTCTCAGATTTTTTGCCATAACGACTTGAGAATTAAAAGAATCCAAGTACATAAAATGAATTCTGATAAAATTAAATAAATTCCACGGGCACGAAATAAATTCGGATAAAATAAAATATATTCTAAAAATCATAAGAAAATGTGTAATATATATTTTTTGGTAGTAAAACATAGTAATTTCTAGAATTTGTTTTAATTATGATCAACTACCAAATAGTATCGGTTGAAACAATTCAGTTATGAATAATCTTAAGAATTTCATCATAAAACTATCTTACTTAGAATATTCAATATTATTGGATATCTAACTAAGTTGATTTTTAGAAAATCTCGAGATATGTAAAAACATTACTAAAAAACAAGTTTTAAGAGATAGTTTGCACGTCAGTACCCAATCATATTCAATTAAATATAATATCAATCAACAAAAAATATTTACTCACCATTAAAAATCCAGAAAGCGTCTTGGCAAATGAATACTGAACATTTAAATGGAGTCCAATGTTGACTCAAATAAATAGCTCTGTGGTTTACCATTGATCTTAAAGATTGAAAGGCAATTTAACGGTCTCGGTTATAGACAAATATATAATTATTTGGTTTCCTTAACATTCTTTATACATATGTTCCTTGTGCTACAACAGAGGCCGTTAAATTGTCTTTCAATCTTTAAGATCAATGGTAAACCACAGAGCCATTTATTTGAGGCAACATTGGACTCCGTTTAAATGTTCAGTATTCATTTGCCAAGACGCTTTCTGGATTGTTAAAGGTCAGTAAATATTTTTTGTTGATTGATATTATCTTTTATTGAATATGATTGGGTACTGACGAGCAAAGTCTCTCTTAAAATTTGTTTTTTAGTAATGTTTTTATATATCTTGAGATTTTCAAAAAAATCAACTTAGATATCCAATAATATTGAATATTCTAAGTAAGATACTTTTATGATGAAATTCTTAAGATAATGTTAAACATTTTTGAAAGATATCTGTTTTCATAAGAGGGATGAGCAGAAACAAAATTTTGTCTACTCAAAATATTTAATGTATAGAATTTTTGTTAACAATTTATATTTATTGGATTTTGTTATCTCACTTGGATGTCTTATAATGAATGTTTATTTTATGTCGTTTGATATTAGCGGTGATTATATGACATGAATTTATTTCCTGAAGTTATAATATTAAACATAATTTTTTGAAATTTAACAGAATATATCTGTAAATATTTCTATCAAGTATAAACGTCCATTTATTTTATTTCGCAACAATAATAATAATTTATGGGATCCTTTAAGACATTTCACATGTATAGGGCAAGTCAGATAGAACTAATGGAATTAAGAACCAAAAGGAAAAAAACACAAATAAGTCCTTAAACAACCTCTTTTTATGAACCAAAAATTATCCTCTCATATTTTCGAGATACTCTTTTTTGCTATAAAAGCACCTTTCTGATAACATTTTCTTAAAGGTAAAATACTCCAAAACCCTCAGTCTCTCATGAAGATGGTTAAACAGTTTTATTCCACTCAACATAGGTGAATGCTCGAATTTGGTGGTTCTATGAATTGGTACCGAAATGTCTCTTTGTGTCTTGTATCATACTCATGATACTGGGAGTACTTTCTGAGAGACCGAACATTTTTCCAAGTGTACAGCAAGCAATAATAAATACTAGGAAATGACAACATTTTATTTTCTATAAATAACGGTTTCAGAACGAAGATCAAACGGATTATTTTCTTTTGGGTCACAAAAACTGGACCACTGTTTGATGATACTACCCACAGAATAGTATCAGGTGTTTTTTTTTAGAGTGATAGAACTTAATATTGAAATAAAACACATTTAAATTAAGATTGAAGCCAAATTTTTTTTAATTGAAAGATAATTTTATGAAATTTATGTTTCAAAAATAATTTCCTGCATGTGTCCACCACGACTAGCTCTGAGCAATTTTGGACCTTTTTTCGAGTAATTCAGGTCTTATTTCATCAAAAACACTAGTTATGTTGACTTCCAAAGCGACTATTGTTTCTGGTTTATCAGCATAAACCAATTACTTGACATAACCCCAAAGAAAATAATTCAGTGGAGTTATTTCGCATGATCTTGGAGGCCAATTATTGGACCATTTCTCGAAATAATGTTATCGCCAGATCTTTCTTTCAATAATTGTTACGTTAGCAGTATGAGGTGTAGCACCATCTTGTTGGAACCAAAACACTTCTGGGTCGATACCATTCAAATTTTGAAACAAATAATCATTGATCATCGATCTGTAACGAGCAGCATTCATTGTAACATTAACTCCAGCATCGTTTTTGAAGAAATATGGATCGATGATGCTTCCAGCTTGTAAAGCATACCATATAGTGCATTTTTCAGGATGCAACGAAACCTGCAGAACTTCTTAAGGATTGTTTTCACTCCATATACGGCAATTTTGCTTGTTTACATAGCCGTTCAACTAGAAGTGAGCTAAATACAATTTTACGATAAGAAAGTGGATCAACTTCAAGCTGCTCTAGGGCCTAATCAGCAAACGCTGATTATGGTCAATGCTCAACGCTTATTATGGTCAAGTGGCTTTAGTTCTTGAACCAGTTTGATTTTTTATGGGTGTAGACCAACATCTTTCCGCAAAATTTTCCATGTGATGTCCACTTGTTGTCCAACTTGTTGTGAACGTCGACGAATAGACAAATCTGGATCATCATTAACACTATGACTTACAGCAGCGATATTTTCTTCTACGTATAGTTTTTTGTCTGGTTGTTCCATCGAGTAGAGAAAATGTTGTCCGAAATCTATCTATAGTTCGACGAATAAGCTGCTCTGATGGACGATTATGTAAACCATAAATTTCACGAAGTACTCTATATGTTTGTCGAATAGAACACTGATATTGAAAATAAATTTCAACAATTTGTAAACGTTGTTGCGGCGTGAGTCTTTCTATTATAATTTGTCAATGCTTACTGAACAGAAATATCAGAGCGATCAAAAAACGGTTCTGTATGGCGCCGTTGCATGTTTTGGATCGGTTGGCTTTGTTCTCTTCGGACAGATTGTGAGGAACCCAAACACTTACTCTACTTATTTCTGCAATCTGCTGCAAATGTTCTTGGATGGTCGACCAAGGTTGCTTTAGGGCGTTTGAGAATTTCTCGATTGTTTGACATGGATTTGCTTCCATGATAGGACATTTGCTTGATTGATAGGAGTAAGAGAGATCAAAATTACCAGATAAGAACCTAGAGAACCATCTTTGGCATTTACGAACGTCTAATGCACTTGGATAAACATCGCAAATATTTTTGGTCGCAACTGTTGCGTTACCACCCTTGCGAAACTCAAAAATCATACAATGCCTGATAAATTCTTCTGGTATTTGGCTGTCCATTTCACCCTTAATTGCAAAAAAAAGTTTAATATTTAATTATTTAGGAGTGAACAAGTCACAATAACCTCAAAATGTCTTCGACACTACTCTGAAGTGTACAATGAGCTGACAAATGACAATCAAATATCGACATGTGTAGAAACGACATTACTTTCCAGCCTCCCTATTATCTTTCATAAATATCGGGTGTTTTTTTTTTAGAGTGATAGAGATTTCGATAGGGATAACTGTGATATGATAGAAGGTAGAAGCGATGTTGTTTTGACATTTCTGTTCAGTAAGCATTGACAAATTAGCATGGAAATGCTCACGCCGCAACAACGTTTACAAATTGTTAAAGTTTATTTTCAAAATCAGTGTTCTATTTGTCAAACTTATAAAACACTTCATAAAATTTATGGTTTACATAATCGTCCATCAGAGCAGCTTATTCGTCAAACTATCGATAGATTTCGGATATTTTCTCTACTCGATGCAACAACAAGACAAAGAACTGTACGTACAGAAGAAAATATCGCTGCTGTAAATCATAGTGTTAATGATGATCCAGATTTGTCTATTCGTCGAAGTTCACAACAAGTTGGACTGTGTGCATCCACCACATGGAAAATTTTGCGTAAAGATCTTGGTATATACCCATACAAGATCCAACTGGTTCAAGAACTAAAGTCACTTGAACATAATAAGCGTCATTTGTTTGCTGATTGGGCCCTAGAACAGTTTGAAGTTGATCCACTTTCTTATCGTAAAATTGTGTTTAGTGATGAAGCTCATTTCTGGTTAAACGGCTATGTAAACAAGCAAAATTGCCGTATATGGAGTGAAAACAATCCTCAAGTAGTTCTGCAGGTTCCATTGCATCCTGAAAAATGCATTGTAAAGTGTGGTTTACACGCTGTAGCAGTCATCATCGGTCCATATTTCTTTAAAAACTATGCTGAAGCTAATGTTACAGTGAATGGTGCTCGTACAGATCGATGATCAATGATTATTTGTTTCAAAATTTGAATGGTATCGACCCAGAAGGGTTTTCGTTCCAACAAGATGGTGCTACACGTCATGCTGCTTATTGAAAGGAAATTTGGCGATAACATTATTTCGAGAAATGGCCCAATTAATGGCCTCCAAGATCATGCGACCTAACTCAACTGGATTATTTTCTTTGGGGTTATGTCAAGTCATTGGTTTATGCTGATAAAGCAGAAACTTGGCTTCGGAAGCCAACATAACTCGTGTTATTGATTAAATAAGGCCTGAATTACTAGAAAAAAAGTGGTCCAAAATTGGTCTGGTGGAATGTGGTTCCTCAGAGCTAGTCGTGGTGGACATATCCCGGAAATTATTGTTGAAACATAACTGTCATAAAATTATCTTTCAAATAAAAACAATTTGACTTCAATCTTAATTTAAATGTGTTTTATTTCAATTCAAAGTTCTATCACTCTAAAAATAAACACCCGATAGAGCAATGTTCCCACAACAGAACTTCTTCGACTTCTAATTTAAGTTCAGAAGTTTCTGTAATTGATAACAATTATATAATCATCAACAAAGAATTCATTCGCTAATGTATGAGAGTTTTCAAATCGATGTTTCGCATGAGTTGACAATAATTCAATTGCACCGAGTTGGAATGTCAATTTTTGGTTTACACTCATTAAATTGTTACGGTGTAATATATTTTCTTCATGGTTGATGAATTTATAATCCATTCTTTAATTTCGTTCGCGTGTGAAGTGAATTCTTGATGCATATAAACGAACTTTGTCGATATATCTGCATTTGTAATACAATTTCAAAAACTACAATAGTTTGGTGGAATGAATTAACGGATTTTGTGAATTTTATTATTTCTCCACAATTTTTCTGAGACGGCCATATTTCCCCAGCAATTCACTATTTATTCTTCGTGATATTATTTTTCAATTGGCTCAGGAGAGAAATATTGTAATTTTGAGCTTTAATTCGAGTTTGTCATATAAAATGATGAAAAGCACCGACGTGAAGTCGGGAGCTTTTGCGCACCCCTACGGCAATCAACAGAACCTCTTCGGGCTTATTTGAGTTTTGAGCAGTTACACAGATGCAAGTTGCACTGTCCCGATGCGAAGACCATTCTGTTATCATAGATCATACTCCTTATTAACTATATCTGAAACAAAATATCAGTCGGTCTTATTCATTTTAATTTGAAATAACTATAAACAAAATACTAACTGTAAATGTATGAAACCGCAATCCTCTTGTGAGAATCACATGTCTGTTGTTTGAAAATGATGAAAAATATTTCATTCGAAATAATCTCCATGGCTATTTATATATTTTTCCCATCTGTTCAGTTCTTCTTTCGAAGCAAACCAATAAACGAACTGTTTTCGTACAACTTTACAAGAATTTAAACGTTGTTCAGCGAGAGCGTGTCCCAGTAATCCTAATAGATGATAATCGGATGGAGCTAAATCGGCCGCAATATTTGCTAACTGAAAGCCTTCTCGTTTCCATATGTATCGGGTGATTTTTTAGAGTGATAGAACTTTCGATAGGGATAACTGTGATTTGGCAAAAGGTAGAAGCCATGTTGTTTTGACAGAAGTGGTTTGGTTCCAATAAGCTATACCTCATGCTGCTACCGTATCAATTGATTTATTGAAAGAAAGATTTGGCGATAACATTATTTCGAGAAATGGTCCAATTAATTGGCCTCCAAGATCATGCCACATAACTCCAATGGATTATTTTCTTTGGGGTTATGTCAACTACACTCGTGTTATCGATGAAATAAGGCCTGAATTACTCGAACAAGTGGTCCAAATTGGTCTGCTCGAATGCGGTTCCTCAGAGCTAGTCGTGGTGGACATATGCCGGAAATTATTTTCAAAACATAAATGTCATAAAATTATCTTTCAAATAAAGAAAATTTGGCTTCAATCTTAGTTTAAATGTGTTTTATTCCAATTTAAAGTTCTATCACTCTAGAAAAAACACCCGATATATTCGATTGCGTTAGGTGGCGCCAAGGTTTCATGAAACTTTAGTGTTTCTATGCAGAGCGGATGTAGGTGCGTATCTGTTGCATAAGTTGTATAATGATGATTGAAGCGTATAAGCTTCGAAACATGTACATGACTGCTGCCTGTGTACCAGCGACCAATTACATTATGATTGAAACCGTTGCTAGTAGCTTATGATTCTATAGTGTTAATTTTAGTTTCGCAGTCATTTTCAATTATAAAAAATTTAATTGTCAAGAAATAACCGCGAAATATTTTGAATACAAAACCAAAAAATAAAAAGCGTTTCAATCTGAACGGTCACATAGAGTTTCAGAAATTTTAATATCACCGGCTAGCTAGTTACAATGGATGCCACGTTCTCTAAGAAAGATGTCAAGATAATATACTGAACACAGGGTGTCGGAGATTTATAACTTAAAGAAAGAAATATAGCCACTTAAATGGTTTATTAAATTGTTATAAACTGTATGGTCATTAAGAAGGAAGAGGGAATAATTGTGCGCTTTTTAGAGTAGGTTCACTATCGCAGGCTAGGCTACAATAATTATGATTTTTGTTATTTCAAATGAGACGATATATTAAAAATATACAGTAAGCAAATAATCAAAAAAAGGATCCCAAATATCTGTTCACATGAATTTGCATATGTGACAATTTTGCTTGTTTACATAGCCGTTCAACCAGAAATAAGCTTCATCAGTAAACACAACTTTACGATAAAAAAGTGGATCAACTTCAAGCTGTTCTAGGGCAAACAAACGACGCTTATTATGGTCAAGTGGCTTTAGTTCTTGAACCAGTTGGATCTTGTATGGGTGTAGACCAAGATCTTTACGCAAAATTTTCCATGTGGTGGATGCACAGAGTCCAACTTGTTGTGAAAGTCGACGAATAGACAAATCTGGATCATCATTAACACTATGACTTACATCAACCATATTTTCTTATGTACGTACAGTTCTTTGTCTTGTTGTTGTTGCATCGAGTAGAGAAAATGTTGTCCGAAATCTATGGATAGTTCTACGAATAAGCTGCTCTGCTGGACGATTATGTAAACCATAAATTCCACGAAGTGACGACATAGTTCCGAAAAATCTGGAACAATGTCGTCATAGGATTTCTTCCTCCCTGATACAGGACGTGAAAATGATTTTTGTATTCTTCAAAACCTTTAGATTCTTGAGTTCGGGCGGTTCAACTGTCCAACATCACCTTTCGACGGTAAGTCCAAATCACATTATTACGTGAATAGTGAACCGATTTTGAAAATTTTAACTGGGTTGTGCACAGAACATAACTAACTTTCAAACTAACCAACTAGACATCACTTCCATATTCAGAAAATGTTGGGGGTTGTGCCACCTTCATGGGAGTATTTTTTTCGGAACAAACTCATGATGGAAATTCGTCCTCTTCAAAACAGAACTTGACTTGCTTTTTTAAAATCTTCGAAAATTCTTCGTTTCTGAGTTCTTGGAGGTCAAATTTTCGTTGTGACACCTGTATACGAGACAATGGGTCGCATTAGACAATCTGTTTTATGTATTTTAGGAAGGGTAGGGTGTAGATTAATGGAATTCTAGAATTCATAATGGTTTCGTGAAGATTTTATGTTTGAAAGTAAGTTAAGGCAATTCTTTAGGGGTTGTTAGACTGAATTTTGAAATTTTGAAGCAGGATCAATTTTGAGTATCAGAAAGTTGTCTGAATCTAAAAATTTTTGGTCTTATCTAAATAATCTGATTTGTTGAGAATCGTTATCGTGTTACCTTTGTCAGTATTTGAAATGATAAGTTCGTTTTCTGAATCTTTTTTTATGATTTGATTGTTTATTTTTTGTTCATGATTATTATTCTTAAGTGAAGTTGTTGAGATAAATTTTGCGCATATGAGTTTTTCTAGATTTTGTTTTTCTTTTGATTCTAATGTATTCAGTGCTAATTCAGTATTTTCTGCGAGTGTTTTTAAATCATTATTGTTGAAAATATTAGGACAATATTTTAAGCGTTTTCTATTACTTGTAATTCTGATATATCAAAATGTATTTCTGTGAAATATTTAATTCTATCGTGGAATTGAAACGTATTACCACATTTACTCGGTAATAAAAAAGATTTGTCATTTTGTTTTACTTTTTCTTCCGGTGTGAGGTTCTCTAGTTTTTTCATTTGGTTTATGTATGGCTGCTGTCCTAAGATCCTGGATTTATCTCTGGCTGTTTGGTCTAGATAATCGAATTCTATTGGATGGGTTCGAAAGGTAAACTCGCTATTTATCGGGTGTTTTTTTAGAGTGATAGAAATTTAAATTGAAATAAAACACACTTAGATTAAGATTGAAGCTAAATTTGATTTTATTTGAAAGATAATTTTATAACAGCTATATTTTAAAAATAATTTCTGGCATATGTCCACCACGACTAGGGATGCAACATCGCTCTAAAAAACATCGATATCAGAACATCGATATTTTCAAAAATTATGAACGATATATCGTTTTTTTTCTCGATGTTTTTATCACCATTTATATATATATATATATATATATATATATATATATCGAATAAATATTATTTTTTAATAGAAATAAAACAAGCAAGTATAATAATCGAACATATTTTTATTATTTTAGAAAGTTTTTGTTTTTACACTTACAGTTTTAACAGAAAAAAAACAAAAGTATTATATCAACATATTGTATGTTTATTTCTTCAAAACAGAATTTAAAAATAACAATTTTGACAAGCTGGTGCCCAGTAAGCGGTTTCTCTCCTGGGTGATTGTAGCTCCAGCTTCTGAGAATAACCTCTCACTGGGTACCGAAGTTGCCACAATAGGCAAATAGATCATGGCTAGTTTATGAAGCCCGGGAAATAACCCCTTCATGTCATCCCACATCTCCAACGCATCTCCTTTTATAGGAGTAACAGGCGATGACATGAACATGTGAAATTCTGTTTCTGCTTTAGTTTTATCTTTTGTTTTATTTTTGATGTTATTGTGCGTCAATACTTTATGGTAACTCCATATGTCTCCATCAGTATTATCGTCTTTTTCCGATTCGTCAGAAGAATCGTTTGCTTCATTCGTTAGGTTATTCGTTAAGTAATTGTTTATATAATTTATGACTTTTCCCTTCGCAGCAGCATCTTTAAAATGAATTAGTTTGAAACGAGGATCCAAGGCCGTAGCAATAGACAACGATGAACATTGCTCTAGTTTGTCAAATCTCTTTGAAACTTCCTTTTCAATTTCTGCTTTTAATGAGGAGGTGCTTTCAAAGGATGGTGAATATTTTTCCAGCATGCCCCGTAAGCAACTTATAAGAGGAATGACTTTACTGACTGTAATATAATGTTGTCCACAAATTTCTTTTGTCAATCTTTCGAAGGGTTGCAAAAGTTGAATGATTTCGCGCAGACAGCCTACTTCACTTGAAGTTATCATCGGTGGCGCATCTGAACGGCATAACAATATCGCGCCAATAATTGAAACTAAGTCCATAAAACGTTCCAACATATAATATGGTGAATTCCAACGCGTGCGAACGTCAAGTATTAGTTTTTTTATCTGGCCTTCCTTCGTTCCATTTTCTCTTTGCTTTTTGCGCAGTTCGTCACTGGCATTGACACTACGTTTTATGTATTTTACAATTTCACGTACTTTGCTTATGATCATAGATGCAACTTTAGATTTATCCAATGAATTCATAACAACTAAATTCACTGTGTGAGCAAAACAAGGTATTATTTTTTTTTCACCAAACATTTCTCTATTCACTTTCATAACCGTGCTGTCATTATCAGTTACTACAGCTGTTATTTTATCAATTGAGATACTCCATTGTTGAAAAATATCTGTAAGTCTCTTTTGTACGTATTCAACTGTATGTTTGGCAAACAATTCAAAAACTCCTAGAGATCCACTAGTAAGCTTAGAATTTTCTAAAAAGTGAATGGTGACTCCAACAAATGACTTATTTTGCATTGTCTCAGTCCATATGTCATAAGTTATGCAGTAATGTTATGCTTCTTTTATATATTTCTTGAAAACTTCTGACATGGCTTCATATTTTTCGTTTATACGTTTTTTAAATGTTTCTCTTGAAAGTATTTTATATAAAGGCACAACTTCCTTCATTAGTTGTATAAATCCCTTTCCTTCTACAACTGAAAAAGGTTTATGATCCATGATGATGAAATTCACAATTGATTCGGTGATTCTTTTATGTTTGTTACCTTCAACATTTGATATGCTTTTAATATTACTAAATAATTCTTTGACATTTTGCTGTTGTTTTGGTACGAGTAGTATTGTATTCGGGGTTGTATCACTTGAGCTGCTATTAGAAGAGCTGGCACCATCACTACCAGTCGTGGTCCACGACTAGCTCTTAGGAACCCCATTCGACCAGACCAATTTTGGACCACTTGTGATTCAGGTAATTCAGGTCTTATTTCATCAATAACACGAGTTATGTTGGCTTCCAAAGCGTCCATTGTTTCTGGTTTATCAGCATGAACCAATAACTGGACATAACCCCAAAGAAAATAATCCAGTGGAGTTATGTCGCATGACCTTGGAGGCCAATTTATTGGACCATTTCTCGAAATAATGTTATCTCCAAATCTCTCTTTCAATAAATCAATTGTTACGGTAGCAGCATGAGGTGTAGCGCCATCTTGTTCGAACCAAAACACTTCTGGGTCGATACCATTCAAATTTTGAAACAGATCATCGATCTGTAATGAGCTCCATCCACTTTATCATTTCTCCAGCATCGTTTTCAATGAAATATGGACCGATGATGCATCCAGCGTGGAAAGCACACCATACAGTGCATTTTTCAGGACGCAATGGAACCTGCAGAACTTCTTGAGGATTGGTTTCACTCCATATACGGCGATTTTGCCGTTCAACCAGAAATGAGCATTATCACTAAACAATTTTACGATAAAAAAGTGGATCAATTTCAAGCAGTTCTAGGTCCCAATAGGCAAACAAACGACGCTTATTATGGTCAAGTGGCTTTAGTTCTTGAATCAGTTGGATCTTGTATGGGTGTAGGCCAAGATCTTCACGAAAAACTTTCCATGTGGTGAATGCACAGAGTCCAACTTGTTGTGAATGTCGACTAATAGACAAATCTGGATCATCACCACTGTGACTTACAGCAGCGAAATTTTCTATTGTACGTACAGTTCTTCGTCTTGTTTTTGTTGTTGCATCGAGTAAAAAAAAAGTCCGAAATCTATCGATAGTTCGACGAATAAGCTGCTCTGTTGGACGATTATGTGAACCATAAATTTCACGAAGTGCTCTATAAGTTTGGCGAATAGAACACTGATTTTGAAAATAAATTTCAACAATTTGTAAACGTTGTTGCGGCGTGAGTCTTTCCTTGATAATTTGTCAATGCTAACTGAACAGAAATGTTAAAACAACATGGCTTCTATACTTTCTGTCAAATCACCGTTAGCCCTATAAAAATACCCGATATAAGTGGTAAATTGTAATACAGATGGACCTCTACGTCAATATTTCAAAATGGCCTGATTTCAGGGCGAAATTAAAGTGTTACAAAACTATGATTTGAAACCAATTTTTAAGACTCGTGAAATCTATTGGAACACTACTAAGTCTATAATTCCTCCAGTTACGAAATGATGATGGCACTGGAACGAGCGAGGAATAACATAACGCAACTTCAAGAATACACCAAAGAAGGAGGGGAAAACGGGAAAATTGAAGCCTGAATGTTCTACTATAATATTCTCCAATGAAATCGCGGAATGAACCGTTTGGGAAAGTATGAACTTGAAATCCGACCCGCAAATGGAAAATCCCCGGACGTCTGCTATTAATCGTGTTCCTCGCTGTTCTTACATCTCGGCATTATGTCGGTTTCCTCGTTATTGCCGAATGCCTAGCGATAATTCTTGTTTGCTTCCGCTCCCAGCTACGCCCAACAGTCGCGTTTTATGAACCGGTGCTTTTTCCCCTTTGGTTTTAATCCCGTCGCAGTCTAGGCGCAAAGGATTTTTTCAACAGAATTTTACTCGATCCTTTATATTCGCCGAGTTTCTTTGCGGCGAACTGGTCTCCTTTGGAGTTATCCTTCGATCGCGCTTCAACAAGGCGCCACGGCTATGAGTGGAACGAAATTGTATACTCGAGTTCGGCGAAGGGTGAGGGGATGAGCAAGTGACGAGTGATGATCATAGTAGGAAACTTACAAACGAATGCTCACAAGAAATAAATGGGCGTTCGAAACCCGAGACTGAGATCAAAAATTCAAAATACAATGATTCGGTTGGTCCATTGTCTTTTGGTTGTTCTATATTTCTTAAATCATGAACATGAGTTTTGAAATGTGAGCTGTCCAAGTTTTTTCCAGATGAATAGATAAAGAAAGGAAAAACAGCTTTCTCAGATCCATAAATCCAGTCTCTATACATGGTGTCTACTTTTAAATGCTCAAACTTCAAGAAAAGATCATATAAGTTATTTCCAACGAAAAAATCATATAATACATGATCGAAATGTTGATGGTTATTCTTCAATTCAACATTTCTTAATTTCACGAAATATTTCAAGTTTTTCTCAAAAATCAACTATAGTTCAGTTATCCTTGTAGCCTCATCAAATGTGACCATATATCTGGAAACGGCATTAAATTTGCCACATGATAAGAAGTTCTGTGTGCCAAAAATTCTTATTGCGGGCGTGGTTAGTAAATGAATTTCACGATTCTGAAGTGAACAAAATAAGTCCTGTTTTTCCAATGGTTTTATCGATGAAAAATTATTAATTATGGAGATGTTTTCTTTTCAGCAAAAATATCTCATTTAGAGTGCTTTAGAATGACATATCAACTTTTGTGCGAGCTGCTTGTCCTCTGCCATGGCTATGTAGATAACAACGAAAAGTTGGAATATTCCAAATCTAAATTTGCTCTACCTTGAAGCTCCTTGTGTTTGAGTATCAAAGTTGACATTGAATTTAAAATCTGACAGTTTGTATCGCTATATAATTTTGGGTATTATTACATTTTCTTGAATCTAAAGAATAAACCCTATTTATAATAAGTATTCTAGAAAAATTGAGAAAATTATGCCTGTTTTTTCAAACATCGAATATCGTGATTTGTTGTTCATTTATAGAATTGCGGTTTGAGAATAGGATTTGCGTTTTCCCAAATAGAAAAGCATTAGTACAAGCGTTCAGGCGATTAGATGAAACAGGCTCATTTGGTGGTTTCCGAATCAGAGAAACTGGTCGAAATGGTCAGCACCTGCTATACTTCAAGCTGTCCGGGAGAACCCCACGACAAGAACTCGTCGAATTGGTTGTACATTGAGGATTCATCATTCTACAGCATACCGAGAACTCATAAAAAAAGTTACATCCATATTATTTGAAAAAGGTGCAGGATCTATTACCTGTAGATGCTGAGACGGGACTAACATTTGGTAGGAGGTACCTGAATAAGTTGGAGAGTGGGGGGTGATAAGATATTTTTGTACTGATGACTTTCACGAAATCGGGTATGATAAATTTGCGGAATAGCCATGTATGGAAATGAGAAAACCCCCATGCAACTATTGTTTCTCATTGCCAACATGAGTTAAGGGTTGGGAGTCATGAGTGGTGAACTTTTCGGGCCAGTAATACTTCCCGATCGCCTCAACGATGAAGAATTCATTATATTAATCCAAAGCAGCTTAACAGACATATTGGATGAAATGCCCCTAGCTAACAGAAAAAATGTCTGGTTCCAAATGGATGGATGCTCAGCTTCTTATAGCCGGAGTATACAGAACTCAATGTATATTTTGGGGTGCAATGGATTGGAAGATACGGTCTGGAAGATGGCCACCAAGGACACCTTACGCCTTTGGATTTTGGTCTGGAACACCTTGAAAGAAAAAGTATATCAAATTCGCGTTCAGACTCGAGATCTCGATCTGATCGAAAGAATAAAATTGTGTTGTGCAGAAATTCGTCAGAAACACTGTTAACTTCGCAGTGTTGTAGATTCAGTGCGAAAACGATGTGTGAAATGTATTGAAGGCGGTGGACATTTCGAACAATTGTTATAATTAGTAGTAGTCTGTTTTCTTTATATTTCTTCATAAAATCGTTATTATTAAAATTTAATTAAGTCGTTTGGATTATCTTGATTCAACAGATAAATTACTTTAATATCTAATCATAAAGAGATTCAAGGTTCAAAGCAAATTTAGGTTTGGAATACAGGGTGACAAACTTCTGACAAATTTTATTGTGTTCAGGAAGAAAAGTATTTTAGCGCAGCCTAATAATTTTTTTTCTTGTGAATTTTCAGTTTGATATGACTTTATTTTGCAGAGTGTTAGAATGTCAAACAAACGTAGTGCAATTTTGGAGCTTTTACCTCAAGGTCAATGCAAAATTGTCGTTTGCTCAATGTGCCTCGACAAACCGTGTCCGATGCAATTTGCAATTTCAAAGAGCTTGGCGATGGTGGTCGTCGTCCAAGAAGTGGAAAAAACGCATTTTCAATGCGCTTATCAATCGTAATATCGTCAAGAAGCGAGTCAATTGAAATCCGAGGGTATCCATGAAGAAAATAGCCTGTGAGACCGGTATCAATCCGTTTGTCAAATGTTCAAAAATGAGCTCAACCTCAAGCCATACGAGCTCCAAAAAGTTCAACTCCTCATGGATAAAAACAAGCGCGTACAACTCCAAAGGTGCCCAACTCTTTCATCTCGTCGCCGATCAGCATTCTCTTCACAGACGAGAAGCTTTTCACCGTAGAACAATCCCACAACCACCAAAACGACAAAGTCTGGTCCGCAGAAGCTCCCAGTACGTCGGCTATCGTCGAACATCGTCAAAACCCGCATTCCGTCATGGTCTGGGGCGGAATTTGCGCCAGCGGCAAAACACCCTTCGTTTTCGTGGATTAAGGGGTCAAAATCGATCAAGAAGTACCGCTGCGACATTCTGGAGGCCGTAGTACTTCCGTGGGACCAGCAGAACTTCGGCGCATTGGACCTTTCAACAGGACTCCGCTCCGGCAGAATGCCCGCCCTACTCGCCGGATCTCAACCCAATGGACTGCGGCGTGTGGTCGATTTTCAAGGCGTGTGCTAAACACCACAGAAGGTTGGAGTTGCTAAAGCAATTCTTGCGCTGGGAATAGGACCGATTAACGCCCGAAGAGCTGTGGCTCATCGATAATGTCAAGAAGCGTCTGAACCTATGTATCGTCGCCAAAAGAAGCCACCTCGAAACCGCTTAAATTTATTATTTATGTTAATATTATTCGTTGTTTTGTTTAATTTCTTTTGTTTAATAAAGTTAAATGGGAAAAAAAAAATTTATCCGATGTTTTTCTTGTCACCCTGTAGTTTGCTTTCAGTTGTCTTGAAAATGTCACTTAGGCATTCGAAAAAGTCTGGCAAGTTTGCTGTTCAAAATAAAGAACCTACCTCCAATTCTGAATTCATATTTGAATGACACAGTTTGGGCCCTGGACAAACTAAAAAGTATCTGAAAGTTATATATACATATACAATAACACCTACCTCAAGCAGTCAACTGGGCCTATTTCTATATCTACTTTATGCAGCAGATCTGCCTACAAACATAATGGAAACATTTGATGACAATACAACGATTTTTGCCAGACATGAAGATCTAGCGATAGCATCTAATCACATACAAGATTATCTTAATGAAATTGAAAAATGGCTGCGGAAGTGGAGGTTCAAAATTAACGAAACTGAGTCTACGAAATTAGACTTCACACTGAGAAGAGATCTTTGCCACCTGTATCCATAAATAATATACAGATACCAGAGTTCGCATCCACCAAATGATTGAGAATGCATATGGGCAGAAGACTTGACTTGACTTGAAAGAGTATATCTGCAAAAAACGCGAACAAATTGATTTGATAGTCAAAGAACTATACTGGTTAACAAGAAGAAAATCTCATTTATCACTAGACTGCAAATTTCTAATATACAAAATTTTCATTAGACCAATATGGAATTGTGTGTACTTCCGTCGGCCCAGAAGCACTCCGGCGCATTAGACCTTTCAACAAGACTTCGCTCCGGCTCACAAAATGAAAATGACGCAAACCCCATTTTCCCGGTTTCATCAAATCTGCAGAGTGGCCGCCTTACTCGCCGGATCTCAACCTAATGGACTACACCGTGTGGTCGATTTTGAAGCTCAGGGCGTGTACTAAGCACCACAAAAGTTTGGAGTCGCTGAAGCAATTCCTGCGCCGGTAGTGGGAACGAATAACGCCCGAAGAGCTGCCGCCCATTGCCGCCTAAGAAAACCACTTTAAAACCGCTTGAATATATTATTACCAAATATTTATATTATTTTTATTGGTTGTTGTTTTGTTTAATTTCTTTTGTTTAATAAAGTTAAATGAAAAAAAGTTTGTCTGAGGTTTTTCTTGTCAACTTCTCGTTTTTATCTTCTTAGCCATGATATTATGGCAGAGGACAAGCAGCTAGCAGAAAAGTTGACATGTCATTCGAAAGCACACTAAATGAGTTATTTTTGTTGAAAAGAAAACATGTCCATAAATAATAATTTTTCATCGATAAAACCATTAGAGAAATATGACTAATTTTTATCACTTCAGAATCGTGATATTCATCTCCTTACCACGCCCGCAATAAGAATTTTTTGGCACGCAGACCTTTTTCACTTGTAGCAAATTTAATGCCGTTTCCAAATATGTGGTCAAATTTGATGAGGCTACAGGGATTACTGAAGTTTAATTGATTTTATCGAAAAACTTGAAATATTTCGTGAAATCAAGAAATGTTAAATTGAAAAATAACCATCAACATTTCGACCATGTATTATATGACATTTTTTGTTGCAAATAACTTGTAGTGTGTCCCCTTGAAGTTTGGTCCTTTCAAAAGTAGACACCATGTACATAAATACTCACCTTGAAGTTAATTCTAAAAATAAAACAGGTACTGCCTAAGAAGACACAGATGTCTTCTGTCTGCACTTGTTATATATCTTGAATTGACATATCCGAAATAAATTACACCATAAAATTTAATCGTGTTCTCGTCTTTCTTCACAGATTTCAACCATAAATGCCTCATTTCAATATAAGGCGGAAATTCGAAATTGTTTACAAACACGTGACGCACGCCAATGTTCACCTAAACGAAGCAAAGACCAACCTGTAATTTCACTAAATTAACGATATTCTTCAGAAGCAGCACACCTCTCACGTTCCATAGTGAATTGAAGTTTTGTAATATTTCAAAAAATAATGGAGTTAATAACTAAAAATATCTAAGAACACGCTAGGAACTCAAGAAACGAACGATGACGGAATGAAATGCAAAAATGCGGCATCGATGCCAAAGTTCGGTTTTCAGCAGGTGGATATTGAAAAGGGCGAGTACTAAGAAAAATACCGGAGCTTTGCGCATTTAAAAGTATATCACAATTTGGCTAACGGCCAGTTTCATAAACAACATCCAAAGGCTCCTTTATGATAAAGTCCCTTCATGAAAAAGGATCCTTTAAATTGGACCATCAGTTTCATAAACGCACATCAACCGTCCTTTACTTAAAGCTTCCTTTAATGCGCCGGTCATATGATTCCGACGATAGTGATTTTACGAATATAGTTGGTGATATTCAAATATTTTAAAAATTTTTCAAAAAATTTTTAAAAATTAGCCTTCTACATATTTAATTCAAAAGATTATATTTAATGTCGTATAAGTACCACTTATATCATGACATATAAAATAAACATTCATTATAAGACATCCGAATGGTATGACAAAATCCAATAAATAAAAATTATTAACCAAAATCCTATAAATTAAACATTTTGAATAGACAAAATTTTGTTTCTGCTGATCAATCTTATAAAAACCAATATCTTTCAAGAATATCCAACATAATCTTAAGAATTTCATCATAAAACTATCTTACTTAGACTATTCAATATTATTGGATATCTAACCAAGGTACTTTATATAAAAACTCAAGATATGTAAAACATTAAAAACTTGTTTTTCAGTAATGTTTTTAATTATAATATTGAATAGTCTAAGTAAGATAGTTTTATGATGAAATTCTTAAGATTATGTTGGATATTCTTGAAAGATATTGGTTTTCATAAGATTGATCAGCAGAAACAAAATTTTGTCTATTCAAAATGTTTAATTTGTAGGATTTTGGTTAATAATTTTTATTTATTGGATTTTGTTATACCATTCGGATGTCTTATAATGAATGTTTATTTTATATGTCATGATATAAGTGGTACTTATACGATATTATTTTAATTTATTTTCAGAAGTTATAATCATTAAATATAATCTTTTGGAATTAAATATGTAGAAGGCTAATTTTTAAAATTTTTTTAAAAAATTTTTAAAATATTTAAATAATTTTATATACCTTCTATCAAGAATTAACCTCTTTTTATGTTGGTGATATTCTGTGAAAATTGTGAGTTATGCGTCGGAACTTGTGAAAAGAAAAAGAAAAGAAGTATAAATCAGTCTTTGCATAAACATGGTTATGTGCAGAAGACAGTATATTGGAATTTATATCATTATTACGTGCGAATTGCTGTATTTTAGTAAACGTGAGTTAGTTATATGAATGAATATAGAAGAAAAGAGAACAAAAGTATTACTTTAAAACCTGAGGAGGAACTACGTCTCTTGGAATTGATTGAAAAAGAAGATTTTAATGTTATAGGATAAAGTCTGGCAGAAAATAGCAACTGCTTTCAATGCAACAGTTCTCCATTGGAGAAATGGGGACCAGCTCAAATCCAAATATGACAATATGAAAACTTGAACTAGAAAGGTGGTAGCTGCTCCACGCAGTCATATTAACGGGACTGGTGATAGGGCTCCATTGAAATTGAGGGAGCCAACAAACAGTTGATCTCAACTATTAGGCACCCACTTGCTGAAGCGAAAGAGATGTATCATAAAAAAGCAGCACTAGTAGAAGCTCAGATAGTGGCTATCAAGGAAGATAATAGAAAAAAAGAAGAGGAGCATTCTAAGCATTACAAATTATGGAGATGAAAAGAAAAATTAAATAACAATAATTAAATCTTTTTTATTTTGAATGCACTTTCTGGGAAAAGCGGTATTAGAATTCTATCAGCACTGCTGCAGACTATGAAATCCCCTCAAATTTGAATTAAAAACCTAAATTTCAATAACACATAATATTTTTATTTCTTTATTCTCACTTGAATCTTTTTCAGATGTTACCTAATGTGAAACAATGAATCAGAAATACAAATATAGAAACCTATCTAAAAACATACCTTGTAAAATCATTTAAAAATTATATGAAATCTTGTCATGTTGAAGACACAAATGAATATGAAGAATATTTACACAAGTGACAAGCAAATTTATTTTCAATTATCACACAAATATAAATTGTAAATTAACAAAATGTTCATTAATAATAGACTATCTCACTTGACGAGCTGCACTAACATTAGTTGAATTTGTTTGAAAGAGTTCTTCCTCCTGCAATCATTCATGTTGGAAATATTTCCTTCATATCTACAGCTATATTGTGCAAGTACAATTGATCTGCAACTTTTTGAAGCAAAGATAAAACAGTTGGTTTTGTCAGGCAAAAACGATCGAAGAAATCTAGATCATCCAACGTGAAAAAATGTCTCTTCTTCTGTAAATTTTTGGTCTTCTAACGATTATTTCTTCATCAGTTGATGAAGAACTAGAGCTTGAATCAGCATTCAACATTTGGTGCAACATATTTCGTAGTACGCTAAAATCAAACAAAATGGACAAATGTGACATAGGAAGGTTATGTCCACTGTTTTCGTGTTTATCGAGCACCTGCGCAGTGTC
The DNA here is from genome assembly GCA_034642435.1 of Megalocaria dilatata. Taxonomy (NCBI): domain Eukaryota; kingdom Metazoa; phylum Arthropoda; class Insecta; order Coleoptera; family Coccinellidae; genus Megalocaria; species Megalocaria dilatata. The sequence goes on along the minus strand of CM067859.1, from coordinate 42,118,580 downwards.
GAGCTTCTCGTTAAAGGATCCTTTTCCAGCCGTAAAGGGCCGATTTTCTCACCTTAAGATAAAGGACGCTTTCAAGTTCCCTTCAACCTTAAAATTTGATTATGAAACACGTTTTATCATTGAAGGAGACTTTTTGAGAAAAAGGAGACTTTAATTTCGTTTATGAAACAAGCCGTAAGTCAAGAAAACATGTTGCGGGCATCGACAACATGTGTACACTCCCTCCATCTATGTTTATTACTCTAAGGTGATTACAGACAAGCGGCATTTTTTGGACTGCAAGGACAGCTTCTGCCGTCGAGAAGTCAGCGACTGCAATCAACGTTAGCTGTGTCTACTGCCGCTGACTTGTCGATAAAAGCAGTTGCATCCACAGTCGAGAAAATGTCGTTTGTCCTCCTATTCATTTCGCTGGATTCAACATAAAATCAAAGGTGCCATCCTATATCACCCTTACCTAATCCCCGGATCCATATAACACGGAACTCCTTCCTAGAGTGAAAAGTTCGAAAGAGAAACGGTGTACTTTTGCCTTAAAAGGGATAATGCCAGATCCTAGCATTCGGCAATAACCAGATCATCCCCATAATGCCGAAAAGTGAGAAAGCCCGCTATCAGGGGTGCGGGATATTTTATTGATTCCCATAACTACGTCGGCGACGGCTTTGGATATCCAGATTTCGGGCACTGGAGGCGGCTAGCTCGGTCGAAGGCGGTCGACTTGGCACGGGGCCAAAGTTCCTCGGCTCTAGGGAGAACGGAATCCCCCGCATAGGAATGCGCAACATCCGTCACTTTATTATTAATGTTAATCTCGCATGGCAGCTTTTCTATTCTGCATATCACGAATATGTCGTTGAAAATTACAAGAGATGATGAGTTTCTCAAGAAATCAGCTATGTACATAATAGGCTATTTGACTGATTTCTGAAAACAATCTCAAATTATTCAGTGGTATTTATTGAGCCCACAAAAAGTAGTTCATTTTAATCCTTCAACGAGCACAACTGAAATTGTTCGCCAAAGTTCTATTTTGCACAATGTTTTTTTTTAAGTTCAATACTTCATTAGCAATAAGAATTAATTTATTATTAGCTTCCTTCAGATTTATTGGCCAGTGCCTTTTGAGTCTTCTATCATCTTGGGAATCAAGAAGCGATGGCAGAGAAGTATTGTGATTATGTAAATTTTCATGGTGCTTCTACTCTTTTATCTGATGATGTCCTTTATGATGGCACCTTCATGTCTTCGTGTAAAGTCTGATTAGTAATGTACCATGGAGCATTTGCTTTTATACATAGTATCTTTGACTGGCTTCTCTGTAGGATAGCCATGTTTGACTTAACTTGTTCATCCTCACAATTCCATATTGATCTAACGAAAATTTTGTATAATAGAATTTTGCAAATGAGATTCTCTTCCTGTTAACCAGTATAGTTTTTTTGAGTATCAAATCAGAATTTCTTTTTAGACATTCAACTGTATTCCTCGACATACTCCTATTTATGAGAGATAAAATATTTTCAACTTTTCAACGCCTTTTTTGGTAGGACAAATCGTCCTTGTTTCAGAAATAGGCCAATCACCTCTTATGGATGCAAATGTATTTCCCTCGAGAATCTCTTTGATGTCTGCAAAAACCTAGTGGTCGTTGGGGGCCAGATTTGAATAGTACAGAGGGAGAGCAAGCAATTTGGAACGTAATACATTCAATTTAACTATCGTGTTGTAACATGGTGCTGCATATGATGCCGTATTGCCTTGATTTCTGCATTCAATCAATTCAGTAATGCTATGTTATATCGGGTGTTTCTTTTAGTGATAGAACTTTCGATAGGGATAACTGTGATTTGACAGAAGGTTGTTTTGACATTTCTCTTCAGTAGGCAATGACAAATTATCATGGAAAGACTCACGCCGCAACAACGTTTACAAATTGTTGAAATTTATTTTCAAAATCAGTGTTCTATTCGCCAAACTTATAGAGCACTTCGTGAAATTTATGGTTTTGTCTATTCGTCGACGTTCACAACAAGTTGGACTCTGTGCATCAACCACATGGAAAATTTTGCGTAAAGATCTTGGTCTACACCCATACAAGATCCAACTGGTGCTAGAGCTAAAGCCACTTGACCATAATAAGCGTCTTTTGTTTGCTGATTGGGCCCTAGAACAGCTTGAAATTGATCCATTTTATCGTAAAATTGTGTTTAGTGATGAACCTCATTTCTGGTTGGACGGCTATGTAAACAAACAAAATTGCCGTATATGTAGTGAAAACAATCCTCAAAAAGTTCTACAGGTTCCATTGCATCCTGAAAAATGCACTGTTTGGTGTGCTTTACACACTGGAGGCATCATCGGTCCATATTTTTTTGAAAACGATGCTGGAGCTAATGTTATAGTGAATGGTGCTCGGTACAGATCGATAATCGATTCGAATAATCATCGATCATGTTCTACAGGTTCCATTGCATCCTGAAAAATGCACTGTTTGGTGTGCTTTACACACTGGAGGCATCATCGGTCCATATTTTTTGAAAACGATGCTGGAGCTAATGTTATAGTGAATGGTGCTCGGTACAGATCGATAATCGATGCGAATAATCATCGATCTGTACCGAGCACCATTCACTATAACATTAGCTCCAGCATCGTTTTCAAAAAAATATGGACCGATGATGCCTCCAGTGTGTAAAGCACACCAAACAGTGCATTTTTCAGGATGCAATGGAACCTGTAGAACTTTTTGAGGATTGTTTTCACTACATATACGGCAATTTTGTTTGTTTACATAGCCGTCCAACCAGAAATGAGGTTCATCACTAAACAGAATTTAACGATAAAATGGATCAATTTCAAGCTGTTCTAGGACCCAATCAGCAAACAAACGACGCTTATTATGGTCAAGTGGCTTTAGCTCTAGCACCAGTTGGATCTTGTATGGGTGTAGACCAAGATCTTTACGCACACTTTTCCATGTGGTTGATGCATGATGTGCTTTTCACGCTGGATGCATCATCGGTCCATATTTCATTAAAAAAGATGCTGGAGAAATGTTAAAGTGGATGGAGCTCATTACAGATCGATGATCTGTTTCAAATTTTGAATGGTATCGATCCAGAAGTGTTTTGGTTCCAACAAGATGGTGCTACACCTCATGCTGCTACCGTAGCAATTGATTTATTGGAAGAAAGATTTGGTGATAACATTATTTCGAGAAATGGCCCAATTAGTTGGCCTCCAAGATCATGCGACATAACTCCACTGGATCATTTTGTTTGGGGTTATGTCAAATCATTGGTTTATGCTGATAAACTGGAAACAATAGACGCTCTGGAAGCCAAGATAATTGGTGTTTTTGATGAAATAAGGCCTGAATTACTCGAAAAAGTGGTCTCAAATTGGTCTGGTCGAATGCGGTTCCTCAGAGCTAGTCGTAGTGGACAAATGCCGGAAATTATTTTTAAAACATAAATGCCATAAAATTTTCTTTCAATAAAAAAAAATGGCTTCAATCTTAATTTAAATGTGTTTTATTTCAATTCAAAGTTCTATCACTTAAAAAAAAACACCCGATATTTGATATAGATGCATAAATCTTTTGGAAGATGGTTTATGAAGAACAATACCATGCGCGTCTCAAAATACCGATACCATAATCGTTGCAGCTTTTGAATTTTTGGTCGCTTGGAGCGCACTTTACAGGCTGACGATCTCTTTAATTTAGACAATATTTTTGATTCGAGTATTAAGTTGGGATTCCAGTTTCATCCATAGTCACATTCAAAGCTATTTTCAAACGATCCAAACTATTATGATTAACACTGTAGCCGAGGGCACTAAAAATGTTGCTGTTCATTTAAAAAACAATGAAAATGCTCAACTCATGAGAGTTTCCAATGGAGCGGTCGTCCATACGTTATCATTTTGATATCTAAGTTCATAGAGATGGATCCGTAGCTGAAAACAAATAGATAAATGCACCGATGTGAAGTTCAGTTGTCCATTTCCCCTGAAATTTTCAAACTGAGAATTACTCCTTAAAGAAGCTACACATGATGTTCATACAAACACAGAATTCTGTGTTCTGTCGTCCGAAAGTAAAATTAAAATTTGGCAATTCAGGATCTGTTCTTAAAAAACTGAAGATCTTATGAAAATATTGGGTTGTTCGGAAAGTAATTCCTTTTTTTTAGGGAATATGAAAGATAATTTTCGTATAATGAATAAATATTTCATTAAATTACATATTGGCCAATCTGCTCCAACACTTTTTTCCATATTTCTGTCAGTAGCATGATTACACGCTCATAAAATTTTGGTCTTTGCTGGCAAAAACTAATCCAGATGATTTTTGACCCCTTCATTTGAAGTAAAGGTTTTACTGTCCAAAAAATTTTGCAATCACCGGAGCAAATAATAATCCGAAATTGCCAGATCTGGAAAATATGGTGGGTGTGGCGGTGTATTACATTCAAGCTGTGAAAGCTTTTGGCGAGTGTCCAAACTTGTATGAGGTCTCGCATTATCTTGGTGAGACACTACGCCTTTTCTGTTGATTAATTCTGGCCTTTTCTATTGAAGTTTATCATTCAGTTTGTCTAGCTGATGACAGTAGACTTCCGAATCAATTGTTGTGTTATCCGGTAGTAGTTCAAAAATGAAACTTTTATTTTAAAATCCCACCAAACAGACATCATCACCTCTTTTTGATGGATATTGGCTTTCGAAATGCTTTCAGCCGGTTCACCCTTTTTTGCTCCATGATCTCTTGCGTTTGACATTATATACAACCCAACTTTCGTCCCCATTAATGATGCGCTTCAAAAATGGATCATTTTCGTGACGTTTGAGAAGCGAATCACAGACGTCAACGCGACCACACAAATTTCTCTCCCTGAGAACATGGGGAACCCATATATCGAGCTTCGAAGTTAAACCCTGGTCTTTCCAGTGGTCATAAACAGTTGAATTCGATAAATTCAACGATCTCACGTGTTGTTATTCGCCGATTTGCATTAACTAATGCCTTTATCACATCTTTATCAGCTTCAACCGGCCTTCCGGAACGTGGTGCATCTTAAACATCAAAGTTGCCGGATCTAAATTTTGCAAACCAGTTCTGGCATTGGCGTACTATCAACACATCTTCTCCATACACATCGGTTAATTTATTTCTGGCTTGAACAGCATTTTTACCCTTTCTGTAGTAAAATAGTTAAAAATGACGAATGCTGCTTATTGCTTTCCATATTTAAAAAGACACCAACAAAAAACTACTGCTTAGAATTAATTGAACTCTTTTACACACAAGCCTTGCTATAGCAGCTCTGAAAACATATAATGATTATGCGGCTTAAATGTAAAGTTGGGTTCGAAAAATACAATTAAATCCTCTGTCGGCAAAAAACTTTCCCAACAACCTTATACATAGTTAAAAGACTCCTTCTCCCTTCGATCTGCATCGTTATATGTCGGCAAGAAATAGTGGAAAAAGGATATGTTGAAAAACATTTCTTTATACTTCTTACCGAAATCAGATAAGCAATGAACTGAAAAATTCTCATAATTATTCCTCACGAAATAATGCATGAACCTTCGTGTCGTCATTTCACATTTTAATACTAATCTTGAATTCCATCGGATTTAATCCAAGTGTAAATAACTGCGGAACCAGTGGTACCAATTATACCCATTTACTAACTTAGCCGAGATACTTAGGCAACAAACCTATCCTGAAAGTTTCAAGTGTCTAGCTCTTTCCATTCGAAAATTGGAGTGTTTATGGACATAATTACTTTTGACCGGATTGGTCGGACATAATTACTTTTCACCCCGGATTCTTCATCAATGAGTCCAATTTGAACTGAAATTATTTTGGAACAAACGGGCAAAAACGTAAAAAGCAAAATATCTTGGCTATTTTGAGATGAGTTGAAATAAATCCTTCTGAAAGTAACTGATATTCAGAAGACATAAATTGAATAGTCCGTCTAGAAAGTATCCGAAAAAAAAAACAAAGCTCAATTGTAATTATTTACTATATATTTTCAATTCATGAATTAGAAAATTATAACAAAATATTCATCTTATTTACTTATACAACCTCCATTTAACTGTTAACACTTGACTAAACTTCGAGGTACACCCAAAACGAGATCACCTCCATAATTTTCGGAGATAGTAGTCCAGAACTGTAAAAGTGATTGAATTAAATCATCTTTATTTCGTGGCGCTGCTCATTCAACTTAAATCTTCATTAGTCCCCATATGTTTTGAATGAGACTAAGATCTGGTGAAGCTGCTGGCCATGAAATGATTGCCACTTGGTGTTCTTGCATCTAAGCTTGAGTATGGCATCTTGCATTATCCTGCTGAAAATGCCACCCCTTGGGATATATAGTATGCGCCGTTTCAAGGAGAAAATCGTTTAGAATGCCACAATACTTTTCACTATTAATTGTACCATCAACTATACAGAGAGGCGTAGCACCATGCTGAGATATTGCTGCCAAACCATTATTTTGGTGGGAAATTTAAACGGTGACAGGTTGTTTTGATAGGATTTTTAGGTAATTTCCACCAAGTTGAAACAACTTTCATCAGATATAAAGACATTATTAAAATTATGCTCTTGAAAACGTTGACAAAATTCTATCCTTCGATCCGTTTCTAAAGGTGTCATTATGGTTTCCTTGATATGTAGCCTTATCTTTTCAGTGTTATACGGATGATTTTTGGACATACTTGTATATTTCGTTGATTTGAAAATCTGTTAGCCAATTTGCGAAACCTCAGGGGCAGATTGTGTCGTCCTAAGGCCAATAAAGCGTTTGAATTGTTTCCTTTCATCATACCCGGTCTTCCTGAATCTGGTCTATCCCTCAATCCATGCAATTTTTTATCCTCTTTATTGTCTCATATACAGTAATTTTTCCCGATTCAGACAATGGCACAAATTTTTTATATTTCGAAAATCGTTTCTATACAAATATTCTACCTGTTTTATTTTTTCTAGTTGCGACATTATTTCATAAATTTTTCCTGTTGGCAATCAACAATATTTGAAAAGTTGACATGCAACTTTGACCATAGCCGACTATCTGCACAACCTATTTTATACATTACTTTTGTCTTAGAATGTTACAAGAAAGAAGTAGTGGGTGTTTCATTTAGAGTGATAGAACTTTCGATTGGGATAACTGTGATTTGACAGAAAGTAGAAGCCATGTTGTTTTGACATTTCTGTTCAGTAGGCATTGATAAATTATCACGCCGCAACAACGATTACAAATTGTTGAAATTTATTTTCAAAATCAGTGTTCTATTCGCTAAACTTATAAAGCACTTCGTGATATTTATGGTTTACATAATTGTCCATCAGAGCAGCTTATTCGTCGAACTATCGATAGCTTTCGGACAACATTTTCTCTACTCGATGCAACAACAACAACAAGACAGAGAGCTGTATGCACAGAAGAAAATATCGCTGCTGTAAGTCATAGTGTTAATGATGATCCAGATTTGTCTATTCGTCGACGTTCACAACAAGTTGGACTCTATGCATCCACCACATGGAAAATTTCGCGTGAAGATCTTGGTCTACACCCATACAAGATCCAACTCGTTCAAGAACTAAAGCCACTTCACCATAATAAGCGTCATTTGTTTGCTGATAAGGCCCTAGAACAGCTTGAAGTTGATCCACTTTTTTATCGTAAAATTGTGTTTAGTGATGAAGCTCATTTCTGGTTGAACGGCTATGTAAACATCGTATTTGGAGTGAAAACAATCCTCAAGAAGTTCTGCAGGTTCCATTGCATCCTGGAAAATGCACTGTATTGTGTGCTTTACACGCTGGAGACATCATCGGTCCATATTTCTTTAAAAATGATGCTGGAGCTAATGTTACAGTGAATGGTGCTCATTACAGATCGATGTTCAATGATGATTTTTTCAAAATTTGAATAGTATCGACCCAGAAGTGTTTTGGTTCCAACAAGATGGTGCTACACCTCATGCTGCTACCGTAACAATTGATTTATTGAAAGAAAGATTTGGAGATAACATTATTTCGAGAAATGGTCCAATTAATTGGCCTACAAGATCATGCGACATAACTCCACTGGATTATTTTCTTTGGGGTTATGTTGGTTTATGCTGATAAACCAGAAACAACAGACGCTTTGGAAGCCAACATAACTCGTGTTATTGATGAAATAAGGCCTGAATTACTCGAAAAAGTGGTCCAAAATTGGTTTGGTCGAATGCGGTTCCTTAGAGCTAGTCGTGGTGGATATATACCCGAAAATTATTTTTAAAACATAAATGTCATAAGATTATCTTTCAAATAAAAAAAAATGGCTTCCATTTTAATTTAAATGTGTTTTATTTCAATTTAGAGTTCTATCACTTTAAACAAAACACCCGATATATAAAAATTGTGAAAATTAATAAATTCCGGATACTTCCTAGACGAACTACACTCTCATATTTCATATCGGGGAACAGTTGATCATTCATTTCAACTGAAAAAATTTTTTTCATGGAAAATTTTTCACATAAGCGAAAAATCAAACTATAAATTAGATTATTAAAGTTGCAATATTTAACGATCTAGAATGAATAGCATACGATTCACTTAAAACTTTTTAGCTTACTATAGAAGCATAGGGTAATTGTCAAAATATTTGAGAATTCAACATATCCTCCTGTTAATTGTATAGGTTAATTTTGAATCTCTAGATTTATCAAGAACAAGTTTTCTTATGCTTTGTAAACTAGGCCGTCATAGCCTTTATAACCTCTTACCATCATTAAAATTGTTTTCAGTTGAGGAAATTTTTATCAAATTCAATAGATATTGAGCACGATGCTTCTACCCAGACATTCAGATCCTTTTCACACAATTTTTTTATGTCCAAATCGACGTGAACTACACGTGGTGTTTTCCAAGGTGGGACTTTTTTCAGCAGAAGGTAGAACTCATAAAAATAAACCTTTTCAACAAAAATTGTCCATATAAGCTGTTCAAGGGGACATAAAAATGAGCCCTTCAATTCCATGCAATTTAAGAGTTGCGACAGTTCTGGCGACGCCAGCGAGCATGTGTCAATTTAAATGCTGAATCGATTTTGTAATTTCGACCTTAACATTCAACGGCTGGCAGTATTTTGACTTATATTAAATTTGTCGAAAGATACCGTATATACAGGGTTATCCATTTTGTGCTTCCGAGAATCATCGTAAATGAAACACTCTTCCACTTAGAATATCGATCGAATTCTTATTTCAATATAATGCTTGGACCTTGCCATTTTGTGTGGAATGCAACATCATTCAAATGTCTTCCGCGTCATCTCTTACAGGACTTGATTCTTGTGAGGTAATTTTCGATGACTGGCCGGCACATTTCAGGCGATATCTCACCAATAACTTGACGAATGTTGGTTTCCACATCGTCAATAGTTTGAGGATTATCGGCTTAAACATGATCTTTCACATAACCTCACAAAATAAATCCAAAGGCGTTAAATCACAAGACCTTGGTGACCTATTCACATCGCCGATACGAGAAATTACGCGATCTGCGAATTTTTCTTGCAATAAAGCTAACACGTGTTGTGTGGCTTGTTGCACCATCTTGCTGGAACCACATCTCTTCGAACTTCATATCATTAAATTCAAATCGGTAATCATTTGGCTACCGATGAGAATTGACGGTTTTTGTGACACCTTCTTCGTTTTCAAAGAAATCACTCCACCAGACCACATTGCACACCGTACAGTGACATGAATATGGTAACATTTGAAAACACCTGTATCAAAAATTTGAAACTAATGAAGTCCGAGTACACACCAATAAAATTAATCCAATATATTCACATAAGTAGTTCAATGTATACTTTACTACAATACGATGTAATTAGTACTTAACTGTTTATGTTTACAATTTGATTATGATTTGGCCATCGAAGCGTTTGAAGTAACCGAAGTAACAAAACCGGAGCTGAAATTATTTAACATTTCAATATTTTGAATTAATCTTAATTGCCTAATTAATAACTTTATCCCCTTGAATATTTTGTAATGAGTTCTACTTCCTGTTAAAGAAAACGCTCTGTATATGATGGACGCATTCATCTCAAATATCAAGTTCCCAATTCGACGGTGTGATAAAATCATATCAAGAACGGCATCCATATTTTCGGGGACGGGCGCATAAATTGGTCTTTCCGATCGGTATCCACCTTCAATAAAAAAATATCTCTTTTGAAGCTTGCAATTCAATTTTTTGTGATAGCACTCGAAGGGCATTGATCGCCAGTGTTATTAAGCATATCTTTGTAGGTGTGCCTACATTGAAACATTTTCAAAAGCAGCTACTTGATGCTGACTCTCAATACTTCAAATGGGTTGTGTATATTTAACATTATTATATTTAAATTGTATTTTAATAAAACACACCCTACAAGATTTTGAAAATGTACCAATTATAAAACACATCGGTATTGAGTGTGTGACTGAAATATCATGTACGGTGAGTAGATCTAGAAAACTAGTAGTTATGTCTATGTATCGAACATGTTTGAAAAATAAGCAAATTTTTTTATCCAGCCTTGAGTGTAGTTCAAGGTCATTTTGTTGATTTCGATGTGTGGTGACTTGAATATAAATCTTATGAATGAAGATAATTCCAAATACTTGTTTATAGATTTGTTAACCACCTTCAATTATGCACAGACAATATTTCCCACTAGGGTTACAAAGACTACAAGTTCCCTTATAGATAATATATTCGTAAATACATTTAAGATAAGTAATAATAAAAACATAATATCCGCACTCTCCGATCATATGGCGGAGTTTATTTCAGTAGAAGCACATTTCCTATAGGACCGAAAACTTCTGAAGTTATTGAAAAATGATTTTTTACAGAGACCATACTAGAAGATTTTTTTGTTTGTTTGAGGGATTTAAACTGTGAAGGTTTGATGTCAGAGACAGATCCAAATGTGGCCTACGAACTGTTCTACAACACAATAATGGCAAATAGGAATCAGATCATTCTACGGAAAAAAATGAAATTGAGAAGGAAGAGGAATCGAACATGGCTTACTCTGGTTATAAGAATATCGAGTAAATACAAATGGGAGCTTCACGAAAAAATGTTGAAAGGAATGGTGACTGAAGAATACTATAAAAAATATTCGCCATATTGAAACGCGTTGTGTAATTATCTAAGAAAATCTCTGATCAGAACTTTATAAATAAATCAGAAAATAAGACCAAAGCAACATGAAATTTAATTAATAACGCGACGAAAAAAATAACTGCTTCTGCTGGTACATTGTTTGAACCCTTTCCTGGATAAGATGAAAAAAAGCTATTAGATGAAATTAATAAATTCTTCCTGAAATTTAATGTTTTAAACAATAATAAGAACACTGATGTGGCAGAAACCATAAATCAATGTGATTCAAGCATCTTTCTGAATCCAGTTATTGAGCAAGAAATGTATCATTACATAATTCAATTTAAAAATAAAAAATCTACAGGACATGACGAGATAACTGTAGATCTACTGAAAAAATGTGCATCGATATTGACGTTACCCCTAACACCTATAATAAATCAAATGTGTCAATACGGTAAATTTCCACAAACTCTCAAAGAAGCTTGGGTTAAACCGATTCACAAGAAAGGAAAAAAGACCATTTCAATAACTACCGTCCAACATCTCTACTCTCAAATGTTAATAAAATATTTGAAAGAATAATTTTTGGTAGAGTAATGAAGTTTTTTGAGAAGAATAACATATTAGTGGAACAACAATGTGGATTTAGAAAAGGCAAATCGGCCATAGATGCATTATATCGAGTTCTTAACTCTGTAATAAAATCATTGAACAAAAACAAAATAACAGCGACACTTTTCTCAGACTTGACCAAAGCGCGTTTGATACAGTGAATCGTGACATCTTACTGCATAAATTGGAAAGATATGGTATACGAGGTATAACGTCAAAATTATTTCGATCATACTTAACAGGGAGAATTCAGAGGAGAACTGAAAAAGGAAGAAATGACAAGCAAATAATATCAAATGCCTTCGATGTAGCTAGAGGGGTTCCCCAAGGATCAATATTAGGTCCCCTACTTTATATAATCTACACAAACGATTTGATTAAAGTAACATCCAATGATACTGTAATATATGCCGATGACGTATCAGTAATCTGCGTTGGTTCCACTCCAGATGAATGCAAAGCCGCAGTTGAAAAAGATTTGGAAAACCTCAAAAAATGGTTCGGGAAGAATAATCTCACAATGAACATAACCAAGACCAAACTGATAATATTTAGAGAAAAGAATCAACATGCCATCAACTTAATTTATCGTGGAGAGAACATAAGAGCTGAAGATACTCTACCTTTCTTGGATCCATTTGGATCGGGATTTGAATTGGCGGCCACACATTTAATATTTGGCAACAAGCCTTGCAAGGTACTGCTATGCTTTAAGGATCCTAACAAGGACAATTGGGTCAGATGCTTTCCTGACAGCATATCATGTATACTCTAGACTCAGGTATGGGCGAATTCTGTTGATGCTGAAAGAGTCTTCATCCTACAAAAAATATGTTTGAGAACTGTCATTAAACTAAAAATATAGCGAATTATGTAGAGATATCTTTAGGAATAATAATGTATTAACACTATACTGACTGTATAGATAGGAATGCATTATGTATGTAATCAATAACTTCACAAACTTTGAAATGTAAATGCTTGATCATGATTATAATACCAGAGGAAAAACGCATTTTAGTTTAGAAAAACCAAATTATGCTTAAATACAGAAGAATGTTGTTCATATTTTAGTGAAAATTTGGAACAAATTACCACGAACATTCAAAACAAGACCATAAATTATACAAAAAAAACTTTGAACAAATTTGTATATAAAAAAGTGTGAAAGTTTATGGCTGAGAAAGACTTTAATGAACTTTAATATTCAAGTTATGATTCTTGTGACGGGATCTACATCATTTTGTGATATTTTCAGATCAAATAAAGGTCTATTATTATTATTATAACAATGTTAAACGCAAGAGATCATGGAGCAAAAAGGATGAACCGCCCCAAAGCATTTTGAAAGCAAATATCCATCAAAAAAAGTGATGCTGTCTGTTTGTTGGGATTTTAAGGAATCGATTTTTTTGGGGCTTTTACCGGATAACACAACAATTGATTTTGAAGTCTACTCTCATCAGCAGGACAAGCTGAAGAGAAAGGACCAGAATTAATCAACAGAAAAGGTGTAGTGTTCCACCAAGATAATGCGAGACCTCATACAAGCTTGGTCACTCGCCAAAAGCTTTTACAGCTTGAATGGGATACACTGCCACACCCACCATATTCACCAGACCTGGCGCCTTCGGATTATTATTTGTTCCTGTCATTGCAAAAATTTTTGGATGGTATTTCCTTCACTTCAAATTACCTGGATCAGTTTTTTTTTCTAGCAAGGACCAAACATTTTATGAGCGTGGAATCATGCTACTACCAGAAGGATGGCAAAAGGTGTTGGACCAGAATAACCAATATATAATTTAATAAAATATTTATTCATTATACGAAAATTGTTTATCATTACCCCCACTCAGAAAAAAACGAAAGTACTTTCCGAACAACCCAATAGTATTCTGAAAATTTATACCAATTTTCAGCTCTATGGGAATTTTTGTAATCTTATCTCTATTTTAAGGACTAACTTGATTGGACTATATAGATATTAATCAAGCGCGCTCAAGCTCCTTAAGTAAAAAGTACTTTTGTGAAATTTTCCAATTCAAATTATCCAAAACCGCCTGAACATGCAGGGCGTATATCTAAATAGTCCATTTATTAATCCCGGTCGTTAATCCCATGGGCGAAGACTCGTCAGTTATACATTTCTTCATTATATCATTTTATGAATTCACGTCGGCAGCTCTTCATGCCCCCTCCATTATTTAACGCTCCGGGGTGTTTTTTGACGAGAGGCGTGGCCTAATGAAATTGGCTAAATTGAGTTGAGCCGAAATTGAGTTCTAACCCGCTCCAACGGTTCGTCCGTAATTGTAACGAAATTATCGGATCAACTTTCGAACCTGCCGTGTCGGATTCACCCCACGCTTCGCATTTTTTGCGCGGGTCGTTTTAAATCGCTCAACGTGAAGGACCAAATTTCATTAGGGTGTATTCAAAAATCGTATATTCGGATTTTCAGAATTCCGATTGATACGTGCGACAAAAGAGGGTATCAAAGTGATAAAATGTTACGGCTGAATTTGTTTCGTTTTTGTTGACAAAAAAATAAATGCTTTTATCATGTTACGATATTAAAATGGTTGGTTTTGACCATGCAGTGGATATTTGCTAAAATATTCATGCTCTTTGTTTCGAATCGTTTTCCCAATTGCTGAATATTTCACTGGAAGTATCGTAAACGTTGGCTACTTTGGACCACATTTTGAAAAACATTCAATCATGTCTTAATAAATCTGTGTATTTTCCTACTTCTGAAAATACGGATACTGAACTCTCTCGAAAAATATAATGTCCTTTCGAAGAACCAATATAGTTTTGAAAGAATAAAATCCATAGAGGACGCGCTCAGGGCTCTGATAGAGAAAATTTATAGTGATCTAGAGAATAACCAATTATCACTGGGTATTTTCATAGATTTTTCTAAGGCATTCGATAGGGTATCTCATTTAAAACTTTTGGATAAACTCTGAAAGTATGAGTTCCGTGATATAACGTACAAATTGGTAAAAAGCTATATATCGAACCGTAAAAAGATAGAAATAAACGGACATAGAAGCAGGGAACTAGTTTTAAACTATGGAGTTCCACAGGGAAACTGTCCTATTGTTCTTGACATCGGGTGTTTTTTTTAAAGTGATAGAACTTTCGATAGAGATAACTGTGATTTGACAGAAAGTAGAAGCCATGTTGTTTTGACATTTCTGTTCAGTAAGCATTGACAAATTATCATGGAAAGACTCACGCCGCAAGAACGTTTACAAATTATTGTAATTTATTTTCAAACACAGTGTTCTATTCGCCAAACTTATAGAGCACTTGGTGAAATTTATGGTTTACATAATTGTCCATCAGAGCAGCTTATTCGTCGACATATCGATAAATTTCGGACAACATTTTCTCTACTCGATGCAACAACAAAAACAAGACAAAGAACTGTACGTACAGAAGAAAATATCGCTGCTGTAAGTCATAGTGTTAATGATGCATTCACCACATGGAAAATTTTGCGTGAAGATCTTGGTCTACACCCATACAAGATCCAACTGGTTCAAGAACTAAAGCCACTTGACCATAATAAGCGTCGTTTGTTTGCTGATTGGGCCCTAGAACATCTTGAAGTTGATCCACTTTTTTATCGTAAAATTGTGTTTAGTGATGAAGCTCATTTCTGGTTGAACGGCTATGTAAACAAGCAAAATGACCGTACATGGAGTGAAAACAATCAGGTTCCATTGCATCCTGAAAAATGCACTGTATGGTGTGCTTTACAGGCTGGAGGCATCATCGGTCCATATTTCTTTAAAAACGATGCTGGAGCTAAAGTTACAGTGAATGGTGCTTGTTACAGATCGATGATCATTGATTATTTGTTTCAAAATTTGAATGGTATCGACCCAGAAGTGTTTTGGTTCCAACAAGATGGTGCTATACCTTATGCTGCTATCGTAACAATTGATTTATTGAAAGAAAGATTTGGCGATAACATTATTTCGAGAAATGGTCCAATTAATTGGCCTCCAAGATCATGCGACATAACTCCACTGGATTATTTTCTTTGGGGTTATGTCAAGTCATTGGTTTATGCTGACAAACCAGAAACAATAGACGCTTTGGAAGCCAACATAACTCGTGTTATTGATGAAATAAGGCCTGAATTCCTGGAAAAAGTGGTCCAACATTGGTCTGGTCGAATGCGGTTCCTCAGAGCTAGTCGTGGTGGACATGTGCCGGAAATAATTTCTGAAACATAAATTTCATAAAATTATCTTTCAAATAAAAAAAATTTGCCTCCAATCTTAATTTGAATGTGTTTTATTTCAATTTAAAGTTCTATCACTCTAAAAAAAAACACTCGACACATAAATAGTTTATTCGAGTTGAAAAGTAGAGGATTGTCTATTCGTCGACGTTCACAACAAGTTGGACTCTGTGCATCCACCACATGGAAAATTTTGCGTAAAGATCCTGGTCTACACCCATACAGGATCCAACTGGTTCAAGAACTAAAGTCACTTGACCATAATAACCATCGTTTGTTTGCTGATTGGGTCCTAAAACAGCTTGAAGTTGATCCACTTTTTTTCGTAAAATTGTGTTTAGTGATGGAGCTCATTTCTGGTTGAACGGCTATGTATTTTCAAAACATAGGTCATAAAATTGGTTTCAGTCTTAATTTAAATGTGATTTATTTCAATTTAAAGTTCTATCATTCTAAAAAAAAAAACACAAAATATGTAAAATTCCAAGAGTTATGGATGAAAGTATGTCCTGTTCCTAAAAAATGGGTCCAATATGTGGAAATACTTCTGTTATTGGGAAAACTTCAAATGTTCACCAATTCTTTGTCGGAAAGTGCTTCCTGTCTGTCCTATGTAAACTATTTGGCAATCACCGCAATGATTGGTTATATTTTTATTACTAAAAGTTGAAATAGTTTTGGTTTGGAAATTTCATCGAAATGGAATAATATTTGAGGTAATGTTATGTTTCATGCATCAGCTAATAAATGTTTTATTTTTTTCAGATGAATCTACGATCCCAACTAAATCTTCTTTTTTAATCTAAGAAACTAAGGTAAGGTTAACACTATAAGTCAGATGAGGCTATCATAACATCTTTAAATAATTTCGACTAATTTTCTTGAATTTAATGGCAGTTTTGTTATTATACATTTCATCACTGAGTAAATAATAATGAATGAATAATAATATGATTTAAGATTTAAGAAAATTATCGAAATTTCTGTGAGTTGATTCAATTCAGCTTTAAACGCAGCAGAAACAATTATTGTTTTAGAGCCAGTATATAAAACTGCTCAAAATATAGGAATCTAGTAAATGCTTGCAAAGTAACGTTTGAATGAGGAAGAGAATTGAGTGGTATTTTATACAATCCCCAGGTGAAAATAATTCCATTTCATAATTTGCAATTATTTTAGGAATCTTCTATTCTTTAGGATATTTTCGGTGTATCAGAGTTTAATATAATAACTTTGTGGGATAATTTTGTCGTTATTGCTTGAATAGCAACAAGTGTTCGCTGTTTGGTTCAAAGTTTATTGAAAATTATGAAAACTAAAAATTTTAATTTGATATGCACTTAGGTCAAACAAAAAAAGTAAGAGCTTCTTAATAATGACACCTTGCAAACGAATAGGCATGCTTTGAACCTTGTCAAGATAAGTATTAACTATCCGAGCAGTGTTGGGCCGTACATTATCATACATAAAGATTTCGCCCTCCTTAAGAATAACTCTCAATGGTACCACATGGTCTTCTAGAAACTCTGTGAGGTACCTATCAACTGTCAAAATCCCATTTTGGATAAATCCTAACTTCGCTTGAGCTTGAAAAGTTATGCCTTTCCTTTCCATAACTGAGCCTCCACCAAATGAAATTCCCTCGGAAACACATGCTTGTCATTGCCACACTCTTACAGCCCTCATGACATAATAGCGATTCGTCGGAAAACAATACTCGACTCGAATCATCTATTGTCCAAACCAAGTGTTCTAATGTTCAAGCTTGCGATTCAGTGAAAAGCAGCGGTCGAGTAATTTTTCGCTTCTTGTAAATGATTTCGAAGGGAAATTAACGTGACCATTCGGTTTTTCTGAGCGCTAGAAACAAGAAAGTAGTTGCCTCTAGATGTTGTAGTCCTTCCTCCTCCTGAACCAAGTCTTCTAGTGAGCAAATCAGTCTTTTCGTAACGTTGGAATACTTATTGCACAATGGAGAGACTCACGCCAAAGTGTTTCGCAGTTTCGCGCTGACTTCGGTCAACTTCTCTAGCCGCCACAATTCGTGTCGCAATAATAGTATTTATAGCCACGTGCAACACTTACAATGGCAACACAACAATTAACAGTAAACAGAAGGAACCAGTTAAACAAAACATATGCTGATAATGGATTTCAGGAATTAAGGTGGGAGACTTTTTTGTTAAACACTTATTGAAACAACAAATCTTTTTCTCAAGTAATCGTAATAAAACGATCGCATACAGTAAGTAAACTATGTTACAACCGAAAAAATAAAAGCTTTCTAAAATAAGCGTAAATTACGGAAAGGCCCTGTTTTTATCCTTGGCAGTGTATCGTCAAAAGTCTTGCCCTTTAAAATTTTAAAGCCAGTGTATTATCATTTAGTGTCTAGATGTTTTGCTGAAACGTCCCTCAGTAAAAACGATATGTTACAAAACGTAGGAATGATTGAGCCAAGAATACGTCGAGATGATGTTGCCACTACTTTGGGAACTACTCAATATGTTATTTTTCGTCTCTTGAGTCGATATCGTGAAAGTGGTAGTATAATAAAGAGACATTCAATCAAGCATAACAACCTATTGAATGGATTAATATATTCAATTAAAAGCACAAAGAGACAACATTACGAACGCATCTCAACTTGCCAAGTGTTTATAATTTGCGTGATTAAGAGACATACTATACACAGAAGATTGAGAGAAACTAATCTAGTTAATAGACGGCATTGGAGAAACTTCATTTGATTATAGAGTCGAGATTATGTAATGGGGGACCATAATCAATGAGGTGAGATTTTAATTACTGACGAATCTCGGTTTGGTTTGTATCCAGATTCTAGAAGAGTACGCGTTTGGAGGACACCTGATGCCAGATAACAAATTAAGCATGTACAGTAAGTGCACAGCTTTTTTAGGGGCGGCCTGGAGTGGAGTTTTGCGTGGTCGTAGAACTGCACTCTTTTTGTTAGATATCTTTTTGACTCCCCAATGGTTATATAAGAACTGTTATTGAACCTCTCTTGCACCATATGGCCCTTAAACCTGGTGTGGTTCTACCTTATTGCAGGTAATCAGTCCAACGGGCGAATAGTTGAATACTAAATCTAGGTGCGTAGTTCTCGGGACAGGATTGAGGTAGATACTTCAAGGTGGGTATTGCAACACACGCGCTCACCCATAAAATTGGCATGGTTCTACCCGATTGGAGGTATTCTGTCCATGAGAGCGAATAAGTCAGTAAGAGATCTGTGATAGCTTTAAGGGGAGGGATACAATGACGTATTAGAATTATCGAGTTCATGTTTCTGACATCGAGTAGAACTCCTGGCGACCGTTAGCCTTCAAAGGCTGCTTTTGGAAACAATGCTACCGCGGAAGGATGGAAACCCATAGGAGTACTTTTACTTCTGACCGCCCAATTGAGGTTGTAATTGTGGAAGCAGTGGTTGAAAGCCTGCATGCTAGGCTGGGGACGTAGTTCTAGGCCCTGGATGGTCCGAGACAGCGCTTGGAAGTTTGAGGTTCTTGATATGGGGTATCCACGACGGTTTCGGGGTCTACAGCGCCGACTGGGTAGTGGATTAAGAAGTCTTCAGGCGTCTGATTAGCTCCTTTCAGATTTTATTATGTTAAAAATCTTAATCGAAACCTTTAACTGCCATATATCGGGTGTTTTTTTAGAGTGATAGAACATTCGATAGGGATAACTGTGATTTAACAGAAGGTAGAAGCCATGTTGTTTTAACATTTCTGTTCAGTAACCGTTGAAAAATTATCATGGGAAGACTCACGCCGCAACAACGTTTACAAATTGTTGAAATTTATTTTCAAAATCAGTGTCCTATTCGCCAAATTTATAGAGCACTTCGTGAAATTTATGGTTTAAATAATCGTCCACCAGAGCAGCTTATTCGTCGAATTATCGATAGATTTCGGACAACATTTTCTCTACACGATGCAACAACAACAACAAGACAAAGAACTGTACGTAGAAGAAAATATCGCTGCTGTAAGTCATAGTGTTAATGATGATCCAGATTTGTCCATTCGTCGACGTTCATAACAAGTTGGACTCTATGCATCTACCACATGAAAAATGTTGCGTAAATATCTTGGTCTACACCCATACAAGATCCAACTGGTTCTAGAACTAAAGCCACTTGACCATAATGAGCGTCGTTTATTCGCTGATTGGGCCCTAAAACAGCTTGAAGTTGATCCACTTTTCATCGTAAAATTGTGTTTAGTTATGAAGCTGATTACTGGTTGAGCGGCTATGTAAACAAGCTAAACTGCTGTGTATGGAGTGAAAACAATCCTCTAGAAGTTCTGCAGGTTCCATTGCATCCGGAAAATTGCACTGTATGGTGTGCTTTACACGTTGGATGCATCATCGGTCCATATTTCTTTGAAAACGATGCTGGAGCTAAAGTGAATTGTGCTCATTATGATCAATGATTATTCGTTTCAAAATTTGAATGGTATCGACCCAGAAGTGTTTTGGTTTCAACAAGATGGTGCTACTGCTCATGCTGCTACCCTAATAATTGATTTATTGAAAGAAAGATTTGGCGATAACATTATTTCGAGAAATGGTCCAATTAATTGGCCTCCAAGATCATGCGACATAACTCCACTGGATTATTTTCTTTGGGGTTATGTCAAGTCATTGGTTTATGCTGATAAACCAGAAAGAATAGACGCTTTGGAAGCCAACATAACTCGTGTTATTGATGAAATGAGGCCTGAATTACTCGAAAAAGTGGGGCAAAATTGATCTGGTCGAAGGCGGTTCCTCAGAGCTAGTCGTGGTGGACGTATGCCGGAAATTATTTTCAAAACATAAATGTCATAAAATTATCTTTCAAATAAAAAAAAATTGGCTTCAGTCTTAATTTAAATGTGTTTTACCTCAATTTAAAGTTCTTTCGCTCTTAAAAAAACACTCGGTACTTGTATAATTATTTATTCATTATAAAAAATCATATACATATTAAAAATACATGAGCATAATTATTCGATGAAATAACATATTAAAGATGTATATTGTAATGAAATATGACAAATGTTGAAATGAAAAATAATTCAAGCACTCACTTTCGCAAAAAATATATTTCATAAATCTTGAGAAAAATTGAAATGGAATTTGGATTGCTTAATCATAAGCTTTGATTTGTACTACAAACTGAATGTGGTGGAATTTTACAATAAATTTACATTATATTCTATAAAATGTGGAAACAGGGGAAGAAGATATATGGTATAAAATTTTTTCTTATTGCTTCGGTCTCTACTTAACGAAAATTCATCGTATATGATTTAAAGTACTTCATTTCAGCTAATATATAAGTGGAAACAAATTGTTTTATTTTAAATCATTCATGTATAAAAATTTCATTAAGAAGAAACAAAGATACCTAGACAAAAATTATCCAGACTTTTACATATAAGTTTTGAAAAAATTCATTTTTAAAAAGAACATCTATCTACGAACTACGACTAGATTTATAATAATAATAATAGTTTATTTGCCCATTCAAGTCAGATCAATAAATAAAAATTTGGGAAGTTTAGAATCAGTCCTAGTCGCCATTTTAATGACTTGTCCACACCACCAGAATAAAGAAGAATTGACAATTTGACATTTTTTACACCGGAGCGAACGCCCGACAGAAACTTTTAGCATATTCAAAGATAGAATTGCAAAAACAACAAAATGATAGGTCAGCCTACGCCTAATGCCATTTAAGATTCTTGAGGGGGTTGCCATCCCGCTCAAGGGAATGAATTTGCAATCAGAATATGTCTTCCTAGAAATAAAAACTGACCTGTCTTGTAGTTTTCCGGAATAACTTATACTTACGGAAATATTTGGCTGAACTATTTTATGTGGGTCACCTGTATAGTAACGAACAGAAAATCTGACTAAGAGCGAGAAGCATTGAAGTTCTTTGTCTGCGGAAATGAATCCCTGAAAGAGAATTGTGTCGTTAAATGCATAATTTTCAACCGCACATCTACCATTCCCTTCTACACTCCTCCCCCCTTATGGGTTTCTCATTAAAAAATCCTTTTACATCACGTTAATTACCATTAACCGCAGTCGCCTCGACTCGCAAATCATGTTCGCTAATGACTTTCCGGATCGGGAATGTCGCAGTTGAAAATCATTTATACCTGAATAGAACGGGATTTTTAGATAATAATTAGTGACGGTACTCCCGAATGCAAAACTCGAAACCATTCGATTTGTACCAGTTGGCGAATGTCTAAACTGGGGAATGAATTAAAATAAACTGATTAAATAGCTATTTCATAAAATAGTATATATTCTATTAGGATGGTGCATGACAATCCTCCGTTTTCTATTTTATTATTAATTAAAAAAACATACAAATTCAACAGGAACATGTTAAATTGTTTATACTAGTATTCACCATCTATTTCATTTAGTGCTTTCCATTTGCTTGACGACCACTTGGCGGTGAGCACTGTTCATTCTATTTTTTTACACAGTATTGTCCCTTTTTCGACGTAATTTCATAAAATAATAAGATGGGGTTTTTTACTTGATAGAAGAATAATTACAAACTTTGAATATCAAAACAGATTTAATCTGTTAGTCTTCTACAATTTTAATTTCAAAAAATTAAAAAAAAACTTTTAGAATTAAATTAATGTCTTAAATAAGCACTGCTTATATTTAATAGATGTATAAAAATAGAAATTCACTATACAATATCAAATGGAATAAAAAAACCCAAAAAATAAATTATTAATATTAAAAATAAGTAATATCGAATGTTCCGAACATACGCACCTGAACTTGTCGGAAAGGCACATGGAACGTATGTTTTGCCCTTGACGAACATTTGAAAACATGTTCAGTTTCTGGTCTTATATTTATGAAAACTAGATCTTTTTCAAAAATACACAACATAATTTTAAGAATGTATATATGACAGTAATTTATTTCCACAAAAATGTTTGTACTAATACAACAATTGTTTCACCACGATGTGGCTTCTTCAGGTATTACATTGTACTGTCTGATGGTATTGAGTGTAACCGAGTTTATATACATTTTTAGGTACGTGACCATCAATACCATCAGACAGTACAATGTAATACCTGAAGAAGCCACATCGTGGTGAAACAATTGTTATACAACAATTATTATACAACAATGTACAAACATTTTTGTGGAAATAAATTACTGTCATATATACTTTTTTTTTAATTAAAATGAGTTTCCACCAAGTGAAGACCGAATCTATCAAATATTTTATTTTAAGAACTTCTCCAAAACTTTGAAATATTTAATATGTTTAAATATTTAAATAAGTTACTTCAAAAACTCTCAGAATCATATAGCACATACTCAAAAACAATTGAAAATTCTGATAAGGTCACTTCAATTTTACATTTATAACATAAATTCAATTAAAAATAAATGAACTTGTAATCTTACCAGACAATTTCACAGATTTTGCAGTATGTTTGGAACGAAACATTCGATATTATAATACTTATTTTTAATTTTAAATAGTAATTTATTTTTTGGGGTTTTTTATTCCATTTGATATTGTATAATGAATTTCGATTTTTATACGTCCATTAAATATAAGCAGTGCTTATTTAAGACATTAATTTAATTCTAAAAGTGTTTTTTTTTAAATTTTTTTAAATTAAAATTGTAGAAGACTAACAAATTAAATCTGTTTTGATATTCAAAGACGTAATTTCACTATTGACCTGGATAGGAACAGCACCAGACTGCTACTGGTTACCAGTACCGACCTGGGTATTTCACAGTAATCTACAGGCGAAATGGATGATCAACTCGTTTAAATTCGTGAGAATTTATTGGCCTTACTCCCAAGTGAACATTTGATGAAAAATCTCAAAAGCCATTTTCAAATTGGGATCTGAAAAACCCGACACTGTCCAAGGTCAAACTGTTTGTCTATATTGACCGATCACAGTCTAGTTGCGTTTACGTGGAGCGAGTTTCAGACCAGTAACTATTGGGTGTCTTTTTTTAGAGTGATAGAACTTCAAATTGTAATAAAACACATTTAAATTAAGATTGAAGCCAAAGTTTTTTTTATTTGAAAGATAATTTTATGACATTTATATTCCGGCATATGTCCACCACGACTAGCTCTGAGGAACCGCATTCGACCAGACCAATTTTGGACCACTTTTTCGAGTAACTCAGGCCTTACTTCAACAATAACACGAGTTATGTTGGCTTCCGAAGCGTCTATTGTTTCTGGTTTATCAGCATAAACCAATGACTTGACATAACCCCAAAGAAAATAATCCAGTGGAGTTATGTCGCATGGTCTTGGAGACCAATTAATTGGACCATTTCTCGAAATAATGTCATCGCCAAATCTTTCTTTCAATAAATCGATTGTTACGGTAGCAGCATGAGGTGTAGCACTATCTTGTTGGAACCAATACACTGCTGGTCGATACCATTCAAATTTTGAAACAAATAATCATTGATCATCGATCTGTAACGAGCACCATTCACTGTAACATTAGCTCCAGCATAGTTTTTAAAGAAATATGGACCGATGATGCCTCCAGCCTGTAAAGCATACCATACAGTGAATTTTTCAGGATTCAATGGAACCTGCAGAACTTCTTAAGGATTGTTTTCACTCCATGTACGGTCATTTCGCTTGTTTACATAGCCGTTCAACCAGAAATGAGCTTCATCACTAAACACAATTTTACGATAAAAAAGTTGATCAACTTCAAGCTGTTCTAGGGCCCAATCAGTAAACAAAAAACGCTTATTATGGTCAAGTGGCTTTAGTTTTTGAACCATTGGATCTTGTATGGGTGTAGACTAAGATCTTCACGCAAAATTTTCCATGTGGTGGATGCATCATTTACACTATGACTTACAGCAGCGATATTTTCTTCCTTACGTACAGTTCTTTGTCTTGTTGTTGTTCCATCAAGTAGAGAAAATGTGTCCGAAATTTATCGATAGCTCGACGAATGAGCTGCTCTGATGGACGATTATGTAAACCATAAATTTCACGAAGTGCTCTATAAGTTCGGCGAATGGAACATTGATTTTGAAAATAAATTTCAACAATTTGTAAACGTTGTTGCGGCGTAAGTCTTTCCATTATAATTTGTCAATGCGTACTGAACAGAAATGTCGAAACAACATGGCTTCTGTCAAATCACAGTTATCCCTATCGAAAGTTCTATCACTCTAAAAAAAACATCCGATATATGGCAGTTGAAGGTTTCAATTAAGATTTTTAATCTAATGAAATCCAAAAGGAGCAAACACACGCCTAAAGACTTCTTAATCCACCACCCAGTCGGCGCTGGAGACCCCGAAACCGTCGTGGAGACCCCAGGTCAAGAACCTCAAACCTCCAAGCGCTGTCTCGGACCATCCAGGCCTAGAACTACATCCCCAGCCTAGCATGCAGGCTCTCAACCACAGCTTCCACGATTCCAACCTCAATTGGGAGTCTTTCCATGATAATTTATCAATACTTACTGAACAGAAATGTCAAAACAACATCGCTTCTACCTTCTGTCAAATCACAGTTATCCCTATCGAAAGTTGTATCACTCTAAAAAAACACCCGATACCTTGGAATGAGTGGAAGAAGGTCTCTGTACAGTGGAATCAAAATATTTTGAATTAGCTGGCAGACACTACCTGCTCCAACTTTGTTTCTACGAACCAATAGCTGTCAAATAGTTACTGTCCACCAGCTACTGGCCTTATGAAAACAAGGCTCAAGATGCAATCGATCTACAAAATCGGTCATCCAAATCGTAAATTTTTTCGTCCGCCAGTTTTTCAACTTACGATTGACGTGGTAGTTTGCGAGCGCTTAGGAATATGGCGGATTCCATCCCTTATTGTCGACACAACGTTCAACATGCGGACGTGTCTTATCTTGGAAGGCAATATGGTTACGCGTTCTTTTCGTGTCCAATGCTGCCTGTATACATTCGAGATGAGCTAGGTGGATGTCGCTGTTGATGTTATATTGTCGCATGTCTTTTTGATCGAATTCTGCTAATTAACGTTCATTATCATCAACAAAAATAACAAATGCCATTTGTAATTATTTCATATTGGATTATTCCGCTTTTGCCACAGAATATAGCCTTTGTTCATAAGAAATTCGGAGAAAATTTGTACACGATCAGATTTGTCCTTATCGGACAGTTCGTGAGCGTCCATCCAGGCTATTTCCATATCGTGAGACGATTCACGATAGTTGAGTAGTGTCCATTCAAGTTTACAGCGAGATGTCAAGATTTCGTCTTCTTCCACGACTTTCTTAAGGCTGATACTAGTTAATTTGAATTGTGTAAACCATTTTCTACATTGTTTTCCGCTAGTTGTTCGGTATTCAAAAAGCTGGATGAAGTCGGGAAATGTTTATGTAACCTGTTCTGTTGTAGTGGTGCAGCATAATATGCTGAATATGAATATGATTTTCAGCACTCATTTTTTAAAGAAATAGATATATTTTATTTATTGAAAAATAAACAAAACGAAATTACCCATATAAAAAGAATTATTATGCACCAGCCCAATAGTTTAAACGGACAATAAATATTCATTCAAATCTATGATTGTTGCGGTCTTTACTTCACGAAAATTCATCTTGAAATTATGAATAAAAACAATATTCTATTTCCGCTAATATAGCGGAAATATTAGAGGAAATCGAATATTGTTTTTATTCATAATTTTGATTATTTATTCATTTTGTGAGAGGAAAATTATATCACTGATTAACATATATCAATTAAAAATATATTCATCTTCGGTTTGTATAATCGCTTCTCTCTATTGAAACATGAATACAATTAATTTCTCCAAATTTTTGAAATAAATGATGGATTCTTTTGTTGTGAAATCCAGTTTAAGCAATCTACCCTTCCATGTAAAACATAAATTCTAAGTATGATTAAGGTTTGGCGATTTTCCAAACGAATTTCCAAGAGTTATCTGGTGGTCCTTGATATATTTCAACATTTTCTTGGGAACGTGACATGGTGCTGAATTGTGTTGAAAGATTGGTTCGCTGTTTGCATGGATGCTTTCAAATTCTCTCATCTAATATGTTTCTTACATTATATTTTTCGATGTACATCATGCCTGTTATATGAATTTTCCCTATATTAAATTGTTTCAGCCGTTACTATTTGGTAGTTGATCATAATTAAAACAAATTGTAGAAATTACTATGTTTTACTACCAAAAAATATATATTACACATTTTCTTGTGACTCGAATTTCGGGAAATGAACTATCCCACCAGCAGACAACTGAAGACGTAACAGTGGTACAGTGGTATTTAAACAAAAGTGATAAATATTTTGAATATTTCAACAGATTCTCGGTAATATCTAATAGTCGTACAGAGGTTTACAATCGGAACGTGATAAAAAACCGGGTTAAAAAAGAGGGGCCTTCTAACAGATATCGGAATGTCGGCAATCGACAAAGAAGGTTGTTAAACAGATGGTGCCCATTTAAATATCTGTAATAATTTTTGGGTTTACATAGCTCCGTAGTCATTCATTATTTTTATATTATTTTGTTGTATGTCTCAAATTTTTGGATTTAGAAAGCTCCATACAGTCATTCACTATTTTTTACATTATTTTTATTGTGAACGAATTTGAAAAGAAACTAGATTATTGAAATTTTCAAATTCGTTCACAATAAAAATAATGTAAAATATAATGAATGACTGTATGGAGCTTTCTAAATCCAAATATTTGAGATATACAACAAAATAATGTAAAAATAATGAATGACTACGGAGCTATGTAAACCCAAAAATTATTTGAGATATTGAAATGGGTACCATCTGTTCAACAACCTTCTTTGTCGATTGCCGACATTCCGATATCTGTTAGAAGGCCCCTCTTTTTTAACCCGGTTTTTTATCACGTTCCGATTGTAAACCTCTGTACGACTATTAGATATTACCGAGAATCTGTTGAAATATTCAAAATATTTATCACTTTTGTTTAAATACCACTGTACCACTGTTACGTCTTCAGTTGTCTGCTGGTGGGATAGTTCATTTCCCGAAATTCGAGTCACAAGAAAATGTGTAATATATATTTTTTGGTAGTAAAACATAGTAATTTCTACAATTTGTTTTAATTATGAATTTTCCCTTACATGAAATGTGTTTGATAAGAGAATGTGATATTTCTGGAATCTCTTCAGTCCAATAAGCTTATTTTCTGATCTAAATCAGTCTTTTCCTCATCACAGCCTCCGTCAGTAGTTTTTTGTATTTTATTTGAGGTCTCACCTCTAAAAGAGTTCTTCGAATTGCAAAGTTGTGAGTGAATCCTCGCACCTATCTTTTCCAAATCTTGTTTGAGGTCATACCTTGTCTTTCAGGCTTCAGTTTGCTTTGTCCCACAAGAAAAATTTCATTCTGGGAAGTTATATTTTTTTTTCTTCTCATTTCCTCTTTCGTTGAACTTCAATTGAATCAGTCATTCTGTAATACACTTGTTGATAGCTCCCAAGCTTACTGAACACTACTTGGCAATGTCTGTCTGAGCCTTGGATATATGCTCGCTTTTTTCTCTTTTTTAGACCCTTATCTCACAAAACCATTGTGAGGGCGCAACGATAAGAAGGGAGTGGACTGTATTTTTCTGCCAACTTATTCGGATGCTCAAGTATAATTGAGAACCAGGAAGGAAGTAAGAAAAGCTTTGAAAACTCACCTTAACTTAGAGTTTTCCTTCAAAGATCGAACTCTTACTGACCAGGAAGATACGATGTGATTCATAATATTTGAAAGCAGAGTAGAAGATGTGGAAATCTAAAAACCAATGGTTGTCCAAATAAATAAATTCGGCTGATCTGCTCCAAAAATAATTAATAATGTCTGCAACTAACAAAACCTTATCGAGTTTTTTTGAGTACAGAATTGATATACAGATGTATGTCTCGATTTGTAGAACTCATTACCATAGCTCACACGACTTCCTAATGATATTTGCTGTCCACCTGGTTCTTGTTAGTGAAAATCAATACTGCTAATACGCAGTACATTTCGGGCAATTATCTCACCAATAATTTGACGGATGTTGGTTTTCAGATCGTCAATAGTCTGAGGATTACTCATACTCAGATTTGTACATGTCGGTATATGCTCTTAACCAGCATTAAAGTACCTTTGTCATCATTGCTGTCCCGGGTTTCTGCTCAAGTTTTGACACTCCAGCAGAACCCCGATAAGCTGAAAGAGAAAGATAGGAATTTTGAAGGAAGATTATAGAGAACTTTGCGCCAGCACAACTAGGTGAGGGACCTCTACAAGTCACCTCCCTCCTCGCCAAAAAAAAAATGATCGCCGTTTCGATCCCAACACTCAGTCATTTGAGCAGAGTGTCTCTATGGGTGTGAAAGATCAAAGCAACGAATCCCCCCCACGAAGGACCGCTGTTGCTGTTCGACTGCTAAATGCGAGGCTTCGAAGCATCGAAGAGGATGGGCTTTAGGATCAAAAAGTGGCGCCAGAGTTGGAGGAGAATAAAGCGAATCTTCCAGGACCCTCAAACCTCGTCGAAATATTGTAGTCTCCCTTTCTCTCTAACGGACCACTTCCGACCCCGCAGCAGATAAGATAAGCTTAAGGATCCGCGAATGGGGCTGAAGTTGGTGGCGAGCAGAGCGAGTCTTCCAAGAGCTCCAAACCTGGTCGAAACGTCGTAGTCTCCCTTTTTGCTCCAATCAGGACCCGCAGCGAAAGCTTAAGGATCTAAAGATGGAGGCAAATTTAGGAGCGAGCAGAGCGAATCTTCCGAGATCTCACCCCAGTCGAAACGTCGTAGTCACTCTTTTTCCTTTAGCAACCATTTAAGATCCCTCAGCGGATAAGTAGGCGAAGGTTGGAAAACCCACGCTGAGATTCAGTAGGGTGTCGCCTTGGCCCGTGTATGGATTACAAAACTCTAATCGATCGCAGGGTCGCAGATTCTGGTCGTCAATCAGAGGCTGCTTCCTCGTACGATTCCAAGTTTTGCGGAAGGAAATGGATGGAGTGGGACAACATGATGGAACGGTACGTAAGAAAGAAAGTAAGGAAGTTTGGATTTCTAGTCATCTGCTTTAGGCGTCATAACCATGTCCTCCATTTCATAATTGAAACTAGGACACTCGTTATGACAAGCTCCCCCACTACGACAAGGTACTGAGACAGGGGGATTATCGGCATAAACACAATCCTTCGCATAACCCCACAAAAAATCCAAAGGCGATGAATCACAAGATCTTGGTGGCCAATTCACATCGCCGAAACGAGAAATTACGCATCCTGGAAATTTTTTCAACAATAAAGTCAGAACGTGTCATGTTGTGTGGTTTGTTGCACCGTGTTGCTGTAACCACATATCTTTCACTTCAATATCATTAATTTCAGGCCAAAAAAAATCGGTAATCAGTTGGCTGTAGCGATGAGAATTGACGATTTGAGAGACACCTTCATTTTCAAAGAAGTAAGGACCAACAGACCAAATTGTAACCATACAGTGACTTTTTGTGGATGTAATGGTCTCTCAGCAGTTATATGAGGATTTTCATTGCCCCGAATCCGTCAATTTTACTTGTTTACATAGCCACCGAGTGAAAAATGTGCTTCGTCGCTGAAGAAAATTCGTCATCCAAACGTTGTTGTTCAAGTACCCAATTGGCATATGTTCTGCGCATTCTATGGTCAGCTGGCTTTAGTTCTTGTGTCAACTGAACCATATAAGGATTGAGATGCAAATCCAGATGCAAAATACGCTATAGCGCGTCGTAAGAGAGACCCAAGTGTTGTGCGCCCGATAAATTGATGAATTTGGATCTTCGTCAACACTTTCACTTACGGTAGAGATATCAGTAACAGATCTAGCCTCTTAGAATTTTTTCACTGTGTTATCAGTTGTACGCTAAGATGGACGATTATGTGGACCCTAATCTGCTCATAATGCACGAAACGTACCTACTACAGAATGTATGTTTTTGTAGTAAGTGTTCATAATTTTCACACATTCAGCAGTATATAAACGATCCATATTGTAAAATGGCAAACCTTCAACTAAACATATGAGGTTTCGGATCACAGTTCTGTTCGACATATGTCATTGAAACAGGACTGTTAAATCCGGACCAAGAAATGGA
The DNA here is from genome assembly GCA_034642435.1 of Megalocaria dilatata. Lineage (NCBI taxonomy): Eukaryota > Metazoa > Arthropoda > Insecta > Coleoptera > Coccinellidae > Megalocaria > Megalocaria dilatata. The sequence goes on along the minus strand of CM067859.1, from coordinate 42,087,291 downwards.
TAACCTGTTATTAAAATGCTAGAAACAATAAAGATTCCATTGGAGTTGAATTGAAGGAACTATTATTACAACAGAAAACTGATAATTGGCGTTAATACAGTGAAAGAAGTGTTAAATCTGCGGCGCTATTCTGACATCATTTGCAACTCTGCCCATACGAGAATCTACGAATATATTTGCTTATAAAGGTTTTCCAATAAGTGGTTTCATTTTGAATAGCCCGCTATCTGGCCATCTGTCATCTATTGATATTTGACAAGTAAAAACTACGCCATTATTGAAAATGGAACGATACACGCTTCAGCAACGCATTTCAATTGTTAAAATTCACTACGAAAATGGTGAAAATTTTGCAGTCACAGTTCGCAAGACTAAAGTACTTTCGAGTGAAGCACCTTCTCGGCCGGCAAAAGTGAAACTGATGGAAAAATTCGAGCTTCACTGTGATGTGAAGAATCGAAACCGTGTGCGTCGCACAAGAACAACAGAGAATATTGCTGCTATAGCTATAGAAAAACTCAGGTTTGTCGATTCCTCGTCTATCTTTGGAATTAGGCATTCCACATATGACATTAAACGGTATTTTGCATAAAGACTTTGGACTCAAGGCTTTTAAAGTGTATTTAACACAAGAATTCAAGCCAGTCTATCACCAGCAACGTCGTATATTCGCTGATTGGGTCCTTGAAAAGCATCAAAATGATCCGGATTTTCATCGAAAAATCATCTTCAGTGATGAGGCCCTATTTTCATGTCATAGGCTACGTAAATATGCAGATTTATTGCATTTGGGGCTCCAAAAATCCAAGAATGATTGTTGAGTAGCCTCTCAACGCGTCACTTTTTGGTGCGGTTTTTGGGCTGGTGGTATGATAGGACCTTACTTATTCGAAAATAAAATTGGTGCACCTGTTACGCTGAATGGATTACGCTACCAAACTATGGTTAATTATTTTTCTAAGGCGGCATTGGAAGATATCGATGTGGATGACGTTTATTTTCAACAAGATGGCGCTATGTGCCGAACAAGCAACGAAACAATCGCAATTTAGCAAAAAAAATTTCCTGGCCGTGTTATTTCTCGAAGAGGTGATTACAATTGGCCACCTAAATTTTATATTTTAACACCTTACGACTTTTTTGGGGCTACGTGACAGATAAGGTCTTTGCCAATGCTCCACAATCCAAACCGCAAATGTGGGAATTGGTCATAGAAAATTGCATGCAAAAGATATGGTGCTGAAAAGAAGAAAATTCATACCGCGAAAAGGAAGGTCCAGAACAAAAACAAGATCTGTACTTTCACCTGACAGTGGCCTAGCAGTGGAAACTGGTCGTGCGTAACCCAAATCAAGTTCAGTAGAAATTAGATAAAAGTTTTTTTTTCCCATTTAATCCTCTCGGTACTTGAGCTGTATATTAGTTTATTTTCTGTAGTTAAAGTGAGTTGGATTTTGCTGTCTATAACGACCGGCGAGATTTTCTTTTTAGAATTTTGTTCTCATCTGTTTTGTAAAGACATAAAATCATGCAATTCTTGTATTCAAAGGCAATATAGAGATGAGTATTCAAAGCAATAATACAATGTGAGGTTGCCTTTGTTCGCCACTTGGCACTTCTACTTGATGGCATCCTATCGCTCCAGTCCATGCCCTCCAGAATGAACTTCATCATTCGGTGGTTAGTGTGGAAATTCAATAGCGTCAAACCGCAAGCGAATGATGTCGGTAAGATCCGGCTTAAGGAGTATCTCCCTAATTTTATTCTAATAATTTATTGGATGCGAAGATGTGTTGATATTTAGACAGCCTAGACCGGATTCATGGAGGAAGAGAATATTGCGATACCATAGCAATGAACAAAAATTAACGAAGTATCGATGTAAAGTCAAACCAGAATTGCCCATTGACTTTTGGAAAAAAAGATGTCACCGAAATGATGAAAATCCATGAATTGAAGTATCGAAACATTATTCTGTAACTCAGTGGCGTGCCCAAGGGGGATATACCCCCCAGGAGGAATATCCATTATAAGTCACAAGGCTCAATAATTTAATCGTGCAAAAATTGAATCAACAAATTCATCAACTAGCGGTTATATCAAAGGGCTCGATCCGATCCGACGTTGTCGGCACAATCATTATTTACACACGGACTATAAATGCCAAATTGATGAAAAACAATCTCATAAAAATTAATGAGATTCTGAAGTAAAAGCTCGGAACTAGTCGAATTGAATCGGCGGCACACATCATAGCAAATTCTCCCTTAAGTAAATGAATAATCATACACGTAATTATCTCTTTGTCGCGGAGAATATCTTTTTCCGCACTTTGGAGTCCATTACTTACTGCGTCAACATTTTCACTCACAAAGATAGGACGATAGGTCAGTAGGTTTAGTTCTTTAGTATGTTCTGTTTGAGGTGGATTACGTGAAATTTTTCTATTATATTCAGTGTTTAACTTGTAATGTGTGTTCCGTGATCTCCAAAGTAATCAAAATCTCATTATGAATAAGCAAAGTTCTTTGGAAAACTTCTTCAAAAGAAGGAAAATAGACGCAGGCAAATCTTCAAGTTTTTCGCGTTTGAATGCTGATACTTCGACAGATGAAAATAAATTTCAAAAAGTGTCTGTGAATTTAAAGGACATTGGAAACTTTATGGGTCAACATGTCAGCGATATAAAAGATGTGATCAGTTCACTTTGGGTTCCACCACCGACATACTACTCTGTCAAGAAAGTACCGGGAATTTTCAATTAAAACAACATTTTTACATTTAATCGTCAAAATTTATTGGGTCGCCTTCAAAATAGGCTCCATTTGCTCCAATACATCTATGCCAACGGCACTTCCAATTATCGAAACATTTTTTATAGGCGCTTTCCGGGATGGACTTTAGCTCTCGCGCCGAATTTTGTTTTATGGCTTCAATCGACTCAAAACGGGTGCCATGAAGGGGCAATTTTAGTTTTGGGAAGAGGAAAAAGTCGCAGGGAGCCAAATCCGGCGAATACGGTGGTTGCTGAAGCACGTTTGTTGCGTTTTTGGCGAGAAAGTCAGTCACAATCGTAGCTCGGTGAGAAGGCGCGTTATCGTCATGCAAAATCCATGAGTTGTTCGCCCACAAATTTGGCCGCTTTTACGGATACGCTCACGCAAACGTTTCATAACGCCTAGGTAATACTCCTTGTTTACCGTCTGACCCTCTGGAACGAATTCGTAGTGCACCACGCCACGGATATCGAAGAAAACAATGAGCATCACCTTCATTTTCGAGCGGCTTTGGCGTGGTTTTTTCGGTTTCGGCTCATTTTTTGCCACCCATTCCGATGATTGCTGGCTTGTTTGCATATCGTACTCGTAGACCCAGGTCTCATCACCAGTTATAATGCGTTCCATGAATGTAGAATCGGAATTACAGCGATCCAGCATGTCTGAAGCAACCTGTTCGCGATGACGTTTTTGAAGAAAATTCAAGCCTTTCGGTACGAGTCGTGCGGCCACCTTTCTCATGCCCAAAATATCAATCAAAATCGTACGTGCGGACTCGTGGGACATCTTAAGATCATGTGCTATCTCTCTCAAGCTGGTACGACGATTTTCCAGCACCCTTTCCTTAATTTTATAGACGTTATCTTCGATCGAAGCCGTCGATGGGCGACCACTTCACGACCGTCTTTGAAGGCTCTGTACCACTGATATGCACGAGTTTTCGATAGAGCATTATCACCAAAGGCCTTTTGCAACATTTTCAATGCATCGGCACACGAAAATTCATTTGCAACACAAAACTTTAAACAAATTCTTTGCTCAACGTAATCACCCATAGTAAAAATCGGAACGCACTCTGACATCGACTGACTTAATCAGCTGTTGCAAACACACCAGTTGACAGATCCCGCTCAAGCTTGGCATAGTAATTAAGGACAGTGGTACCAACCTAGGAAAAAAAATTTTCCTGCCTCATTGCCCCGCCAGATTTAAATCGATAATTCCCGGTACTTTCTTGACAGAATGTACAAGTTTCCTTTACTGGAAAAATACAGTGATAAAAGAGTTCCCCTTCGTTTTCAACATAAGTGGCTCGTAAAGTTCAATTGGCTCTCATACTCAGCAAAAGAAAACGGAGCGTTTTGAAAATTTTGTGTATTTTTCGCCACAACAGGTGGGTCTTATATCCAGGCGTTAGGTGCTTTGGTGAAAACCAAAATGCGTAATTGGAAAAGGGCAAAAGAGGTAAATTTTCATCAAATTTTATTTTATAACTGTAAGATAAGCAATGATTCATTTTTGTAGATATTCAATTCACATCAGTATACTCAATTTCATAAAGAATCCATATGTGCATACGATAATTTAGTTAAAATAAAAACGGAAGTTCAAGAGAGTATAATAGACTTGATAGACGAAAATCGAAAAAGACAGGTATCAGAAAATAGAGCTAGAATTAAACCTATTATAGAAGCTGTATTAGTACGCAGTAGAGAGGAAATGTCACTTAGTGGACATATAGATTCTGGAGAACTAAAAATAGATGATAGTTCGTAAATGAGGGAAAATTACGTGCAATATTGAAATATAGAGCTAGGGGTACACTAAGCTAAGTTAGACTCTTGAAAAATCAAGTAAAAGGGAGACTTATATAAGCCGAAGAATACAAAATGAAATTATTAACAGTATAAGTACTATGATTGGTATCAAGAATTAATGAGGCAGGATCGTTTTCTATTCTAGTAGGTGAAACAACCGATATATCGACAATTGAGCAAGTTACTTTATGTGTAAGATATGTTAATGCAAACAAAATCCACGAGGATTTCTTACAGTTCGTTCCAGCAGAATGTGAAACCGCCGAAAATATATCTAATTTAATATTAAATGGTTTGGAAAAATTTAGAACTCAAGAATCTTGTCGGGTAAGGGTATGATGGTGCAAGTACTATGTCAGGCAAATTCAATGGCGTTCAAGCGATTATTCGTCGTAACTACCCTAAGGCGATTTATGTCTAATGAAAGTTCTTCCGCAAAAACGCTAATCTCTTGAGAGTGTGCAACTCGGTGGACATCTAAGTGTGAAGCAGTACAAATTTTTTTGGAATTATTTGATTACGTCGCTGAAAGTTTGGAGGAGATATCATTCTGGAAAGAATCTGGAGATGCGAATATGTCGCGAAACGCACTGAATGATTCCGACTATCTGGTCGCACTTCAAGTCTTGAATCAATTATTTTGCCTTACTCCTTTGCCGATTCCTACAAAAATCTGAAATCGACCTCAGAGAAGTTGTAACTATGACGGAAAATACTATTTCTTGCTTGAAAATCAGACGTCAAGATGCCAAAACACATTTCGACTCGATGTTCAATAAAGCTCAGGTAAAAGTTAGAATATAGAATGTGTTTGTCAGTTTTTTATTTTCTTGCATATTTCAGGCTCTTGCCTCAAGTATTGGAACCAACATTAAGGTAAAAAGAATTGTTTCGCGTCAAAAAAATAGGGCAAATCCTATCATTTTGCAAGATTCAGAAGCACCAACAGTGGACTATTTGGGGGTTACCATTTACATTCCATTCATTGATTATTTCATCAACCATCTAGAGGAAAGAAAAAGACACCATAAACAAATTTTCAAGGACTTTATGTACCTGCTGACAGGAGAAAAAACAACTGATGCCGACGAGTATGACGAACTTTTAGATTTCTATATACCTGATGTACCCAGATGTATTTCAAAAACTGAAATTGAATTGTGGCACATTCATCTGAGAAATCATCCAGATATCAAAAGTAATAGTCCAGCTTTGGCTCATCTGGAAATATGTAATCCACAAGTTTTTCCTAATGTGAACAAGCTATTACTAATATTCTGTACAATACCAGTTTCTATAGCCACTCCAGAGAGATCATTCTCAACATTGAAAGGAATAAAGAATTATCTCCGAAATTCTACCTCTCAACACAGGCTCAACGGCGTAGCAATGATGTCTATTCATAGGGAGTTGCCTATTTCCGAAGATGAAATTATTGATGAACTTTCAAAAAGACCTGGGTGACTAGATCATTTCTGGGTACGCCACTGCTGTAACTGTATTTGAAGCCATGCTTAATAACCTTGACCATCAATATCTTTCCTAAGCGGCCATGAAATATTGGATAACAAGCTTCAAAAAATGTGAATTTCCTATTGAAATTGAAGATCCATCAGAAAATCAGTTTCTGTGTTCAACTCCGAAAATATTGATGCAGTTTATGACATGATTTTGCAGACTGTCTAGACTAGACTAGACTAGAACGAATATCTCAGGCACTTAATACTCGTATTTAATACACGAGTCCAACATATAGTATATATATATATATATATATATATATAGACTTGTACATGAGGAAAATTTCTGGATATTGATCTGAAGCTTGCAATCACATCACGTTCGATCTGTGATCATTTTGAAAAAGAGAAGATAAAATTTTGTATTTTTTGTTTTTTCAAACCACAGCACCATTTGGTACACGCGAATACAAGTACGCAGCATATACAGTTCGCTTCTTGTTTGAGCCTGGGTTATATGCTGCGTACTTGTATTCGCGTGCATAAGATGGCGCTGTTGTTCAAAAAACAGTAGTCGTTAAGCGGGGCGAATGTAGGAGCGTAGCTGTGTTGCATTCGTTGGCATTAGAGCATTGCACTGATGAGTAACCAAAAAGCTATGAAACATGCATGTCTGCTGCTTATGCCTAGCGATCAATAAAAACTATTCGGCTCTATTTAAGTTTCGAACTGCAATACAGATGTAAGTTGGACTGTCCCAATTCGAAAAACTTCCTATTTACTTACCCAAATTCGAGTTAACATACAAAATTTCAAGAGGATGGGGAGTAATTAGTTTTCAAAACTTTAAAAACTGAGGAATATATGTAGCAAGAAACCGACGCATCTACAAATTGTTTCATTTGCGATTGAAGCAGTTGACTGCTTTCTTTGCCCCTGTAATGTGGTGAGTTTGAACCAAGGAGCATGAAATTTTTCGCGAAGTAATAATTTTTATTTTGAGTTGTAATGAATGATACGGAAAATGAGGTTTATAATTGATTTGTCATGTTTTACTCAATCAAAGCATACTCTCAGAACGAAGAAATAATACTGTGCCAACAACACTCTCTGATATTTGCATTGTTGTCGATGTTGCCAATCTCAATTACCATGAAAAATTATGAGAAATGCGACAATCGTAGAATCCTCATCATCAGGAATGATTCACGTGACGCCTCCTATAACAAAAAGTGCTGCGTAAGTTCTCACACTAAACAGTTCAGATGTGGAACCTGATGCAGCCACAGTGTGGTGAAACATTTGTTGTGTTTTAATGAAAAGTTTGTGGAAACTGAATTTCATTTACGCTTTACTATATACTTAATTAAAATACTTATTTGATGAAGACATGACTGATGGAACGAATCATTATTAAGATGAATTTTCGTCATCCGAGAACTGAGGTAATCAATCAGTCGAAAATCAGTTCGTGAACCTAATGCCGCCCGGGTCCTTTTCCCCCCACCCCTCAAACTTCAAACAATCCTTCGCATCGTGTAAAATAGTTTCGGTTCAGTAACCGGAAATTAGAGCACGCAAGCGTTCTCCGGTGGTCGATATATAAGAAGGAAAACATTGCCATCCATCCCCTCAAATCTAAAACAACCGCATAAACACGCATTCGGTTCATTATACGTGCACGCCTACTATGTGATCCATCCGGCTGTTGCCCGGATTGAAGCGTTCCTCGTCGATCGCTGTTTTATAGCAGTTTCCCTTTTTTTATTGCCAGTAATTTCTTAATGAACTGGCTCTGACATACGAATTCGTATTATTTTGTTTAGTATGTCACGAATTTGCCACACATCTACGAATAATTAAAGACATGTTAAAATACAGTAGACTCGCGCTATTATGAGCACACGTCTGTGTGTAGTGGAACAAGAAAATATTCTCATTGTTTCGGGTGTTTTTTTTAGAGTAATAGAACTTTCGATAGCGATAACTGTGATTTGACAGAAGGTAGAAGCTATGTTGTTTTGACATTTTTGTTCAATAAGCATTGACAAATTATCATGGAAAGATTAATTTTTAAATTCATCTTCAAAATCAGTGTTCTATTAGCCAAACTTATAGAGCACTTCGTGAAATTTATGGTCGTCCATCAGAGCATCTTATTCGTCGAACTATCGATAGATTTCGGACAACATTTTTTCTATTCGATGCAACAACAAGACAACGAACTGTACGTACAGAAGAAAATATCGCTGCTGTAAGTCATAATGTTGATAATGATTCAGATTTGTCTATTCGTCGACGTTCACAACAAGTTGCACTCTGTGTATCCACCGCATGGAAAATTTTGCGTAAAGATCTTGGTCTACACCCATACAAGATTCAACTGTTTCAAGAACTGAAGCCACTTGACCATAATAACCGTTGTTTATTTGCTGATTGGGCCCTTCAACAGCTTGAAGTTGATCCACTTTTTATCGTAAAGTTGTGTTTACTGATGAAGCTCATTTCTGGTTGAACGGCTATGTAAACAAGCAAAATTGTCGTATATGGAGTGAAAACAATCCTCAAGAAGTTCTGCAGGTTCCATTGCATCCTGAAATGGTGTGCTTTACACGCTGGAGGCATCATCGGTCCATATTTCTTTAAAAACTATGCTGGAGCTAATGTTACAGTGAATGGTGCTCGTTGCAGATCGATGATCAATGATTATTTGTTTCAAAATTTGAATGGTTTCGACCATTCACCTCATGCTGCTCCGTAACAATTGATTCATTGAGAGAAATATTTGGCGATAACATTATTTCGAGAAATAGTCTAATTAATTGGCCCCCAAGATCATGCGACATAACTCCACTGGATTATTTTCTTTGGGTTTATGTCATGTTTTTGATTTATGCTGATAAACCAGAAACAATAGACGCCTTGGAAGTCAACATAACTAGTGTTATAGATGAAATAAGGCCTGAATTACTGGAAAAAGTGGTCCAAAATTGGTCTGCACTAATGCGGTTCCTCAGAGCTAGTCGTGTTGGACATATGCCGAAGATTATTTTTAAAACATAAATGTCATAAAATTATCTTTCAAATAAAAAAAAAATTTGGCGTCAATCTCAATTTAAATGTGTTTTATTTCAATTTAAAGTTCTATCACTCTAAAAAAACATCCGATATATCCAGTAGTGTGAACAAACCACGATCTCGTGCGTGTGACTTTCTACTTGCCTGTTTTCATGCATAGAGCAATTTAAATTATACGAATTTTTTTGTTACGAATTATCTTCTACGGCGAGAAGTGCTTTTTATGTGAAATATGTAGTTAAAATGGCTAAAAACAAGAAATTTTTGAGTCTATGAAAAATTGGCAGATCTTGGAAAATCAACGGAAAGGCATGAGCGTAACATTGCTGAAAAAAATTTGGAATTGCGAAATCAACTTACTGTATGCTCGACTAAAAAACAGACCAAAATCATTAGTGCTGTGAACCAGAGTTTTAAGCAAAATAAAATTCATAAATGCACTTTGAGGGAAGCTGAATATCCGAAAATGGAGGAAGCCTTAAACAGAGGAAATTTAATTTGCCTATAACAGGAGAAATTATGAAGCATGCTTTAGTAACTCTGGACCCAAAAAGCTTCGCAGCATATCGCAATTACGGTCACTATTCACTTTGAGTGGTCGGTCTTGTCGATCTTCATGAAAATAAGGAACGATTATGCCTCTAGCATAGTGGCATGACTATTCAAATGAAAGTTTGCATCATCATTGAATAGTATGTTATCAAAATTGTTGAACCTTCAATTCTTGAATCAGTTGAATGTTCTGGACTTTTAAATGCAAATCTTTCTTTAAAATCAAATGCAAGGACGATTTTTTAATAACCTGTATTTTCGAATAGTCGGATCCATTTTCTAATGCTGTTGTCACTTGGTGCATGGCGTGTACAATATTCCGCACGATACAAACGTTGGGAACCCACTATTGAATCACCGTTGCGATAATACGCTCGTACTCGATGCGTTCCCGGGTACTGCTCCATCGTGACTAAAACTCCACAAAATGGTGGACACCACGATCCCCTCCCCACTCCCTTCCGTCGCTCAGTTTCAAATGCAGCGCCAAAAAAATACCTCATACGCTTTTTGAACACGCTGTACTCAGCTACGGGGTTAATTTGTTAAGTTTTCTTCGTATGATTACATGTTCATAACATTTCTTGTTGAGGTTATCATTTGTGTTGCATTACCACATCGCTAAAAAATCAACTCGAATAAATCATATTTTCTGAATGTAAAACTTCTAATGTCACCCAGTATACAAGCGCAATATAGTGTACAAGAGCAACTTGTTATATCTACACATTGTGTCCTATTCTTGATTATCATCCGCGATATTTCATTTCAATTATTTTTTTGTTGCAGAACACTCAATTTCCAACCGTCCTTTCTGATATATACAAAGTATGGATCATTCTTGGTGAGTATGAATATATTCCCATTTTTGATTCACGATTTTGTTAACGAAAAGAACCCATAAACTAACTTCCATATACACATGGTCAAAGTCTTGACCCCCCTAGGTTTCTCAAGAAATAAACAATCTATGTTCTGGCAATGAGATGAATATTTTCCTCTATTTCAACTGCAATATTTTTGATAGAAAATCTTTGTTTGTTATTCTTTGCTTTATGCAGGATGAGATAAAATAGGAAAAATGAGAAAAAATCTAAATTTATCGATTATTTACTTTTGATTAATTATAGTTATTCCACAACTGAATCCAAATTCAATAGTCCGTTATTACCACCTCTTCTTTCAATCAACTGTCCAATACGCCTAAGCATCCCACGAATAAAGTCATTTAATGAAATTTTCAGGCATATCGTTCCATTCTTCCGAAAGGGCTAAACTCAATTCCTGAAAAGTTGAAGGTGGGCTTTGGCGATTAGATATTGCTCTTCCTAAGTAATCCCATAAGTACTTTGTTGGATTCATGTCTGGTGAGTTTGTTGGCCAGTTCATTCTCTGGATATTGGTCTCTTGAAGAATGTTTTCAACCCTTCGTGTGCGGTGTGGTGGGGAGTTATCATCCTGATAAATGAAATTATCCCCAAATTCGTGGCGCAGAGGAGCAATGATTGGTTCAATGATATTTTCTACCAATATGGCACCAGTCGTTGTTCGTTCAACGATAATAAGAGGGGTACGGCGACCGAATATTATAACCCCCCCAGGCACATCCGCCTTGAAAGGGCACAACTTCCTGGGCGAAATTGAGTCGCTCTAGCCTGCCTGGACCTCTCCAAACCCTTTCTTTTGGATTATCACTTTGTAAACCGAATCGTGATTCGTCTTGGTGGTGTTCTGCTCATTGCCGACGGATAGCTCTATGTCCAAGTGATAGCCGATGTACTCTTAAAGGTCTTCTTGCCCTTAAATTTGAGGAATGCAACCTTCTCCTTATGATACTGGTTGAGACTACCCGTCTATAGATCCTCAAAAAATGACTTCGAAGGGCTGTTACAGATACCGCTCAATTACTTCAAGCAAAATTTGCGATATAATAGTCTTTCCTTGCAGATGTTACTCTGGGTCGACCAGGCACCGGTCTAGGGCAATGCTGCCGGTTTCCAGGAAAAGGGCCACTATGCGCCTCACTTAAGTCTGTGGAATATTCAAACGTTGCGCAATCTGGTGGTTCCACAAAGCTTCTTGATGTAGGGCTACTATTCTTGCCCGGTCAAACTGAGAAATTGGATGTCCCGGCATATTCCACGGAATATTCTCAATACTACAACTCTCGTTATTCGCTGAAAGCTGATTAACTTCAAATACACCTGTATTCTTACGAACAGGAAACATTTCTTGCTGGTTTATTGTTTTCATTTTAGTGATAAGATAGTGAAGGTTCCATACACAAAAAATTGTCATGTTACATTCAACAAGTTGAGAGTTGATGTATAAACGATAATTAGGACCACGTGGCAAGAAATTATTAATGATATCAATCAGAAGACAAAAATGAAATTTTCATGATTACGCAGATCTCCGTAATATGTATACTAAACTAGTACAAGCTGCGGCATAAAGAACGGACAGTTTACAAAAAATTATAAAATGATTTTCATCTAAAAATAAATTCATTTACAGACTCGACTTCGTAAGTGAATAATAGCATTTTCAAACGTTAAGTGTAAAAAATCACATAATCACATAGTTCGCATAAACTCCTTCCAATGCTCTGTCAACTTGGGTGACTTTCGAATACTCCACTGTTCAGAGTTTGTGCTCGTATAGATGTCACTTGAAGTGATCCCACAGGAAAAAATCACCAATGACTAAATCTGAGGACCGAGAAGGCTAATGAACATAACCAAAGCAGGAAATGAAGATATAGAACGTTCATCGTTGCTGTGTTTTTCATAAAATTGTCGTGGATTTTCGTGAGCCCAACAGCTTCTGATTTTAACCATGTCATTGAGATCGAAATGAGCGTCATCACTCAGGAACAAAATGAGGTTCTGAGGAAATATTGTACTTCTCGCAATAACAAGAAACAGTTTTATTAGGCATTCAAAGAAAGAACTTTACTCGCACTCATTTGTAATTACTCAAATTCAATCTCAGGGAACATTTTCGTCCACCTTCGCACGATAATATGAATGCGTAACTAAAAAGCCTGAAAGTAAATGTATTTTCTATGATATTAATACTTGTAATTTAGGTTGGTGAATTTGCGAAGTGTATTCAGAGAACCCAAGTGAACAACATTCAAAAATCCCATCGATCTGCTCTTCTCTGTTGTTCTCATACGATCGATAAAAACTAAACCGCAATAATTCTCTTTTGGAACAACAACCCGAAATTGTGGATAAATTGTATAAACGAGTTCTAGTTTATTATTATATCTTCAGAATTACCTCAAAGTATCCTTATCTTGTAATTTGCATTAACGTTTGAAGAATTCGAAAAGGCATATCAACATACCAGGGAAATCTTCACAGATAACTAAAAATTTGACGAAAGGTTCTAGAGGAGGATAATAGGAAAAAAGCATTGAACTCTTTCAGCCGTTACTATTTTGTAGCAAAACAAATTTTAATAAATTACTATGTTTTACTAACAAAAACTACTTTTTTGTGACGGCCACGTGGAGATATCACCCCTATTCAGGCAACTGAAAAATTGATAAATGGTACAGAGTTATTGAGCATATCTTTCTTGTCTTGTTACTATTATCAGGCGTTTGTTTTTCCAGAATTTAAATCTGACAGGAAAAGACTAAGGTTAGAAAATACTCTTGTCAAAAAATTGAAGGTAATGAAGTTATTCAAAGTGTTCACGTCTCAGTAAATTGATGAGCATTCGCGAATATAGACGATTTCTCATTTCTTGAACTATTCACAGAAGTTATATTCATAAGTTTTTTCGGAAAGTAATTTCATTTTTTCCCGAGAGAGTTTTTAGTTCAATTTTTTCGAACCCAACATCACACTTGAGCCGCATAATCATTAAATATTTTGAGAGCTGATATAGCAAGGCTTGTGTGTGAAAAAGTTCAATTAATTCTATGCAGTAATTTTGTGTTGGTACCCTTTTAAATATGGAACACAGAAAGGGTAAAATGCTGTTCAAGACAGAAATAAATTAACCAAAGTGTATGGAGATTGGAGAAGATTTGTTGATAGTACGCCAGTGCCAGAAACTGGTTTGCAAAATTTCGACACGGCAATGGATTTAACCTCTGTGATTCGCTTCTCAAACGTCACGAAAATGGTCCATTTTTGAAGCGCATCATTACTGAGAACGAAAAAGGGGTTGTATATAACAATGTTGAACGCAAGAGATCATGGAGCAAAAAAGATGAACCGGCTCAAAGCATTTCGAAAGCCAATATCCATAAAGAAGGCGAAGCTGTCTGATTGGTGGGATTTTGAAGGAATCGTTTTTTTTTTAACTTTTACCGAATAACATAATAATTAATTCGAAAGTCCACTGTCATCAGCTGGACAAACTGAATGATTCACTGCAACAGAAAAGGTGTAGTGTTCCACCAAGATAATGGGAGACCTTATACAAGTTTGGTCACTCTCCAAAAGCTTTTACAGCTTGAATGGGATACACTGCCACACGCACTATATTCTCCAGATCTGGCGCATTGGGAATATTATTTATTCCGGTCATTGTAAAATTTTTTGGTAGGTAAAAGCTTTAATTTGAATGGAGAGCTCAAAAATCATCTGGATCAGTTTTTTTGCCAGCAAAGACCAAAAATTTTATGAGCGTGGAATCATGCTACTACCAGAAAGATGGCAAAAGGTGTTGGACCAGAATGGCCAATATATAATTCAATGAACAACCCAATATTCGATATAAGATCAGACATGTATAGTCACTGCAGTACCCTTCACTGAAGAACCATCGTTGAAAGAGGCAATACGGGCAGTAAATAAACTGAAAAGGCACCAGGTACTGACAATATCTCCGTAGAATTTATTAAACAAGGTGGTAAAGATCTGCATAAACGAATTCATGAACTGATGGTATGCATTTGGAAAGACTTCCACTCCATAAAAATTTGACAAATTACAATGCTCTTATTATAAAAGAATATCCCTGATAAACACTGGCTACAAAGTTTTGGCGAATTTTTTATTGGAAAGGCTATTCCTTATCCTACTATCAATCAGATCTCCAAGTTGCGGTAATTACTCGAAAGGGGATGGGAATTCAGTAAAACAGTGCACAATCTATTCATAGATTTCTGTCAAGCATATGATAGTGTGGAACGAAACCAGGTATGGAATGCTGTGGCACAGTTCGTTATACCAAAAAAACTCATCCAAGGTATGCATGGAGGGGGGAATATCGAGTATACGAGTGAATGGCAGGAGAACGGAAACTTTCAATATAGAGGTAATGGGCTAAAACATGGAGATGAACATCTTGCCTGCTGTTTAATTTGACGCTTGAAAAAGCAATAAGAACTGCTCAAATCAAAACTGAATTCTTCTCTACTAATGAACCACAAATGTTCTAGGGTTATGCTGACGATATCGCTATCATTTGAATTAGTATGATTGCAATGAGAGAAATATTCAACAAAATTGAAAAAGCCACGCGTGAAATAGCAGTGACCTATTACACAATAACGAAGAAAAAACAAAATACCTCTGTCAGAATCGACATAGACGCAGAGACAGAATAGGACAAAAATGTAACAGTCAGCACATTTAACTTCAAGAGAGTGGAGAGTTTCAAATATTTAGACGTTACCATAATAGTCAATAGTCAATGATTTCACAGAAGAAATTAAGGAAAGAGTTCAGTGCGCTAGCCGGTGTATGTACGCTCTAAATAATCTTCTCAGATCAAAAGCACGGCTCTGAAACATGGACCATAACAAAGACTAAAGAGCAGAGATTAAGACGTTTCGAGCGGAAAATACACCGAAAAATTTTTGGATCTTATCGTGACCCAACCACCATGCAATATCGCATAAGAAGCAACAACGAGCTCAAACAAATATACAAAGAGAGCGATATTGTCCAGGAAATAAGGGCTCAGAGGCTGAGATGGACCCGGCAAGTCCAGAGGCTTTCAGGGGACTGGTTGGTAGCATGGGATGAAAGGCCGACAAGCAAGAGACCACTAGGATCTCATCACAAATACCAGCATCTGGCTACTTTTGGTGTCCACATTATCGATGTGTGAATCAAACAAAATTTTTTATCAAATATTACACCCAGATCCCTCACCTCATGTCGTCGCTGTAAATGACTATCACCCAAATATTAAGTGCAGTTACACTTATTCAAGTTGAGATATAGTTTATTTTTGATGCAGCAGTCATTGAATGCATTTAAGTCTTGTTGGAAGTTAAAGCAGTCCAAAGCGTCAGCTATTATTATAAATAAAAGAGGCCCAAGGAGAGACCCCTGAGGCTACCCCTATGTCACACAGAAAGATGATGAAAAATATCAACTATTTGAGATCTATTATTGAGATATGAAGATAACCAACGTAGCCAAGTCTCTATGCACACCTATCTCCCACAATTTTTTCATCAAGATGTTATGATCAACCTTATTGAAGGCCTTCGAAAAATCGGTGTGCACAGAATCAACCTTCATCTGACTGTCCATTGCTTTAAGAATATACTCTTTATAAAGGACCAGATTGGACACAGTAGATCTTTTAGGAAAACATCCATATTTTTCAGGAATAATAAGAGACCGTACTGAATTCATGATCTTATTATGGACGAAAAACTTGAAGATTCTACTTAAAATACTTAATTTGCTAATGGGCCTATAATATTCAATATTATGCTTATCGCCCATTTTCGGAATTGGAACCACGTAAGCAGTTATCCATTTTCTGGAAAATTCACACTGCGTGAACGATCGGTTGAACAGAATAGTAAGGGGAATATACTACTCTGTCAAGAAAGTACCGGGAATTTTCAATTAAAACAACATTTTTACATTTAATCGTCAAAATTTATTGGGTCGCCTTCAAAATAGGCTCCATTTGCTCCAATACATCTATGCCAACGGCACTTCCAATTATCGGAACATTTTTTATAGGCGCTTTCCGGGATGGACTTTAGCTCTCGCGCCGAATTTTGTTTTATGGCTTCAATCGACTCAAAACGGGTGCCACGAAGGGGCAATTTTAGTTTTGGGAAGAGGAAAAAGTCACAGGGAGCCAAATCCGGCGAATACGGTGGTTGCTGAAGCACGTTTGTTGAATTTTTGGCGAGAAAGTCAGTCACAATCGTAGCTCGGTGAGAAGGCGCGTTATCGTCATGCAAAATCCATGAGTTGTTCGCCCACAACTTTGGCCGCTTCTTACGGATACGCTCACGCAAACGTTTCATAACGCCTAGGTAATACTCTTTGTTTACCGTCTGACCCTCTGGAACGAATTCGTAGTGCACCACGCCACGGATATCGAAGAAACCAATGAGCATCACCTTCATTTTCGAGCGGCTTTGGCGTGGTTTTTTGAAGGCTCTGTACCACTGATATGCACGAGTTTTCGATAGAGCATTATCACCAAAGGCCTTTTGCAACATTTTCAATGCATCGGCACACGAAAATTCATTTGCAACACAAAACTTTAAACAAATTCTTTGCTCAACGTAATCACCCATAGTAAAAATCGGCACGCACTCTGACATCGACTGACTTAATCAGCTGTTGCAAACATACTAGTTGACAGATCCCGCTCAAGCTTGGCATAGTAATTAAGGACAGTGGTACCAACCTAGGAAAAAAAAATTTTACCTGCCTCATTGCCCCGCCAGATTTAAATCGATAATTCCCGGTACTTTCTTGACAGAATGTACAACGATTCAGCGCACCGCCTGATAAATAAGGACCGTTATCCATCGGGACCTGTACCCTTATTCTCATCCAGCCCAGAAAGAACCTGAAGAATCTGATCTTCGGTTACTCTGATCTCATGTATCGAGTCGTAATTGCTGACACACGAGGACACATTTGAAAACTTCTGTTATTATGGTTGAAAAACACTACTAAAGTAATTTGAAAAAAGGTTGGTTACATTCGAACCTTCAGCTGTCTCATTTTTATATATCATTCTATTAGGAAACGAGGTTCGCGAATTCTTTAGGCGCTGCCAGAAACGCTTTGAATTACCCGGCAGTTCATCTTCAACTGAAGAGATGACATGACAAGTGCAGTCAGACCGAACAGCTCTTTTAGTTTTACGTCTTAACTCAAAGAAAACATGGTGATCGAAACTTCTGGAGTTCAACCTCCACTTTTTATGAGCCTAATTCTTCTCTTTAACAAGGTTTATAGTGCTCTTACTAAGATAAGCCGAAAATTAGTATGAATCTAAATTTTGGGAAGATACTTGTCGACGAACTTATAAACTTGTTCGAAAAATCTATCCAAGCAGCTGTCCACACAGTTACCGCGGAACACTTCCGCCCGGTCAACATTCCCCAATCCAGAATTTATGGCTACAAAATCCGCATTTCTAAAACTATAGGAATCTGTTCCATCGAAATTCAACGATCTCAACCCCGAGAAAGACACTAAGAACTCGAAATTTTTGTGATAAAGATCCTCCAATACTAGAAGGTAGTTAGATTAATATCGTATCACGACCTATACATGAAATAGAATCTAATTTATCTCTGAAACTACTGAGTGCATAATCATCGCCAGGAGGTGAATGCATACAGCAAATATGTATCCTCTTACCAGTCATCGTGGACAACGTAATCCAAATGTCTTGCGCCTCACTCTGCTACATCCCTCCGCACAACCACCAAAAGATGATCTCTAACCACCACCATCACTTTTACTGCTCGCAGAACTTTCTCGATCGCCTAACCACAGAGTATTCACAGTCGAACACCTCAAACTCGCTAATGTTGCCAAACAAATGATGTTACTACTATTACTAAGAACTTTCAACTTAAAGTCCCTCAAATTTGACCTTAGACCAAGTACATTTTGGTTGAAGGACGAAGAAGCCATTGAAAGAAAAAACATATATTCATTCAAATCACTTTTTCACCCAAACGAATTCATAGTAGTCCAGGAGGAATCGGCGCCTGAGTACCGAAAACTATTCCTCCTCAATTTTTTTATGCGATGCCCTTCAAATTACCCTACTAATTATATAAATGCATGTTGCCATGGGGCAACCCCGTGCCATATTGTTTAAACCGAAATTGTTTAAACAATTACAAAGAATTGTTATTTTTCAACCGGACAATTTTTTTTTGTATTCTTTGTTGAAATACAATTAAAAAAAGTCCTATGGCTTATTACGATAAAGTATAAAAATTCATATCTCGAAAAAGATATGAATTTTTAAAGGTCGATGAAATCTCAAATTTGGATACTTTTGACCCATGAAAAATATATTAAAAAAAAAATAAAATATAAATTATATATTTTTTTTATTCTTTATATGATAGTTAACAATATCCTCAATTACGATTTCAAGAAATTTAATTGTTTACAACTGTTTTTTAATCGTTAATTCCGCGCGCTCAAAAGTTTACTCGCTTACCTATAAGTATCGCTGTCTCTCTCTGACTCATACGCTGCGTCGGCCTCTCGGTGTCCTGAATTATTATTTATCATTTATCTTTTAAACTATCAATTTTATAAGAATATTTTAAGAGAGCAATATTATCAATAATTAAATGCTCTACAATTTGTTATTAATAATTTTTTTTCTAAAATCAGATTTTAAAAAGTTATTCAAGGATGAAGGGGAACAGATAATTAAAATTTCTTTTTATGGGTTTATATTGCTTTTTGTCATTAAAATAGAAAGTACTTACCTTCTATAACTTCTTCAAACAAAGGTTATACATGCAGAAGTATAAAATAATGTAAGAAGATTTAAAAACAAGTATTTATTTATTTTCTATATTATATTTTCACATTCTACTGAATCACAACCACATGAAAGTATACAACTTATATTATTTTTTTTTACAATAACATGCTTTGGTTTTACAAGCTTTCTTACAATTACACGGTTTCTTAGAATCAGTTGGAAACGAGCTTTTGTTTATAAATAGAGGTAGCAAAGTATCATTTTCTTTTTTGTAACCGAACTGAGTAAAATCTAATAATTCATATTGGGGATTTAAAGCTCGTTTCCAAACGTATGTTTGAGCTGAAGCCCTAAGTGCATGCAAATGCAGGGAATCTGAGGTACAAGGGATTTTTGATAAATTAATATTACTGCCAAAACTACGTGTAAAAATTATTTGTCTGGCTTCATCCGTGGTATTACCTTTTTTACCCAAAATATTTAAATATACAGCTTCCAGATCTTTTAACTGATTAGTACTTAATTCTAATTCTAATTCGCAGCGTATGAGTCAGAGAGAGACGGCGATACTTATAGGTAAGCGAGTAAACTTTTGAGCGCGCGGAATTAACGATTAAAAAACAGTTGTAAACAATTAAATTTCTTGAAATCGTAATTAAGGATATTGTTAACTATCATATAAAGAATTAAAAAAAAATATAATTTATATTTTTTTTTTTAAATATATTTTTCATGGGTCAAAAGTATCCAAATTTGAGATTTCATTGACCTTTAAAAATTCATATCTCGAAAAATAATAACTTTATCGTAATAAGCCATAGGACTTCTTTTAATTGTATTTCAACAAAGAATACAAAAAAAATTTGTCCGGTTGAAAAATAACAATTCCTTGTAATTGTTTAAACAATTTCGGTTTAAACAATATGGCACGGGGTTGCCCCATGGCAACATGCATTTATATAATTAGTAGGGTAATTTGAAGGGCATCGCATAAAAAAATTGAGGAGGAATAGTTTTCGGTACTCATGCGCCGATTCCTCCTGGACTATAGCCTCTGGACCTAGCATGAGCACAAGTCTTCTTGAGTAAACTTTGTTTCCAAGAAAAAGATGTTCATTTATATAGCCCCTCGCCTCAGGGCAGTAATCTGCTAAATTGGCACGTTACAGAGAACTCCTATTAGATTAGCCGCCGTTAGAGTATCATTTCTGATGTTACGTGAAGATTATTTCACAATAATATTCTTCGGTTGATTCTTATCGAATGTTGGAACTCTATACGCAACCTCCATCATGCGCTCAGAAAATTCAGGCCCCAATGACAGGTGTACAGATTTGATAATGGATGTCAAATTTTTATTATTCCTCACTGGAATACCCGATATCTCGATATTGCTCGAGATCTTTCAATCTTAAGGTCTAATTCTGAACATCCTTCCTCAGATTAATTAATATTCTTCGACATGTTCCACTAATTTGGATACAATGATCTCGAAATCAGACAACTTGTCCTAGCAAAAATTGATCAACTCTGTCAGTGTTTCCTGATTCCTACGGAATTCCTTCATCTCGGACTTCATTTCACGCATAAATTCAAGAATAGCATTAGAATCCGAAGGTAACTTCTCAATTTCGGATGACCCTTGTACGGAAACCTCATCAACACACGTTGAACATTTCCATTTAACATGATTGGACTTTAACAAGAAATTCAGTTGACTCGCCGTATATCAACATATTTAGCATGATAATTGCCAGCACAAAAACCAGTGCATTTCAATCCGGGTGATCCACGGTTCAATTGTAATGAACAAATATCTGTCATTTCCGTTTAAGTGTGAACTGAAACTACTGAACTCCGAAACTGGTATTCACTGTTAAAAAAAACAATAAGGGAAGGAATAGATAGACTTAAAAATTACTAATTAAGCGGGACGTCCACAACGATGTCCATCCACCAAATGCACGGTTTTTCCTTAAAATAAACATAATGAATGATTAAAAAAAAATATTACTTTCGGGAATTGATTTTGTCCCAATAGCTCTTCTATACAGTGTTTCAGGATTATCCATTAATTCTGAGACACCTTATATAGACGAAACGTTGATTCAGTTCGTCGTTCATTAATACAGTCCTTTTTCTGTGAATAAACATAATGTTTACTCAAGGACGTGAGCCTAACGACTTCAGTCAGAAAAACTAAAAAATAAATGCGAAATACGAGAAGACCCTAATTTTATGCTCAGTGTTTCGTACCACGGTTAGTTTACCGCAGTATTTATTTGCCTATTATTTCGGTATTTTAAAATAATAGACAATTGCAAATTAATTAATGTTGATGATTAATTTCGATGACTTCAAGTGGACTGTATTTTTGATTAGCGCACTATGTGCGGTGGTCTCCAACTTCCTTTATCTAATAATGATAAACCACAACGACGATGAGGCACTGAAGTAAAACACTTCATAACAAAACAAACTAATATATTTTGGTATCACTGATACCAAGCTAATGCATTGACAATTACACTACGAACAAGTGTAAGGTGGATTGCTACGTTTACAGCAATCGCGATTAGCTTGTACAATTACAAACGAGCAATTTGACTATTACGAGAAAAATGTTTCACTCTTTTCAAAGACTGAACGTTAGAGGTGCTCGATGCATCTTCTAATAGAAAAAATTAACAAATTGATGGGAAGGTTCATATGGAAGTGGACTGAATGAACAAAATAAACCTGATAAAATCAGTTTATAATTTGGAATGCTGTGTCATGTGAAATTAACTGGCATAAATATGTCAAATCTCTAAATGACTTTCCATGTTTTCTAAGGCCATATATAATAATTAGAAAACAATTAAGCAGAAGTGTCAAATAACACTTCAGTTCGTCTGGTGCAGCTGGAAGAATGCTAGATCGAAATGTCAACATAAAAAGGCCTAAATATCGATGACACAACAATCTCGAACGACAGGGCCGTCTCTAATGAGACGCAACACTCAGTATTGTATTTATAATAAACAAATCACAGTTAGTTACTATGATATTATGAAATAATGGTGATATTCATTAATTTAAAATAAAAGAACATTCATTTTTACAGACAACGCCTCCGTTCACCGGAGATTGGTTTAAGATGTCCCGTCTTGGGCAGTTTTACACCGTGGAGGTGGGGGACACGAAATTCACCATACTGAAACGATACCAAAATTTGAAACCCATTGGATCAGGTGCTCAAGGAATCGTATGGTGAGTATATTAATTGAAATAAAATGATTTTCAATAACATGTTGGCATCAAAAAATTATAGTAAGGTATGTTTTATTCTAACTTCTTTTGGATTGGGCGCCTAATAACAGTAATATTGAAGTAATGCTCAATAAAATAATGAAATAAGAATATCTAGTAATAATGTATCAAATGGCTTTTCAAACGTAAAAATATCAAAACTCTTCACGCTAATAGGTATGGAGAAAAACTTTTTTCTTTACAAAAAAAAAATAACTCCAGAAATAGCGTGGATAGTTTAATGAATTTGCCTCTTATTTCTTCACTTCAATTATTGGGTTGAAAGTAATTTCAACTTGATTCCTTTTAGCCTTCATTGTGTGAATCACAGTTGATATATTATTGTTTTTTACTCTGATGCATTGTGGATATGTCCTATCTGATCTTATATTGGAGAAATATACTGCCTTGGTCTTATCGTCATTAAGCGTTTGATCTACACAACATTCCTCAATTTTAGAGATGGCAGATATCAGGCCTTCACAAACGTATTCAGCATTATGGGATGATATAACCACATTAGTATCATCTGCATATAAATATGCATCCATATTCACCTCATTGGAGGTCAGCACCAGTGTCCCACCAGTCAGCATCGCCTTTTTTATGGATATTGGCTTTCGAAATGCTTTGAGCCGGTTGATCTCTTTTGCTCCATGATCTCTTGCATTTGAAATTGTTATAAACAACCAATTTTTCGTCTCCAGTAATGATGCTCTTCAAAAATGGATTCTTTTCGGGTCGCTTCAGAAACGAATCGCAGACGTCAAAGCGACGACACAAATTTCTCCCCATGAGAACATGAGGAACCCATATATCGAGCTTCGAGGTGAAATCCAGGTCTTTCAAGTGGTCATAAACAGTTTAATTCGATAAATTTAACCTCTTCCCGATTTCACGTGATGTTATTCGCCGACTTGCATCAACTAATGCCTTTATCGTGTCTTTAGCAGCTTCAACCGGCCTTCCGGAATGTGGTGCAGTCGACATCAAAATTGTCGGATCGAAATTTTGCAAGCCAGTTCTGGCACTGGCGTGCTGTCAACACATCTTCTCCATACACATCGGTTAATTTATTTCTGGCTTGAAGCGTTTTTACCTTTTCTATGGTAAAAAAGGAAAATATGACGAACTTGCTCTCCATATTCAAAAGGGCATCAACCAAGAACTATTTCATTGAACTTTTTCACACCTTGCTATATCAGCTCTCAAAACATATAATGCTTAAGTGTGAAGTTGGGCTCAAAAAAATACAATTAAATCCTCTGTCGGGAAAAAACATAATTAGTTTCCGAAGAACCTTATAAATAATACACTTATATACAGGTAACGAAAATAATTTTTGAATATTGGATTCATCAGGCATTTACAAGAAAGGTATTAAGCCAGTCGCCCAGCACAATAATAACTTCATTCAACGTTATAAATGATGACTAATAAACAAATGGATGGCTGTTTGAATCTTCCCCCAGCCTTTTGCACTAGCACTAGCACTAGCACCTAGCATTCTGATGCAAACTTAAATCAAACTAGGGATGCTCATTCAAAAATTGCATCGATATTTTTTTTCGATGCATCAAGCCGAAAGGTTGCATCAGTGTTCTACGATCATCGAATTGAAACATCGATTTATGGATAGAAATCATCAATTAAGAGATATAGCTCAAAATGTAGAACAAAATCGTACAGGAAAATATCAAAAAAATCAAAAAAACGAGACAGTTTTGCAGTTTAACATATAATTTATTTTTAATTAAACTGAAAAATTACAAATCCCAATATTTTTTCTAAACTTGCAGAGAAAGAATTTTATTACCCGCTTTCTTCGATTAGCTTACGTATAAATGTACGAGTTTTTTATTCGATGCATTGAATAAAATACATCAATATATCGTAAAATATCGACTTAAACCGATGTATCGGACTGTTTCGATACATCGAATTGTAAATATCGATGTTTTAGATGCATCGATGTACTACTCTGTCAAGAAAGTACCGGGAATTTTCAATTAAAACAACATTTTTACATTTAATCGTCAAAATTTATTGGGTCGCCTTCAAAATAGGCTCCATTTGCTCCAATACATCTATGCCAACGGCACTTCCAATTATCGAAACATTTTTTATAGGCGCTTTCCGGGATGGACTTTAGCTCTCGCGCCGAATTTTGTTTTATGGCATCAATCGACTCAAAACGGGTGCCACGAAGGGGCAATTTTAGTTTTGGGAAGAGGAAAAAGTCGCAGGGAGCCAAATCCGGCGAATACGGTGGTTGCTGAAGCACGTTTGTTGAGTTTTTGGCGAGAAAGTCAGTCACAATCGTAGCTCGGTGAGAAGGCGCGTTATCGTCATGCAAAATCCATGAGTTGTTCGCCCACAAATTTGGCCGCTTCTTACGGATACGCTCACGCAAATGTTTCATAACGCCTAGGTAATACTCCTTGTTTACCGTCCGACCCTCTGGAACGAATTCGTAGTGCACCACGCCACGGATATCGAAGAAAACAATGAGCATCACCTTCATTTTCGAGCGGCTTTGGCGTGGTTTTTTCGGTTTCGGCTCATTTTTTGCCACCCATTCCGATGATTGCTGGCTTGTTTGCATATCGTACTCGTAGACCCAGGTCTCATCTCCAGTTATAATGCATTCCATGAATGTAGAATAGGAATTACAGCGATCCAGCATGTCTGAAGCAACCTGTTCGCGATGACGTTTTTGAAGAAAATTCAGGTCTTTCGGTACGAGTCGTGCGGCCAAAATATCAATCAAAGTCGTACGTGCGGACTCGTGGGATATCTTAAGATCATGTGCTATCTCTCTCAAGCTGGTACGACGGTTTTCCAGCACCCTTTCCTTAATTTTATCGACGTTATCTTCGATCGAACGAGGCAAGTCTTCGACCACTTCACGACCGTCCTTGAAGGCTCTGTACCACTGATATGCACGAGTTTTCGATAGAGCATTATCACCAAAGGCCTTTTGCAACATTTTCAATGCATCGGCACACGAAAATTCATTTGCAACACAAAACTTTAAACAAATTCTTTGCTCAATGTAATCACCCATAGTAAAAATCGGCACGCACTCTGACATCGACTGACTTAATCAGCTGTTGCAAACACACTAGTTGACAGATCCCGCTCAAGCTTGGCATAGTAATTAAGGACAGTGGTACCAACCTAGGAAAAAAAATTTTTACCTGCCTCATTGCCCCGCCAGATTTAAATCGATAATTCCCGGTACTTTCTTGACAGAATGTATATCGGGTAACCCTAACTCTGACAGTGCGAAAGTGTTAGAGCGTCGGTGTGCGTCTGTCTTACTGGTTTAGAGGCTGTTTACGACATTCCTTAGCATATGAGAAATTTATTTGTTGCAATAAATGCGACAGATGATTTCTCTTCTGAAAATAATTGTTTCAATTTTTTTTGCCTTAACGACTTTGAGAATAAAATGAATTCTACGAACATAAAACGAATTGTGATAAAATAAAATAAATTCCGCGGACATAAAATTAATTCTAAAAAGCTTAAAAGATCATTGACTTCGGAACACAAGCTCATAAATTCAGTATATTAGGGTTCAAATAATCCAAATTGTTGAGGTAAACAACAGCCAAATATCTTATGCAGGGATGATCTCGTATTTCTGAGTATATTTGCCTCAGTGTCGACACAAAGTTGAATAATTTTCAACCTTAATTCATAAAATAAAATAAATGGAGGTTTATACTTGTTAGAAGTTATATTAAACTATTTGAATATTTCGATATTTACAGATATATTCTGTTAGCCTTTTACATATTTAATTTGAAAAAAATTATATTTAATATTATAATTTCAGGAATTAAATTAATTTCATATAAGTACTACTTATATCAAACGACATATAAAATAAACGTTCATTGTAAGACATCCAAATGATATAACAAAATCCAATAAATATAAATTGTTAACAAAAATCCTATAAATTAAATATTTTGAGTACACACAATTTTGTTTCCGCTCATCCCTCTTATGAAAACAGATATCTTTCAAAAATGTTTAACATAATCTTAAGAATTTCATCATAAAACCATCTTACTTAGAATATTCAATATTGTTGGATATCTAACTAAGTTACTTTTTAGAAAATCTCAGGATATGTAAAAACATTACTAAAAAACAAGCAGAACAAAATTTTCTCTACTCATAATATTTAATTTATAAGATTTTTGTTAACAATTTATATTTATTGGATTTTGTTATATCATTTGGATGTCTTATAATGAATGTTTATTTTATATGTCGTTTGATATAAATAGTACTTATATGACATTAATTTAATTCCTGAAGTTATAATATTAAATATAATTTTTTGAAATTGAATATGTAGAAGGCTAACAGAATATATCTGTAAATATTAAAATATTTAAATAATTTTATATACCTTTCATCAAGTACAAACCTCCATTTATTTCATTTTATTCATAATATATAATTATTTGGTTCCCTTAACATTCTTTATACAGATGGTCCTTGTGCTATAACAGAGGCCGTTAAATTGCCTTTCAATCTTTAAGATCAATGGTAAAACTACAGAACTATTTATTTCGAGTTAACATTAGACTCCATTTAAATGTTCAGTATTCATTTACCAGGACGCTTTCTGAATTGTTAAAGGTGAGTAAATATTTTTTGTTGGTTGATAATAATAATAATAATAATAATAAAGTTTATTTGGCTAAATAAACTGAATACATCGCTGAGGTATATAATGAAATTATAACCTGTACGCAATATTAAATTAATAATAATTCTAAAAATCCCCTATGAGAGAAACAATCAACATGATGTTATATTTTATTGAATAATATGATTGAGTAGTGCCGAAGCAAAGTGCCTCTTGAAACTTGTTTTTTAGTAGTGTTTTTACATATTGAGATTTTCTAAAAAGTAACTTAGTTAGATATCCAATAATATTAAATATTTTAAGTAAGATAGTTTTATGATGAAATTGTTAAGATTATGTTAAACCTTTTTGAAAGCTGTTTTCATACTGAAAATATTTAATTTATAGGATTTTTGTTGACGATTTGTATTTATTGGATTTTGTAATATCATTTGGATGTCTTATAATGAATGTTTATTTTATATGTCGTTTGATATAAGTAGAACTTATATGACTTTAATTTAATTCCTGAAGTTCTAATATCAAATATAATTTTTTGAAATTAAATATTTAGAAGGCTAACACAGTATGTCTGTAAATATTGAAATATTTAAATTAATTCATAAAGATACCCATATGAAAAAATCATTTGTGGATAAATGTGGTGATCTGGGAGGTCAAATGAAATGATGACTCATCAGTTCAGTTGAACATAAGTGATCATTTATGACACATAATGAAGTTATTCTTGTGCTGAGCGACTGGCCCTATAGGTTCACTTTGTTGATGCATTGTAAATCCTATATTCCACAAAGGATTTCCGTGACCTGTATGTTGTTTTCTAGTAATTATTGTCAGCGGCCCACGTAACGCGTTTCGTTTACATAATAATTTAACCAAATGCTTTTAAACAACTGGTTTGAAATTCAGTCATGGTATTTGATTGGTTTCTGTTTTGAGATGTAATAAAAATTGTTATTACTTTCGATAAAACCACCGGGTCCCTAGCTGAATAGTTTGTTAATTCAATAAGGTCCCCGAATATATTAACGGGTTTATTTCTATTATTTCATACAGGTTCAGTTTCAGATCCTTATTTCCTTTGTGCCAAATCTTAAAACGCTCATCAATGTTTCTCTTTTATTGGATGTTTCGCAAATGTAGAATCCAAATTATTATTGAGATAAGCGCGTCGCGTTCCTTTATTCTAGTCTCAATCGACCTTCAAGTTTGTCCATTTAAATTTTTGAGCAGGTACCGCGTGATAATTGGTAAACAACTGACAAATGTAATGTATTCATTGAGGATTTAAGATTTTTTTAAATTTTTCCTAATGAATTATTGGTTCTGAAAGATATGTTTTAGGTCTTTGTTATTGAGGAATTTTTTTTATTTGTAGAGATGGTTCACCATAGTAGGTAAAGCAATTGTTTTTTTCATAAACCTTCTTATATAGATATAGAAATTCCTAAAAACACGTTTAACCTAATCCTACATAAATTTTCATCATATCATAGCATGACACATAGATTATTACCAATTCCTTCATCTCCGAATAATTTGAATCAAGAATTCAATTTAATTAAAAAAGCAGCAACTTGTAACCCTTATTCGTCATCAATAATAGACAGTATGATGTCCTGAATGCCTGATGCTAAACACCGAAAAAATATACAATTTCCTCACCTACCATAAGTAAACCGTCACTACAAATAAAAAATTCCTCAATAACATAGACAAAAATATCTTTCACAACCAATAATAAACTCACTAACAATGATTTTAAAAAACTCGAAACCTGAAATGAATAAATCAAATTTGTCAGGTGTTTACCAATTATCGTGCGGTACTTATTAAAAAATTTTGTATGGGACAAATGGAAAGCCTTTTGACACTAGAATAAAGGAACACTGATGCACTTACTTTGAAACCAAAATCGCTAACCCACCACAGCGAAGGCTATGATAAAAAGATATAAGGAAATAAAGCTAAAATACTCTAATTTGCGCTAGCTATTTTATCCGTCCGCATATGAAACATCCTAATTCGTAAAATGGCGAATAGTGCGCCAGTGAAAAGATAAATAAAACTTGTCTTTCCTGAATAAATCCCAAATTGTCAACCTGATGGTGATTCAAACTCTTACTCCCTATCTATTCTTATTTTTGAGGTTAACGCTAGAACATTGTTCTCCAGGCTGTCGGGATGATAGTGCTTTCTCCAAGGGTAGTTCCTATTCTGCATATAATCAGTAGGTGTTAAGTTTCAAATCGTTCCAAATGACCATTAGAGCATCTGGAACTAAGATGTTTCGGTAATAAGATACTCTCAATCCGGCACAGTGAATATGTCTGGTATTAAGATAAAACGAGTAAAAAGGTACTTCAGCAAGGTGAAAGCCAGGTATCCCAGCCACTAAACCATATCGGACAGTGTTGGCTTAGTCGTTTCAATTCTTACACAATAAAATATACACTTTCGATACCGGGAATATTTTTACAGATGAACTACTGATACCGGGTTAACTTTGTATTCCTGAAGATACATTTAGGTCTACACTATACTCGAGAATACTCTTAATTATATGAATTGTTCAGACACTTGTGTTAATGCAAACAATTTAAACTCCGATCAGAATATTTCTTAATTCCCATCTTTGTGTCAAGTTTAACAAGAGACAAAAAATAATTTCTGCTATCAAGTGTTTCCTTCGTGATAATACTTGTTGTTACTGAAAAATTCTCTCGATAGTAAACTTTTTCGAACACAATATTGATACAAATACGACTCGTACTTTCATCACCGACTGAACATTTGTTCATTGGCCTAGTCGTTTCAAATCTGAATCAATAAAAGGAAATCTTCCCATACCGGGAACCGAACCCGAGCCTCCTGGGTGAAAGCCAGGTATCCTAGCCACTAGACCATATCGGACTGTGTTTACAGAGTTCGTGATGGATCTTGTAGATCTATGCTCGAGAACACTGTATATTATACCTTTTTGAGGTATTTGTCTTCTGGCATCAGTACTTTGAAGCTGGCTTAGTTACAGATGAACTACCGATACCGGGTTAACTGTTGTATTTCTGAAGATACATTTTGATCTATACTATACTCGAGAATACTCTCAATTATATGAATTGTTAAGACACTTGTGTTAATACAAACAATTTGAACTCCTATCAGAATATTTCTTAATTCCCATATTTGTGTCAAGTTTAACAAGAGACAAAAATAATAATCTGTTATCAACTATTTCCTTCGTGATGATACTTGTAGGTCTTTCCTAAAACATTCTCTCGATAGTAAACTTTTTCGAATACTTGTATTAATACAAATATTCTCATCACCGACTGAATATTTGCTCATAGGCCTAGTCGTTTCAAATCTGAATCAATAAAAGGAAATCTTCCGATACCGGGAATCGAACCCGAGCCTCCTGGGTGAAAGCCAGGTATCCTAGCCACTAGACCATATCGGACTGTGTTTACAGAGTTCGTGATGCATCTTGTGGATCTATGCTCGAGAACACTGTATATTATACCTTTTTAAGGTAATTCTGTTCTGGCATTAGTACTTTGAAGCTGACTTAGTTACAGATGAACTTCTGATACTGGGTTAACTGTTGTATTTCTGAAGATACATTTAGATCTATACTATAGTCGAGAATACTCTCAATTATATGAATTGTTAAGACTCTTGTGTTAATACAAACAATTTGAACTCCTATCAGAATATTTCTTAATTCCCATATTTGTGTCAAGTTTAACAAGAGACAAAAATAATAATCTGTTATCAACTGTTTCCTTCGTGATGATACTTGTAGGTCTTTACTAAAAAATTCTCTCGATAGTAAACTTTTTCGAATACTTGTATTAATACAAATATTTTCACCACCGACTGAATATTTGCTCTTTGGCCCAGTCGCTTCAAATCTGACCCTGTAAAAGATAATCTTCCGATACCGGGAATCGAACCCGAGCCTCCTGGGTGAAAGCCAGGTATCCTAGCCACTAGACCATATCGGACTGTGTTCACAGTGTTCGTGATGGATCTTGTAGATCTATGCTAGAGAACACTGTATATTATACCTTTTTAAGGTATTTGTGTTCTGTCATTATTACTTTGAAGCTGACTTAGTTACAGATGAACTGCCGTACCGGGTTAACTGTTGTATTTCTGAAGATAGATTAAGATGTTATCAACGGTTTCCTTCGTGATGATACTTGTAATTAATATACAAATATGAAGAATAAATAGAAAAAATTTCTTTTACAAAAAAAAATAATCAAATTTTCAACTAAAAACATTAATGAAATGGCATACAAACAAGATGATGAACAGAGGCTCACTATTGAATAATAGTTCGCCTTTTAGTTCTAACTCTTAGAAACCTTGAACATTCAACTAGCCGTCCGAAGAATGAAAAAATAAATTACCAAAGAATATATACACAACTAGCGAAGCAGGATGACCAGACAACCAAGGCATAGTTGTTCCAAATCTGACTCAATAAAAGTTAATCTTCCGATACCGGGAATCGAACCCGAGCCTCCTGGGTGAAAGCCAGGTATCCTAGCCACTAGACCATATCGGAATGTGTTAACTGATTTCGTGATCTGTGCTCGAGAACATTCTGTACGGTTTTTGTCTCTGGCATTATTACTTTGAATCTGACTTTGTTACAAATGAACTACCGATACCGGGAATCTTAACCGAGTTAACTCTTGTATTTCTGAAAATACTCTTAGATCTATACTCGAGAATACCCTTAACAATATTAATTGTTCAGACACTTGTGTTTATGCAAACACTATAATCTCCGATCAGAATATTTTATAATTCCCATATTTGTGTCAAGCCTGACAAGAGACATAAAATAATTTCCGTTATCAACTATTTTCTTCGTGGTGATAATTGTAGGTCTTTACTGAAAAATTCTCTCAATACTAAAATTTTTCGAACACTTGTATCAATTCAAATACTTTCAGCACCCACTGTATATTTTCTCATTGGCTTATTCATTTCAATTCTGACACAATGAAATATAATCTTCCGATACCGGCAATCGAACCCGAGCCTCCTAGGTGAAAGCCAGGTAACCTAGCCAGTAGACCACACTGTCTTAACAAACATGTGATGGATCTTGTAGATCTGTGCTCGAGAACACTATGTATATTATTCTTTTTTAAGGTGTCTGTGTTTTGGCATTATTACATTCTGACTTAGTAACAGGTGAACTCCGATAGCGGGAATCTTAACCGAGTTAACTGTTGTATTTCTGAAGATACTTTCAGATCTATAGTCGAGAATGCTGTTAATTATATGTATTGTCCAGATACTTGCCTTAATGCGAACACTTTTATCTCCGATCAGAATATAGCTGACTTAGTTACAGATGAACTACCGATATCGGGTTAACTCTTGTATTCCTGAAGATACATTTAGATCTATACTATACTCGAGAATATCGTAATTATATGAATTGATCAGACGCTTGAGTTTATGCAAACAATTTAAACTCCGATCAGTATATTTCTCAATTCCCATATTTGTGTCAAGTTTAACCAGAGGAAAAAAATAATAATCTGTTATCAACTGTTTCCTTCGTGATGATACTTGTAGGTCTTCACTGAAAAATTCTCTCGATAGTAAACTTTTTCGAACACTTGTATTAATACAAATACTCTCATCACCGACTGAATATTTGCTCTTTGGCCCAGTCGTTTCAGATCTGACTCAATAAAAGGTAATCTTTCGATACCGGGAATCGAACCCGAGCCTCCTGTTTCCTTCATGATGATACTTGTAGGTCTTCACTGAAATATTCTCTCGATAGTAAACTTTTTCGAACACTTGTATTAATACTCGAAAATATCTTAATTATATGAATTGATCAGACGCTTGGGTTTATGCAAACAATTTAAACTCCGATCAGTATATTTCTCAATTACCATATTTGTGTCAAGTTTAACAAGAGGCAAAAAATAATAATCTGTTATCAACTGTTTCCTTCGTGATGATATTTGTAGGTCTTCACTGAAAAATTCTCTCGATAGTAAACTTTTTCGAACACTTGTATTAATACAAATACTTTCATCACCGACTGATTATTTGCTCTTTGGCCTAGTCGTTCCAGATCTGACTCAATAAAAGATAATCTTCCGATACCGGGAATCGAATCCGAGCCTCCTGGGTGAAAGCCAGGTATCCTAGCCACTAGACCATATCGGACTGGGTTTACAGGGTTCGTGATGGATCTTGTAGATCCATGCTCCAGAACACTGTATATTATACCTTTTTAAGGTAATTGTGTTCCGGCATTAGTACTTTGAAGCTGACTTAGTTAAAGATGAACTACCGATACTGGGTTAACTGTTGTATTTCTGAAGATACATTTTGATCTATACTATACTGGAGAATACTCTCAATTATATGAATTGTTAAGACACTTGTGTTAATACAAACAATTTGAACTCCTATCAGAATATTTCTTAGTTCCCATATTTGTGTCAAGTTTAACAAGAGACAAAAATAATAATCTGTTATCAACTATTTCCTTCGTGTTGATACTTGTAGGTCTTTACTAAAACATTCTCTCGATAGTAAACTTTTTCGAATACACTTGTATTAATACAAATATTCTCATCACCGACTGAATATTTGCTCTGTGGCCCAGTCGCTTCAAATCTGACCCTGTAAAAGATAATCTTCCGATAACGGGAATCGAACCCGAGCCTGCCCGGTGAAAGCCAGGTATCCTAGCCACTAGACCATATCGGACTGTGTTTACAGTGTTCGTGATGGATCTTGTAGATCTATGCTAGAGAACACTGTATATTATCCCTTTTTAAGGTGTTTGTGTTCTGGCATTATTACTTTAAAGCTGACTTAGTTACAGATGGACTACCGATACCGGAGTAACTGTTGTATTTCTGAAGATAGATTAAGATCTATACTGTACTCGAGAATAATCTTAATTATATGAATTGGTCAGACACTTGTGTTAATGCAAACAATTTAAACTCCTATCAGAATATTTCTTAATTCCCATATTTGTGTCAAGTTCAACAACAGACAAAAAATAATAATCTGTTATCTACTGTTTCCTTCGTGATTATACTTGTTGGTCTTCACTGAAAAATTACCTCGATAGTAAACTTTTTCGAATACTTGTATTAATACAAATATTTTCATCACCGACTGAATATTTGCTCTTTGGCCCAGTCATTTCAAATCTGACTCAGTAAAAGATAATCTTCCGATACCGGGAATCGAACCCGAGCCTCCTGGGTGAAAGCCAGGTATCCTAGCCACTAGACCATATCGGACTGTGTTTACAGTGTTCGTGATGGATCTTGTAGATCTACGCTAGAGAACACTGTATATTATACCTTTTTAAGGTATTTGTGTTCTGGCATTATTACTTTGAAGCTGACTTAGTTACAGATGAACTACCGTTCCGGGTTAACTGTTGTATTTCTGAAAATAGATTAAGATCTATACTGTACTCGAGAATACTCTTAATTATATGAATTGGTCAGACACTTGTGTTAATGCAAACAATTTAAACTCCTATCAGAATATTTCTTAATTCCCATATTTGTGTCAAGTTTAACAAGAGACAAAAAATAATAATCTGTTATCAACTGTTTCCTTCGTGATGATACTTGTAGGTCTTCACTGAAAAATTCTCTCGAAAGTAAACTTTTTCGAACACTTGTATTAATACAAATACTTTCATCACCGACTGAATATTTGCTCTTTGGCCCAGTCGCTTCAAATCTGACTCAGTAAAAGATAATCTTCCGATACCGGGAATCGAACCCGAGCCTCCTGGGTGAAAGCCAGGTATCCGCCACTAGACGATATCGGACTGCGTTTACAGTGTTCGTGAAGGATCTTGTAGATCTATGCTCCAGAACACTGTATATTATACCTTTTTAAGGTAATTGTGTTCTGGCATTAGTACTTTGAAGCTGACTTAGTTAAAGATGAACTACCGATACTGGGTTAACTGTTGTATTTCTGAAGATACATTTTGATCTATACTATACTCGAGAATACTCTCAATTATATGAATTGTTAAGACGCTTGTGTTAATACAAACAATTTGAACTCCTATCAGAATATTTCTTAATTCACATATTTGTGTCAAGTTTAACAAGAGACAAAAGTAATAATCTGTTATCAACTGTTTCCTTCGTGATGATACTTGTAGGTCTTTACTAAAACATTCTCTCGATAGTAAACTTTTTCGAATACTTGTATTAATACAAATATTTTCATCACCGACTGAATATTTGCTCTTTGGCCCAGTCGCTTCAAATCTGACCTTGTAAAAGATAATCTTCCGATACCGGGAATCGAACCCGAGCCTCCTAGGTGAAAGCCAGGTATCCTAGCCACTAGACCATATCGGACTGTGTTTACAGGGTTCGTGTTGGATCTTGTATATCTATGCTTGAGAATACTGTATATTATACTTTTTCAAGGTATTTGTGCTCTGGCATTATTACTCTGAAGCTGACTTAGTTACATATGAACTACCGATATCGGTTTAACTGTTGTATTCCTGAAGATACATTTAGATCTATACTATACTCGAGAATATCTTAATTATATGAATTGATCAGACGCTTGGGTTTATGCAAACAATTTAAACTCCGATAAGTAAATTTCTCAATTCCCATATTTGTGTCAAGTTTAACAAGAGGAAAAAAATAATAATCTGTTATCAACTGTTTCCTTCGTGATGATGCTTGTAGGTCTTCACTGAAAAATTCTCTCGATAGTAAACTTTTTCGAACACTTGTATTAATACGAATACTTACTTCACCGACTGAATATTTGCTCTTTGGCTCAGTCGCTTCAAATCTGACTCAGTAAAAGATAATCTTCCGATACCGGGAATCGAACCCGAGCCTCCTGGGTGAAAGCCAGGTATCCTAGCCACTAGACCATATCGGACTGTGTTTACAGATCGTGATGGATCTTGTAGATCTATGCTAGAGAACACTGTATATTATCCCTTTTTAAGGTATTTGTGTTCTGGCATTATTACTTTAAAGCTGACTTAGTTACAGATGGACTACCGGTACCGGGGTAACTGTTGTATTCTGAAGATAGATTAAGATCTATACTGTACTCGAGAATACTCTTAATTATATGAATTGGTCAGACACTTGTGTTAATGCAAACAATTTAAACTCCTATCAGAATATTTCTTAATTCACATATTTGTGTCAAGTTTAACAAGAGACAAAAATAATAATCTGTTATCAACTGTTTCCTTCGTGATGATACTTGTAGGTCTTTACTAAAACATTCTCTCGATAGTAAACTTTTTCGAATACTTGTATTAATACAAATATTTTCATCACCGACTGAATATTTGCTCTTTGGCCCAGTCGCTTCAAATCTGACCCTGTAAAAGATAATCTTCCGATACCGGGAATCGAACCCGAGCCTCCTGGGTGAAAGCCAGGTATCCTAGCCACTAGACCATATCGGACTGTGTTTACAGGTTTCGTGTTGGATCTTGTATATCCATGCTTGAGAAAACTGTATATTATACCTTTTTAAGGTATTTGTGTTCTGGCATTATTACTTTGAAGCTGACTTAGTTACAGATGAACTACCGTACCGGGTTAACTGTTGTATTTCTGAAGATAGATTAAGATCTATACTGTACTCGAGACTAATCTTAATTATATGAATTGGTCAGACACTTGTGTTAATGCAAACAATTTGAACTCCGATCAGTATATTTCTCAATTCCCATATTTGTGTCAGGTTTAACAAGAGGAAAAAAATAATAATCTGTTATCAACTGTTTCCTTCGTGATGATACTTGTAGGTCTTCACAGAAAAATTCTCTCGATAGTAAACTTTTTCGAACACTTGTATTAATACAAATACTTTCATCATCGACTGAATATTTGCTCTTTGGCCCAGTCGCTTCAAATCTGACTCAGTAAAAGATAATCTTCCGATACCGGGAATCAAACCCGAGCCTCCTGGGTGAAAGCCAGGTATCCTAGCCACTAGACCATATCGGACTACGTTTACAGTGCTCGTGAAGGATCTTGTAGATCTATGCTCCAGAACACTGTATATTATACCTTTTTAAGGTAATTGTGTTCTGGCATTAGTACTTTGAAGCTGACTTAGTTAAAGATGAACTACCGATACTGGGTTAACTGTTGTATTTCTGAAGATACATTTTGATCTATACTATACTCGAGAATACTCTCAATTATATGAATTGTTAAGACACTTGTGTTAATACAAACAATTTGAACTCCTATCAGAATATTTCTTAATTCACATATTTGTGTCAAGTTTAACAAGAAACAAAAATAATAATCTGTTATCAACTGTTTCCTTCGTGATAATAATTGTAGGTCTTTACTAAAACATTCTCTCGATAGTAAACTTTTTCGAATACTTGTATTAATACAAATATTTTCATCACCGACTGAATATTTGCTCTTTGGCCCAGTCGCTTCAAATCTGACCTTGTAAAAGATAATCTTCCGATACCGGGAATCGAACCCGAGCCTCCTGGGTGAAAGCCAGGTATCCTAGCCACTAGACCATATCGGACTGTGTGTTCAGTGTTTGTGATGGATCTTTTAGATCTATGCTAAAAAACACTGTATATTATCCTTTTTTAAGGTATTTGTGTTCTGGCATTATTACTTTAAAGCTGACTTAGTTACAGATGGACTACCGATACCGGGGTAACTGTTGTATTCTGAAGATAGATTAAGATCTATACTGTACTCGAGAATACTCTTAATTATATGAATTGGTCAGACACTTGTGTTAATGCAAACAATTTAAACTCCTATCAGAATATTTCTTAATTCCCATATTTGTGTCAAGTTTAACAAGAGACAAAAAATAATAATCTGTTATCGACTGTTTCCTTCGTGATGATACTTGTAGGTCTTCACTGAAATATTCTCTCGATAGTAAACTTTTTCGAACACTTGTATTAATACAAATACTTTCATTACCGACTGAATATTTGCTCTTTGGCCCAGTCGCTTCAAATCTGACTCAGTAAAAGATAATCTTCCGATACCGGGAATCGAACCCGAGCCTCCTGGGTGAAAGCCAGGTATCCTAGCCACTAGACCATATCGGACTGTGTTTACAGTGTTCGTGAAGGATCTTGTAGATCTATGCTCCAGAACACTGTATGTTATACCTTTTTAAGGTAATTGTGTTCTGGCATTAGTACTTTGAAGCTGACTTAGTTAAAGATGAACTACCGATACTGGGTTAACTGTTGTATTTCTGAAGATACATTTTGATCTATACTATACTCGAGAATACTCTCAATTATATGAATTGTTAAGACACTTGTGTTAATACAAACAATTTGAACTCCTATCAGAATATTTCTTAATTCACATATTTGTGTCAAGTTTAACAAGAGACAAAAATAATAATCTGTTATCAACTGTTTCCTTCGTGATGATACTTGTAGGTCTTTACTAAAACATTCTCTCGATAGTAAACTTTTTCGAATACTTGTATTAATACAAATATTTTCATCACCGACTGAATATTTGCTCTTTGGCCCAGTCGCTTCAAATCTGACCCTGTAAAAGAAAATCTTCCGATACCGGGAATCGAACCCGAGCCTCCTGGGTGAAAGCCAGGTATCCTAGCCACTAGACCATATCGGACTGTGTTTACAGGGTTCGTGTTGGATCTTGTATATCTATGCTTGAGAAAACTGTATATTATACCTTTTTAAGGTATTTGTGTTCTGGCATTATTACTTTGAAGCTGACTTAGTTACAGATGAACTACCGTACCGGGTTAACTGTTGTATTTCTGAAGATAGATTAAGATCTATACTGTACTCGAGACTAATCTTAATTATATGAATTGGTCAGACACTTGTCTTAATGCAAACAATTTGAACTCCGATCAGTATATTTCTCAATTCCCATATTTGTGTCAGGTTTAACAAGAGGAAAAAAATAATAATCTGTTATCAACTGTTTCCTTCGTGATGATACTTGTAGGTCTTCACTGAAAAATTCTCTCGATAGTAAACTTTTTCGAACACTTGTACTAATACAAATACTTTCATCACCGACTGAATATTTGCTCTTTGGCCCAGTCGCTTCAAATCTGACTCAGTAAAAGATAATCTTCCGATACCGGAAATCGAACCCGAGCCTCCTGGGTGAAAGCCAGGTATCCTAGCCACTAGACCATATCGGACTACGTTTACAGTGCTCGTGAAGGATCTTGTAGATCTATGCTCCAGAACACTGTATATTATACCTTTTTAAGGTAATTGTGTTCTGGCATTAGTACTTTGAAGCTGACTTAGTTAAAGATGAACTACCGATACTGGGTTAACTGTTGTATTTCTGAAGATACATTTTGATCTATACTATACTCGAGAATACTCTCAATTATATGAATTGTTAAGACACTTGTGTTAATACAAACAATTTGAACTCCCATCAGATTATTTCTTAATTCACATATTTGTGTCAAGTTTAACAAGAGACAAAAATAATAATCTGTTATCAACTGTTTCCTTCGTGATAATAATTGTAGGTCTTTACTAAAACATTCTTTCGATAGTAAACTTTTTCGAATACTTGTATTAATACAAATATTTTCATCACCGACTGAATATTTGCTCTTTGGCCCAGTCGCTTCAAATCTGACCTTGTAAAAGATAATCTTCCGATACCGGGAATCGAACCCGAGCCTCCTAGGTGAAAGCCAGGTATCCTAGCCACTAGACCATATCGGACTGTGTTTACAGGGTTCGTGTTGGATCTTGTATATCTATGCTTGAGAATACTGTATATTATACTTTTTCAAGGTATTTGTGCTCTGGCATTATTACTCTGAAGCTGACTTAGTTACATATGAACTACCGATATCGGTTTAACTGTTGTATTCCTGAAGATACATTTAGATCTATACTATACTCGAGAATATCTTAATTATATGAATTGATCAGACGCTTGGGTTTATGCAAACAATTTAAACTCCGATAAGTAAATTTCTCAATTCCCATATTTGTGTCAAGTTTAACAAGAGGAAAAAAATAATAATCTGTTATCAACTGTTTCCTTCGTGATGATGCTTGTAGGTCTTCACTGAAAAATTCTCTCGATAGTAAACTTTTTCGAACACTTGTATTAATACGAATACTTACTTCACCGACTGAATATTTGCTCTTTTGCTCAGTCGCTTCAAATCTGACTCAGTAAAAGATAATCTTCCGATACCGGGAATCGAACCCGAGCCTCCTGGGTGAAAGCCAGGTATCCTAGCCACTAGACCATATCGGACTGTGTTTACAGATCGTGATGGATCTTGTAGATCTATGCTAGAGAACACTGTATATTATCCCTTTTTAAGGTATTTGTGTTCTGGCATTATTACTTTAAAGCTGACTTAGTTACAGATGGACTACCGATACCGGGGTAACTGTTGTATTCTGAAGATAGATTAAGATCTATACTGTACTCGAGAATACTCTTAATTATATGAATTGGTCAGACACTTGTGTTAATGCAAACAATTTGAACTCCGATCAGTATATTTCTCAATTCCCATATTTGTGTCAGGTTTAACAAGAGGAAAAAAATAATAATCTGTTATCAACTGTTTCCTTCGTGATGATACTTGTAGGTCTTCACAGAAAAATTCTCTCGATAGTAAACTTTTTCGAACACTTGTATTAATACAAATACTTTCATCATCGACTGAATATTTGCTCTTTGGCCCAGTCGCTTCAAATCTGACTCAGTAAAAGATAATCTTCCGATACCGGGAATCAAACCCGAGCCTCCTGGGTGAAAGCCAGGTATCCTAGCCACTAGACCATATCGGACTGTGTTTACAGTGTTCGTGAAGGATCTTGTAGATCTATGCTCCAGAACACTGTATGTTATACCTTTTTAAGGTAATTGTGTTCTGGCATTAGTACTTTGAAGCTGACTTAGTTAAAGATGAACTACCGATACTGGGTTAACTGTTGTATTTCTGAAGATACATTTTGATCTATACTATACTCGAGAATACTCTCAATTATGTGAATTGTTAAGACACTTGTGTTAATACAAACAATTTGAACTCCTATCAGAATATTTCTTAATTCACATATTTGTGTCAAGTTTAACAAGAGACAAAAATAATAATCTGTTATCAACTGTTTCCTTCGTGATGATACTTGTAGGTCTTTACTAAAACATTCTCTCGATAGTAAACTTTTTCGAATACTTGTATTAATACAAATATTTTCATCACCGACTGAATATTTGCTCTTTGGCCCAGTCGCTTCAAATCTGACCCTGTAAAAGAAAATCTTCCGATACCGGGAATCGAACCCGAGCCTCCTGGGTGAAAGCCAGGTATCCTAGCCACTAGACCATATCGGACTGTGTTTACAGGGTTCGTGTTGGATCTTGTATATCTATGCTTGAGAAAACTGTATATTATACCTTTTTAAGGTATTTGTGTTCTGGCATTATTACTTTGAAGCTGACTTAGTTACAGATGAACTACCGTACCGGGTTAACTGTTGTATTTCTGAAGATAGATTAAGATCTATACTGTACTCGAGACTAATCTTAATTATATGAATTGGTCAGACACTTGTCTTAATGCAAACAATTTGAACTCCGATCAGTATATTTCTCAATTCCCATATTTGTGTCAGGTTTAACAAGAGGAAAAAAATAATAATCTGTTATCAACTGTTTCCTTCGTGATGATACTTGTAGGTCTTCATTGAAAAATTCTCTCGATAGTAAACTTTTTCGAACACTTGTACTAATACAAATACTTTCATCACCGACTGAATATTTGCTCTTTGGCCCAGTCGCTTCAAATCTGACTCAGTAAAAGATAATCTTCCGATACCGGGAATCAAACCCGAGCCTCCTGGGTGAAAGCCAGGTATCCTAGCCACTAGACCATATCGGACTGTGTTTACAGGTTTCGTGTTGGATCTTGTATATCCATGCTTGAGAAAACTGTATATTATACCTTTTTAAGGTATTTGTGTTCTGGCATTATTACTTTGAAGCTGACTTAGTTACAGATGAACTACCGTACCGGGTTAACTGTTGTATTTCTGAAGATAGATTAAGATCTATACTGTACTCGAGACTAATCTTAATTATATGAATTGGTCAGACACTTGTGTTAATGCAAACAATTTGAACTCCGATCAGTATATTTCTCAATTCCCATATTTGTGTCAGGTTTAACAAGAGGAAAAAAATAATAATCTGTTATCAACTGTTTCCTTCGTGATGATACTTGTAGGTCTTCACAGAAAAATTCTCTCGATAGTAAACTTTTTCGAACACTTGTATTAATACAAATACTTTCATCATCGACTGAATATTTGCTCTTTGGCCCAGTCGCTTCAAATCTGACTCAGTAAAAGATAATCTTCCGATACCGGGAATCAAACCCGAGCCTCCTGGGTGAAAGCCAGGTATCCTAGCCACTAGACCATATCGGACTACGTTTACAGTGCTCGTGAAGGATCTTGTAGATCTATGCTCCAGAACACTGTATATTATACCTTTTTAAGGTAATTGTGTTCTGGCATTAGTACTTTGAAGCTGACCTAGTTAAAGATGAACTACCGATACTGGGTTAACTGTTGTATTTCTGAAGATACATTTTGATCTATACTATACTCGAGAATACTCTCAATTATATGAATTGTTAAGACACTTGTGTTAATACAAACAATTTGAACTCCTATCAGAATATTTCTTAATTCACATATTTGTGTCAAGTTTAACAAGAAACAAAAATAATAATCTGTTATCAACTGTTTCCTTCGTGATAATAATTGTAGGTCTTTACTAAAACATTCTCTCGATAGTAAACTTTTTCGAATACTTGTATTAATACAAATATTTTCATCACCGACTGAATATTTG
This sequence comes from Megalocaria dilatata, assembly GCA_034642435.1. Lineage (NCBI taxonomy): Eukaryota > Metazoa > Arthropoda > Insecta > Coleoptera > Coccinellidae > Megalocaria > Megalocaria dilatata. The sequence continues at coordinate 42,044,004 of CM067859.1, read as the reverse complement.
CTCTTTGGCCCAGTCGCTTCAAATCTGACCTTGTAAAAGATAATCTTCCGATACCGGGAATCGAACCCGAGCCTCCTGGGTGAAAGCCAGGTATCCTAGCCACTAGACCATATCGGACTGTGTGTTCAGTGTTTGTGATGGATCTTTTAGATCTATGCTAAAAAACACTGTATATTATCCCTTTTTAAGGTATTTGTGTTCTGGCATTATTACTTTAAAGCTGACTTAGTTACAGATGGACTACCGATACCGGGGTAACTGTTGTATTCTGAAGATAGATTAAGATCTATACTGTACTCGAGAATACTCTTAATTATATGAATTGGTCAGACACTTGTGTTAATGCAAACAATTTAAACTCCTATCAGAATATTTCTTAATTCCCATATTTGTGTCAAGTTTAACAAGAGACAAAAAATAATAATCTGTTATCGACTGTTTCCTTCGTGATGATACTTGTAGGTCTTCACTGAAATATTCTCTCGATAGTAAACTTTTTCGAACACTTGTATTAATACAAATACTTTCATTACCGACTGAATATTTGCTCTTTGGCCCAGTCGCTTCAAATCTGACTCAGTAAAAGATAATCTTCCGATACCGGGAATCGAACCCGAGCCTCCTGGGTGAAAGCCAGGTATCCTAGCCACTAGACCATATCGGACTGTGTTTACAGTGTTCGTGAAGGATCTTGTAGATCTATGCTCCAGAACACTGTATGTTATACCTTTTTAAGGTAATTGTGTTCTGGCATTAGTACTTTGAAGCTGACTTAGTTAAAGATGAACTACCGATACTGGGTTAACTGTTGTATTTCTGAAGATACATTTTGATCTATACCATACTCGAGAATACTCTCAATTATATGAATTGTTAAGACACTTGTGTTAATACAAACAATTTGAACTCCTATCAGAATATTTCTTAATTCACATATTTGTGTCAAGTTTAACAAGAGACAAAAATAATAATCTGTTATCAACTGTTTCCTTCGTGATGATACTTGTAGGTCTTTACTAAAACATTCTCTCGATAGTAAACTTTTTCGAATACTTGTATTAATACAAATATTTTCATCACCGACTGAATATTTGCTCTTTGGCCCAGTCGCTTCAAATCTGACCCTGTAAAAGAAAATCTTCCGATACCGGGAATCGAACCCGAGCCTCCTGGGTGAAAGCCAGGTATCCTAGCCACTAGACCATATCGGACTGTGTTTACAGGGTTCGTGTTGGATCTTGTATATCTATGCTTGAGAAAACTGTATATTATACCTTTTTAAGGTATTTGTGTTCTGGCATTATTACTTTGAAGCTGACTTAGTTACAGATGAACTACCGTACCGGGTTAACTGTTGTATTTCTGAAGATAGATTAAGATCTATACTGTACTCGAGACTAATCTTAATTATATGAATTGGTCAGACACTTGTCTTAATGCAAACAATTTGAACTCCGATCAGTATATTTCTCAATTCCCATATTTGTGTCAGGTTTAACAAGAGGAAAAAAATAATAATCTGTTATCAACTGTTTCCTTCGTGATGATACTTGTAGGTCTTCACTGAAAAATTCTCTCGATAGTAAACTTTTTCGAACACTTGTACTAATACAAATACTTTCATCACCGACTGAATATTTGCTCTTTGGCCCAGTCGCTTCAAATCTGACTCAGTAAAAGATAATCTTCCGATACCGGAAATCGAACCCGAGCCTCCTGGGTGAAAGCCAGGTATCCTAGCCACTAGACCATATCGGACTACGTTTACAGTGCTCGTGAAGGATCTTGTAGATCTATGCTCCAGAACACTGTATATTATACCTTTTTAAGGTAATTGTGTTCTGGCATTAGTACTTTGAAGCTGACTTAGTTAAAGATGAACTACCGATACTGGGTTAACTGTTGTATTTCTGAAGATACATTTTGATCTATACTATACTCGAGAATACTCTCAATTATATGAATTGTTAAGACACTTGTGTTAATACAAACAATTTGAACTCCCATCAGATTATTTCTTAATTCACATATTTGTGTCAAGTTTAACAAGAGACAAAAATAATAATCTGTTATCAACTGTTTCCTTCGTGATAATAATTGTAGGTCTTTACTAAAACATTCTTTCGATAGTAAACTTTTTCGAATACTTGTATTAATACAAATATTTTCATCACCGACTGAATATTTGCTCTTTGGCCCAGTCGCTTCAAATCTGACCTTGTAAAAGATAATCTTCCGATACCGGGAATCGAACCCGAGCCTCCTAGGTGAAAGCCAGGTATCCTAGCCACTAGACCATATCGGACTGTGTTTACAGGGTTCGTGTTGGATCTTGTATATCTATGCTTGAGAATACTGTATATTATACTTTTTCAAGGTATTTGTGCTCTGGCATTATTACTCTGAAGCTGACTTAGTTACATATGAACTACCGATATCGGTTTAACTGTTGTATTCCTGAAGATACATTTAGATCTATACTATACTCGAGAATATCTTAATTATATGAATTGATCAGACGCTTGGGTTTATGCAAACAATTTAAACTCCGATAAGTAAATTTCTCAATTCCCATATTTGTGTCAAGTTTAACAAGAGGAAAAAAATAATAATCTGTTATCAACTGTTTCCTTCGTGATGATGCTTGTAGGTCTTCACTGAAAAATTCTCTCGATAGTAAACTTTTTCGAACACTTGTATTAATACGAATACTTACTTCACCGACTGAATATTTGCTCTTTTGCTCAGTCGCTTCAAATCTGACTCAGTAAAAGATAATCTTCCGATACCGGGAATCGAACCCGAGCCTCCTGGGTGAAAGCCAGGTATCCTAGCCACTAGACCATATCGGACTGTGTTTACAGATCGTGATGGATCTTGTAGATCTATGCTAGAGAACACTGTATATTATCCCTTTTTAAGGTATTTGTGTTCTGGCATTATTACTTTAAAGCTGACTTAGTTACAGATGGACTACCGATACCGGGGTAACTGTTGCATTCTGAAGATAGATTAAGATCTATACTGTACTCGAGAATACTCTTAATTATATGAATTGGTCAGACACTTGTGTTAATGCAAACAATTTGAACTCCGATCAGTATATTTCTCAATTCCCATATTTGTGTCAGGTTTAACAAGAGGAAAAAAATAATAATCTGTTATCAACTGTTTCCTTCGTGATGATACTTGTAGGTCTTCACAGAAAAATTCTCTCGATAGTAAACTTTTTCGAACACTTGTATTAATACAAATACTTTCATCATCGACTGAATATTTGCTCTTTGGCCCAGTCGCTTCAAATCTGACTCAGTAAAAGATAATCTTCCGATACCGGGAATCAAACCCGAGCCTCCTGGGTGAAAGCCAGGTATCCTAGCCACTAGACCATATCGGACTGTGTTTACAGTGTTCGTGAAGGATCTTGTAGATCTATGCTCCAGAACACTGTATGTTATACCTTTTTAAGGTAATTGTGTTCTGGCATTAGTACTTTGAAGCTGACTTAGTTAAAGATGAACTACCGATACTGGGTTAACTGTTGTATTTCTGAAGATACATTTTGATCTATACTATACTCGAGAATACTCTCAATTATGTGAATTGTTAAGACACTTGTGTTAATACAAACAATTTGAACTCCTATCAGAATATTTCTTAATTCACATATTTGTGTCAAGTTTAACAAGAGACAAAAATAATAATCTGTTATCAACTGTTTCCTTCGTGATGATACTTGTAGGTCTTTACTAAAACATTCTCTCGATAGTAAACTTTTTCGAATACTTGTATTAATACAAATATTTTCATCACCGACTGAATATTTGCTCTTTGGCCCAGTCGCTTCAAATCTGACCCTGTAAAAGAAAATCTTCCGATACCGGGAATCGAACCCGAGCCTCCTGGGTGAAAGCCAGGTATCCTAGCCACTAGACCATATCGGACTGTGTTTACAGGGTTCGTGTTGGATCTTGTATATCTATGCTTGAGAAAACTGTATATTATACCTTTTTAAGGTATTTGTGTTCTGGCATTATTACTTTGAAGCTGACTTAGTTACAGATGAACTACCGTACCGGGTTAACTGTTGTATTTCTGAAGATAGATTAAGATCTATACTGTACTCGAGACTAATCTTAATTATATGAATTGGTCAGACACTTGTCTTAATGCAAACAATTTGAACTCCGATCAGTATATTTCTCAATTCCCATATTTGTGTCAGGTTTAACAAGAGGAAAAAAATAATAATCTGTTATCAACTGTTTCCTTCGTGATGATACTTGTAGGTCTTCACTGAAAAATTCTCTCGATAGTAAACTTTTTCGAACACTTGTACTAATACAAATACTTTCATCACCGACTGAATATTTGCTCTTTGGCCCAGTCGCTTCAAATCTGACTCAGTAAAAGATAATCTTCCGATACCGGGAATCAAACCCGAGCCTCCTGGGTGAAAGCCAGGTATCCTAGCCACTAGACCATATCGGACTGTGTTTACAGGTTTCGTGTTGGATCTTGTATATCCATGCTTGAGAAAACTGTATATTATACCTTTTTAAGGTATTTGTGTTCTGGCATTATTACTTTGAAGCTGACTTAGTTACAGATGAACTACCGTACCGGGTTAACTGTTGTATTTCTGAAGATAGATTAAGATCTATACTGTACTCGAGACTAATCTTAATTATATGAATTGGTCAGACACTTGTGTTAATGCAAACAATTTGAACTCCGATCAGTATATTTCTCAATTCCCATATTTGTGTCAGGTTTAACAAGAGGAAAAAAATAATAATCTGTTATCAACTGTTTCCTTCGTGATGATACTTGTAGGTCTTCACAGAAAAATTCTCTCGATAGTAAACTTTTTCGAACACTTGTATTAATACAAATACTTTCATCATCGACTGAATATTTGCTCTTTGGCCCAGTCGCTTCAAATCTGACTCAGTAAAAGATAATCTTCCGATACCGGGAATCAAACCCGAGCCTCCTGGGTGAAAGCCAGGTATCCTAGCCACTAGACCATATCGGACTACGTTTACAGTGCTCGTGAAGGATCTTGTAGATCTATGCTCCAGAACACTGTATATTATACCTTTTTAAGGTAATTGTGTTCTGGCATTAGTACTTTGAAGCTGACTTAGTTAAAGATGAACTACCGATACTGGGTTAACTGTTGTATTTCTGAAGATACATTTTGATCTATACTATACTCGAGAATACTCTCAATTATATGAATTGTTAAGACACTTGTGTTAATACAAACAATTTGAACTCCTATCAGAATATTTCTTAATTCACATATTTGTGTCAAGTTTAACAAGAAACAAAAATAATAATCTGTTATCAACTGTTTCCTTCGTGATAATAATTGTAGGTCTTTACTAAAACATTCTCTCGATAGTAAACTTTTTCGAATACTTGTATTAATACAAATATTTTCATCACCGACTGAATATTTGCTCTTTGGCCCAGTCGCTTCAAATCTGACCTTGTAAAAGATAATCTTCCGATACCGGGAATCGAACCCGAGCCTCCTGGGTGAAAGCCAGGTATCCTAGCCACTAGACCATATCGGACTGTGTGTTCAGTGTTTGTGATGGATCTTTTAGATCTATGCTAAAAAACACTGTATATTATCCCTTTTTAAGGTATTTGTGTTCTGGCATTATTACTTTAAAGCTGACTTAGTTACAGATGGACTACCGATACCGGGGTAACTGTTGTATTCTGAAGATAGATTAAGATCTATACTGTACTCGAGAATACTCTTAATTATATGAATTGGTCAGACACTTGTGTTAATGCAAACAATTTAAACTCCTATCAGAATATTTCTTAATTCCCATATTTGTGTCAAGTTTAACAAGAGACAAAAAATAATAATCTGTTATCAACTGTTTCCTTCGTGATAATACTTGTAGGTCTTCACTGAAATATTCTCTCGATAGTAAACTTTTTCGAACACTTGTATTAATACAAATACTTTCATCACCGACTGAATATTTGCTCTTTGGCCCAGTCGCTTCAAATCTGACTCAGTAAAAGATAATCTTCCGATACCGGGAATCGAACCCGAGCCTCCTGGGTGAAAGCCAGGTATCCTAGCCACTAGACCATATCGGACTGTGTTTACAGTGTTCGTGAAGGATCTTGTAGATCTATGCTCCAGAACACTGTATGTTATACCTTTTTAAGGTAATTGTGTTCTGGCATTAGTACTTTGAAGCTGACTTAGTTAAAGATGAACTACCGATACTGGGTTAACTGTTGTATTTCTGAAGATACATTTTTATCTATACTATACTCGAGAATACTCTCAATTATATGAATTGTTAAGACACTTGTGTTAATACAAACAATTTGAACTCCTATCAGAATATTTCTTAATTCACATATTTGTGTCAAGTTTAACAAGAGACAAAAATAATAATCTGTTATCAACTGTTTCCTTCGTGATGATACTTGTAGGTCTTTACTAAAACATTCTCTCGATAGTAAACTTTTTCGAATACTTGTATTAATACAAATATTTTCATCACCGACTGAATATTTGCTCTTTGGCCCAGTCGCTTCAAATCTGACCCTGTAAAAGAAAATCTTCCGATACCGGGAATCGAACCCGAGCCTCCTGGGTGAAAGCCAGGTATCCTAGCCACTAGACCATATCGGACTGTGTTTACAGGGTTCGTGTTGGATCTTGTATATCTATGCTTGAGAAAACTGTATATTATACCTTTTTAAGGTATTTGTGTTCTGGCATTATTACTTTGAAGCTGACTTAGTTACAGATGAACTACCGTACCGGGTTAACTGTTGTATTTCTGAAGATAGATTAAGATCTATACTGTACTCGAGACTAATCTTAATTATATGAATTGGTCAGACACTTGTCTTAATGCAAACAATTTGAACTCCGATCAGTATATTTCTCAATTCCCATATTTGTGTCAGGTTTAACAAGAGGAAAAAAATAATAATCTGTTATCAACTGTTTCCTTCGTGATGATACTTGTAGGTCTTCACTGAAAAATTCTCTCGATAGTAAACTTTTTCGAACACTTGTACTAATACAAATACTTTCATCACCGACTGAATATTTGCTCTTTGGCCCAGTCGCTTCAAATCTGACTCAGTAAAAGATAATCTTCCGATACCGGGAATCGAACCCGAGCCTCCTGGGTGAAAGCCAGGTATCCTAGCCACTAGACCATATCGGACTACGTTTACAGTGCTCGTGAAGGATCTTGTAGATCTATGCTCCAGAACACTGTATATTATACCTTTTTAAGGTAATTGTGTTCTGGCATTAGTACTTTGAAGCTGACTTAGTTAAAGATGAACTACCGATACTGGGTTAACTGTTGTATTTCTGAAGATACATTTTGATCTATACTATACTCGAGAATACTCTCAATTATATGAATTGTTAAGACACTTGTGTTAATACAAACAATTTGAACTCCCATCAGAATATTTCTTAATTCACATATTTGTGTCAAGTTTAACAAGAGACAAAAATAATAATCTGTTATCAACTGTTTCCTTCGTGATAATAATTGTAGGTCTTTACTAAAACATTCTTTCGATAGTAAACTTTTTCGAATACTTGTATTAATACAAATATTTTCATCACCGACTGAATATTTGCTCTTTGGCCCAGTCGCTTCAAATCTGACCTTGTAAAAGATAATCTTCCGATACCGGGAATCGAACCCGAGCCTCCTAGGTGAAAGCCAGGTATCCTAGCCACTAGACCATATCGGACTGTGTTTACAGGGTTCGTGTTGGATCTTGTATATCTATGCTTGAGAATACTGTATATTATACTTTTTCAAGGTATTTGTGCTCTGGCATTATTACTCTGAAGCTGACTTAGTTACATATGAACTACCGATATCGGTTTAACTGTTGTATTCCTGAAGATACATTTAGATCTATACTGTACTCGAGACTAATCTTAATTATATGAATTGGTCAGACACTTGTGTTAATGCAAACAATTTGAACTCCGATCAGTATATTTCTCAATTCCCATATTTGTGTCAGGTTTAACAAGAGGAAAAAAATAATAATCTGTTATCAACTGTTTCCTTCGTGATGATACTTGTAGGTCTTCACAGAAAAATTCTCTCGATAGTAAACTTTTTCGAACACTTGTATTAATACAAATACTTTCATCATCGACTGAATATTTGCTCTTTGGCCCAGTCGCTTCAAATCTGACTCAGTAAAAGATAATCTTCCGATACCGGGAATCAAACCCGAGCCTCCTGGGTGAAAGCCAGGTATCCTAGCCACTAGACCATATCGGACTACGTTTACAGTGCTCGTGAAGGATCTTGTAGATCTATGCTCCAGAACACTGTATATTATACCTTTTTAAGGTAATTGTGTTCTGGCATTAGTACTTTGAAGCTGACTTAGTTAAAGATGAACTACCGATACTGGGTTAACTGTTGTATTTCTGAAGATACATTTTGATCTATACTATACTCGAGAATACTCTCAATTATAAGAATTGTTAAGACACTTGTGTTAATACAAACAATTTGAACTCCTATCAGAATTTGAATATCAAAACAAATTGAAATATGTTTATCTTCTACAATTTTAATTTCCAAAAGAATTTTTTATTCAAGAAACTTTTAGAATTAAATTAATGTCTAAAACAAGCACCGCTCACATTTAATAGACGTTTATAAACAAAACTCAATATACAATGTCAAATGAAATAAATAACCCAATAGATATACGAAAGTAATTAAAATTAATAAATAAATATTCAAAGGAGACAAAATTTTGTTTCTGGTCTTAACTTTAAAAAATACTACTTGCCTTATAAAAACATGAACACACTTAAAGGACTTCCCAAAGAATATAATTTATTTGAAATATTTAATATATTTAAATATTCGAACAAATTATTTCAAAAATCTCTAAAAAATGTGCACTATATCTTCAAAAAACAAATATAGTTCTAGATAATCCCTTCATCAGCCCTTTGTTTTCAATATTACAAATATCAAAATCAAAAACATAACCTACATCACTCACGTGTTAAAAGACTTCATCTTCGAACTACAGATCAGCTATATATTCAAGATTGATCTATGTTCTAACAAAATCAAAGAACAAAGTGAGTTATTTTAAGTTTACTTAAAATCATTGACATTCTATAATGAGATTTTATTGAAGCCAAAATATAGTTATATATTATATATAAAATAAAATAGAAAGGCTTTTTACTTGATAGAAGAAATATAACAAAATTTGAATATCAAAACAAATTGAAATATGTTTATCTTCTACAATTTTAATTTCCAAAAGAATTTTTTATTCAAGAAACTTTTAGAATTAAATTAATGTCTAAAACAAGCACCGCTCACATTTAATAGACGTTTATAAACAAAACTCAATATACAATGTCAAATGAAATAAATAACCCAATAGATATACGAAAGTAATTAAAATTAATAAATAAATATTCAAAGGAGACAAAATTTTGTTTCTGGTCTTAACTTTAAAAAATACTACTTGCCTTATAAAAACATGAACACACTTAAAGGACTTCCCAAAGAATATAATTTATTTGAAATATTTAATATATTTAAATATTCGAACAAATTATTTCAAAAATCTCTAAAAAATGTGCACTATATCTTCAAAAAACAAATATAGTTCTAGATAATCCCTTCATCAGCCCTTTGTTTTCAATATTACAAATATCAAAATCAAAAACATAACCTACATCACTCACGTGTTAAAAGACTTCATCTTCGAACTACAGATCAGCTATATATTCAAGATTGATCTATGTTCTAACAAAATCAAAGAACAAAGTGAGTTATTTTAAGTTTACTTAAAATCATTGACATTCTATAATGAGATTTTATTGAAGCCAAAATATAGTTATATATTATATATAAGATAAAATAGAAAGGCTTTTTACTTGATAGAAGAAATATAACAAAATTTGAATATCAAAACAAATTGAAATATGTTTATCTTCTACAATTTTAATTTCCAAAAGAATTTTTTATTCAAGAAACTTTTAGAATTAAATTAATGTCTAAAACAAGCACCGCTCACATTTAATAGACGTTTATAAACAAAACTCAATATACAATGTCAAATGAAATAAATAACCCAATAGATATACGAAAGTAATTAAAATTAATAAATAAATATTCAAAGGAGACAAAATTTTGTTTCTGGTCTTAACTTTAAAAAATACTACTTGCCTTATAAAAACATGAACACACTTAAAGGACTTCCCAAAGAATATAATTTATTTGAAATATTTAATATATTTAAATATTCGAACAAATTATTTCAAAAATCTCTAAAAAATGTGCACTATATCTTCAAAAAACAAATATAGTTCTAGATAATCCCTTCATCAGCCCTTTGTTTTCAATATTACAAATATCAAAATCAAAAACATAACCTACATCACTCACGTGTTAAAAGACTTCATCTTCGAACTACAGATCAGCTATATATTCAAGATTGATCTATGTTCTAACAAAATCAAAGAACAAAGTGAGTTATTTTAAGTTTACTTAAAATCATTGACATTCTATAATGAGATTTTATTGAAGCCAAAATATAGTTATATATTATATATAAAATAAAATAGAAAGGCTTTTTACTTGATAGAAGAAATATAACAAAATTTGAATATCAAAACAAATTGAAATATGTTTATCTTCTACAATTTTAATTTCCAAAAGAATTTTTTATTCAAGAAACTTTTAGAATTAAATTAATGTCTAAAACAAGCACCGCTCACATTTAATAGACGTTTATAAACAAAACTCAATATACAATGTCAAATGAAATAAATAACCCAATAGATATACGAAAGTAATTAAAATTAATAAATAAATATTCAAAGGAGACAAAATTTTGTTTCTGGTCTTAACTTTAAAAAATACTACTTGCCTTATAAAAACATGAACACACTTAAAGGACTTCCCAAAGAATATAATTTATTTGAAATATTTAATATATTTAAATATTCGAACAAATTATTTCAAAAATCTCTAAAAAATGTGCACTATATCTTCAAAAAACAAATATAGTTCTAGATAATCCCTTCATCAGCCCTTTGTTTTCAATATTACAAATATCAAAATCAAAAACATAACCTACATCACTCACGTGTTAAAAGACTTCATCTTCGAACTACAGATCAGCTATATATTCAAGATTGATCTATGTTCTAACAAAATCAAAGAACAAAGTGAGTTATTTTAAGTTTACTTAAAATCATTGACATTCTATAATGAGATTTTATTGAAGCCAAAATATAGTTATATATTATATATAAAATAAAATAGAAAGGCTTTTTACTTGATAGAAGAAATATAACAAAATTTGAATATCAAAACAAATTGAAATATGTTTATCTTCTACAATTTTAATTTCCAAAAGAATTTTTTATTCAAGAAACTTTTAGAATTAAATTAATGTCTAAAACAAGCACCGCTCACATTTAATAGACGTTTATAAACAAAACTCAATATACAATGTCAAATGAAATAAATAACCCAATAGATATACGAAAGTAATTAAAATTAATAAATAAATATTCAAAGGAGACAAAATTTTGTTTCTGGTCTTAACTTTAAAAAATACTACTTGCCTTATAAAAACATGAACACACTTAAAGGACTTCCCAAAGAATATAATTTATTTGAAATATTTAATATATTTAAATATTCGAACAAATTATTTCAAAAATCTCTAAAAAATGTGCACTATATCTTCAAAAAACAAATATAGTTCTAGATAATCCCTTCATCAGCCCTTTGTTTTCAATATTACAAATATCAAAATCAAAAACATAACCTACATCACTCACGTGTTAAAAGACTTCATCTTCGAACTACAGATCAGCTATATATTCAAGATTGATCTATGTTCTAACAAAATCAAAGAACAAAGTGAGTTATTTTAAGTTTACTTAAAATCATTGACATTCTATAATGAGATTTTATTGAAGCCAAAATATAGTTATATATTATATATAAAATAAAATAGAAAGGCTTTTTACTTGATAGAAGAAATATAACAAAATTTGAATATCAAAACAAATTGAAATATGTTTATCTTCTACAATTTTAATTTCCAAAAGAATTTTTTATTCAAGAAACTTTTAGAATTAAATTAATGTCTAAAACAAGCACCGCTCACATTTAATAGACGTTTATAAACAAAACTCAATATACAATGTCAAATGAAATAAATAACCCAATAGATATACGAAAGTAATTAAAATTAATAAATAAATATTCAAAGGAGACAAAATTTTGTTTCTGGTCTTAACTTTAAAAAATACTACTTGCCTTATAAAAACATGAACACACTTAAAGGACTTCCCAAAGAATATAATTTATTTGAAATATTTAATATATTTAAATATTCGAACAAATTATTTCAAAAATCTCTAAAAAATGTGCACTATATCTTCAAAAAACAAATATAGTTCTAGATAATCCCTTCATCAGCCCTTTGTTTTCAATATTACAAATATCAAAATCAAAAACATAACCTACATCACTCACGTGTTAAAAGACTTCATCTTCGAACTACAGATCAGCTATATATTCAAGATTGATCTATGTTCTAACAAAATCAAAGAACAAAGTGAGTTATTTTAAGTTTACTTAAAATCATTGACATTTTATAATGAGATTTTATTGAAGCCAAAATATAGTTATATATTATATATAAAATAAAATAGAAAGGCTTTTTACTTGATAGAAGAAATATAACAAAATTTGAATATCAAAACAAATTGAAATATGTTTATCTTCTACAATTTTAATTTCCAAAAGAATTTTTTATTCAAGAAACTTTTAGAATTAAATTAATGTCTAAAACAAGCACCGCTCACATTTAATAGACGTTTATAAACAAAACTCAATATACAATGTCAAATGAAATAAATAACCCAATAGATATACGAAAGTAATTAAAATTAATAAATAAATATTCAAAGGAGACAAAATTTTGTTTCTGGTCTTAACTTTAAAAAATACTACTTGCCTTATAAAAACATGAACACACTTAAAGGACTTCCCAAAGAATATAATTTATTTGAAATATTTAATATATTTAAATATTCGAACAAATTATTTCAAAAATCTCTAAAAAATGTGCACTATATCTTCAAAAAACAAATATAGTTCTAGATAATCCCTTCATCAGCCCTTTGTTTTCAATATTACAAATATCAAAATCAAAAACATAACCTACATCACTCACGTGTTAAAAGACTTCATCTTCGAACTACAGATCAGCTATATATTCAAGATTGATCTATGTTCTAACAAAATCAAAGAACAAAGTGAGTTATTTTAAGTTTACTTAAAATCATTGACATTCTATAATGAGATTTTATTGAAGCCAAAATATAGTTATATATTATATATAAAATAAAATAGAAAGGCTTTTTACTTGATAGAAGAAATATAACAAAATTTGAATATCAAAACAAATTGAAATATGTTTATCTTCTACAATTTTAATTTCCAAAAGAATTTTTTATTCAAGAAACTTTTAGAATTAAATTAATGTCTAAAACAAGCACCGCTCACATTTAATAGACGTTTATAAACAAAACTCAATATACAATGTCAAATGAAATAAATAACCCAATAGATATACGAAAGTAATTAAAATTAATAAATAAATATTCAAAGGAGACAAAATTTTGTTTCTGGTCTTAACTTTAAAAAATACTACTTGCCTTATAAAAACATGAACACACTTAAAGGACTTCCCAAAGAATATAATTTATTTGAAATATTTAATATATTTAAATATTCGAACAAATTATTTCAAAAATCTCTAAAAAATGTGCACTATATCTTCAAAAAACAAATATAGTTCTAGATAATCCCTTCATCAGCCCTTTGTTTTCAATATTACAAATATCAAAATCAAAAACATAACCTACATCACTCACGTGTTAAAAGACTTCATCTTCGAACTACAGATCAGCTATATATTCAAGATTGATCTATGTTCTAACAAAATCAAAGAACAAAGTGAGTTATTTTAAGTTTACTTAAAATCATTGACATTCTATAATGAGATTTTATTGAAGCCAAAATATAGTTATATATTATATATAAAATAAAATAGAAAGGCTTTTTACTTGATAGAAGAAATATAACAAAATTTGAATATCAAAACAAATTGAAATATGTTTATCTTCTACAATTTTAATTTCCAAAAGAATTTTTTATTCAAGAAACTTTTAGAATTAAATTAATGTCTAAAACAAGCACCGCTCACATTTAATAGACGTTTATAAACAAAACTCAATATACAATGTCAAATGAAATAAATAACCCAATAGATATACGAAAGTAATTAAAATTAATAAATAAATATTCAAAGGAGACAAAATTTTGTTTCTGGTCTTAACTTTAAAAAATACTACTTGCCTTATAAAAACATGAACACACTTAAAGGACTTCCCAAAGAATATAATTTATTTGAAATATTTAATATATTTAAATATTCGAACAAATTATTTCAAAAATCTCTAAAAAATGTGCACTATATCTTCAAAAAACAAATATAGTTCTAGATAATCCCTTCATCAGCCCTTTGTTTTCAATATTACAAATATCAAAATCAAAAACATAACCTACATCACTCACGTGTTAAAAGACTTCATCTTCGAACTACAGATCAGCTATATATTCAAGATTGATCTATGTTCTAACAAAATCAAAGAACAAAGTGAGTTATTTTAAGTTTACTTAAAATCATTGACATTCTATAATGAGATTTTATTGAAGCCAAAATATAGTTATATATTATATATAAAATAAAATAGAAAGGCTTTTTACTTGATAGAAGAAATATAACAAAATTTGAATATCAAAACAAATTGAAATATGTTTATCTTCTACAATTTTAATTTCCAAAAGAATTTTTTATTCAAGAAACTTTTAGAATTAAATTAATGTCTAAAACAAGCACCGCTCACATTTAATAGACGTTTATAAACAAAACTCAATATACAATGTCAAATGAAATAAATAACCCAATAGATATACGAAAGTAATTAAAATTAATAAATAAATATTCAAAGGAGACAAAATTTTGTTTCTGGTCTTAACTTTAAAAAATACTACTTGCCTTATAAAAACATGAACACACTTAAAGGACTTCCCAAAGAATATAATTTATTTGAAATATTTAATATATTTAAATATTCGAACAAATTATTTCAAAAATCTCTAAAAAATGTGCACTATATCTTCAAAAAACAAATATAGTTCTAGATAATCCCTTCATCAGCCCTTTGTTTTCAATATTACAAATATCAAAATCAAAAACATAACCTACATCACTCACGTGTTAAAAGACTTCATCTTCGAACTACAGATCAGCTATATATTCAAGATTGATCTATGTTCTAACAAAATCAAAGAACAAAGTGAGTTATTTTAAGTTTACTTAAAATCATTGACATTCTATAATGAGATTTTATTGAAGCCAAAATATAGTTATATATTATATATAAAATAAAATAGAAAGGCTTTTTACTTGATAGAAGAAATATAACAAAATTTGAATATCAAAACAAATTGAAATATGTTTATCTTCTACAATTTTAATTTCCAAAAGAATTTTTTATTCAAGAAACTTTTAGAATTAAATTAATGTCTAAAACAAGCACCGCTCACATTTAATAGACGTTTATAAACAAAACTCAATATACAATGTCAAATGAAATAAATAACCCAATAGATATACGAAAGTAATTAAAATTAATAAATAAATATTCAAAGGAGACAAAATTTTGTTTCTGGTCTTAACTTTAAAAAATACTACTTGCCTTATAAAAACATGAACACACTTAAAGGACTTCCCAAAGAATATAATTTATTTGAAATATTTAATATATTTAAATATTCGAACAAATTATTTCAAAAATCTCTAAAAAATGTGCACTATATCTTCAAAAAACAAATATAGTTCTAGATAATCCCTTCATCAGCCCTTTGTTTTCAATATTACAAATATCAAAATCAAAAACATAACCTACATCACTCACGTGTTAAAAGACTTCATCTTCGAACTACAGATCAGCTATATATTCAAGATTGATCTATGTTCTAACAAAATCAAAGAACAAAGTGAGTTATTTTAAGTTTACTTAAAATCATTGACATTCTATAATGAGATTTTATTGAAGCCAAAATATAGTTATATATTATATATAAGATAAAATAGAAAGGCTTTTTACTTGATAGAAGAAATATAACAAAATTTGAATATCAAAACAAATTGAAATATGTTTATCTTCTACAATTTTAATTTCCAAAAGAATTTTTTATTCAAGAAACTTTTAGAATTAAATTAATGTCTAAAACAAGCACCGCTCACATTTAATAGACGTTTATAAACAAAACTCAATATACAATGTCAAATGAAATAAATAACCCAATAGATATACGAAAGTAATTAAAATTAATAAATAAATATTCAAAGGAGACAAAATTTTGTTTCTGGTCTTAACTTTAAAAAAAATACTACTTGCCTTATAAAAACATGAACACACTTAAAGGACTTCCCAAAGAATATAATTTATTTGAAATATTTAATATATTTAAATATTCGAACAAATTATTTCAAAAATCTCTAAAAAATGTGCACTATATCTTCAAAAAACAAATATAGTTCTAGATAATCCCTTCATCAGCCCTTTGTTTTCAATATTACAAATATCAAAATCAAAAACATAACCTACATCACTCACGTGTTAAAAGACTTCATCTTCGAACTACAGATCAGCTATATATTCAAGATTGATCTATGTTCTAACAAAATCAAAGAACAAAGTGAGTTATTTTAAGTTTACTTAAAATCATTGACATTCTATAATGAGATTTTATTGAAGCCAAAATATAGTTATATATTATATATAAAATAAAATAGAAAGGCTTTTTACTTGATAGAAGAAATATAACAAAATTTGAATATCAAAACAAATTGAAATATGTTTATCTTCTACAATTTTAATTTCCAAAAGAATTTTTTATTCAAGAAACTTTTAGAATTAAATTAATGTCTAAAACAAGCACCGCTCACATTTAATAGACGTTTATAAACAAAACTCAATATACAATGTCAAATGAAATAAATAACCCAATAGATATACGAAAGTAATTAAAATTAATAAATAAATATTCAAAGGAGACAAAATTTTGTTTCTGGTCTTAACTTTAAAAAATACTACTTGCCTTATAAAAACATGAACACACTTAAAGGACTTCCCAAAGAATATAATTTATTTGAAATATTTAATATATTTAAATATTCGAACAAATTATTTCAAAAATCTCTAAAAAATGTGCACTATATCTTCAAAAAACAAATATAGTTCTAGATAATCCCTTCATCAGCCCTTTGTTTTCAATATTACAAATATCAAAATCAAAAACATAACCTACATCACTCACGTGTTAAAAGACTTCATCTTCGAACTACAGATCAGCTATATATTCAAGATTGATCTATGTTCTAACAAAATCAAAGAACAAAGTGAGTTATTTTAAGTTTACTTAAAATCATTGACATTCTATAATGAGATTTTATTGAAGCCAAAATATAGTTATATATTATATATAAAATAAAATAGAAAGGCTTTTTACTTGATAGAAGAAATATAACAAAATTTGAATATCAAAACAAATTGAAATATGTTTATCTTCTACAATTTTAATTTCCAAAAGAATTTTTTATTCAAGAAACTTTTAGAATTAAATTAATGTCTAAAACAAGCACCGCTCACATTTAATAGACGTTTATAAACAAAACTCAATATACAATGTCAAATGAAATAAATAACCCAATAGATATACGAAAGTAATTAAAATTAATAAATAAATATTCAAAGGAGACAAAATTTTGTTTCTGGTCTTAACTTTAAAAAATACTACTTGCCTTATAAAAACATGAACACACTTAAAGGACTTCCCAAAGAATATAATTTATTTGAAATATTTAATATATTTAAATATTCGAACAAATTATTTCAAAAATCTCTAAAAAATGTGCACTATATCTTCAAAAAACAAATATAGTTCTAGATAATCCCTTCATCAGCCCTTTGTTTTCAATATTACAAATATCAAAATCAAAAACATAACCTACATCACTCACGTGTTAAAAGACTTCATCTTCGAACTACAGATCAGCTATATATTCAAGATTGATCTATGTTCTAACAAAATCAAAGAACAAAGTGAGTTATTTTAAGTTTACTTAAAATCATTGACATTCTATAATGAGATTTTATTGAAGCCAAAATATAGTTATATATTATATATAAAATAAAATAGAAAGGCTTTTTACTTGATAGAAGAAATATAACAAAATTTGAATATCAAAACAAATTGAAATATGTTTATCTTCTACAATTTTAATTTCCAAAAGAATTTTTTATTCAAGAAACTTTTAGAATTAAATTAATGTCTAAAACAAGCACCGCTCACATTTAATAGACGTTTATAAACAAAACTCAATATACAATGTCAAATGAAATAAATAACCCAATAGATATACGAAAGTAATTAAAATTAATAAATAAATATTCAAAGGAGACAAAATTTTGTTTCTGGTCTTAACTTTAAAAAATACTACTTGCCTTATAAAAACATGAACACACTTAAAGGACTTCCCAAAGAATATAATTTATTTGAAATATTTAATATATTTAAATATTCGAACAAATTATTTCAAAAATCTCTAAAAAATGTGCACTATATCTTCAAAAAACAAATATAGTTCTAGATAATCCCTTCATCAGCCCTTTGTTTTCAATATTACAAATATCAAAATCAAAAACATAACCTACATCACTCACGTGTTAAAAGACTTCATCTTCGAACTACAGATCAGCTATATATTCAAGATTGATCTATGTTCTAACAAAATCAAAGAACAAAGTGAGTTATTTTAAGTTTACTTAAAATCATTGACATTCTATAATGAGATTTTATTGAAGCCAAAATATAGTTATATATTATATATAAAATAAAATAGAAAGGCTTTTTACTTGATAGAAGAAATATAACAAAATTTGAATATCAAAACAAATTGAAATATGTTTATCTTCTACAATTTTAATTTCCAAAAGAATTTTTTATTCAAGAAACTTTTAGAATTAAATTAATGTCTAAAACAAGCACCGCTCACATTTAATAGACGTTTATAAACAAAACTCAATATACAATGTCAAATGAAATAAATAACCCAATAGATATACGAAAGTAATTAAAATTAATAAATAAATATTCAAAGGAGACAAAATTTTGTTTCTGGTCTTAACTTTAAAAAAAATACTACTTGCCTTATAAAAACATGAACACACTTAAAGGACTTCCCAAAGAATATAATTTATTTGAAATATTTAATATATTTAAATATTCGAACAAATTATTTCAAAAATCTCTAAAAAATGTGCACTATATCTTCAAAAA
Source organism: Megalocaria dilatata (assembly GCA_034642435.1). Classification (NCBI taxonomy): domain Eukaryota; kingdom Metazoa; phylum Arthropoda; class Insecta; order Coleoptera; family Coccinellidae; genus Megalocaria; species Megalocaria dilatata. The sequence continues at coordinate 42,024,481 of CM067859.1, read as the reverse complement.
ACAAATATAGTTCTAGATAATCCCTTCATCAGCCCTTTGTTTTCAATATTACAAATATCAAAATCAAAAACATAACCTACATCACTCACGTGTTAAAAGACTTCATCTTCGAACTACAGATCAGCTATATATTCAAGATTGATCTATGTTCTAACAAAATCAAAGAACAAAGTGAGTTATTTTAAGTTTACTTAAAATCATTGACATTCTATAATGAGATTTTATTGAAGCCAAAATATAGTTATATATTATATATAAAATAAAATAGAAAGGCTTTTTACTTGATAGAAGAAATATAACAAAATTTGAATATCAAAACAAATTGAAATATGTTTATCTTCTACAATTTTAATTTCCAAAAGAATTTTTTATTCAAGAAACTTTTAGAATTAAATTAATGTCTAAAACAAGCACCGCTCACATTTAATAGACGTTTATAAACAAAACTCAATATACAATGTCAAATGAAATAAATAACCCAATAGATATACGAAAGTAATTAAAATTAATAAATAAATATTCAAAGGAGACAAAATTTTGTTTCTGGTCTTAACTTTAAAAAATACTACTTGCCTTATAAAAACATGAACACACTTAAAGGACTTCCCAAAGAATATAATTTATTTGAAATATTTAATATATTTAAATATTCGAACAAATTATTTCAAAAATCTCTAAAAAATGTGCACTATATCTTCAAAAAACAAATATAGTTCTAGATAATCCCTTCATCAGCCCTTTGTTTTCAATATTACAAATATCAAAATCAAAAACATAACCTACATCACTCACGTGTTAAAAGACTTCATCTTCGAACTACAGATCAGCTATATATTCAAGATTGATCTATGTTCTAACAAAATCAAAGAACAAAGTGAGTTATTTTAAGTTTACTTAAAATCATTGACATTCTATAATGAGATTTTATTGAAGCCAAAATATAGTTATATATTATATATAAAATAAAATAGAAAGGCTTTTTACTTGATAGAAGAAATATAACAAAATTTGAATATCAAAACAAATTGAAATATGTTTATCTTCTACAATTTTAATTTCCAAAAGAATTTTTTATTCAAGAAACTTTTAGAATTAAATTAATGTCTAAAACAAGCACCGCTCACATTTAATAGACGTTTATAAACAAAACTCAATATACAATGTCAAATGAAATAAATAACCCAATAGATATACGAAAGTAATTAAAATTAATAAATAAATATTCAAAGGAGACAAAATTTTGTTTCTGGTCTTAACTTTAAAAAATACTACTTGCCTTATAAAAACATGAACACACTTAAAGGACTTCCCAAAGAATATAATTTATTTGAAATATTTAATATATTTAAATATTCGAACAAATTATTTCAAAAATCTCTAAAAAATGTGCACTATATCTTCAAAAAACAAATATAGTTCTAGATAATCCCTTCATCAGCCCTTTGTTTTCAATATTACAAATATCAAAATCAAAAACATAACCTACATCACTCACGTGTTAAAAGACTTCATCTTCGAACTACAGATCAGCTATATATTCAAGATTGATCTATGTTCTAACAAAATCAAAGAACAAAGTGAGTTATTTTAAGTTTACTTAAAATCATTGACATTCTATAATGAGATTTTATTGAAGCCAAAATATAGTTATATATTATATATAAAATAAAATAGAAAGGCTTTTTACTTGATAGAAGAAATATAACAAAATTTGAATATCAAAACAAATTGAAATATGTTTATCTTCTACAATTTTAATTTCCAAAAGAATTTTTTATTCAAGAAACTTTTAGAATTAAATTAATGTCTAAAACAAGCACCGCTCACATTTAATAGACGTTTATAAACAAAACTCAATATACAATGTCAAATGAAATAAATAACCCAATAGATATACGAAAGTAATTAAAATTAATAAATAAATATTCAAAGGAGACAAAATTTTGTTTCTGGTCTTAACTTTAAAAAATACTACTTGCCTTATAAAAACATGAACACACTTAAAGGACTTCCCAAAGAATATAATTTATTTGAAATATTTAATATATTTAAATATTCGAACAAATTATTTCAAAAATCTCTAAAAAATGTGCACTATATCTTCAAAAAACAAATATAGTTCTAGATAATCCCTTCATCAGCCCTTTGTTTTCAATATTACAAATATCAAAATCAAAAACATAACCTACATCACTCACGTGTTAAAAGACTTCATCTTCGAACTACAGATCAGCTATATATTCAAGATTGATCTATGTTCTAACAAAATCAAAGAACAAAGTGAGTTATTTTAAGTTTACTTAAAATCATTGACATTCTATAATGAGATTTTATTGAAGCCAAAATATAGTTATATATTATATATAAAATAAAATAGAAAGGCTTTTTACTTGATAGAAGAAATATAACAAAATTTGAATATCAAAACAAATTGAAATATGTTTATCTTCTACAATTTTAATTTCCAAAAGAATTTTTTATTCAAGAAACTTTTAGAATTAAATTAATGTCTAAAACAAGCACCGCTCACATTTAATAGACGTTTATAAACAAAACTCAATATACAATGTCAAATGAAATAAATAACCCAATAGATATACGAAAGTAATTAAAATTAATAAATAAATATTCAAAGGAGACAAAATTTTGTTTCTGGTCTTAACTTTAAAAAAAATACTACTTGCCTTATAAAAACATGAACACACTTAAAGGACTTCCCAAAGAATATAATTTATTTGAAATATTTAATATATTTAAATATTCGAACAAATTATTTCAAAAATCTCTAAAAAATGTGCACTATATCTTCAAAAAACAAATATAGTTCTAGATAATCCCTTCATCAGCCCTTTGTTTTCAATATTACAAATATCAAAATCAAAAACATAACCTACATCACTCACGTGTTAAAAGACTTCATCTTCGAACTACAGATCAGCTATATATTCAAGATTGATCTATGTTCTAACAAAATCAAAGAACAAAGTGAGTTATTTTAAGTTTACTTAAAATCATTGACATTCTATAATGAGATTTTATTGAAGCCAAAATATAGTTATATATTATATATAAAATAAAATAGAAAGGCTTTTTACTTGATAGAAGAAATATAACAAAATTTGAATATCAAAACAAATTGAAATATGTTTATCTTCTACAATTTTAATTTCCAAAAGAATTTTTTATTCAAGAAACTTTTAGAATTAAATTAATGTCTAAAACAAGCACCGCTCACATTTAATAGACGTTTATAAACAAAACTCAATATACAATGTCAAATGAAATAAATAACCCAATAGATATACGAAAGTAATTAAAATTAATAAATAAATATTCAAAGGAGACAAAATTTTGTTTCTGGTCTTAACTTTAAAAAATACTACTTGCCTTATAAAAACATGAACACACTTAAAGGACTTCCCAAAGAATATAATTTATTTGAAATATTTAATATATTTAAATATTCGAACAAATTATTTCAAAAATCTCTAAAAAATGTGCACTATATCTTCAAAAAACAAATATAGTTCTAGATAATCCCTTCATCAGCCCTTTGTTTTCAATATTACAAATATCAAAATCAAAAACATAACCTACATCACTCACGTGTTAAAAGACTTCATCTTCGAACTACAGATCAGCTATATATTCAAGATTGATCTATGTTCTAACAAAATCAAAGAACAAAGTGAGTTATTTTAAGTTTACTTAAAATCATTGACATTCTATAATGAGATTTTATTGAAGCCAAAATATAGTTATATATTATATATAAAATAAAATAGAAAGGCTTTTTACTTGATAGAAGAAATATAACAAAATTTGAATATCAAAACAAATTGAAATATGTTTATCTTCTACAATTTTAATTTCCAAAAGAATTTTTTATTCAAGAAACTTTTAGAATTAAATTAATGTCTAAAACAAGCACCGCTCACATTTAATAGACGTTTATAAACAAAACTCAATATACAATGTCAAATGAAATAAATAACCCAATAGATATACGAAAGTAATTAAAATTAATAAATAAATATTCAAAGGAGACAAAATTTTGTTTCTGGTCTTAACTTTAAAAAATACTACTTGCCTTATAAAAACATGAACACACTTAAAGGACTTCCCAAAGAATATAATTTATTTGAAATATTTAATATATTTAAATATTCGAACAAATTATTTCAAAAATCTCTAAAAAATGTGCACTATATCTTCAAAAAACAAATATAGTTCTAGATAATCCCTTCATCAGCCCTTTGTTTTCAATATTACAAATATCAAAATCAAAAACATAACCTACATCACTCACGTGTTAAAAGACTTCATCTTCGAACTACAGATCAGCTATATATTCAAGATTGATCTATGTTCTAACAAAATCAAAGAACAAAGTGAGTTATTTTAAGTTTACTTAAAATCATTGACATTCTATAATGAGATTTTATTGAAGCCAAAATATAGTTATATATTATATATAAAATAAAATAGAAAGGCTTTTTACTTGATAGAAGAAATATAACAAAATTTGAATATCAAAACAAATTGAAATATGTTTATCTTCTACAATTTTAATTTCCAAAAGAATTTTTTATTCAAGAAACTTTTAGAATTAAATTAATGTCTAAAACAAGCACCGCTCACATTTAATAGACGTTTATAAACAAAACTCAATATACAATGTCAAATGAAATAAATAACCCAATAGATATACGAAAGTAATTAAAATTAATAAATAAATATTCAAAGGAGACAAAATTTTGTTTCTGGTCTTAACTTTAAAAAATACTACTTGCCTTATAAAAACATGAACACACTTAAAGGACTTCCCAAAGAATATAATTTATTTGAAATATTTAATATATTTAAATATTCGAACAAATTATTTCAAAAATCTCTAAAAAATGTGCACTATATCTTCAAAAAACAAATATAGTTCTAGATAATCCCTTCATCAGCCCTTTGTTTTCAATATTACAAATATCAAAATCAAAAACATAACCTACATCACTCACGTGTTAAAAGACTTCATCTTCGAACTACAGATCAGCTATATATTCAAGATTGATCTATGTTCTAACAAAATCAAAGAACAAAGTGAGTTATTTTAAGTTTACTTAAAATCATTGACATTCTATAATGAGATTTTATTGAAGCCAAAATATAGTTATATATTATATATAAAATAAAATAGAAAGGCTTTTTACTTGATAGAAGAAATATAACAAAATTTGAATATCAAAACAAATTGAAATATGTTTATCTTCTACAATTTTAATTTCCAAAAGAATTTTTTATTCAAGAAACTTTTAGAATTAAATTAATGTCTAAAACAAGCACCGCTCACATTTAATAGACGTTTATAAACAAAACTCAATATACAATGTCAAATGAAATAAATAACCCAATAGATATACGAAAGTAATTAAAATTAATAAATAAATATTCAAAGGAGACAAAATTTTGTTTCTGGTCTTAACTTTAAAAAATACTACTTGCCTTATAAAAACATGAACACACTTAAAGGACTTCCCAAAGAATATAATTTATTTGAAATATTTAATATATTTAAATATTCGAACAAATTATTTCAAAAATCTCTAAAAAATGTGCACTATATCTTCAAAAAACAAATATAGTTCTAGATAATCCCTTCATCAGCCCTTTGTTTTCAATATTACAAATATCAAAATCAAAAACATAACCTACATCACTCACGTGTTAAAAGACTTCATCTTCGAACTACAGATCAGCTATATATTCAAGATTGATCTATGTTCTAACAAAATCAAAGAACAAAGTGAGTTATTTTAAGTTTACTTAAAATCATTGACATTCTATAATGAGATTTTATTGAAGCCAAAATATAGTTATATATTATATATAAAATAAAATAGAAAGGCTTTTTACTTGATAGAAGAAATATAACAAAATTTGAATATCAAAACAAATTGAAATATGTTTATCTTCTACAATTTTAATTTCCAAAAGAATTTTTTATTCAAGAAACTTTTAGAATTAAATTAATGTCTAAAACAAGCACCGCTCACATTTAATAGACGTTTATAAACAAAACTCAATATACAATGTCAAATGAAATAAATAACCCAATAGATATACGAAAGTAATTAAAATTAATAAATAAATATTCAAAGGAGACAAAATTTTGTTTCTGGTCTTAACTTTAAAAAAATACTACTTGCCTTATAAAAACATGAACACACTTAAAGGACTTCCCAAAGAATATAATTTATTTGAAATATTTAATATATTTAAATATTCGAACAAATTATTTCAAAAATCTCTAAAAAATGTGCACTATATCTTCAAAAAACAAATATAGTTCTAGATAATCCCTTCATCAGCCCTTTGTTTTCAATATTACAAATATCAAAATCAAAAACATAACCTACATCACTCACGTGTTAAAAGACTTCATCTTCGAACTACAGATCAGCTATATATTCAAGATTGATCTATGTTCTAACAAAATCAAAGAACAAAGTGAGTTATTTTAAGTTTACTTAAAATCATTGACATTCTATAATGAGATTTTATTGAAGCCAAAATATAGTTATATATTATATATAAAATAAAATAGAAAGGCTTTTTACTTGATAGAAGAAATATAACAAAATTTGAATATCAAAACAAATTGAAATATGTTTATCTTCTACAATTTTAATTTCCAAAAGAATTTTTTATTCAAGAAACTTTTAGAATTAAATTAATGTCTAAAACAAGCACCGCTCACATTTAATAGACGTTTATAAACAAAACTCAATATACAATGTCAAATGAAATAAATAACCCAATAGATATACGAAAGTAATTAAAATTAATAAATAAATATTCAAAGGAGACAAAATTTTGTTTCTGGTCTTAACTTTAAAAAATACTACTTGCCTTATAAAAACATGAACACACTTAAAGGACTTCCCAAAGAATATAATTTATTTGAAATATTTAATATATTTAAATATTCGAACAAATTATTTCAAAAATCTCTAAAAAATGTGCACTATATCTTCAAAAAACAAATATAGTTCTAGATAATCCCTTCATCAGCCCTTTGTTTTCAATATTACAAATATCAAAATCAAAAACATAACCTACATCACTCACGTGTTAAAAGACTTCATCTTCGAACTACAGATCAGCTATATATTCAAGATTGATCTATGTTCTAACAAAATCAAAGAACAAAGTGAGTTATTTTAAGTTTACTTAAAATCATTGACATTCTATAATTCTTTTGGAAATTAAAATTGTAGAAGATAAACATATTTCAATTTGTTTTGATATTCAAATTTTGTTATATTTCTTCTATCAAGTAAAAAGCCTTTCTATTTTATTTTATATATAATATATAACTATATTTTGGCTTCAATAAAATCTCATTATAGAATGTCAATGATTTTAAGTAAACTTAAAATAACTCACTTTGTTCTTTGATTTTGTTAGAACATAGATCAATCTTGAATATATAGCTGATCTGTAGTTCGAAGATGAAGTCTTTTAACACGTGAGTGATGTAGGTTATGTTTTTGATTTTGATATTTGTAATATTGAAAACAAAGGGCTGATGAAGGGATTATCTAGAACTATATTTGTTTTTTGAAGATATAGTGCACATTTTTTAGAGATTTTTGAAATAATTTGTTCGAATATTTAAATATATTAAATATTTCAAATAAATTATATTCTTTGGGAAGTCCTTTAAGTGTGTTCATGTTTTTATAAGGCAAGTAGTATTTTTTAAAGTTAAGACCAGAAACAAAATTTTGTCTCCTTTGAATATTTATTTATTAATTTTAATTACTTTCGTATATCTATTGGGTTATTTATTTCATTTGACATTGTATATTGAGTTTTGTTTATAAACGTCTATTAAATGTGAGCGGTGCTTGTTTTAGACATTAATTTAATTCTAAAAGTTTCTTGAATAAAAAATTCTTTTGGAAATTAAAATTGTAGAAGATAAACATATTTCAATTTGTTTTGATATTCAAATTTTGTTATATTTCTTCTATCAAGTAAAAAGCCTTTCTATTTTATTTTATATATAATATATAACTATATTTTGGCTTCAATAAAATCTCATTATAGAATGTCAATGATTTTAAGTAAACTTAAAATAACTCACTTTGTTCTTTGATTTTGTTAGAACATAGATCAATCTTGAATATATAGCTGATCTGTAGTTCGAAGATGAAGTCTTTTAACACGTGAGTGATGTAGGTTATGTTTTTGATTTTGATATTTGTAATATTGAAAACAAAGGGCTGATGAAGGGATTATCTAGAACTATATTTGTTTTTTGAAGATATAGTGCACATTTTTTAGAGATTTTTGAAATAATTTGTTCGAATATTTAAATATATTAAATATTTCAAATAAATTATATTCTTTGGGAAGTCCTTTAAGTGTGTTCATGTTTTTATAAGGCAAGTAGTATTTTTTAAAGTTAAGACCAGAAACAAAATTTTGTCTCCTTTGAATATTTATTTATTAATTTTAATTACTTTCGTATATCTATTGGGTTATTTATTTCATTTGACATTGTATATTGAGTTTTGTTTATAAACGTCTATTAAATGTGAGCGGTGCTTGTTTTAGACATTAATTTAATTCTAAAAGTTTCTTGAATAAAAAATTCTTTTGGAAATTAAAATTGTAGAAGATAAACATATTTCAATTTGTTTTGATATTCAAATTTTGTTATATTTCTTCTATCAAGTAAAAAGCCTTTCTATTTTATTTTATATATAATATATAACTATATTTTGGCTTCAATAAAATCTCATTATAGAATGTCAATGATTTTAAGTAAACTTAAAATAACTCACTTTGTTCTTTGATTTTGTTAGAACATAGATCAATCTTGAATATATAGCTGATCTGTAGTTCGAAGATGAAGTCTTTTAACACGTGAGTGATGTAGGTTATGTTTTTGATTTTGATATTTGTAATATTGAAAACAAAGGGCTGATGAAGGGATTATCTAGAACTATATTTGTTTTTTGAAGATATAGTGCACATTTTTTAGAGATTTTTGAAATAATTTGTTCGAATATTTAAATATATTAAATATTTCAAATAAATTATATTCTTTGGGAAGTCCTTTAAGTGTGTTCATGTTTTTATAAGGCAAGTAGTATTTTTTAAAGTTAAGACCAGAAACAAAATTTTGTCTCCTTTGAATATTTATTTATTAATTTTAATTACTTTCGTATATCTATTGGGTTATTTATTTCATTTGACATTGTATATTGAGTTTTGTTTATAAACGTCTATTAAATGTGAGCGGTGCTTGTTTTAGACATTAATTTAATTCTAAAAGTTTCTTGAATAAAAAATTCTTTTGGAAATTAAAATTGTAGAAGATAAACATATTTCAATTTGTTTTGATATTCAAATTTTGTTATATTTCTTCTATCAAGTAAAAAGCCTTTCTATTTTATTTTATATATAATATATAACTATATTTTGGCTTCAATAAAATCTCATTATAGAATGTCAATGATTTTAAGTAAACTTAAAATAACTCACTTTGTTCTTTGATTTTGTTAGAACATAGATCAATCTTGAATATATAGCTGATCTGTAGTTCGAAGATGAAGTCTTTTAACACGTGAGTGATGTAGGTTATGTTTTTGATTTTGATATTTGTAATATTGAAAACAAAGGGCTGATGAAGGGATTATCTAGAACTATATTTGTTTTTTGAAGATATAGTGCACATTTTTTAGAGATTTTTGAAATAATTTGTTCGAATATTTAAATATATTAAATATTTCAAATAAATTATATTCTTTGGGAAGTCCTTTAAGTGTGTTCATGTTTTTATAAGGCAAGTAGTATTTTTTAAAGTTAAGACCAGAAACAAAATTTTGTCTCCTTTGAATATTTATTTATTAATTTTAATTACTTTCGTATATCTATTGGGTTATTTATTTCATTTGACATTGTATATTGAGTTTTGTTTATAAACGTCTATTAAATGTGAGCGGTGCTTGTTTTAGACATTAATTTAATTCTAAAAGTTTCTTGAATAAAAAATTCTTTTGGAAATTAAAATTGTAGAAGATAAACATATTTCAATTTGTTTTGATATTCAAATTTTGTTATATTTCTTCTATCAAGTAAAAAGCCTTTCTATTTTATTTTATATATAATATATAACTATATTTTGGCTTCAATAAAATCTCATTATAGAATGTCAATGATTTTAAGTAAACTTAAAATAACTCACTTTGTTCTTTGATTTTGTTAGAACATAGATCAATCTTGAATATATAGCTGATCTGTAGTTCGAAGATGAAGTCTTTTAACACGTGAGTGATGTAGGTTATGTTTTTGATTTTGATATTTGTAATATTGAAAACAAAGGGCTGATGAAGGGATTATCTAGAACTATATTTGTTTTTTGAAGATATAGTGCACATTTTTTAGAGATTTTTGAAATAATTTGTTCGAATATTTAAATATATTAAATATTTCAAATAAATTATATTCTTTGGGAAGTCCTTTAAGTGTGTTCATGTTTTTATAAGGCAAGTAGTATTTTTTAAAGTTAAGACCAGAAACAAAATTTTGTCTCCTTTGAATATTTATTTATTAATTTTAATTACTTTCGTATATCTATTGGGTTATTTATTTCATTTGACATTGTATATTGAGTTTTGTTTATAAACGTCTATTAAATGTGAGCGGTGCTTGTTTTAGACATTAATTTAATTCTAAAAGTTTCTTGAATAAAAAATTCTTTTGGAAATTAAAATTGTAGAAGATAAACATATTTCAATTTGTTTTGATATTCAAATTTTGTTATATTTCTTCTATCAAGTAAAAAGCCTTTCTATTTTATTTTATATATAATATATAACTATATTTTGGCTTCAATAAAATCTCATTATAGAATGTCAATGATTTTAAGTAAACTTAAAATAACTCACTTTGTTCTTTGATTTTGTTAGAACATAGATCAATCTTGAATATATAGCTGATCTGTAGTTCGAAGATGAAGTCTTTTAACACGTGAGTGATGTAGGTTATGTTTTTGATTTTGATATTTGTAATATTGAAAACAAAGGGCTGATGAAGGGATTATCTAGAACTATATTTGTTTTTTGAAGATATAGTGCACATTTTTTAGAGATTTTTGAAATAATTTGTTCGAATATTTAAATATATTAAATATTTCAAATAAATTATATTCTTTGGGAAGTCCTTTAAGTGTGTTCATGTTTTTATAAGGCAAGTAGTATTTTTTAAAGTTAAGACCAGAAACAAAATTTTGTCTCCTTTGAATATTTATTTATTAATTTCAATTACTTTCGTATATCTATTGGGTTATTTATTTCATTTGACATTGTATATTGAGTTTTGTTTATAAACGTCTATTAAATGTGAGCGGTGCTTGTTTTAGACATTAATTTAATTCTAAAAGTTTCTTGAATAAAAAATTCTTTTGGAAATTAAAATTGTAGAAGATAAACATATTTCAATTTGTTTTGATATTCAAATTTTGTTATATTTCTTCTATCAAGTAAAAAGCCTTTCTATTTTATTTTATATATAATATATAACTATATTTTGGCTTCAATAAAATCTCATTATAGAATGTCAATGATTTTAAGTAAACTTAAAATAACTCACTTTGTTCTTTGATTTTGTTAGAACATAGATCAATCTTGAATATATAGCTGATCTGTAGTTCGAAGATGAAGTCTTTTAACACGTGAGTGATGTAGGTTATGTTTTTGATTTTGATATTTGTAATATTGAAAACAAAGGGCTGATGAAGGGATTATCTAGAACTATATTTGTTTTTTGAAGATATAGTGCACATTTTTTAGAGATTTTTGAAATAATTTGTTCGAATATTTAAATATATTAAATATTTCAAATAAATTATATTCTTTGGGAAGTCCTTTAAGTGTGTTCATGTTTTTATAAGGCAAGTAGTATTTTTTAAAGTTAAGACCAGAAACAAAATTTTGTCTCCTTTGAATATTTATTTATTAATTTTAATTACTTTCGTATATCTATTGGGTTATTTATTTCATTTGACATTGTATATTGAGTTTTGTTTATAAACGTCTATTAAATGTGAGCGGTGCTTGTTTTAGACATTAATTTAATTCTAAAAGTTTCTTGAATAAAAAATTCTTTTGGAAATTAAAATTGTAGAAGATAAACATATTTCAATTTGTTTTGATATTCAAATTTTGTTATATTTCTTCTATCAAGTAAAAAGCCTTTCTATTTTATTTTATATATAATATATAACTATATTTTGGCTTCAATAAAATCTCATTATAGAATGTCAATGATTTTAAGTAAACTTAAAATAACTCACTTTGTTCTTTGATTTTGTTAGAACATAGATCAATCTTGAATATATAGCTGATCTGTAGTTCGAAGATGAAGTCTTTTAACACGTGAGTGATGTAGGTTATGTTTTTGATTTTGATATTTGTAATATTGAAAACAAAGGGCTGATGAAGGGATTATCTAGAACTATATTTGTTTTTTGAAGATATAGTGCACATTTTTTAGAGATTTTTGAAATAATTTGTTCGAATATTTAAATATATTAAATATTTCAAATAAATTATATTCTTTGGGAAGTCCTTTAAGTGTGTTCATGTTTTTATAAGGCAAGTAGTATTTTTTAAAGTTAAGACCAGAAACAAAATTTTGTCTCCTTTGAATATTTATTTATTAATTTTAATTACTTTCGTATATCTATTGGGTTATTTATTTCATTTGACATTGTATATTGAGTTTTGTTTATAAACGTCTATTAAATGTGAGCGGTGCTTGTTTTAGACATTAATTTAATTCTAAAAGTTTCTTGAATAAAAAATTCTTTTGGAAATTAAAATTGTAGAAGATAAACATATTTCAATTTGTTTTGATATTCAAATTTTGTTATATTTCTTCTATCAAGTAAAAAGCCTTTCTATTTTATTTTATATATAATATATAACTATATTTTGGCTTCAATAAAATCTCATTATAGAATGTCAATGATTTTAAGTAAACTTAAAATAACTCACTTTGTTCTTTGATTTTGTTAGAACATAGATCAATCTTGAATATATAGCTGATCTGTAGTTCGAAGATGAAGTCTTTTAACACGTGAGTGATGTAGGTTATGTTTTTGATTTTGATATTTGTAATATTGAAAACAAAGGGCTGATGAAGGGATTATCTAGAACTATATTTGTTTTTTGAAGATATAGTGCACATTTTTTAGAGATTTTTGAAATAATTTGTTCGAATATTTAAATATATTAAATATTTCAAATAAATTATATTCTTTGGGAAGTCCTTTAAGTGTGTTCATGTTTTTATAAGGCAAGTAGTATTTTTTAAAGTTAAGACCAGAAAAAAAAATTTTGTCTCCTTTGAATATTTATTTATTAATTTTAATTACTTTCGTATATCTATTGGGTTATTTATTTCATTTGACATTGTATATTGAGTTTTGTTTATAAACGTCTATTAAATGTGAGCGGTGCTTGTTTTAGACATTAATTTAATTCTAAAAGTTTCTTGAATAAAAAATTCTTTTGGAAATTAAAATTGTAGAAGATAAACATATTTCAATTTGTTTTGATATTCAAATTTTGTTATATTTCTTCTATCAAGTAAAAAGCCTTTCTATTTTATTTTATATATAATATATAACTATATTTTGGCTTCAATAAAATCTCATTATAGAATGTCAATGATTTTAAGTAAACTTAAAATAACTCACTTTGTTCTTTGATTTTGTTAGAACATAGATCAATCTTGAATATATAGCTGATCTGTAGTTCGAAGATAAAGTCTTTTAACACGTGAGTGATGTAGGTTATGTTTTTGATTTTGATATTTGTAATATTGAAAACAAAGGGCTGATGAAGGGATTATCTAGAACTATATTTGTTTTTTGAAGATATAGTGCACATTTTTTAGAGATTTTTGAAATAATTTGTTCGAATATTTAAATATATTAAATATTTCAAATAAATTATATTCTTTGGGAAGTCCTTTAAGTGTGTTCATGTTTTTATAAGGCAAGTAGTATTTTTTAAAGTTAAGACCAGAAACAAAATTTTGTCTCCTTTGAATATTTATTTATTAATTTTAATTACTTTCGTATATCTATTGGGTTATTTATTTCATTTGACATTGTATATTGAGTTTTGTTTATAAACGTCTATTAAATGTGAGCGGTGCTTGTTTTAGACATTAATTTAATTCTAAAAGTTTCTTGAATAAAAAATTCTTTTGGAAATTAAAATTGTAGAAGATAAACATATTTCAATTTGTTTTGATATTCAAATTTTGTTATATTTCTTCTATCAAGTAAAAAGCCTTTCTATTTTATTTTATATATAATATATAACTATATTTTGGCTTCAATAAAATCTCATTATAGAATGTCAATGATTTTAAGTAAACTTAAAATAACTCACTTTGTTCTTTGATTTTGTTAGAACATAGATCAATCTTGAATATATAGCTGATCTGTAGTTCGAAGATGAAGTCTTTTAACACGTGAGTGATGTAGGTTATGTTTTTGATTTTGATATTTGTAATATTGAAAACAAAGGGCTGATGAAGGGATTATCTAGAACTATATTTGTTTTTTGAAGATATAGTGCACATTTTTTAGAGATTTTTGAAATAATTTGTTCGAATATTTAAATATATTAAATATTTCAAATAAATTATATTCTTTGGGAAGTCCTTTAAGTGTGTTCATGTTTTTATAAGGCAAGTAGTATTTTTTAAAGTTAAGACCAGAAACAAAATTTTGTCTCCTTTGAATATTTATTTATTAATTTTAATTACTTTCGTATATCTATTGGGTTATTTATTTCATTTGACATTGTATATTGAGTTTTGTTTATAAACGTCTATTAAATGTGAGCGGTGCTTGTTTTAGACATTAATTTAATTCTAAAAGTTTCTTGAATAAAAAATTCTTTTGGAAATTAAAATTGTAGAAGATAAACATATTTCAATTTGTTTTGATATTCAAATTTTGTTATATTTCTTCTATCAAGTAAAAAGCCTTTCTATTTTATTTTATATATAATATATAACTATATTTTGGCTTCAATAAAATCTCATTATAGAATGTCAATGATTTTAAGTAAACTTAAAATAACTCACTTTGTTCTTTGATTTTGTTAGAACATAGATCAATCTTGAATATATAGCTGATCTGTAGTTCGAAGATGAAGTCTTTTAACACGTGAGTGATGTAGGTTATGTTTTTGATTTTGATATTTGTAATATTGAAAACAAAGGGCTGATGAAGGGATTATCTAGAACTATATTTGTTTTTTGAAGATATAGTGCACATTTTTTAGAGATTTTTGAAATAATTTGTTCGAATATTTAAATATATTAAATATTTCAAATAAATTATATTCTTTGGGAAGTCCTTTAAGTGTGTTCATGTTTTTATAAGGCAAGTAGTATTTTTTAAAGTTAAGACCAGAAACAAAATTTTGTCTCCTTTGAATATTTATTTATTAATTTTAATTACTTTCGTATATCTATTGGGTTATTTATTTCATTTGACATTGTATATTGAGTTTTGTTTATAAACGTCTATTAAATGTGAGCGGTGCTTGTTTTAGACATTAATTTAATTCTAAAAGTTCCTTGAATAAAAAATTCTTTTGGAAATTAAAATTGTAGAAGATAAACATATTTCAATTTGTTTTGATATTCAAATTTTGTTATATTTCTTCTATCAAGTAAAAAGCCTTTCTATTTTATTTTATATATAATATATAACTATATTTTGGCTTCAATAAAATCTCATTATAGAATGTCAATGATTTTAAGTAAACTTAAAATAACTCACTTTGTTCTTTGATTTTGTTAGAACATAGATCAATCTTGAATATATAGCTGATCTGTAGTTCGAAGATGAAGTCTTTTAACACGTGAGTGATGTAGGTTATGTTTTTGATTTTGATATTTGTAATATTGAAAACAAAGGGCTGATGAAGGGATTATCTAGAACTATATTTGTTTTTTGAAGATATAGTGCACATTTTTTAGAGATTTTTGAAATAATTTGTTCGAATATTTAAATATATTAAATATTTCAAATAAATTATATTCTTTGGGAAGTCCTTTAAGTGTGTTCATGTTTTTATAAGGCAAGTAGTATTTTTTAAAGTTAAGACCAGAAACAAAATTTTGTCTCCTTTGAATATTTATTTATTAATTTTAATTACTTTCGTATATCTATTGGGTTATTTATTTCATTTGACATTGTATATTGAGTTTTGTTTATAAACGTCTATTAAATGTGAGCGGTGCTTGTTTTAGACATTAATTTAATTCTAAAAGTTTCTTGAATAAAAAATTCTTTTGGAAATTAAAATTGTAGAAGATAAACATATTTCAATTTGTTTTGATATTCAAATTTTGTTATATTTCTTCTATCAAGTAAAAAGCCTTTCTATTTTATTTTATATATAATATATAACTATATTTTGGCTTCAATAAAATCTCATTATAGAATGTCAATGATTTTAAGTAAACTTAAAATAACTCACTTTGTTCTTTGATTTTGTTAGAACATAGATCAATCTTGAATATATAGCTGATCTGTAGTTCGAAGATGAAGTCTTTTAACACGTGAGTGATGTAGGTTATGTTTTTGATTTTGATATTTGTAATATTGAAAACAAAGGGCTGATGAAGGGATTATCTAGAACTATATTTGTTTTTTGAAGATATAGTGCACATTTTTTAGAGATTTTTGAAATAATTTGTTCGAATATTTAAATATATTAAATATTTCAAATAAATTATATTCTTTGGGAAGTCCTTTAAGTGTGTTCATGTTTTTATAAGGCAAGTAGTATTTTTTAAAGTTAAGACCAGAAACAAAATTTTGTCTCCTTTGAATATTTATTTATTAATTTTAATTACTTTCGTATATCTATTGGGTTATTTATTTCATTTGACATTGTATATTGAGTTTTGTTTATAAACGTCTATTAAATGTGAGCGGTGCTTGTTTTAGACATTAATTTAATTCTAAAAGTTTCTTGAATAAAAAATTCTTTTGGAAATTAAAATTGTAGAAGATAAACATATTTCAATTTGTTTTGATATTCAAATTTTGTTATATTTCTTCTATCAAGTAAAAAGCCTTTCTATTTTATTTTATATATAATATATAACTATATTTTGGCTTCAATAAAATCTCATTATAGAATGTCAATGATTTTAAGTAAACTTAAAATAACTCACTTTGTTCTTTGATTTTGTTAGAACATAGATCAATCTTGAATATATAGCTGATCTGTAGTTCGAAGATGAAGTCTTTTAACACGTGAGTGATGTAGGTTATGTTTTTGATTTTGATATTTGTAATATTGAAAACAAAGGGCTGATGAAGGGATTATCTAGAACTATATTTGTTTTTTGAAGATATAGTGCACATTTTTTAGAGATTTTTGAAATAATTTGTTCGAATATTTAAATATATTAAATATTTCAAATAAATTATATTCTTTGGGAAGTCCTTTAAGTGTGTTCATGTTTTTATAAGGCAAGTAGTATTTTTTAAAGTTAAGACCAGAAACAAAATTTTGTCTCCTTTGAATATTTATTTATTAATTTTAATTACTTTCGTATATCTATTGGGTTATTTATTTCATTTGACATTGTATATTGAGTTTTGTTTATAAACGTCTATTAAATGTGAGCGGTGCTTGTTTTAGACATTAATTTAATTCTAAAAGTTTCTTGAATAAAAAATTCTTTTGGAAATTAAAATTGTAGAAGATAAACATATTTCAATTTGTTTTGATATTCAAATTTTGTTATATTTCTTCTATCAAGTAAAAAGCCTTTCTATTTTATTTTATATATAATATATAACTATATTTTGGCTTCAATAAAATCTCATTATAGAATGTCAATGATTTTAAGTAAACTTAAAATAACTCACTTTGTTCTTTGATTTTGTTAGAACATAGATCAATCTTGAATATATAGCTGATCTGTAGTTCGAAGATGAAGTCTTTTAACACGTGAGTGATGTAGGTTATGTTTTTGATTTTCATATTTGTAATATTGAAAACAAAGGGCTGATGAAGGGATTATCTAGAACTATATTTGTTTTTTGAAGATATAGTGCACATTTTTTAGAGATTTTTGAAATAATTTGTTCGAATATTTAAATATATTAAATATTTCAAATAAATTATATTCTTTGGGAAGTCCTTTAAGTGTGTTCATGTTTTTATAAGGCAAGTAGTATTTTTTAAAGTTAAGACCAGAAACAAAATTTTGTCTCCTTTGAATATTTATTTATTAATTTTAATTACTTTCGTATATCTATTGGGTTATTTATTTCATTTGACATTGTATATTGAGTTTTGTTTATAAACGTCTATTAAATGTGAGCGGTGCTTGTTTTAGACATTAATTTAATTCTAAAAGTTTCTTGAATAAAAAATTCTTTTGGAAATTAAAATTGTAGAAGATAAACATATTTCAATTTGTTTTGATATTCAAATTTTGTTATATTTCTTCTATCAAGTAAAAAGCCTTTCTATTTTATTTTATTTCCTATCAGAATATTTCTTAATTCACATATTTGTGTCAAGTTCAACAAGAAACAAAAATAATAATCTGTTATCAACTGTTTCCTTCGTGATAATAATTGTAGGTCTTTACTAAAACATTCTCTCGATAGTAAACTTTTTCGAATACTTGTATTAATACAAATATTTTCATCACCGACTGAATATTTGCTCTTTGGCCCAGTCGCTTCAAATCTGACTCAGTAAAAGATAATCTTCCGATACCGGGAATCGAACCCGAGCCTCCTGGGTGAAAGCCAGGTATCCTAGCCACTAGACCATATCGGACTGTGTTTACAGTGTTCGTGAAGGATCTTGTAGATCTATGCTCCAGAACACTGTATGTTATACCTTTTTAAGGTAATTGTGTTCTGGCATTAGTACTTTGAAGCTGACTTAGTTAAAGATGAACTACCGATACTGGGTTAACTGTTGTATTTCTGAAGATACATTTTGATCTATACTATACTCGAGAATACTCTCAATTATATGAATTGTTAAGACACTTGTGTTAATACAAACAATTTGAACTCCTATCAGAATATTTCTTAATTCACATATTTGTGTCAAGTTTAACAAGAGACAAAAATAATAATCTGTTATCAACTGTTTCCTTCGTGATGATACTTGTAGGTCTTTACTAAAACATTCTCTCGATAGTAAACTTTTTCGAATATTTGTATTCATACAAATATTTTCATCACCGACTGAATATTTGCTCTTTGGCCCAGTCGCTTCAAATCTGACCTTGTAAAAGATAATCTTCCGATACCGGGAATCGAACCCGAGCCTCCTGGGTGAAAGCCAGGTATCCTAGCCACTAGACCATATCGGACTGTGTTTACAGATCGTGATGGATCTTGTAGATCTATGCTAGAGAACACTGTATATTATCCCTTTTTAAGGTATTTGTGTTCTGGCATTATTACTTTAAAGCTGACTTAGTTACAGATGGACTACCGATACCGGGGTAACTGTTGTATTCTGAAGATAGATTAAGATCTATACTGTACTCGAGACTAATCTTAATTATATGAATTGGTCAGACACTTGTGTTAATGCAAACAATTTGAACTCCGATCAGTATATTTCTCAATTCCCATATTTGTGTCAGGTTTAACAAGAGGAAAAAAATAATAATCTGTTATCAACTGTTTCCTTCGTGATGATACTTGTAGGTCTTCACTGAAAAATTCTCTCGATAGTAAACTTTTTCGAACACTTGTACTAATACAAATACTTCCATCACCGACTGAATATTTGCTCTTTGGCCCAGTCCCTTCAAATCTGACTCAGTAAAAGATAATCTTCCGATACCGGGAATCGAACCCGAGCCTCCTGGGTGAAAGCCAGGTATCCTAGCCACTAGACCATATCGGACTGTGTGTTCAGTGTTTGTGATGGATCTTTTAGATCTATGCTAGAAAACACTGTATATTATCCCTTTTTAAGGTATTTGTGTTCTGGCATTATTACTTTAAAGCTGACTTAGTTACAGATGGACTACCGATACCGGGGTAACTGTTGTATTCTGAAGATAGATTAAGATCTATACTGTACTCGAGAATACTCTTAATTATATGAATTGGTCAGACACTTGTGTTAATGCAAACAATTTAAACTCCTATCAGAATATTTCTTAATTCCCATATTTGTGTCAAGTTTAACAAGAGACAAAAAATAATAATCTGTTATCAACTGTTTCCTTCGTGATGATACTTGTAGGTCTTCACTGAAATATTCTCTCGATAGTAAACTTTTTCGAACACTTGTATTAATACAAATACTTTCATCACCGACTGAATATTTGCTCTTTGGCCCAGTCGCTTCAAATCTGACTCAGTAAAAGATAATCTTCCGATACCGGGAATCGAACCCGAGCCTCCTGGGTGAAAGCCAGGTATCCTAGCCACTAGACCATATCGGACTGTGTTTACAGTGTTCGTGAAGGATCTTGTAGATCTATGCTCCAAAACACTGTATGTTATACCTTTTTAAGGTAATTGTGTTCTGGCATTAGTACTTTGAAGCTGACTTAGTTAAAGATGAACTACCGATACTGGGTTAACTGTTGTATTTCTGAAGATACATTTTGATCTATACTATACTCGAGAATACTCTCAATTATATGAATTGTTAAGACACTTGTGTTAATACAAACAATTTGAACTCCTATCAGAATATTTCTTAATTCACATATTTGTGTCAAGTTTAACAAGAGACAAAAATAATAATCTGTTATCAACTGTTTCCTTCGTGATGATACTTGTAGGTCTTTACTAAAACATTCTCTCGATAGTAAACTTTTTCGAATACTTGTATTAATACAAATATTTTCATCACCGACTGAATATTTGCTCTTTGGCCCAGTCGCTTCAAATCTGACCCTGTAAAAGAAAATCTTCCGATACCGGGAATCGAACCCGAGCCTCCTGGGTGAAAGCCAGGTATCCTAGCCACTAGACCATATCGGACTGTGTTTACAGGGTTCGTGTTGGATCTTGTATATCTATGCTTGAGAAAACTGTATATTATACCTTTTTAAGGTATTTGTGTTCTGGCATTATTACTTTGAAGCTGACTTAGTTACAGATGAACTACCGTACCGGGTTAACTGTTGTATTTCTGAAGATAGATTAAGATCTATACTGTACTCGAGACTAATCTTAATTATATGAATTGGTCAGACACTTGTCTTAATGCAAACAATGTGAACTCCGATCAGTATATTTCTCAATTCCCATATTTGTGTCAGGTTTAACAAGAGGAAAAAAATAATAATCTGTTATCAACTGTTTCCTTCGTGATGATACTTGTAGGTCTTCACTGAAAAATTCTCTCGATAGTAAACTTTTTCGAACACTTGTACTAATACAAATACTTTCATCACCGACTGAATATTTGCTCTTTGGCCCAGTCGCTTCAAATCTGACTCAGTAAAAGATAATCTTCCGATACCGGGAATCGAACCCGAGCCTCCTGGGTGAAAGCCAGGTATCCTAGCCACTAGACCATATCGGACTACGTTTACAGTGCTCGTGAAGGATCTTGTAGATCTATGCTCCAGAACACTGTATATTATACCTTTTTAAGGTAATTGTGTTCTGGCATTAGTACTTTGAAGCTGACTTAGTTAAAGATGAACTACCGATACTAGGTTAACTGTTGTATTTCTGAAGATACATTTTGATCTATACTATACTCGAGAATACTCTCAATTATATGAATTGTTAAGACACTTGTGTTAAAACAAACAATTTGAACTCCCATCAGAATATTTCTTAATTCACATATTTGTGTCAAGTTTAACAAGAGACAAAAATAATAATCTGTTATCAACTGTTTCCTTCGTGATAATAATTGTAGGTCTTTACTAAAACATTCTTTCGATAGTAAACTTTTTCGAATACTTGTATTAATACAAATATTTTCATCACCGACTGAATATTTGCTCTTTGGCCCAGTCGCTTCAAATCTGACCTTGTAAAAGATAATCTTCCGATACCGGGAATCGAACCCGAGCCTCCTAGGTGAAAGCCAGGTATCCTAGCCACTAGACCATATCGGACTGTGTTTACAGGGTTCGTGTTGGATCTTGTATATCTATGCTTGAGAATACTGTATATTATACTTTTTCAAGGTATTTGTGCTCTGGCATTATTACTCTGAAGTTGACTTAGTTACATATGAACTACCGATATCGGTTTAACTGTTGTATTCCTGAAGATACATTTAGATCTATACTATACTCGAGAATATCTTAATTATATGAATTGATCAGACGCTTGGGTTTATGCAAACAATTTAAACTCCGATAAGTAAATTTCTCAATTCCCATATTTGTGTCAAGTTTAACAAGAGGAAAAAAATAATAATCTGTTATCAACTGTTTCCTTCGTGATGATGCTTGTAGGTCTTCACTGAAAAATTCTCTCGATAGTAAACTTTTTCGAACACTTGTATTAATACGAATACTTACTTCACCGACTGAATATTTGCTCTTTGGCTCAGTCGCTTCAAATCTGACTCAGTAAAAGATAATCTTCCGATACCGGGAATCGAACCCGAGCCTCCTGGGTGAAAGCCAGGTATCCTAGCCACTAGACCATATCGGACTTTGTTTACAGATCGTGATGGATCTTTTAGATCTATGCTAGAAAACACTGTATATTATCCCTTTTTAAGGTATTTGTGTTCTGGCATTATTACTTTAAAGCTGACTTAGTTACAGATGGACTACCGATACCGGGGTAACTGTTGTATTCTGAAGATAGATTAAGATCTATACTGTACTCGAGAATACTCTTAATTATATGAATTGGTCAGACACTTGTGTTAATGCAAACAATTTAAACTCCTATCAGAATATTTCTTAATTCCCATATTTGTGTCAAGTTTAACAAGAGACAAAAAATAATAATCTGTTATCAACTGTTTCCTTCGTGATGATACTTGTAGGTCTTCACTGAAATATTCTCTCGATAGTAAACTTTTTCGAATACTTGTATTAATACAAATATTTTCATCACCGACTGAATATTTGCTCTTTGGCCCAGTTGCTTCAAATCTGACTCAGTAAAAGATAATCTTCCGATACCGGGAATCGAACCCGAGCCTCCTGGGTGAAAGCCAGGTATCCTAGCCACTAGACCATATCGGACTGTCTTTACAGGGTTCGTGTTGGATCTTGTATATCCATGCTTGAGAAAACTGTATATTATACCTTTTTAAGGTAATTGTGTTCTGGCATTAGTACTTTGAAGCTGACTTAGTTAAAGATGAACTACCGATACTGGGTTAACTGTTGTATTTCTGAAGATACATTTTGATCTATACTATACTCGAGAATACTATCAATTATATGAATTGTTAAGACACTTGTGTTAATACAAACAATTTGAACTCCTATCAGAATATTTCTTAATTCACATATTTGTGTCAAGTTTAACAAGAAACAAAAATAATAATCTGTTATCAACTGTTTCCTTCGTGATAATAATTGTAGGTCTTTACTAAAACATTCTCTCGATAGTACACTTTTTCGAATACTTGTATTAATACAAATATTTTCATCACCGACTGAATATTTGCTCTTTGGCCCAGTCGCTTCAAATCTGACCTTGTAAAAGATAATCTTCCGATACCGGGAATCGAACCCGAGCCTCCTGGGTGAAAGCCAGGTATCCTAGCCACTAGACCATATCGGACTGTGTTTACAGTGTTTGTGATGGATCTTTTAGATCTATGCTAGAAAACACTGTATATTATCCCTTTTTAAGGTATTTGTGTTCTGGCATTATTACTTTAAAGCTGACTTAGTTACAGATGGACTACCGATACCGGGGTAACTGTTGTATTCTGAAGATAGATTAAGATCTATACTGTACTCGAGAATACTCTTAATTATATGAATTGGTCAGACACTTATGTTAATGCAAACAATTTAAACTCCTATCAGAATATTTCTTAATTCCCATATTTGTGTCAAGTTTAACAAGAGACAAAAAATAATAATCTGTTATCAACTGTTTCCTTCGTGATGATACTTGTAGGTCTTCACTGAAATATTCTCTCGATAGTAAACTTTTTCGAACACTTGTATTAATACAAATACTTTCATCACCGACTGAATATTTGCTCTTTGGCCCAGTTGCTTCAAATCTGACTCAGTAAAAGATAATCTTCCGATACCGGGAATCGAACCCGAGCCTCCTGGGTGAAAGCCAGGTATCCTAGCCACTCGACCATATCGGACTGTGTTTACAGTGTTCGTGAAGGATCTTATAGATCTATGCTCCAGGTATGTTATACCTTTTTAAGGTAATTGTGTTCTGGCATTAGTACTTTGAAGCTGACATAGTTAAAGATGAACTACCGATACTGGGTTAACTGTTGTATTTCTGAAGATACATTTTGATCTATACTATACTCGAGAATACTCTCAATTATATGAATTGTTAAGACACTTGTGTTAATACAAACAATTTGAACTCCTATCAGAATATTTCTTAATTCACATATTTGTGTCAAGTTTAACAAGAGACAAAAATAATAATCTGTTATCAACTGTTTCCTTCGTGATGATACTTGTAGGTCTTTACTAAAACATTCTCTCGATAGTAAACTTTTTCGAATACTTGTATTAATACAAATATTTTCATCACCGACTGAATATTTGCTCTTTGGCCCAGTCGCTTCAAAACTGACCCTGTAAAAGATAATCTTCCAATACCGGGAATCGAACCCGAGCCTCCTGGGTGAAAGCCAGGTATCCTAGCCACTAGACCATATCGGACTGTGTTTACAGGGTTCGTGTTGGATCTTGTATATCTATGCTTGAGAAAACTGTATATTATACCTTTTTAAGGTATTTGTGTTCTGGCATTATTACTTTGAAGCTGACTTAGTTACAGATGAACTACCGTACCGGGTTAACTGTTGTATTTCTGAAGATAGATTAAGATCTATACTGTACTCGAGACTAATCTTAATTATATGAATTGGTCAGACACTTGTGTTAATGCAAACAATTTGAACTCCGATCAGTATATTTCTCAATTCCCATATTTGTGTCAGGTTTAACAAGAGGAAAAAAATAATAATCTGTTATCAACTGTTTCCTTCGTGATGATACTTGTAGGTCTTCACTGAAATATTCTCTCGATAGTAAACTTTTTCGAACACTTGTATTAATACAAATACTTTCATCACCGACTGAATATTTGCTCTTTGGCCCAGTCGCTTCAAATCTGACTCAGTAAAAGATAATCTTCCGATACCAGGAATCGAACCCGAGCCTCCTGGGTGAAAGCCAGGTATCCTAGCCACTAGACCATATCGGACTGTGTTTACAGTGTTCGTGAAGGATCTTGTAGATCTATGCTCCAGAACACTGTATGTTATACCTTTTTAAGGTAATTGTGTTCTGGCATTAGTACTTTGAAGCTGACTTAGTTAAAGATGAACTACCGATACTGGGTTAACTGTTGTATTTCTGAAGATACATTTTGATCTATACTATACTCGAGAATACTCTCAATTATATGAATTGTTAAGACACTTGTGTTAATACAAACAATTTGAACTCCCATCAGAATATTTCTTAATTCACATATTTGTCTCAAGTTTAACAAGAGACAAGAATAATAATCTGTTATCAACTGTTTCCTTCGTGATAATAATTGTAGGTCTTTACTAAAACATTCTTTCGATAGTAAACTTTTTCGAATACTTGTATTAATACAAATATTTTCATCACCGACTGAATATTTGCTCTTTGGCCCAGTCGCTTCAAATCTGACCTTGTAAAAGATAATCTTCCGATACCGGGAATCGAACCCGAGCCTCCTGGGTGAAAGCCAGGTATCCTA
Source organism: Megalocaria dilatata (assembly GCA_034642435.1). Taxonomy (NCBI): domain Eukaryota; kingdom Metazoa; phylum Arthropoda; class Insecta; order Coleoptera; family Coccinellidae; genus Megalocaria; species Megalocaria dilatata. The sequence goes on along the minus strand of CM067859.1, from coordinate 41,998,488 downwards.
GCCACTAGACCATATCGGACTGTATTTACAGTGTTTGTGATGGATCTTTTAGATCTATGCTAGAAAACACTGTATATTATCCCTTTTTAAGGTATTTGTGTTCTGGCATTATTACTTTAAAGCTGACTTAGTTACAGATGGACTACCGATACCGGGGTAACTGTTGTATTCTGAAGATAGATTAAGATCTATACTGTACTCGAGAATACTCTTAATTATATGAATTGGTCAGACACTTGTGTTAATGCAAACAATTTAAACTCCTATCAGAATATTTCTTAATTCCTATATTTGTGTCAAGTTTAACAAGAGATAAAAAATAATAATCTGTTATCAACTGTTTCCTTCGTGATGACACTTGTAGGTCTTCACTGAAATATTCTCTCGATAGTAAACTTTTTCTTACACTTGTATTAATACAAATACTTTCATCACCGACTGAATATTTGCTCTTTGGCCCAGTCGCTTCAAATCTGACTCAGTAAAAGATAATCTTCCGGTACCGGGAATCGAACCCGAGCCTCCTGGGTGAAAGCCAGGTATCCTAGCCACTAGACCATATCGGACTGTGTTTACAGTGTTCGTGAAGGATCTTGTAGATCTATGCTCCAGAACACTGTATGTTATACCTCTTTAAGGTAATTGTGTTCTGGCATTAGTACTTTGAAGCTGACTTAGTTAAAGATGAACTACCGATACTGGGTTAACTGTTGTATTTCTGAAGATACATTTTGATTTATACTATACTCGAGAATACTCTCAATTATATGAATTGTTAAGACACTTGTGTTAATACAAACAATTTGAACTCCTATCAGAATATTTCTTAATTCACATATTTGTGTCAAGTTTAACAAGAGACAAAAATAATAATCTGTTATCAACTGTTTCCTTCGTGATGATACTTGTAGGTCTTTACTAAAACATTCTCTCGATAGTAAACTATTTCGAATACTTGTATTCATACAAATATTTTCATCACCGACTGAATATTTGCTCTTTGGCCCAGTCGCTTCAAATCTGAACTTGTAAAAGATAATCTTCCGATACCGGGAATCGAACCCGAGCCTCCTGGGTGAAAGCCAGGTATCCTAGCCATTAGACCATATCGGAGTGTTTACAGATCGTGATGGATCTTGTAGATCTATGCTAGAGAACACTGTATATTATCCCTTTTTAAGGTATTTGTGTTCTGGCATTATTACTTTAAAGCTGACTTAGTTACAGATGGACTACCGATACCGGGGTAACTGTTGTATTCTGAAGATAGATTAAGATCTATACTGTACTCGAGAATACTCTTAAATATATGAATTGGTCAGACACTTGTGTTAATGCAAACAATTTAAACTCCTATCAGAATATTTCTTAATTCCCATATTTGTGTCAAGTTTAACAAGAGACAAAAATAATAATCTGTTATCAACTGTTTCCTTCGTGATGATACTTGTAGGTCTTTACTAAAACATTCTCTCGATAGTAAACTTTTTCGAATACTTGTATTAATACAAATATTTTCATCACCGACTGAATATTTGCTCTTTGGCCCAGTCGCTTCAAATCTGACCCTGTAGAATATAATCTTCCGATACCGGGAATCGAACCCGAGCCTCCTGGGTGAAAGCCAGGTATCCTAGCCACTAGACCATATCGGACTGTGTTTACAGGGTTCATGTTGGATCTTGTATATCTATGCTTGAGAAAACTGCATATTATACCTTTTTAAGGTATTTGTGTTCCGGCATTATTACTTCGAAGCTGACTTAGTTACAGATGAACTACCGTACCGGGTTAACTGTTGTATTTCTGAAGATAGATTGAGATCTACACAGTACTCGAGACTAATCTTAATTATATGAATTGGTCAGACACTTGTGTTAATGCAAACAATTTGAACTCCGATCAGTATATTTCTCAATTCCCATATTTGTGTCAGGTTTAACAAGAGGAAAAAAATAATAATCTGTTATCAACTGTTTCCTTCGTGATGATACTTGTAGGTCTTCACTGAAAAATTCTCTCGATAGTAAACTTTTTCGAACACTTGTATTAATACAAATACTTTCATCACCGACTGAATATTTGCTCTTTGGCCCAGTCGCTTCAAATCTGACTCAGTAAAAGATAATCTTCCGATACCGGGAATCGAACCCGAGCCTCCTGGGTGAAAGCCAGGTATCCTAGCCACTAGACCATATCGGACTACGTTTACAGTGCTCGTGAAGGATCTTGTAGATCTATGCTCCAGAACACTGTATATTATACCTTTTTAAGGTAATTGTGTTCTGGCATTAGTACTTTGAAGCTGACTTAGTTAAAGATGAACTACCGATACTGGGTTAACTGTTGTATTTCTGAAGATACATTTTGATCTATACTATACTCGAGAATACTCTCAATTATATGAATTGTTAAGACACTTGTGTTAATACAAACAATTTGAACTCCTATCAGAATATTTCTTAATTCACATATTTGTGTCAAGTTTAACAAGAACCAAAAATAATAATCTGTTATCAACTGTTTCCTTCGTGATAATAATTGTAGGTCTTTACTAAAACATTCTCTCGATAGTGAACTTTTTCGAATACTTGTATTAATACAAATATTTTCATCACCGACTGAATATTTGCTCTTTGGCCCAGTCGCTTCAAATCTGACCTTGTAAAAGATAATCTTCCGATACCGGGAATCGAACCCGAGCCTCCTGGATGAAAGCCAGGTATCCTAGCCACTAGACCATATCGGACTGTGTTTACAGTGTTTGTGATGGATCTTTTAGATCTATGCTAGAAAACACTGTATATTATCCCTTTTTAAGGTATTTGTGTTCTGGCATTATTACTTTAAAGCTGACTTAGTTACAGATGGACTACCGATACCGGGGTAACTGTTGTATTCTGAAGATAGATTAAGATCTATACTGTACTCGAGAATACTCTTAATTATATGAATTGGTCAGACACTTGTGTTAATGCAAACAATTTAAACTCCTATCAGAATATTTCTTAATTCCCATATTTGTGTCAAGTTTAACAAGAGACAAAAAATAATAATCTGTTATCAACTGTTTCCTTCGTGATGATACTTGTAGGTCTTCACTGAAATATTCTCTCGATAGTAAACTTTTTCGAACACTTGTATTAATACAAATACTTTCATCACCGACTGAATATTTGCTCTTTGGCTCAGTCGCTTCAAATCTGACTCAGTAAAAGATAATCTTCCGATACCGAGAATCGAACCCGGGCCTCCTGGGTGAAAGCCAGGTATCCTAGCCACTAGACCATATCGGACTGTGTTTACAGTGTTCGTGAAGGATCTTGTAGATCTATGCTCCAGAACACTGTATGTTATACCTTTTTAAGGTAATTGTGTTCTGGCATTAGTACTTTGAAGCTGACTTAGTTAAAGATGAACTACCGATACTGGGTTAACTGTTGTATTTCTGAAGATACATTTTGATCTATACTATACTCGAGAATACTCTCAATTATATGAATTGTTAAGACACTTGTGTTAATACAAACAATTTGAACTCCTATCAGAATATTTCTTAATTCACATATTTGTGTCAAGTTTAACAAGAGACAAAAATAATAATCTGTTATCAACTGTTTCCTTCGTGATGATACTTGTAGGTCTTTACTAAAACATTCTCTCGATAGTAAACTATTTCGAATACTTGTATTCATACAAATATTTTCATCACCGACTGAATATTTGCTCTTTGGCCCAGTCGTTTCAAATCTGAACTTGTAAAAGATAATCTTCCGATACCGTGAATCGAACCCGAGCCTCCTGGGTGAAAGCCAGGTATCCTAGCCACTAGACCATATCGGACTGTGTTTACAGATCGTGATGGATCTTGTAGATCTATGCTAGAGAACACTGTATATTATCCCTTTTTAAGGTATTTGTGTTCTGGCATTATTACTTTAAAGCTGACTTAGTTACAGATGGACTACCGATACCGGGGTAACTGTTGTATTCTGAAGATAGATTAAGATCTATACTGTACTCGAGAATACTCTTAATTATATGAATTGTTAAGACACTTGTGTTAATACAAACAATTTGAACTCCTATCAGAATATTTCTTAATTCACATATTTGTGTCAAGTTTAACAAGAGACAAAAATAATAATCTGTTATCAACTGTTTCCTTTGTGATGATACTTGTAGGTCTTTACTAAAACAGTCTCTCGATAGTAAACTTTTTCGAATACTTGTATTAATACAAATATTTTCATCACCGACTGAATATTTGCTCTTTGGCCCAGTCACTTCAAATCTGACCCTGTAAAAGATAATCTTCCGATACCGGGAATCGAACCCGAGCCTCCTGGGTGAAAGCCAGGTATCCTAGCCACTAGACCATATCGGACTACGTTTACAGTGCTCGTGAAGGATCTTGTAGATCTATGCTCCAGAACACTGTATATTATACCTTTTTAAGGTAATTGTGTTCAGGCATTATTACTTTAAAGCTGACTTAGTTACAGATGGACTACCGATACCGGGGTAACTGTTGTATTCCGAGGATAGATTAAGATCTATACTGTACTCGAGAATACTCTTAATTATATGAATTGGTCAGACACTTGTGTTAATGCAAACAATTTAAACTGCTATCAGAATATTTCTTAATTCCCATATTTGTGTCAAGTTTAACAAGAGACAAAAAATAATAATCTGTTATCAACTGTTTCCTTCGTGATGATACTTGTAGGTCTTCACTGAAATATTCTCTCGATAGTAAACTTTTTCGAACACTTGTATTAATACAAATACTTTCATCACCGACTGAATATTTGCTCTTTGGCTCAGTCGCTTCAAATCTGACTCAGTAAAAGATAATCTTCCGATACCGAGAATCGAACCCGGGCCTCCTGGGTGAAAGCCAGGTATCCTAGCCACTAGACCATATCGGACTGTGTTTACAGTGTTCGTGAAGGATCTTGTAGATCTATGCTCCAGAACACTGTATGTTATACCTTTTTAAGGTAATTGTGTTCTGGCATTAGTACTTTGAAGCTGACTTAGTTAAAGATGAACTACCGATACTGGGTTAACTGTTGTATTTCTGAAGATACATTTTGATCTATACTATACTCGAGAATACTCTCAATTATATGAATTGTTAAGACACTTGTGTTAATACAAACAATTTGAACTCCTATCAGAATATTTCTTAATTCACATATTTGTGTCAAGTTTAACAAGAGACAAAAATAATAATCTGTTATCAACTGTTTCCTTCGTGATGATACTTGTAGGTCTTTACTAAAACATTCTCTCGATAGTAAACTATTTCGAATACTTGTATTCATACAAATATTTTCATCACCGACTGAATATTTGCTCTTTGGCCCAGTCGTTTCAAATCTGAACTTGTAAAAGATAATCTTCCGATACCGTGAATCGAACCCGAGCCTCCTGGGTGAAAGCCAGGTATCCTAGCCACTAGACCATATCGGACTGTGTTTACAGATCGTGATGGATCTTGTAGATCTATGCTAGAGAACACTGTATATTATCCCTTTTTAAGGTATTTGTGTTCTGGCATTCTTACTTTAAAGCTGACTTAGTTACAGATGGACTACCGATACCGGGGTAACTGTTGTATTCTGAAGATAGATTAAGATCTATACTGTACTCGAGAATACTCTTAATTATATGAATTGTTAAGACACTTGTGTTAATACAAACAATTTGAACTCCTATCAGAATATTTCTTAATTCACATATTTGTGTCAAGTTTAACAAGAGACAAAAATAATAATCTGTTATCAACTGTTTCCTTTGTGATGATACTTGTAGGTCTTTACTAAAACATTCTCTCGATAGTAAACTTTTTCGAATACTTGTATTAATACAAATATTTTCATCACCGACTGAATATTTGCTCTTTGGCCCAGTCACTTCAAATCTGACCCTGTAAAAGATAATCTTCCGATACCGGGAATCGAACCCGAGCCTCCTGGGTGAAAGCCAGGTATCCTAGCCACTAGACCATATCGGACTACGTTTACAGTGCTCGTGAAGGATCTTGTAGATCTATGCTCCAGAACACTGTATATTATACCTTTTTAAGGTAATTGTGTTCTGGCATTATTACTTTAAAGCTGACTTAGTTACAGATGGACTACCGATACCGGGGTAACTGTTGTATTCCGAGGATAGATTAAGATCTATACTGTACTCGAGAATACTCTTAATTATATGAATTGGTCAGACACTTGTGTTAATGCAAACAATTTAAACTCCTATCAGAATATTTCTTAATTCCCATATTTGTGTCAAGTTTAACAAGAGACAAAAAATAATAATCTGTTATCAACTGTTTCCTTCGTGATGATACTTGTAGGTCTTCACTGAAATATTCTCTCGATAGTAAACTTTTTCGAACACTTGTATTAATACAAATACTTTCATCACCGACTGAATATTTGCTCTTTGGCTCAGTCGCTTCAAATCTGACTCAGTAAAAGATAATCTTCCGATACCGAGAATCGAACCCGGGCCTCCTGGGTGAAAGCCAGGTATCCTAGCCACTAGACCATATCGGACTGTGTTTACGGTGTTCGTGAAGGATCTTGTAGATCTATGCTCCAGAACACTGTATGTTATACCTTTTTAAGGTAATTGTGTTCTGGCATTAGTACTTTGAAGCTGACTTAGTTAAAGATGAACTACCGATACTGGGTTAACTGTTGTATTTCTGAAGATACATTTTGATCTATACTATACTCGAGAATACTCTCAATTATATGAATTGTTAAGACACTTGTGTTAATACAAACAATTTGAACTCCTATCAGAATATTTCTTAATTCACATATTTGTGTCAAGTTTAACAAGAGACAAAAATAATAATCTGTTATCAACTGTTTCCTTCGTGATGATACTTGTAGGTCTTTACTAAAACATTCTCTCGATAGTAAACTATTTCGAATACTTGTATTCATACAAATATTTTCATCACCGACTGAATATTTGCTCTTAGGCCCAGTCGTTTCAAATCTGAACTTGTAAAAGATAATCTTCCGATACCGTGAATCGAACCCGAGCCTCCTGGGTGAAAGCCAGGTATCCTAGCCACTAGACCATATCGGACTGTGTTTACAGATCGTGATGGATCTTGTAGATCTATGCTAGAGAACACTGTATATTATCCCTTTTTAAGGTATTTGTGTTCTGGCATTATTACTTTAAAGCTGACTTAGTTACAGATGGACTACCGATACCGGGGTAACTGTTGTATTCTGAAGATAGATTAAGATCTATACTGTACTCGAGAATACTCTTAATTATATGAATTGTTAAGACACTTGTGTTAATACAAACAATTTGAACTCCTATCAGAATATTTCTTAATTCACATATTTGTGTCAAGTTTAACAAGAGACAAAAATAATAATCTGTTATCAACTGTTTCCTTTGTGATGATACTTGTAGGTCTTTACTAAAACATTCTCTCGATAGTAAACTTTTTCGAATACTTGTATTAATACAAATATTTTCATCACCGACTGAATATTTGCTCTTTGGCCCAGTCACTTCAAATCTGACCCTGTAAAAGATAATCTTCCGATACCGGGAATCGAACCCGAGCCTCCTGGGTGAAAGCCAGGTATCCTAGCCACTAGACCATATCGGACTGTGTTTACAGGGTTCGTGTTGGATCTTGTATATCTATGCTTGAGAAATCTGTATATTATACCTTTTTAAGGTATTTGTGTTCTGGCATTATTACTTTGAAGCTGACTTAGTTACAGATGAACTACCGTACCGGGTTAACTGTTGTATTTCTGAAGATAGATTAAGATCTATACTGTACTCGAGACTAATCTTAATTATATGAATTGGTCAGACACTTGTGTTAATGCAAACAATTTGAACTCCGATCAGTATATTTCTCAATTCCCATATTTGTGTCAGGTTTAACAAGAGGAAAAAAATAATAATCTGTTATCAACTGTTTCCTTCGTGATGATACTTGTAGGTCTTCACTGAAAAATTCTCTCGATAGTAAACTTTTTCGAACACTTGTACTAATACAAATACTTTCATCACCGACTGAATATTTGCTCTTTGGCCCAGTCGCTTCAAATCTGACTCAGTAAAAGATAATCTTCCGATACCGGGAATCGAACCCGAGCCTCCTGGGTGAAAGCCAGGTATCCTAGCCACTAGACCATATCGGACTACGTTTACAGTGCTCGTGAAGGATCTTGTAGATCTATGCTCCAGAACACTGTATATTATACCTTTTTAAGGTAATTGTGTTCTGGCATTATTACTTTAAAGCTGACTTAGTTACAGATGGACTACCGATACCGGGGTAACTGTTGTATTCCGAGGATAGATTAAGATCTATACTGTACTCGAGAATACTCTTAATTATATGAATTGGTCAGACACTTGTGTTAATGCAAACAATTTAAACTCCTATCAGAATATTTCTTAATTCCCATATTTGTGTCAAGTTTAACAAGAGACAAAAATAATAATCTGTTATCAACTGTTTCCTTCGTGATGATACTTGTAGGTCTTTACTAAAACATTCTCTCGATAGTAAACTTTTTCGAATACTTGTATTAATACAAATATTTTCATCACCGACTGAATATTTGCTCTTTGGCCCAGTCGCTTCAAATCTGACCTTGTAAAAGATAATCTTCCGATACCGGGAATCGAACCCGAGCCTCCTGGGTGAAAGCCAGGTATGCTAGCCACTAGACCATATCGGACTGTGTTTACAGTGTTTGTGATGGATCTTTTAGATCTATGCTAGAAAACACTGTATATTATCCCTTTTTAAGGTATTTGTGTTCTGGCATTATTACTTTAAAGCTGACTTAGTTACAGATGGACTACCGATACCGGGGTAACTGTTGTATTCCGAAGATAGATTAAGATCTATACTGTACTCGAGAATACTCTCAATTATATGAATTGGTCAGACACTTGTGTTAATGCAAACAATTTAAACTCCTATCAGAATATTTCTTAATTCCCATATTTGTGTCAAGTTTAACAAGAGACAAAAATAATAATCTGTTATCAACTGTTTCCTTCGTGATGATACTTGTAGGTCTTTACTAAAACATTCTCTCGATAGTAAACTTTTTCGAATACTTGTATTAATACAAATAGTTTCATCACCGACTGAATATTTGCTCTTTGGCCCAGTCGCTTCAAATCTGACCCTGTAAAAGATAATCTTCCGATACCGGGAATCGAACCCGAGCCTCCTGGGTGAAAGCCAGGTATCCTAGCCACTAGACCATATCGGACTGTGTTTGAAATTCGTGATGGATCTTGTACATCTATGCTAGAGAACACTGTATATTATACCTTTTTAAGGTATTTGTGTTCTGGCATTATTACTTTGAAGCTGACTTAGTTACAGATGAACTACCGTACCGGGTTAACTGTTGTATTTCTGAAGATAGATTAAGATCTATACTGTACTCGAGAATAATCTTAATTATATGAATTGGTCAGACACTTGTGTTAATGCAAACAATTTGAACTCCGATCAGTATATTTCTCAATTCCCATATTTGTGTCAGGTTTAACAAGAGGAAAAAAATAATAATCTGTTATCAACTGTTTCCTTCGTGATGATACTTGTAGGTCTTCACTGAAAAATTCTCTCGATAGTAAACTTTTTCGAACACTTGTATTAATACAAATACTTTCATCACCGACTGAATATTTGCTCTTTGGCCCAGTCGCTTCAAATCTGACTCAGTAAAAGATAATCTTCCGATACCGGGAATCGAACCCGAGCCTCCTGGGTGAAAGCAAGGTATCCTAGCCACTAGACCATATCGGACTACGTTTACAGTGCTCGTGAAGGATCTTGTAGATCTATGCTCCAGAACACTGTATATTATACCTTTTTAAGGTAATTGTGTTCTGGCATTAGTACTTTGAAGCTGACTTAGTTAAAGATGAACTACCGATACTGGGTTAACTGTTGTATTTCTGAAGATACATTTTGATCTATACTATACTCGAGAATACTCTCAATTATATGAATTGTTAAGACACTTGTGTTAATACAAACAATTTGAACTCCTATCAGAATATTTCTTAATTCCCATATTTGTGTCAAGTTTAACAAGAAACAAAAATAATAATCTGTTATCAAGTGTTTCCTTCATGATAATAATTGTAGGTCTTTACTAAAACATTCTCTCGATAGTAAACTTTTTCGAATACTTGTATTAATACAAATATTCTCATCACCGACTGAATATTTGCTCTTTGGCCCAGTCGCTTCAAATCTGACCCTGTAAAAGATAATCTTCCGATACCGGGAATCGAACCCGAGCCTCCTGGGTGAAAGCCAGGTATCCTAGCCACTAGACCATATCGGACTGTGTTTACAGTGTTTGTGATGGATCTTTTAGATCTATGCTAGAAAACACTGTATATTATCCCTTTTTAAGGTATTTGTGTTCTGGCATTATTACTTTAAAGCGTACTTAGTTACAGATGGACTACCGATACCGGGGTAACTGTTGTATTCGGAAGATAGATTAAGATCTATACTGTACTCGAGAATACTCTTAATTATATGAATTGGTCAGACACTTGTGTTAATGCAAACAATTTAAACTCCTATCAGAATATTTCTTAATTCCCATATTTGTGTCAAGTTTAACAAGAGACAAAAAATAATAATCTGTTATCAACTGTTTCCTTCGTGATGATACTTGTAGGTCTTCAATGAAATATTCTCTCGATAGTAAACTTTTTCGAACACTTGTATTAATACAAATACTTTCATAACCGACTGAATATTTGCTCTTTGGCCCAGTCGCTTCAAATCTGACTCAGTAAAAGATAATCTTCCGATACCGGGAATCGAACCCGAGCCTCCTGGGTGAAAGCCAGGTATCCTAGCCACTAGACCATATCGGACTACGTTTACAGTGCTCGTGAAGGATCTTGTAGATCTATGCTCCAGAACACTGTATATTATACCTTTTTAAGGTAATTGTGTTCTGGCATTAGTACTTTGAAGCTGACTTAGTTAAAGATGAACTACCGATACTGGGTTAACTGTTGTATTTCTGAAGATACATTTTGATCTATACTATACTCGAGAATACTCTCAATTATATGAATTGTTAAGACACTTGTGTTAATACAAACAATTTGAACTCCCATCAGAATATTTCTTAATTCACATATTTGTGTCAAGTTTAACAAGAGACAAAAATAATAATCTGTTATCAACTGTTTCCTTCGTGATAATAATTGTAGGTCTTTACTAAAACATTCTTTCGATAGTAAACTTTTTCGAATACTTGTATTAATACAAATATTTTCATCACCGACTGAATATTTGCTCTTTGGCCCAGTCGCTTCAAATCTGACCTTGTAAAAGATAATCTTCCGATACCGGGAATCGAACCCGAGCCTCCTGGGTGAAAGCCAGGTATCCTAGCCACTAGACCATATCGGACAGTGTTTACAGTGTTTGTGATGGATCTTTTAGATCTATGCTAGAAAACACTGTATATTATCCCTTTTTAAGGTATTTGTGTTCTGGCATTATTACTTTAAAGCGTACTTAGTTACAGATGGACTACCGATACCGGGGTAACTGTTGTATTCGGAAGATAGATTAAGATCTATACTGTACTCGAGAATACTCTTAATTATATGAATTGGTCAGACACTTGTGTTAATGCAAACAATTTAAACTCCTATCAGAATATTTCTTAATTCCCATATTTGTGTCAAGTTTAACAAGAGACAAAAAATAATAATCTGTTATCAACTGTTTCCTTCGTGATGATACTTGTAGGTCTTCAATGAAATATTCTCTCGATAGTAAACTTTTTCGAACACTTGTATTAATACAAATACTTTCATCACCGACTGAATATTTGCTCTTTGGCCCAGTCGCTTCAAATCTGACTCAGTAAAAGATAATCTTCCGATACCGGGAATCGAACCCGAGCCTCCTGGGTGAAAGCCAGGTATCCTAGCCACTAGACCATATCGGACTACGTTTACAGTGCTCGTGAAGGATCTTGTAGATCTATGCTCCAGAACACTGTATATTATACCTTTTTAAGGTAATTGTGTTCTGGCATTAGTACTTTGAAGCTGACTTTGTTACAGATGAACTACCGTACCGGGTTAACTGTTGTATTTCTGAAGATAGATTAAGATCTATACTGTACTCGAGAATACTCTTAATTATATGAATTGGTCAGACACTTGTGTTAATGCAAACAATTTAAACTCCAATCAGAATATTTCTTAATTCCCATATTTGTGTCAAGTTTAACAAGAGACAAAAAATAATAATCTGTTATCAACTGTTTCCTTCGTGATGATACTTGTAGGTCTTCACTGAAATATTCTCTCGATAGTAAACTTTTTCGAACACTTGTATTAATACAAATACTTTCATCACCGACTGAATATTTGCTCTTTTGCCCAGTCGCTTCAAATCTGACTCAGTAAAAGATAATCTTCCGATACCGGGAATCGAATCCGAGCCTCCTGGGTGAAAGCCAGGTATCCTAGCCACTAGACCATATCGGACTGTCTTTACAGTGTTCGTGAAGGATCTTGTAGATCTATGCTCCAGAACACTGTATGTTATACCTTTTTAAGGTAATTGTGTTCTGGCATTAGTACTTTGAAGCTGACTTAGTTAAAGATGAACTACCGATACTGGGTTAACTGTTGTATTTCTGAAGATACATTTTGATCTATACTATACTCGAGAATACTCTCAATTATATGAATTGTTAAGACACTTGTGTTAATACAAACAATTTGAACTCCTATCAGAATATTTCTTAATTCCCATATTTGTGTCAAGTTTAACAAGAGACAAAAATAATAATCTGTTATCAACTGTTTCCTTCGTGATGATAATTGTAGGTCTTTACTAAAACATTCTCTCGATAGTAAACTTTTTCGAATACTTGTATTCATACAAATATTTTCATCACCGACTGAATATTTGCTCTTTGGCCCAGTCGCTTCAAATCTGACCTTGTAAAAGATAATCATCCGATACCGGGAATCCAACCCGAGCCTCCTGGGTGAAAGCCATGTATCCTAGCCACTAGACCATATCGTACTGTGTTTACAGATCGTGATGGATCTTGTAGATCTATGCTAGAGAACACTGTATATTATCCCTTTTTAAGGTATTTGTGTTCTGGCATTATTACTTTAAAGCTGACTTAGTTACAGATGGACTACCGATACCGGGGTAACTGTTGTATTCTGAAGATAGATTAAGATCTATACTGTACTCGAGAATACTCTTAATTATATGAATTGGTCAGACACTTGTGTTAATGCAAACAATTCAAACTCCTATCAGAATATTTCTTAATTCCCATATTTGTGTCAAGTTTAACAAGAAACAAAAATAATAATCTGTTATCAAGTGTTTCCTTCATGATAATAATTGTAGGTCTTTACTAAAACATTCTCTCGATAGTAAACTTTTTCGAATACTTGTATTAATACAAATATTTTCATCACCGACTGAATATTTGCTCTTTGGCCCAGTCGCTTCAAATCTGACCTTGTAAAAGATAATCTTCCGATACCGGGAATCGAACCCGAGCCTCCTGGGTGAAAGCCAGGTATCCTAGCCACTAGACCATATCGGACTGTGTTTACAGTGTTTGTGATGGATCTTTTAGATCTATGCTAGAAAACACTGTATATTATCCCTTTTTAAGGTATTTGTGTTCTGGCATTATTACTTTAAAGCGTACTTAGTTACAGATGGACTACCGATACCGGGGTAACTGTTGTATTCGGAAGATAGATTAAGATCTATACTGTACTCGAGAATACTCTTAATTATATGAATTGGTCAGACACTTGTGTTAATGCAAACAATTTAAACTCCTATCAGAATATTTCTTAATTCCCATATTTGTGTCAAGTTTAACAAGAGACAAAAAATAATAATCTGTTATCAACTGTTTCCTTCGTGATGATACTTGTAGGTCTTCAATGAAATATTCTCTCGATAGTAAACTTTTTCGAACACTTGTATTAATACAAATACTTTCATCACCGACTGAATATTTGCTCTTTGGCCCAGTCGCTTCAAATCTGACTCAGTAAAAGATAATCTTCCGATACCGGGAATCGAACCCGAGCCTCCTGGGTGAAAGCCAGGTATCCTAGCCACTAGACCATATCGGACTACGTTTACAGTGCTCGTGAAGGATCTTGTAGATCTATGCTCCAGAACACTGTATATTATACCTTTTTAAGGTAATTGTGTTCTGGCATTAGTACTTTGAAGCTGACTTAGTTAAAGATGAACTACCGATACTGGGTTAACTGTTGTATTTCTGAAGATACATTTTGATCTATACTATACTCGAGAATACTCTCAATTATATGAATTGTTAAGACACTTGTGTTAATACAAACAATTTGAACTCCTATCAGAATATTTCTTAATAATAATAATAATAATAATAATAATAACATTTATTAATTCCATAGAATCACACAGAGTAAAAATGGAACAAGTCAGACAGAAACAATACTCAGCCTTTAGAAAAGCTCTCTTTAAATTCACAAATACTGTATGGCTCACAATTCAAAACTAAAGCATACAGAGCTTTCTTAAATTTAAGGTGACAGGAAAGATTTCTTACACTCAAGGGCAACACATTATACAAACTAATGGCCATATATTCAACATTTTTTTCTCTTAAGGTGGTTATATGTGTTGGTACAGTAAAAGGACACATTCTTCTTGTATTATTTAAATTTCTATAGGGCTCAAAATAATGGCTATGTTTACTGACAAAAATTAACAGTTTATATATATACAACCCACAAATTGTAAGAATGTTGTTGCTTTTAAAGAGACCCCTACATGATTCTCTGTATCCAAGATGCAACATAGTCCTAAGTGCTCGCTTCTGAATAACAAACAGAGCATTCACGTTGGAAGAGTTACCCCAGAAGATTATCCCGTATGACATAATGGACTGGAAATTAGCAAAATAGACTAGTTTTAAAAGCTCGAGGTCTACCTGTTTCCTTAGCATAAATAACAGGTAACAAACAGAATTTAATCTTCCTTTAAGTTTCTCAGTATGAGGTCCCCATTTAAGATGTTTATCTATTATAACCCCCAGAAAAACAACACTTTCTTCAACCGCGACATAATTATCCGAGATTTTAATTGACAGAGGATCTTAGATCTTTTGCTATAAAAAAATATACATTGGGTCTTGTCAATGTTCAAAAGAAGATTATGGTTACTAAACCATTCTCCTACAGATGTCAGCAAATTTTTGGTTTCCTCTGTGGCAGTAGAAATATTATGGAGCTTTAGTTGATAGTTGGTATCATCTGCGAACATACCCATTGAGTACTTTGCTGAAACTCCAGCCTTTGGCAACCGGTTTATATACACAATAAAGAGTGCAGGTCCTAGAATGCTTCCCTGTGGTACGCCCATAGTTATCTCTCTCTCATCTGACCTAAAAAGCTCACCATCCACCTCCATGACAACCATTTGCCTCCTGGATGACAAATAACTCTCGATGAGTTTCAACTGATTGTCCCTAATTCCACAGTCTTCCAGAATCTCCAACAGTATCTTATGGTCCACACAATCGAAGGCCTTTGACGGGTCCAAAAATAAGCCCATAGGTAGTTCATCCTGCTCAATAGTCGCCAAAACCTCTTTAATCACCTCATAAACTGCAGTTTCTATACTTCTATTCTTCACAAAGCCATGTTGTTGAACTGAAATGACATTAAATTTATGAAAAAAATTCATCAATCTGTTGTTCAAGATTTTTTCAAAGATTTTTGAGAACGATGGCAGTATGCTGATAGGTCTGTAGCTATTTGGATCCCCAGTAGGTCCTTTCTTGTACAGCGGTTTCACCATGGCAATTTTCAATTGGTCGGGAAAAATGCCTTCCTTAAAGCACCGATTTATAATGAAACTGAGAGGTGACAGAATTATATCAATAGAGGATTTAACAACCCTCACAGGAATCTCATCACAACCCCACGATTGCTTATTCCTCAAGGTCCTTACAGATTTCAGAACTTCCTCATGTGAAACTTCAAACATGAAAAAAGAATTATTAAGTCTTTCTCCACTTGTTGGAGCAGTTTTATTCAGGCTATCTGTCAGTGTGGAGGGAAAGTCAGTGAAAAAATTGTTTAATTCATCAGGCAGTAGGGAGTTCTGATCGCTGGAAACAGGTGAAGAAGTCCTGCTCTTCGTCAGGGAATTTATGATCTTCCAGGAGGCTTTTGATCTATTATCAGAGTTCCGTATGAGGTTACTGAAGTGTTCTTTTTTTGCTTTGGACAGAAGAAGATCATATTGTTTTCTAGTAGAATTATATGAGGCAATTAATTCCGGTCTTGAAAAAGAAACAATATGCAGGATGTCAAGCTGCTTCTTGATATCAATCAATTCAGGTGTTAGTTTAAACTTTCTACTTGATGATGAGATATTGATATTTACTTTAGGAAAACAACGTTCAAATGTATCAGAAAATCTTGTGTGGAATACATACCAAAGTTCATTGGGATCGCCTGGATGAGTAAAAATATCATCCCAATTTAATCTAGATAAGTCTTGAAGGAAAATTTGGATAGACTCGTCATTTATTATTCTTTGTTTAAGGGTTTTTATTTTATTGTCATGAGTTGAACTGAAACTAGTAGTAAACTTGAGAGCTGAGTGATCAGAAATATGGTACTCAACCACCATAGTTTGGCCCACAAGAGATGTCACCACATTGTCTAAACAACTACCTGAGGAGGGACGTGTTGGTTGAAGATTTGTTACTTTCAGGTTGAAACTTTCCAGAAGTGATACGAAATCACTAACATCTGAGGAACTTGAAAGGATATTCAAATTAAAATCACCCACCAAGATGAACTCTGCTTTCTCCAGTGTACATCGCTCCAGAATAGTTCCAAGTCTCTCTAGAAATAGATCCACATCGGCTAGGGGCTGGGAATTAGGTCTATAAATACATATAATCAAAATTTTTTGATTGCCTAGAAAAATTTGAGCAGCGGAACACTCAATAACATTGGGTATTGAAAGTAAATTGTAATCTGACCTTTCAGTGCAGTTGAGTTCATTCCTACTGTAGATTGCCGTTCCACCATGGCTACCTTTCATACGGCAAAAGCTTGAAATTAGCTTATAGTCAACCAGTTTATACACCTGAAGTTCTTCCTTACACTTCCAATGTTCTGTAATTGCAAGTATATCAGCTTTTTCTTCCTGTGCCATCAACTGGAGCCCGTTCAGTGCTGTGCCCAAGGACCTAATATTTTGGAGGATGAGACTAAAGCTTCTAGCAGGCTTCGATTTTCTAACGTCGATGGAGGAGATTACGTCATCTGGTTTTGTCTGTTCTTCCGAAAAAAATTTCTGTCGAAGGAAAAATCTCTCAGGACAACTCCCTGAGGCCAGAAAGATTCACAAAACACCTTATTAAAAGCACCTTCATTCGGTAGACCAATGCTAAAAGCTGAATTTTGTCCTAGAGGGTTAAGTTTTTTCACTATAATATTCTCATTATCTTCAATATCATTCAAGAAAGATAGTATATCCGTTTCTGAGACCTCTTTACCAGCAATTTTACCTACATACAACCAACGTCGTCGAATTGCACCTTTAATTGTTGGGTTATCTGAACTATTTTCTTTCGTTCCATAACAAACTTTAATGTTTCTAGAATGCCGGTTTTTCTTTTGCATCGTAATCCAACCTTCTGTATTATCAGTTTCTTTAATTACACTTACAGAAGTAGTAATGTTTTTACTTGAGTCAGTGTCATCCACAATTATCTCAGGAATCACAGGATAAGAATTGTTTATGTTTACAATTCTTTTCGGCTGTTTGGATGACATTTGCGCCTGGGGACGGAGATCATGCGCACCATTTGAGTTCTTATTCACCACAGAACTATATGTTTTCTTCGAGGATGTAGCTACATCTGGATCAGGTGCAGATACCTTATCTTGATGAGTGTTTACAGATTTTTTTGTTGGGTTTTTACCTGATTTAGTTTGATTTTCGAGGACAATGATCTTTTCTCTCAAAAGATTGTTATTTTCAATCAAAATTGAATTCTTACTCCTTGTTTCATCCAATAGGTACTTCAAATACTCAACTTCAATACGAAGTGCTTTATTCTCCAGTTTAGTTGAAGATTCTTCACTATTTTGACCTTCTTCTGTTGGTTGATGGAGACAGCTTGTGTTTTTCCTGTTAGCTGATTTGATTAGGCAAGATGGGTGAAAAATATCATCACACTTGATACATTTGTGGAATTCTCCGACTTTCCGATTACAATAATTGCAAATTTTAGCTGAGATTTCAATTGAAATACTCGGACTTGCAGCGCGATCGCATGGCACATCTTCACTCGTTGACATTCTGACGACGAATGAATTCACATATTTGTGTCAAGTTTAACAAGAAACAAAAATAATAATCTGTTATCAACTGTTTCCTTCGTGATGATAATTGTAGGTCTTTACTAAAACATTCTCTCGATAGTAAACTTTTTCGAATACTTGTATTCATACAAATATTTTCATCACCGACTGAATATTTGCTCTTTGGCCCAGTCGCTTCAAATCTGACCTTGTAAAAGATAATCTTCCGATACCGGGAATCGAACCCGAGCCTCCTGGGTGAAAGCCATGTATCCTAGCCACTAGACCATATCGTACTGTGTTTACAGATCGTGATGGATCTTGTAGATCTATGCTAGAGAACACTGTATATTATCCCTTTTTAAGGTATTTGTGTTCTGGCATTATTACTTTAAAGCTGACTTAGTTACAGATGGACTACCGATACCGGGGTAACTGTTGTATTCTGAAGATAGATTAAGATCTATACTGTACTCGAGAATACTCTTAATTATATGAATTGGTCAGACACTTGTGTTGATGCAAACAATTTAAACTCCTATCAGAATATTTCTTAATTCCCATATTTGTGTCAAGTTTAACAAGAGACAAAAAATAATAATCTGTTATCAACTGTTTCCTTCGTGATGATACTTGTAGGTCTTCACTGAAATATTCTCTCGATAGTAAACTTTTTCGAACACTTGTATTAATACAAATACTTTCATCACCGACTGAATAATTGCTCTTTGGCCCAGTCGCTTCAAATCTGGCTCAGTAAAAGATAATCTTCCGATACCGGGAATCGAACCCGAGCCTCCTGGGTGAAAGCCAGGTATCCTAGCCACTAGACCATATCGGACTGTGTTTACAGTGTTCGTGAAGGATCTTGTAGATCTATGCTCCAGAACACTGTATGTTATACCTTTTTAAGGTAATTGTATTCTGGCATTAGTACTTTGAAGCTGACTTAGTTACAGATGAACTACCGTACCGGGTTAACTGTTGTATTTCTGAAGATAGATTAAGATCTATACTGTACTCGAGACTAATCTTAATTATATGAATTGGTCAGACACTTGTGTTAATGCAAACAATTTGAACTCCGATCAGTATATTTCTCAATTCCCATATTTGTGTCAGGTTTAACAAGACGAAAAAAATAATAATCTGTTATCAACTGTTTCCTTCGTGATGATACTTGTAGGTCTTCACTGAAATATTCTCTCGATAGTAAACTTTTTCGAACACTTGTATTAATACAAATACTTTCATCACCGACTGAATATTTGCTCTTTGGCCCAGTCGCTTCAAATCTGACTCAGTAAAAGATAATCTTCCGATACCGGGAATCGAACCCGGGCCTCGTGGGTGAAAGCCAGGTATCCTAGCCACTAGACCATATCGGACTGTGTTTACAGTGTTCGTGTTGGATCTTGTATATCTATGCTTGAGAAAACTGTATATTATACCTTTTTAAGGTAATTGTGTTCTGGCATTAGTACTTTGAAGCTGACTTAGTTAAAGATGAACTACCGATACTGGGTTAACTGTTGTATTTCTGAAAATACATTTTGATCTATACTATACTCGAGAATACTCTCAATTATATGAATTGTTAAGACACTTGTGTTAATACAAACAATTTGAACTCCTATCAGAATATTTCTTAATTCACATATTTGTGTCAAGTTTAACAAGAAACAAAAATAATAATCTGTTATCAACTGTTTCCTTCGTGATAATAATTGTAGGTCTTTAATAAAACATTCTCTCGATAGTAAACTTTTTCGAATACTTGTATTAATACAAATATTTTCATCACCGACTGAATATTTGCTCTTTGGCCCAGTCGCTTCAAATCTGACCTTGTAAAAGATAATCTTCCGATACCGGGAATTGAACCCGAGCCTCCTAGGTGAAAGCCAGGTATCCTAGCCACTAGACCATATCGGACTGTGTTTACAGTGTTTGTGATGGATCTTTTAGATCTATGCTAGAAAACACTGTATATTATCCCTTTTTAAGGTATTTGTGTTCTGGCATTATTACTTTAAAGCTGACTTAGTTACAGATGGACTACCGATACCGGGGTAACTGTTGTATTCTGAAGATAGATTAAGATCTATACTGTACTCGAGAATACTCTTAATTATATGAATTGGTCAGACACTTGTGTTAATGCAAACAATTTAAACTCCTATCAGAATATTTCTTAATTCCCATATTTGTGTCAAGTTTAACAAGAGACAAAAAATAATAATCTGTTATCAACTGTTTCCTTCGTGATGATACTTGTAGGTCTTCACTGAAATATTCTCTCGATAGTAAACTTTTTCGAACACTTGTATTAATACAAATACTTTCATCACCGACTGAATATTTGCTCTTTGGCCCAGTCGCTTCAAATCTGACTCAGTAAAAGATAATCTTCCGATACCGGGAATCGAACCCGGGCCTCGTGGGTGAAAGCCAGGTATCCTAGCCACTAGACCATATCGGACTGTGTTTACAGTGTTCGTGAAGGATCTTGTAGATCTATGCTCCAGAACACTGTATGTTATACCTTTTTAAGGTAATTGTGTTCTGGCATTAGTACTTTGAAGCTGACTTAGTTAAAGATGAACTACCGATACTGGGTTAACTGTTGTATTTCTGAAGATACATTTTGATCTATACTATACTCGAGAATACTCTCAATTATATGAATTGTTAAGACACTTGTGTTAATACAAACAATTTGAACTCCTATCAGAATATTTCTTAATTCACATATTTGTGTCAAGTTTAACAAGAGACAAAAATAATAATCTGTTATCAACTGTTTCCTTCGTGATGATACTTGTAGGTCTTCACTAAAACATTCTCTCGATAGTAAACTTTTTCGAATACTTGTATTAATACAAATATTTTCATCACCGACTGAATATTTGCTCTTTGGCCCAGTCACTTCAAATCTGACCCTGTAAAAGATAATCTTCCGATACCGGGAATCGAACCCGATCCTCCTGGGTGAAAGCCAGGTATCCTAGCCACTAGACCATATCGGACTGTGTTTACAGGGTTCGTGTTGGATCTTGTATATCTATGCTTGAGAAATCTGTATATTATACCTTTTTAAGGTATTTGTGTTCTGGCATTATTACTTTGAAGCTGACTTAGTTACAGATGAACTACCGTACCGGGTTAACTGTTGTATTTCTGAAGATAGATTAAGATCTATACTGTACTCGAGACTAATCTTAATTATATGAATTGGTCAGACACTTGTGTTAATGCAAACAATTTGAACTCCGATCAGTATATTTCTCAATTCCCATATTTGTGTCAGGTTTAACAAGAGGAAAAAAATAATAATCTGTTATCAACTGTTTCCTTCGTGATGATACTTGTAGGTCTTCACTGAAAAATTCTCTCGATAGTAAACTCTTTCGAACACTTGTACTAATACAAATACTTTCATCACCGACTGAATATTTGCTCTTTGGCCCAGTCGCTTCAAATCTGACTCAGTAAAAGATAATCTTCCGATACCGGGAATCGAACCCGAGCCTCCTGGGTGAAAGCCAGGTATGCTAGCCACTAGACCATATCGGACTGTGTTTACAGTGTTTGTGATGGATCTTTTAGATCTATGCTAGAAAACACTGTATATTATCCCTTTTTAAGGTATTTGTGTTCTGGCATTATTACTTTAAAGCTGACTTAGTTACAGATGGACTACCGATACCGGGGTAACTGTTGTATTCTGAAGATAGATTAAGATCTATACTGTACTCGAGAATACTCTTAATTATATGAATTGGTCAGACACTTGTGTTAATGCAAACAATTTAAACTCCTATCAGAATATTTCTTAATTCCCATATTTGTGTCAAGTTTAACAAGAGACAAAAAATAATAATCTGTTATCAACTGTTTCCTTCGTGATGATACTTGTAGGTCTTCACTGAAATATTCTCTCGATAGTTAACTTTTTCGAACACTTGTATTAATACAAATACTTTCATCACCGACTGAATATTTGCTCTTTGGCCCAGTCGCTTCAAATCTGACTCAGTAAAAGATAATCTTCCGATACCGGGAATCGAACCCGAGCCTCCTGGGTGAAAGCCAGGTATCCTAGCCACTAGACCATATCGGACTGTGTTTACAGTGTTCGTGAAGGATCTTGTAGATCTATGCTCCAGAACACTGTATGTTATACCTTTTTAAGGTAATTGTGTTCTGGCATTAGTACTTTGAAGCTGACTTAGTTAAAGATGAACTACCGATACTGGGTTAACTGTTGTATTTCTGAAGATACATTTTGATCTATACTATACTCGAGAATACTCTCAATTATATGAATTGTTAAGACACTTGTGTTAATACAAACAATTTGAACTCCTATCAGAATATTTCTTAATTCACATATTTGTGTCAAGTTTAACAAGAGACAAAAATAATAATCTGTTATCAACTGTTTCCTTCGTGATGATACTTGTAGGTCTTTACTAAAACATTCTCTCGATAGTAAACTTTTTCGAATACTTGTATTCATACAAATATTTTCATCACCGACTGAATATTTGCTCTTTGGCCCAGTCGCTTCAAATCTGACCTTGTAAAAGATAATCTTCCGATACCGGGAATCGAACCTGAGCCTCCTGGGTGAAAGCCAGGTATCCTAGCCACTAGACCATATCGGACTGTGTTTACAGATCGTGATGGATCTTGTAGATCTATGCTAGAGAACACTGTATATTATCCCTTTTAAAGGTATTTGTGTTCTGGCATTATTACTTTAAAGCTGACTTAGTTACAGATGGACTACCGATACCGGGGTAACTGTTGTATTCCGAAGATAGATTAAGATCTATACTGTACTCGAGAATACTCTTAATTATATGAATTGGTCAGACACTTGTGTTAATGCAAACAATTTAAACTCCTATCAGAATATTTCTTAATTCCCATATTTGTGTCAAGTTTAACAAGAGACAAAAATAATAATCTGTTATCAACTGTTTCCTTCGTGATGATACTTGTAGGTCTTTACTAAAACATTCTCTCGATAGTAAACTTTTTCGAATACTTGTATTAATACAAATATTTTCATCACCGACTGAATATTTGCTCTTTGGCCCAGTCGCTTCAAATCTGACCCTGTAAAAGATAATCTTCCGATACCGGGAATCGAACCCGAGCCTCCTGGGTGAAAGCCAGGTATCCTAGCCACTAGACCATATCGGACTGTGTTTGAAATTCGTGATGGATCTTGTACATCTATGCTAGAGAACACTGTATATTATACCTTTTTAAGGTATTTGTGTTCTGGCATTATTACTTTGAAGCTGACTTAGTTACAGATGAACTACCGTACCGGGTTAACTGTTGTATTTCTGAAGATAGATTAAGATCTATACTGTACTCGAGAATAATCTTAATTATATGAATTGGTCAGACACTTGTGTTAATGCAAACAATTTGAACTCCGATCAGTATATTTCTCAATTCCCATATTTGTGTCAGGTTTAACAAGAGGAAAAAAATAATAATCTGTTATCAACTGTTTCCTTCGTGATGATACTTGTAGGTCTTCACTGAAAAATTCTCTCTATAGTAAACTTTTTCGAACACTTGTATTAATACAAATACTTTCATCACCGACTGAATATTTGCTCTTTGGCCCAGTCGCTTCACATCTGACTCAGTAAAAGATAATCTTCCGATACCGGGAATCGAACCCGAGCCTCCTGGGTGAAAGCAAGGTATCCTAGTCACTAGACCATATCGGACTACGTTTACAGTGCTCGTGAAGGATCTTGTAGATCTATGCTCCAGAACACTGTATATTATACCTTTTTAAAGTAATTGTGTTCTGGCATTAGTACTTTGAAGCTGACTTAGTTAAAGATGAACTACCGATACTGGGTTAACTGTTGTATTTCTGAAGATACATTTTGATCTATACTATACTCGAGAATACTCTCAATTATATGAATTGTTAAGACACTTGTGTTAATACAAACAATTTGAACTCCTATCAGAATATTTCTTAATTCACATATTTGTGTCAAGTTTAACAAGAAACAAAAATAATAATCTGTTATCAACTGTTTCCTTCATGATAATAATTGTAGGTCTTTACTAAAACATTCTCTCGATAGTAAACTTTTTCGAATACTTGTATTAATACAAATATTTTCATCACCGACTGAATATTTGCTCTTTGGCCCAGTCGCTTCAAATCTGACCTTGTAAAAGATAATCTTCCGATACCGGGAATCGAACCCGAGCCTCCTGGGTGAAAGCCAGGTATCCTAGCCACTAGACCATATCGGACTGTGTTTACAGTGTTTGTGATGGATCTTTTAGATCTATGCTAGAAAACACTGTATATTATCCCTTTTTAAGGTATTTGTGTTCTGGCATTATTACTTTAAAGCGTACTTAGTTACAGATGGGCTACCGATACCGGGGTAACTGTTGTATTCTGAAGATAGATTAAGATCTATACTGTACTCGAGAATACTCTTAATTATATGAATTGGTCAGACACTTGTGTTAATGCAAACAATTTAAACTCCTATCAGAATATTTCTTAATTCCCATATTTGTGTCAAGTTTAACAAGAGACAAAAAATAATAATCTGTTATCAACTGTTTCCTTCGTGATGATACTTGTAGGTCTTCACTGAAATATTCTCTCGATAGTAAACTTTTTCGAACACTTGTATTAATACAAATACTTTCATAACCCACTGAATATTTGCTCTTTGGCCCAGTCGCTTCAAATCTGACTCAGTAAAAGATAATCTTCCGATACCGGGAATCGAACCCGAGCCTTCTGGGTGAAAGCCAGGTATCCTAGCCACTAGACCATATCGGACTACGTTTACAGTGCTCGTGAAGGATCCTGTAGATCTATGCTCCAGAACACTGTATATTATACCTTTTTAAGGTAATTGTGTTCTGGCATTAGTACTTTGAAGCTGACTTAGTTAAAGATGAACTACCGATACTGGGTTAACTGTTGTATTTCTGAAGATACATTTTGATCTATACTATACTCGAGAATACTCTCAATTATATGAATTGTTAAGACACTTGTGTTAATACAAACAATTTGAACTCCCATCAGAATATTTCTTAATTCACATATTTGTGTCAAGTTTAACAAGAGACAAAAATAATAATCTGTTATCAACTGTTTCCTTCGTGATAATAATTGTAGGTCTTTACTAAAACATTCTTTCGATAGTAAACTTTTTCGAATACTTGTATTAATACAAATATTTTCATCACCGACTGAATATTTGCTCTTTGGCCCAGTCGCTTCAAATCTGACCTTGTAAAAGATAATCTTCCGATACCGGGAATCGAACCCGAGCCTCCTGGGTGAAAGCCAGGTATCCTAGCCACTAGACCATATCGGACTGTGTTTACAGTGTTTGTGATGGATCTTTTAGATCTATGCTAGAAAACACTGTATATTATCCCTTTTTAAGGTATTTGTGTTCTGGCATTATTACTTTAAAGCGTACTTAGTTACAGATGGACTACCGATACCGGGGTAACTGTTGTATTCTGAAGATAGATTAAGATCTATACTGTACTCGAGAATACTCTTAATTATATGAATTGGTCAGACACTTGTGTTAATGCAAACAATTTAAACTCCTATCAGAATATTTCTTAATTCCCATATTTGTGTCAAATTTAACAAGAGACAAAAAATAATAATCTGTTATCAACTGTTTCCTTCGTGATGATACTTGTAGGTCTTCACTGAAATATTCTCTCGATAGTTAACTTTTTCGAACACTTGTATTAATACAAATACTTTCATCACCGACTGAATATTTGCTCTTTGGCCCAGTCGCTTCAAATCTGACTCAGTAAAAGATAATCTTCCGATACCGGGAATCGAACCCGAGCCTCCTGGGTGAAAGCCAGGTATCCTAGCCACTAGACCATATCGGACTGTGTTTACAGTGTTCGTGAAGGATCTTGTAGATCTATGCTCCAGAACACTGTATGTTATACCTTTTTAAGGTAATTGTGTTCTGGCATTAGTACTTTGAAGCTGACTTAGTTAAAGATGAACTACCGATACTGGGTTAACTGTTGTATTTCTGAAGATACATTTTGATCTATACTGTACTCGAGAATACTCTTAATTATATGAATTGGTCAGACACTTGTGTTAATGCAAACAATTTAAACTCCTATCAGAATATTTCTTAATTCCCATATTTGTGTCAAGTTTAACAAGAGACAAAAATAATAATCTGTTATCAACTGTTTCCTTCGTGATGATACTTGTAGGTCTTTACTAAAACATTCTCTCGATAGTAAACTTTTTCGAATACTTGTATTAATACAAATATTTTCATCACCGACTGAATATTTGCTCTTTGGCCCAGTCGCTTCAAATCTGACCCTGTAAAAGATAATCTTCCGATACCGGGAATCGAACCCGAGCCTCCTGGGTGAAAGCCAGGTATCCTAGCCACTAGACCATATCGGACTGTGTTTGAAATTCGTGATGGATCTTGTACATCTATGCTAGAGAACACTGTATATTATACCTTTTTAAGGTATTTGTGTTCTGGCATTATTACTTTGAAGCTGACTTAGTTACAGATGAACTACCGTACCGGGTTAACTGTTGTATTTCTGAAGATAGATTAAGATCTATACTGTACTCGAGAATAATCTTAATTATATGAATTGGTCAGACACTTGTGTTAATGCAAACAATTTGAACTCCGATCAGTATATTTCTCAATTCCCATATTTGTGTCAGGTTTAACAAGAGGAAAAAAATAATAATCTGTTATCAACTGTTTCCTTCGTGATGATACTTGTAGGTCTTCACTGAAAAATTCTCTCGATAGTAAACTTTTTCGAACACTTGTATTAATACAAATACTTTCATCACCGACTGAATATTTGCTCTTTGGCCCAGTCGCTTCACATCTGACTCAGTAAAAGATAATCTTCCGATACCGGGAATCGAACCCGAGCCTCCTGGGTGAAAGCAAGGTATCCTAGTCACTAGACCATATCGGACTACGTTTACAGTGCTCGTGAAGGATCTTGTAGATCTATGCTCCAGAACACTGTATATTATACCTTTTTAAGGTAATTGTGTTCTGGCATTAGTACTTCGAAGCTGACTTAGTTAAAGATGAACTACCGATACTGGGTTAACTGTTGTATTTCTGAAGATACATTTTGATCTATACTATACTCGAGAATACTCTCAATTATATGAATTGTTAAGACACTTGTGTTAATACAAACAATTTGAACTCCTATCAGAATATTTCTTAATTCACATATTTGTGTCAAGTTTAACAAGAAACAAAAATAATAATCTGTTATCAACTGTTTCCTTCATGATAATAATTGTAGGTCTTTACTAAAACATTCTCTCGATAGTAAACTTTTTCGAATACTTGTATTAATACAAATATTTTCATCACCGACTGAATATTTGCTCTTTGGCCCAGTCGCTTCAAATCTGACCTTGTAAAAGATAATCTTCCGATACCGGGAATCGAACCCGAGCCTCCTGGGTGAAAGCCAGGTATTCTAGCCACTAGACCATATCGGACTGTGTTTACAGTGTTTGTGATGGATCTTTTAGATCTATGCTAGAAAACACTGTATATTATCCCTTTTTAAGGTATTTGTGTTCTGGCATTATTACTTTAAAGCGTACTTAGTTACAGATGGGCTACCGATACCGGGGTAACTGTTGTATTCTGAAGATAGATTAAGATCTATACTGTACTCGAGAATACTCTTAATTATATGAATTGGTCAGACACTTGTGTTAATGCAAACAATTTAAACTCCTATCAGAATATTTCTTAATTCCCATATTTGTGTCAAGTTTAACAAGAGACAAAAAATAATAATCTGTTATCAACTGTTTCCTTCGTGATGATACTTGTAGGTCTTCACTGAAATATTCTCTCGATAGTAAACTTTTTCGAACACTTGTATTAATACAAATACTTTCATAACCGACTGAATATTTGCTCTTTGGCCCAGTCGCTTCAAATCTGACTCAGTAAAAGATAATCTTCCGATACCGGGAATCGAACCCGAGCCTCCTGGGTGAAAGCCAGGTATCCTAGCCACTAGACCATATCGGACTACGTTTACAGTGCTCGTGAAGGATCTTGTAGATCTATGCTCCAGAACACTGTATATTATACCTTTTTAAGGTAATTGTGTTCTGGCATTAGTACTTTGAAGCTGACTTAGTTAAAGATGAACTACCGATACTGGGTTAACTGTTGTATTTCTGAAGATACATTTTGATCTATACTATACTCGAGAATACTCTCAATTATATGAATTGTTAAGACACTTGTGTTAATACAAACAATTTGAACTCCCATCAGAATATTTCTTAATTCACATATTTGTGTCAAGTTTAACAAGAGACAAAAATAATAATCTGTTATCAACTGTTTCCTTCGTGATAATAATTGTAGGTCTTTACTAAAACATTCTTTCGATAGTAAACTTTTTCGAATACTTGTATTAATACAAATATTTTCATCACCGACTGAATATTTGCTCTTTGGCCCAGTCGCTTCAAATCTGACCTTGTAAAAGATAATCTTCCGATACCGGGAATCGAACCCGAGCCTCCTGGGTGAAAGCCAGGTATCCTAGCCACTAGACCATATCGGACTGTGTTTACAGTGTTTGTGATGGATCTTTTAGATCTATGCTAGAAAACACTGTATATTATCCCTTTTTAAGGTATTTGTGTTCTGGCATTATTACTTTAAAGCGTACTTAGTTACAGATGGACTACCGATACCGGGGTAACTGTTGTATTCTGAAGATAGATTAAGATCTATACTGTACTCGAGAATACTCTTAATTATATGAATTGGTCAGACACTTGTGTTAATGCAAACAATTTAAACTCCTATCAGAATATTTCTTAATTCCCATATTTGTGTCAAGTTTAACAAGAGACAAAAAATAATAATCTGTTATCAACTGTTTCCTTCGTGATGATACTTGTAGGTCTTCACTGAAATATTCTCTCGATAGTAAACTTTTTCGAACACTTGTATTAATACAAATACTTTCATAACCGACTGAATATTTGCTCTTTGGCCCAGTCGCTTCAAATCTGACTCAGTAAAAGATAATCTTCCGATACCGGGAATCGAACCCGAGCCTCCTGGGTGAAAGCCAGGTATCCTAGCCACTAGACCATATCGGACTACGTTTACAGTGCTCGTGAAGGATCTTGTAGATCTATGCTCCAGAACACTGTATATTATACCTTTTTAAGGTAATTGTGTTCTGGCATTAGTACTTTGAAGCTGACTTAGTTAAAGATGAACTACCGATACTGGGTTAACTGTTGTATTTCTGAAGATACATTTTGATCTATACTATACTCGAGAATACTCTCAATTATATGAATTGTTAAGACACTTGTGTTAATACAAACAATTTGAACTCCCATCAGAATATTTCTTAATTCACATATTTGTGTCAAGTTTAACAAGAGACAAAAATAATAATCTGTTATCAACTGTTTCCTTCGTGATAATAATTGTAGGTCTTTACTAAAACATTCTTTCGATAGTAAACTTTTTCGAATACTTGTATTAATACAAATATTTTCATCACCGACTGAATATTTGCTCTTTGGCCCAGTCGCTTCAAATCTGACCTTGTAAAAGATAATCTTCCGATACCGGGAATCGAACCCGAGCCTCCTGGGTGAAAGCCAGGTATCCTAGCCACTAGACCATATCGGACAGTGTTTACAGTGTTTGTGATGGATCTTTTAGATCTATGCTAGAAAACACTGTATATTATCCCTTTTTAAGGTATTTGTGTTCTGGCATTATTACTTTAAAGCTGACTTAGTTACAGATGGACTACCGATACCGGAGTAACTGTTGTATTCTGAAGATAGATTAAGATCTATACTGTACTCGAGAATACTCTTAATTATATGAATTGGTCAGACACTTGTGTTAATGCAAACAATTTAAACTCCTATCAGAATATTTCTTAATTCCCATATTTGTGTCAAGTTTAACCAGAGACAAAAAATAATAATCTGTTATCAACTGTTTCCTTCGTGATGATACTTGTAGGTCTTCACTGAAATATTCTCTCGATAGTAAACTTTTTCGAATACTTGTATTAATACAAATACTTTCATCACCGACTGAATATTTGCTCTTTTGCCCAGTCGCTTCAAATCTGACTCAGTAAAAGATAATCTTCCGATACCGGGAATCGAACCCGAGCCTCCTGGGTGAAAGCCAGGTATCCTAGCCACTAGACCATATCGGACTGTCTTTACAGTGTTCGTGAAGGATCTTGTAGATCTATGCTCCAGAACACTGTATGTTATACCTTTTTAAGGTAATTGTGTTCTGGCATTAGTACTTTGAAGCTGACTTAGTTAAAGATGAACTACCGATACTGGGTTAACTGTTGTATTTCTGAAGATACATTTTGATCTATACTATACTCGAGAATACTCTCAATTATATGAATTGTTAAGACACTTGTGTTAATACAAACAATTTGAACTCCTATCAGAATATTTCTTAATTCACATATTTGTGTCAAGTTTAACAAGAGACAAAAATAATAATCTGTTATCAACTGTTTCCTTCGTGATGATAATTGTAGGTCTTTACTAAAACATTCTCTCGATAGTAAACTGTTTCGAATACTTGTATTCATACAAATATTTTCATCACCGAATGAATATTTGCTCTTTGGCCCAGTCGCTTCAAATCTGACCTTGTAAAAGATAATCTTCCGATACCGGGAATCGAACCCGAGCCTCCTGGGTGAAAGCCATGTATCCTAGCCACTAGACCATATCGTACTGTGTTTACAGATCGTGATGGATCTTGTAGATCTATGCTAGAGAACACTGTATATTATCCCTTTTTAAGGTATTTGTGTTCTGGCATTATTACTTTAAAGCTGACTTAGTTACAGATGGACTACCGATACCGGGGTAACTGTTGTATTCTGAAGATAGATTAAGATCTATACTGTACTCGAGAATACTCTTAATTATATGAATTGGTCAGACACTTGTGTTAATGCAAACAATTTAAACTCCTATCAGAATATTTCTTAATTCCCATATTTGTGTCAAGTTTAACAAGAGACAAAAAATAATAATCTGTTATCAACTGTTTCCTTCGTGATGATACTTGTAGGTCTTCACTGAAATATTCTTTCGATAGTAAACTTTTTCGAACACTTGTATTAATACAAATACTTTCATCACCGACTGAATATTTGCTCTTTGGCCCAGTCGCTTCAAATCTGGCTCAGTAAAAGATAATCTTCCGATACCGGGAATCGAACCCGAGCCTCCTGGGTGAAAGCCAGGTATCCTAGCCACTAGACCATATCGGACTGTGTTTAGAGTGTTCGTGAAGGATCTTGTAGATCTATGCTCCAGAACACTGTATGTTATACCTTTTTAAGGTAATTGTATTCTGGCATTAGTACTTTGAAGCTGACTTTGTTACAGATGAACTACCGTACCGGGTTAACTGTTGTATTTCTGAAGATAGATTAAGATCTATACTGTACTCGAGAATACTCTTAATTATATGAATTGGTCAGACACTTGTGTTAATGCAAACAATTTAAACTCCTATCAGAATATTTCTTAATTCCCATATTTGTGTCAAGTTTAACAAGAGACAAAAAATAATAATCTGTTATCAACTGTTTCCTTCGTGATGATACTTGTAGGTCTTCACTGAAATATTCTCTCGATAGTAAACTTTTTCGAACACTTGTATTAATACAAATACTTTCATCACCGACTGAATATTTGCTCTTTTGCCCAGTCGCTTCAAATCTGACTCAGTAAAAGATAATCTTCCGATACCGGGAATCGAACCCGAGCCTCCTGGGTGAAAGCCAGGTATCCTAGCCACTAGACCATATCGGACTGTCTTTACAGTGTTCGTGAAGGATCTTGTAGATCTATGCTCCAGAACACTGTATGTTATACCTTTTTAAGGTAATTGTGTTCTGGCATTAGTACTTTGAAGCTGACTCAGTTAAAGATGAACTACCGATACTGGGTTAACTGTTGTATTTCTGAAGATACATTTTGATCTATACTATACTCGAGAATACTCTCAATTATATGAATTGTTAAGACACTTGTGTTAATACAAACAATTTGAACTCCTATCAGAATATTTCTTAATTCACATATTTGTGTCAAGTTTAACAAGAGACAAAAATAATAATCTGTTATCAACTGTTTCCTTCGTGATGATAATTGTAGGTCTTTACTAAAACATTCTCTCGATAGTAAACTTTTTCGAATACTTGTATTCATACAAATATTTTCATCACCGACTGAATATTTGCTCTTTGGCCCAGTCGCTTCAAATCTCACCTTGTAAAAGATAATCTTCCGATACCGGGAATCGAACCCAAGCCTCCTGGGTGAAAGCCATGTATCCTAGCCACTAGACCATATCGTACTGTGTTTACAGATCGTGATGGATCTTGTATATCTATGCTAGAGAACACTGTATATTATCCCTTTTTAAGGTATTTGTGTTCTGGCATTATTACTTTAAAGCTGACTTAGTTACAGATGGACTACCGATACCGGGGTAACTGTTGTATTCTGAAGATAGATTAAGATCTATACTGTACTCGAGAATACTCTTAATTATATGAATTGGTCAGACACTTGTGTTAATGCAAACAATTTAAACTCCTATCAGAATATTTCTTAATTCCCATATTTGTGTCAACTTTAACAAGAGACAAAAAATAATAATCTGTTATCAACTGTTTCCTTCGTGATGATACTTGTAGGTCTTCACTGAAATATTCTCTCGATAGTAAACTTTTTCGAACACTTGTATTAATACAAATACTTTCATCACCGACTGAATATTAGCTCTTTGGCCCAGTCGCTTCAAATCTGGCTCAGTAAAAGATAATCTTCCGATACCGGAAATCGAACCCGAGCCTCCTGGGTGAAAGCCAGGTATCCTAGCCACTAGACCATATCGGACTGTCTTTACAGTGTTCGTGAAGGATCTTGTATATCTATGCTTGAGAAAACTGTATATTATACCTTTTTAAGGTATTTGTGTTCTGGCATTATTACTTTGAAGCTGACTTAGTTACAGATGAACTACCGTACCGGGTTAACTGTTGTATTTCTGAAGATAGATTAAGATCTATACTGTACTCGAGACTAATCTTAATTATATGAATTGGTCAGACACTTGTGTTAATGCAAACAATTTGAACTCCGATCAGTATATTTCTCAATTCCCATATTTGTGTCAGGTTTAACAAGAGGAAAAAATAATAATCTGTTATCAACTGTTTCCTTCGTGATGATACTTGTAGGTGTTCACTGAAACATTCTCTCGATAGTAAACTTTTTCGAACACTTGTATTAAAACAAATATTTTCATCACCGACTGAATATTTGCTCTTTGGCCCAGTCGCTTCAAATCTGACTCAGTAAAAGATAATCTTCCGATACCGGGAATCGAACCCGAGCCTCCTGGGTGAAAGCCAGGTATCCTAGCCACTAGACCATATCGGACTACGTTTACAGTGCTCGTGAAGGATCTTGTAGATCTATGCTCCAGAACACTGTATATTATACCTTTTTAAGGTAATTGTGTTCTGGCATTAGTACTTTGAAGCTGACTTAGTTAAAGATGAACTACCGATACTGGGTTAACTGTTGTATTTCTGAAGATACATTTTGATCTATACTATACTCGAGAATACTCTCAATTATATGAATTGTTAAGACACTTGTGTTAATACAAACAATTTGAACTCCCATCAGAATATTTCTTAATTCACATATTTGTGTCAAGTTTAACAAGAGACAAAAATAATAATCTGTTATCAAATGTTTCCTTCGTGATAATAATTGTAGGTCTTTTCTAAAACATTCTCTCGATAGTAAACTTTTTCGAACACTTGTATTAATACAAATATTTTCATCACCGACTGAATATTTGCTCTTTGGCCCAGTCGCTCCAAATCTGACCTTGTAAAAGATAATCTTCCGATACCGGGAATCGAACCCGAGCCTCCTGGGTGAAAGCCAGGTATCCTAGCCACTAGACCATATCGGACTGTGTTTACAGTGTTCGTGATGGATCTTGTAGATCTTTGCTAGAGAACACTGTATATTATCCCTTTTTAAGGTATTTGTGTTCTGGCATTATTCCTTTGAAGCTGACTTAGTTACAGATGAACTACCGTTCCGGGTTAACTGTTGTATTTCTGAAGATAGATTAAGATCTATACTGTACTCGAGAATACTCTTAATTATATGAATTGGTCTGACACTTGTGTTAATGCAAACAATTTAAACTCCTATCAGAATATTTCTTAATTCCCATATTTGTGTCAAGTTAAACAAGAGACAAAAAATAATAATCTGTTTTCAACTGTTTCCTTCGTGATTATACTTGTTGGTCTTCACTGAAAAATTACCTCGATAGTAAACTATTTCGAATACTTGTATTAATACAAATATTTTCATCACCGACTGAATATTTGCTCTTTGGCCCAGTCGTTTCAAATCTGACTCAGTAAAAGATAATCTTCCGATACCGGGAATCGAACCCGAGCCTCCTGGGTGAAAGCCAGGTATCCTAGCCACTAGACCATATCGGACTGTGTTTACAGATCGTGATGGATCTTGTAGATCTATGCTAGAGAACACTGTATATTATCCCTTTTTAAGGTGTTTGTGTTCTGGCATTATTACTTTAAAGCTGACTTAGTTACAGATGGACTACCGATACCGGGGTAACTGTTGTATTTCTAAAGATAGATTAAGATCTATACTGTACTCGGGAATAATCTTAATTATATGAATTGGTCAGACACTTGTGTTAATGCAAACAATTTAAACTCCTATCAGAATATTTCTTAATTCCCATATTAGTGTC
Organism: Megalocaria dilatata; assembly: GCA_034642435.1. Classification (NCBI taxonomy): domain Eukaryota; kingdom Metazoa; phylum Arthropoda; class Insecta; order Coleoptera; family Coccinellidae; genus Megalocaria; species Megalocaria dilatata. The sequence goes on along the minus strand of CM067859.1, from coordinate 41,963,053 downwards.
AAGTTCAACAAGAGACAAAAAATAATAATCTGTTATCAACTGTTTCCTTCGTGAATATACTTGTTGGTCTTCACTGAAAAATTACCTCGATAGTAAACTTTTTCGAATACTTGTATTAATACAAATATTTTCATCACCGACTGAATATTTGCTCTTTGGCCCAGTCGTTTCAAATCTGACTCAGTAAAAGATAATCTTCCGATACCGGGAATCGAACCCGAGCCTCCTGGGTGAAAGCCAGGTATCCTAGCCACTAGACCATATCGGACTGTGTTTACAGATCGTGATGGATCTTGTAGATCCATGCTAGAGAACACTGTATATTATCCCTTTTTAAGGTATTTGTGTTCTGGCATTATTACTTTAAAGCTGACTTAGTTACAGATGGACTACCGATACCGGGGTAACTGTAGTATTCTGAAGATAGATTAAGATCTATACTGTACTCGAGAATACTCTTAATTATATGAATTGGTCAGACACTTGTGTTAATACAAACAATTCAAACTCCTATCAGAATATTCCTTAATTCCCATATTTGGGTCAAGTTTAACAAGAGACAAAAAATAATAATCTGTTATCAACTGTTTCCTTCGTGATGATACTTGTAGGTCTTCACTGAAACATTCTCTCGATAGTAAACTTTTTCGAACACTTGTATTAATACAAATACTTTCATCACCGACTGAATATTTGCTCTTTGGCCCAGTCGCTTCAAATCTGACTCAGTAAAATATAATCTTCCGATACCGGGAATCGAACCCGAGCCTCCTGGGTGAAAGCCAGGTATCCTAGCCACTAGACCATATCGGAGTTTGTTTACAGTGTTCGTGAAGGATCTTGTAGATCTATGCTAGAGAACACTGTATATTATACCTTTTCAAGGTATTTGTGTTCTGGCAATATTACTTTGAAGCTGACTTAGTTACAGATAAACTACCGTTCCGGGTTAACTGTTGTATTTCTGAAGATAGATTAAGATCTATACTGTACTCGAGAATACTCTCAATTATATGAATTGGTCAGACACTTGTGTTAATGCAAACAATTCAAACTCCTATCAGAATATTCCTTAATTCCCATATTTGGGTCAAGTTTAACAAGAGACAAAAAATAATAATCTGTTATCAACTGTTTCCTTCGTGATGATACTTGTAGGTCTTCACTAAAACATTCTCTCGATAGTAAAATTTTTCGAACACTTGTATTAATACAAATACTTTCATCACCGACTGAATATTTGCTCTTTGGCCCAGTCGCTTCAAATCTGACTCAGTAAAAGATAATCTTCCGATACTGGGAATCGAACCCGAGCCTCCTGGGTGAAAGCCAGGTATCCTAGCCACTAGACCATATCGGACTGTGTTTACCGTGTTTGTGATGGATCTTGTAGATCTACGCTAGAGAACACTGTATATTATCCCTTTTTAAGGTATTTGTGTTCTGGCATTATCACTTTAAAGTTGGCTTAGTTACAGATGGACTACCGATACCGAGGTAACTGTTGTATTCTGAAGATAGATTAAGATCTATACTGTACTCGAGAATACTCTTAATTATATGAATTGGTCAGACACTTGTGTTAATGCAAACAATTTAAACTCCTATCAGAATATTTCTTAATTCCCATATTTGTGTCAAGTTTAACAAGAGACAAAAAATAATAATCTGTTATCAACTGTTTCCTTCGTGATGATACTTGTAGGTCTTCACTGAAACATTCTCTCGATAGTAAACTTTTTCGAACACTTGTATTAATACAAATATTTTCATCACCGACTGAATATTTGCTCTTTGGCCCAGTCGCTTCAAATCTGACCTTGTAAAAGATAATCTTCCGATACCGGGAATCGAACCCGAGCCTCCTGGGTGAAAGCCAGGTATCCTAGCCACTAGACCATATCGGACTGTGTTTACAGATCGTGATGGATCTTGTACATCTATGCTAGAGAACACTGTATATTATCCCTTTTTAAGGTGTTTGTGTTCTGGCATTATTACTTTAAAGCTGACTTAGTTACAGATGGACTACCGATACCGGGGTAACTGTTGTATTTCTGAAGATAGATTAAGATCTATACTGTACTCGGGAATAATCTTAATTATATGAATTGGTCAGACACTTGTGTTAATGCAAACAATTTAAACTCCTATCAGAATATTTCTTAATTCCCATATTAGTGTCAAGTTCAACAAGAGACAAAAAATAATAATCTGTTTTCAACTGTTTCCTTCGTGATTATACTTGTTGGTCTTCACTGAAAAATTACCTCGATAGTAAACTTTTTCGAATACTTGTATTAATACAAATATTTTCATCACCGACTGAATATTTGCTCTTTGGCCCAGTCGTTTCAAATCTGACTCAGTAAAAGATAATCTTCCGATACCGGGAATCGAACCCGAGCCTCCTGGGTGAAAGCCAGGTATCCTAGCCACTAGACCATATCGGACTGTGTTTACAGATCGTGATGGATCTTGTAGATCTATGCTAGAGAACACTGTATATTATCCCTTTTTAAGGTATTTGTGTTCTGGCATTATTACTTTAAAGCTGACTTAGTTACAGATGGACTACCGATACCGGGGTAACTGTAGTATTCTGAAGATAGATTAAGATCTATACTGTACTCGAGAATAATCTTAATTATATGAATTGGTCAGACACTTGTGTTAATGCAAACAATTTAAACTCCTATCAGAATATTTCTTAATTCCCATATTAGTGTCAAGTTCAACAAGAGACAAAAAATAATAATCTGTTATCAACTGTTTCCTTCGTGATTATACTTGTTGGTCTTCACTGAAAAATTACCTCGATAGTAAACTTTTTCGAATACTTGTATTAATAGAAATATTTTCATCACCGACTGAATATTTGCTCTTTGGCCCAGTCGTTTCAAATCTGACTCAGTAAAAGATAATCTTCCGATACCGGGAATCGAACCCGAGCCTCCTGGGTGAAAGCCAGGTATCCTAGCCACTAGACCATATCGGACTGTACTGTATTCGTGATGGATCTTGTAAATCTGTGCTAGAGAAAACTGTATATTATACCTTTTTAAGATATTTGTGTTCTGGCATTATTACTTTGAAGCTGACTTAGTTACAGATGAACTACCGATATCGGGTTAACTGTTGTATTCCTGAAGATGCATTTAGATCTATACTGTACTCGAGAATATCTTAATTATATGAATTGATCAGACGCTTGGGTTTATGCAAACAATTTGAACTCCGATCAGTTTATTTCTCAATTCCCATATTTGTGTCAAGTTTAACAAGAGGAAAAAAATAATCTGTTATCAACTGTTTCCTTCGTGATGATACTTGTAGGTCTTCACTGAAAAATTCTCTCGATAGTAAACTTTTTCGAACACTTGTATTAATACAAATACTTTCATCACCGACTGAATATTTGCTCTTTGGCCCAGTCGCTTCAAATCTGACTCAGTAAAAGATAATCTTCCGATACCGGGAATCGAACCCGAGCCTCCTGGGTGAAAGCCAGGTATCCTAGCCACTAGACCATATCGGACTGCGTTTACAGTGTTCGTGAAGGATCTTGTAGATCTATGCTCCAGAACACTGTATATTATACCTTTTTAAGGTAATTGTGTTCTGGCATTAGTACTTTGAAGCTGACTTAGTTAAAGATGAACTACCGATACTGGGTCAACTGTTGTATTTCTGAAGATACATTTTGGTCTATACTATACTCGAGAATACTCTCAATTATATGAATTGTTAAGACACTTGTGTTAATACAAACAATTTGAACTCCTATCAGAATGTTTCTTAATTCACATATTTGTGTCAAGTTTAACAAGAGACAAAAATAATAATCTGTTATCAACTGCTTCCTTCGTGATGATACTTGTAGGTCTTTACTAAAACATTCTCTCGATAGTAAACTTTTTCGAACACTTGTATTAATACAAATACTTTCATCACCGACTGATTATTTGCTCTTTGGCCTAGTCGTTCCAGATCTGACTCAATAAAAGGTAATCTTCCGATACCGGGAATCGAACCCGAGCCTCCTGGGTGAAAGCCAGGTATCCTAGCCACTAGACCATATCGGCCTGTGTTTACAGGGTTCGTGTTGGATCTTGTATATCTATGCTAGAGAAAACTGTATATTATACCTTTTCAAGGTATTTGTGCTCTGGCATTATTACTCTGAAGCTGACTTAGTTACATATGAACTACCGATATCGGTTAAACTGTTGTATTCCTGAAGTTACATTTAGATCTATACTATACTCGAGAATATCTTAATTATATGAATTGATCAGACGCTTGGGTTTATGCAAACAATTTAAACTCCGATAAGTAAATTTCTCAATTCCCATATTTGTGTCAAGTTTAACAAGAGGAAAAAAATAATAATCTGTTATCAACTGTTTCCTTCGTGATGATACTTGTAGGTCTTCACTGAAAAATTCTCTCGATAGTAAACTTTTTCGAACACTTGTATTAATACAAATACTTTCATCACCGACTGAATATTTGCTCTTTGGCCCAGTCGCTTCAAATCTGACTCAGTAAAAGATAATGTTCCGATACCGGAAATCGAACCCGAGCCTCCTGGGTGAAAGACAGTTATCCTAGCCACTAGACCATATCGGACTGTGTTTACAGATCGTGATGGATCTTGTAGATCTATGCTAGAGAACACTGTATATTATCCCTTTTTAAGGTATTTGTGTTCTGGCATTATTACTTTGAAGCTGACTTAGTTACAGATGGACTACCGATACCGGGGTAACTGTTGAATTCTGAAGATAGATTAAGATCTATACTGTACTCGAGAATACTCTTAATTATATGAACTGGTCAGACACTTGTGTTAATGCAAACAATTTAAACTCCTATCAGAATATTTCTTAATTCACATATTTGTGTCAAGTTTAACAAGAGACAAAAATAATAATCTGATATCAACTGTTTCCTTCGTGATGATACTTGTAGGTCTTTACTAAAACATTCTCTCGATAGTAAACTTTTTCGAACACTTGTATTAATACAAATACTTTCATCACCGACTGAATATTTGCTCTTTGGCCCAGTCGCTTCAAATCTGACTCAGTAAAAGATAATGTTCCGATACCGGAAATCGAACCCGAGCCTCCTGGGTGAAAGACAGGTATCCTAGCCACTAGACCATATCGGACTGTGTTTGAAATTCGTGATGGATCTTGTACATCTATGCTAGAGAACACTGTATATTATACCTTTTTAAGGTATTTGTGTTCTGGCATTATTACTTTGAAGCTGACTTAGTTACAGATGAACTACCATACCGGGTTAACTGTTGTATTTCTGAAGATAGATTAAGGTCTATACTGTACTCGAGAATAATCTTAATTATATGAATTGGTCAGACACTTGTGTTAATGCAAACAATTTGAACTCCGATCAGTATATTTCTCAATTCCCATATTTGTGTCAGGTTTAACAAGAGGAAAAAAATAATAATCTGTTATCAACTGTTTCCTTCGTGATGATACTTGTAGGTCTTCACTGAAACATTCTCTCGATAGTAAACTTTTTCGAACACTTGTATTAATACAAATACTTTCATCATCGACTGATTATTTGCTCTTTGGCCTAGTCGTTCCAGATCTGACTCAATAAAAGGTAATCTTCCGATACCGGGAATCGAACCCGAGCCTCCTGGGTGAAAGCCAGGTATCCTAGCCACTAGACCATATCGGACTGTGTTTACAGTGTTCGTGATGGATCTTGTAGATCTTTGCTAGAGAACACTGTATATTATACCTTTTTAAGGTATTTGTGTTCTGGCATTATTCCTTTGAAGCTGACTTAGTTACAGATGAACTACCGTTCCGGGTTAACTGTTGTATTTCTGAAGATAGATTAAGATCTATACTGTACTCGAGAATACTCTTAATTATATGAATTGGTCTGACACTTGTGTTAATGCAAACAATTTAAACTCCTATCAGAATATTTCTTAATTCCCATATTTGTGTCAAGTTAAACAAGAGACAAAAAATAATAATCTGTTTTCAACTGTTTCCTTCGTGATTATACTTGTTGGTCTTCACTGAAAAATTACCTCGATAGTAAACTATTTCGAATACTTGTATTAATACAAATATTTTCATCACCGACTGAATATTTGCTCTTTGGCCCAGTCGTTTCAAATCTGACTCAGTAAAAGATAATCTTCCGATACCGGGAATCGAACCCGAGCCTCCTGGGTGAAAGCCAGGTATCCTAGCCACTAGACCATATCGGACTGTGTTTACAGTGTTCGTGATGGATCTTGTAGATCTTTGCTAGAGAACACTGTATATTATACCTTTTTAAGGTATTTGTGTTCTGGCATTATTCCTTTGAAGCTGACTTAGTTACAGATGAACTACCGTTCCGGGTTAACTGTTGTATTTCTGAAGATAGATTAAGATCTATACTGTACTCGAGAATACTCTCAATTATATGAATTGGTCAGACACTTGTGTTAATGCAAACAATTCAAACTCCTATCAGAATATTCCTTAATTCCCATATTTGGGTCAAGTTTAACAAGAGACAAAAAATAATAATCTGTTATCAACTGTTTCCTTCGTGATGATACTTTTAGGTCTTCACTAAAACATTCTCTCGATAGTAAACTTTTTCGAACACTTGTATTAATACAAATACTTTCATCACCGACTGAATATTTGCTCTTTGGCCCAGTCGCTTCAAATCTGACTCAGTAAAAGATAATCTTCCGATACCGGGAATCGAACCCGAGCCTCCTGGGTGAAAGCCAGGTATCCTAGCCACTAGACCATATCGGACTGTGTTTACCGTGTTTGTGATGGATCTTGTAGATCTACGCTAGAGAACACTGTATATTATCCCTTTTTAAGGTATTTGTGTTCTGGCATTATCACTTTAAAGCTGACTTAGTTACAGATGGACTACCGATACCGAGGTAACTGTTGTATTCTGAAGATAGATTAAGATCTATACTGTACTCGAGAATACTCTCAATTATATGAATTGGTCAGACACTTGTGTTAATGCAAACAATTCAAACTCCTATCAGAATATTCCTTAATTCCCATATTTGGGTCAAGTTTAACAAGAGACAAAAAATAATAATCTGTTATCAACTGTTTCCTTCGTGATGATACTTGTAGGTCTTCACTAAAACATTCTCTCGATAGTAAACTTTTTCGAACACTTGTATTAATACAAATACTTTCATCACCGACTGAATATTTGCTCTTTGGCCCAGTCGCTTCAAATCTGACTCAGTAAAAGATAATCTTCCGATACCGGGAATCGAACCCGAGCCTCCTGGGTGAAAGCCAGGTATCCTAGCCACTAGACCATATCGGAGTTTGTTTACAGTGTTCGTGAAGGATCTTGTATATCTATGCTCCAGAACACTGTATATTATACCTTTTTAAGGTAATTGTGTTCTGGCATTAGTACTTTGAAGCTGACTTAGTTAAAGATGAACTACCGATACTGGGTTAACTGTTGTATTTCTGAAGATATATTTTGATCTATACTATACTCGAGAATACTCTCAATTATATGAATTGTTAAGACACTTGTGTTAATACAAACAATTTGAACTCCTATCAGAATATTTCTTAATTCCCATATTTGTGTCAAGTTTAACAAGAGACAAAAATAATAATCTGTTATCAACTATTTCCTTCGTGATGATACTTGTAGGTCTTTACTAAAACATTCTCTCGATAGTAAACTTTTTCGAATACTTGTATTCATACAAATATTTTCATCACCGACTGAATATTTGCTCTTTGGCCCAGTCGCTTCAAATCTGACCTTGTAAAAGATAATCTTCCGATACCGGGAATCGAACCTGAGCCTCCTGGGTGAAAGCCAGGTATCCTAGCCACTAGACCATATCGGACTGTGTTTACAGATCGTGATGGATCTTGTAGATCTATGCTAGAGAACACTGTATATTATCCCTTTTAAAGGTATTTGTGTTCTGGCATTATTACTTTAAAGCTGACTTAGTTACAGATGGACTACCGATACCGGGGTAACTGTTGTATTCCGAAGATAGATTAAGATCTATACTGTACTCGAGAATACTCTTAATTATATGAATTGGTCAGACACTTGTGTTAATGCAAACAATTTAAACTCCTATCAGAATATTTCTTAATTCCCATATTTGTGTCAAGTTTAACAAGAGACAAAAATAATAATCTGTTATCAACTGTTTCCTTCGTGATGATACTTGTAGGTCTTTACTAAAACATTCTCTCGATAGTAAACTTTTTCGAATACTTGTATTAATACAAATATTTTCATCACCGACTGAATATTTGCTCTTTGGCCCAGTCGCTTCAAATCTGACCCTGTAAAAGATAATCTTCCGATACCGGGAATCGAACCCGAGCCTCCTGGGTGAAAGCCAGGTATCCTAGCCACTAGACCATATCGGACTGTGTTTGAAATTCGTGATGGATCTTGTACATCTATGCTAGAGAACACTGTATATTATACCTTTTTAAGGTATTTGTGTTCTGGCATTATTACTTTGAAGCTGACTTAGTTACAGATGAACTACCGTACCGGGTTAACTGTTGTATTTCTGAAGATAGATTAAGATCTATACTGTACTCGAGAATAATCTTAATTATATGAATTGGTCAGACACTTGTGTTAATGCAAACAATTTGAACTCCGATCAGTATATTTCTCAATTCCCATATTTGTGTCAGGTTTAACAAGAGGAAAAAAATAATAATCTGTTATCAACTGTTTCCTTCGTGATGATACTTGTAGGTCTTCACTGAAAAATTCTCTCTATAGTAAACTTTTTCGAACACTTGTATTAATACAAATACTTTCATCACCGACTGAATATTTGCTCTTTGGCCCAGTCGCTTCACATCTGACTCAGTAAAAGATAATCTTCCGATACCGGGAATCGAACCCGAGCCTCCTGGGTGAAAGCAAGGTATCCTAGTCACTAGACCATATCGGACTACGTTTACAGTGCTCGTGAAGGATCTTGTAGATCTATGCTCCAGAACACTGTATATTATACCTTTTTAAAGTAATTGTGTTCTGGCATTAGTACTTTGAAGCTGACTTAGTTAAAGATGAACTACCGATACTGGGTTAACTGTTGTATTTCTGAAGATACATTTTGATCTATACTATACTCGAGAATACTCTCAATTATATGAATTGTTAAGACACTTGTGTTAATACAAACAATTTGAACTCCTATCAGAATATTTCTTAATTCACATATTTGTGTCAAGTTTAACAAGAAACAAAAATAATAATCTGTTATCAACTGTTTCCTTCATGATAATAATTGTAGGTCTTTACTAAAACATTCTCTCGATAGTAAACTTTTTCGAATACTTGTATTAATACAAATATTTTCATCACCGACTGAATATTTGCTCTTTGGCCCAGTCGCTTCAAATCTGACCTTGTAAAAGATAATCTTCCGATACCGGGAATCGAACCCGAGCCTCCTGGGTGAAAGCCAGGTATCCTAGCCACTAGACCATATCGGACTGTGTTTACAGTGTTTGTGATGGATCTTTTAGATCTATGCTAGAAAACACTGTATATTATCCCTTTTTAAGGTATTTGTGTTCTGGCATTATTACTTTAAAGCGTACTTAGTTACAGATGGGCTACCGATACCGGGGTAACTGTTGTATTCTGAAGATAGATTAAGATCTATACTGTACTCGAGAATACTCTTAATTATATGAATTGGTCAGACACTTGTGTTAATGCAAACAATTTAAACTCCTATCAGAATATTTCTTAATTCCCATATTTGTGTCAAGTTTAACAAGAGACAAAAAATAATAATCTGTTATCAACTGTTTCCTTCGTGATGATACTTGTAGGTCTTCACTGAAATATTCTCTCGATAGTAAACTTTTTCGAACACTTGTATTAATACAAATACTTTCATAACCCACTGAATATTTGCTCTTTGGCCCAGTCGCTTCAAATCTGACTCAGTAAAAGATAATCTTCCGATACCGGGAATCGAACCCGAGCCTTCTGGGTGAAAGCCAGGTATCCTAGCCACTAGACCATATCGGACTACGTTTACAGTGCTCGTGAAGGATCCTGTAGATCTATGCTCCAGAACACTGTATATTATACCTTTTTAAGGTAATTGTGTTCTGGCATTAGTACTTTGAAGCTGACTTAGTTAAAGATGAACTACCGATACTGGGTTAACTGTTGTATTTCTGAAGATACATTTTGATCTATACTATACTCGAGAATACTCTCAATTATATGAATTGTTAAGACACTTGTGTTAATACAAACAATTTGAACTCCCATCAGAATATTTCTTAATTCACATATTTGTGTCAAGTTTAACAAGAGACAAAAATAATAATCTGTTATCAACTGTTTCCTTCGTGATAATAATTGTAGGTCTTTACTAAAACATTCTTTCGATAGTAAACTTTTTCGAATACTTGTATTAATACAAATATTTTCATCACCGACTGAATATTTGCTCTTTGGCCCAGTCGCTTCAAATCTGACCTTGTAAAAGATAATCTTCCGATACCGGGAATCGAACCCGAGCCTCCTGGGTGAAAGCCAGGTATCCTAGCCACTAGACCATATCGGACTGTGTTTACAGTGTTTGTGATGGATCTTTTAGATCTATGCTAGAAAACACTGTATATTATCCCTTTTTAAGGTATTTGTGTTCTGGCATTATTACTTTAAAGCGTACTTAGTTACAGATGGACTACCGATACCGGGGTAACTGTTGTATTCTGAAGATAGATTAAGATCTATACTGTACTCGAGAATACTCTTAATTATATGAATTGGTCAGACACTTGTGTTAATGCAAACAATTTAAACTCCTATCAGAATATTTCTTAATTCCCATATTTGTGTCAAATTTAACAAGAGACAAAAAATAATAATCTGTTATCAACTGTTTCCTTCGTGATGATACTTGTAGGTCTTCACTGAAATATTCTCTCGATAGTTAACTTTTTCGAACACTTGTATTAATACAAATACTTTCATCACCGACTGAATATTTGCTCTTTGGCCCAGTCGCTTCAAATCTGACTCAGTAAAAGATAATCTTCCGATACCGGGAATCGAACCCGAGCCTCCTGGGTGAAAGCCAGGTATCCTAGCCACTAGACCATATCGGACTGTGTTTACAGTGTTCGTGAAGGATCTTGTAGATCTATGCTCCAGAACACTGTATGTTATACCTTTTTAAGGTAATTGTGTTCTGGCATTAGTACTTTGAAGCTGACTTAGTTAAAGATGAACTACCGATACTGGGTTAACTGTTGTATTTCTGAAGATACATTTTGATCTATACTGTACTCGAGAATACTCTTAATTATATGAATTGGTCAGACACTTGTGTTAATGCAAACAATTTAAACTCCTATCAGAATATTTCTTAATTCCCATATTTGTGTCAAGTTTAACAAGAGACAAAAATAATAATCTGTTATCAACTGTTTCCTTCGTGATGATACTTGTAGGTCTTTACTAAAACATTCTCTCGATAGTAAACTTTTTCGAATACTTGTATTAATACAAATATTTTCATCACCGACTGAATATTTGCTCTTTGGCCCAGTCGCTTCAAATCTGACCCTGTAAAAGATAATCTTCCGATACCGGGAATCGAACCCGAGCCTCCTGGGTGAAAGCCAGGTATCCTAGCCACTAGACCATATCGGACTGTGTTTGAAATTCGTGATGGATCTTGTACATCTATGCTAGAGAACACTGTATATTATACCTTTTTAAGGTATTTGTGTTCTGGCATTATTACTTTGAAGCTGACTTAGTTACAGATGAACTACCGTACCGGGTTAACTGTTGTATTTCTGAAGATAGATTAAGATCTATACTGTACTCGAGAATAATCTTAATTATATGAATTGGTCAGACACTTGTGTTAATGCAAACAATTTGAACTCCGATCAGTATATTTCTCAATTCCCATATTTGTGTCAGGTTTAACAAGAGGAAAAAAATAATAATCTGTTATCAACTGTTTCCTTCGTGATGATACTTGTAGGTCTTCACTGAAAAATTCTCTCGATAGTAAACTTTTTCGAACACTTGTATTAATACAAATACTTTCATCACCGACTGAATATTTGCTCTTTGGCCCAGTCGCTTCACATCTGACTCAGTAAAAGATAATCTTCCGATACCGGGAATCGAACCCGAGCCTCCTGGGTGAAAGCAAGGTATCCTAGTCACTAGACCATATCGGACTACGTTTACAGTGCTCGTGAAGGATCTTGTAGATCTATGCTCCAGAACACTGTATATTATACCTTTTTAAGGTAATTGTGTTCTGGCATTAGTACTTCGAAGCTGACTTAGTTAAAGATGAACTACCGATACTGGGTTAACTGTTGTATTTCTGAAGATACATTTTGATCTATACTATACTCGAGAATACTCTCAATTATATGAATTGTTAAGACACTTGTGTTAATACAAACAATTTGAACTCCTATCAGAATATTTCTTAATTCACATATTTGTGTCAAGTTTAACAAGAAACAAAAATAATAATCTGTTATCAACTGTTTCCTTCATGATAATAATTGTAGGTCTTTACTAAAACATTCTCTCGATAGTAAACTTTTTCGAATACTTGTATTAATACAAATATTTTCATCACCGACTGAATATTTGCTCTTTGGCCCAGTCGCTTCAAATCTGACCTTGTAAAAGAAAATCTTCCGATACCGGGAATCGAACCCGAGCCTCCTGGGTGAAAGCCAGGTATTCTAGCCACTAGACCATATCGGACTGTGTTTACAGTGTTTGTGATGGATCTTTTAGATCTATGCTAGAAAACACTGTATATTATCCCTTTTTAAGGTATTTGTGTTCTGGCATTATTACTTTAAAGCGTACTTAGTTACAGATGGGCTACCGATACCGGGGTAACTGTTGTATTCTGAAGATAGATTAAGATCTATACTGTACTCGAGAATACTCTTAATTATATGAATTGGTCAGACACTTGTGTTAATGCAAACAATTTAAACTCCTATCAGAATATTTCTTAATTCCCATATTTGTGTCAAGTTTAACAAGAGACAAAAAATAATAATCTGTTATCAACTGTTTCCTTCGTGATGATACTTGTAGGTCTTCACTGAAATATTCTCTCGATAGTAAACTTTTTCGAACACTTGTATTAATACAAATACTTTCATAACCGACTGAATATTTGCTCTTTGGCCCAGTCGCTTCAAATCTGACTCAGTAAAAGATAATCTTCCGATACCGGGAATCGAACCCGAGCCTCCTGGGTGAAAGCCAGGTATCCTAGCCACTAGACCATATCGGACTACGTTTACAGTGCTCGTGAAGGATCTTGTAGATCTATGCTCCAGAACACTGTATATTATACCTTTTTAAGGTAATTGTGTTCTGGCATTAGTACTTTGAAGCTGACTTAGTTAAAGATGAACTACCGATACTGGGTTAACTGTTGTATTTCTGAAGATACATTTTGATCTATACTATACTCGAGAATACTCTCAATTATATGAATTGTTAAGACACTTGTGTTAATACAAACAATTTGAACTCCCATCAGAATATTTCTTAATTCACATATTTGTGTCAAGTTTAACAAGAGACAAAAATAATAATCTGTTATCAACTGTTTCCTTCGTGATAATAATTGTAGGTCTTTACTAAAACATTCTTTCGATAGTAAACTTTTTCGAATACTTGTATTAATACAAATATTTTCATCACCGACTGAATATTTGCTCTTTGGCCCAGTCGCTTCAAATCTGACCTTGTAAAAGATAATCTTCCGATACCGGGAATCGAACCCGAGCCTCCTGGGTGAAAGCCAGGTATCCTAGCCACTAGACCATATCGGACTGTGTTTACAGTGTTTGTGATGGATCTTTTAGATCTATGCTAGAAAACACTGTATATTATCCCTTTTTAAGGTATTTGTGTTCTGGCATTATTACTTTAAAGCGTACTTAGTTACAGATGGACTACCGATACCGGGGTAACTGTTGTATTCTGAAGATAGATTAAGATCTATACTGTACTCGAGAATACTCTTAATTATATGAATTGGTCAGACACTTGTGTTAATGCAAACAATTTAAACTCCTATCAGAATATTTCTTAATTCCCATATTTGTGTCAAGTTTAACAAGAGACAAAAAATAATAATCTGTTATCAACTGTTTCCTTCGTGATGATACTTGTAGGTCTTCACTGAAATATTCTCTCGATAGTAAACTTTTTCGAACACTTGTATTAATACAAATACTTTCATAACCGACTGAATATTTGCTCTTTGGCCCAGTCGCTTCAAATCTGACTCAGTAAAAGATAATCTTCCGATACCGGGAATCGAACCCGAGCCTCCTGGGTGAAAGCCAGGTATCCTAGCCACTAGACCATATCGGACTACGTTTACAGTGCTCGTGAAGGATCTTGTAGATCTATGCTCCAGAACACTGTATATTATACCTTTTTAAGGTAATTGTGTTCTGGCATTAGTACTTTGAAGCTGACTTAGTTAAAGATGAACTACCGATACTGGGTTAACTGTTGTATTTCTGAAGATACATTTTGATCTATACTATACTCGAGAATACTCTCAATTATATGAATTGTTAAGACACTTGTGTTAATACAAACAATTTGAACTCCCATCAGAATATTTCTTAATTCACATATTTGTGTCAAGTTTAACAAGAGACAAAAATAATAATCTGTTATCAACTGTTTCCTTCGTGATAATAATTGTAGGTCTTTACTAAAACATTCTTTCGATAGTAAACTTTTTCGAATACTTGTATTAATACAAATATTTTCATCACCGACTGAATATTTGCTCTTTGGCCCAGTCGCTTCAAATCTGACCTTGTAAAAGATAATCTTCCGATACCGGGAATCGAACCCGAGCCTCCTGGGTGAAAGCCAGGTATCCTAGCCACTAGACCATATCGGACAGTGTTTACAGTGTTTGTGATGGATCTTTTAGATCTATGCTAGAAAACACTGTATATTATCCCTTTTTAAGGTATTTGTGTTCTGGCATTATTACTTTAAAGCTGACTTAGTTACAGATGGACTACCGATACCGGAGTAACTGTTGTATTCTGAAGATAGATTAAGATCTATACTGTACTCGAGAATACTCTTAATTATATGAATTGGTCAGACACTTGTGTTAATGCAAACAATTTAAACTCCTATCAGAATATTTCTTAATTCCCATATTTGTGTCAAGTTTAACCAGAGACAAAAAATAATAATCTGTTATCAACTGTTTCCTTCGTGATGATACTTGTAGGTCTTCACTGAAATATTCTCTCGATAGTAAACTTTTTCGAATACTTGTATTAATACAAATACTTTCATCACCGACTGAATATTTGCTCTTTTGCCCAGTCGCTTCAAATCTGACTCAGTAAAAGATAATCTTCCGATACCGGGAATCGAACCCGAGCCTCCTGGGTGAAAGCCAGGTATCCTAGCCACTAGACCATATCGGACTGTCTTTACAGTGTTCGTGAAGGATCTTGTAGATCTATGCTCCAGAACACTGTATGTTATACCTTTTTAAGGTAATTGTGTTCTGGCATTAGTACTTTGAAGCTGACTTAGTTAAAGATGAACTACCGATACTGGGTTAACTGTTGTATTTCTGAAGATACATTTTGATCTATACTATACTCGAGAATACTCTCAATTATATGAATTGTTAAGACACTTGTGTTAATACAAACAATTTGAACTCCTATCAGAATATTTCTTAATTCACATATTTGTGTCAAGTTTAACAAGAGACAAAAATAATAATCTGTTATCAACTGTTTCCTTCGTGATGATAATTGTAGGTCTTTACTAAAACATTCTCTCGATAGTAAACTGTTTCGAATACTTGTATTCATACAAATATTTTCATCACCGAATGAATATTTGCTCTTTGGCCCAGTCGCTTCAAATCTGACCTTGTAAAAGATAATCTTCCGATACCGGGAATCGAACCCGAGCCTCCTGGGTGAAAGCCATGTATCCTAGCCACTAGACCATATCGTACTGTGTTTACAGATCGTGATGGATCTTGTAGATCTATGCTAGAGAACACTGTATATTATCCCTTTTTAAGGTATTTGTGTTCTGGCATTATTACTTTAAAGCTGACTTAGTTACAGATGGACTACCGATACCGGGGTAACTGTTGTATTCTGAAGATAGATTAAGATCTATACTGTACTCGAGAATACTCTTAATTATATGAATTGGTCAGACACTTGTGTTAATGCAAACAATTTAAACTCCTATCAGAATATTTCTTAATTCCCATATTTGTGTCAAGTTTAACAAGAGACAAAAAATAATAATCTGTTATCAACTGTTTCCTTCGTGATGATACTTGTAGGTCTTCACTGAAATATTCTTTCGATAGTAAACTTTTTCGAACACTTGTATTAATACAAATACTTTCATCACCGACTGAATATTTGCTCTTTGGCCCAGTCGCTTCAAATCTGGCTCAGTAAAAGATAATCTTCCGATACCGGGAATCGAACCCGAGCCTCCTGGGTGAAAGCCAGGTATCCTAGCCACTAGACCATATCGGACTGTGTTTAGAGTGTTCGTGAAGGATCTTGTAGATCTATGCTCCAGAACACTGTATGTTATACCTTTTTAAGGTAATTGTATTCTGGCATTAGTACTTTGAAGCTGACTTTGTTACAGATGAACTACCGTACCGGGTTAACTGTTGTATTTCTGAAGATAGATTAAGATCTATACTGTACTCGAGAATACTCTTAATTATATGAATTGGTCAGACACTTGTGTTAATGCAAACAATTTAAACTCCTATCAGAATATTTCTTAATTCCCATATTTGTGTCAAGTTTAACAAGAGACAAAAAATAATAATCTGTTATCAACTGTTTCCTTCGTGATGATACTTGTAGGTCTTCACTGAAATATTCTCTCGATAGTAAACTTTTTCGAACACTTGTATTAATACAAATACTTTCATCACCGACTGAATATTTGCTCTTTTGCCCAGTCGCTTCAAATCTGACTCAGTAAAAGATAATCTTCCGATACCGGGAATCGAACCCGAGCCTCCTGGGTGAAAGCCAGGTATCCTAGCCACTAGACCATATCGGACTGTCTTTACAGTGTTCGTGAAGGATCTTGTAGATCTATGCTCCAGAACACTGTATGTTATACCTTTTTAAGGTAATTGTGTTCTGGCATTAGTACTTTGAAGCTGACTCAGTTAAAGATGAACTACCGATACTGGGTTAACTGTTGTATTTCTGAAGATACATTTTGATCTATACTATACTCGAGAATACTCTCAATTATATGAATTGTTAAGACACTTGTGTTAATACAAACAATTTGAACTCCTATCAGAATATTTCTTAATTCACATATTTGTGTCAAGTTTAACAAGAGACAAAAATAATAATCTGTTATCAACTGTTTCCTTCGTGATGATAATTGTAGGTCTTTACTAAAACATTCTCTCGATAGTAAACTTTTTCGAATACTTGTATTCATACAAATATTTTCATCACCGACTGAATATTTGCTCTTTGGCCCAGTCGCTTCAAATCTCACCTTGTAAAAGATAATCTTCCGATACCGGGAATCGAACCCAAGCCTCCTGGGTGAAAGCCATGTATCCTAGCCACTAGACCATATCGTACTGTGTTTACAGATCGTGATGGATCTTGTATATCTATGCTAGAGAACACTGTATATTATCCCTTTTTAAGGTATTTGTGTTCTGGCATTATTACTTTAAAGCTGACTTAGTTACAGATGGACTACCGATACCGGGGTAACTGTTGTATTCTGAAGATAGATTAAGATCTATACTGTACTCGAGAATACTCTTAATTATATGAATTGGTCAGACACTTGTGTTAATGCAAACAATTTAAACTCCTATCAGAATATTTCTTAATTCCCATATTTGTGTCAACTTTAACAAGAGACAAAAAATAATAATCTGTTATCAACTGTTTCCTTCGTGATGATACTTGTAGGTCTTCACTGAAATATTCTCTCGATAGTAAACTTTTTCGAACACTTGTATTAATACAAATACTTTCATCACCGACTGAATATTAGCTCTTTGGCCCAGTCGCTTCAAATCTGGCTCAGTAAAAGATAATCTTCCGATACCGGAAATCGAACCCGAGCCTCCTGGGTGAAAGCCAGGTATCCTAGCCACTAGACCATATCGGACTGTCTTTACAGTGTTCGTGAAGGATCTTGTATATCTATGCTTGAGAAAACTGTATATTATACCTTTTTAAGGTATTTGTGTTCTGGCATTATTACTTTGAAGCTGACTTAGTTACAGATGAACTACCGTACCGGGTTAACTGTTGTATTTCTGAAGATAGATTAAGATCTATACTGTACTCGAGACTAATCTTAATTATATGAATTGGTCAGACACTTGTGTTAATGCAAACAATTTGAACTCCGATCAGTATATTTCTCAATTCCCATATTTGTGTCAGGTTTAACAAGAGGAAAAAATAATAATCTGTTATCAACTGTTTCCTTCGTGATGATACTTGTAGGTGTTCACTGAAACATTCTCTCGATAGTAAACTTTTTCGAACACTTGTATTAAAACAAATATTTTCATCACCGACTGAATATTTGCTCTTTGGCCCAGTCGCTTCAAATCTGACTCAGTAAAAGATAATCTTCCGATACCGGGAATCGAACCCGAGCCTCCTGGGTGAAAGCCAGGTATCCTAGCCACTAGACCATATCGGACTACGTTTACAGTGCTCGTGAAGGATCTTGTAGATCTATGCTCCAGAACACTGTATATTATACCTTTTTAAGGTAATTGTGTTCTGGCATTAGTACTTTGAAGCTGACTTAGTTAAAGATGAACTACCGATACTGGGTTAACTGTTGTATTTCTGAAGATACATTTTGATCTATACTATACTCGAGAATACTCTCAATTATATGAATTGTTAAGACACTTGTGTTAATACAAACAATTTGAACTCCCATCAGAATATTTCTTAATTCACATATTTGTGTCAAGTTTAACAAGAGACAAAAATAATAATCTGTTATCAAATGTTTCCTTCGTGATAATAATTGTAGGTCTTTTCTAAAACATTCTCTCGATAGTAAACTTTTTCGAACACTTGTATTAATACAAATATTTTCATCACCGACTGAATATTTGCTCTTTGGCCCAGTCGCTCCAAATCTGACCTTGTAAAAGATAATCTTCCGATACCGGGAATCGAACCCGAGCCTCCTGGGTGAAAGCCAGGTATCCTAGCCACTAGACCATATCGGACTGTGTTTACAGTGTTCGTGATGGATCTTGTAGATCTTTGCTAGAGAACACTGTATATTATCCCTTTTTAAGGTATTTGTGTTCTGGCATTATTCCTTTGAAGCTGACTTAGTTACAGATGAACTACCGTTCCGGGTTAACTGTTGTATTTCTGAAGATAGATTAAGATCTATACTGTACTCGAGAATACTCTTAATTATATGAATTGGTCTGACACTTGTGTTAATGCAAACAATTTAAACTCCTATCAGAATATTTCTTAATTCCCATATTTGTGTCAAGTTAAACAAGAGACAAAAAATAATAATCTGTTTTCAACTGTTTCCTTCGTGATTATACTTGTTGGTCTTCACTGAAAAATTACCTCGATAGTAAACTATTTCGAATACTTGTATTAATACAAATATTTTCATCACCGACTGAATATTTGCTCTTTGGCCCAGTCGTTTCAAATCTGACTCAGTAAAAGATAATCTTCCGATACCGGGAATCGAACCCGAGCCTCCTGGGTGAAAGCCAGGTATCCTAGCCACTAGACCATATCGGACTGTGTTTACAGATCGTGATGGATCTTGTAGATCTATGCTAGAGAACACTGTATATTATCCCTTTTTAAGGTGTTTGTGTTCTGGCATTATTACTTTAAAGCTGACTTAGTTACAGATGGACTACCGATACCGGGGTAACTGTTGTATTTCTAAAGATAGATTAAGATCTATACTGTACTCGGGAATAATCTTAATTATATGAATTGGTCAGACACTTGTGTTAATGCAAACAATTTAAACTCCTATCAGAATATTTCTTAATTCCCATATTAGTGTCAAGTTCAACAAGAGACAAAAAATAATAATCTGTTATCAACTGTTTCCTTCGTGAATATACTTGTTGGTCTTCACTGAAAAATTACCTCGATAGTAAACTTTTTCGAACACTTGTATTAATACAAATATTTTCATCACCGACTGAATATTTGCTCTTTGGCCCAGTCGCTTCAAATCTGACCTTGTAAAAGATAATCTTCCGATACCGGGAATCGAACCCGAGCCTCCTGGGTGAAAGCCAGGTATCCTAGCCACTAGACCATATCGGACTGTGTTTACAGATCGTGATGGATCTTGTACATCTATGCTAGAGAACACTGTATATTATCCCTTTTTAAGGTGTTTGTGTTCTGGCATTATTACTTTAAAGCTGACTTAGTTACAGATGGACTACCGATACCGGGGTAACTGTTGTATTTCTGAAGATAGATTAAGATCTATACTGTACTCGGGAATAATCTTAATTATATGAATTGGTCAGACACTTGTGTTAATGCAAACAATTTAAACTCCTATCAGAATATTTCTTAATTCCCATATTAGTGTCAAGTTCAACAAGAGACAAAAAATAATAATCTGTTTTCAACTGTTTCCTTCGTGATTATACTTGTTGGTCTTCACTGAAAAATTACCTCGATAGTAAACTTTTTCGAATACTTGTATTAATACAAATATTTTCATCACCGACTGAATATTTGCTCTTTGGCCCAGTCGTTTCAAATCTGACTCAGTAAAAGATAATCTTCCGATACCGGGAATCGAACCCGAGCCTCCTGGGTGAAAGCCAGGTATCCTAGCCACTAGACCATATCGGACTGTGTTTACAGATCGTGATGGATCTTGTAGATCTATGCTAGAGAACACTGTATATTATCCCTTTTTAAGGTATTTGTGTTCTGGCATTATTACTTTAAAGCTGACTTAGTTACAGATGGACTACCGATACCGGGGTAACTGTAGTATTCTGAAGATAGATTAAGATCTATACTGTACTCGAGAATAATCTTAATTATATGAATTGGTCAGACACTTGTGTTAATGCAAACAATTTAAACTCCTATCAGAATATTTCTTAATTCCCATATTAGTGTCAAGTTCAACAAGAGACAAAAAATAATAATCTGTTATCAACTGTTTCCTTCGTGATTATACTTGTTGGTCTTCACTGAAAAATTACCTCGATAGTAAACTTTTTCGAATACTTGTATTAATAGAAATATTTTCATCACCGACTGAATATTTGCTCTTTGGCCCAGTCGTTTCAAATCTGACTCAGTAAAAGATAATCTTCCGATACCGGGAATCGAACCCGAGCCTCCTGGGTGAAAGCCAGGTATCCTAGCCACTAGACCATATCGGACTGTACTGTATTCGTGATGGATCTTGTAAATCTGTGCTAGAGAAAACTGTATATTATACCTTTTTAAGATATTTGTGTTCTGGCATTATTACTTTGAAGCTGACTTAGTTACAGATGAACTACCGATATCGGGTTAACTGTTGTATTCCTGAAGATGCATTTAGATCTATACTGTACTCGAGAATATCTTAATTATATGAATTGATCAGACGCTTGGGTTTATGCAAACAATTTGAACTCCGATCAGTTTATTTCTCAATTCCCATATTTGTGTCAAGTTTAACAAGAGGAAAAAAATAATCTGTTATCAACTGTTTCCTTCGTGATGATACTTGTAGGTCTTCACTGAAAAATTCTCTCGATAGTAAACTTTTTCGAACACTTGTATTAATACAAATACTTTCATCACCGACTGAATATTTGCTCTTTGGCCCAGTCGCTTCAAATCTGACTCAGTAAAAGATAATCTTCCGATACCGGGAATCGAACCCGAGCCTCCTGGGTGAAAGCCAGGTATCCTAGCCACTAGACCATATCGGACTGCGTTTACAGTGTTCGTGAAGGATCTTGTAGATCTATGCTCCAGAACACTGTATATTATACCTTTTTAAGGTAATTGTGTTCTGGCATTAGTACTTTGAAGCTGACTTAGTTAAAGATGAACTACCGATACTGGGTCAACTGTTGTATTTCTGAAGATACATTTTGGTCTATACTATACTCGAGAATACTCTCAATTATATGAATTGTTAAGACACTTGTGTTAATACAAACAATTTGAACTCCTATCAGAATGTTTCTTAATTCACATATTTGTGTCAAGTTTAACAAGAGACAAAAATAATAATCTGTTATCAACTGCTTCCTTCGTGATGATACTTGTAGGTCTTTACTAAAACATTCTCTCGATAGTAAACTTTTTCGAACACTTGTATTAATACAAATACTTTCATCACCGACTGATTATTTGCTCTTTGGCCTAGTCGTTCCAGATCTGACTCAATAAAAGGTAATCTTCCGATACCGGGAATCGAACCCGAGCCTCCTGGGTGAAAGCCAGGTATCCTAGCCACTAGACCATATCGGCCTGTGTTTACAGGGTTCGTGTTGGATCTTGTATATCTATGCTAGAGAAAACTGTATATTATACCTTTTCAAGGTATTTGTGCTCTGGCATTATTACTCTGAAGCTGACTTAGTTACATATGAACTACCGATATCGGTTAAACTGTTGTATTCCTGAAGTTACATTTAGATCTATACTATACTCGAGAATATCTTAATTATATGAATTGATCAGACGCTTGGGTTTATGCAAACAATTTAAACTCCGATAAGTAAATTTCTCAATTCCCATATTTGTGTCAAGTTTAACAAGAGGAAAAAAATAATAATCTGTTATCAACTGTTTCCTTCGTGATGATACTTGTAGGTCTTCACTGAAAAATTCTCTCGATAGTAAACTTTTTCGAACACTTGTATTAATACAAATACTTTCATCACCGACTGAATATTTGCTCTTTGGCCCAGTCGCTTCAAATCTGACTCAGTAAAAGATAATGTTCCGATACCGGAAATCGAACCCGAGCCTCCTGGGTGAAAGACAGTTATCCTAGCCACTAGACCATATCGGACTGTGTTTACAGATCGTGATGGATCTTGTAGATCTATGCTAGAGAACACTGTATATTATCCCTTTTTAAGGTATTTGTGTTCTGGCATTATTACTTTGAAGCTGACTTAGTTACAGATGGACTACCGATACCGGGGTAACTGTTGAATTCTGAAGATAGATTAAGATCTATACTGTACTCGAGAATACTCTTAATTATATGAACTGGTCAGACACTTGTGTTAATGCAAACAATTTAAACTCCTATCAGAATATTTCTTAATTCACATATTTGTGTCAAGTTTAACAAGAGACAAAAATAATAATCTGATATCAACTGTTTCCTTCGTGATGATACTTGTAGGTCTTTACTAAAACATTCTCTCGATAGTAAACTTTTTCGAACACTTGTATTAATACAAATACTTTCATCACCGACTGAATATTTGCTCTTTGGCCCAGTCGCTTCAAATCTGACTCAGTAAAAGATAATGTTCCGATACCGGAAATCGAACCCGAGCCTCCTGGGTGAAAGACAGGTATCCTAGCCACTAGACCATATCGGACTGTGTTTGAAATTCGTGATGGATCTTGTACATCTATGCTAGAGAACACTGTATATTATACCTTTTTAAGGTATTTGTGTTCTGGCATTATTACTTTGAAGCTGACTTAGTTACAGATGAACTACCATACCGGGTTAACTGTTGTATTTCTGAAGATAGATTAAGGTCTATACTGTACTCGAGAATAATCTTAATTATATGAATTGGTCAGACACTTGTGTTAATGCAAACAATTTGAACTCCGATCAGTATATTTCTCAATTCCCATATTTGTGTCAGGTTTAACAAGAGGAAAAAAATAATAATCTGTTATCAACTGTTTCCTTCGTGATGATACTTGTAGGTCTTCACTGAAACATTCTCTCGATAGTAAACTTTTTCGAACACTTGTATTAATACAAATACTTTCATCATCGACTGATTATTTGCTCTTTGGCCTAGTCGTTCCAGATCTGACTCAATAAAAGGTAATCTTCCGATACCGGGAATCGAACCCGAGCCTCCTGGGTGAAAGCCAGGTATCCTAGCCACTAGACCATATCGGACTGTGTTTACAGTGTTCGTGATGGATCTTGTAGATCTTTGCTAGAGAACACTGTATATTATACCTTTTTAAGGTATTTGTGTTCTGGCATTATTCCTTTGAAGCTGACTTAGTTACAGATGAACTACCGTTCCGGGTTAACTGTTGTATTTCTGAAGATAGATTAAGATCTATACTGTACTCGAGAATACTCTTAATTATATGAATTGGTCTGACACTTGTGTTAATGCAAACAATTTAAACTCCTATCAGAATATTTCTTAATTCCCATATTTGTGTCAAGTTAAACAAGAGACAAAAAATAATAATCTGTTTTCAACTGTTTCCTTCGTGATTATACTTGTTGGTCTTCACTGAAAAATTACCTCGATAGTAAACTATTTCGAATACTTGTATTAATACAAAGATTTTCATCACCGACTGAATATTTGCTCTTTGGCCCAGTCGTTTCAAATCTGACTCAGTAAAAGATAATCTTCCGATACCGGGAATCGAACCCGAGCCTCCTGGGTGAAAGCCAGGTATCCTAGCCACTAGACCATATCGGACTGTGTTTACAGTGTTCGTGATGGATCTTGTAGATCTTTGCTAGAGAACACTGTATATTATACCTTTTTAAGGTATTTGTGTTCTGGCATTATTCCTTTGAAGCTGACTTAGTTACAGATGAACTACCGTTCCGGGTTAACTGTTGTATTTCTGAAGATAGATTAAGATCTATACTGTACTCGAGAATACTCTCAATTATATGAATTGGTCAGACACTTGTGTTAATGCAAACAATTCAAACTCCTATCAGAATATTCCTTAATTCCCATATTTGGGTCAAGTTTAACAAGAGACAAAAAATAATAATCTGTTATCAACTGTTTCCTTCGTGATGATACTTTTAGGTCTTCACTAAAACATTCTCTCGATAGTAAACTTTTTCGAACACTTGTATTAATACAAATACTTTCATCACCGACTGAATATTTGCTCTTTGGCCCAGTCGCTTCAAATCTGACTCAGTAAAAGATAATCTTCCGATACCGGGAATCGAACCCGAGCCTCCTGGGTGAAAGCCAGGTATCCTAGCCACTAGACCATATCGGACTGTGTTTACCGTGTTTGTGATGGATCTTGTAGATCTACGCTAGAGAACACTGTATATTATCCCTTTTTAAGGTATTTGTGTTCTGGCATTATCACTTTAAAGCTGACTTAGTTACAGATGGACTACCGATACCGAGGTAACTGTTGTATTCTGAAGATAGATTAAGATCTATACTGTACTCGAGAATACTCTTAATTATATGAATTGGTCAGACACTTGTGTTAATGCAAACAATTTAAACTCCTATCAGAATATTTCTTAATTCCCATATTTGTGTCAAGTTTAACAAGAAACAAAAAATAATAATCTGTTATCAACTGTTTCCTTCGTGATGATACTTGTAGGTCTTCACTGAAACATTCTCTCGATAGTAAACTTTTTCGAACACTTGTATTAATACAAATATTTTCATCACCGACTGAATATTTGCTCTTTGGCCCAGTCGCTTCAAATCTGACCTTGTAAAAGATAATCTTCCGATACCGGGAATCGAACCCGAGCCTCCTGGGTGAAAGCCAGGTATCCTAGCCACTAGACCATATCGGACTGTGTTTACAGATCGTGATGGATCTTGTAGATCTATGCTAGAGAACACTGTATATTATCCCTTTTTAAGGTGTTTGTGTTCTGGCATTATTACTTTAAAGCTGACTTAGTTACAGATGGACTACCGATACCGGGGTAACTGTAGTATTCTGAAGATAGATTAAGATCTATACTGTACTCGGGAATAATCTTAATTATATGAATTGGTCAGACACTTGTGTTAATGCAAACAATTTAAACTCCTATCAGAATATTTCTTAATTCCCATATTAGTGTCAAGTTCAACAAGAGACAAAAAATAATAATCTGTTATCAACTGTTTCCTTCGTGATTATACTTGTTGGTCTTCACTGAAAAATTACCTCGATAGTAAACTTTTTCGAATACTTGTATTAATAGAAATATTTTCATCACCGACTGAATATTTGCTCTTTGGCCCAGTCGTTTCAAATCTGACTCAGTAAAAGATAATCTTCCGATACCGGGAATCGAACCCGAGCCTCCAGGGTGAAAGCCAGGTATCCTAGCCACTAGACCATATCGGACTGTGTTTACAGATCGTGATGGATCTTGTAGATCTATGCTAGAGAACACTGTATATTATCCCTTTTTAAGGTGTTTGTGTTCTGGCAATATTACTTTGAAGCTGACTTAGTTACAGATGAACTACCGTTCCGGGTTAACTGTTGTATTTCTGAAGATAGATTAAGATCTATACTGTACTCGAGAATACTCTCAATTATATGAATTGGTCAGACACTTGTGTTAATGCAAACAATTCAAACTCCTATCAGAATATTCCTTAATTCCCATATTTGGGTCAAGTTTAACAAGAGACAAAAAATAATAATCTGTTATCAACTGTTTCCTTCGTGATGATACTTTTAGGTCTTCACTAAAACATTCTCTCGATAGTAAACTTTTTCGAACACTTGTATTAATACAAATACTTTCATCACCGACTGAATATTTGCTCTTTGGCCCAGTCGCTTCAAATCTGACTCAGTAAAAGATAATCTTCCGATACCGGGAATCGAACTCGAGCCTCCTGGGTGAAAGCCAGGTATCCTAGCCACTAGACCATATCGGACTGTGTTTACCGTGTTTGTGATGGATCTTGTAGATCTACGCTAGAGAACACTGTATATTATCCCTTTTTAAGGTATTTGTGTTCTGGCATTATCACTTTAAAGCTGACTTAGTTACAGATGGACTACCGATACCGAGGTAACTGTTGTATTCTGAAGATAGATTAAGATCTATACTGTACTCGAGAATACTCTTAATTATATGAATTGGTCAGACACTTGTGTTAATGCAAACAATTTAAACTCCTATCAGAATATTTCTTAATTCCCATATTTGTGTCAAGTTTAACAAGAGACAAAAAATAATAATCTGTTATCAACTGTTTCCTTCGTGATGATACTTGTAGGTCTTCACTGAAACATTCTCTCGATAGTAAACTTTTTCGAACACTTGTATTAATACAAATATTTTCATCACCGACTGAATATTTGCTCTTTGGCCCAGTCGCTTCAAATCTGACCTTGTAAAAGATAATCTTCCGATACCGGGAATCGAACCCGAGCCTCCTGGGTGAAAGCCAGGTATCCTAGCCACTAGACCATATCGGACTGTGTTTACAGATCGTGATGGATCTTGTAGATCTATGCTAGAGAACACTGTATATTATCCTTTTTTAAGGTGTTTGTGTTCTGGCATTATTACTTTAAAGCTGACTTAGTTACAGATGGACTACCGATACCGGGGTAACTGTAGTATTCTGAAGATAGATTAAGATCTATACTGTACTCGGGAATAATCTTAATTATATGAATTGGTCAGACACTTGTGTTAATGCAAACAATTTAAACTCCTATCAGAATATTTCTTAATTCCCATATTAGTGTCAAGTTCAACAAGAGACAAAAAATAATAATCTGTTATCAACTGTTTCCTTCGTGATTATACTTGTTGGTCTTCACTGAAAAATTACCTCGATAGTAAACTTTTTCGAATACTTGTATTAATAGAAATATTTTCATCACCGACTGAATATTTGCTCTTTGGCCCAGTCGTTTCAAATCTGACTCAGTAAAAGATAATCTTCCGATACCGGGAATCGAACCCGAGCCTCCTGGGTGAAAGCCAGGTATCCTAGCCACTAGACCATATCGGACTGTACTGTGTTCGTGATGGATCTTGTAAATCTGTGCTAGAGAAAACTGTATATTATACCTTTTTAAGATATTTGTGTTCTGGCATTATTACTTTGAAGCTGACTTAGTTACAGATGAACTACCGATATCGGGTTAACTGTTGTATTCCTGAAGATACATTTAGATCTATACTGTACTCGAGAATATCTTAATTATATGAATTGATCAGACGCTTGAGTTTATGCAAACAATTTGAACTCCGATCAGTTTATTTCTCAATTCCCATATTTGTGTCAAGTTTAACAAGAGGAAAAAAATAATCTGTTATCAACTGTTTCCTTCGTGATGATACTTGTAGGTCTTCACTGAAAAATTCTCTCGATAGTAAACTTTTTCGAACACTCGTATTAATACCAATACTTTCATCACCGACTGAAAATTTGCTCTTTGGCCCAGTCGCTTCAAATCTGACTCAGTAAAAGATAATCTTCCGATACCGGGAATCGAACCCGAGCCTCCTGGGTGAAAGCCAGGTATCCTAGCCACTAGACCATATCGGACTGTACTGTGTCCGTGAAGGATCTTGTAGATCTATGCAAGAGAACACTGTATATTATACCTTTTTAAGGTATTTGTGTTCTGGCATTATTACTTTGAAGCTGACTTAGTTACAGATGAACTACCGTACCGGGTTAACTGTTGTATTTCTGAAGATAGATTAAGATCTATACTGTACTCGAGAATAATCTTAATTATATGAATTGGTCAAACACTTGTGTTAATGCAAACAATTTAAACTCCTATCAGAATATTTCTTAATTCCCATATTTGTGTCAAGTTTAACAAGAGACAAAAAATAATAATCTGTTATCAACTGTTTCCTTCGTGATGATACTTGTAGGTCTTCACTGAAATATTCTTTCGATAGTAAACTTTTTCGAACACTTGTATTAATACAAATACTTTCATCACCGACTGAATATTTGCTCTTTGGCCCAGTCGCTTCAAATCTGACCCTGTAAAAGATAATCTTCCGATACCGGGAATCGAACTCGAGCCTCCTGGGTGAAAGCCAGGTATCCTAGCCACTAGACCATATCGGACTGAGTTTCGTGATGGATCTTGTACATCTATGCTAGAAAACACTGTATATTATACTTTTTTAAGGTATTTGTGTTCTGGCATTATTACTTTGAAGCTGACTTATTTACAGATGAACTACCGTACCGGGTTAACTGTTGTATTTCTGAAGATAGATTAAGATCTATACTGTACTCGAGAATAATCTTAATTATTTGAATTGGTCAGACACTTGTGTTAATGCAAACAATTTAAACTCCTATCAGAATATTTCTTAATTCACATATTTGTGTCAAGTTCAACAAGAGACAAAAAATAATAATCTGTTATCAACTGTTTCCATCGTGATTATACTTGTTGGTCTTCACTGAAAAGTTCTCTCGATAGTAAACTTTTTCGAACACTTGTATTAATACAAATACTTTCATCACCGACTGAATATTTGCTCTTTGGCCCAGTCGCTTCAAATCTGACTCAGTAAAAGATAATCTTCCGATACCGGGAATCGAACCCGAGCCTCCTGGGTGAAAGCCAGGTATCCTAGACACTAGACCATATCGGACTGCGTTACAGTGTTCGTGAAGGATCTTGTAGATCTATGCTCCAGAACACTGTATATTATACCTTTTTAAGGTAATTGTGTTCTGGCATTATCACTTTAAAGCTGACTTAGTTAAAGATGAACTACCGATACTGGGTTAACTGTTGTATTTCTGAAGATACATTTTGATCTATACTATACTCGAGAATACTCTCAATTATATGAATTGTTAAGACACTTGTGTTAATACAAACAATTGAACTCCTATCAGAATATTTCTTAATTCACATATTTGTGTCAAGTTTAACAAGAGACAAAAATAATAATCTGTTATCAACTGTTTCCTTCGTGATGATACTTGTAGGTCTTTACTAAAACATTCTCTCGATAGTAAACTTTTTCGAATACTTGTATTAATACAAATATTTTCATCACCGACTGAATATTTGCTCTTTGGCCCAGTCGCTTCAAATCTGACCTTGTAAAAGATAATCTTCCGATACCGCGAATCGAACCCGAGCCTCCTGGGTGAAAGCCAGGTATCCTAGACACTAGACCATATTGGACTGTGTTTACAGTGTTTGTGATGGATCTTGTAGATCTACGCTAGAGAACACTGTATATTATCCCTTTTTGAGGTATTTGTGTTCTGGCATTATCACTTTAAAGCTGACTTAGTTACAGATGGACTACCGATACCGGGGTAACTGTTGTATTCTGAAGATAGATTAAGATCTATACTGTACTCGAGAATACTCTTAATTATATGAATTGGTCAGACACTTGTGTTAATGCAAACAATTTAAAGTCCTATCAGAATATTTCTTAATTCCCATATTTGTGTCAAGTTTAACAAGAGACAAAAAATAATAATCTGTTATCAACTGTTCCCTTCGTGATGATACTTGTAGGTCTTCACTGAAACATTCTCTCGATAGTAAACTTTTTCGAACACTTGTATTAAAACAAATATCTTCATCACCGACTGAATATTTGCTCTTTGGCCCAGTCGCTTCAAATCTGACCTTGTAAAAGATAATCTTCCGATACCGGGAATCGAACCCGAGCCTCCTGGGTGAAAGCCAGGTATCCTAGCCACTAGACCATATCGGACTGGGTTTACAGTGTTCGTGATGGATCTTGTAGATCCATGCTCCAGAACACTGTATATTATACCTTTTTAAGGTAATTGTGTTCCGGCATTAGTATTTTGAAGCTGACTTAGTTAAAGATGAACTACCGATACTGGGTTAACTGTTGTATTCCTGAAGATACATTTTGATCTATACTATACTCGAGAATATTCTCAATTATATGAATTGTTAAGACACTTGTGTTAATACAAACAATTTGAACTCCTATCAGAATATTTCTTAATTCCCATATTTGTGTCAAGTTTAACAAGAGACAAAAATAATAATCTGTTATCAACTATTTCCTTCATGATGATACTTGTAGGTCTTTACTAAAACATTCTCTCGATAGTAAACTTTTTCGAATACTTGTATTAATACAAATATTCTCATTACCGACTGAATATTTGCTCTGTGGCCCAGTCGTTTCAAATCTGACTCAGTAAAAGATAATCTTCCGATACCGGGAATCGAACCCGAGCCTCCTGGGTGAAAGCCAGGTATCCTAGCCACTAGACCATATCGGACTGCGTTTACAGAGTTCGTGATGGATCTTGTAAATCTGTGCTAGAGAAAACTGTATATTATACCTTTTTAAGATATTTGTGTTCTGGCATTATTACTTTGAAGCTGACTTAGTTACAGATGAACTACCGATATCGGGTTAACTGTTGTATTCCTGAAGATACATTTAGATCTATACTGTACTCGAGAATATCTTAATTATATGAATTGATCAGACGCTTGGGTTTATGCAAACAATTTAAACTCCGATCAGTTTATTTCTCAATTCCCATATTTGTGTCAAGTTTAACAAGAGGAAAAAAATAATCTGTTATCAACTGTTTCCTTCGTGATGATACTTGTAGGTCTTCACTGAAAAATTCTCTCGAGAGTTAACTTTTTCGAACACTTGTATTAATACAAATACTTTCATCACCGACTGAATATTTGCTCTTTGGCCCAGTCGCTTCAAATCTGACTCAGTAAAAGATAATCTTCCGATACCGGGAATCGAACCCGAGCCTCCTGGGTGAAAGCCAGGTATCCTAGCCACTAGACCATATCGGACTGTGTTTACAGTGTTCGTGATTGATCTTGTAGATCTATAATAGAGAACACTGTATATTATCCCTTTTTGAGGTATTTGTGTTCTGGCATTATCACTTTAAAGCTGACTTAGTTACAGATGGACTACCGATACCGGGGTAACTGTTGTATTTCTGAAGATAGATTAAGATCTATACTGCACTCGAGAATACTATTAATTATATGAATTGGTCAGACACTTGTGTTAATGCAAACAATTTAATCTCCCATCAGAATATTTCTTAATTTCCATATTTGTGTCAAGTTCAAAAAGAGACAAAAAATAATAATCTGTTATCAACTGTTTCCTTCGTGATTATACTTGTTGGTCTTCACTGAAAAATTCTCTCGATAGTAAACTTTTTCGAACACTTGTATTAATACAAATACTTTCATCGCCGACTGAATATTTGCTCTTTGGCCCAGTCGCTTCTAATCTGACCTTGTAAAAGATAATCTTCCGATACCGGGAATCGAACCCGAGCCTCCTGGGTGAAAGCCAGGTATCCTAGCCACTAGACCGTATCGGACTGCGTTTACAGTGTTCGTGAAGGATCTTGTAGATCTATGCTCCAGAACACTGTATATTATACCTTTTTAAGGTAATTGTGTTCTGGCATTAGTACTTTGAAGCTGACTTAGTTAAAGATGAACTACCGATACTGGGTTAACTGTTGTATTTCTGAAGATACATTTTGATCTATACTATACTCGAGAATACTCTCAATTATATGAATTGTTAAGACACTTGTGTTAATACAAACAATTTGAACTCCTATCAGAATATTTCTTAATTCACATATTTGTGTCAAGTTTAACAAGAGACAAAAATAATAATCTGTTATCAACTGTTTCCTTCGTGATGATACTTGTAGGTCTTTACTAAAACATTCTCTCGATAGTAAACTTTTTCGAATACTTGTATTAATACAAATATTTTCATCACCGACTGAATATTTGCTCCTTGGCCCAGTCGCTTCAAATCTGACCTTGTAAAAGATAATGTTCCGATACCAGGAATCGAACCCGAGCCTCCTGGGTGAAAGCCAGGTATCCTAGCCACTAGACCATATCGGACTGTGTTTATCGTGTTTGTGATGGATCTTGTAGATCTACGCTAGAGAACACTGTATATTATCCCTTTTTAAGGTATTTGTGTTCTGGCATTATCACTTTAAAGCTGACTTAGTTACAGATGGACTACCGATACCGGGGTAACTGTTGTATTTCTGAAGATAGATTAAGATCTATACTGCACTCGAGAATACTATTAATTATATGAATTGGTCAGACACTTGTGTTAATGCAAACAATTTAATCTCCTATCAGAATATTTCTTAATTTCCATATTTGTGTCAAGTTCAAAAAGAGACAAAAAATAATAATCTGTTATCAACTGTTTCCTTCGTGATTATACTTGTTGGTCTTCACTGAAAAATTCTCTCGATAGTAAACTTTTTCGAACACTTGTATTAATACAAATACTTTCATCGCCGACTGAATATTTGCTCTTTGGCCCAGTCGCTTCTAATCTGACCTTGTAAAAGATAATCTTCCGATACCGGGAATCGAACCCGAGCCTCTTGGGTGAAAGCCAGGTATCCTAGCCACTAGACCGTATCGGACTGCGTTTACAGTGTTCGTGAAGGATCTTGTAGATCTATGCTCCAGAACACTGTATATTATACCTTTTTAAGGTAATTGTGTTCTGGCATTAGTACTTTGAAGCTGACTTAGTTAAAGATGAACTACCGATACTGGGTTAACTGTTGTATTTCTGAAGATACATTTTGATCTATACTATACTCGAGAATACTCTCAATTATATGAATTGTTAAGACACTTGTGTTAATACAAACAATTTGAACTCCTATCAGAATATTTCTTAATTCACATATTTGTTTCAAGTTTAACAAGAGACAAAAATAATAATCTGTTATCAACTGTTTCCTTCGTGATGATACTTGTAGGTCTTTACTAAAACATTCTCTCGATAGTAAACTTTTTCGAATACTTGTATTAATACAAATATTTTCATCACCGTCTGAATATTTGCTCTTTGGCCCAGTCGCTTCAAATCTGACCTTGTAAAAGATAATCTTCCGATACCGGGAATCGAACCCGAGCCTCCTGGGTGAAAGCCAGGTATCCTAGCCACTAGACCATATCGGACTGTGTTTATCGTGTTTGTGATGGATCTTGTAGATCTACGCTAGAGAACACTGTATATTATCCCTTTTTAAGGTATTTGTGTTCTGGCATTATCACTTTAAAGCTGACTTAGTTACAGATGGACTACCGATACCGGGGTAACTGTTGTATTCTGAAGATAGATTAAGATCTATACTGTACTCGAGAATTCTCTTAATTATATGAATTGGTCAGACACTTGTGTTAATGCAAACAATTGAAACTCCTATCAGAATATTTCTTAATTCCCATATTTGTGTCAAGTTTAACAAGAGACAAAAAATAATAATCTGTTATCAACTGTTCCCTTCGTGATGATACTTGTAGGTCTTCACTGAAACATTCTCTCGATAGTAAACTTTTTCGAACACTTGTATTAATACAAATATTTTCATCACCGACTGAATATTTGCTCTTTGGCCCAGTCGCTTCAAATCTGACCTTGTAAAAGATAATCTTCCGATACCGGGAATCGAACACGAGCCTCCTGGGTGAAAGCCAGGTATCCTAGCCACTAGACCATATCGGACTGTGTTTACAGATCGTGATGGATCTTGTAGATCTATGCTAGAGAACACTGTATATTATCCCTTTTTAAGGTGTTTGTGTTCTGGCATTATTACTTTAAAGCTGACTTAGTTACAGATGGACTACCGATACCGGGGTAACTGTTGTATTTCTGAAGATAGATTAAGATCTATACTGTACTCGGGAATAATCTTAATTATATGAATTGGTCTGACACTTGTGTTAATGCAAACAATTTAAACTCCTATCAGAATATTTCTTAATTCCCATATTTGTGTCAAGTTTAACAAGAGACAAAAAATAATAATCTGTTATCAACTGTTTCCTTCGTGATGATACTTGTAGGTCTTCACTGAAACATTCTCCTGATAGTAAACTTTTTCGAATACTTGTATTAATAGAAATATTTTCATCACCGACTGAATATTTGCTCTTTGGCCCAGTCGTTTCAAATTTGACTCAGTAAAAGATTATCTTCCGATACCGGGAATCGAACCCGAGCCTCCTGGGTGAAAGCCAGGTACCCTAGCCACTAGACCATATCGGACTGTGTTTACAGTGTTCGTGATGGATCTTGTAGATCTATGCTAGAGAACACTGTATATTATACCTTTTTAAGGTATTTGTGTTCTGGCATTATTCCTTTGAAGCTGACTTAGTTACAGATGAACTACCGTTCCGGGTTAACTGTTGTATTTCTGAAGATAGATTAAGATCTATACTGTACTCGAGAATACTCTTAATTATATGAATTGGTCTGACACTTGTGTTAATGCAAACAATTTAAACTCCTATCAGAATATTTCTTAATTCCCATATTTGTGTCAAGTTTAACAAGAGACAAAAAATAATAATCTGTTTTCCACTGTTTCCTTCGTGATTATACTTGTTGGTCTTCACTGAAAAATTACCTCGATAGTAAACTATTTCGAATACTTGTATTAATACAAATATTTTCATCACCGACTGAATATTTGCTCTTTGGCCCAGTACAGTGTTAATGCAAACAATTTAAACTCCTATCAGAATATTTCTTAATTCCCATATTTGTGTCAAGTTTAACAAGAGACAAAAAATAATAATCTGTTATCAACTGTTTCCTTCATGATGATACTTGTAGGTCTTCACTGAAACATTCTCCTGATAGTAAACTTTTTCGAATACTTGTATTAATAGAAATATTTTCATCACCGACTGAATATTTGCTCTTTGGCCCAGTCGTTTCAAATCTGACTCAGTAAAAGATAAACTTCCGATACCGGGAATCGAACCCGAGCCTCCTGGGTGAAAGCCAGGTATCCTAGCCACTAGACCATATCGGACTGTGTTTACAGATCGTGATGGATCTTGTAGATCTATGCTAGAGAACACTGTATATTATCCCTTTTTAAGGTGTTTGTGTTCTGGCATTATTACTTTAAAGCTGACTTAGTTACAGATGGACTACCGATACCGGGGTAACTGTTGTATTTCTGAAGATAGATTAAGATCTATACTGTACTCGGGAATAATCTTAATTATATGAATTGGTCAGACACTTGTGTTAATGCAAACAATTTAAACTCCTATCAGAATATTTCTTAATTCCCATATTAGTGTCAAGTTCAACAAGAGACAAAAAATAATAATCTGTTATCAACTGTTTCCTTCGTGAATATACTTGTTGGTCTTCACTGAAAAATTACCTCGATAGTAAACTTTTTCGAATACTTGTATTAATACAAATATTTTCATCACCGACTGAATATTTGCTCTTTGGCCCAGTCGTTTCAAATCTGACTCAGTAAAAGATAATCTTCCGATACCGGGAATCGAACCCGAGCCTCCTGGGTGAAAGCCAGGTATCCTAGCCACTAGACCATATCGGACTGTGTTTACAGATCGTGATGGATCTTGTAGATCCATGCTAGAGAACACTGTATATTATCCCTTTTTAAGGTATTTGTGTTCTGGCATTATTACTTTAAAGCTGAGTTAGTTACAGATGGACTACCGATACCGGGGTAACTGTAGTATTCTGAAGATAGATTAAGATCTATACTGTACTCGAGAATACTCTTAATTATATGAATTGGTAAGACACTTGTGTTAATGCAAACAATTCAAACTCCTATCAGAATATTCCTTAATTCCCATATTTGGGTCAAGTTTAACAAGAGACAAAAAATAATAATCTGTTATCAACTGTTTCCTTCGTGATGATACTTGTAGGTCTTCACTGAAACATTCTCTCGATAGTAAACTTTTTCGAACACTTGTATTAATACAAATACTTCAGTTCAGATTGTGATTTCATGGGAAGCACATGTCAGTGAATTTGATCAGTGTGATATTTCGGAAACGCGATAAATTAAAATTTCGCGATCAAACTCATACGGTGCCACAGATTTCGAGAAATTTTTCACAAAAATGATTTCGGAAGAAAAAAGTTCAGAAGAATCTACAGACGATCCATCGTTCAAGAAACCTTCTAATAGGAAACGTAAGAAGAAAGGATTATCTAAAAACAAAAACAAAAAAGTCAACGATAACAAAACTCCCGAGACAGAAATTAGCCAACCGCATCTGGAACCACAAAAAAACAACCAAGATAACAGTATCGCTATGGAAACAGACATCCCATCTCATTCTTCCACACAAAACATTTCAACTACTAAAGGAACCCATACACAGCAAGACAAAACTGAAGTACAACCACAAACAAATCCCAACAACAAGACTACCTTTAGGAATTATTCAGCAAGAATGAACGAAATAAACAAAACGGAATACAAACAACTATTTTATCTAACAGCAAATGAAAACTTAATAACAGACAGAATTAAAATGGCAGATGAATGGAACAAGAAATTTATAGAATCTACAGATATTGTGATAAAAACCAAAATCGGCTATCTTATCAAATCCAACAATGAGAAAGAAAAAATCGTTAATGCTTTAGAAGAAATGAAAACCCAGAAAATCATCACCCAATTTAAACAGACAATACCTTACATCCAAGGAAAGGAAAGACTAGAACCACAGCAAACTTTCTCAGTAATAATAACCGGAGTGGAAAAATCTATCCAAGATGAAGAAATTAGTGAACATCTTAATAAATTGAATTTGAAGCACAGATTTTGCCGAAGAATTATATCTAGGAATTACAATACGCCCACAACTTACATAAGAATTATCACAGGAGAAGCTACAACATCCGAAAGATTACTCAATGAGGGAATGTTCTTCAAAAATAGGCACTATCTAGTTTATGCAAGTCATCCTCCTGAACCCATACCAATTCCATGCAACAAGTGCCAACAATTCGATCATATAACGGAAAACTGCACTCAACAAGCAAAATGCAACAAATGCCAAGGCGCCCACAAAACATCACAGTGCAGAACTAATCTAACACCTAAGTGCAGTGCCTGCGGTTCTGAAGAACATCAGGCATGGTCAGGCAAATGTCCAAAACATCCTAAAAAACCCATCGAAGGTATTCCGAATGCAACCATAAGACGTCTTAATAAAATGACCAGGGAAATAGAAGACTTACATAAGAAGAATAACAGAATACATGCACCTATAACTATACACGACGAAATTGTAAATACCTATATGAGAAAACTGAACAAGCCCAAATACACAAACAGGGAGGAACTACTGCAGAAACTAAAGAGAAGATTCCTGACACAATTTAAAGTTGATACAACTGCAGTTTTTTCAGGAAACCGAGTATATATCCTCATGTTCGATGTGGAAGATCAGAATGAACCGTCACCAACAGAACCTATCGACAACAATATTAACCGCCAAGTTCAACTCTAAAATTAAAATTCTCTACAACAATATCAATAGTTATCTACCAAAAAAATATTTGATCAACAACTTCATTGAAGAGAATGAGATACAATTAGCCATGTTCGTAGAAGCCAAAACCAAAAAGGAACACAACATCTCCTACAGAGATTGGGATATTATACATAGGCTAGGACATACAATTATCAATACACGAGGCGGGAGTATAGTACAGTGCCACCCCAACCTGAAAATGGGTAAGGACAATTCACCTAGTATTAATAACAACCTCAATGAAGCAACACATTTCACAATCCCTTTTAAAGATGACAAACTGCACATCATTTTGATATATATACACCCTCATTCCAAAATCGACGAAACTATATTCACAAAAGCAGCCTTATATAAATATTCTATAATCATTGGCGACTTCAATCCCAATCGAACAAAAAATAGACAAATTAACAAATTTCTCCAGAGCGGTTCCTTCAAAAAATATATGACACCTCCAACATTCTTGATGGATAATAACCCTGATAGTACTCCTGATTTGTTGATATACTCCACAAATTTAGAAAGTAACATCACAGATATAGAGCTTGTGCCTGACCTGGGTTCCGATCACTTAGGAATGGTTATTACATTGGACATGAATACACAGCCAAAAGAAACTCAAAAGAAAAAAACGTTTCAATTCGACAAATGCAAGGTCAATAAAGTGAATGAGGAGATGGCCAAGTTCATTCACTCTCATAGAAAATCAAATATGGACGAGGACTACATCACAGCATTCAATAATAGACTATCTGAATGTATTCGAAAATATACACCTACTGTAACACATCACCCATTCCTTCATGAATTACCACCCTTCATAATTTCAATGATCAAGAACAAACGGAAAATGTACAGAGAATATCGCCGCTCCCACAACCCACATGTTAAAACCCAAATAAATGAATATAACCCTGCTATTCATAAAATGATCCAGCAGTATAGAATCCATAGATGGAATGAAGCCTGCAAATCAATTAGCAAAACCAAAGGAAGAACATTTTATCAGCAAATCAAAAGGCTTTCCAAGTACAAACAATTCCATAAGATTCCCACTATCATAGAAAACAATAAAGAATATAAGACAGATTCCGAAAAGGCAGAAATATTTGCAGAGCACTACAAACAAGTATTTCAATATGGCAAGGATAGGAATTTTGACGTTGAAACAGAGACAATGGTTGAGGGCTGGTACAGGGAATTTTTTAACAACCCACCTGTGAACACTGATTCAATCGAAATAGAAGAAGCCACCTACTATGAAATGCTACATAACACCAAGAACAGTTCACCAGGATCAGATAATATACCGTGGAATATCGTTAAAAAACTACAGCAGAGCATACATGAACATATAACAAAATTATTCAAATGGTGTCTCAATAACCAGTCCTTTCCGGAAGTATGGAAAACAGGAACAATCACCCTCATAGCAAAACAGAACAAGGATCACAAAAAAACAGAAAATTACAGACCCATAACGTTGCTACCTGTACTTGGAAAGCTTTTTGAAAAAATAATTAAAAACAAACTTGAAGAACATTTCCACGAATTAATTCCTAACCATCAGTTCGGCTTCCGCAAGAAAAAGGCTACTGTTCACCCACTGACTATCTTCATATCCAACTTACAAAATGCACAATTAAACAATAAAAGAACAGCAGTAGTTTGCATTGACAACAATAAAGCATTTGACAGTGTGTGGATAAAAGGATTACTATATAAAATGTTTAAGAAAGACACACCTGCATATTTGATACATATAGTAAGAGCATATCTGGAGAACAGAAAACTAAAAATTAAAATCAATGAAGCAATATCCACCATCTTCACCCCTATGCAAGGAACACCTCAAGGATCTCCTCTATCGCCCCTGATATACAACATCTATTGCAGTGACATGGGCACAATACACAACCAAAAACAATACATACTACAATATGCGGATGACACTACAATAATATCACATGAGAAATCATTGAAAAGCTGCATTGATAATCTACAAGAGTACATAACTACATTGACTATATGGTTTTCCAAGTGGAGGTTGAAGATTAACCCAGAAAAATCCCAACTGATAATTTTCAACCATAAAATTAATCATCAGTCCCCCATCATTTCAATAAACAATAAATCAGTCAAAC
The DNA here is from genome assembly GCA_034642435.1 of Megalocaria dilatata. Taxonomy (NCBI): domain Eukaryota; kingdom Metazoa; phylum Arthropoda; class Insecta; order Coleoptera; family Coccinellidae; genus Megalocaria; species Megalocaria dilatata. The sequence continues at coordinate 41,922,417 of CM067859.1, read as the reverse complement.
CAACACCTTCAATAAAATATCTCGGAATTCAAATTGATAATAAAGCAACCCTTAAAATACACGCAAATAATACAAAGAAGAAAATTATCAGCAGAGCCAAGCACTTCAGAAAATTGACATACAGGAACGAAGGAATCAACATGAAAACAGCATCCATCATCTATAAATCCATATGCAGACCATTAATTGAATATGGACATCCCCTTTATGCAAACTGCAAAGAATCTGTGATGAAAATTTTAAAGGTGGCAGAGACAACATCCCTAAGAGACATTACCAAAATGAGACACCCAAAGAACAGACTGTACAACCCTCCCAACGATCTCCTTTATCAGATAACCAGGATAGAACCCATAGAAGACAGAATTAAGAAACTGAACACAAAATTCAAGCAGCGCCTTTACGAACTGGAAGATATAAAGACTCTCATGCACAATGATCCAGTAGAACGCCCCCGAAGAAAATTCCCAACCCAAACGCTAATGCAGAGACTGAACACCTATCAAAACTAAGATATTGTAAAATTGTATAAATAATGACCTTTTTTTTTTTTTTTTTGTAAACTTGCTCTAAGATTTTGTTAATATAACTTGGGCTGAAGGACCTCGGTCGATTGCCGGTTGATAACTTGTTATCAATAAAGATCAGTTATTATTATTATTATTACAAATACTTTCATCACCGACTGAATATTTGCTCTTTGGCCCAGTCGCTTCAAATCTGACTCAGTAAAATATAATCTTCCGATACCGGGAATCGAACCCGAGCCTCCTGGGTGAAAGCCAGGTATCCTAGCCACTAGACCACATCGGACTGTGTTTACAGATCGTGATGGATCTTGTACATCTATGCTAGAGAACACTGTATATTATCCCTTTTTAAGGTGTTTGTGTTCTGGCATTATTACTTTAAAGCTGACTTAGTTACAGATGGACTACCGATACCGGGGTAACTGTTGTATTTCTGAAGATAGATTAAGATCTATACTGTACTCGGGAATAATCTTAATTATATGAATTGGTCAGACACTTATGTTAATGCAAACAATTTAAACTCCTATCAGAATATTTCTTAATTCCCATATTAGTGTCAAGTTCAACAAGAGACAAAAAATAATAATCTGTTTTCAACTATTTCCTTCGTGATTATACTTGTTGGTCTTCACTGAAAAATTACCTCGATAGTAAACTTTTTCGAATACTTGTATTAATACAAATATTTTCATCACCGACTGAATATTTGCTCTTTGGCCCAGTCGTTTCAAATCTGACTCAGTAAAAGATAATCTTCCGATACCGGGAATCGAACCCGAGCCTCCTGGGTGAAAGCCAGGTATCCTAGCCACTAGACCATATCGGACTGTGTTTACCGTGTTTGTGATGGATCTTGTAGATCTACGCTAGAGAACACTGTATATTATCCCTTTTTAAGGTATTTGTGTTCTGGCATTATCACTTTAAAGCTGACTTAGTTACAGATGGACTACCGATACCGAGGTAACTGTTGTATTCTGAAGATAGATTAAGATCTATACTGTACTCGAGAATACTCTTAATTATACGAATTGGTCAGACACTTGTGTTAATGCAAACAATTTAAACTCCTATCAGAATATTTCTTAATTCCCATATTTGTGTCAAGTTTAACAAGAGACAAAAAATAATAATCTGTTATCAACTGTTTCCTTCGTGATGATACTTGTAGGTCTTCACTGAAACATTCTCTCGATAGTAAACTTTTTCGAACACTTGTATTAATACAAATATTTTCATCACCGACTGAATATTTGCTCTTTGGCCCAGTCGCTTCAAATCTGACCTTGTAAAAGATAATCTTCCGATACCGGGAATCGAACCCGAGCCTCCTGGGTGAAAGCCAGGTATCCTAGCCACTAGACCACATCGGACTGTGTTTACAGATAGTGATGGATCTTGTACATCTATGCTAGAGAACACTGTATATTATCCCTTTTTAAGGTGTTTGTGTTCTGGCATTATTACTTTAAAGCTGACTTAGTTACAGATGGACTACCGATACCGGGGTAACTGTTGTATTTCTGAAGATAGATTAAGATCTATACTGTACTCGGGAATAATCTTAATTATATGAATTGGTCAGACACTTGTGTTAATGCAAACAATTTAAACTCCTATCAGAATATTTCTTAATTCCCATATTAGTGTCAAGTTCAACAAGAGACAAAAAATAATAATCTGTTATCAACTGTTTCCTTCGTGATGATACTTGTAGGTCTTCACTAAAACATTCTCTCGATAGTAAACTTTTTCGAACACTTGTATTAATACAAATACTTTCATCACCGACTGAATATTTGCTCTTTGGCCAGTCGCTTCAAATCTGACTCAGTAAAAGATAATCTTCCGATACCGGGAATCGAACCCGAGCCTCCTGGGTGAAAGCCAGGTATCCTAGCCACTAGACCATATCGGAGTTTGTTTACAGTGTTCGTGAAGGATCTTGTAGATCTATGCTAGAGAACACTGTATATTATACCTTTTTAAGGTATTTGTGTTCTGGCAATATTACTTTGAAGCTGACTTAGTTACAGATGAACTACCGTTCCGGGTTAACTGTTGTATTTCTGAAGATAGATTAAGATCTATACTGTACTCGAGAATACTCTCAGTTATATGAATTGGTCAGACACTTGTGTTAATGCAAACAATTCAAACTCCTATCAGAATATTCCTTAATTCCCATATTTGGGTCAAGTTTAACAAGAGACAAAAAATAATAATCTGTTATCAACTGTTTCCTTCGTGATGATACTTGTAGGTCTTCACTAAAACATTCTCTCGATAGTAAACTTTTTCGAACACTTGTATTAATACAAATACTTTCATCACCGACTGAATATTTGCTCTTTGGCCCAGTCGCTTCAAATCTGACTCAGTAAAAGATAATCTTCCGATACCGGGAATCGAACCCGAGCCTCCTGGGTGAAAGCCAGGTATCCTAGCCACTAGACCATATCGGACTGTGTTTACCGTGTTTGTGGTGGATCTTGTAGATCTACGCTAGAGAACACTGTATATTATCCCTTTTTGAGGTATTTGTGTTCTGGCATTATCACTTTAAAGCTGACTTAGTTACAGATGGACTACCGATACCGAGGTAACTGTTGTATTTCTGAAGATAGATTAAGATCTATACTGTACTCGAGAATACTCTTAATTATATGAATTGGTCAGACACTTGTGTTAATGCAAACAATTTAAACTCCTATCAGAATATTTCTTAATTCCCATATTTGTGTCAAGTTTAACAAGAGACAAAAAATAATAATCTGTTACAAACTGTTTCCTTCGTGATGATACTTGTAGGTCTTCACTGAAACATTCTCTCGATAGTAAACTTTTTCGAACACTTGTATTAATACAAATATTTTCATCACCGACTGAATATTTGCTCTTTGGCCCAGTCGCTTCAAATCTGACCTTGTAAAAGATTATCTTCCGATACCGGGAATCGAACCCGAGCCTCCTGGGTGAAAGCCAGGTATCCTAGCCACTAGACCATATCGGACTGTGTTTACAGATCGTGATGGATCTTGTACATCTATGCTAGAGAACACTGTATATTATCCCTTTTTAAGGTGTTTGTCTTCTGGCATTATTACTTTAAAGCTGACTTAGTTACAGATGGACTACCGATACCGGGGTAACTGTTGTATTTCTGAAGATAGATTAAGATCTATACTGTACTCGGGAATAATCTTAATTATATGAATTGGTCAGACACTTGTGTTAATGCAAACAATTTAAACTCCTATCAGAATATTTCTTAATTCCCATATTAGTGTCAAGTTCAACAAGAGACAAAAAATAATAATCTGTTTTCAACTGTTTCCTTCGTGATTATACTTGTTGGTCTTCACTGAAAAATTACCTCGATAGTAAACTTTTTCGAATACTTGTATTAATACAAATATTTTCATCACCGACTGAATATTTGCTTTTTGGCCCAGTCGTTTCAAATCTGACTCAGTAAAAGATAATCTTCCGATACCGGGAATCGAACCCGAGCCTCCTGGGTGAAAGCCAGGTATCCTAGCCACTAGACCATATCGGAGTTTGTTTACAGTGTTCGTGAAGGATCTTGTAGATCTATGCTAGAGAACACTGTATATTATACCTTTTTAAGGTATTTGTGTTCTGGCAATATTACTTTGAAGCTGACTTAGTTACAGATGAACTACCGTTCCGGGTTAACTGTTGTATTTCTGAAGATAGATTAAGATCTATACTGTACTCGAGAATACTCTCAATTATATGAATTGGTCAGACACTTGTGTTAATGCAAACAATTCAAACTCCTATCAGAATATTCCTTAATTCCCATATTTGGGTCAAGTTTAACAAGAGACAAAAATAATAATCTGTTATCAACTGTTTCCTTTGTGATGATACTTGTAGGTCTTTACTAAAACATTCTCTCGATAGTAAACTTTTTCGAACACTTGTATTAATACAAATATTTTCATCACCGACTGAATATTTGCTCTTTGGCCCAGTCGCTTCAAATCTGACCTTGTAAAAGATAATCTTCCGATACCGGGAATCGAACCCGAGCCTCCTGGGTGAAAGCCAGGTATCCTAGCCACTAGACCATATCGGACTGTGTTTACAGATCGTGATGGATCTTGTACATCTATGCTAGAGAACACTGTATATTATCCCTTTTTAAGGTGTTTGTGTTCTGGCATTATTACTTTAAAGCTGACTTAGTTACAGATGGACTACCGATACCGGGGTAACTGTTGTATTTCTGAAGATAGATTAAGATCTATACTGTACTCGGGAATAATCTTAATTATATGAATTGGTCAGACACTTGTGTTAATGCAAACAATTTAAACTCCTATCAGAATATTTCTTAATTCCCATATTAGTGTCAAGTTCAACAAGAGACAAAAAATAATAATCTGTTTTCAACTGTTTCCTTCGTGATTATACTTGTTGGTCTTCACTGAAAAATTACCTCGATAGTAAACTTTTTCGAATACTTGTATTAATACAAATATTTTCATCACCGACTGAATATTTGCTCTTTGGCCCAGTCGTTTCAAATCTGACTCAGTAAAAGATAATCTTCCGATACCGGGAATCGAACCCGAGCCTCCTGGGTGAAAGCCAGGTATCCTAGCCACTAGACCATATCGGACTGTGTTTACAGATCGTGATGGATCTTGTAGATCTATGCTAGAGAACACTGTATATTATCCCTTTTTAAGGTATTTGTGTTCTGGCATTATTACTTTAAAGCTGACTTAGTTACAGATGGACTACCGATACCGGGGTAACTGTAGTATTCTGAAGATAGATTAAGATCTATACTGTACTCGGGAATAATCTTAATTATATGAATTGGTCAGACACTTGTGTTAATGCAAACAATTTAAACTCCTATCAGAATATTTCTTAATTCCCATATTAGTGTCAAGTTCAACAAGAGACAAAAAATAATAATCTGTTATCAACTGTTTCCTTCGTGATTATACTTGTTGGTCTTCACTGAAAAATTACCTCGATAGTAAACTTTTTCGAATACTTGTATTAATAGAAATATTTTCATCACCGTCTGAATATTTGCTCTTTGGCCCAGTCGTTTCAAATCTGACTCAGTAAAAGATAATCTTCCGATACCGGGAATCGAACCCGAGCCTCCTGGGTGAAAGCCAGGTATCCTAGCCACTAGACCATATCGGACTGTACTGTGTTCGTGATGGATCTTGTAAATTTGTGCTATAGAAAACTGTATATTATACCTTTTTAAGATATTTGTGTTCTGGCATTATTACTTTGAAGCTGACTTAGTTAAAGATGAACTACCGATACTGGGTCAACTGTTGTATTTCTGAAGATACATTTTGGTCTATACTATACTCGAGAATACTCTCAATTATATGAATTGTTAAGACACTTGTGTTAATACAAACAATTTGAACTCCTATCAGAATGTTTCTTAATTCACATATTTGTGTCAAGTTTAACAAGAGACAAAAATAATAATCTGTTATCAACTGTTTCCTTCGTGATGATACTTGTAGGTCTTTACTAAAACATTCTCTCGATAGTAAACTTTTTCGAATACTTGTATTAATACAAATATTTTCATCACCGACTGAATATTTGCTCTTTGGCCCAGTCGCTTCAAATCTGACCTTGTAAAAGATAATCTTCCGATACCGGGAATCGAACCCGAGCCTCCTGGGTGAAAGCCAGGTATCCTAGCCACTAGACCATATCGGACTGTGTTTAAAGTGTTCGTGGTGGATCTTGTAGATCTATGCTCCAGAACACTGTATATTATACCTTTTTAAGGTAATTGTGTTCTGGCATTATTACTTTGAAGCTGACTTAGTTACAGATGAACTACCGTACCGGGTCAACTGTTGTATTTCTGAAGATAGATTAAGATCTATACTGTACTCGAGAATAATCTTAATTATATGAATTTGTCAGACACTTGTGTTAATGCAAACAATTTAAACTCCGATCAGTATACTTCTCAATTCCCATATTTGTGTCAGGTTTAACAAGAGGAAAAAAATAATAATCTGTTATCAACTGTTTCCTTCGTGATTATACTTGTTGGTCTTCACTGAAAAATTCTCTCGATAGTAAACTTTTTCGAACACTTGTATTTATACAAATACTTTCATCACTGACTGAATATTTGCTCTTTGGCCCAGTCGCTTCAAATCTGACCTTGTAAAAGATAATCTTCCGATACCGGGAATCGAACCCGAGCCTCCTGGGTGAAAGCCAGGTATCCTAGCCACTAGACCATATCGGACTGTGTTTATAGAGTTTGTGATGGATCTTGTAAATCTATGCTAGAGAAAACTGTATATTATCCCTTTTTAAGGTATTTGTGTTCTGGCATTATTACTTTAAAGCTGACTTAGTTACAGATGGACTACCGATACCGGGGTAACTCTTGTATTTCTGAAGATAGATTAAGATCTATACTGCACTCGAGAATACTATTAATTATATGAATTGGTCAGACACTTGTGTTAATGCAAACAATTTAAACTCCTATCAGAATATTTCTTAATTCCCATATTTGTGTCAAGTTTAACAAGAGACAAAAAATAATAATCTGTTATCAACTGTTTCCTTCGTGATGATACTTGTAGGTCTTCACTGAAACATTCTCTCGATAGTAAACTTTTTCGAACACTTGTATTAATACAAATACTTTCATCACCGACTGAATATTTGCTCTTTGGCCCAGTCGCTTCAAATCTGACTCAGTAAAATATAATCTTCCGATACCGGGAATCGAACCCGAGCCTCCTGGGTGAAAGCCAGGTATCCTAGCCACTAGACCATATCGGAGTTTGTTTACAGTGTTCGTGAAGGATCTTGTAGATCTATGCTAGAGAACACTGTATATTATACCTTTTTAAGGTATTTGTGTTCTGGCAATATTACTTTGAAGCTGACTTAGTTACAGATGAACTACCGTTCCGGGTTAACTGTTGTATTTCTGAAGATAGATTAAGATCTATACTGTACTCGAGAATACTCTCAGTTATATGAATTGGTCAGACACTTGTGTTAATGCAAACAATTCAAACTCCTATCAGAATATTCCTTAATTCCCATATTTGGGTCAAGTTTAACAAGAGACAAAAAATAATAATCTGTTATCAACTGTTTCCTTCGTGATGATACTTGTAGGTCTTCACTAAAACATTCTCTCGATAGTAAACTTTTTCGAACACTTGTATTAATACAAATACTTTCATCACCGACTGAATATTTGCTCTTTGGCCCAGTCGCTTCAAATCTGACTCAGTAAAAGATAATCTTCCGATACCGGGAATCGAACCCGAGCCTCCTGGGTGAAAGCCAGGTATCCTAGCCACTAGACCATATCGGACTGTGTTTACCGTGTTTGTGGTGGATCTTGTAGATCTACGCTAGAGAACACTGTATATTATCCCTTTTTGAGGTATTTGTGTTCTGGCATTATCACTTTAAAGCTGACTTAGTTACAGATGGACTACCGATACCGAGGTAACTGTTGTATTCTGAAGATAGATTAAGATCTATACTGTACTCGAGAATACTCTTAATTATATGAATTGGTCAGACACTTGTGTTAATGCAAACAATTTAAACTCCTATCGGAATATTTCTTAATTCCCATATTTGTGTCAAGTTTAACAAGAGACAAAAAATAATAATCTGTTACAAACTGTTTCCTTCGTGATGATACTTGTAGGTCTTCACTGAAACATTCTCTCGATAGTAAACTTTTTCGAACACTTGTATTAATACAAATATTTTCATCACCGACTGAATATTTGCTCTTTGGCCCAGTCGCTTCAAATCTGACCTTGTAAAAGATAATCTTCCGATACCGGGAATCGAACCCGAGCCTCCTGGGTGAAAGCCAGGTATCCTAGCCACTAGACCACATCGGACTGTGTTTACAGATCGTGATGGATCTTGTACATCTATGCTAGAGAACACTGTATATTATCCCTTTTTAAGGTGTTTGTGTTCTGGCATTATTACTTTAAAGCTGACTTAGTTACAGATGGACTACCGATACCGGGGTAACTGTTGTATTTCTGAAGATAGATTAAGATCTATACTGTACTCGGGAATAATCTTAATTATATGAATTGGTCAGACACTTGTGTTAATGCAAACAATTTAAACTCCTATCAGAATATTTCTTAATTCCCATATTAGTGTCAAGTTCAACAAGAGACAAAAAATAATAATCTGTTATCAACTGTTTCCTTCGTGATTATACTTGTTGGTCTTGACTGAAAAATTACCTCGATAGTAAACTTTTTCGAATACTTGTATTAATACAAATATTTTCATCACCGACTGAATATTTGCTCTTTGGCCCAGTCGTTTCAAATCTGACTCAGTAAAAGATAATCTTCCGATACCGGGAATCGAACCCGAGCCTCCTGGGTGAAAGCCAGGTATCCTAGCCACTAGACCATATCGGACTGTGTTTACAGTGTTCGTGAAGGATCTTGTAGATCTATGCAAGAGAACACTGTATATTATACCTTTTTAAGGTATTTGTGTTCTGGCATTATTACTTTGAAGCTGACTTAGTTACAGATGAACTACCGTACCGGGTTAACTGTTGTATTTCTGAAGATAGATTAAGATCTATACTGTACTCGAGAATAATCTTAATTATATGAATTGGTCAAACACTTGTGTTAATGCAAACAATTTAAACTCCTATCAGAATATTTCTTAATTCCCATATTTGTGTCAAGTTTAACAAGAGACAAAAAATAATAATCTGTTATCAACTGTTTCCTTCGTGATTATACTTGTTGGTCTTCACTGAAAAATTCTCTCGATAGTAAACTTTTTCGAACACTTGTATTTATACAAATACTTTCATCACTGACTGAATATTTGCTCTTTGGCCCAGTCGCTTCAAATCTGACCTTGTAAAAGATAATCTTCCGATACCGGGAATCGAAACCGAGCCTCCTGGGTGAAAGCCAGGTATCCTAGCCACTAGACCATATCGGACTGTGTTTGTAGAGTTTGTGATGGATCTTCTAAATCTATGCTAGAGAAAACTGTATATTATCCCTTTTTAAGGTATTTGTGTTCTGGCATTATTACTTCAAAGCTGACTAAGTTACAGATGGACTACCGATACCGGGGTAACTCTTGTATTTCTGAAGATAGATTAAGATCTATACTGCACTCGAGAATACTATTAATTATATGAATTGGTCAGACACTTGTGTTAATGCAAACAATTTAAACTCCTATCAGAATATTTCTTAATTCCCATATTTGTGTCAAGTTTAACAAGAGACAAAAAATAATAATCTGTTATCAACTGTTTCCTTCGTGATGATACTTGTAGGTCTTCACTGAAACATTCTCTCGATAGTAAACTTTTTCGAACACTTGTATTAATACAAATACTTTCATCACCGACTGAATATTTGCTCTTTGGCCCAGTCGTTTCAAATCTGACTCAGTAAAAGATAATCTTCCGATACCGGGAATCGAACCCGAGCCTCCTGGGTGAAAGCCAGGTATCCTAGCCACTAGACCATATCGGAGTTTGTTTACAGTGTTCGTGAAGGATCTTGTAGATCTATGCTAGAGAACACTGTATATTATACCTTTTTAAGGTATTTGTGTTCTGGCAATATTATTTTGAAGCTGACTTAGTTACAGATGAACTACCGTTCCGGGTTAACTGTTGTATTTCTGAAGATAGATTAAGATCTATACTGTACTCGAGAATACTCTCAATTATATGAATTGGTCAGACACTTGTGTTAATGCAAACAATTCAAACTCCTATCAGAATATTCCTTAATTCCCATATTTGGATCAAGTTTAACAAGAGACAAAAAATAATAATCTGTTATCAACTGTTTCCTTCGTGATTATACTTGTTGGTCTTCACTGAAAAATTCTCTCGATAGTAAACTTTTTCGAACACTTGTATTTATACAAATAATTTCATCACTGACTGAATATTTGCTCTTTGGCCCAGTCGCTTCAAATCTGACCTTGTAAAAGATAATCTTCCGATACCGGGAATCGAACCCGAGCCTCCTGGGTGAAAGCCAGGTATCCTAGCCACTAGACCATATCGGACTGTGTTCACAGTGTTCGAGAAGGATCTTGTAGATCTATGCAAGAGAACACTGTATATTATACCTTTTTAAGGTATTTGTGTTCTGGCATTATTACTTTGAAGCTGACTTAGTTACAGATGAACTACCGTACCGGGTTAACTGTTGTATTTCTGAAGATAGATTAAGATCTATACTGTACTCGAGAATAATCTTAATTATATGAATTGGTCAAACACTTGTGTTAATGCAAACAATTTAAACTCCTATCAGAATATTTCTTAATTCCCATATTTGTGTCAAGTTCAACAAGAGACAAAAAATAATAATCTGTTATCAACTGTTTCCTTCGTGATTATACTTGTTGGTCTTCACTGAAAAATTACCTCGATAGTAAACTTTTTCGAATACTTGTATTAATAGAAATATTTTCATCACCGACTGAATATTTGCTCTTTGGCCCAGTCGTTTCAAATCTGACTCAGTTAAAGATAATCTTCCGATACCGGGAATCGAACCCGAGCCTCCTGGGTGAAAGCCAGGTATCCTAGCCACTAGACCATATCGGACTGTACTGTGTTCGTGATGGATCTTGTAAATCTGTGCTAGAGAAAACTGTATATTATACCTTTGCAAGATATTTGTGTTCTGGCATTATTACTTTGAAGCTGACTTAGTTACAGATGAACTACCGATATCGGGTTAACTGTTGTATTCCTGAAGATACATTTAGATCTATACTGTACTCGAGAATAATCTTAATTATATGAATTGGTCAGACACTTGTGTTAATGCAAACAATTTAAACTCCGATCAGTATATTTCTCAATTCCCATATTTGTGTCAGGTTTAACAAGAGGAAAAAAATAATAATCTGTTATCAACTGTTTCCTTCGTGATGATACTTGTAGGTCTTCACTGAAAAATTCTCTCGATAGTAAACTTTTTCGAACACTCGTATTAATACAAATACTTTCATCACCGACTGAATATTTGCTCTTTGGCCCAGTCGCTTCAAATCTGACTCAGTAAAAGATAATCTTCCGATACCGGGAATCGAACCCGAGCCTCCTGGGTGAAAGCCAGGTATCCTAGCCACTAGACCATATCGGACTGTACTGTGTTCGTGAAGGATCTTGTAGATCTATGCAAGAGAACACTGTATATTATCCCTTTTTAAGGTATTTGTGTTCTGGCATTATTACTTTGAAGCTGACTTAGTTACAGATGAACTACCGTACCGGGTTAACTGTTGTATTTCTGAAGATAGATTAAGATCTATACTGTACTCGAGAATAATCTTAATTATATGAATTGGTCAGACACTTGTGTTAATGCAAACAATTTAAACTCCGATCAGTATATTTCTCAATTCCCATATTTGTGTCAGGTTTAACAAGAGGAAAAAAATAATAATCTGTTATCAACTGTTTTCTTCGTGATGATACTTGTAGGTCTTCACTGAAAAATTCTCTCGATAGTAAACTTTTTCGAACACTTGTATTAATACAAATACTTTCATCACCGACTGAATATTTGCTCTTTGGCCCAGTCGCTTCAAATCTGACTCAATAAAAGATAATCTTCCGATACCGGGAATAGAACCCGAGCCTCCTGGGTGAAAGCCAGGTATCCTAGCCACTAGACCATATCGGACTGTGCTTACAGATCGTGATGGATCTTGTAGATCTATGCTAGAGAACACTGTATATTATCCCTTTTTAAGGTATTTGTGTTCTGGCATTATTACTTTGAAGCTGACTTAGTTACAGATGAACTACCGTTCCGGGTTAACTGTTGTATTTCTGAAAATAGATTAAGATCTATACTGTACTAGAGAATACTCTTAATTATATGAATTGGTCAGACACTTGTGTTAATGCAAACAATTTAAACTCCGATCAGTATATTTCTCAATTCCCATATTTGTGTCAGGTTTAACAAGAGGAAAAAAATAATAATCTGTTATCAACTGTTTCCTTCGTGATGATACTTGTAGGTCTTCACTGAAAAATTCTCTCGATAGTAAACTTTTTCGAACACTTGTATTAATACAAATACTTTCATCACCGACTGAATATTTGCTCTTTGGCCCAGTCGCTTCAAATCTGACTCAGTAAAAGATAATCTTCCGATACCGGGAATCGAACCCGAGCCTCCTGGGTGAAAGCCAGGTATCCTAGCCACTAGACCATATCGGACTGTGTTTACAGTGTTCGTGATGGATCTTGTAGATCTATGCTCCAGAACACTGTATATTATACCTTTTTAAGGTAATTGTGTTCTGGCATTAGTACTTTGAAGCTGACTTAGTTAAAGATGAACTACCGATACTGGGTTAACTGTTGTATTTCTGAAGATACATTTTGATCTATACTATACTCGAGAATACTCTCAATTATATGAATTGTTAAGACACTTGTGTTAATACAAACAATTTGAACTCCTATCAGGATATTTCTTAATTCACATATCAGTGTCAAGTTTAACAAGAGACAAAAATAATAATCTGTTATCAACTGTTTCCTTCGTGATGATACTTGTAGATTTTTACTAAAACATTCTCTCGATAGTAAACTTTTTCGAATACTTGTATTAATACAAATATTTTCATCACCGACTGAATATTTGCTCTTTGGCCCAGTCGCTTCAAATCTGACCTTGTAAAAGATAATCTTCCGATACCGGGAATCGAACCCGAGCCTCCTGGGTGAAAGCCAGGTATCCTAGCCACTAGACCATATCGGACTGTGTTTACAGTGTTTCTTGATGGATCTTGTAGATCTATGTTAGAGAACACTGTATATTATACCTTTTCAAGGTATTTGTGTTCTGGCATTATTACTTTGAAGCTGACTTAGTTACAGATGAACTACCGTACCGGGTTAACTGTTGTATTTCTGAAGATAGATTAAGATCTATACTGTACTCGAGAATAATCTTAATTATATGAATTTGTCAGACACTTGTGTTAATGCAAACAATTTAAACTCCTATCAGATATTTCTTAATTCCCATATTTGTGTCAAGTTTAACAAGAGACAAAAAATAATAATCTGTTATCAACTGTTTCCTTCGTGATTATACTTGTTGGTCTTCACTGAAAAATTACCTCGATGGTAAACTTTTTCGAATTCTTTTATTAATACAAATATTTTCATCACCGACTGAATATTTGCTCTATGGCCCAGTCGTTTTAAATCTTCCGATACCGGGAATCGAACCCGAGCCTCCTGGGTGAAAGCCAGGTATCCTAGCCGCTAGACCATATCGGACTGTGTTTGAAACTCGTGATGGATCTTGTAGATCTATGCTAGATAACACTGTATATTATACCTTTTTGAGGTATTTGTGTTCTGGCATTATTACTTTGAAGCTGACTTAGTTACAGATGAACTACCGTACCGGGTTAACTGTTGTATTTCTGAAGATACATTAAGATCTATACTGTACTCGAGAATAATCTTAATTATATGAATTGGTCAGACACTTGTGTTAATGCAAACAATTTAAACTCCTATCAGAATATTTCTTAATTCCCATATTTGTGTCAAGTTTAACAAGAGACAAAAAATAATAATCTGTTATCAACTGTTTCCTTCGTGATTATACTTGTTGTAGTAGTAAACTTTTGTTGTAATAGTAAACTTTTTCAAATACTTGTATTAATACAAATATTTTCATAACCGACTGAATATTTGCTCTTTGGCCCAGTCGCTTCAAATCTGACCTTGTAAAAGATAATCTTCCGATACCGGGAATCGAACCCGAGCCTCCTGGGTGAAAGCCAGGTATCCTAGCCACTAGACCATATCGGACTGTGTTTACAGTGTTCGTGATGGATCTTGTAGCTCTATGCTAGAGAACACTGTATATTATACCTTTTTAAGTTATTTGTGTTCTGGCATTTTTACTTTGAAGCTGACTTAGTTACAGATGAACTACCGTACCGGGTTAACTGTTGTATTTCTGAAGATAGATTAAGATCTATACTGTACTCGAGAATAATCTTAATTATATGAATTGGTCAGACACTTGTGTTAATGCAAACAATTTAAACTCCGATCAGTATATTTCTCAATTCCCATATTTGTGTCAAGTTGAACAAGAGGAAAAAAATAATAATCTGTTAACAACTGTTTCCTTCGTGATGATACTTGTAGGTCTTCACTGAAAAATTCTCTCGATAGTAAACTTTTTCGAACACTTTTATTAATACAAATACTTTTATCACCGACTGAATATTTGCCCTTTGGCTAGTCGCTTCAAATCTGACTCAGTGAAAGATAATCTTCCGATACCGGGAATCGAAACCGAGCCTCCTGGGTGAAAGCCAGGTATCCTAGCCACTAGACCATATCGGACTGTGTTTAAAGTGTTCGTGGTGGATCTTGTAGATCTATGCTCCAGAACACTGTATATTATACCTTTTTAAGGTAATTGTGTTCTGGCATTATTACTTTGAAGCTGACTTAGTTACAGATGAACTACCGTACCGGGTCAACTGTTGTATTTCTGAAGATAGATTAAGATCTATACTGTACTCGAGAATAATCTTAATTATATGAATTTGTCAGACACTTGTGTTAATGCAAACAATTTAAACTCCGATCAGTATATTTCTCAATTCCCATATTTGTGTCAGGTTTAACAAGAGGAAAAAAATAATAATCTGTTATCAACTGTTTCCTTCGTGATGATACTTGTAGGTCTTCACTGAAAAATTCTCTCGATAGTAAACTTTTTCGAACACTTGTATTAATACAAATACTTTCATCATCGACTGAATATTTGCTCTTTGGCCCAGTCGCTTCAAATCTGACTCAGTAAAAGATAATCTTCCGATACCGGGAATCGAACCCGAGCCTCCTGGGTGAAAGCCAGGTATCCTAGCCACTAGACCATATCGGACTGTGTTTACAGTGTTCGTGATGGATCTTGTAGATCTATGCTCCAGAACACTGTATATTATACCTTTTTAAGGTAATTGTGTTCTGGCATTAGTTCTTTGAAGCTGACTTAGTTAAAGATGAACTACCGATACTGGGTTAACTGTTGTATTTCTGAAGATACATTTTGATCTATACTATACTCGAGAATACTCTCAATTATATGAATTGTTAAGACACTTGTGTTAATACAAACAATTTGAACTCCTATCAGGATATTTCTTAATTCACATATCAGTGTCAAGTTTAACAAGAGACAAAAAATAATAATTTGTTATCAACTGTTTCCTTCGTGATTATACTTTTTTTTTTTTGAAATGGTTTATTTAATGAAAGATATATACATAATAGACTTACATTAGTGATCCTCTAAACAGTACCCTAAACTGGTATCGAGGATAAAAACATAAACACCATAAAATCTAATTCGGACTAACAGTGCTCGAGTTTATCGATTTATTCCTATTTATATTCTCGAAATCCAGTAATACCGAATCTCAACACCAAAAACAAAATTACAAGAAAACCCCCACAAACTGAATTTCAATTACATCCCATCAACTAATTACATCACATTTTTTAGTACTATCCTAATTCCAAGTATGTATTCATATGATTGGAAAAATCTCTAATAGAATTCACACATTTTATGGAGGCAGGCAATTTATTGAACACTTTGGACGCTTGCGCAATAGGATTATTCAACCCTTTCTGACTTTTCACTTTGGCTAGGTATAAGTGCTGATGTGTTCTTGTTTCATAAGTGTGAACATCATTTCCAAATTTATACTGTGTATTACATTTTTGTAATTTATTTGTGATTTTAAACATAAGTTTACATTGTTCTAATTGTAAAAGTTTCCACAAATCCAATATGTTCAAACTTGAATAAAGCTCTGCAGTATTTGTTAATCTATCATAATTAAATAACACCTTTATGAATTTATTCTGCAACCTTTGCATTTTTTTAAAATCAGTTCTTCCACAGGTTCCCCAAATGGGCAGCAAGTATCTTATATGTGACATGAAAAATGCATTACACACTTGAAATTTGCTCTTCATTGATAAATGAGATCGAATTCTATAAACAGCTGAGACCATAGGTATTATCTTTTTGATCATTGAATCAATGTGACTACTCCAGCTCAAATTTACGTCCAACACTAAACCCAGATACCTCGCCTCACAAACTTCCTGCAACTCTACATTATTAATGATCAAATTCAAATTTGAAACAATCTTATTTTTTTGCTTGAATACAATGTACTTGGTTTTTTCAATGTTTATTTTCAATTTATTCTGCCAGAGCCAATGTAAATAAAGCTTTAGATCTTCATTAATTAGATTAGTTAATTCGTCAACTTTATTGCCTGTGTATAATAATACAGTGTCGTCTGCGAAAGCGAAATACCTGGCTCCGATGTGTGATTTACTTAGATTAAGTACATACAATGAATAAAGAAGGGGACCTAGTACGGACCCCTGAGGAATACCAAATGAACTGAAAGACCAGTTACTATTTTTATCATCCATACAAACATATTGACGGCGATTGGTTAAATAGGAACCAATCAATTTATATATCCTTCCTCTGAAACCCATACGGTGGAGTTTATTGAGGAGGACATCAGTGCTAACCACATCAAAAGCCTTCCTCAAGTCAACGAGTATAGCCACGGCTATTTTGCCGTCGTCTAGAGCTACGGAGATTTCATTAATTAAATCGACTGTTGCACTTAATGTATTACTGTTTTTTGTGAATCCATACTGGTATTGATCAACTGGCACATACTTATTAATAAAGGAAATCATTCTGTTTTTTATGACAGTTTCCAAAATTTTACTGAACACACCGATCACGGAAATGGGTCTATAGTTATTCAATTCATCTGTTTTTCCGGATTTATGTATTGGGGTAATTTTACTAATCTTCAATTCGCTAGGAAAATTTCCAGATGTTAGCGTCATATTTATCAGTTTTGTTACGATCGGCAATAAATCATCTTTCAGATTTAATATGTCCCTAACAGTTATTTTGTCGTGTCCAGGTGCAGAATTTCTTTTCATATTGAGAATAATATCATCGATTTCGTTTTCAGTAACCGATGATAAAACAAATGTATTTAAATTATCAATCTCTTCAAAATTTAAAACTGGATTGTTAGACATAATGTCAATTTCTACCTGTCTAACAATATTCTCCCCAACATTTGCAAAGTGATTATTGAAATTATCAAGTATAGCGGCACGATCCGTTATAACATCATGGTTAACTGATAACTTTTTTATTCCCTCATGTTTTTGTTTCTTGTTCCTTTTAAGAAGTCCGTTTATGAATCTCCACTGTTTCTTTACATCGTTGCCGACTTTCTCCCATTCTAGTCTGAAATACCGATTTTTTAGTGCTTTGATTTTATTGTTCACATCATTTTTTAAGATTCTAAATTGTTGTTCTAGAGCATGATCGGCTCCCGGTTTGTTTTTTCTTTTATATAGTTCGTCACGTTTCCTAATTAGACCAATCAAATCATTGTTTACCCAGAAATTATTAGAATGACATTTAATTCTCTTCACGCATTCACATTCTATCCTACACTTAATTATAAGATCAATTAGACTAGCAAATGTTTCTATATTGCACAGTTGTAAGTTTTGCTTAAATAATGCCTTAAATTTCATGTAATCGACACTTCTTTTTTCGAAAAACTCCCCCGGTCGGTGTATTCTAAAATTTTCCTTCACCTTAAACGAGAGGTACTTGTGATCAGAACGTGGACTGCTGTGAACTTCAACTGAGTCAAATAAAGCCGTGCTCTGATCCAGAATAACATGGTCCAAGAGAGTTTCTGAGTGTTGTGTTACCCGAGTCGCCATTTGTCTAGAAATGATATTACCAATACGAAAGTTGTTCAACCTTAAAACATCGAGATAATTTTTGCACAATTGTGAGTTAGAATTCAGTATGTCGATATTAATATCGCCTACTATGATATGTTTTTTTCGGTATTTAACCATTATGTCCTCCAGATAGCCCAAAAAGTCATTATCGTTATATGATGGTGGTTTGTATATGGCACTTATTTTAAATTTATGTTCACCCACTTCAACACAAAGCCAACTGATGTTTTCTTCCAATCCCGATCTTTCCACCACCGATACATCTATATGGTTTCTGACATACACTGATGCACCACCTCCTACTTTGGTTCTACACGTATGATATCCCACATATCCCTCTAGTTGGTAGAAATATGTTTCGGCTTCCTTCAGCCAGGTCTCGACCAAGATTAGAATATCACAACAGTAGCATTTGACAAAACAAGTTATTTCATCCCATTTATTCCTCACGCTTTGAGCATTCATATATATAACATTCAGTTTAGGGTTAGTTAATAGTTTTTTAAATCCTTCGTCTCTCGAACCAATATAACCTTGGAGTCATCAGTCTTTCGAATGAAAATACTACCCTCCTTAATCCACAAATATTTATATCCATACTCATATTTGAAATCACGTGCTTCCTTATATAGTTGCCGATTTGACTTCGTTAAATCGTGATTCAAGAATATTTTTTCACTTGAATTGAACCCTAAAGCTTTTGCGGTTAGTTTGATTCTGCCACTGCTCTTAAGCATATTCATCTTGTCAGACCTGTTTTCCATTCTGATCCTGATCGGTGCCGCCTTCCCATCAACAGCCTTCCCCACTCTGAAAGCCGACACAACTTTTCCCTGGATTTCCACATCTAATTTTGTTACTAAGTTTTTGACAATATCTTGAATATTTTCATTATTGTCCTTAGGGATGCCATGAACAACCAGATCATTCTCCAGGTCTTTTTGCTCCCGCTTGTTGAGTAGACTCCTTATTTCCATGACTTCAGACTGGAGAGATTTATTTATTTCAACTTGTTCATTGTATTTTATGTAAAGTGCGTTGTATTTTTTGTCCATATCATCTAATTTGGACATTATATCAGCTAGCGTGTATTCTTTATTTTGGGATGTATCTTGTGCTCTGTTTTTATTTTTCTTAGCAGCTTTGTTCGGTCGCTGTTGAATGCATGGATTACATGACCATTCTTCAGATGACTTGCTTATCCGCACATAGGTCTTCTGCGACATGTTTATGCAGAGACGATGTATCCAGGTTTCGCATCTATCACAAAAGACTGCTTCTTCCCCATCATCTACCGCCTTCTGACAAACTTTGCATAATTCCTCCATACTGGCAACAGTGTTACACCTTGTCACTCGAGAGGTCGCAATGATAAATAAATATTGTTATATATTGGAAATTTCCTCAAAAAATAGATGTTCAACTTATTTTCAATTGACGCATTTATACCAGACACTTCACTAATACAGTTTGATTTAGAAGTTTAAGTTTAGTATTGATAAGATTTCCTCAGCCACCGATGACAATGTTAACTACTCGACGTCTCGACACGGTTGGTCTTCACTGAAAAATTACCTCGATAGTAAACTTTTTCGAATACTTGCATTAATACAAATATTTTCATCACCGACTGAAAATTTGCTCTTTGGCCCAGTCGTTTCAAATCTGACTCAATAAAAGATAATCTTCCGATACCGGGAATCGAACCCGAGCCTCCTGGGTGAAAGCCAGGTATCCTAGCCACTAGACCATATCGGACTGTGTTTGAAATTCGTGATGGATCTTGTAGATCTATGCTAAAGAACACTGTATATTATACCTTTTTAAGGTATTTGTGTTCTGGCATTATTACTTTGAAGCTGACTTAGTTACAGATGAACTTCCGTACCGGGTTAACTGTTGTATTTCTGAAGATACATTAAGATCTATACTGTACTCGAGAATAATCTTAATTATATGAATTGGTCAGACACATGTGTTAATGCAAACAATTTAAACTCCTATCAGAATATTTCTTAATTCCCATATTTGTGTCAACTTTAACAAGAGACAAATAATAATAATCTGTTATCAACTGTTTCCTTCGTGATTATACTTGTTGGTCTTCACTGAAAAATTACCTCGATAGTAAACTTTTTCGAATACTTGTATTAATACAAATATTTTCATCACCGACTGAATATTTGCTCTTTGGCCCAGTCGCTTCAAATCTGACTCGGTAAAAGATAATC
The DNA here is from genome assembly GCA_034642435.1 of Megalocaria dilatata. NCBI lineage: Eukaryota > Metazoa > Arthropoda > Insecta > Coleoptera > Coccinellidae > Megalocaria > Megalocaria dilatata. Next base: position 41,901,712 of record CM067859.1, on the reverse strand, counting down.
TTCCGATACCGGGAATCGAACCCGAGCCTCCTGGGTGAAAGCCAGGTATCCTAGCCACTAGACCATATCGGACTGTGTTTGAAATTCGTGATTGATCTTGTAGATCTATGCTAGAGAACACTGTATATTATACCTTTTTAAGGTATTTGTGTTCTGGCATTATTACTTTGAAGCTGACTTAGTTACAGATGAACTACCGTACCGGGTTAACTGTTGTATTTCTGAAGATAGATTAAGATCTATACTGTACTCGAGAATAATCTTAATTATATGAATTGGTCAGACCCTTGTGTTAATGCAAACAATTTAAACTCCGATCAGTATATTTCTCAATTCCAATATTTATGTCAAGTTTAACAAGAGGAAGAAAATAATAATCTGTTATCAACTGTTTCCTTCGTGATGATACTTGTAGGTCTTCACTGAAAAATTCTCTCGATAGTAAACTTTTTCGAACACTTGTATTAATACAAACACTTTCATCACCGACTGAATATTTGCTCTTTGGCCCAATCGCTTCAAATCTGACTCAGTAAAAGATAATCTTCCGATACCGGGAATCGAACCCGAGCCTCCTGGGTGAAAGCCAGGTATCCTAGCCACTAGACCATATCGGACTGTGTTTACAGTGTTCGTGATGGATCTTGTAGATCTATGCTCCAGAACACTGTATATTATACCTTTTTAAGGTAATTGTGTTCTGGCATTAGTACTTTGAAGCTGACTTAGTTAAAGATGAACTACCGATACTGGGTTAACTGTTGTATTTCTGAAGATACATTTTGATTCATACTATACTCGAGAATACTCACAATTATATGAATTGTTAAGACACTTGTGTTAATATAAACAATTTGAACTCCTATCAGGATATTTCTTAATTCACATATCTGTGTCAAGTTTAACAAGAGACAAAAATAATAATCTGTTATCAACTGTTTCCTTCGTGATGATACTTGTAGGTTTTTACTAAAACATTCTCTCGATAGTGAACTTTTTCGAATACTTGTATTAATACAAATATTTTAATCACCGACTGAATATTTGCTCTTTGGCCCAGTCGCTTCAAATCTGACCTTGTAAAAGATAATCTTCCGATACCGGGAATCGAACCCGAGCCTCCTGGGTGAAAGCCAGGTATCCTAGCCACTAGACCATATCGACCTGTGTTTGAAATTCGTGATGGATCTTGTAGATCTATGCTAAAGAACACTGTATATTATACCTTTTTAAGGTATTTGTGTTCTGGCATTATTACTTTGAAGCTGACTTAGTTACAGATGAACTTCCGTACCGGGTTAACTGTTGTATTTCTGAAGATAGATTAAGATCTATACTGTACTCGAGAATAATCTTAATTATATGAATTTGTCAGACACTTGTGTTAATGCAAACAATTTAAACTCCTATCAGAATATTTCTTAATTCCGATATTTGTGTCAAGTTTAACAAGAGACAAAAAATAATAATCGGTTATCAACTGTTTCCTTCGTGATTATACTTGTTGGTCTTCACTGAAAAATTACCTCGATAGTAAACTTTTTCGAATACTTGTATTAATACAAATATTTTCATCACCGACTGAATATTTGCTCTTTGGCCCAGTCGTTTCAAATCTGACTCAGTAAAAGATAATCTTCCGATACCGGGAATCGAACCCGAGCCTCCTGGGTGAAAGCCAGGTATCCTAGCCACTAGACCATATCGGACTGTGTTTACAGTGTTCGTGAAGGATTTTGTAGATCTATGCTCCAGAACACTGTATATTATACCTTTTTAAGGTAATTGTGTTCTGGCATTAGTACTTTGAAGATGACTTAGTTAAAGATGAACTACCGATACTGGGTTAACTGTTGTATTTCTGAAGATACATTTTGATCTATACTATACTCGAGAATACTCTCAATTATATGAATTGTTAAGACACTTGTGTTAATACAAACAATTTGAACTCCTATCAGAATATTTCTTAATTCCCATATTTGTGTCAAGTTTAACAAGAGACAAAAATAATAATCTGTTATGAACTGTTTCCTTCGTGATGATACTTGTAGGTCTTTACTAAAACATTCTCTCGATAGTAAACTTTTTCGAATACTTGCATTAATACAAATATTTTCATCACCGACTGAATATTTGCTCTTTGGCCCAGTCTGACTCAGTGAAAGATAATCTTCCGATACCGGGAATCGAACCCGAGCCTCCTGGGTGAAAGCCAGGTATCCTAGCCGCTAGACCATATCGGACTGTGTTTGAAATTCGTGATGGATCTTGTAGATCTATGCTAGAGAACACTGTATATTATACCTTTTTGAGGTATTTGTGTTCTGGCATTATTACTTTGAAGCTGACTTAGTTACAGATGAACTACCGTACCGGATTAACTGTTGTATTTCTGAAGATACATTAAGATCTATACTGTACTCGAGAATAATCTTAATTATATGAATTGGTCAGACACTTGTGTTAATGCAAACAATTTAAACTCCGATCAGTATATTTCTCAATTCCCATATTTGTGTCAAGTTTAACAAGAGGAAAAAAATAATAATCTGTTAACAACTGTTTCCTTCGTGATGATACTTGTAGGTCTTCACTGAAAAATTCTCTCGATAGTAAACTTTTTCGAACACTTTTATTAATACAAATACTTTTATCACCGACTGAATATTTGCCCTTTGGCTAGTCGCTTCAAATCTGACTCAGTGAAAGATAATCTTCCGATACCGGGAATCGAACCCGAGCTTCCTGGGTGAAAGCCAGGTATCCTAGCCACTAGACCATATCGGACTGTGTTTAAAGTGTTCGTGGTGGATCTTGTAGATCTATGCTCCAGAACACTGTATATTATACCTTTTTAAGGTAATTGTGTTCTGGCATTAGTACTTTGAAGCTGACTTAGTTAAAGATGAACTACCGATACTGGGTTAACTGTTGTATTTCTGAAGATACATTTTGATCTATACTATACTCGAGAATACTCTCAATTATATGAATTGGTCAGAAACTTGTGTTAATACAAACAATTTGAACTCCTATCAGAATATTTCTTAATTCACATATTTGTGTCAAGTTTAACAAGAGACAAAAATAATAATCTGTTATCAACTGTTTCCTTCGTGATGATACTTGTAGGTCTTTACTAAAACATACTCTCGATAGTAAACTTTTTCGAACACTTGTATTAATACAAATACTTTCATCACCGACTGAATATTTGCTCTTTGGCCCAGTCACTTCAAATCTGACTCAGTAAAAGATAATCTTCCGATACCGGAAATCGAACCCGAGCCTCCTGGGTGAAAGCCAGGTATCCTAGCCACTAGACCATATCGGACTGTGTTTACAGTGTTCGTGATGGATCTTGTAGATCTATGCTAGAGAACACTGTATATTATACCTTTTTAAGGTAATTGTGTTCTGGCATTAGTACTTTGAAGCTGACTTAGTTACAGATGAACTACCGTACCGGGTTAACTGTTGTATTTCTGAAGATAAATTAAGATCTATACTGTACTCGAGAATACTATTAATTATATGAATTGGTCAGACACTTGTGTTAATGCAAACAATTTAAACTCCGATCAGTATATTTCTCAATTCCCATATTTGTGTCAAGTTTAACAAGAGGAAAAAAATAATAATCTGTTATCAACTGTTTCCTTCGTGATGATACTTGTAGGTCTTCACTGAAAAATTCTCTCGATAGTAAACTTTTTCGAACACTTGTATTAATACAAATACTTTCATCACCGACTGAATATTTGCTCTTTGGCCTAGTCGTTTCAGATCTGACTCAATAAAAGGTAATCTTCCGATACCGGGAATGGAACCCGAGCCTCCTGGGTGAAAGCCAGGTATCTTAGCCACTAGACCATATCGGACTGTGTTTACAGAGTTCGTGATGGATCTTGTAGATCTGTGCGAGAAATGGTCCACTTAATTGGCCTCCAGGATCAAGCGACCTAACTCTACTGGATTATTTTCTTTGCGCTTATGTCAAATTATTGGTTTATGCTGATAAACCAGAATCAACAGACGCTTTGGAACCCATCGTAACTCGTGTTATTTATTAAATAAGGCCTGAATTGCTCGAAAAAGTGCTCCAAAATTGATCTGGTCGGATGCGGTTCGTCAGAGCTTGTCGTGGTGGACATATGCCGGAAATTATTTTTAAAACATAAATGTCATAAAATTATCTTTCAGATAAAAAGAAATTGGCTTCAATCTTAATTTAAATGTGTTTCATTTCAATTTAAGGTTCTATCACTCTAAAAAAAACTCGAAACTTCGGTTAGTATGCTTGACACCTTCCAGTCAGTCAACAAGCGTAAAGGAAAAAATTGATAGGAACGGCATTAATAGTGTTTGTTGTGACAAATTTCGTCAAGCAGATGATTTTACTTTTTATCCCAATTTTACCCATTGGAAACAAAATAGTGGTAAATAATTTTTTACAAGTGTCTTCTTACTATTTTAAAATTTTTCATCATAATTGTTTCTCGAAGAAGGTTCGATATAGTTATGAAATCTCTGTAGGATATCATTTCATAATCTAATATTTATGTGTTTCGGAATTTTAATGAATTTACACAATAATGAAATAATGAATTTCTTTTGTTCGACTGTTTCAAGCTGTATATTTAGTGACTTGGACTTACTATTGCGTCCCTATTTGTGTTATGTAACTGTAGAAGTTCTATTTATTGTATTCTTGTAAATTGTAGTTATTGTTATTTATCTTAACTCTGGTTTTTGCATGTTTATTGTAGTATTTATTTTTCATATTTTAGTTGTTTTCTCTGCACCTTCACTTTTATTTTCTTTTAGTTGATTTGGAACCTAGTGCTTGTGATTTTAGATTTGCACGTGTGTATATTGTAACATAAACAAATATGTCAATACGAGAGGGATATACTAAACATGTCTTTGGCGATACTGAATTCTGGGTACCAGATCGTTATGTGAATCTATCACCCAGAGATGGTGGGGCTCAGGGTTTGGTGTGGTAAGTGGAATACTTTAAAGATTTTTACATTTTTGTTTACCTCAGGTCTGACGATTATTCGGTCAACCATCTTTTGGGTAGCTTTCCTGTTGACACCTCACATAGATAATTCAGAATGACGGAATATACCATCTGAAGTTCAGAATATGGTGAAAGCAATTAAAGTAAATTTACTGACTTTTAACGATTTTTCAGAGTTATTCACTTACTACATTACTCATAAATTCATAAGTACTTACTTGACGTAAAGAGCTTTGACGCCCTCTCTTTATGAATATCTATGGCTGGTTGTTGTTTCATTGAAAGGCCTCTGCCGTTTTCCAGAATTTTTCTATTGGTTAAAACAGTTCAAAAAAAGACATTTTTAAAAGCACTTAGGTGCTTTTATTAAAGTGAAAGCACTTTAGTGCTTCTATTAACAAGAAGAGCTTTGACAAATACTACCTAGAGACATATCTAGGTTGCTTTGGCGCACTTTTTCTTATTATACAGGTTATCCTTTTTGTGCTTCCGAAAGTTAACGTAAATAAAACACTCTTTCATTTAGAATATCGATCAAATTTTTATTTCAATATAATGCTTCGACATTTGCCATTATGTGTGGAATACAACATCATTTAAATGTCCTCCGCATGACCTCTTAGAGGACTCGATACTTGTGATGTAATTTTCGATGACTCGCCGGCACATTTCGGGCAATATCTCACCGATAACTTGACAGATGTTACTTTTCAGATCGTCAATAGTCTGCATAAACACGATCCTTCGCATCACCTCACAAAAAAAATCCAAAGGCAATAAATCACAACGTCCTGGTGGCAAATTCACATCGCCGAAACGAGAATTTACGTGTCCTAGGAATTTTTCTTGCAATAAAGCCAAAACTAGTCCTGTTGTGTAGCTTGTTGCGCCATCTTGCTAGAACCACATCTCTTCCAATTCCATATCATTAATTTCAGGCGAATAAAAAACGGTAATCATCTGGCTATAGAGATGAGAATTGGCGGTTTGAGTGACGCTTTCTTCATTTTCAATGGAGTACGGGCCAATCACTCCACCAGACTAAATTGCACACCATACAGTGACTTTTTGTGGATGTAATGGTCTCTCAGCAGTTACATGAGGATTTTCACTGCCCCAGATGCGACAATTTTGCGTGTTTACATAGCCACCCAGTGGAAAATGTGCTTCGTCACTGAAGAAAATTCGATGCGAAAAATCGTCATCCAAACGTTGTTGTTCAAGCACCCAATCGGCATAAGTTCTACGCATTCTATGGTCAGCTGGCTTAAGTTCTTGTGTCAACTAAACCTTATAAGGATGAAGATGCAAATTCAGATGCAAAATACGCTATAGCGCGTCGTAAGAGAGACCCAAGTGTTGTGCGCGCGATAAATTGATGAATTTGGATCTTCGTCAACGCTTTCACTTACGGTAGAGATATCAGTAACAGATCTAGCCTCTTAGAATTTTTCCACTGTGTTATCAGTTGTACGCTAAGATGGACGATTTTGTGGACCCTAATCTGCTCATAATGCACGAAACGTACCTACTACAGAATCTATGTTTTTGTAGTAAGTTTTCATAATTTTCACACATTCAGCAGTATATAAACGATCCATATTGTAAAATGGCAAACCATCAACTAAACATATGAGGCTTCGGATCACAGTTCTGTTCGACATATGTCATTGAAACAGGGGTGTTAAATCCGAACCAAGAAATGGTTAACCAGTTATTAAAATGCTAGAAACAATAAAGATTCCATTGGAGTTGAATTGAAGGAACTATTAATACAACAGAAAACTGATAATCGGCGTTAATACAGTGAAAGAAGTGTTAAATCTGCGGCGCTATTCTGACATCATTTGCAACTCTGCCCATACGCGAATCTACGAATATATTTGCTTATAAAGGTTTTCCAATAAGTGGTTTCATTTCGAATAGCCCGCTATCTGTCATGTATTGATATTTGACAAGTAAAAACTACGCCATTATTGAAAATGGAACGATTGGAAATGGAACGATACACGCTTCAGCAACGCATTTTAATTGTTAAAATTCACTACAAAAATGGTGAAAATTTTGCAGTCACAGTTCGCAAGACTAAAGTACTTTCGAGTGGTCATGAAGCACGTTCTCGGCCGGCAAAAGTGAAACTGATGGAAAAATTCGAGCTTCACTGTGATGTGAAGAATCGAAACCGTGTGCGTCGCACAAGAACAACAGAGAATATTGCTGCTATAGCTACTATAGCTATAGAAAAACTCAGGTTTGTCGATTCCTCGTCGATCTTTGGAATTAGGCATTCCACATATGACATTAAACGGTGTTTTGCATAAAGACTTTGGACTCAAGGCTTTTAAAGTGTATTTAACACAAGAATTCAGGCCTGTTTATCACCAGCAACGTCGTATCTTCGCTGATTGGGTCCTTGAAAAGCATCATAATGATCCGGATTTCCGTCCTTTTGTGACGAGGCCCTATTTTCATGTCGGAGGCTACGTAAATATGCAGAATTGTTGCATTTGGGGCTCTAAAAATCCATCCAATCGGCATAAATTCTACGCATTCTATGGTCAGCTGGCTTAAGTTCTTGTGTCAACTAAACCTTATAAGAATGGAGATGCAAATCCAGATGCAAAATACGCCAAAGCGTTCCTTAAGAGGGACCCAAATGTTGTGCGCGACGATGAATTCATAAATTTGGATTTTCTTCAACACTTTCACTTACAGTAGAAATATTTTTGGTCGAGCGTGCATTTCGTGCAAATGCACGAACACTTTCTGTTGGTTGAAAAAATCGAAAATAAAAAAGTTTATCCTTACCAATAGCGGCCCAAAACTCGAAAATAAAGACATTTGGGCAAAACGTTAACACGCCGTTACCTAGAACTGAAAACGGAAAACTTCATCAGTGTCAATATAATGTTCAATGTTTGACCACGTTCAGTTCAAAATTAACAGAATTCAGGCAACTGGGCAAAATGCTCTGGTACAAACCAGAACCAAGGAAACTTTCAATGGAACAAAAAGTAAGCAATGAAATCCGAAAATCATAAATGGTTCTTTCACTTTTATATCCATAACTCTTTTATTATCTGTAAGTTTATATTATTGGTTATCTAAAGTTGCAGACGTCTTTCCAAATAAGAACACAGAAAAAAGTAGGGCTTCGTAAAAATGTAGAATTTGCATTCCTCTACTGTTTTCTATTCTTCACGCAACTGGCACAAAAGCAGACTATTGATAAGTGGTGGAATGTATTTTTTACGACTTTAATAAATGGTTTTCCAACAAGAGGTTTCATTTTGAATAGCTTGCTATCTGGGCAGCTTTCACTTTTGGAGCTGCCATCTTTTGACATTTGACAAGTCACAACTACGCCATTATTATAAATGTAACGATACACGCTTCAACAACGCGTTGAAATTGTTCTAATTCACGACAAAAATGAAAATCTAAAGCACTTTTGAATCGTAGTGGCCGTTTTGGCCGACAAAAGTAAAACTGTTGGGACAAGTTAGTGATGTGAAGAACCGAAACCGTGTGCGTTGCTCAAGATTAAGTGAAAATATGCTGTAACCCGTAATGTTGGCGAAAACCCAGGTTTGTCATCTTGGGAATTAGTCATTCCACAAACGAAATAACCCCTTTACTTTGCATAAAGACTTGAGTCTTAAGTTCGATCACCAGTAACGTCGTATCTTCGCTGATTGGGTCCTTGAAACGCATCAAAATGAGCTATATTTTCATCGAAAAATCATGTTCAATGATGAGGCCCATATTCACCACGGAGACTACGTTAATAAACAGAATTATCGCATTTGGAAAATTCAAGAGTGATTGTTGAAAAGCCTCTCCATTCTCAACGTGTCACTGTTTGGTGCGGGTTTTGGGCTGGAGGTGTGAATGGAACTTACTTATTCGAAAATGAGGCTGGTGCAACTGTTACGGTGAATGTATTGCCCTACGACCTATGATAAATAATTTTTATGGAACTGGAAGATACAGATGTGTACGACGTTTATTTTCAACAAGACGGCGCTACGTGCCTCATAAGCAACGAAGCAATCACAATTTAGCAAGAAAAATTTCCTGGCCGTGTTATTTCTCGAAGAGGTTATTACAATTAGCCACCAAGATTTTGTAATCTAACACATTTGGGCTTTTTTCTTTGGGGCCACGTGAAAGATAAGGTCTTAAGATAAGACCTTAAAGATGGAATTCGTAAAGTTATCGAAGATATAGACCCGCAAATGTGCGAATTGTTCATGGAAAAGTTCATGAAAAGGATATGTTTCTTTCAATATCAAAAGGAAACCTCATATTGGAAAACCTTTACATTTCCATTGAACCATTTCACTATAATTTGACCCCCCCTTAACTTTGCTACAAATAGAGATACAAAAAAATTTATTCACAAAGTTGTACGAAATCAACTGATTTTTTTCGAAATGATTCCACAAAATGGAATATATAGAGCGTGGACAAGGTATTGAGTGCAACTTCATTTTTCAAATGGACAATATGTATATTTTCTTACTTTTGGCTAGTTATTTATTCTCCTGATTACGAATATACATTCTGTCAAGAAAGTACCGGGAATTATCGATTTAAATCTGGCGGGGCAATGAGGCAGGTAAAATTTTTTTTTCCTAGGTTGGTACCACTGTCCTTAATTACTATGCCAAGCTTGAGCGGGATCTGTCAACTAGTGTGTTTGCAACAGCTGATTAAGTCAGTCGATGTCAGAGTGCGTGCCGATTTTTACTATGGGTGATTACATTGAGCAAAGAATTTGTTTAAAGTTTTGTGTTGCAAATGAATTTTCGTGTGCCGATGCATTGAAAATGTTGCAAAAGGCCTTTGGTGATAATGCTCTATCGAAAACTCGTGCATATCAGTGGTACAGAGCCTTCAAGGACGGTCGTGAAGTGGTCGAAGACTTGCCTCGTTCGATCGAAGATAACGTCGATAAAATTAAGGAAAGGGTGCTGGAAAACCGTCGTACCAGCTTGAGAGAGATAGCACATGATCTTAAGATATCCCACGAGTCCGCACGTACGACTTTGATTGATATTTTGGCCGCACGACTCGTACCGAAAGACCTGAATTTTCTTCAAAAACGTCATCGCGAACAGGTTGCTTCAGACATGCTGGATCGCTGTAATTCCTATTCTACATTCATGGAACGCATTATAACTGGTGATGAGACCTGGGTCTACGAGTACGATATGCAAACAAGCCAGCAATCATCGGAATGGGTGGCAAAAAATGAGCCGAAACCGAAAAAACCACGCCAAAGCCGCTCGAAAATGAAGGTGATGCTCATTGTTTTCTTCGATATCCGTGGCGTGGTGCACTACGAATTCGTTCCAGAGGGTCAGACGGTAAACAAGGAGTATTACCTAGGCGTTATGAAACGTTTGCGTGAGCGTATCCGTAAAAAGCGGCCAAATGGGCGAACAACTCATGGATTTTGCATGACGATAACGCGCCTTCTCACCGAGCTACGATTGTGACTGACTTTCCCGCCAAAAACTCAACAAACGTGCTTCAGCAACCACTGTATTCGCCGGATTTGGCTCCCTGCGACTTTTTCCTCTTCCCAAAACTAAAATTGCCCCTTCGTGGCACCCGTTTTGAGTCGATTGAAGCCATAAAACAAAATTCGGCGCGAGAGCTAAAGTCCATCCCGGAAAGCGCCTATAAAAAATGTTTCGATAATTGGAAGTGTCGTTGGCATAGATGTATTGGAGCAGATGGAGCCTATTTTGAAGGCGACCCAATAAATTTTGACGATTAAATGTAAAAATGTTGTTTTAATTGAAAATTCCCGGTACTTTCTTGACAGAGTAGTATATATATATATATAGTATATATAGTATATATATATATATACTATATATATACTATATATATAGTATATATACATGTGTTGCTCTATCTCTCTTATTTTGAGAACTACAAAGTCTCAAATTCGAAGAACCACGTGGCAGGCTTATTAATCGGTTGTCAAGTGGTAGGCTGTGATAAATCAACAAACGACATTGGAAATAATATGACACACGTTGATATTCAATAAAATTATTACTGAAACATGCATTACACAGAAATCAAAAATGTTTTAATATTTTCACCTTATTTGAAGAACAATAAAAGCAAGGAAGCTGCATGAAGAGATTATATGGTATTATATCCAGGTAATCCAATTCCAAGTGAAAATATACTAACTGACAAAGAAACTGCAACACCCAGAAGGAACTGTTTAAATTAAAATTTTTTTTGGTAAAATATAGATAGTATAGCAAGGAGTAAATGATTAAAGTTTGGAGAAAAAATCCTGAAGGTCTTTTCATTTAAACATTTTTTGTTACTTAAGTATGTAGTCGTTTTTTGCAGATTTTTTAAATTTTACAACAAACCAGCTGTTCGAGGAGATCCAAAGTCGATGTTTAGCTGTTGTTAAAATGCATAGAGCAACTAAGTGAATTTGAAAGAGGTCGAATTATTGGTCTACGGGAGGCGGGGTTGTCATTTCGAGAAATCGCTAACCGTACGAACAGAAATCCAACTACTGTTATGAGATGTTGTCAAGCGTGGTTTGATAATGCCTAAAATCGTAGAAGAGTAGGCACCGGACGTCGAAGGGGCACAAATGAAGTTCAAGATCGACGTCTAAGACTTATGGCTATTAGAGACTGATTTGCGAAAACTCGATCTTTGGCTGATGGGTGGTTAGGAGAACAAGGCCATCCTGAAACTTTCCGAATGGTCTTTTGGACTGCAGCATTATCAAGCCCATCTTTTGTTACCTCTGACGGTTGAGCATCGCCGGCAACGATTACAGTAGTGCAGAGAACATCAACATTGGAATGTGGAATGGCATCAGGTCGTCTTTTCTGATGAATCTTGATTCTCCTTGGGTGAACATGATGGCCGAAGAAGGGTTAGACGACGTCGGGGAGAAAGACGTGAACCTCAGTTTGATATTAAGCATCATGTACACCGGACAGTAGACGTTATGGTATGGGGTGCTATTGCACATGCAAGTAGGTCACCTTAAGTCTTTATTCGAGGTAATAGACAGCGCTGCGTTACCTTCAAGAAATAGTGGAGCCATATGTTCTCCCTTACCTTAACCGACTCTAGAATCCAATATTTCACCAAGATAATGCTCGACCTCATGTTGCCAGAGTTAGTTTAAACTTTTTTGAAGCGACCCATGTGAATCTTTTGCCATGGTCACCCAGATCTCTTGAACTTTCGCCCATAGAGCATGTTTGGGACATCATGGCGGCTGTGAGATATGAACTACAGGTAGCTTGGGATAGTATCCCTCAAGAAGAAACAGACCATCTTATTGCATCAATGCCAAGACGTGTTGGGGAGTATATAGATAATCGCGGTGGACAAACACATTATTATTATCCTGATACTCCTAGATCTTCTGTGAAGATCCCTCAGAAGCTTTTTCAGCTTGTGCGAGATAGGAGTTCAGTTGTGTTCTGGGTAGGCTTTTGTTACTGCGATCTTGCGCCACTTTAGGTTACAGCACTGTTAATTTTGACCCAACAGTGAAATGGTGGCAGACACCCGTCCCACTAGAAAATTTCTTTTCTACCTGAACAGGATGCTCTACCGCTGAGCTATCCACACTATTAACAAATTTATTAAAAAAAATTGTAAACCCTTCGTTTTTTTTCTTCAAATTTCAATCATTTACTCCTTGCTATACTATCTGTTTTACAAAAAAAAAAATCAAAATTTAAACAGGTCCTTCTGAGTGTTGCAGTTTCTTTGTCAGTTAGTATACATTTCATAATACTTACAACCGTGAGATTCTAAAAGTTTTAAGAGAAAGAGATGTAGCGTCTTACACAATGAGAATCAAGAACTCGACATATTGCTCTATTTTGAAGTTAATGTTACGATATTTAATTCTTGGTCAATGCTAAAACTTGAATATTATTGATATATGAAATCAACCACACAAGTTCATAAAAATTGTTTTAGAAAATACAGGAAATGAATTAAAAGTTATATTCATATTCAATTAAATATAACATCAATCAACAAAAAATATTTTCTCACCTTTTAACAATTCAGAAAGCTTCTGGTAATTGAATAATAATAATAATTACATATCTTAAGATTTTCTAAATAGTAACTCAGTTAGATATCCAATAATATTGAATATTTTAAGTAAAATAGCTTTTTGATGAAATTCTTAAGATTATGTTAAACATTTTTGAAAGATATCTGTTTCCATAAGAGGGATGAGCTGAATTAATATTTTATCTACTTAAAATATTTAATTTATAGAATTTTTCTTAACAATTTATATGTATTGGATTTCGTTATATCATTTGGATGTCTTATAATGAATGTTTATTTGATATGTCGTTTGTTATAAGTAGTACCTAGTATATGAAATTAATTTAATTCCTGAAGTTATAATATTGAATATAAGTTTTTGAAATTGAATATGTAGAAGGCTAACAGAATATATCTGTAAATATTAAAATATTTAAATAATTTTGTATAGCTTCTATCAAGTATGAACCTCCATTTATTTCAGTAATGATATCTTTGTGCATATTAATTTGTTGAAATATATTTTATTTGGTTTAGATTTTTCCCGCTTCTGTATAATGCATGTTTCAGAAATAATTTCATTGAATATCAACGTGTGTCATATTGTTACCAATGTTTGTTGATTTATCACAGCCTACCACTTGATAACCGATTAAGGAGCCTGCCAAGTGATTCTTCGAATTTGAGACTCTGTAGTTCTCAAAATAAGAGAGATTGACCGATACATGCATATATATCGTAATCAGGAGAGAAAGAGCTAGCCAAAAATAAAAAGTATATTTACAGGGTGATTCATTTGAAATATATATTGTATATAGTGCATTTTGTGGAAACATTTTGAAAAAATTCGGTTGATTTCGTATAACATTTGTGAATTACTTTTTTTTATATCTCCATTTGTAACAAAGTTAAAGGGAGGGTCAAATTATAGTGAAAAACCCGGAACATTCTAAATTTTATATTTGAGTGATTATTCCGTATTCAAAAACTCAATGAAGTCATCGAAGTCATAAAAGTATAGAAATCTGGTAATGTGCTTTTCCCAAACGTACGATTGATGGCATCATGGACCATAGGCACATCCTATTGGTGAAAAATTTATGTCATTCCCCCACTATTGCATGGAAAAGTAAATATTGCATGGTAGAATCCTTTGATAGTACCGGATTTCAATTTTAAATTGTCTTGTTAAAACCATACAAATATTTGCAGGTGTTCCATAAGAATATCGACAAATTTCAAAGGTTTTTTGTTGATAATATATCCTGATATAAGCAAAAAATACCTGTTAGTAGATGAACTTCATAATAAAGTTCAAAGAAGAATTAAAGAAAATTAAGATATTTATTTTTGATATTGATAAGAAAGCTTAGTTTAGCCTCCTTTTTTTTGTAACTCTACATGAAGAAGCCTTTAAAAAATGCTGGTATCTAGTTAGCTTATTGCACCAAATTACTTTGCAAGAATAGGAAAAGAAGTTCAACACTATCGAAGTCTTTTATGGGACTTTTTGATTTATTATAATATTTTCTCAAATATGTGATCGACCAAACAAAACTTAAATGGCACAGTTTACTTTTTAATTGCTATAGATTTTAAAAATGAAATGAAAAATCCGTTTAAATCTGACCAACAATGAACAACAATGAAGATTTTCAACCGAATCATTAATTTTTGAGATTAATTCAAAAACTTATTATCGAATTTTTTCTTTAAAGTAAAAAATTTTGAGTGAAATTTGCAGCTGCCCCTTAAATTTTATCGATATATTCATGGAATTTCCTTTATAAGGTATTAAATGTGGGTGCAAGGGAATATTTCACATAAAGAATAAATTTTTGTTCTAAATAAATTTTTCACACTTCATTGTCTTGATTAGAATGCCATAATTCCATAAGAAGAAACCGATTCCTTGAAAAGTTTCGTTACAATTTTACAGCTAATTTCTATAGTTTTATCCATCAAGAATTTAACAGTATTTTATTTTCTTTTCAGTGCTGCTGTAGATACAGTGACAAATCAAAATGTGGCAATTAAAAAACTAAGCAGACCTTTCCAGAATGTGACACATGCCAAAAGGGCTTACCGAGAATTTAAGCTAATGAAATTAGTTAATCATAAAAATGTGAGTATGCCATGCTGATACAAAAGTAGCAACTAAGAATGGTTAAAAATTGAAATCATTTGTTGGTCATTTTAACTTTCAAGACATAATAATAGTAACTATTCTTTATCGACTAATGAACATCGATCGAAATCCTTCAGCGTACTAAATTTCATTAAACTACTTTAACAAAAATAATTTCACATAGTTGTGCAATTTTACTGTAGCTCCAATAGGTTGTTCATTACGCTTCGAGTTGGAAATATTCTGAGTGAGTTAATTACTAGGTCCTTGCGGAACATACTTTCTACATGCTATTATTCATTGATCCTTTGTAAAAATTTTCTATTTAGGTTCATAAGTCTTTCTTTGATTGGCTGCATGTTAGTTTTTTCATATAGTTGGTCATTTGGTAAATGCCTCAAGGGAGTTTTAAATCTAATCGCTTACTTCTCTCCTACCTTTAGATTTTTCAACACTGAGACCGCAATATTTGTATCAAATGGATGTCCTACATTGTTTTATATATCCCCATCGAGTTTCTTAAATTAACTCCCTTGTTTTTATATATAAAGCATTTCAAACAGCTTTCTTTTTGACGATATTGGTGTTCAATTTGTTGGAGATTGGTAGTACTGCCAATGAAGAGTTTCTTGGAAAATTGCTGCAGATTGACTTTGTTTTTGAATACATGCAGAAGTGAAGTTTTTAATTATTTCTATATCTTATTTTATTGAATTCTAAGTCTGCATTAAATTTTATTTGCGTGATGAACGTTTACTAGGATGTATTCATATAAATGTAGTAAGACTAATCATACCGGTTCTATAGTTGGAAAAAATATTACTATATGGCTAGCAAGGAGCCATATCTTATTAGAACTGTCAGTGTAAAGTTTCACGTCAAAAAGTCAAACCGGGATCTCTTTTAGGGACTGTCTATTCTTAACTCTTGGGTCGTTTTGACGTGATCTAAATTTTTCCACCATATTCCACAAATGCCCAATGGGAATACGATTGAGATTGCATAATGATAGAGCATAACAGAGAATTATCTCTATTATTATAAGAGAGCATCTCGCCAAAGTTCTCGTATCATTGAATGTAAGAGCAAATCCTACATTACGTAAGTTCTTTCCTGTAGCAATAGTTTTTTCCTGTAGCATAATATCGCTTCAAAACTTTACTTTCTCCTCTTTATATTTCAAAATAGATCTATTTGAGCTACCTACTCTTACTCGTTCTCTCAAGGCATGGAGTCATGGGTCATCAGGAGTTTCGTCCAAAACTAACACATTTTGTCATTCTTTCATAGTGTCAAGCTAATTGATAGATTTTATTTCGTCTGGCTCTGTAGAAACTTCACAATTATCTGACACGAAGCCGTTTTTTATCATTTCTGCTGATATTCTTAATCCTTCGCTTGTAAAAATTGTCTTCGAAGCTCAATATATTCCAATTATGTGAATTATACACAAGTTTGACCAGATGTAGAAATATGAAACCGAAATTTCCCTAAAGATGGTGCTAGCCATCATAGGAACCAAAAGACAGCTTCTGCAGCGCCATCCTCTCTCTAACAGCGGAAGAAGATTTTGAACACAACAACCCAGGTTCCATACATCGGTATATATTTCTGTAACCTTAAACATCTCAACTTTTGTACCTTCAAACTACGATTTACGGAAAGCATTGGTTTTCTGTTATCATTTGAAGAAAACTGCTGCAGAATCGAAACTTACTGTGAATATGGTCTTGATAAAACACTGTGTTTGGTGGGGTTCAAAAAATTCAAAAAAAGTGATTTTAACGTGAGAAATGAAGAGCGTGAAAACCACAGAAAAAGTTCGCAGGCAACGAATCGCAAGCCTTATTGTATTAAGATGATACTCAAACTCAACAAGGACTTGCAAATCAATTGAATGAATATAACGCAAAAAGCCGTCTCCATTCGTTTTAAAGCTTTGGGAGAGATTCGAAAGGTACGAAAATTAATTGAATGAAAGGCAGTAAGAAAATTATAAAAACCACTTGTAAAATGCTGCTCGACAGACACAAAAGATAGTCATTTCTCAATCGAATCGTGGCAGACTATGAAAAATTATATATTTTGACAATCCTGAGCGTCGTAAATAGGAAAACGACATCCACTGCAAGACCAAATTGCTTTAGAAAAAATAAAATGCTCAGAAGGGTCAAATCTATTATAAGCTGCTAAATCCTGGTGAAACCTAAATGCTGATCTCTACCAACAGCAAATGATCGATTTAAATCGAGCATTACGTGAATAACAACCGGAATATGGAAAAAGGCAACACAAAGTCATCTTGCTCCATGAGTATGCCCCATCGCACAGCAGAATGGGCCAGGGAAACGATCGAGGCGTTCAGTTGGGAAATGCTAGCGCAAGCGGCTTATTCTCCAGACGTGGCTCCGTCTGATTATCATTTATCCACATCAATGGGACATACTTCTATTCGTTTAAAAATGATTCACCTCAAAAGAAGAACTATTTTGACGTGGCATTCGTAAACTGCGAGAGAGGTGGGAAAAATGTATAAACAGCAATGGATATTATTTTAAACAAAATATTTCTTATCATTTTCAAACAACAAATGTATAATTTTCCCAAAAAAAATCAAGTTTCATACTTGTACACCTTGTAAAACCACTTGTAATAAAACACGGACTATATGGACAATATCTTTTGGAAACATACATTGCTCTAGTAAACCAATAATTCGTAACCTTTGCACATTTGATTATACCACAAAAGGCAATTTCTTTTAATTATTTGAAGATAATACACTAAATTAAATCAGATATTATTCTTTAAATCTTTAATTTTATCGGTATTTACTCGATGAAAATCCATATTGAATAAGGTTATTCAAAAATGTAAGATACACCGCCTGCCTGAAGATACTACTGTGCTAGCGAAACGATTGTTGAATTATGAAGAGTGTTTCAATAAGAGCGCAAGATTTCAGTGTTCAATAAAACATAGTTTTCTGTAGCAATTGAAATATTTATTGATTTAAAAAATATACATTTAGGAATTATGTATGAAACAAAATATTTTGTAAATGGCTTTGCTTGCATATACGTACCCTTTTGACGAAATTTTCAATAACGTTATGGAATACATGTGGTGGTTTTTCATTGATACAGCGTCTAATTTCGGCTTTCAATGCTTCGATAGTTGCAAGCTTATTGGCATAAACCTGTGACTTCAGATACCTCCACAGCCAAAAGTCTAAACGCGTTAAATCGCAAGAGCGTGGAGGCCAATTCTGGTCAACAAATCGGGAAATGACACGACCAGAAGCAAACTCGTGCAAGATCGTCAATGTTTCACGGGCGGTATGACATGTGGCACCGTCCTGCTGAAACCACATGTCGTCAAGATCAATAGCTTCCAAATAGGGCACAGCGTTTTCGAAGAAAAACGGTCCAATTATTCCTCAAAACCATAATGCACACTAGACAGTGACCCGTTGTGGCTGCGTTGCTTTTTGATTAATCATTCGTGGATTTTCTAAGCCTCAAATGCGACAGTTTTGCCTATTAACGAAGCCATCGAAGTGAAAATTGGCCCCATCACTGACAATGATTTTGTTTGCAAAAACAGCAGATTGCTCAATGACCCAATTGGTGAATTCTCTTCGCTGTTCCATGGTACTGGCAGAAGTTTTTGAGTCAGTTGGATTTTGTAGGCATGCAGTATAAATCTTTAGTGAGAATTCGCTGTTGAAATGTCCAATTCTTGTGCCCGATAGCGAATTGACGTCTCTGGCCTTTCTGTCACACCCTCGCGAACTGCCGTGATGTTTTGTTCTGAACGACCTCTACGAGCTCGTATCGTATATTTCACATCACTAACCGAACCAGTACTTTCGAATTTTTTTATTATTCTTTTCATAGTAGATCAATTAGGCACATTATTTCAACCGAACATTTGACGCACTTTTCGAATAGTGGCAATTAAACTTTCACCATCTTGATAATAATTTTTGTCAGTCAGGACGCGTTGTTCTACCGTGTAATACTCCATGTTTACTAACTCCCATCTGTCCACTTTCGATCATGTGACCTTATGGCTGTCAAACATGGCGCGCAATTGAAATCTTGCGCTCTTATTGAAACACCCTTTAATAACAATAAAAATCAGAATAATAGTTTCGAACCATACACTTCTTATCTGTAAAAGCAAATGTTTTGCTGATTCTTTTTATTTTATGAAATTGTATTTTAGAGTAAGAAAATATATTTTATGAAATTTTCACAAATTTCGTTCATAAGAATATGGACAAGACTGTTTTCTGTTTTTCAAGGGACACTTGACAATGATGTTGCTCTAGAAACTCATGAATCACTCATCCTTTTAAAGTTACCTTATTGAAAACACCTCACAATGGGTTGTGACATGGTTTTCCTTTTATTTTTGTCAAGACTGATGTATTGAATTGAATCAGTCCTTATTTGGTGAAAATCTGTATTAAATATTATTTGAATAAGGTTATTCTGATTTCACAAATTTTTATTGTTATGTTTACAACAAACGTTTCGCTATCACAGTAGCATCATCAGGCAAGATTACATTTTGAATAACTGATGTAACCTGGTAATACCACTTAAAGAGATGTATGTCTAGGTAGTATTGAGTATAGCCCCTGACATTAAGTTGTGGTACACTTATATATTTAAATATCGCATATTTTCATTTGATTCGAGAATAAAATTTTTATGAAGATTCACAGACGAGCAATATCGGACATAAATATTTACTTCGAATGTGTACCCTCATTCCACAAAAAAATTCAAATTTCTTTCCTTCGAAGAATATTATAGAGCAAAGATCGTTTTGCAGCAGTAAATAGTTCTCATGTTTCAATTTTCTAGTAGCTGTTTCATATATCGAAATTTTCATTGCTGAAAAATCATTTGTCTTTTCTGTGTTTCCTTCAGTAAATAAACTGTTGTGAAAAAGTAAACAAAGTATTCTTAAATCCACATAGAAATTTGTTTGAGCCCTTGGATAAGAGATAGATACTCTTATATAAAAATAACAGGTTCGAATTTGTATTCTCATTTCCAAAATAATTGTGAAAAATCTTTTCTGCTTTTCGTAGAACAAAGTTCTACAAAAGTTAATGGGTCTCATGTGTTTCTACTTCAAATTTCTACACTAAAAATATTGACTTAATTATGCTCGCATTTCCGGAAAAAAATTTAAGAAATCGATCTCGCATTCTGGGACCTCACAAGAAATTTTTCTGTAAGCTATTCAAATATTAGACATAAAAATAATCGAAGGAAATCATTTATGAAATTTTCAACTTTATAATTGAAGAATACTACTCTGTCAAGAAAGTACCGGGAATTTTCAATTAAAACAACATTTTTACATTTAATCGTCAAAATTTATCGGGTCGCCTTCAAAATATGCTCCATTTGCTCCAAAACATCTATGCCAACGGCACTTCCAATTATCGAAACATTTTTTATAGGCGCTTTCCGGGATGGACTTTAGCTCTCGCGCCGAATTTTGTTTTATGGCTTCAATCGACTCAAAACGGGTGCCACGAAGGGGCAATTTTAGTTTTGGGAAGAGGAAAAAGTCGCAGGGAGCCAAATCCGGCGAATACGGTGGTTGCTGGAGCACGTTTGTTGAGTTTTTGGCGAGAAAGTCAGTCACAATCGTAGCTCGGTGAGAAGGCGCGTTATCATCATCCAAAATCCATGAGTTGTTCGCCCACAAATTTGGCCGCTTCTTACGGATACGCTCACGCAAACGTTTCATAACGCCTAGGTAATACTTCTTGTTTACCGTCTGACCCTCTGGAACAAATTCGTAGTGCACCACGCCACGGATATCGAAGAAAACAATGAGCATCACCTTCATTTTCGAGCGGCTTTGGCGTGGTTTTTTCGGTTTCGGCTCATTTTTTGCCACCCATTTCGATGATTGCTGGCTTGTTTGCATATCGTACTCGTAGACCCAGGTCTCATCACCAGTTATAATGCGTTCCATGAATGTAGAATCGGAATTAAAGCGATCCAGCATGTCTGAAGCAACCTGTTCGCGATGACGTTTTTGAAGAAAATTCAGGTCTTTCGGTACGAGTCGTGCCCAAAATATCAATCAAAATCGTACGTGCGGACTCGTGGGATATCTTAAGATCATGTGCTATCTCTCTCAAGCTGGTACGACGGTTTTCCAGCACCCTTTCCTTAATTTTATCGACGTTATCTTTGATCGAAGCCGTCGATGGGCGACCACTTCACGACCGTCCTTGAAGGCTCTGTACCACTGATATGCACGAGTTTTCGATAGAGCATTATCACCAAAGGCCTTTTGCAACATTTTCAATGCATCGGCACACGAAAATTCATTTGCAACACAAAACTTTAAACAAATTCTTTGCTCAACAGAATCACCCATAGTAAAAATCGGCACGCACTCTGACATCGACTGACTTAATCAGCTGTTGCAAACACACTAGTTGACAGATCGTGCTCAAGCTTGGCATAGTAATTAAGGACAGTGGTACCAACCTAGGAAAAAAAAATTTACCTGCCTCATTGCCCCGCCAGATTTAAATCGATAATTCCCGGTACTTTCTTGACAGAATGTATATCTACAAAAGTAAGTAGGTTTTATATCCCAAACCAAGTCGATTATTTTTGCTGTTATGACGTCTTTTTGTACAAAAACTAATATAATATTTTAATAGAAAGATTAGGATAAGGACAATATGATCAAGTTACCTAATTCCCTGTTCAGCTGATCATTATTAATAATAATACTTTTAATTTATTGCTCTTATAACATTATTTTACAAAATGTATAAGGCAGTCAATAATAAACACACTCAGTGAACAAAATAATTAGCTATATTTCTGGGCCAAGTATTCCTCAACTGAGTATGGCTTAAGCTCACAAACTCTTTCGATCAGTAGTTCCTTCACCTTATTGAAATCTTGCTGCGCGGAATTGAAATAAGAAAGTAGATGATTGAATAATTTAATGCATGATAAGAGAGCACCTTTTTCAACAAAATTGAGTCTGTGCGATGGCGCACAATAATTCGTTTTGTGATGTGTGGTATTCCACAGAATGTGTTATAATGCAGGAATAGTGACTAGGACTAACCTGAGAGGTTTGAAAGGATTCCTGCATGATCAAAGCATTTTAGACCTCTCATAATAAGAAAGGCCCTTTTTTAAAGTTTTGAATACTCTTCTCTTTCACTACATTCACCTCAAAGTGCATAGGATTCATGAGAACAAAAGTAAAATATTTTAACTAACTTGTTTTTCCCTGTTTCACAATAACTTTAATGGCATGACAAGACTGACTTAATTTGGATATAGATAATTGTTATTATTATACTGATACTCCTAGATCTTCTGTGAAGATCCCTCAGAAGCTTTTTTAGCTTGTGCTAGTTAGGAGTTCAGTTGTGTTTTGGGTAGGCTTTGTTAATGCGATCTTGCGCCACTTTAGGTCATAACACTGTTAATTTTTGACCCAACAGTGAAATGGTGATATATGATAATTAAACTTTAGTGTTTCATACAGAAGTATTCCCAACAATTTTATGTGCTCAGAAGAAAAATTGTAAAGATTAAGCATAGTGTAATCAGGTATATAATTAACTTTTAATAAGGTCATCTTTGTTTCGTCAGGATTCATGACTAGCCTGAAGTTAGAAAACCAATTTTCATAATAGCCTTCATGAAAGAGTTTGAATTCGATGGTAACTCAGGTAATTTTGAAGTAGTCAGAAGTAGAGGATTGTCATCCATCATCATCATCAAACAGGTCTCTCTTAAGTCATCCCAAACTCTCCGATTTTGTGCCGCTCCAATCCTGTTCTTCAAATCGTCTGTCCATCTTATTGGTGGTCTTCCTCTACATCTTCTGTCAACGCGAGATATCCACATCAAGATCTTCTTCGTTCATTTTCTGTCTCACATTCTCGCAACGTGACCCGTCCATTTCATTTAAAAATATATTAAAAACTAATGGCCAAGCACACTCTTCTGTGGAACTCTCGGTGACACTTCTAGAGCGTTTGACCATATGTTCTTGCCACTTTCATTTATCATTTTCACTGAATGTTGTTTTCCTTCCATGAAGGATTCAAACCAGTTTAGAGCAGTGCCTTGAATACCATTATTTTCAATTTTGCCAAGGAGTATCTTGAAGTCATTGAAGACAAATGCTCTGAACAAGTACAAGAAAATTCCACCACCATCATGACCTGTGGATAGTTCTGGTTTGAACAATATTGATATTGTACATTCTGTCAAGAAAGTACCGGGAATTATCGATTTAAATCTGGCGGGGCAATGAGGCAGGTAAAATTTTTTTTTCCTAGGTTGGTACCACTATCCTTAATTACTATGCCAAGCTTGAGCGAGATCTGACAACTAGTGTGTGTGCGTGCCGATTTTTACTATGGGTGATTACGTTGAGCAACGAATTTGTTTAAAGTTTTGTGTTGCAAATGAATTTTCGTGTGCCGATGCATTGAAAATGTTGCAAAAGGCCTTTGGTGATAATGCTCTATCGAAAACTCGTGCATATCAGTGGTACAGAGCCTTCAAGGACGGTCGTGAAGTGGTCGAAGACTTGCCTCGTTCCGGATGTCCATCGACGGCTTAGATCGAAGATAACGTCGATAAAATTAAGGAAAGGATGCTGGAAAACCGTCGTACCAGCTTGAGAGAGATAGCACATGATCTTAAGATATCCCACGAGTCCGCACGTACGATTTTGATTGATATTTTTGGCATGAGAAAGGTGGCCGCACGACTGGTACCGAAAGACCTGAATTTTTTTCAAAAACGTCATCGCGAACAGGTTGCTTCAGACATGCTGGATCGCTGTAATTCCGATTCTACATTCATTGAACGCATTATAACTGGTGATGAGACCTGGGTCTACGAGTACGATATGCAAACAAGCCAGCAATCATCGGAAATGAAGGTGATGCTTATTGTTTTCTTCGATATCCGTGGCGTGGTACACTACGAATTCGTTCCAGAGGGTCAGACGGTAAACAAGGAGTATTACCTAGGCGTTATGAAACGTTTGCGTGAGCGTATCCGTAAGAAGCGGCCAAATTTGTGGGCGAACAACTCATGGATTTTGCAGACGATAACGCGCCTTCTCACCGAGCTACGATTGTGACTGACTTTCTCGCCAAAAACTCAACAAACGTGCTTCAGCAACTACCGTATTCGCCGGATTTGGCTCCCTGCGACTTTTTCCTCTTCCCAAAACTACAATTGCCCCTTCGTGGCACCCGTTTTGAGTCGATTGAAGCCATAAAACAAAATTCGGCGCGAGAGCTAAAGTCCATCCCGGAAAGCGCCTATAAAAAATGTTTCGATAATTGGAAGTGCCGTTGGCATAGATGTATTGGAGCAAATGGAGCCTATTTTGAAGGCTACCCAATAAAATTTGACGATTAAATGTAAAAATGTTGTTTTAATTGAAAATTCCCGGTACTTTCTTGACAGAGTAGTATTTCTGATACTTCTAGATCTTATGTGAAGAATCCTCAAAAGCTTAATGTAGCTTATGTGAATTAGGAGTTAATTGTGTTATGATTAGACTTTGTTACTGTGTATTTATACCACCTTAGGAACAGCACAGTTAATTTTTAACCCAACAATGAAGTGATGGCCGTCTGACTAGAAAATTTCTCTTCTACCCAGGCGAGGCTTGAACTCGAATGTTTCAGTTCCTATTACACCACTGAGCTATCGGCACTCACAAATTGATGTATTGAAGAATATAATTCAAAATTTCTTCATGTTCATTAAAATATAAAAGTGGTTTCTCTACACAGTAGATTCTTCAGATATGAAATTCGGACAAACAGTTTATCAGAATGTTAAATAAACATGCGGAAATCGTAGATTGCATCCAATATATCGTCAAAATTTACCAACTCAATATTTGATGCAGTTTAATTTTATTATATTTCATTTCATTATATTACTAGCTGACCCGGCCACGCGTTGCTGTGGCTAAAGTTTTTGTTATATTACATTATAGTAAACAATCTAAGAGGAACAATAAGAGAACAACAGGTAACTTATATGACACGTTCGTAGATTTACCATAGCAGCGCCATCTATTGATTACTTACTCAACCCAGTCGAAAGGTATCGACATCTGTTAGAATCATTTGGAGTTAACAGATAATTGTGACTGTCAAATAATAACAGACAAATAATTAGCAATAAATTAAAATTGCGACTATAATTTGAGATTTGAACTATGCTATCTCTCAAGTTGGATCGAACTGCACATGGTGTGCGAATTTTATTATAATCGGTTAAGTGGTTTAGGAGTCCGTTGAGGACAAACATTGTGACACGAGATTTATATATATATTAAGATTGCACTCAATTGTCAGATTCATTAACATTAGTTTTTTTTCAGATAATTGGACTTTATAATGCATTCACACCACAAAGATCACTGGAAGAATTCCAGGACGTGTATCTAGTAATGGAATTAATGGATGCGAACTTGTGTCAAGTGATACAGATGGATTTAGACCATGAACGAATGAGTTATCTCCTGTATCAAATGCTTTGTGGAATCAAACATTTACATTCAGCCGGGATTATACATAGGGTAAGAGATCTTTAGAATTGTACATAGTACAACAATGTTAAACATTCCTTTCAGAATGCTGTAAACGTGTTTTATGAGATTCGTAAAATGGCTCCAATGTTTTATAGCAATATAAAATATTCAATTGAATTAGTATTTACTTGATGAAAATCCATTTGAAATGATATTTTAAGTAGGGTTATTCTAGTTTCTACATATTTATTATAAATATAATAATTGCTTCACTATCATAGTAGCATTGTAAGAAATGCAACAGTCCACATGAGCTTAAAATCTATTGATACTGAAAATAATACAGCTATTTTCAAACCATAGGAAAATAAAGGATCTTTGTTATATAGACTTGTGTCTAATTAGGCATAACCTTTAATCAAAAACTGCATTAGCAAGAACAAGAACTAATGAAAAACAATGGCGATGATGTGAAGACTTTTGCGCTCTTGTTCAACAGTCCGTTTCCTTTGAAAATTTCAAATCTTTAATTACTTAAAGAATTTTTAATTTTTGCCCCTTTAACGAACCTAACAGGCATATGTAGGCTCCAAACGTACTCTTTAAGCTCTTTCCGTCTGAAAGTAGATTTTTTTATGATCAGACCGGCCAAACAGAATTACTTTTCACTGTGGATTGTTCATCAGTGGATCTAACCTAGGCGTTTGAAAATTCAACAATTACACAGAGGCAAAACGGTAGCACAATATTCCCTAGAACAAGCGCGCAAAAAGGGCGTTAATACATCAAATTATGTAACGTATTTCAAATTTGAAAAAAATATCTATTCAAAAATTATGAAATACAAAAATACAAGCAGTAATGCTGTTCCAGAAAAGGATTATCCAGCTCTTCTCATAGAATTTCATTCCAGGAATGCTGAAGTGCTTAAAGAAGAAGTTCATTATTTTGAAAATAATGGTTTTTTAGCCCTACAAATATATCTCTGAATCATATCTCATGCGTGTTCTAATGGATTTAGAACCTGTTATTAAAGGAGTCAGTCTAAAACAGGACATTATGTTTTCCAGCAAATTTCTTGTGATTCTTGCTTACTGTGTACGCCGAGGCATCATGCATGAAACCAATATCGAGTCCAACGAAATGCCTGTACTGAAGCACAACAAGTTCTAGAACATTCCTTATGTAATCAGTAGTCATTAAAAAAAGATTGAACAAAACGAATTAAATTCTGTGACCAAGGAAAATTCCACCCCAAACCATGTAGCTGTGCTACATGGCACCCGGTGCCCTCCAAAGTTATACTCTAAAACTTGGTTACAAACCAAACTGAGGTATTTCACTAAATATAATGTTACCCCATTGATTCTGGTCCTACATGGCATGTTTGTGAGTCCATTGCCTCAGTTTAGAGCAGTCTTTCCCAAAGTGGGCGATAACGCCCCCTTGTGGGCGCTGCAGGTCTCAAGGGGGGCGGTAAGAGACCCAGAAGAAAATGGAGGCGTTGTGTAGAGGTGGGCGGGGGGTGATTTGTAACTTTATTTAGCTAAGAGGCCTCTTAAACAACAACTGCAAGAGCTCTCGACTCTCAACAACAACTTGTGAACATCAACTAATATGAATTAAAAGATTGCTCAAACTCGGTTCTATATTTCTCTTCGCGTAGTTCATATATCTGTCCTATTTTATTGAATATAGAAAAAATTAATAGTTATTAGTACTCGTAGATATCTATCATGTTTTAACAAATTTTTGTTAAATAACCCGAATTGTGCATTCCTGTATCAGTCGGCTGGTTCATTGAATGCTTGTTCGGACTTGTTGAGTACGATTGAGCGTCGAATGAGATAAACGAGTTTATGCATGTTTGTTTTATTCCTGTCGGTGCGTGCTGCTTAAGCATTCCTATATAAACAATGTAATATTTATTTTATTTTCATTTGTGGTCTCGCGCGCAATAGATGAGCAGTACTTACGCCTCCTCTACTCGCGAAGTTGAACGTATTTCTCAAAGCAAAACAATGTCGGAAGTAAAAAAGAAGAGACGGCAATACTCTGCGGAATATATTAAATTCGGATTTATTGAAAATCCCACAAACCGATCGTCGCCTTTGTGTCTTCTATGTCTAAAAAAATTTTCGAATGAAGCAATGAAGCCTTCAAGGCTGCAAGATCATTTGAATAAAATGCATCCAGATAAGAAAGACAAGAATGTAGCATATTTTCAAGACCTAGAGAAGAAGCATAATACTCAGCCAAGTGTAGTAAAACTATTTTCGGCGGCTGCTAAGCAAGATGACGACGGACTTCGAGCTTCGTACAATATCTCTTTGTTAATTGCTCAAAAAGGCAAACCACATAACATCGGAGAAGAGTTAATATTGCCAGCAATAAATGGAGTAATAACTACTGTGCTTCATAAACCGGCCGCAGATATTATCCGAAAAATTCCTTTGAGTAATAATTCTGTGCAAAGACGAATTGATGAAACGGCTGAAAACATTGAAGAATCATTGTGCGATCACCTGAGGACAAGTCAATTCTCAATTCAGCTCGATGAGTCCACTTTACCAACTAATGAAGCATTGTTGTTGTCTTACGTGAGGTTTATTAAAGATGAGAAAATATGTGAAGAACTATTATTTGCTAGAAATTTAGAGACCGATACAAATGGTGAAACCATATTCAATACATTGGAAAAGTT
Organism: Megalocaria dilatata; assembly: GCA_034642435.1. Lineage (NCBI taxonomy): Eukaryota > Metazoa > Arthropoda > Insecta > Coleoptera > Coccinellidae > Megalocaria > Megalocaria dilatata. Next base: position 41,873,182 of record CM067859.1, on the reverse strand, counting down.
TTGCGATGAGAAAGAGATTCCTTTGAAAAATATTATTTCAGTTGCTACGGATGGCGCTCCGGCTATGACAGGGTGCCATAAAGGCTTCATAGCGTACTTAAAAAATAAAATTCCAGATGTCCTTGGTGTACATTGCGTTATTCATAGACAACATTTAGTTGCTAGAAACTTAAGTGAAAAACTATTTCAATCACTGCAATATGTCATCAAAGCAGTCAATAAAATCCGCAACAGCTCTTTGAATGATAGATTATTTCATCAGCTTTGTGTTACTAATGACGAGGATTTCAACCGTTTGTTGTTTCATACTGAAGTTCGTTGGCTATCAAGAGGCAATTGTCTGACTCGATTTTACAACCTGTTTGACTCTGTTATAGAGTTCTTGGAAACTAAAGATACAGAATTGCACGACAAGCTCATAACATCAAAGAATGATATAGCTTACATGACAGACCTGTATAAATTGTTCAACGACATGAATCTCCAACTGCAAGGCGATAAACTAAATTTAATTAAAACAAAAAACGTCGTTGCTGCTTTCGCAGCCAAACTGCTTCTACACAAAAAGAATCTGGGCAGACGTGAGTTTCACAATTTTCCAAATTTTTAAGTATCATGCAGTAACGACGAATTGTTTGCCTACTGCCAACATTTGGAAAACCTCCACACTGACTTCACCGAACGATACCAGGACATTTTGAACTTGGAAATACCAGACTGGGTGTTGGATCCGTTTTCAAATGTCAACACAGCAATGCCACCTCAGCTGGAAGAAGAACTTATAGAATTGACAACAAACGAGGAAATAAAAATCAAGTTCAAAAATGGTTACCAAGAATTTTGGCTTCAAAAACCGATCCCTCAATTGTACCCTGAATTGTGGTCAATCGTTCAACGATTCTTGATAGCATTCCCATCGTCATATTTGTGTGAACGTGGATTTAGTGCTGTGACAACACTGCTCACTAAAAAGAGAAATCGTTTGCTTGTTACCGAACGTGGCGACTTGCGACTGTTCTTGAGTAAATTGGAACCTGATATCAACAAACTTATTAAACAGCATCAGATTCATCCTTCACATTAGTTTTTATATAAGGATTGATTATTTTAGTTATATTTTTAATAAAAGATACTCTGTTTTAATACTATAAAGTTGCGTTTCAATAATCATTCTTATTGGCAGGTGAAGCCCGTAAGAGTTAACTTGAGACCTAAGCGCCGTTGTATGTTACCTACTGCGCTCAGGTTTCAAGTTGCGGGTTATAGTAAAAGTTTCGTTTAGAATTCTCTGTTAATATACATAATATACATATATAGGTCACAATAATTAATTAATTTAATTTGAAGTTATAGTGGTTTTTAAATAGGTGAAAAAATGGGGGCGCTAAAAAAATATTTATTCTCAAAGTGGGCAGTAGACAAAATAAGTTTGGGAACCACTAGTTTAGAGGATAATTATCAGTTAACTAGAAGCCTTCCTCAATCTACTGTAGAGAGTGTGTCTCAAAACACTCGTATTATGAACCCCTAACAATGATCTACTACTTAGTTGAGATGAGGGTACAACATTTCTTTGTGCTTCTAATTGAATATATTGGTCCATTGGAGGGATTATCATCCTTGATCGATCAGAATATTTCTTCTTTACACTGCCAGATATCGATCGCAGATGCTAGAAATAACACTTTGAGTAGTCTCTAAAGCGGGGCAACAGCAACATGATGCATTCTTAACTCAAGCATTCCTACGGTTTCTAACAAATCGATTTGTATTAAATGATGTCTTCCGACTCCTAAGTCTTTAACCTCCCTACATCTTTTAACTTGGTACCTCTTATGTAATAGTCTCCAATAACTACAATACCCTCTGAGAAAAGGAAACAACACAGCATTTATCGGTATTAACAACCATTCCTCTTTCCCCTCAACCAGTTCAGGGGCGAATTCAAATCAAATGCAAATGTTATAGCAAGGTTTATTATTCTACAATTAATAAATCCGATCCGATAATAAGTTCTTGTGAAATATTATTTTTTAAATATCCTCAATTTTCAACACTTAAATTGAATTGATTCAGCTGAATAGCTTGGAGGATCATTATCGGACAGCATTGAATTTTTATATCAAGTTTCAAGAATTTTCGTTAAATAATTTTCAGAACAGGGTAATGTGAAATTTCAGATTTCCAGAGGAGGTGTTAATTTATTAGTTATCTACCACAAAGGCTAATTATTTAAAAAAAGTAATAAAATAACAAGAGAATCACTCAACTTTGCAGACATCCAGTGGGACTTATTATATTATTATTAAATTGTTTCAGTCCTTACTATTTTTGATCATAATTAAAAGAAGTTCTTAGAAATTACTATGTTTTACCACCAAAAAATTCAATATTTACACATTTTTTGTGACTGCAGTTTCAACGTATTACCCTGTCTTCAGACAACTAAAAACTTAACGAACAGTACATTTAAAGCAGAGAGGTTTAAGGTAATAGATGCAAAACATGATAACAAGAATGCAGGTGTTATATGTAAATGTGGGCACAGTAAAGAGAAGTGGTCAACAGATTTTATTTGAATATAATATCTAATTTTGAATCAATTGCCGATATGACATATATACTTGCTATTGCATGTTGAAAATATTAATAAATATACAGTAGACTCTCGAAATAGTGAACAATGCTTATAATGAACTACGCGAAATAGTGAACGAATAAATATTTGCATTGGTACTCTATACAATGAACAACTGAAGCCTCTAAATAGTGAACCTAAAGATTGACAATTCATAACAATAAAACGATTGTTAAACGTTTTCTTTTGTTTACTTTTGGTCATTTGCCTTGGTAAAGCGGTACCAAATTGTTTTCCTGTATTTGAGTAAGCTCAAGTATGGCCAGGATTCATTTAAAGCTTAGTCAAAAAGGTTAAATAGTTGAACAGTTAGAAAATGGTATTGGAGTGACGGCTTTAGCAAAAAAAAAGTTGCGGCTAAGTCTACCATTTTTGCAATTCCAAATAGAAGGATGAATAATTTGATAAAGATCAGCAATACTTAAGTGGGACTTTGAAAAATTTAAACTCAAGATCGTCTAAATACGCTAGAATGGAAAAAACTTTTTACCGGTGGTTTTTGAAGCAGAAGAAAACATATTCCACTGCTAGGTTTTTATTTATAATTAAATAAAAATCAAAAAATTTGCACGAAGAACACAAAGAGACTCCATGTTTCAATGCGAGCAGCGGATGGTTGCAAAGGTACAAGAAACGTTTTGGAATTCGATATATTCAAATCTCAAGAGAAAAACTGTCATCTGCAAGTGATAGGGTCAATTCATTTAAAAAGACTTTGCTTGAAAAAGTGGATGAACTTCAGCTTTCAGCTAATAAAGGAGCAGATGTATAATGCTGATATAATATGTAGGTCCTAAGGAGAAGACAGCTCCAGGAAGAAAAACAGAAAAGGAAAGAGTTATCTTCCTAGCCTGTACAAATGCATTAGGCAATCATAAGCTGAAGCCATTAGTCATTGGAAAAGCAAGAAATCCTCGATCCGTGATTTCAATTGTCTAGTACATTACAGGAATTCTAAAACATCTTGAATGACTGGATTCATATTCAAGGAATGGTTCTTTAAGATGTTTAAAATTTAAGGGTATCAAGCTGGATTCATTGTTCTAGGTGTAAGAATTCTTGACTGACAAAAAACTTCCTGTTAAAGCCATTATTTTGCGGGACAATGCGCCAAGTCATCCGCCAGCGGAGGAGTTAAAAAATGCCAATGGTTTAATTTTCCTTATGTACATGCCACCTAAAATAACACATCTGATACAGCCTATGGACCAAAATGTGATAAGGCTAACAAAACTATTCTACCATAACAGTTTATTGTCACGCATCCTAAATGACAACGTATACTGTATTGGACTGGCATTAAAATCTCTCTCTTTAAAAGATGCAATTGTTGAAGCATTTTTGCATGGAATTCTTGGAAACCGGATGTTATCGAGATATGTTGGAATAAAATTCTATCGCCATTGAAGGAAACACCAGACTCCCATGATTAAGATGACATTCCCTTATCTGTATTGAAGTTGCGATGGTGTAATAGGAAAATGGACCATGTGACGACAAAAATTAAAAATTTGCTACATTATATAAATCTTGATGTTGAAATTGAAGCAGCTGATATTGATGAGTGGAACAGAGATTATATTCAAGATGTAGAGAAATTTTCATTGAAAGTCAGATAAAGATTTAGAGAATAATCTACAAGCCATTGCGACATCTAATGCATTAAAATCATTAAATGAGGTGATAGTGTGGACGAAGAAAAATGAAAATTTGTTTTGACTATTCCACATTACTAGTCTTACATAATTTGGGACATACGATGATTCAAATAAGTGTAGAGAAATCGCAGAAACAAAAGGAAATCACCTCTTTTTTGAGAAAAAACTTTGAAACATCAAATTTAGATGCTAAAAACTCTTATGTATCATACCAAGTAAAATAAACTGTTGTTCATTGCAGAAAACAATGTTGTTTCATTTGAGCTTCGTTTTAGTGAACAAATCAAAATGGTGAACTAGATGTCCTCAAATTAGTTCTATATCGAGAGCTAATGTATTCGTAGTTATGTATATTTACGGTTGGGCCTTTCTCATTAAATAATAATAAATTCCTTTTTATCCAGTAATCTTAATATATGAATACAAAGATATAAATGAAGTAAGGACGAAATGAAATTGCAACAAAAGGTGAAAAACAATATTATAAACATTTCACTGTATTCGACCAAGTAAAATCTGCTCTTATCGTTATGTGAACTGATAAATTTAAGACGGCAATATTTACGAAAAGTGGTTCTGCATAAATATTTGTTGTACATAACAAAAAAAAAATTGAACTCACTAGAGAGAATAAAGCTGAAATAAGGGAAATAGACTGTGATAGAGGTGATGGATTCTTACATCGATAAAATTATTTGACATTTTGAAAACATATAAAGATTATATTAGGATGCTTTAGATAAAACTATGGAATATAACGATCATTTACAGCAAGAAAATAAGTTGAGAAATATTATATTGTTTAGTATTCAAGAGACAGAAATCTAAAACATCCAGCAAAAAATCACTAATATGTGTCAGGCAAATAAGGTGGTTGCTGAAAAGGAACACATAAATAGGTGTTATCATATTGGAAAGAAAGTCAACAACAAACACAAGCTCATTTTATTTAAATTCTGTAGCAAAAAACGACGAGATTGTTTTATGAATGAGAAAAATAATTTTGCTAATTCTAAAATAGGGTAAGGAAGAACATGACAAAGAAGAAATATAGAATTTTTAAATATGCAACTAGAAATCCGATACAAAAATGTTTCAGATGACAGCCAAAATAGCAGATGGAGTCGACTACAGAAGTCACAGTAGGATCGACAAGTGTGAAGTGTGTTGTAAAGGGAAACAGACTAGGTTACCTTTTTCAAAGGAAGGAACTCGAGCTAGACATGTCCTAGAAATTGTCCACAGTGATGTATGCGGTCCCATAGAAAACACTTCATTAGGAGGGGCAAAGTATTTCGTCACCTTCATTGACGATTATACTAGGATGTGCTTCGTTTATTTACTTTTTGAAGACTAAGAGTGAAGTATTCGATAAATTCAAAACCTTCAAAAACCTAGTAGAAAATCAGCAGAACTCGAGAATCCAGGTGCTAAGAAATGATAACGGAACAGAATATTGTAATAACGAATTTAGTAGTTATTTGAGAAATAATGGCATCATTCATCAAACTTCAAATAGTCACACTCCTGAGCAGAATGGAATGGCAGAAAGGTTCAGCAGGACTCTTGTTGAAAAGGCCAGATGTCTTTTATTCGATAATGATTTAAGTAAGTCATTATGGGCCGAAGCCTGCAATACCGCCTGTTACCTGAAGAATCGCTCAACTTGTGCGAAGATAACGAAAACACCCTACGAGATGTGGACAGGAAGAAAACCAAACCTCAGCCATCTGAGGTTGTATGGAAGCATAACCATGGCTCATGTCCCTAAAGTAAATAGGAAGAAATGGGACCAAAAGTCAGTGAAGCATTTATTGGTGGGGTACGATGAGACAACTAAGGGTTATAGATGTTTCAATCCAATCAATAGGAAGATTATCATCAGCCGAGATGTTACTATTATCGAATTAAATCAGAAGATCACAGAGGAACCCCAGGAGGAAGACATTCCAGAAGATAATACTGCTTCAGTGGGGGAGGAACCTGAATACTTTTCCTCTGAACCAGATGTTACATTACAATGTGATCTAGATTCATCTGATTCTGACTACGTTCCTGGTGGACCACCAGATCCTCAAGTAGAAGTGGAGCTAAGAAGATCTCAACAAGAACCGAAGAAAAAATAGTTCGAAGATTTCGTAACCTATTTCAATGGTGTATTGGATGATGGAGAGGCTTCAGATTTAGTAGGATTCCCACAGACGGTGAATGAAGCACTCTCGGGACCAAATAGAAACCAATGGGTAGAGGCGATGAAGGAAGAGATCCAGTCTCTCAACGAGAACGACACATGGGAGCTAGTGAATCCTCCAGAAGGCAGTACAATAGTGATGTGCAAGTGGGTGTTTAAAGTGAAAACTGATAGTGAAAATAAAGACAAGTACAGAGCAAGGCTTGTAGCCAAAGGTTACACCCAGAAAAAGGGCATTGACTATAGTGAAACCTTTGCGCCAGTTGTGAGACACTCAACATTCAGACTTTTACTAGGATTAGCAGTTTTTAAATGGTTTTCTCAAAGAAAATGTTTTCATGGAACAGCCTGAAGGTTTTGTATCAAAACAAAACCCTAATATGGTTTTCAAACTGAAGAAAGCTATATATGGTTTAAAACAAGCTAGTCGGGCATGGAATGAGAGAGTAGACAAAGTTTTATTAGAGATGAGTTATAAAAAGTCGAAATTTGAACCATGCTTATATATCAAATAGAATAGGGATAAATTATCTATAATAGCACTTTATGTAGATGATTTTCTTGTGCTCTCAGCTGACCAGAAAGAAATTGATTTTATCAATGAAAACCTTAATACCCAATTTAAAGTAAAAAATCTAGGTGAAGCAAAGCAATGCTTAGGAATTAGAATTAACAGAACAAATAATTGTATAGCTATTGATCAAGAAGAGTACATTGATAATTTATTGAAAAGATTCGGAATGTCAGACTGTAAAGCTGTTTGTACTCCTCTAGACAGTAATATATCTCTATGTGATTTGGATAATGAGACATGTGACCCAAAAATTCCATATCAAGAATTGATTGGGAGTTTGATGTATTTGACAGTTATGACTCGACCAGATATCTCACATGCTATTAGTCTTTTAAGTCAATATAATTTATGTTACACTAAACTTCATTGGCAATGTGCTAAGCATGTTCTGAGATATCTTAAAGGAACTAAACATGTGTATATGAAATTCCAGAAAGATCAATATGATTTAGTTGGATTTGCAGATGTTGACTGGGGTTCGGACAGAGGGATCGTAAATCATTTTCCGGATATGTCTTCAAGTTTTCAGGAGCATCCATTTCTTGGAGGAGCTGCAAGCAGAAGACTGTTGCACTTAATATACCAAATGGTGAAATCTTGTCCTATGCAATGAAAGCATAATGAAAATAATCTAAATACAATGAATGACCATTGGATCTATTTATATCTATTATAAAATTTTAAATATATTTAAATAACACCTGTTAATCTCTTCTCATTACTGTGCCGACATTTTATAAAATTTGCATTCTTTTTATCATTTTCTTTTTGTACTAGAGAGAGAGAAATGATGTTCATTGGCCTAGCAAATGGCTAACGCCTTGTGTCTTTCTGCCAGTATAAAATACTTTCTTTATATACAAAGTATTTTTCTCGAAAGAGTGTACATCATTTTTGAGAAAAAAATATTTTAAGTGTGAGTAGACGATGCTATCTATCGCCTCCACTGGGAAGGCTCCTTATTGCACCCATTAGGGGTTCGATCTGGTACTTTCTTTTGTTCTGTTCTTGATTCGGATCTTGTAGAGCTCATACTTACTCTGCATAGAGAATACCGTGATCATGCAGGCGGCGATTCTCCAAAGTGAGGTCTGTTTATTGCACTTTTAGTACTATTGTCTTGAAACTGGCCAATTGTTAAGTTATCAGTTATTTGCAGATGGGGAATTACCTTGAAAATGCAGTCACAAAAATACTCAAATTTTTAATTTTGTGGTAGTAGAACATAGTAATATCTATAAATAAAAAACAATTTAACTTACACTAAATTTTATTGTTTATACATCAATTGTTTGGTCCTAGCATAAAATCGTCAGGTGAGTATATAAACTGAGAATACATTGCAAAAATGTTATTAAGTACTTTATTCACAAAAAAATGTAGAGGAGTGAGTAAAAAATAGAGAAGAAAATAGTTCACAATCTTGAGGGGAATTTCGAAATGTTATTCAAAACAATCAGGATTTGTTTAAGTCTATTTGATCGCTCAATGGATATTACTTTATTGTAAGTTTCTAGGGTTTCCAAAAGAAAAGATAAATTGTTTTTTATTTATAAATTTCAAGATAAACTTCAGTCAGGTAAAAACTGAAACAAACAAAGAAACTTAGAATTGTGTTGGTCTGTGCCACTTTTAACATATTAATTTCATATGTTGGAATAGTAATAAAAGAAATTTGCTTTATTTTTGGAGGAAATAATAATGAAGTTTTGTACAAAATTTGCAATTTTAATTATTATATACTCATTTGTGAGGGTCAACATTTCTACACACCTTCATTTCTCAATTAAACTTGAAGAAAAGATTCTAATGTTAATTTTTTTTGCAGGATTTAAAACCAAGCAATATTGTAGTTAAATCAGATTGTACATTAAAGATATTAGACTTTGGACTTGCAAGAACTGCCGGAACTACCTTTATGATGACACCATATGTAGTCACAAGATATTATAGGGCCCCTGAGGTGATCTTAGGAATGGGATATACAGAAAATGTGGATATATGGTCAGTTGGATGTATTATGGGAGAAATGATCAGAGGAGGTGTTCTTTTCCCTGGAACAGATCATATAGATCAATGGAATAAGATAATTGGTAAATAGTCTTCTTAAGTTTATGTGCATTAAGTTATATTTTACTATTTAAAAAAAATCATGTGTTTATATATTTGATGGTAATTATTTATATATCAACTAGCTGACCCGGCCACGCGTTGCTGTGGCTAAAGTTTTTGTTATATTACATTATAGTAAACAATCTAAGAGGAACAATAAGAGAACATCAGGTAACTTATATGACACGTTCGTAGATTTACCATAGCAGCGCCATCTATTGATTACTTACTCAACCCAGTCGAAAGGTATCGACATCTGTTAGAATCATTTGGAGTTAACAGATAATTATGACTGTCAAATAATAACAGACAAATAATTAGCAATAAATTAAAATTGCGACTTTAATTTGAGATTTAAACTATCCTATCTCTCAAGTTGGATCGAACTGCACATGGTGTGCGAATTTTATTATAATCGGTTAAGTGGTTTAGGAGTCCATTGAGGACAAACATTGTGACACGAGATTTATATATATTAAGATTGGTTTATTAGTATAACGTTATATGCTTATTCTGAAGATTAAATGTAGAGATGAGATAATTCAAATGAAAATGATCAAACCTTTATTAAATTGTTGAAATCTTCCGAGATGTTCTGAAAAATGCGAGAAAATTCTAATGATTTTCTTCCATTTGTCAGAGAGGATGAAATGAAATCACGTGTAATTCGAGAGATATAGAGAAATCACTAATACTTTCCTGTCTTATCGTTCTCGATATATCGATTGTTGCCACTCAAGAGATTTAACAATCGACCGATTTCATGAAAGGCATTCCGTAATTACTAATTGTTGATAGTGTCAGGCTGACTTTTTTTCAAATGGTTTCATTTCATTAAGTCCAGGGACTGACACACAGTTGGCACCGCCAATACCATGCCACTTTTGTTTTACTGTGTACCAACCTTCAAAAGAAGGCAGGTAGACCGCCAGCATAAGAAAATTTTAAGAAGAAAGAAATTGGAAGAAATGGAAAATACTTCCTATTCATAAATGACTCAAACTATTGAGTAATGAACTATCAAACCCATAAGCATTTTGATTAAAAAATGTTGCAAAAGTGGATATTTTTCAAATGAACTCAAGTCTTCCAAGGTAGTTAGTACCAGTGTGTAAGAAAAAAGGTGAAGTAAATCAATGCAACAACTATAGACTTATATCGGTGCTTACTAGCTTCTCAAAACATTTTAAATTAGCAATCAAGAACAGAATGGTCCAATTTTTGGAAAAACATTTACTACTACACAGTTACCAGCATGGTTACAGAAAACAACGAAGTACAATTACAGCTCTGATAGATATAATGCAGAATATCAAGAAAGCTCTTGATAATGGAGACGCCATCAAAATACTGAACTTTGATCTTAGTAAGACTTTTGATTCAGTGTTCTATGAAATTCTATTGGCCAAACGAAACTACTATAGTTTCAGAGGCGTGGTAAATAACCTCCACAAGTCATACTTAGATAACCAAACACAACATATAACACTAGAGGGTGTCTCATCGAAGGAAACAACCATTGAATTTGATGTTGCCGCAAGGATCCATATTGGGTTCTATTCTTTTCATAATCTATATTAATGATTTGAACGTTTGTGATTGTGTGAATACTTCCCTTTACTGTGATGACACATCAGTATTAATAAAGAGTGGTAATTTAAAGGATATGCAGAAGATGGAAAAAAATATCAATCATATAATATATTGAGGAATGATTCACCACAAATAAGTTCGAATTAAATACAAAAGTGAAGAAATAATTTTTCAATCTAATTGGGAAGTAAAGCATATAAAATTATTGTATTATGCTATATAGTAAATTAAGTTGGTCAACACATGTAGATGAAATCTGCAGGAAAATTTTAAAATCTATCTATCTTAAAAATGAGGAAAGTAGCTACAAACCGAACAGCCAAGAGCGCAAATTATGCTTCTGTTCAGTCATTTTTCATATGGAATACTTTTGTGGGGCCAATCTTCTAAAGAGATTTTCATACAGCAAAAAGGGGCAATAAAAGTGTTGAAAGGGATGAATGGAAGATACAGCCGTAGAAACACATTCAAAGAATAAAAATACTTACTGTACCTTCGATCTTCATAAGGGAATGTCTGAAATACACACCAAAACAAACAACCGATGCATATGAATTAAGATCAACATGAGCATAATACAAGAAGAAAAGATCAATTATTAACACCACTGCATCGATTAGCACGTACACAACAACTATTGGAGAGTTAAATTTTAATAATGAGAATAAGAAAACTTCAGATGAACAAATTGGATCCAACCATCTTTGTGAAGATGCTTTTTACTGAATAGAAGAATTTTTGAGTTTCAAAATACTTTGAAATATTCATTTGATGTGACATGTAAAATTTGTGATTATTATTCAAAATAAGAGAATCCACCAGAAAGATACATTCATTATATTTGCCAGAGTATCCAGGAAAGAAAGAAAATGTCTCGGAATAAAAGATGTCCATAAGAAAAATATAGACTTTAAATATTCATAGCTACACAAGTGTAGCTTATCATTCAAACTCTCACATGGAAAGTTTTTACAAACAAAAAAAACCAAAACAATGTGTTGACATTTCAAGTTGCAAAACCATTTAACTTTTCAATCTTCTTAGCTTGTAAAATTCAACTGTCCAAAAACTTTGTAATATACATTATTATATAAAAGAACATTTCTGCACTGCAGTAAATATTGTATGTTACCAAGTATCTAGATAAACAAGAAGTGGTTGCTTGATTTAAAAAAAAACTTTATCTTTTGTCAGTTAGAATGCTACGAATTTGCCAAGAAAGGTTATCTTCGTAAAGCCGTAGATTTCCCCCAGTGTACTACCTCTAATTTATGTGAATATTAAGAGGGTGGTATGGGCGGATTGGTCAAGTATGTAGTTCATTGTTTAGCAGCCGATTCACATAACCTACAAACAGCAGATTCTTTACGAATCTTTCGTAAAAACTCAGCCATTTAGAGTTTGCATTTTGAAGTAGTGGTTATTTCAAGTTTGGCAACACTTCTGTCATTTGTGTTTTAACAGAAAGTTAATTTATTATTAGACACTTCACCCAATGGGCTAATGATCACATTTCATTTTCACCTCGGAGGACCATTTTTTGTGGGGATCCATTAAGGATAAGTATTACGCTATCCATCCAGAAACAATTGATACCTTGAAACAGGAAATCGAAGTTGCTATTCATAAGATTGAGCTCCAAACAATCGACAATGTGCTGAAAAATTGAGTTGATCAGATGGGGTACTATAGCCAGTCATGGCGGTAATTTGAATAATATTGGATGGAGTAGTCCGTTACTTTGTGATAGTTCATTTTAATGGAATGAAATAAGGAATTACTTTGTTTTCTATCACTTTTTATTATAACTGATATACAGTGACTCGAGTTTCGTAGTGTTTACTACATTTTCAAACTAAACGAACAAATTAGATCTCAACTATTATATACGGGGATTGTAAGCTTCGGCAGAGCTTCGAAGAGAGGGGTTTTCCAAAGTTCCGTCTGTTCGTTAAGTAGTTTTATTATTGGTACGTGCTTTTTATATTTTTCAATTTCTATGGATTCCAGGATGTCAAGTTTTTTCCCTTTCGCTTCCACGTGCAAGATAACAAGGTTGTTCAATTCTGGGAAGGTGTGATCTGTAGTGAAGAAATGGTTCGCAAAATTGGAATTATTCTTCCGGTTCCTAAAAGCAGATTCATGCTCTTTGTACCTTTTATGGAAGGGTCGGCCCTATATACACACTATTACACTCTTGACAACATAATTTATAGACTCCAGAATTATTCAGTCGGTTTTCTTTGTCTTTCGGATTAAAAAAGAGATTAGAAATTTTATGGGAGGGTGTGAAAGCTGTTACTATGTTAATTTTTGATAAAATTCGAGCTATTTTTTGTGAAATTGGTGCAAAATATGTTAGTTTTATAAATTTATTGTTATTATGATCTGATTTGGAGATGGGGTAAATTTGTTTACGAATTAGTTGCTTCTGTTTTATGTTTATGATGGAATTTATAGTTTTGGTTTCGAACTGATTTTTTGTGGCTATTTGTCTGATTGTATTCAATTCCCTCTTTAACGTAATATTATCTAAAGGAATTGAAAATGCTCTATGTACCATTGATCTATAAGCAGCTAGTTTATGATTGATCGGATGGTTTGAAAAATTTGGTATTGTTGTATCAGTTGATGTGGGTTTTCTATATATATCAAAGGAAATTTCATTATTACTGTTAATTAAAGTTATGTCCAGAAAATTTATTTTATTATCGAATTGTGTTTCCATGGTGAATTTGACCTTATTGTGCAAACTATTGAGATATTCTAATGTTTCATTTAATTCTGAATGTGTTCCGCAGAAGCAAGCCAATATATCGTCTACATACCTGTACCAAAAAGATAGCCCCCTTGCGAAACTAGCCTCTAAATTAAACCAAATTTTTAAAGATACAACACAATTTAACTCACCCTATTCAATAAAAAATTTAATCGAGCTCACAAAAAAACTAAAAAATGTTATCCTTCCAGTTAATAGTATTCTAGTGCCGTTTGATGTAGTTAATATGTTCCCGAATATACCAAATATAGAATGCATGAATATAATCGAAAACATCCTAACAAAAAATAACATCAATCCTGTGATAAAAAACGAAATTTTAACCCTTTTAGAACTTTGCGTGGAAGAAAATTACTTTCAATACAATAGTAAATTTTACAAACAGAAATATGGACTTGCCATGGGATCACCTCTCAGCCTATTACTCGCTGAAATCTTTATGTCCCGTTTTGAAAGAAAAATTCTAAAATCCACACACGCAAGCATATCACTTTTTGGTACAGGTATGTAGACGATATATTGGCTTGCTTCTGCGGAACACATTCAGAATTAAATGAAACATTAGAATATCTCAATAGTTTGCACAATAAGGTCAAATTCACCATGGAAACACAATTCGATAATAAAATAAATTTTCTGGACATAACTTTAATTAACAGTAATAATGAAATTTCCTTTGATATATATAGAAAACCCACATCAACTGATACAACAATACCAAATTTTTCAAACCATCCGATCAATCATAAACTAGCTGCTTATAGATCAATGGTACATAGAGCATTTTCAATTCCTTTAGATAATATTACGTTAAAGAGGGAATTGAATACAATCAGACAAATAGCCACAAAAAATCAGTTCGAAACCAAAACTATAAATTCCATCATAAACATAAAACAGAAGCAACTAATTCGTAAACAAATTTACCCCATCTCCAAATCAGATCATAATAACAATAAATTTATAAAACTAACATATTTTGCACCAATTTCACAAAAAATAGCTCGAATTTTATCAAAAATTAACATAGTAACAGCTTTCACACCCTCCCATAAAATTTCTAATCTCTTTTTTAATCCGAAAGACAAAGAAAACCGACTGAATAATTCTGGAGTCTATAAATTAAGTTGTCAAGAGTGTAATAGTGTGTATATAGGGCCGACCCTTCCATAAAAGGTACAAAGAGCATGAATCTGCTTTTAGGAACCGGAAGAATAATTCCAATTTTGCGAACCATTTCTTCACTACAGATCACACCTTCCCAGAATTGAACAACCTTGTTATCTTGCACGTGGAAGCGAAAGGGAAAAAACTTGACATCCTGGAATCCATAGAAATTGAAAAATATAAAAAGCACGTACCAATAATAAAACTACTTAACGAACAGACGGAACTTTGGAAAACCCCTCTCTTCGAAGCTCTGCCGAAGCCTACAATCCCCATATATGATAGTTGAGATCTAATTTGTTCGTTCAGTTTGAAAATGTAGTAAACACTACGAAACTCGAGTCACTGTATATCAGTTATAATAAAAAGTGATAGAAAACAAAGTAATTCCTTATTTCATTCCATTGAATAATATTGTTTTTCATGCGTAAATATCAAGGTTCAAAATTTCTACTGAAATTATAACTTTGAAAAAAAAGTCACTAAGTTTTTTATTTATAGCCAATCAAAAATGCAATCTTCAAATGGCCCACCCCTTGTGTAGTATTTCACTCTGCAGTGACCAGTAAGCAACTCTCGTTTCGCTACATTCTTGGATGTATCCTTCAAATCTTTAGCTGATACAAATATAAAAAATAAATATACATTTCAAAATAAAATTACGTCAATTTAATTTTTTTTCAGAACAATTGGGTACTCCATCTCCACAATTCATGATGAGACTGCAGCTAACAGTACGAAATTATGTGGAAAACAGACCACGCTACCCTGGTTTTTCTTTTGATAAACTCTTCCCTGATGTGTTATTCCCATCTGATAGCAATGAACATAACAGATTGAAAGCAAGTCAGGCTAGAGATTTACTTTCGAAAATGTTAGTTATCGATCCTGAAAAAAGGATTTCAGTTGATGATGCCTTGTTACATCCTTATATTAACGTATGGTATGATGAACAGGAAGTTAATGCTGTGAGTATACTCGTTCAATTGAAATATCTTGGGATAAACCTATTGCAACTGAAAGAAAATATGAAGAGTATAAGGAATTGTAAATTCGAGCAGAGAAATGCCAAAAATAATAATTGAAGGTGGACAAGACTTTCTAATGAAGCAATTAAACTTTTAACATCTTACCTTCAGCAAATGCTACTTTAAGGTGTTTAGTAAAAATCAATGTTGTAATAAGTAAAAATTCAATACAAACAGAACACATAATTGATTAAAGTTGGATAACATGAAGAAGGTCAGGTTATTAGATCAAAAACACCTCTTAAAACAACACCAACTAGTTTTGATTTTATTCTAAAATATTCTTCAAGACTAGAAGGTTTTTGGAAGAAGAGTTTGGATAAAATCGAAATTAGTCGGCGTTTCTTTTTAAAATTGTTCTATTCAAATAACCTGATCTTCTTCCTGTTATCAAACTTTTATTATTTAAAAGCAAAGGTCTCAAATTCTCAATTATTTCAGAGTGCATAACTTCTATCCTTCAAAAATTTGTATACTGAATGCTAAGGGTAATAGAAGCAACACTTTTAACCAAAGTGGTGCCAGCAGACATATCGGATTATATAGGCATCTCTTCGGTTAGTCGAATGCGGGATAGGTAACTGGAATAGAATCATTAACTGAATTCAAGATAAGTGATGAAGTTCAGATGCTGTCCGTACTCTACTGATATTGTTAAAAATTTCTTTTATTTGGAAAATCTTTTCAGCTTGTTGAAGCAGTGATGAAGAAGCAGTTTTATTGCTGTCTGTACTCTACTGATGTTTTCAAAAATTCTTTCATTTGAAAGTACCACACAGATTTCTGTGCTTCCATAGTTCATGAAGTCCTCCACTCTATAGGGTTTGATATTTAGCAAGAGCTTGTATTTGATCTTTTTGAAATGAATTAAAGTCAGCTCTCCTCTTATGTGGGTGACACTTTTATGCAGCAGTATTCCGATCCTTTCTCATTTAGGATTAGTCTGTGCTTTGGGTATTTTATTGTGGTTGTCCTGGTTTCATAACTACTAACTTGTTCTCTAAAGTAATGCTTATTTTTTAAAACAAAAATGAGGCGTTCTTGAATATGGATTAAAAATGCGGTTAGAAGAACATTTTTCCGAAATGCCCCTCTACAACTTTCAGCCCTTTCCATAGCAAACATCACACGAATTAGCAAAATCTTTGATTACCGTCCAACCGATCAGTGGTAGCACAGATAATCTACTGTATGAAAACAAAATTAACGGCGGTGTGAATTCGTGCATTCAAACGATAAACGCTATATCTAAGAGGGCTCAATACAAATACCATTGATGACTATGCAGCAGGCAGTTTGAAAACAGAGGCGTAAGGTCGTCCGAACAAGCCTACAAGTCGGTTTTAAAACCGCCTAAAATGTATGTGAATGTTTTTAGTTATTTTAGTTTATTACTTCAGCTGGAAGGGTTGAAAAAATAATACCATATCTCATAAAGAAATACAAGTGGAGAAGATTAATTATTGTGTTGTTAAGTTACTGTTTCCTTTAGATATGATAAATTTCGAATACCAGTTCCAAAGACTACTTGATTTCTCTGTGTTCTTGGAATATTTAAAGAATGAATTAGAGTTTCAAATACGTTCAGCTTTCAGATATTAATTATACAGCATCAAAATCTAAAATGGTGTTCAGATCAGCCTTTTAGCTCATAATCAAATATTGCCAATCTTAAACATTTTTTTTAACATATTTAAATTCCTGTGTTTCTATGGTGCGTTAAAAATGTACAATCGCAGTCTTGTTTTGACAATGTAAAGTTTGAACAGATAAAAGCACTTAATCTTTCCTCTTCATATATGTTAGAGTTTGCAAGTCAATAAAACCGAAAAAATTGATAAGAGTGACCTCAGAAATTTCAAATACAATTCTCTCTCTAGCTCGAGCAGATCTGAAATAACACAATTTGGAATTCATGTTAAAAGTGCTTGTGAAGACTTTTCTCAAATTCTTAGATGTATTGGATTATGCCCATAATTAGTTTCCTCATATTGCTTTAAGCATAGGTACTGCGAATCGGTTTCTATTTATATTAAAAATGTACTGTTCTTTTTTTTTTGCATTCTCATCATTTTATTTTATAATTTAGCCTGCCCCTGGACCATATGATCACAGCGTTGATGAAAGAGAACACACAGTTGAACAGTGGAAAGAGCTGATATATCAGGAAGTGATGGAGTATGAAAACTCTCATGGAAGAGCCTCCAGCTCACAACCTAGTCCTGCCACCAACTCAGAGCCAAATGGTACTGCTGAATCAATGCGGTAGGAAAGGTAAGTTGTGTATATTCTTCTTGTGATGTCTGAAGGATTTAGAACAGACTAACAGTCTATAAAACTCTTGTGGAAAAAAATCAATGTAAAATGTATATATTTAATATTTGTTCCAAGGGACAATAAAATAAAACTACTAATTAAATTCATAATAATGGCACAGAATTCTCTGTCCACTGAGAAGGCCCCTATCTTCAGGTACACATTCAGAGGAGAAATTATTGAATTTTCAATATTCTGTTTTTCAGTTGAATTTGCTCCTTCTATATACTAATAGCAATAACTTCACATTTACACAAGTTATGAAGATACATTGTACTTTTTTGAAATCTGTATGAAAAGCGCCACTCAGGCTTTCTTACATTTTTTTTTCTCCATGAACAATTAAATTTTCACATAATGAAATATTCACTTATAATACCACAAGAGCTTCAAAATTATCGGGTATTTCCCGATAGGTTCGTTGCAAACAAATGAAGGAGTCAAGTTTTTCAGGTTAAAAAATCACGAGCGCGAAGCGCGAGTGATTTTTCCTGAAAAACTTGACGACTTTATTTGTTTGCAGGGAACCTTGAGGGAAATGCCAGATAATTTTGAAGCTCGTTTGGTATTCGGGGGATTATTTTTCCGTCCCAAATGTCGGCCAATAGAATTGCACCATTCGACGTCTGATTCCACATTGTTTTTATTGTACCTTCCTTATAGTCTTCTCCATCCATTTTCTTCATATTGTAAGCGTAATCTTTCATAATGTTTGCCAATTGCGCTTCACTCGTTTCAGCACTCAATGTGTATTCCCTCTCAGTACAAAAAGTAGTAAATTGGTTCCAAACTGTTTTTTTTGCCTTCTCCGTATTAATGGGAACATTTCCTTTGACTTTTTTATCGATGGTGGACAGAGAACAAACTCCAAATCGACTCATTTTCATGCAAAATCTCCAATTTTCACAATTGAATTCAACCTGTCAGTTTGACGTGTGGTTAATTTGACTGGATCATGTTTTGTTTTTTATATATAGCAACTACCAGAGAAAATAATCAAAAAATTATCAGTATAATACCATGTAGGTTGTACCACGTGACGTCGAATGGTGCAATTCTATTGGTCGATATTTGGGTCGGAAAAATAATCATCACAATTTATTGTGAAATTTGAAGTTGGATTTTTTTTTTCAAAAAAATTACAACGGTTATTCATACGGTTTTCTGCATATCTTTTGGTATTTCAGTGAAGAATGTATTACTACGAAGAAACTGATGGATTTGATTTATTTGTGTGCATGTTACACAAAAACGCAACGTGGTTTAGTAGAAGTAATTATTTTGAAAAAAAGGTATTTCTACTGGGAATAGATTTTTTTGTATTCTTTTCAAAGCGTTCAATAGCTCTTCCGTACAGTGTTTCAGAATTATCCATTCATTGCGGGACCTCCTGTGTACTAAAACATTCGTGACAACATATTTATAACCTCCTGACTTATTGTTTTTGTTTTTCGTATTGACGAATAACTTATAATTTTATGCAGTGATTGAAAGGTATTTCAATAGTATTTGATGAGAAGGAGCCTTAATTCACTTTTGTAAAATTAAAGCAAAAAATAGATTAGCATTTCTGCTTTTGAAAACATAAAACAGTGATAATGAAAAATATGTTTTAAAGAACTCTGGATCAATCTCAAGTTGCTCCAGAGTCCAGTCCACAAAAACATTTCTCAAAATACTCCAAGTTGACGTCTGAGGCCAAAATCACCAACCGCTTTGCATCTTTTAAAACGGTGTCCATATATTGCATAGTTGGAATTTTTCAAAGATTTGATGAATAGCAAGCAGAGAACGAATATGTCGACTTTGAACATAAGTATAGTTTCAAATATGGCTGCCATAATATTATAAAAACATTAGGTTCTTATTGAAACCAGATATTTCTCTTTTGGTCAATGTACACAATAACTCTATTTTTTTTCAGATTGGTTAATCAGTGGCACAAGTAGCAATTCCGACTAGTCAAAACATATTTATAATAACCCTCCAAGATAATTGAGGATATTTTAATCACAATATGTGAATCGTTTGTATTTTTCCCAATTTTCATTTTAAAAAACTGATGCATCTCTAATCAGTATGTGTGATATAGGTGGTACCTAAATACTAGTTTGTATTTTGATCGTACCTTACCTTATATGATGGAAATTCTGCTAAAATCTGAAAATTTTCACATTTTCCGTGCTAGAAACGTTTTCATTAATGAAGATGATGGAATTTTCCAATACTCTAGCAATAATTGAGAATGTTGGATGTTAAGGTAATTTCATTTGACTGAAGGATAAAAATTGGTAATACATAATAATTCTAACAATAAATGGAAGATATAGTTCCAAACTTGCGAAAAGACATTTCAAAAAAAAGTTTCCTAGAACGTTTGTATCTGTTTTGATTATTATTTGCTCAAAATATTCAGTTCAAGTTAAAATTAAAATCAATTAGAATTTTAAGTATCTATCCATTTATGTTTTGAATCTGCAAGGTGGTTAATAAATTTGTTTCTATCCTTTTTCGTCATATGGTCAGTTATAATATAGGACATTAACAATCCTATATGTTTTAATGACATTGATGAATTATTTTAAGTTTGAATAAGTATGAATCCAACAAGTTTGCTTAGGAAATGTAAAATTAATGTTAGTTTTTCGCAGAAAATCAAGAAAAATAGACATTCCCATGGCTAGTGGACATTGTTAACTTAAATACTTCATCTTGATCAACGTGACATTTCACAACCTATGTCCATTTTATAACCTTGTGTTCAATGTCACTATAACAGTTTTCTAAAAAATTGTGTCATGATTGATTTAGCAAATTTTTATCTATTGTTTTATGTTATTTTAAGACATTGTTACAATATTCATTAGTAACCTATAGTATGGCTTTAGCATCCAATATTTTCATCTGATGAAGAAAAATGTTAAATCAGTTACAATTTACTTTCATTCAAAATATAAAATTCCATATCTACTAATCTTTGAAATGAACAGAAAAAATAAAATCGAACAATTTTTCTAGCATTAAAAACTGAGAATTTTTAGAGACAATCATATTTTTATACCTAAATAATTTCAACAAAAATACAAATTAGTAATTATAAGCATAATGTAATATTACGTGTAAGTTTTAAACTGTTTTATATTTATTTGGATATGCAATATTTTTGAGTATATTGTTCACTCACATTTTTTATTGTTGATTTGAATATTTATTTGAAATATATTTTTTAATGGTTAGAAAAATTACACCTTAGTATTTAGTGATATAATCTGAAATTGTAAGTAGTAGTAAAAAAGTTTGGAATTAACTACATTTTTGCAACTTGTAGCATCAACTCGTACTGAATATTAAATTATGTAATTGATAAGTTTATGTAAACGTATTGTAAAAAATGAAAAAAAATCATCCGATCCAAGTTAGATTCCTCAGTGAATAATGAGAAAAGTAGGAGCTATCAGTTGTTTGAGTTTTACTTGGTATTAAAATTCCAATTTTCTTCATTCCTACTTGTCTGATTGAAAATTTCAGGGTGAATACTTGTAGGGATAGATCATGGAATTTTTTGAGAGTTTGGCTTTGTATGTTATCTCAACAAATAATGTCAAAAATTGATTTTCATTGCTCATGAAAAGTTATAGGGATAAGTCATTGAATGTGACTCATTAAATAAATAATTTCTATTAAGGTGATTCATAAAGTGCATTTTGATTCAACCTACAAAAATGTCATGAATAATTTTTGTATGTATTTTCAATTATATTATGAAAAATATTAACAATTATTGATAAAAATTCAAGTTTTTCCTAAGGAGCAGAAAATAGTTAAATTAATTTCAGTTGAGATGAAGATGGATAAATGTTTAAGATGATCTATAGCATTTTCATTATTATTTCAATTTTTTAAAGAAACAGATATTACAACTAGAATAGTAAACCAATACAACTCAGTTGTAAATTTGTAGACTTTTAGATAAGAATTTGTCAAGCTCTGGGTATCTTACACTTTACAAATATCATATTAGTTAATAATAGTGTACCTATGTAATGCTTGTATTGTTCTGCTTTGTAAATAAAGTCAAACTCAATTAATTTTAATTTATATTTAATCACTACACATTCACTACATTTATTAGGTCAACTGGAAACTAATGTTGATTTTTTAAATTGAATTCAAACAAATTTTCATTTTTTATCAATAATGTAACCACCTTCATTATCAACAGCCTTTTATCATCTAGTGTGCAAATTTTCAATGCCGAACCAATAAAAATCAATTGGTTTTTGAGTAAAATATCTCCAGACGGCATTTTGCACATCATCTAAATTTTCAAATTTTTTGCCACTAAGAAAATGTAGTAGCGATCGGAATAAATGCAAATGCGAGGGTGCGCCATCGGGCGAGTACGGTAAGTGAGACAGTACCTTCCACCCAAATTCATTAATTTTTTCCAAGGTTCGTCTTGTACAGCGTTGTCTTGCATTGTCATGTTGCAGAATAACGCCTTTTCTGTTGACAATCACCAGATACTATTCGATTAAAGATTGAAAAAAATTAATGAATTGCGATGGGAGGTACCGCCTCACCCACCATAATCACCCGATATGGCACCCTCTGATTTACAATTATTCCGATTGCTACATTTTCGTAATTGCAAAAAAATTTGAAAATTTGGATGATGTCCAAAATGCCATCTCGAGATATTTCACTCAAAAACCAATTTATTTTTATCAGTCCGGCATTGAAAATTTGCACACTAAATGGCAAAAGGTTGTGATAATGAAGGTGATTTCATTACTGATTAAGAATAAAAACTTGTAAATTTATTCGTTTGAATTTAATTTAAAAAAGCAACATTACTTTTCGGTCCACCTATTATATCTTTTTTCTTAAAAAGGAAGTTTGTAATAGAGCTCATTTAAAGTTCATATGGTGGATTATGAAATGGATTTACTGGACGGCGTATTTTACTCAAAATCGTCAAACTACTGCCTTCCACTACTTCGATATTATTAAGGGTGGGTCTTCTACAGTTGTAATATTATTCTGATATCTGTCTGCATATACAGGCTCCTGCAATAGTGCTTTCTTTTTCCATAGCTGCCCAATCAGACATCTTAAAAGTTCATTCAAAAACAGTTTCTTGTATGACATTACTTTCCGGTCCTCCTAATACTTGTATTTAATTGAATTGGTCTTCACTCGCTGAAACTCAGTTTAAAATGATGTTTTCCAAGGGTGAAAATTTTTTTAACAGGAGGTAGAACTCGTCAAAATGAATTATTTCAACAAAAAACGACTATATAAAATATTCAAGGGACCTTTTAATTCAATTTTGTGCAAGTCCGGATCTGTTAGTTCTGGTGACGCTGTAATGATCGAGACCAACATGCAGCAGTTATTAAGTTAGTCATGATTTGAGCATGAGAAAGTTTTTCTACATTGGTAACGCTAAAAATCAGGAATTTAGTTCATTGCTTGAATTAGGTCACTGGTTATGCTGTGTATGCATATTCTGGTGCATTAAGTGGCGCTGGAGTTGGATAAAACATTGGTATTCTTATGTGAGGCGAATATAGGTGGGTGCCTGAGTTGTATTCGTTGAACATTACTGATGATTGAAGCCAATAAGATTCGAAACATGTGCATGTCTGCTGCTTATGTCTCAACAATCAACGAAACCTATTTAAATTTTGAACTGTTATACAGATGTAAGTTGCACTGTCCCAATTTGAAGAACTTTCTGTTACCATAACTCATACTCCTTATTAATTATATTTTGAAGAGAATATCAGCCGATTCGATTTATTGATGAAACTGACTCATTTTAGTAATGTTAATCAAGTTTATATATTTTCCAAGTCAACCTGCTTTCTAATTCTGAAGGTATCAGAAATTTGGGTGTATCACTTGACCAACCTATAAACTTTTTCATCGGCCCCCTAAAAGTTTTAGTTTAAATTTTAACATATATAGATTTCCGTCTGTCCACTGTCCATAGAGTTTCCCCAAAATAATTTGACATAAATTCGGAAAGCAGATGATGGTAACACATCAGCTGCTGTCCAACAATAATCCTTTTAGTTTTTTAGCCACAGATGAATTCACCCTGAAAAAATATATTACTCAGACTTATTATGGGATAATTATTGTGAAATAATAAACTTTTGTGCTTAATACATAACTTTTTTCACAAATTTATGTAAAACTTGGATACAATTTTACAACGTAGAATTATAGCAATAATCTAATTCTGCAAGGCCTAAGAAGTTCAAAAATCTGATGGAAAAGTTGCTTCAGTTTCTTGGGATTGCCAGTAATCATGACCGATTGCCTTGATAAGGGTAGAACAATATAACGAGAAATTACTATTCGACGTTACTGACCACTCTATAGGAAGTGGCATCCTCACTCTTCAAACAATATAATTACCCTTAAAGTTAGAAAAAAAATAGTTCATTTACATCAAGAAAATCGTAAGGTTTCTCTAGTCTGGGTACCCAGTCACACGCAGATAACAAAAACTGAAGGAGTGGATTCATTGGCTAAAAAAGATTCTACCTTGTCCCTTTCAACTGCATTGAAGGGAGATGTAAAAGAATTTTGGCCTTCTTATAAGAAGATAATATGAGAAAGATGGAAAGTTGAATGGATTGAAGCTCTCGAAGGAATGCTGTGTTGTGAGGGAGCTTCCACTTCTTGATTCGGGAGACCGCGTTTCGTTTCCGAGTCTCCGCATCTGAAACTCATCAGACAGGCGTGATGCGCAGGCTCTGCCTGTGACGCTAGTGACCATGCGTTCCGCTTGGAACGGTGATTGTCAAACGCTGTGCTTTGCCCTACTTGAACTCGGCAGGGACGGTTAGTCACGAATCTTTAGTCCTCTATTGGTACGCCGGTCAAGCTACGACAGAGCAAGGCAGGTTTCTGAACGAGGAGCGAAGAAGTTGTTCGCTACAGGATAAAGTTAGGCTCCTTAAAAGGGTCTATATATTTTCAAATTACAGATCCCAACACACTCAACAAAAAACCTTGGTTCAGCTCTTGTCCTCTTCCCAGAAAATACATTTCCACTCTCCTCAAACTTAGATCAAACCATTGCTGTTGTCCAGCTCACCTATTTAAAATTAAAATAGTTAACTCAGATTTATGTAATTTTCGAGAAAGGGGTGATCTTGTAGCGTGCTCGCTCAGTACGTGGCGGGCCATCTCCTCTCGAAGAATTCTACTCTGCTCTGCTACAGCTTCCGATGTAGCATATGAGGGGGCGCGACTGGTAGCAAACAATACCTTAAAAATCCGCCCTCACCGGGGTTAAGTAGGGCAGACTACAAGCGTTCGATGACTGACGTTCCCATGAGGACCGGGGTCACTCTGGCGTCACAGGTTTGTCTGAAGAGTTTCAGGTGCGCATGCTCAGACGAAACGCCGTCTTCCAAATTAAGAGGTTAAAGCTCCCTCGTAATAACCCACAATCCTCACTTATTTATGTTTTGTTTTAGAGAAAATTCAACCATCATTGATAATCTCATTAAGATTTAACTTTGACCATAAAAAATAGAGTACCATTTCTGATGAGTTTATATAATGTATTACTTTCGGAAGATCCTTTGGTGGCCAAACTTTTAGTTAATTTATTATCAACCTCCAATTTAAAACTTTGAAATTCAGTTGTCTTAACCTTCGTGTTTGATAACTAACTTTTTCAGAGTTTCTTCTGTTTGTGATGTGCTGTCCCTTTTAATTGCCTAAATCCAGAGAGTTCGATTTAATGAATAATTAAAAATAAAAACTTTGATCTCAATTCAAAATTCCTTACTTACAAAACCCTGCTGATTGTTGTTGAGTTTATCAAGACCATAGGGACAATCTCATATATCTATGGTCAGGACCCATTCATTTGGAATAGGCAGTCGGAAGTTAGAGTTGTGTCGATGGTCTTAGTGACCAAGCACATATAAAAGAGAGGAAAAAGAAGAAGTTCTATGCTCTTTATCTTTAATTTCATGTTCTTTCAGTAGTAGCTTAAGTAGTTCAATCGCCTACGACCTGAATTGAATCTTAACCTCTAACAGAAAATATTACTCAACTTTTAATGGCGGGTGTAAATGAAAAGTTTACAAGAAGGAAAGATTTCAAGTCTACTCATATTCGGCGAAAAAGACCTGCATTTAAGCTATCAAAAGCAGAAAATGTGATTTATGTTAATTCTAAAACACATGTGAAAGTAAGTAAAGAATATAATTATGGGTTGACATCAATTTCAATTGATTATTTTTCAGGCTTTTCTCTCTAAATGCGAAAAATTGATCAGTAGAGATTTAGAAGAAATTGTATTATATTGTATGGGTGGATCAATATCGAAAGGTATTTGTTTAGCGCTTGAGCTTTGTGAGAAATATCCTATTTACCAACATCATTGTAATACATTCACTTCTGAAGTAACAGGTAAGAACTTCTGTAATAATTGATATTTGCAATAATTGTATTAGTTTTGCTCTATTAGTCAATTTTTTTCATCTAAACGCACTTATTTCCACAGATGATCTGGAACCAACAGTAGACGATGCAGACTATGAAATTCAAAAGAGGAACAAATCTACAATTCAAATAAGAATATTCAAAACGAATCCACTAAAAACAAAAGATACAGTTTGAAAAAATGTTTTTTACCACCAAAGAGATAGTACGCTGGCTTGGTCTAACAGTTTTTGAGATATGGGTGAACCTAATAGCTTTCTTGCTATTTACAATTTTACTGGCGTTGAACTATAATCCTGATATGGAACTCTATAATCACAACTGGTGGTTAATTTTTTCTCCACTCTTTGTAGGGGATGCTCTGAACACATATTTTTGTATCATTCTATTCATAAGAATGATACTTGAATTGTCTGTCAGATATTCTATGCTGAGACTAACGTGGTCAGCCACTTTCTTGCTAACCACATTTCTATTCAAGTATTTACTCTGCAAGAAACTTTTGGGGCAACTAAGTTTGGATTACTCTGAAGTATTTGCTCCTCTATATATTTTATTGCAACTTATTGCTGTGAGAGCCTGTCAACAGGAAGGATAAATAAAGAGATTTTTTTAAGTAAGTGATGTACAGTTTATTATCTAGTGAAATATAGAGAATGTTAATGAATCGGAAGTTAATTTTAAAGGATTAAATATCTTATAATATATTCATCATTCAAATAATGCTTTTCAATTCTCCTTTCATATTAGTGGTGAAAAAAATGTTACTATTGTACCATGACTCAAAGAAGGAAGTATGTTTATTACCAAGGTTTTGAAGAGTTTTTAGAATACAAATATCCCCAAGATTGATGAAATTTGTTTAATTAGAATGTCCTTTTCATCGATACTTAACATGGAAATTTTGCTCCTATGACAATTTTCAAGTATATTCTCCAGATACTCCTGATATCAATCCAACTCTAAGAACTTATTCGCATTATAGTGACCATGTGGGTGCAATCATAAATTAAAACTTTAGGAGAAAACATGAGTTGTTCATATTATCAGTACCACTCTCAGAGCATATGTCATATTTAGAAGGCGATTGCTGTCATTTTATTTTGTAATTATACAAATGTTATTTGAATACTAACAGCACAGATTTACTTTTTGTCCATTTACTATTACTCGTTATGAATGAACTAAGCCTTTGTGTTTATTTTAAAAACACTTGTGGAATGAAAATAATTGAATAGAACATAAGCAATCAGTTTTGGGCATTTCACTGTCAAAGTTGATCTTACTGAGATTTTATCACTCGTAGAGCTAAATTCAACAATATTTCACTTTTTTAATTAATCTTATCAAAATTAATAGTAATAATTTCATTAATATTACCTATACCAAAGAGAAATCAGGTTAATGATTTGTACTAAAGACTGAAGAAACCATTTCAAACTAAAATATTTATTCTAATAATAAAATATGATTCAGAATATTTTTTATAAATTATAATACCGTGGATATATTTATCAGTTACCATAAAAAACATACTCTCGAGAAAAATAAATATATTTCACTAAGAATATACAATAATAAAAATAATACTAAAAAAGAGTTGGCTCTTCCATCTAACCCACACAAAATTTATAAAGAGAAAGAATGAAAAGAAAAGTAAAAACCTCCGCCTTACAATAACATCAAAATTTAATCAAGAACTCGTAAATACTATTTATACTATTGATTCCTGAATAAAATTGTTTTCTTTAATATTGATCTAATCCTTTCCTTTGATTGATCTAACTTGGGAGTTCATGGTGGAATCTCAAACTTAAATTAGCCCTTATTGATTTAATTAAAATTAAAAAATTATTGGAAAGGGGTTTAATTATCATATACAGGGTGAATCATAACTATTGGGCTAAGAACAGATTATTTGGACTAAAATATGACTATGTCCTGAAAAAAAAATATGTTCTATATAAAAACAAGCTCCTTAAATTAATTAAGTTGTCGAAGAAAAAATATCTATGTGAAAGCATTGAAAGGAGTGGAAATGAATCGAAAATTATATGGAACCAGGTTAAGAAGATCTACACTAAGAATTCACCTGAAAAGGATATAAAAAAGATAAAAAGTGAATAAGGTAACATTCTGCTCGACAGGTCTGAGATCGCTGATGAATTTAATAGATTTTTCTCTCGAATGGGAGGATAACTGAGCCTGAAGATTTTGTAGATGAAGGTGTTAATTTCGTGAGAGACAGTATCTTCCTTATACCTACTGATGCTAAGGAGATTGAAAGCATGATAGGTGATTTGAAGATTAAAAAGGCACATGGTATAGACGGAATACGATCAGATACACTCAATAATATAAAAACAAACATATCTGCGCCCTTAGCTCACATCATCAATGAAAGTTTCATTCACGGATGCTTTCCTAACACAGGTGTTATTAAGCCCATATACAAAAGTGGTGATAAGTTAGAGCTATCCAATTATAGACCCATTACTTTAGTTTCGAATGTGGCCAAAATCTTGGAGAAAATGATGAGAAATAGAGTGCTGCGTTTCTTAACAAAGAATAAAATAATGTCGGAAGGGCAATACGGTTTTCGAGAGGTGATGTCGACTGAGGAAGTTATAAGAGATTTAACGAAACTGATTAATGATGGACTAGACAAAAAAGTGCCTCTTATTTGCGTTTTCCTAGACTTATCTAAGGCATTCGATACCGTAAACCACGAAATATTATTAAATAAATTGCATAAATATGGTATAAGAGGAATTGCCTTAGAATTATTCAGAAGCTACTTAACAGATAGAAAGCAGTACAAATTCAGGAAAAGAAAAAACTCCGCGGTCTTCTTCATATATTCAGAAACCTAAAAAAAGAAATGAATGTTACTCAGTTGATGAAGGTGTATTTTGCATTAGTTCAGTCTCACTTGTCATATGGTAACGTTGGTTGGGGTGCAGCTCATGGAACTCATGTGGAGATACTCAACATTGTTCAAAGACTGCTACTGAAAATCATACATGGAAAGAGCCTTCTCTTTCCCACCGATGAACTTTATAAGATATCAAGAGTGCTGGATGTAAGACAGTTATACTTCTCAAAAATTATTACTCTTATAAAAAAGAAAAAGATCTTACTTCGGCCAATACAACATACTCATTTGACAAGATATAAACTTACCAGTTTTCAGACACATCGAGCCCTCAAAACAGCAGGACAAAGATGCTGGTCGTTTCTGGCACCCCGGATGTTTGCTTTCTTACCTTTGGAGCTTAGACTAGTGAACAGCTACAGATCATTCATGATGAAAACTAAAATATGGCTTCTTAATACTGGTAGAAAACGAATACATGATTTAATAAATTGTGGCATATAGAAATAAACTTACCTGGTGATTCTGTGACTGGACCAAAGTAAGAGGTTTCAAGTGTTTGTTAGAAGCTATGTTTTACCGAATTTGACAATTGTGCCGAGTGCTTTAAACAGTTTTAAGACATTTATCATTTAAGTGTTTCCCCAAAAATTGACAATAGTTTCCCGAAATTGACTATTATTTTGAACAAATTATGATACTATATGATAAATTATGTTCTCAAGATTAGATGATGCATGCTGCACCTCGCTTCTATTGTGGGTGAAATTGCTTGATTGATGATTGGTTGTCTGATCATCCTGCTTCGCTATATATGTGTATAAATTCTTTGTTGAATTTTTTTTTTTTTTTCATTTTTTGGGACGGCTAGTAAAATGTTTTAGGTTTCCTAGTATTAGAACTAACAGGCGAACTATACATTAGTGAGCCTCTGTTCATCATCTTGTTTGTTTGCCATGTCATTTATTTATTTATATAAAAATCTGTTTATTTTTTTTTTGTAAAAGAATTTTATTCTTTATATGTTTATTAATTATGGGCAAATAAACTATTATTATTATTAAAATATGACTATTAGACCAAATATACCCCAATACAATTTGGCTGTGGAAAAACATACAGTTAATTGTTTTTTGCTAATAATTTCACTGTTTATTTCCCAATAGTTACTAAAATCAGGAATAATTGAACAAGTAATAGTCTTTTATGTATTATTTCACTTTTTGTTATAGGGGGCGCCACATGAATCATTCCTAATGGCAAAAGTAAATAGAAGCTCTTTTTGATGAAACTTGATAGTGATCTTGATTTGAAAATACGATATAAAAATCATTTTTACGTAATATTGGTACTCTTGTTTAAACAGGATAATTTCACCTGTTTTCAAGAAAAACGCAATTGAAGAGTTCATAGTCTCAGGAGATTTCAAATATTATTTCATTTATGAAAAGTATGCTTTAGACTGTCATTAAAATGTTGCTGGTAAATGTTTTAACTATTTGAATCGATCACCATCTTTATTCATAACCTTCACAAAGTTTTTCATCAGCCCAAGTTTAATGTGAGGAGGACGTAGAAGGACATTTTTGGGGGCTAAACTTAACATTTTGAGATCTCGGTTGAAATATACTTCTTTCTGGTCAAATTTTTATTATATAATGCTGATGTACTGCACAAGTGTCCCATAGACAAAGAAATCAGCAATATTTTGTAAATCGTCCCTAAATTCCCACTGAAATTCCTATAACATTTAAGTTCCTACATACCTGCCATTTATACGTGTTATAGTTTATTAATTAACCAAAAGAGTGCGCATATTTTCATAACTTTCTTTCATCGTCCCTGAATGGGTAACAGGTATAGAGGGTTTTAAATTTCCATTATGCAATAACACAGCTTTCAAACTGTATCTATAAATAACTAAACGCCATTCAGAGGAGGAATGTCCAATATCAAGTTTCTGCATTGAACCATCAAATTCAGTACACGCACACAACGAATTTTCCATACTCTTTCCGTCCTTAAGGCGGGAACCAAGAAGTTCTGACTGTTGCTTTGATAACCCCAAATCACGTACTAAATCATTTGTCACTTTGAACAATTAAATCTGGCTCGCCGGAACTTGGACCTGGAGCAAAAGTAGGGTCGGTTAACTGTTCTTCGGAGCTGTATGATGATGCGTTGTCTCCAATATTTTCTAAAACAACATTTTTAGGAGCTAAAGGTGCGATCGACATTGGTTTATTTTTCCTATTATTAGAAGGGTACTGCCATCAAAAAAAAATTTGTTGCCTGTAAAGTCGGTATACGGGCGAAAGTTTTACGTGACAACGACTTTGAGTGGTAAAATAATTTTAATGTGAATATTCATTCGTATAGTAGGAAGAAGGATGAAATAATAGTAACAATTTAAAACATTTATTTATACAAAGAATTATATTTAAAACATTAATTTATACAAAGAATCTCGCACTGAATTTCATATTAACAAAATTTTTTTTATCAATCAATGTGAGTAAAGATGTGTTATAGCAATCACAAAATGTAATTATGTATTTGAATATTCAGGGCCTAGGTACTCATAAGACTGAATTGGAATGGATTGTACATAAGAGAAAACCTGTACTTATCTGTCTGTCTGAAAGTCATGTAACAGAAGAATTCACCAAGAACGAAATAGATATTCGGGGTTACGAGGCAATTTGCTGCTTTTCGTCGAGTGTACATACAGGCAGGACACTGATTTACGTTAAACACGGATATAGGTATAAAGAAATCGTGAATATGGTCAAGGATAGAAATGTATGGTTATGTGGAATCGAAATTAGTATAGGAGGGCAAAAATATTATCTGTACTGTGTGTATCATTCACCAAACGCTGGTGATAGAGAATTTCTGAATATACTGGATGACTTTTTTGAGGATTTTGATCTGGACAGCACATTTATGATGATAGGTGACTTTAATATTGACCTGCAGGGTAACAGTTTTTATGCTGGCAAATTAAACGAATTGATTAACAAATATGGTTTCTATCAACTGGTAGATTCATGTACCCGCATAACCAATAGGTCAGCTACAAAAATTGATCTCGTACTCACCAATAATAAAGAAATAAAACATAAAGTACTTAAGACGCCTAGGGTAACGGATCATTCCATTATCGAGTTATACCTTGATGATGAACATAAAAAGGACTACAGAACAAAAATATATAGAGATTACTCAAATATGGACGTAACCGCATTTCAGCTAAGCTTAATGGATATGCGTTGGATGAATAATTCGATGCCTACAAATAACCAGGCGGATAATTTAGTAAGAAATTTAACATCTGCTGTGGACGAATTTGCTCCGCTACAGGAAAAGGTTATAGCAGAGGGTTGGGGTAGTAAATTATGGTGGAATCCTGAAATACAACAGCAAATAAATAAAAGAGACCAACTATATCAAAGAGCCACAATTACTCACTTGAACGAGGACTGGAACAATTTTAAAACACAAAGAAACAGAGTGGTATCACTTATAAGGAACGCCAGAACTCATTACTTTAGTAACAAATTAGACAATGTGAAAAGCAATCCTGCAGCAATGTGGAAGACACTAAAAATTATGGTTAATAAAAGGGCATATGGAAATAAAAAAAATGAGATAAACTTTGATGGCAGAATAGTATCAGGCAATCAGATATGCGAAAAATTTAATGAATTCTTCGTGGATAGCATTCGAAAAATTTCTGAAAATATTGTACCAACTAAATCCTTGGAATCAACTGCTCAACTAATAGAGAATAATGAGCATCGAATGGAAAAGTTTCGCAAAGTGGAGATGTCAGAGTTGAGAAAAATTATGAACAGAATGGAAAACAAGGAAAGTAGTACAGATGGTATAACAGTGAAACTTCTTAAATTGGCGTTTGAAACAATCGGAGATAAATTCTTAAATGTCATCAATCAAAGTTTGGATCAAGGAGAATTTCCAGATAAATGGAAAAAAAGCACAGTGGTGCCAATTGAAAAAAAAATGGGTACTACAAAAGCGGAAGAATTCAGGCCAGTTAATATGGTTCCACCATACGAAAAGTTACTGGAAATGTGTGTCAATGACCAGATAATTGATTATTTGGAAGGTAATGGTTTACTGGGTGAAAGACAAGCTGGCTTCCGGAGAAAAAACTCGTGTGAAAGTGCCCTACAGACGGTTTTGTTTGACTGGAGAACTGCATTGGGGGATGGGAAGATGATTGGAGTGGTTTTTTTGGACTTCAAGCGTGCTTTTGAGACGATTCATCGACAGTTGCTCCTCCTTAAGTTGAAAAAATATGGGTTTGGTCGGTCAATTTTGAAATGGTTCGGGGAATATTTGAGTACTAGAACACAAGTTACAAGGTATGTTGAAACATCAAGTGAGAGAGATTCAAAATGGGGTGTACCCCAGGGAACAGTTCTTGGCCCCTCCCTTTTTTATATTGTACATCAATGACATTGTAAAGACAGTTCAAAATTGTAGCATTCAACTTTTCGCGGATGATACTGTTCTATATATATCAGGGGAAAATATTGATGATATTGTTAGCATAATAAATAATGAACTTGATAATATATTCCAATGGTTGAACAATAACTATCTTCATCTAAATGTGAATAAAACCAAAGCTATGTTTATTAGAAATAAAAATAAGACTATTAATAGACCAAATTTAAATGTACAAGTCAATAATGAAAACATAGAGATTGTGGAGTGTTTTAGGTATCTTGGCTGTGTAATTGATGAGAATTTGACTTTTTCTGAACATTACGGGTACATTACAAACAAAATGTCGAAGAAAATTAATATGCTGGGGCGTTCATCAGGGGACCTGAGTTCATGGGCCAAACTGACATTGTATAAGACAATTGTTGCACCACATCTTTATTACTGTCCTACTCTGCTTTTCCTGTTGAATAGGACTGAAATAGATAGTTTACAAAAGCTACAAAATAAAGCAATGCGAATTATATTGAGATGTAATAAATATACTAGAATGACTGATATGTTAGATGTTACAAATCTATTAAGTGTAAAGCAAACAGTAATCCTTAACACTATTTTATTTGTATATAAGATGATAAATCGATTAACTCCTCAACACCTTTTGAGTAATTGCAAGTTTGTCAAAGATGTACATGGGTATGATACTCGAACAAGAGAAAATTTTTATTTGGGGAGATTGGGTACTACTTTTGGTGGGAAGAGTGTTTTTTATGAGGGATTGAAATTATATAATGGGTTACCCGATATCGTGAAGAGTAGTGTTAGTCTTAGGAGTTTTAAAAGGGCATGTATTAGCTACATTAGGCAGACCGTTACAATATAGAGGATTTTATTGTTTCTTCGTAAGGTGAAGATTTGTAAATGTGAAGTGAATTATTTTTTTTGTAATATTTTTGCTAGCCAGGTGCTAAATAAAGTTGATATTATAATCAGTTGTTATAAGTTATTAATAAATTTAACTTGTTTTACATTGTTATAAATATAAAAACTAAATTTAAAAGTTAGAACATTTATTTAAATCACATTAATTGTTAATATCAATCGATTTTAATTCAAAGTGTATTTTCTAAAAGGAGAAAACTAATTCACATTTGATCTTTGAATTTGTAAATCGCGCGCTTACGACCTTGCGCAGTGATTAGTCGTCTCGGTTTGAATGTTTGAAAGTTTCGATTTGACAGGTTGACATTGTTATTTCAATTTTTTACATAGCAAGTCGCGCTCATTTTTTCAAGTTAAACAAATTATTATTGGTTGAGAAACGATTTCTACTACTTTTTTGATTGAAAACAACCACAACATTGTGATTACTACAACATAACCTATTCACTTATGTCTTAGTCATTTATTTCATCATGTTATATTATCAGTCTGAAATTATTTACCTTTGCTGTTTGAATTGTTGCGATGGACGAAACTACCTTCACATTATCACTACACAATCGTTTTACAATTAACTGGCAACGTGTAAACTTGTATGCAGGCGCCTAAGCGAAATAGAAGCGCAAGACATGAACCGGTGTGTATGCCTATCTCTCTCACTCTCTCTCTCTCTCGCTCTGTCTCTCTTGCTCTTAGGCGGGCTAACTGTGCTCAAGTGGAAGGGACGCGTGCCTTTCACTTTTTATGTCTGTCTCTCTCGCTCTTAGGCGGGCTAACCATGCCCGAGTGGAAGGGACGCGTGCCTCTCACTCGCTCTCATTGTGAGCGCATAACGTGAGCGGAGCGTAACGCAGTTTCTTGAAGTGTCACCCGGCAAACCAATTTATAAGACGTTGTCACGTCAAAAATAAAGATCTGCTTTGTGTTACACAAATCTTATCGACCGGTGTAATCGATTAAAATTCCTCGTCACATTCATTTTACAAATGAAGAAATGAGTTTTGTGTATATGCACAAGAAAACGTTTGCAAATTTATTTCATCGTTTGGGTGAAACTAGGTCACTTCGTATTAAAAATTTCGGCGGTCGTCCGAAACAAATGACACCTCATGAAGAAGATAAAATTTTGGTTCGAGTAGATGAAAATTTTGAAGTGGGTTCGCGTCAACTGGCAGCAGCAACAGTAGTAATTAAGTCGTCGATTATTAGAATTCTAAAAAAAAAAAAGCTTCACTCTTATCATTTCAGCTCTGTTCAAAATTTGTTTCCAATAGATCTGTCACGATGGCTACAGTTCTGCCAACGTATTCTCAACAAGCATAGTGATGACAAAATAATATTGAGAATATTATGTTCACCGATGAAGCAACTTTCACCAAACGTGGGGCATTTAATTTGAGAAACATTACTGGGAAGAAAAATCCCTCATGCTGTTAAAGAAAGACGTTATCAACATGTGTTCAAATTGAATATATATGTATTACTGTATAAAATACTTTATACAGTAATGTTGGCTCATAACGAACTTCAAGGGTCCGTCAAAAACGGTTCACTATATGCGAAGTTCGCTATAAAGGATAAATAATAATACAACCTATCAGGAATTCAGTATTTTTAATGAAACTTACATATATGTATACATATGTGAATAAATATTTTTCTTCAAGAGAATACAGGTAAATATGTATGTATTATAGTTTTTAAGAATACAATTAAAAAAAATCGTTCATTTTAGTTTGTTTCATTTTAATGAAATGAAAATCATTAATATGTGATTATACTTCGGCTAGTTGCTCGAGTATAACTTGTGGTGTATTTTGCGACTGAAGATAATGGCGAACGATGTCGATATGTCGAAGTGATTCTGATGTGGTTGGAACTAATAAACATTCGGTACTCACAGAATTTTCCTCATTATCTTCCTCATCCTCCTGCTCCTCATCAGTAAGAACTGCAGAAGACACAGAAGCGACAATGGCATCATCATCCAAGTATTCAACAGTCACAAGTTGGTCATCAATATGAACAAATTGTTCGAAATCGTCGTCTTGCATATTGCTATCATTATTATCGTCCTGTTGGGTTTTCTTCAGCCATTCTACTAATGGCATGTCATTATTATCCTTGGCCTTTACGTAACAATCATGTTACAAACAATGAGAAGTTGTTTGTCTAGATAATTTTGCCATACCATATGAAGGTAGTTTATTGCATTCAAAAGGTTAACTGAAAAGTTGTCTTTGTCAGTGTCAATAAATTGTATCATATTTGAGAGAAGAAGACGACGATAATGGCTTTTTAAACTGTGATCCATTGGCTGTAGTTTAGAACTTGGTATTTGGGAGCATGAACACTAACTTGATTCAGTCCAAATTTTTAACATCTGGATGAGTTGGGCAGCTTTTCACGGCTTAAATCATCAATCCCATTTCCGCAATTCATTCTCAAATATCTCTGAAGTCCTCCATGTTTTTTTATTGGATCTGTAATTTACTGGCAACTGTACAACATTCTTGAAACATCTAGGATTTTTAGATTTTCCAATTACCAGTAACTGTCTTTTTTTTGTTTCAATTAAATGTGCCACCACAAGCACACGTATTCTTTCTTTGGAGAGCTTCCCACCTTCAGATTTCTTTCCTTTGAACCTTAATGTCCTGTGAGGTGTGAGCTTATAGAATAATCCCGTTTCATCTCCATTGAAGATGTCCACATCATTATAGTTTCTTCTGATTGTTGGCTACTTATTTTGCAGCCAGTCTTTCACACACAGTCCATATCGACTTCATTAGATTCTCCAACAATTTTTCGGCTGGATATGTTATGTCTTCTTTTGAATCTTTCGATCCAGCTTTTACTAACATTAGGTTCTCCTACTTTCAACAATTTCCTTCCTAAGTCTTCAGCCTTTGATTGCAAAATAGCTACATGGTTACATTTATATTTCTCTGCTGAGAGAACCATTTCAAAGGTCCCTCATCAACTTCAGAATTTATTGGCTTTTTAATTTTTTTTACATTTTGGCTCTTTTCGAACGTTTCCAATATTTTTTCTTTATTTTCCCAAATTGTTCCAACCTGAAATTAAAATGTCCAAGAATAATTTGAATTCATACTACATTGTATATTTAGGGGTGCTAAATTATTTGTTACACATGTTTTTAAGGCGTACGTACTCACCGTTGATTTACTCAATCCCATTTGCAAACAAACTTCGCTTTGCTTCACACTTTGTTGCAATTTTTTGATGATATCGTTTTTACTTCTCAAAGTAAGAGTTTTACACAATTTCTTTGATGTACCGTCACTCATGTTTATAGTATCTGCAATAAACATTAGCGGATAACGACACAAGCACTACTGGTACGCGAGCGCAATCAATGTCATCGCTCGAGCTTATACGCGATATTTCTGGGAATCCCCTGCTTACTGTGTTAAATTAAGATTTGTTCGTTATAACCGAAATATTTTTCGAATACGTATACCAAAAAAAGTTCTTTTTAGCCGAAAGTTCGTAATAAACGGGTTCGTTATTTGCGGAAAAACTAACACATGTTTAATGATACTTTATTTCGTTCCCTAAAAATTGGTTCATTAATAATAGTTT
The DNA here is from genome assembly GCA_034642435.1 of Megalocaria dilatata. Classification (NCBI taxonomy): domain Eukaryota; kingdom Metazoa; phylum Arthropoda; class Insecta; order Coleoptera; family Coccinellidae; genus Megalocaria; species Megalocaria dilatata. Next base: position 41,834,752 of record CM067859.1, on the reverse strand, counting down.
ATTGCCATCAAAAATTTACATGGTTCGTTCCCTTAAAAATTTCAAATAATATTATAACTCAAAAACTGTTCTGTAGAATAAAAGGCATTTGAAATCAGTATATTATTTATTCTCTTCTTGAAAGCTCGTTCGGGTAGTTTCCTTATTTCTGTTGGTAACTTGTACATTTTAATTCCCCAGTAGGTCGAGAAGTTCTGAGTGTTCTTCTTTCTATGCAGTGGTGTAATAAGATCGTTTTTGTGCCTTGTGTTAAACGTGTGATATGTTCCATTCCGCGTAATGCTGGTTCTGTTCAGATGCGTATAACTCAAGCATTCCTTGATTTAAAGTGATGAAAAGGTGAGTACACTATAATTTACAAATATTCGCTTACAGGAGTCTGTATTCTTCATTCCATGTATGATTCGAATGGCCCTCTTCTGTAGAACGAAGACTCTGGAAACATCAGATGCATTACCCCATAGGAGTATACCATACTGCAATATACTTTGAAAAGTTGCAAAATATGCAGTTTTCATCATTTCGTAAGTACCACTTTTCTTCAGTTTTCTCAGCAAATAAAGACTCTTCGATAGTTTCTCACAGATGTAATCAATATGCGAGGCCCAATTCAGTCTGTTGTCTAAGATGATTCCTAAATTTGGCACTCGCCTTACTTTGCCTACTTCCAAATCTCAATTTTATAGTTTTATCCGAATTCAACTTAAGCGAGTTCATTGTGAACCATTTCTCAGCTTCCTTCGTAGCACGTTCTATTTTAGTTAAAAAGTCACCTGAGTCTTTTGAGCTTATTACCATAGAAGTATCATCACAATAGATGCATAAGCTGCTGCAACACTGAAAGCTTATATCATTAATGTATACCAAAAAAAGAACAGGTCCCAGTACCGACCCCTGAGGTACTCCACAATCAATTTTTTGTTCAGTAGACATTTTTCCATTCCAATGAACACTTTGATATCTGCCCTACAAATACGACTGTTATATTTTTAGTACTGTTCCTCTGAAACCACACAATTTATTATAAACGAAAGTTCGCTAAAAACCTTATTTCCCACTTATTGTGAGAAAACAATTAAGTGACATATTTCCGCATCGATAGAGTGGTAGAAGAAGTGATTTTGAATGACCAGCAAGAAGTCCTGATTATAACCCTCTCGATTTTTATGTTTAGGGACATAGTTTATGCTCATAAATTATTTCGCGAGATGAAATCTCGAGAAGAATACAAAATGAGGCTATTTTATAAGGAGACAGAATAATGTTTTCTTACATCTAGAAGTCTTTTATTTAGACCGGTAAATTTAGACATAAAAATAGTGATCAAATAAAGAAAATTCCGACAGAGCCAAATCTTCGTAGAGACCTTAGGTTTGCCACAAGGAATAAAGTGTCAAAAGTCCCAATCAGTCCCATGTGCGTTAAGGGACTTATTCGGGGCCCAAGGTCAAAACTTTAAGTTTTTTGGATTTTTCTCGAAAACGGTAAGTTTTATCGAAAAAGTACCTCAGAGCAAAGTTGTAGATCTTACAATTCTCTATAAAAATGGTCCTTATGATTTTTTCTCTAAGACCCACTATTTCCCAAATATTGCGCTTGTAAGAATCACGTTCTACATAATATGCACACATTTCCACACCACCTGTGAGGTAGTGTACTCGGCGCGTTTTTTTTTAACGTGGTATCCCCGGTAGGCCTATTCCACGAACCTTTATAACGTTATTTTCAGGAACAATAATTATTTGATAGTATGTAGATTATTGATATGGGTTACTGAGTTTAACTGTCGTTCTAACTTTTTTTTATTACTTTAATCTGACTCATACTCTTCATATTCAACTTCAACAATCATGTTTTCTTCAATTTCTTCTTGTTCTTCTTCTTCTTCTTCCTGTTGATGAATGCTTAGAAATTGTTCAAATGAAGATGAATCAGTTGTCTCTTTATCAAAATTACATGAATCTTCCTCTTTTTTATTTAATTGAACATTTGAGCAAGAGACACCTTGGCAATTGGTGCACGCTGGAGAACACTGCAACCCTACTTTTTTACAGACATTCCGATATCTGTTAGAAGGCCCCTCCCCCCTTTTTTACCCTAGGTTTTATCACTTTTGTTTAAATACCTCTGTACCACTGTTTGGTCTTCAGTTGTCTGATGATGGGATAGTTCATTTCCCGAAACTCGAGTCACAAGAAAATGTGTAATATATTTTTTTTTTGGTAGTAAAACATAGTAATTTCTACAATTTGTTTTAATTATGATCAACTACCAAGTAGTAACGGCTGAAACAGTTCAGTATTCCATATTTCTATTATACAATAAAAAAATAAATTTTGGATAGCTTGATTCATTGTTAAGAAATAAGGTCTCTTGTAATTTCTGGCTAAAATTCAAGGTTTTTGAGAAAAAAATAATTTATCAACATGATAGCGTGAGTCGTAGAGGCTGGAATTATTTCCGAACTAGAATTTTTCTAGTAAGCGGATGTCATTCTGTTATGACAACTGACTAGTTTTGATTCAGTTACAATTATTGTCAGTTTTTGGGTTTTTAAGAAAAAAATTAAAAACTGTTTTTCGGGCGCCATATTTAGGGGGCTGTAACTAAGCAGGGGGGGCTCAAAAAAATAAAGTTTATATGAAAGACCCACCCTATTTATTGGCAAGGAATCACCTCCTTAATTTTTTTGCAACTATTCATATATACCCTGCTGTATTAAAAGTTGTTTGCATACTTCAGGAGATACGTGAATATCTTTAATTAAAGCATCAACTTTCCTGATAGGATTTAGTACAGTTTTCTTTTTTGCATCTCTTCTTTGTAGTTTTTTCTTCAAAAATTCAATTTTCCGCTTCATTTGAAGTATAGTTTCTTCCTGCTTTTTTATTTTTCGGTATGCTTTACCCTATCTTTTCGAAAGGTTTTCCGTTCTACTTGTCCTCTTACCAAAGTTTCTGGGGTTAAGTCATCATCTGATTATGGCGGCGTATTTCTTATTATATTTGCTAAACCTTTTTTCTTTTCTTTATATTTTTATGCATTTTTCCAAACTTTTCTCTGCTTTTGCTTCTCTCGATCATATCAGCAATTTTCTTCACTTTATTTTCTGCCTTTTTCTTTTTATAAAATTCCCTGTCCTTAGCTCTTTTAATTTCTCTCTGTTCTTCAGTCATCATATCCAAAAAATTTCTTTTTCTAGCATTTGCCTTTCCTCTTTGGCGCAAATAAGCTGCAGTATCTCCATAACGCTGTAAATAAAAAACAACGAAATCGTAAAATAAATTAATAAAAAATTGTAAGTGAATCGCCCTTGGAAACAATAATAATCATTCTAAGAACGCAACAGTCATTCCGGTAATGTGCTATCATGTCCGGGAACGTTTCCGAATTGACCGTTCACGAAATGACGATTTCAAATAAGCACGCTTTTTGATTATACGGCGGCCATTTTAAATGCGACTTTGTCAATAGTAAAATATTTGAGGTTACTTTGTTATTTCGTGTCGTAAAAAAATATTTCATCAATAATTAAAAGTGATGAACTCTTTTCCGAATTGACGGACTTTTGTTATAGTGCGTTCCGCTAGGCGATCACGACGCCCAAAACACTCATATCGTTCTGTCAGTTGCAGATCACGGTCGTTGCGGGCGTTCTTAAAATGTCAATCAACCTGGTTTGCTCAGAGAGGGACCTTTTGGTGGAAGTGTTTGTGTCTACAGAGGATGCAAGACATGTACAAGAGGGCAAAGAATGATTATTATTGAGGAGATCCGTATCCTCTAAGGATCATACCTCATAGATTATATAAGTTCTACCATTACGTCATTGTGTTTACCAGCGTTATTTATGTGTCAAATACTCTGTGGCACTGTAACTTGACACCTATGTGATTGGTGACAATAACAAAGGAGAACAATGTCCTTATAGCATTCCCATTGTATTTTGAAGCAGCCGAGAGGAAGGTTCTTGGAAATAAACCTCCTGAGCAACTTAGTAACTTACTCGAGATAATAGTACATACTTATAACAGCCCCCCTTGGTCACTCTTAGTAAGTAAACTTCTTTCAAATACTTCTGATTAATTGCATGCTTTACATTTTTGAATACCACCTTAGTGTTAATGTGAAATTAGTGATTCCACGCTCGTTCATTGTACTTCCATTTATCGCTTTTCATTCTTGTATTTTTGCTTCAGTATTATTTAATCCGACGGAATGTTTTAACTAAAATGCATTTCTTTTGTATATAACTAAAGCGGCACTACCCTCACAAGTTATCTGTTTGTGTTGTATACTTTCTTTCGGTGCCTGGTTGCTTTTTGCTGTATTTGTAAATAGTGGTTCTTTATCTGCGTAATACTTGCTAATTGGGATTTTTTATTATCTGTTCTTACTAATTGCGGTGCTTGATATGTACCTATTTCTTTGTTTATTCTTATTGTAACGTTCATTAACACGCCTAGGTGATGGGGTACTGTATCTATTTTATACTGTCCTAGTCAGTTTGTGTTATATTTTTGCCATATGCACGTGCCCGCTTACTTTGAGAGATTGTATTTCTTACGAACCAGTGGTGTTCTTTAGGGTGAATCGCTGAGTAGTCCTGGTAGAGGACGATATATCGTATAGAAACAGTAAATAGCTCCGGATATCCAACGTTACTGTGAGAATGTGTGAGTGATTACTAGATCAGTGTTCTGAGGTATTTTGATATCCCCAGGGATTATTTTGCGTGACCCTTCAGGTAGTGTTCGGTTCGTTCTTCAGTAATATATCAGCCTCCCTGGGGCTTTGTCACCCCGAGGAGGCCAGATACAGTCCATTTTGATAGTAACTTTTCTGATCGACTCGAATTATGTTAGATCCCCTCTTCAAGGATCCCCTCTCTGTGGCATACCACAGTTACCCTTAACTTACTGTCCGGTAACATTAGTTACCGGAAGTGCAGTTGTAGGTGCGCATGCTGGCTGTATCCTGTCCTTTCTAACCTCTTCCGCTGGATAAGAATTATATCCGATTTGAGCGAATTACTGACCTAACGATATGTAGTAATAAGTCATTTAGACCCGAGGCGCTATTACGTTCACTGTTGAGCTTTGTGAACCACTGCGTAGATTAGATTTAACCCCAGGCTGATAAATGTGTTTCCATTCATTGAGGGTCGTTGCTTTTTAATATTACTAATAGAAGTATATTATGCTGGCGTTACTGTGTTTTGAATATTTGAACCTCCCGTCACTGTTTCCTTGCTCTCGTTAGGTGTGATCTACACAACGTAACGTCATATTCTCCCGCCATTAGACGATCACGATAAAGAGGTAAGCGTTCTTTAGAGTACTCCGTATATTCCCAGATATCTTAGAGTACTCCGTAAAATCCCGGATCTTTTAGAGTACTCCGTATAAAACGGGATAGCTCATTATATATATTATTTTTTTATTATTTTCCCGTTTCATCCATTGTTTTTGAAATACACCATAACCTACGAATTATCATTCATCTGTCATCGCTACTCGCTCACAATATTCGTTCCACTTGCAATGCCAACAAAAACATTCGCGGGCTCGTCAAAAGAACGGGAAAGATCGTGCACGGGTGCTTGAGCGTGTGGTCGTCTAGTGGAACGCAAGGTTAGTATATTCAATTTTATTGTCTCAGCATCAGCTGAGTATACCACTGATCTTAATAAATTGAAATTCGAGTTGATACTTGATACAAGTATTTAAAAAAATTTGAATCCAGAATTATTTTTTGAAACTTCTACACAGTGGTGGATCATCTAATAAGCGCACGAAATGCGGTTTTCGTCCGATCAAAAAAAATTTATTACGAACCGGATAGTACTTTGTTATCAGTTTTAACTAGACTGCTGGACCATGTTGAATACAGATGTTGGTGTGGCCATTGAATCATTTGCTTCTGTAACGCTCCTTTTTATGGGCGTTTCACAAAAAAGAGGAATATAAATATTCGAAAGTAGTACTGAATAATTTTATCATATCAATATTAAACTGAATGTGTAACAGGATGGTCCTAGTTATTCGTGTTTCATGATCTTGCCCAGTACGAGCAAATATTGGAGTTTTCTTCTTCAACTATGTAGGGAAAATACATAGGTATTTTCAGGTTTTCAGGCGTAGGCCCATATCAGAGTTTGATAGAGTGCTCTTTTTCTGGAAAAACATATTTTGTTTCCACATGTGGGGGTCCCTGATGTTCCCCGGTATTATTTCCACGGTAGCTACGCCCCTGCACCTCAGAATTAATATTCAACTTCTTCATTAATAATCAGAAAAATACAGAAATGTGAATTTTGACATGTCTAATAATGGCGTGGTCTACGCTAGTGGTATAAGTATTAGACAGGGTTGCGGTGAAGACGAGGGTAAAAATGTGAAGTTTTTGGGCCCCTGAAGGCTGATACGTCCTTATTACATACTGTTGAGATGCAACAAATGTACATTATATGGTTTGACTATGGCGCGAAGGCATCGCTCCCTCCAGTACCCCACCACGACTGCGATGATGCAATCATCATGCAGTCGATGACGTCTTACCTTGTCAGTCTGTTCTAAGCCAGCCTCTAGTTATGTTATGTTGCTAATATAAATATATTATTACGTTCATTTTTATTCACCATAATAATCACTGTGTTAACTCAATAAACTCTTTTTAGACTCTAGTGACCGTCCCAAAAGATTATGAACGCTCTCTCTCTATATTCGTGAGTTAATGAACAGTTTTGGAGTGAAAAGAACAGTTACTAAGCGTAAGCAGAATCTTTTGCGTTGAATTGTACAAGTGCAAACAAAGCAGAAAACATGAATGACATGTATCGTTCCTCCATACCGAAGTTAAATACGGAATATGGAGTAAGAAGATGGAATTACTTCTGATAAGGGAAAAAGTCTGGGATGTGGTGAATAAAGAAAAACTCATATTTAGAGCGAATGAAGATGTTAAGGAGCAGGCATGGCAAGATAAAGATAATTTAGCAAGATCATATAGGTCTTCTTATTGAAGACAGTCAGTTGTTACATATACAGGATTGTAAGACTGCAAAGCAATATTGGGACAAACTCAAGGATTACCATCAGAAATCAACATGCAGTTGCATGGTACCGAATGTCTATATGTTTCGTTCTATCATGGAAAACTGGATTCGTCGCTAATTTCTGGGCACTCTGATTGTCGTTGTATATGCTTATACAATTCAGTGTTCCTGTTAGCTCACATAAGACATTATTCAAATAAATGGCTTCTTTCGCTGCTTCACATAGGGCCATGTGCTCAGCTTCTGTTGAGGATAATGCAACAGTCTTTTGCTTGCAGCTCTTCCAAGAAATGGATGCTCCTGAAAACTTGAAGGCATATCCGGAAAATGATTTACGATCTTCCGAACCCCAGTCAGCATCTGCAAATCCAACTAAATCATATTGATCTTTCTGGAATTTCATATACACATGTTCATTTTAGATATCTCAGAACACGCTTAGCACATTGCCAATGAAGTTTAGTGTAACATGAATTATATTGACTTAAAAGACTAATAGCATGTGAGATATCTGGTCGAGTCATAACAGTCAAATACATCAAACTCCCAATAAATTCTTGATGTGGAATTTTTGGGTCACATGTCTCATTATCCAAATCACATAAAGATATATTACTGTCTAGAGGAGTACAAACAGCTTTACAGTCTGACATTTCGAATCATTTCAATAAATTATCAATGTACTCTTCTTGATCAATAGCTATTCAATTATTTGTTCTGTTAATTCTAATTCCTAAGCATTGCTTTGCTTCATCTAGATTTTTTACTTTAAATTGGGTATTAAGTTTTTCATTGGTAAAATCAATTTCTTTCTGGTCAGCTGAGACGACAAGAAAATCATCTACATAAAGGGCTTTTATAGATAATTAATCCCTATTCTGTTTGATATATAAGCATGCTTCAAATTTCGACTTTTTATTACCCATCTCTAATAAAACTTTGTATACTCTCTCATTCCACGCCCGACTAGCTTATTTTAAACCATATATAGCTTTCTTCAGTTTTAAAACCATATTAGGGTTTTGTTTTGTTACAAAACCTTCAGGCTCTTCCATAAAAACATTTTGTTTGAGAAAACTATTTAAAAAGGCGGTTTTCACATCTAAATGTACAATTTTTAAGTTTAATCTAACTGCTAATCCTAGTAAAAGTCTGAATGTTGAGTGTCTCACAACTGGCGCAAAGGTTTCACTATAGTCAATGCCCTTTTTCTGGGTATAACCTTTGGCTACAAGCCTTGCTTTGTACTTGTCTTTATTTTCACTATCAGTTTTCACTTTAAACACCCACTTGCACTTCACTACTGTACTGCCTTCTGGAGGATTCACTAGCTCCCATGTGTCGTTCTCGTTGAAAGACTGGATCTCTTCCTTCATCGCCTCTGCCCATTGGTTTCTATTTGATCCCGAGAGTGCTTCATTCACCGTCTGTGGGAATCCTACTAAATCTGTCTCTCCATCATCCAATACACCATTGAAATAGGTTACGAAATCTTCAAACTCTTTTTTCTTCGGTTCTCGTTGAAATCTTCTTAGCCCCACTTCTACTTGAGGATCTGGTGGTCCACCAAGAACTTAGTCTGAATCAGATGAATCTAGATCACATGGTAATGTAACATCTGGTTCAGAGGAAAAGTATTCAGGTTCCTCCCCCACTGAAGCAGAATCATCTTCTGGAATGTCTTCCTGCTGGGATTCCTCTGTGATCTTCTGATTTAATTCGATAAAAGTAACATCTCGGCTGATGATAATCTTCCTATTGATTGGATTGAAACATCTATAACCCTTAGTTGTCTCATCGTACCCCACCAATAAATGCCTCACTGACTTTTGGTCCCATTTCTTCCTATTTACTTTAGGGACATGAACCATGGTTATGCTTCCATACAACGTCAGATGGCTGAGGTTTGGTTTTCTTTCTGTCCACATCTCGTAGGGTGTTTTCGTTATCTTCGCACAAGCTGAGCGATTCTTCAGGTAACAGGCGGTATTGCAGGCTTCGACCCATAATGACTTACTTAAATCATTATCGAATAAAAGACATTTGGCCTTTTCAACAAGAGTCCTGTTGAACCTTTCTGCCATTCCATTCTGCTCAGGAGTGTGACTATTTGAAGTTTGATGGATGATGCCATTATTTCTCAAATAACTACTAAATTCGTTATTACAATATTCTGTTCCGTTATCATTTCTTAGCACCTTGATTCTCGAGTTCTGCTGATTTTCTACTAGGTTTTTGAAGGTTTTGAATTTATCGAATACTTCACTCTTAGTCTTCAAAAAGTAAACGAAGCACATCCTAGTATAATCGTCAATGAAGGTGACGAAATACTTTGCCCCTCCTAATGAAGTGTTTTCCATGGGACCGCATACATCACTATGGACAATTTCTAGGACATGTCTAGCTCGAGTTCCTTCTCTTGAAAAAGGTAACCTAGTCTGTTTCCCTTTACAACACACTTCACACTTGTCGACCCTACTGTGACTTCTGTAGTCGACTCCATCTGCTATTTTGGCTGTCATCTGAAGATAATTATTATTAATGTGGCCTAGTCTTCTATGCCAAGTTTCAAAGCTTGCTGCCTGAAAACAAACAAAATGAGTATACCAAGTATTCAATTTATGTACGTTATTTTTGAGACTGGCTGTCGCAACAAGAATTTTCTGACGATTATAAATTTTACAACCATTCTCGTCAAACTGCACTTCATTTCCATTCTTGATCAATTGGGACACAGAAAAGAGATTTGTAGTCAAACTGGGGACATATTGTACTCCCTTTAACAATATGTTATGTTTCTTATCTGCCTTTGTTTGAATTTTCACATCTCCAGCACATTCAACTGCAATTTTGGCATTATTTGCTACTGTTATTTCCTTCAAATCCGGATTCCTGGAGTTAATGTTCCATTGTTTATTAGATGTCAAATGAACGCTCGCTCCGCTTTCAACATACCAATCTGTGACATTAAAATCACCTGTAGTGAACACAGCACTGAAACCTCCATCGAAACTATTTGGACATTTTGACACAAATGTCCATTCTTTTTGCATTTGTAGCAAATAATATTACTGAGATCCTTTTTATTCGAATTTGACTGGTGTGAAATTTCACGAGACGAATTGCCATTTCCATTAAATCTCTATTTGTTGTGCTTTCTACCTACGCTCTCTTTCGGCTGCTTACGGTAACCATAACCAAACTTTCTGTTTACAGCGAAGGCTTCATTATTGCCTTTAGTTTCGCCATCTGTCTGCACGTCAAGGAGTTTCGTCTTGATGAAATCTGTAGTTATTTTCATGCCTGAATTTTCAATTGCCATAATCATAGGGGAAACTTTCTCAGGAAGACCAGCTATATAAAGATCCTGTCCATATTTCATCAATGACAAATCCCGTTCTTCTTAACTTCTGGGATGTTTCTACGTTGTGGTTGATATAAGACTCCATACTTGCGTGATTTTCCAATCTGGCAGATATTAGTGTACGTAAAAGTCCTATTTTACGCATGAATCCGCTGTCATCATATAGTTTCCTCAGGCGAGTCCATACTTCTTCGGCTGTCTTAGAATCTTTCACATGTGGAAACAATGATGGGTCGATTGTAAGAATCAATTTTGCTTTTGCATTGGTTATCTTCGAAGTATCTTTCTCGCTACCATCGATGCATTTGTCCAAGCCTTCAATCACAAACACATTCTTGACTGTGAAAGCCCATTCGTCATAGTTCTCACGTCCTGAAAGCTTCGGTACGCTCATTAGGTAACTGGCGGCCATCTTGCTTTTTGTGAAAAAACGAGTTACACCACTATTATCACAAACAACTGAGTTTTTTAATAAGTTATTGCACTGTGTATGCGACCTGGGCCCATAACCTGTTGTAGATTAATATCGTTGGCAGTTTAATTGCAACAACTAACACTCTGTAATAAAACAACACTTGGTTTTAACGATGAACTGTATAATAGAAAATATACTTACAACCTGCTTGTTACACAGACCGAACTAAAAGAGACAGAGTTTACTGAGTCGTTCATAGACCTTAACTCTTGATCATAGAAAAAACATATTATACATCGAGTGAGGTATTCTTCATAAACTTTTGGTAGATATTCACAATATATATATATATATATATATATATATATATATATATATATATATATATATATATATATACATATATATATATATATATATATATATATATATACATATATATATATATATATATATATATATATATATATATATATATAATATTTTAATTAATATATTAGGAGTACAAATAAGTTTCCGCCGTTTTCTAACACAAATTAAATATGAATCTTTCCTAATGATTTTAAACGATGTGAGACTGCTTGCTGAGTGACTTCTAATGTTAGAGCAAGTTTTTTTTTTGTGTTTGAGATGAATCTTCCTCAAATTCTGCATCCTCGTAAATTTTTGGCCTTCCACTGCGATCTTTGTCTTCTACGTCGAAATCACCGTTTTTAAACTTTTGAAACCACTCTCGACACGTTCTCTCACTCAAAGCACCCTCACCATATGCTTCTACGAGCAATTGATGCGCCTCAGCAGCAGATTTCTTTAAATTAAAGAAGTAAACTAATATTTCCCGCAAATGACGCTTACTTGGCTCAAATTTTGACATTTTCAACTTATAAAAATTATATTTTACCAATATAAAATCAATGATATTAATAGGTTATGTTGTTCTTGAATGTCCAAACTATTTTTTAAGCCGGTTAGCATCTGCGAAAGCTAACCGAAACTCCGTGCCGCGCCATCTACAATAAAACGGCGGAAACTTATTTGTACTCCTAATAATATATAGTTACTAGGTCAAATTTAAAATTCATAAAAGTTAAAATATAAAATTATTAAACATTAGTATAAAGGTATGTATAAACAAATCACAAAAATTAATTGATGACTAGAACTGGTACTTCATAAATTCATATATCGAATAAAAAGTACATTCAGTAAGAATAGTCTTGATTTTCCTTTTAAATGCTGTACTATTCAGTGAAATCAGGTGTTGAGGAAGTTTATTTTACATCTTCATTGAATATGTGCGTGTTTTGTGTTATCTTCATTCTATCTTGTGGAGCTATGAATTTATTGCATGATCGTGTTCCATGGTTGTGAACCGCTGAATGTTTTTGGAAAGTGTTCCTATTCAGGTGTACATAAAAAGGGCATTCAAGGAAATAGCAGCCTGCAAAGGTAAGTATACCATGTTGGTATACAGCTTGTGGTATGGTTTACTCTCTCTATCAGTCTTATAGCCTTTTTCTATTTCAGGAACAGTCTTTCGGCATCTTGAGGTGCGTCCTATAGGATTATGCCGTAGGTCATTCTACAGTGAAATTTCGCGTGATATGTAAGTATACCGCTTCTTTTTCCGACAGTATGCATTTTATTCGTCGTATTGCGAATAATACCGAAGAGAGCTTGTGGTATACCTCATTTATATGTTTCGTTTCAGTTTCCGCTAATTGTAACCCCGAGCATTGAAATACTGTCGATGTTTCGGCATTTTGTATTCACGACCAGTTCCTGCGTTTTCTCTAGTTTTATTTTCATGTCGTTCATTTGAACCATTCTACAGCACCATTTATGGTATCCTGTGACTGATTCAGCAGCATATTTCTATTTTTGGTCTATTTAGGAACAATGTGTCATCAGCGAAGAGAGTCTTATCGTCTGCAGTAACATTACATACGAGGTCATCGATATAAATGAGGAATAAAATAGGCCTCAGTACCTATACCTGAAAATCCTGTATAAATTTTCATTCTTGAAGACCTTTTGCGTTCCAAATCTACTGATAGGACCTCAACAGATTAAAAGTTGACCCCCTTATACCTATATTGGTTGACATAATCCAATGCTGTAGTCAAATCCATGCATGTTAGCATTACGTCATCTGTATCGTTCAATGCCTCCATGATAAATTCGACAATGTGGACCAAAGCAGTCATAGTGTACTTTCCTTCTATAAACCGGTGCTGACAATTTCCAAGCAACGAATCGCCCTCCAGAAATGAGTTCAATCTTATTTTGAGAAGGGACTCAAAAATTTTTGAGACAGCTGGCAGGATCGATATAGGCCTATAGTTTTCATATAACTCTTGGTCTCCTTTTTTGTATATAGGTACACTTGAGACTTTCAATTAACCGAACAGCGAAAAATACCAACAATTAATTGTATCATGTTATATTTGACTATCAACATCAGACCAGATATTGCAGGAAATGTATCCATCATGAGCCAACTTAACAGATGTCCTACAGAAGCCGACTGGACTGAGGTGAAGAGAATATCTCGATACCTAAAAGGAACTATAAATCATGAACTTGTACTTGGCAGTCACAACACCGAAGAGAAAAATTTAATAGGTTTCTCGGATGCAGATTGGGTGAGTACGAAAATAGACAGAAAATCAAACAGGGGATATGTGTTCAAGTTATGGAATGCTACCATCAGCTGGAGTTGTCGTAAACAAACTTCAGTTTCCTTGTCATCAACCGAAGCAGAATACAATGCTCTAGCAGGGGCAGTTCAAGAAGTATGTGGATCAACAGACTACTAAATTATTTTGAGATAAATACTCTGAATAAATTTTGGATCTATGAAGACGACTAAGCTATCGCAACCTTTTAAGAGTACTTTAAGATATCTGGGATTTTACGGAGTACTCTCTGAAACGCTAACCTTTTTATCGTGATCATCTAGTGGCGGGAGAATAGGACGTTACATTGTGTAGATAACCCAAGTTACACTTGAACGAGAACGAGGAAACAGTAACGGGAAGTTCAGAAAGCAAGGATAAGTAAAAATACAATATTTGTTTGTGGAAGGCAGGGCCCCGCATCTGACTCGATGTATGAGAGCGAGGTTATACTTTAGGACAAAAAAAAGAGTCAGGGATAAAAAACCTTGACCTCTCTTCAGCTCCCATACATTCTTCAACCCTGTCCTTCCTTTTATTCAGAAAATAAAGTTTCCAGAGATCGACAACCTTTCTAATATCCTAAAACATAATTAGTGTGCATGCAAAGGTAAATACAGCAATCAATTGAGTGAACATACAGATAACCTGGCAATAGAAACATGTAACAAAGATCTTCGAGGTAGTTTAACAATAACTCTTTGGTCAAGAATTCCCCATTCACACACCTACTATCTAATTAGATTATTATAATCTGGGAGCATAATATCGTTGTTTAGGAATGTCTTGTTGCGATATTCTGAAGACACAGAGGTTGTGGTGTCTTTTATTTAACTACCTATTCATTATAATATTTATATCTAATAATAGTTGTTCAGGAAGGCCTTGTTGCGGCCCTCTCTGAAAAAACACAGGGTTGTTGTGTCAGTATCTAATTGTGGATTCCTCATTTCATTCACTCTGAATTCTCAAACAAAGTACCATTGTTAACCACCTCTTAGATCCTAATAAATGAAATGAGATAAAGACGCTTACATGTATGAAATATGTTAAATGGTCAATTCAGATTAAAGTAAACAGGTCGCCCCTAGCTGGAGCATCAATTCAGTAAAATCCACCAATGGATAAAGAATACATGATATAAATAACACTCACGTTGACCTCTGGTAATTCAATACAATACAGTAACTTTACATGTTAGGGCAGCTCAGTCGAACTCCCTTCATATTTAACCTTCACTTTTAATAAACAATGGCGTTCTATTTCTAACAAAGGAGAAAACTGAACACTCTGAAACCGGCGTTCAGTCGCGGAGGATTACCACCAATCTTCTGGAGAGGACCAAACGATTATCACCCGGGGTTATGTTTACATTTTCAGACGCGCGCGCAAGTCTACGAAGCGACCATAGACTCTTACTCCTGGCATCGACAGTGAAAAGTAGGCATAAAATTCCCTAGGTGGTTCTTCCCGCCTAATCTTCCTTTATAAAAATATGTGGATCTCTTCACGGCCAAAGGTGTCTATAAATTATTAAAAATAATAAATTTAGTCATAGAACGAAGCTCATAGACACCAAATTTCATTTTGTGAAGGATTTAAAGGAGAAGAATTTGGTTGAATTAAAATACCCTCCTACCAACGAGAATATAGCAAATATGCTAACAAAACCTTTGGACATGATCAAGCTCATATGAATGGCTGTGGAATGTGGACTTGCAGTATATTCTGCAATGGTCTCAAACGACTAGATTAGGTTTCAAACGACTAGGTTGAACTCACTGATCCGAGGTCACTGTGCGGCGGGTCCGACCGTGAACACACTTTCGAATGGAAAGCGCAAGGTACAACAAGGCATAGACAAACTTTTCTTCTTATCCTTCTTTATATGTGTCCGGCTATAGAGACAGACCATCCACACATTTCAAGACAAACTATTATAATTGTAGTTTATCTGTGGTTATGGGTATTCCCACAAAACAGCTGATTATTAATATTATGTTGATATAAATGTATCCTAGCATTTTTATTTTCATAGTTGTATGCAAAGCTCATAGCAGACGAATTGTGCCTCTAGAAAATTAAAATGGGTGTAGGAGGTTTTACTACCTACATGTCCGAACACTTTGGCCTCTTCCACAAATTTTTGGAATTAAAAAATTGTTACATAATTATTGATGGAAATGGTGTTGCCATTAGTTTATATTTATGGCATACAAGAACTAATGATCGTTTTGGAGGTGACTATGACAATTATGCCAATACTGTGTATAAGTTCTTCAATCTGCTGAAAGAATGTAATATAACTCCTATAATATTATTTGATGGTTCTTTCGAAGATCGTAAACTCAATACAATTTTAAAACGTATGAAAGAACGAATAGGTTCAATAAGTAGACTGAATAATACCAGGAAAAATATCAAACTTTTTCCATTGTTCACAAGGGATCTATTTGAAGATATTGCATTGTCGCTAGGATTAAAATGCATTAGGAATGATCATGAGAGTGATAGTGAAGTTGCTTGCTTAGGAAGATGTCTACATTGCCCAATATTAGGATACGATTCAGATTTTTACTTCTTTGATGCGCCCTATGTACCATTTGATACATTTCAAATGAAGTACGTGAGATATTATGATGAGAAATCAAAAACTCATGAGAATTATATACCTTGTCATGTCTATAATGTTGATTATTTTCTTAATTATTTCGGAGGTTTGGACAAGACCAATTTACCCTTACTTCCAGTACTTTTAGGAAATGATTATATTAAAAAAAGTAAATTTTCAGCGTTATACAGAAATAACAACGTGAAATCGATATCTGAAAGTGAAACACAAATAATGATTAAATCTGCTATAAATTGGCTTCGACAAGAAACCTTAGAATCAGCCATCTCTAAGATTTTAAGACACTGCAAAGCAGAAGATGAAGAATCCATATCTTCTCTGCTCAAGAGTGCAATGAAAGGATATCGGCAGGTTAGTAGTTCAGTAACCGAATACTTAAAGGATATGGATTTATCATTTTGTGCCAAGGAAAAAAGTGATATTGAGAGTATTGAACCTACTTATGGAGCAGAAGAGGTAAAAAATGTTTTTGAATTTGCCGATATTAAAGCAAGATCATTGGAGTCAAGTGTGGTAAAAATTTCAGAATTAAAAGATAAATCAGATGAAGTCAGTTATGATATAATAGAATGGATCCTTCAAAGTGAAGATTCTGCAAGCTCTGTGGATAAAGATTTATATTTTACTGACAGATTTAGGCATTGTTATTTACCCAGATGTTTTGCAGACATCAAGTGGAGGAATATATATTTTTCTATGTCTCAAGTTGAAAACTTCACAGATCCTAATTCACATAAGATAAGTTTGGAAATTATATCATCTTTCCACAAAATCTTGACTTCATCAGCTAAAACTCCATTTTTCTGGGTTTTTAGAAATGAGGATACACTTAAAGAAGAACTTGTAGAAGAGTATAGTGGTGAATTACCAGGTCTTGCAGATATTGCTGAGTTAACAGACTGTGATCGTAAATGTTACTTTTTTAAAATACTTAAGATTGATAATTCTTTTCAAGAACTTCTGAATATGTTCCCTTCAAGTTGGCATATATATCTACTATCTCTTTATTATTGGAAAAAAAATTCTAAAAAACGTATAGATATGCCATACGTTTATTCTTTACTTATCTGTGCAATCATTCTAAATTTTGTGGATGTTAAAATTGGTTTCCGCTGTAGATCTCAAAACATCTTTAATAAAAGATTCAAGAATTTAAGAAAATCTACACCTAAGGAGTTAATACTTTCACAATCAATCAAAGGCTCCTTTCAAAATTTTCATTTTGTTGAAAGTGTTTTATGTTTAGAAGTATTCTTAGATTTTTTCAGTATTCAGCCCAAGAAATGTATCAATAAAATATTGGACGAAGCAACAATTGTTGGTTATTTTTCGGAATTTCAAAGTTGTGTTTTACATATCAAATACTTGAATATGCTTTTTTCTTGTCCATTTGATGATTTAATATTTTCAAACTTTTTCAATGGAACGTTCTTGTATAATGCCGTTATACATTTTAAAAGTACATCTAATTTGAAACTTTACTTGAACTCGTTACTTAAAAATTGCAAAAATATTTTGCACTGCTTAAATCTAATAATAATAAATATTGAGAAACATTTTGATGGTGCCAAAAAGAAAAGAAGGAAAAATCGAAATAAAGCAAGAAAAAGTCAAAGCTAAGTTATGTTGGCTATTGTCATATTAAATTAAAATAATCAAATACATTGTATATTGAAAAAATGATGAATTGTAAAAACTTTCCTACAAAATAATAGGTAACTTATTAATAGCTTCTTCGTCTTTTTAAAACATTAACCCAATTATTATTAGAAACATATTTGTACCAGTCTGAGATATCTCTTTCATTAAATTGAAACAGAATTTTTTTGATATGTAATATTTATTGTTGTTTTATGACCTATTTACCGTTTTTCTTGCTATTTGTTTGTACCCCTCACTTAAAACCATACTCTGATATCTATTCATCAATTATAACGTCATAATTATTTTAGTGTATGTCTACCTATTATCAAGATTGTAAGTTTGCTGTTCTTTATGTCATATATAAGTATCAAATACAATTGTATTTTATTATTGCACATATTGTACATGTTTTAAAGAGGGCAGTTTGGAAAAGCTTATCATGTGTTATATACCAGTTTTTTTCAAGCACTCTTGATAGATATTTTTCAATAATTCAAAGAAAGTCTTTTGAAATATATTTGAGAAATCATCACCTGATCCTTATATATAGAAGAGAGAATATCTCAATAAGTTCAACTAACTTTTAAGAATAATCTTTTGTTAAACTATATACCATATTTCTTACAGTGTTTACTAATTTTCATTTTTTTTGTACTAATTCAGCTTGCACTAACCAGATTCTATTATTAAGAATGATAAAGAGTTTATAACATTTTGTTTTATGGATAATAGCACAGATAAAATTATCTTGTAATTGTTGTTAGTGGATTTCCTCATACATATTCTCAGTATTTTTTGGCAGAAATCACAACAATTATCCGAAAAATTGGTGCTCAGTTAAACAAATTAACTGAAAAGGCAATAAAAAAAATATGTAAACTTTTGAGATAATCAATTTGACAAGAGTGAGTAGAGAGTTGATTGGACTCCCTGTTTTTTTCTACCGACAGGAGTACACTGAAAAACTTGTTTCGGCAACCTATCCTATATTCGAAGAACATGTCCAAATCTTTTTAGACTTCTGTTTTCTATTAGTTGTAATACTTGATGATTAAATGTAAAACAACTCAATTTCCGCTAATTTATTTAATTTCTCAACAATTGTTTCGTCATGACAACATGACTTCGTCAGGTGAGTATTTTACTAACTACATATTTGAGATTAAGTTCTTTAAATATTCAAAATATACAGAAAAGAAGGTAGTGGGAATTTACAGTAATTTGTTTTCTTATTATTACACAAAGTTTCAGAAAAGATTAAGTAAGGGGGATTTATTGAAGTCCGTCGGGTCGTTTAGGAGAATCTGTTTTTTATTGTATCTGTTAATTTCGAGGGCTTCTAGGTAGTTCAACCTGAGGTGCTTGTTTTCTAGGTGTAAGATTTTGTAGTTATTGTCAAAATCATGTCCTGTTTCCAAAAAATGGTCGGCATATGTTGAATTTCCGTTTTTGCCAAATATGCTAGTGTTCACGTATCCTAGTGCCGAAAGATCTACCTGTCCGACCAAGGTATACGCATGGGCAAGTACCGCAGTTTAACCTACCTACTACAGATTTTTTGTTTTTATGGATCAAATCTTTATTATTTTTTATTAAATTTCCTAACGTGTTTCTTGCTTTAAATGAAATGTTGCCGTTACTCTTTTTCTTTAAATATCTTGCTATTTTTTCGGACTTTTTGTTTATGTACGTTAAAGAAATATATTTTGTATCGATAGCTATTGTTGGATGTACAAGCGATATTGACTAAATTGCATTCGTTTCAATAATTTATTTATAATCAACGGATTGAAACCATTGTTAAATGTAATCTGTTTTATTATATTCAGTTCTCTGTCAAAATTATCTTGTGTCATAGGTATGTTGATTAATCTAAATATCATGCTAGTATTTGAAAATGTGTATGATAAGAATTTGAGTGGATCGTATTATCTATATGAGTGGGTTTCCGGAAAATTGAAAAGTCATGTTTATTGTTAATTTTTAAATCAAGAAAATTGATGCTGTTATTTTGTTCTATTTCATTGGTGAATGTTATTGTGGGAGATAATGTATTTATAAATTCTAAAAACATCGCAAGCTGTCTACTGGTACCGGTGAACGAAGATAAAATATCATCCACGTAACGATACCAATAAATAAAATATTTAAAGAAGGGGGCTCTCTTGGATTTTGGTGTCCACGAAGTCCATAAATATTTCGGATAATATCGGACTAAGTGGGTTTCCCATAGTGAGACCATCATTAGCTTCGTAAAATATTCCATTAAACAAAAAATAGTTAAGATTTCGATAATCTCCTGTTTTATAACCGGATTAGTTCTATTTTTTAATAATAGTATCTCTATCAGATTTTTTGATTCTTTAACTGGTATGCAAGAAAACAAATTTTTCACGTCGAAAGAAATGAGTTTAGCATTATTCGGAACATATATATTTTTTATTTTCTCACTCACGTTATATGAATTTTTAATGGCAAATTTTGGTTGAAAGTTTGTTTCTTTCTGAATGATTTTGATTAGTTCTTTCGGCAATTTATATGAAGGTGCTGTGATGAATGAAACTATTGGTCTAATAGGTTTGTTTTCTTTATGTAATTTTATGAGGGAATACATAATTGGTGGTAGTGGGTTCATTAAGGATAGTTTATAAATTGGGGTATTATTGAAAAGCGCTGTTTTTTTTTATCTGTTTTTGGTATTTAGTAGTAGGATCGTTTTTAATTATTTTATATTTATTGGGGTTAAAGAATTTGGTAGTTTTATTGATATATTCATTCGATTGCAATTACTGTGTTTCCTTTATCCGCGCTTGTGAAAACTAAATTATTTGAAATTTTATTTCTTATTGTTCCAACGGTGTTTTTGATATTAATATTATTGTAGGCAGGTAATGGTTTCTTTATCTGATTAATCAACATATATTTATAGATTAGATAGATTTTGATGGTCATGTTGTCATGACAAAACAATTGTCGTGAAATCTTATAAATTAGCGGAAATTAAGTTGTTTCACTTTTAATCATCAAGATGTATTTCCGACCAGTAAAGACCGATACAATCAAACGTTGTAATATTGTCTCCTCTGCCTTCATAATGTGTCTTATTTCGCTATTAGTTCTTCTTTCCATTCTTGATATACCAGCACTTCTTCTGAGGTAGTCCATCACCACTGCCTGAATTTTTCTCTTAGAGTCTGCAGTGTCTTCTCACTATTGTTAAAATGGTATTTAGAAAAATTATATTTCTTTTTTTATTGTCTTTTTGGCAATATGAGTTTATGGAATGATGAAAGTGCCTTATTTTGAAACTTTGGTATAAACGATTTTTTCTGGAACTGAAGAAATCTAATGTAACTCCTGTTAAAACAAATACCTTCACCTGTATATATTGAAGTGAATGGGGTGTTTTGAGGGAACTTCAAGCTCTTAATTCGGAGGCGGCGTTTCGTTCCGAACATGCACACCTGAACTATTCAAATGGGCGTGGTGTTCATGTCTATGACGCCAGTGACCTTGTTCAACGTCGGTTGTCAGAACGCTCTCACCCTGCTCTACTTGAACTGGCCGAGGACGGTGAGCTCGACATTCCGAAAGCGGTAGCATCCTCTATATTAAACGAATGGAGTATGCGGTTGGCTCTAGGTTAAACATTATAACAATTTTATTGAAAAAAAATTCACACGCTTTTTATGTTTCACACTTTATTCACTATCCTGACACGTGTTTCGGTCTTTCGATCATCTTCAAAGGAGTACAAAAAATAACCTAACTAAAAATTGAAAAGGTTCTTTTAGTACACTTAGAACATATGTGTATTTTTATGACGCATGGAAATAACAGTATCCAATATAGGGGTGTTCCCAAAGAGTATTTGGAAACTTGTTAAATTCTCCTTTTTCTCAATGGCTTTTTTGATTGAAAGAATCTCCAAATAGTCCATCAATTTACCCTTTTTAACATAGTAAAATGACATCTTTCTCATTAAGTGAATGATTATTTTGTATACAATGTTCTGCAAAACCGGTTGATTTCTAGTTTTTCAAAATATATATCCTATGTTCTTTGATTCTACTCTTCCATTTTGAAAAACCAGAAATCAACCGGTTTTGTAGAACATTGTATAGAAAATAATCATCAGGTACTTCCAATATTTTTGATTGTCTCGGTCTTTACTTGAAGGAAATTCATCTTCAATATAAGAAAAACAAATGTTAACTTCCGCTATTTTATTGATTTTAAATACTCACCTGATGAAGTCATGGTATGACGAAACAATTGTCGTGTAAATCAATAAAATAGCGGAAGTTAACATTTGTTTTTCTTATACTTCCAATATATTCAATAAGTATAAAGTTTTTCTAACTATTGAACCTAACTGTCACCATTCACTACATTCTAATCATAATTTCTGGATCTAATTCCCAACTCGAAAATATATCAAGTCACATACTTACTTTACCAAACTCTTTTTTTGGAAAAAGTTATCATCATAGATAAAAATATATTGTTATTTATCTATGGTTATCATGCTTGTCGCACGAGGGACAAGTCTTTTGTTTTGAAAGTATTTTCTGAGAAGATGTATAGAGCAAAAAATAACACATTTAACCGAGATATCACATATATTGATCATATAATGGTGTTAACCGATATTGTAGCGAACAACTTCTCCGCTCCTCGTCCAGAAACCTGCCTTTCTCTGTCGTAGTTTGCCGGCGTACCAATAGAGGACCCGACCACACAAAAGATTCGTGACTAACCGCCCCGCCAGTTCAAATAGAGCAAGGCACCGTGTTTGACGATCAGCGTTCTAAACGGACGCATGGTCGCTGGCGTCATAGGCAGAGCCTGCGCATCACGCCTGTCTGACGAGTTTCAGATGCGCATGCTCTGAAACGAAACGCCGTCTCCCTAACTAAGAGGTGGAAGCTTCCTCGCAACATCCGCATTTCCATCGAGAGCTTCAATATAATCCAGAATCATCACAATTTTTCACAATCATTTGTTGAAAGAAAATAATGTAAAACGATATTCTAAACTTAAATCATTTGTATTATTTTGAAGGAAAACGGTGTGGAGAGGGAGCTTCCACCTCTTAGTTAGTTCGGGAGACGACGTTGCGTTTCCGAGTCTGCGCATCTGAAACTCGTCAAACAGGAGTGATGCGCAGGCTCTGCCTGTGACGCTGGTGACCATGCGTTTCGCTTGGAACGGTGATCGTCAAACGCTGTATGCTTTGCCCTGCTTGAACTCGGCTGGGACTGTTAGTCACGAATCTTTAGACTGGTCGGGTCCTCTATTGGTACGCCGGTCAAGCTACGATAGAGCAAGGCAATTTTCTGGACGAGGAGCGAAGAAGTTGTTACCTGCAATTTAAATCTATCTTTACAAGACTTCAGCATCCTGAACTGCTAATTTTAATATATCATAGTCGTTCTCACTCATAAATAATTTTTCTTTAAAGCCAATAAAAATTATGTTCGTGACGTTAACAGACCAAAAAAAAACAAACCTGCATTTTTCGGGACACCCATCAATAAAGCCGGATACTATGTTTAATGGCTGAACCCTCTACCCAGCCCAAAGGCACAACACCCTTTCAAAAACAAGCACTATATTTTTAACTCTGAGCTATCCCAACCTTTAAAGAGTACTCTAAGATATCCGGGATATTACGGAGTACCCTCAGGAACGCTAACTTTTTTATCGTGATCATCTAGTGGCGGGAGAATAGGACGTTACGTTGTGTAGACAACCCAAGTTACACTTGAACGAGAACGAGGAAACAGTCACGGGAAGTTCAGAATCAAGGTTACGTAAAAATACAATATTTATTTGCGGTAGGCAGGGCCCCGCATCTGACTTTGTGTATGAGAGCGAGGTTCTACTTTAGGACAAAAAAAGAGTCAGGGGTAAAAAACCTTGACCTCTCTTCAGTATCCATACATTCTTCAAACCTGTCCCTCCCTTTATTCATAAATCAAGGTTCCAGAGATCGACAACCTTTTTAATATCCTAAAACACACTAAAACCTGGCAATAGGAACATATAACAAGGATCTTCGAGGTAGTTTAACAATAACCCTTTGGACAGGAATTCCCCATTCATTAACATCTAATTAGATTATTATAATCTGGGCGCATATCGTTGTTCAGGAATGTCTTGTTGCGACATTCTAAAGACACATTACTTGTGGTGTGTTTTATTTAGCTACCTATTCATTATAATATTTATATCTAATAATAGTTGTTCAGAAAGGCCTTGTTGCGGCCCTCTCTGAAAAGACACAGGGTTGTTGTGTCAGTATCTAATTGTGGACCCACATTTCATTCACTCTAAACACTCTGGACTCTCAAACAAAGCACCATTGTTAACCATCTCGTAATTCCCAATAAATGAAATATAGATAAAGACGCTTAAATGCATGAAATATGTTAAATGGTCAATTCGAATTAAAGTAAACAGGTCGCCCCTAGCTGGAGCATCAATTCAGTAAAATCCACCAATGGATAAAGAATACATGATACCAATAACACTCACGTTGACCTCGATAATTCAATACAATACAATAACTTTACATGTTAGGGCAGCTCAGTTGAACTCCCTTCATATTTAACCTTCACTTTTAATGGATAATGGCGTTCTATTTCTAACAAAGGAAAACTGGATTCTCTGAAACCGGCGTTCAGTCGCGGAGGATTACCACCAATCTTCTGGAGCACCAAGGATCATCTTCCAGGGTTATGTTTACATTTTCAGACGCGCGCGCAAGTCTACGAAGCGACTATAGACTCTTACTCTTCTTTTTCTTCTTTCCATTACAATGTGCTCGGTTGATCACCATCTACACATCAAACAAACAGCCTTCCCAGCTCAGGGACTCAGGGTGCAATCAAATTTCACCTCGGCAGGAGTTGTCGGTCTTGTAATTATAATAAATAATATCACGAACCAGTCATTTTGCCTTTACTATTCAGATTCTTAACCATAACTATTCGGAGGGAGTAAATGTACATACAAGGTGTTCCCCATATAACGATACAAAACCCCGAAAAGTAAGGAAAACGAGGATCAGGAGGATATACCCCAATATTAGCAAAATAAAAACAACAGAAAGAAAAAGCACACAAATGGACAATGGGTCTTCTACAGCTTAATCTTTGAAGCCAATAGAAAATTATACAATAATCTATATATTGTGATATCATTACCGAAAAGTAAATCATATATATTAATAGGAAAGTTCTTACTTGCTCTGTTATTTATGAGATCACTGTACAACTTTGAGCAATTCAATATATTGTCCTGACAATTAAAGAATAGGTGAGGAATTTCACCTCTCTCACCGCAACTACACAGATCTGTGTCAACAACATTTATTCTCCTCAAATGAAGAGGAGCACAGCAATGGTTCGATCTTGTAGCGAACAACTTCTTCGCTCCTCGTCCAGAAACCTGCCTTGCTCTGTCGCAGCTTGACCGGCGTATCAATAGAGGACACGACCAGTCTAAAGATTCATGACTAACAGTCCCAGCCGAGTTCAAGTAGGGCAAGGCACAGCGTTTGACGATCACCGTCACATGGTCACCAGCATCACAGGCAGAGCTGCGCATCACGCCTATCTGATGAGTTTCAGATGCGCAGACTCGGAAACGAAACGCCGTCTCCTGAATTAAGAGGTGGAAGCTCCCTCACAACACCGCATTTCACTCAAGAGCTTCAATCTTAACCTATTTATTGTAACAATGTTACCCCTCGGGAGGTCAACCCCCATGAACCAAGGTTTTACACCCAGATAGCCACCATAATGCGCAATTTTAGGATTTCCGATATTAACCTTCCATTCCCTCCTCCATCTTCTTCCCGACCATTTTCTTGTACCTAGGCCAAAAATCACTTTTGTCAGCCTTCGTGATCACTGAATTCTCAAAGCCTTGTTTAGCAAGTTGGTCAGCTTTGTCATTACCTCGAATGTTAGTATGACTTGAGATCCATATAAGCTTTACAGATAAGCCATGCTCGGGAAGATACTGTAAATTAGCTCTAATAGAAAGTGTTATATGGTCGTTTTTAGCTGAAATTTTCCACTTTGTTATATTTTCAGGCGCACTCATTGAATCAGAGATGATTAGACACTTTTCAGGTCTCTATGCCTGATCTTCCCCCTTGTTGCTTCTAGAATGGCAACTAATTCAGCTGAGCAGATAGAGAAATATTCTGGCAAGGGCTGAACTTTTAGAGGCATCGGTGAAGACCATTGTATATTCAGGAAACTTTTCGGAGCATGCAGACATGAAAGCCAATGAGTTGTCTAGAGTATTTGGAGAGGTTCAAGGTAAGGTATTCTACAAACTTGGAATGATCTGATAAGTCGTGAGAGAAGCTGGGAAGCTGGTAGGAGGAGTAGAAACCTCCTGAATGATTTATGAGTGAAAAAGATTCTATTATGGGAGGAGGATTGCCAATGGAAGTCCAATGTTTAAGGGAGGGGATTTTAATTAGGACAGAGCCATTAAGGATTCTATGCAACTTAGTAATGAATTTAGTTGCAAGAAAAAGTCTTCGATATTTGAGGGGGAGTTCATTAGTTTCCGCCAGAATAATGTCTATGGGAGTGGACTTCATATATCCCATCGCAATGCGTAAAGCAGCATATTGCATACGATCAAGCCTATCAAGAAGGGCCATTGGACACTTTCCAAAAAATATACTATCAATGAATAGGCGAACAGTTGATTAATACAAAAGGATTTACGTCGATGGATGACAGCCCCACCAAGTCCTGCAAATACTTCATTACATTAATACCTTGCAATGATTTAGAGCACATGTTGTTGATGTGATGAGACCAGTCAAGGGTTTGATGGATAATAACACCTAGATATTTTTCTGTCTTGGTCCAAGAAATGTCTTTTTGAAAGAGGTCCAACATGGGAATATAGATTCTCTCTAATCTGGTGGCTAGCAGAGATTCCAAAATTTTTAGAATACAAGAAGTCAAAGCAATAGGACGGTAGTTAAGTGAATTATCTGGAGATTTACTGGGTTTACATATGGGAACAACGACCGTGTCCATTAGTGACAGAGGAATATGGGGGTTTTCAAACAAGTTATTATAGATCTGGGTCAGTATCTGCTTAGCTTGAATTGGCAAATACTTCAATATAGCATATGTTATACCATCTTTACCTGGGCAAATTTTTTTTTTAAATTAATGATAGTTCATCTAAGGTGATAGGTGGAAAAGGTGGAGGGGAGTATATTTCAGGAATATTCAACTTATGAGAGGCTGTATTCCGAGGGGGGCACAATCGATCTAATATTTCTTGACTACAGGTGCTAGAAGTAACCCGAGCTGCTGGAAGTTTACAGCCATATTTCAATTGAGCTATATCTGACCATAGTTTCTTACCATTGCAGTTAGATAAGTTTTCACAAAACGTTCTAAATGATTCTCGCTTAGTTGCCGAATTTTATTTTTAACTGAAGCTTGAATGTTTTTAGCACGTAGGTATTGTTCAGTAGATGGATTCTGTAAATATATTTTAAATGTTTCAGATCTTTTTTTACCTTCAGAAAGCTCATCATTCCACCATGATTTCCTATAAGTAGTTTATCTAGGGAATTTCTTCTTAGGAATAGACGAATCAGCCTCCTCTTTAACACGGTCGCAAAATTTCTTGAAGGTGTTGGGGTTTTGGGAGATTATTATATTGTTATTGTTTTCCTGTCAGCCTGAGAAGAATTGTATATTATAGTAGAGAAGTAGAGGGATTTAGGGTTGTTAATTTTGGGAAATGGTCACTACTTCCAGAGTCAGAAATCACTCTCCATTTGGAGGTGATCCTGAGATCGCTAGAACATAAAGTTACATCAGGAGCAAGTTTTTACCAGGAGCAGTGACTTATAGGGGAGCCATCGTTTAAAATACATATGTCCTCGGCAAGAAGGAATTCTGTCATAATTTTACCATTTGGGTTTAGCATGCCAGAGCCACAACTAGGATTTTGTGCGTTTAAATCCCCATAAATAAGAAAAGGTTGAGAAATATTACTTATTAACGTGTTCCAAAAAGTTCTGGGCAAGTTGATTTGCGGAGGGAAATAGATATTAATAATTGTGATATTCAAGGGAGTTAATATAACACCATGAAATTCAACTTCATTAGGACATTCAATATTACGTACTGTGAAGGAAATGTTTGTTTTTATTAGAGTGGCAATACATCCGGCTCGAGAGATCCTATCTAGCCTCACAATATGGAGGCCTGGAACTCTGAAATTCCAAAACTCATTAAGCCAGGTCTCTGACAGTAAAACGATACTTGATGAGTACTCCTCAATTAATGATCTCAGATTGTCGTTATTGAACAAAACAGATCTGATGTTCCACTGTACGATGTCCAACATGAGAAAATTTAAACCAAAAAAAAACAGAAAACCTTTAAAAGAATATAAGACGAGCACAAGCTAGGAAAAACTAATAGTGAGAGGGGGGGATATAATTGAGAGATAGGTTGAGAACAAGGAGCAATTTTGTCAATTACAGGGGACTTGGATAGTATGTTTTTCAGTAAGGTAGAAATATTCTTCAATAACTCTGAAACTTTATTATCAATAAGACGCTTTGAAACTAGATTAGAAAGCTCATCATCTGATGGCGAGTTATTTAAATTTAATGGGTTTTGGTTTGATTTAGATACAGTTTGGATGGAAACTTTATTACCTACTATGGAAGATAATGGAAGGGAGAATTTGAACAACTGCGAATCATGGAGCTCATGATCGTATCCTGGATATTGTGGGTTTTTCCTCTTTTTCTTACCTAAAACTGCAGAATGGGAAGAATGTGGATTTGATTTAGAACCAAGTAGAGACCTTCTATTGTGCACAGAAACAATCGATGAATTCTGTATGGTGTTAGTAATCTTAGAAGGGAGATGAGAAAATAAATGAGTACGTAGTTGGCGGGCAGAGGAAGAATTATTCTGGGGTGTACTGTTTTTCTTATAGGTTTTGGGAACTAGTTTGACGGCCTCAAATGATATATTTTCTACAGCTATTATATTATTAATCTGCTTTTGTCGTAAGAACTCAGGACAATTACGATCTGTCGATGCATGTTCACCAGAACAGAAAACACATTTTAGGTTGGTAGGATCAGGGCAATCGATTTTATTATGATTATTTCCGCAACTTTCTCCAAAATGTACCACAGTTTCTGTCAACTAACGAAATCTGTGTCAAATGAAGGAGAAAGAAAGAGGAAAATTGAAAAACAATTAAACTATCAAAACAAAAAGTAGAAGATATATTTTTGAATATCAAAACAGATTCAATCTGTCAGTCTTCTACAATTTTAATTTCAAAAAAATTTTTATTCAAAAAACTTTCAGAATTAAATTAATGTCTAAATAAGCACCGCTCATATTTAATAGACGTATGATATCAAAACTCTATATGCAATGTCAAATGGAATAAACCAACGAATATAAAAAAATCCCTAGATAATATTTAAAATATCAAAATCAAATAAAAATCAGTATATCTTACCTTAAAGTGTAACCGGAACTTTCTTAAACAGACTAACTTTAAAAAATCCAGATAGTCTATGTTCGTCCAAAAATCACAGAAAACTGTAAGCTATTATAAGGTTTTCTTTAAACCATAGACATTCCAGAATGAGATTTATTCAAGTCTAAATAAAAGTATATATTATGTATAAAATAAAATAGAAAAAGGCTTTTTACTTGATAGAAGAAAATTAACAAAATTTGAATATCAAAACAGATTTAATCAGTCAGTCTTCTATAATTTTAATTAAAAAAAAATTTTATTCAAAAAACTTTTAGAATTAAATTAATGTCTAAATAAGCACCGCTCATATTTAATAGACGTATATAATCAAAACTCAATATACAATGTCAAATGGAATAAATAAACCAACGAATATAAAAAAAATCATTTAAAATTAATAAATAAATATTTGAAGGAATCAAAATTTTGTTTCTGATCTTATCATTATGAACACCAATTCTTTTTCAAAAACATAAAACACAACTTAAGGACTTCTCAAAAAATATAATTTATTTGAAATATTTAATATATTTAAATATTCAAATAAGTTAATTCAAAAATCTCTCAAAACATGCACTATATCTTCAAAAAACAATTAAAATTCCGATAATCTCTTCATCGGCCCTAGATAATATTTAAAATATCAAAATCAAATACCAATAAGTATATCTTACGTTAAAGTGTAAACGGAACTTGCTTAAACAGACTAACTTTAAAAAAATCTAGATAGTCTATGTTCCTCACAAAATCACAGAAAACTGTAATGTCTTGTTGATCTATGGTAGTCTTCTGTAATCTGTGGTTGAGCTGTTTATTGATGTGTGGTGTGTGAATCCATTTATCTAAAAAAAATTACAGTTTATTAAGTGTATACGGTATATTAATATGGGTGTAAGGGGTTTTACGACCTATATGGCTCAACATTCCCATCGTTTCCATCAAAATTTCCAATTAAAAAATTGTTATATCATTATTGATGGAAGCGGTGTAGCAATTAACTTGTATGTTTGGCATACAAAATCTAACGATTGTTTTGGAGGTGATTATAACAAATATGCTAATACTGTGTACAAATTTTTCAACTTACTGAAAACATGTAATGTAACTCCTATAATATTATTTGATGGTTGTTACGAGAAACGAAAACTCAGAACAGTATATAAGCGAATGAAGAACCGAATAGGCTCAATTAAAAGGCTGAATAGTTCTACAGAAAAAGATATCAAAGTGTTCCCATTGTTTACAAGGGAAATTTTTGAGGATATTGCAGTGTCCCTTGGATTAAAATGTATAAGAAATGACCATGAGAGTGATAGTGAAATTGCTTGCTTAGGAAGATGTCTACATTGCCCAATATTAGGATACGATTCAGACTTTTACTTCTTTGATGCACCCTACATACCATTCAATAAATTTGAAATGAAGTCTGTTAGTTATTTTGATGATGAATCAAAAACTAATCAGAATTATATACCTTGTCAAGTCTATAATATTGATCACTTCCTTGCCTATTTTGGAGGTTTAGACAAAATCAATTTACCCTTACTTCCAGTTCTTTTAGGGAATGACTATGTGAAGAAAAGTTTATTTTCAGCATTTTACAAACATATCAAATTAAAGAAATCCAAATCTCTAAATGAACAACAGAGATTAATCAAAACTGTCATAAATTGGCTTCAACATGAAACCTTGGAATCTGCTATATCTAAAATTTTAGGACGTTTCAAAAAAAAAAATCGAAGATTTATATATTTTAAGCTCAAGGGTGCCATGAAAGGATACCAGCAAGTCGATAGTACGATAATAGATTACTTGAAGGATATTGATATAACATTTCATGATGAAGAAGTATGTAATATTGATATTGAGAATATTGAGCCAACATACGATGTAGAACCACAAGAAAATATTTCTAATCCTATGGACGAAGAAGTTACTTCTGAATCAAATGAGGACAAAAATTCAGAATCAAATGAGGACAAAAATTCAGAATCAAACGATGAATCAGATGAAAATGATGATGAACTAACGCAGATATGTCCTAATAATAAACGTAAAAACCCTTTAAATGAAGAATTATATTTTACTGATAGATATAGGAAATGTAATCTACCCAGAAGTTTTGGAGACATCAAATATAGGAACACCTATTTTTGTATACCTCAAGTTGAAAACTATGCAGACCCTAATTCACATAGGATATCTTTGAATATTATCTCATGTATTCATAAAATATTGACTTCGTCAAGTAAAGCTCCATTTTACTGTGTCCTAAGAAGTGAGGACTCTTCAGTTAAGAAAGAACTGTTAGAGGAGTATTGTGGTGATGTACCAGCACTCGCTAATATTCCAGATTTAAGTGAAAGTGATCGTAAACGCTGCTTATTGGAAATTCTCAAAATTGATGAGATATTTGAAGAATTTTTAAATATGTTCCCCTCAACCTGGCATATGTATCTGATATCTCTTTATTATTGGAAAAAAAATTCTACGAAAACTATTGATATAACTTATATTTATTCTTTGATTATATGTGCAATAATTCTTAATTTTGTGTATCCTAGCAGTGGTAAATCTATAAATATTATTGATAAACAATTTTATGATCAGAAACGAAATAATCCGAGATCTAAACATTTTGTACCTTCTAAAAGTATCGAAGCTTTGTTTAGACAAATTGACTTCAAGGAAAGTATTTCATGTTTGAAATCATTCATAAATTTTTTTAAAATTCAGCCAAAGAAACCTATTGATAAAAGATTGAGTGAAGCTACAATAGTAGGTTATTTTTCAGAATTTCAAAGTTGTGCTTTACATATTAAATTCCTAAATAGTCTGCTATGTTTTCCATTCGATGATCTAATGTTTTCACAATTTTTCAATGGAACATTTTTGTATAATAGTGTTGTTGATTTTAGAAGGAGATCAAATTTGAAATCTTATTTAGAATTGTTACTTAAGGATTGTGATTTTCTTTTGTACAGTTTAAAGCAAACGATGACTTACATAGATCAATATTTTGGTGGTCTATGTGAAAGTTCAGCCAAAAAACTGAGAAAGCGAAGGAAAAATCGCAATAAAGGAGATAGAAACGAGGATCTAGACTCCTAACTTGTATTGAGAATTTTTATAATAGACATTTTGTATATATGCATAATACATATATAAATAAGACAAAAGTTTGAATTAATTCCTTGTGCAATAAAAGATCTATTATTATCCAATTCATTCAGTTAACTAGAAATCGCTTCACAAAATATCCTAACAAGTACGCATGTTTTTTATGAATATTTATCAAACTTTCCAACAAAGGGACAAAATTAAGTTCATCATGTGGATTAAGTTGGCAGCTCTAGATGCTGCATAAGACATCTGCTGATAAGTTACCACTTTAATGAAAAATATGCAACATTTTTGGTTGAATTTGATTTTATTCGTCAATATTTGTTGTGTGCAGACCCATCAGAGTAAACATGTTTACGAGCTCTCCATTGATTAGTCGCAAAGGTATCTTTTAGCTTCCAGCTTAATCTCCTTTTCAGACTTTCATTTTCGGATGATCAGAACATTAATCTCATCATTTAATTATCATCAATGAAATTTCTCTATTGAAACAATGTCGATGTGTAAAAATTGTGGTTATTCGTTTACAAATAGAAACCCAGGAATCAACTGTGCTGGTTTTTGTGGATGCTCTTATCACGCCAACGGTACATGTTAAATAAAAAAAGATCAACTAGTTATCAAATGCCAGAATAAAAATCAAGATGTTAGCAGTGATGAGAAACCTATTCGTGGGTACCATACATGCTGTCCTTCATGACCAACCTTTCAAAGGTCAGTGCAAGATGGGTACCGAGAATGCTCACTGCGCCTCAGAAGCAAATGCGAGTCGAGTGCTGTAAGAAGTTTTTAAAGCTCTGTGAAGAAGACCCATCGACTATATTCAATACACTAAAAAGTTAGTATCATACGCAACCACTTTGCGTAATTAAAGAAGAGAAGCAATTAAAGGAAAACTCATTTTGTTGTGAGTTGCTGCTTCACAACAACGCGCCGGTTCACAAGGCCCGTGTGGCGAAGACTGCTGTTTGGGAATGTGGCTTCGAAGAAATTACTCATCCCCGTACAGTTAAGACTTGGCCCCCAGTGACTCCTCCCTACTCCCAAATGTGAAAAATATCTTCGTGGAAAGCGATTTTTCGACGATGAAGAACTGAAGGTAGAAATTAATACCTATTACGAAAAGAATATTTTTTACAAGGTTTAGAGAAGCTTCTTCTCGATCAAAAAATGTATTGAAGTTCTAACTTCTCGAAGTTTTGTACCAGCCACATCCTCCAACGTATTCAGAAAATTTTAAAAAAAATTAGAGAATTTTTCTAAAATTTTCTGAGTACGCCCATCATACTTTGAAGGATGTGGCTGGTACAAAACTTCGAGAAGTTAGATTTATTGTTGAAACGTGTTGCTTGTGCAATATTGCACCTGGAAGTGAAAGGAAAATAACTAGACATCCTGGAATCCATCGAAATGTTTAAACACAAATAGCATGTTTCAACAATAAAACTTAAATGAGCAGACGAACCTTTGGCACACCCCACTTCCCAAAGTTTTGGACTTGCCAAAGCGTTCAACGTATATATAATATAATAGTTGAAATACAATTTGTTTTTATTCAGTTCGAAAATGTAGTAAACTCGAATCATCGTATAATGAGTTGATAAAAAAGTGATAAAATCGAAATAATTTCTTATTTCACTCCGTATATTTGTTTCTCTCGTGAAAATCCAAAATCAACGGGTCTGGTTGTTTTGTCTGAGCTGAAACTTTTACTGAATTTTTCTATTGTACTGTATAATCAATATTAAAATTTACGGAGAAATACAAGACACAAAAATAAATAAGAATTTGTGCGATCGCGCAAAAACGCCTTCTGTCAAATCCAAAGAATATAGTCTTGTTAATCTATGGTCAAATCAACAACACCTAAACAAGGTTTAGGTGGTCAAATCGTCATTTACATACATTCGCTTATAGGGGATATTAATCAAATCATAGAGAAAATAACTCCAGAGAATGCCCTATTAAAAAAACGTTTATTTATATTATACATACAGATATATTATAAAATTAACACTTATTGAAAATTTTAGGCTGAATTATGCCGGAAGGACAAACTTCTCAAACTAGTCGTAAAATTGGAGGTGGACCTCTGGGATACGGTAACCTAAGAAATTCGTTCACAATCGTCCAGATGTTGATTTGTTTGTTTTCAGGGGACCCAGAGGATAAGTTTCTTAGAAAAGTAGAAATAGAAGTTTTGATTCCTCAAAAAATGCGAGATAAAGCAAAAACAGAAAAATGTACTGAGGAAGTAAAAAAATTCACTGAATGTTGTGCAAGCTCTAGTATAGCAATGGTGTATAAATGTCGTACTGAAAATAGTTTACTTAAAGCTTGTTTAACCCGATGGTATGAAGACGATGAATTTAGAAAACTTTGCACAGCAGAGTATTTAGAAGAAAGAAGTGAATTTAGGAGGAATGGAAAAAAGAAAGATGTTAAAAGAGTAGGTGTATCAATGTAATAATGCACATATATACATATTTAGTACTTTCTTTATTAGTTTATAAATTTCCATAGTTGATTTCAAAAATGTTTTCTTCTCTTTCCTGAGATGAAACCCATCTCTTCAACACGATTTCTCTTATTGTTATATTCTGAAGTTCATCAGGTGTGAAAAATTCCTTTGGCAAAGTCACTGAGCAAATAAGAAGTTCCTGAAAATATAAAATGATTTAATTACAAAGCTTTATATTTACATCTATCATACTTACTTTACCAGCAGTCTCGCACATTCTTTGAAATCCTATCAAATTAACGGTGTTGATAGGTTCTTCATTATTGTGATTTTTGATCATAACTACATATGATGCATGATAAAATGGTGGGCCTTCTTTATAGAGCACTAAAACATGCAATAAATTGTAATATAAATATAAGCAACAATCTTTTCTTAATTTGGCGATGAAACATTTTTTGTTTTAATTTTTACAATAAATTTTCATAAATGACAACCACCTGCTTTTGGGTGATCAAGTTGAAAAAAAATTGTTAGATTTATACATTTTTTATAAGTTAGATGCGGGTAATAAAGCCTAGCTAAGGCAGATGTGAAATTAAATGAGATCTATTAACACGAATCAACAAATTTTAATGTAAATTAAACATCAAATAAAACACAAAATGGCAACTTCTGCTGTGAAGAAAAACAATATTAAACATTTTTCAAAATCTTGTCAGTAGGCCTTATTATACTACGGCAGGATAATAAAGCCCAAGACTTTAACATATGTAAATAATCAAAATACGCTTATTACATTTGGTATCTGAGATTGATAATTGCTTATTTGTATTTTGTCATATTAGGCTCTCAAAACTAAAATAAAATTTCTTGGTTCAACAGCCATCAGGACATTGAAAACTATCTGCATCATTGGCAGACAAGTCAGCGTACTCCTCATGACACCACTTTCCGTATTTGAAGCATTACCTCATATCTGCCATCCTGTCCTCTTCACTACCATGTCAGTACTAATTCGCCTGAATTTCTTTATTATCTGTTCTAGCTATGGAGGTTGAGGTCTTTTCTATTTTTTTCTACATTTATGTTGAACAGGTCTTTTGTTACTGGGGTTCCCATGTAATTCAAAGCCTTTTTGCTTATTTTTCGTTTTTTTTGAAAAATGTCTTTAGCTGGTGTAGGCATAAGCTGCTAAAACAGTGTTCTTTGAGTTGAGCGAGCAGTACATCATCGTCCGAACTAGAACTACCGTAAACCGTGCGGTAAAACCTTCCAGAAGTTTTGTTTACGGTATGGTCAAATCTTTTTTCTTGCATTTTTGATGTCGATGGCTCGGGAGTTATTAGCCTAGGAGGGATATGGTGCTGTTAACTTTCTTCATCGACATTGTTAGTTACAGAAGGGACTGGAGCTTCTGTCAATATCGACAGAGCAGAAGCTGTTTCTGCTCTGCGGATTCAATGGATACAAACCAGTTACTTTAAAGCCTCTTGTACTGTTTTTGTGTGTCATACATTTGGAGCAGACATTTGAAAGATTAATATTGAATCTTGCCTTTGTAAGTTTTTTGTCTGGATTTTGTTTCATGAATGTTAATACTTCAGTGTCCCAGTGGTGTTCAAAGGATCGATCGACGGTGTTTCGTACCACGGTTAGTTTATCGCAGTATTTTGCTTATTATTTTAGTATTTTCAAATAACAGGCAATTGCAAATTAATTATTCTCGATCATTTATTTCGATGGGTTTAAGTGGACCGTATTTTTGGCGTAGTTTAGCGAAGAGTTTTACTTCAAGGGCACTTGTATGTAGTTATCTCGATGATGAACTAGCTTTGTTTATCCAATAAGATAAACCAACGAAGATTGTAAGGAATTAAAGTAAAACACTCGTAATACACTATGATAGCAACGAACTATAATTTTTGGTTTACTCTATATAAACCAAGTAAAAAGGTAGCTTGGAACGAAATGTCACAAGCTACATATGACAAATTTGATTACCTGAATGATAATGCATAAAGTAGCAACAGCTACATACGACAAGTTGGACTACTCGAACGATACTGCATAATGTATCAGAAGTTACACACGACAAGTTTGACTATACGAATGATAATGCTTAATGTAGCAAAGGCTAATGCGTCAATTTTGATTACCCAAATGATAATAATTTCACAGTCTTTTCAAAGACTGAATGTTAGAGGTGCTCGTTGCATCCCTTCTAACAAAAAGAGGGAAATTAACATAATTGATTGGAAAGACTGTTTCTGGGTGGACCGAAGCAATGAAATAAACCTTCTTATTGGTTATAGAAAAATAATGAGATCAATGGTAGTAGATTAAGGACAGAAACAGTTTACAATTCCGAATGCAGTGTTTTAACAAATCTAAATATATCAAAATCTCTAAGACTTTTCATGTTTTCCAAGGCCCTATATACTCATTAGAAAACAAATAATCTGAAATGTCGAATAATACTTAAACAGTTCGAAGGAAACTAGAACAATCGAGTAATTTTATGGAGTTTTTTCAGTGTACTGAATTTTTTCATTATTTCTACACTTTGTCAAAAGTGGAGGAAAACCTAAAAAGTGCACTTTCTCTATTACACATTGTATCTAACTCACAGAAGATATCCAAATTTGTTACCATTCACCTTCCATAACTGCCTTTTGACAACCTTCACCATAAACGAGTAAAAAACTTACGAGTATATAGTTTTTGTACAATTAAAAGTTAAAGATAGACTTACAATATTCCCCACCAAATTTCATTCCAGGCTTGACTACCCAATTTTTACTCCTGAAATGATAATAAACTGCATATTTCCTTTGGAAAAATAAATCACTCTCACTGAATAATTGCCATGTTTTAGATACAGTCAAATTCTCATTTTCGTAGTATATGTCTAAACAGTTTAAAGCATTTTGAAGAAAAAATGCCTCTTCTAACATCAGATTAGTTGTTTCTTTGTCTCCACATTTATCAATTTCATAGCAGGCTTGCAAATTTGTAAAGTATTCATTCTCATCATCACTATCTGGAACTACAAGAATTTTTTTCCTATCTTTAGCGTTTACACACTCTCCCCATTTTTTCCTCCTTTGGTGCTGTCTTTGACGAATAATTTCTGGTTTTTCGAAAGTGCCGTCGAATTGGGGGAAACTCTTCGATAAGCTTGCTTTTCCAAAATAACCCATTGATACCATGTTTTTCATATCATTTTTATCTGTTATTTTTACGGAAAATCCATCAAACACTCCCATAAACTTATGGGTTTCTCCATTTTTCTTGGAAATTATTGGTAATGGTTTTGGCTTTGGAAGTCTGCAGTTTTTCTTGGGTCTAGGCGATGCGATATCCATGAGTCTTCCTAAATAATAGAAAAATTATTCAAACTGTATAATTTATGAGACTGGCGAAAACTACATCGAAGAAGAAAATTGGTATTTCTTCCATAGAATATTTATAGGTTATGTGTGGCTGTCAAATTGAATCGGATAATTTCGGAGATAGTCGATAAATAAATCACAAGACCTAGTATCAGCTGAGTTGTCCTAAAAAGTTAATTTTCTAGGAGTGCTTCAGCTGAAAAATTTAAGAAAACATGGCTTCGAATGTGCAACCTAGTGATCCAAAGTTCCATGAAATCATCACTTCTTTTGATGATGGCAAAATAGGTATGTGTTGATTGGAAAATTTTCATGTTTTCTTATTACGTACCTTGGTATATGTTGACTTGTTAAAAATATTACTTCTCTCGAAATAACTTATGCCTTTTTAATTCAAGAAAAAAATCAATATATTACTTATTTGCTGATTATTTTCAAAAAAATATAGGCGTGTACATATTCACGTGATGGGGTTCGAAATTGGGTACAATAAATAAAGTCACATCCAGTGACCACCAAAAGTTTGAAGTATTTGAATTTCTTCAACGACAACCATCTAAATTCTAAGATTCTTTAAATATAGGAATGGTGTTTTATTAAATCATGTGTATATAATTTCAGATTAAATACATCGAATAGTGGTATACACACATAAGTTCACTAATAAATTTTGACAATTGTTGCAATCAATTCTATAGTTCAACATTAGGTCTATTGAAATGAACATTAGAGATCGATTAAAAATTAATCATTATTAACTATTTACTTATATTCTCTTATAAGCATGATGTTAACACAATGTGCGAATATGAACCAAGTCAAGTTGTAAACCAAGTAATGGTAATTCCAAGAGTTCTGTACTATATAATGAAACATTACAAATTTTATCTATTGAAAAAGGAAAAATACTGACCAGGTTTTATTTTGTTTGAAATATTCCAAATATGATATAGTAGGATTAATAACTAGTCATGTATTGATTGTTAGTAAAATCGAAAGGAATAAAGGCCAAAATTGAATGACAATATCATCAAAACTCAATTTTTTTATACTCATAAAGTGAATGATAAAAACATGACTAAAGTAATAAACGGAATCATAATGAAATATTTTCATTTGAAAAATTACTATCAATTCAAATCGTTAATTTTTCAGGAACTAATAAAAATATTATCAATAAGGAGGTTTTTTTAGTCATTACTGTGAATTTCTGGATAAAATTCAAGAAAATATTAGTAATATGTATTTTTAAATAATAATCACTTACAATTTTGTCTCTCAGGATATATTCTTCAATAATGTGATTATACTAAACGAAGTTAGAATAATTGTTCAAAAACCAAACTGTATTGAATGAAAACTGGAATTGACTACACATTACTCCGGTTTTGCATGGGGGATTTATTTTCTAATTTCCGCCGTTTTGTGATTTTTTTCTATTATTTTACTTCAGTTGGTCTCTGATTATTTTTATTTTGGAGTTGGTATGTGGTCTCATTCTTTCTGTTTTATTTTCTTTCAGTTTTTGCAAATATTTTTTGATTTTGGGAATTAAACCAAATGTATTGCTGAGCTATTTCTGTAAATCATTTTCTCCTCTGGCGTGCCAATCAATATAGGTCAACACCACCTAAACAGTTTAAGTGGTGTTGTATAGGTTAGGTTATATTAAGTGATCCATCATAGACATAAAGACGTGAACACAGATTGCAGAAGAAAATTTAGTAATCTGTGGACGTGAACTGCGCGTTTGGAAAATTCCGTAAAAACTGTAATATTACAAATTATTTTGTCGATCAGCTAATGTCTGTTTCTAAAACATTGACCCAATGGTTTCTGATGAATTCTGTCAACTCCAAATTTGAGATTAGAGAAAATTAATCCATCTTTTGGTGTTGTGACGATTTTTTAGTTGCAAATATATTATAGTCAACAGAGATTATTTTGGTTTTTTTATTACGATTCAAATGAATTTTAATAAAAGTGGTTTGTATTTTTTGATGAATAAATATTTACATTGTCAAATTTATTTTTGTCCAGTATCTTTTTCTTATTCCTAATCGTAATTAGAAGAAAAAATTCCGTTTAACAAAACGGAAAACTGAACATCGAAAGAAATGCGAATTGTAATATGTTGCACTACTTGTAAAGGGTCCTTTAATAGGAACGCCCCATTGTTGAATTGAATTACTCACGCATGGCACCCATTGATTATTTGTGACATTGACAGTTGTATTTGTTAATGTCTACCATTTAATCATAAAAAGGTATAAACTCCAACAACGTTTACAAATAATCCAAATTTATTATGAAAAATCGCGATCTAACTTTACGTGCTTTAATTCCCATTTTTGGTCGTTATAATCGTCCTAATAAAAGAACAGTTGCACGTTTAGTGAAACAAATTTTACACTTCATGATGTTACAGTCCCTGTGAGACAAAGAAATGCAAGAAGTGAAGAGAATTTTGCTGCCGTACGAGAAAGTGTTCGTGAAGACCAAAATTTATCGATGTCTCAACGTTCAATGTTGACTGTTTTTTTTTATGGCCTGAATTGGTATGTCTTGATTTGTAGAACATGTGGTTTCTACAGGACGGCGCCACTTTGTCATATTGCCAATGACACAATGACTTTATTGAAAACAAAATTCGGTGATTCGATTATTTCAAGAAATGGACCGATAAAAGATCCGCCTTGTTTTTGCGGTTCAACGCCATTGGACTTCTTTCTTTGGGGTTACATTAAATCATTGGTTTACAGCAACCATCCAGCAAATTTAAATGATTTGCAGATCAATATTGGTGTGAGTCATGGAAAATTGGGTTCAACGACTTCATTCCTGCCAGCGTTTCCGTGGTGGACATTTAATGATGTTTTGTTTCATAACTAATGGTATCCAGTGTACTTTATAATAATAGAAAAAATCGATAATTTTCAAATAAATAATGTGGCGTTTTATTTACAAAACAAAATGTGGCACTGTTAATAAAAGACCCTCTATAATGGAAAAAGAACTTCTAGTGGTGTCGATAGGTCGTGCCACCACAAAAATTCCAAACCAAAATACACCAAAACTCCTCTAGAGTTAATGCCACCATGTTGCTAATTTGATCTTATACTGGTATTCCTAGATCATCTGTGATGATCTTTCCGAAGCTTGTGCAAGTTAGGAGATCAGTTGTGTTTTTGTAAGGTTTTGTTAATTTGTCCTTACGCCACCTTAGGCACTGTTAATTTTTGTCTCAACAAGTATAATGGTTGCCAGTCATCCTAGCGAAAAAAATTCTTTCCCTGCGAAGATGCGAACCCGCACCGAAAAATAATCTCCGTTTACGAGTCGGGCGTTTAAACTAAACTGCCGGCTGCATTAATTCAAGTCAAAGTTGAGCGATTGGCTTGTCTTTCACAATTGTTAGCAACGCACATTTCATTTAGTATGTCTAATTCATAAACCATAAATATAGTCAATGGTACGCATTCAATTTCGTATGTCTATGTCATAAACCATAGAAATGGGCGGAAACAATACCACCTAGAGATTCTAATGGGTGTTTCAATAAGAGCGCAAGGTTTCAGTGTTCAATAAAACATGGTTTTCTGTAGCAAAGTATTGAAATATTTATTGATTTAGAAAATATATTATACATTTGGAAATTATGTATGAAACAAAATATCTTGTACATGGCCATATGCGTACCCTTTTGATGAAATTTTCAATAACGTTATTGAATACATGTGGTGGTATTTCATTGATACAGCGTCTAATTTCGGCTTTCAATGCTTAGATGGTTGCAAGCTTATTGGCATAAACCTGTGACTTCAGATAACTGCACAGCCAGAAGTTTAAAGGCGTTAAATCGTAAGAGCGTGGAGGCCAATTCTGGACCAAATCGGGAAATGACACCACCAGGAATTCGTGCAAGATCGTTAATGTTTTACGGGCGGTATGACATGTGTAATCGTCCTGCTGAAACCACATGTCGTCAAGATCAATAGCTTCCACATGAGGCACAAGAAACTGTGTTATCATAGCACGATAACGTTCGCCATTCATCGTTATTGCATTTACTTCTTCGTTTTCGAAGAAAAACGGTCCAATTATTTCTCCAGGCCATAATGCACACCATACAGTGACCCGTTGTGGATGCATTGCTTTCTGATGAATCATTCGTGGATTTTCTAAGCGCAAAAATGCTATAGTTTTGCATATGAACGAAGCCATCGAGGTGAAAATGGGCCTCATCATTGAAAATGATTTTGTTTGCAAAATCAGCTAGGATCCAATTGGTGAATTCTCTTCGCTGTTCATGGTCTACTGCCCGAAGTTGTTGAGTCAGTTGGATTTTGTAGGCATGCAGCTGTAAATTTTTAGTGAGAATTCGCTGAAGAGTGCCTGTTGAAATTCTTGTGTCCGATGGCGAACTGACGTCTCTGGCCTTTCTGTCACACTCTGGCGAACTGCCGTGATGTTTTGTTCTGAACGATCTCTACGAGCTCGTATCGTATGTTTCACATCACTAATCGAATCAGTACTTTGGAATTTTCTTATTATTATTAACATTGAACGCACTTTACGAATAGTGGCAATTAAACTTTCACCATTTTGATAGTAATTTTTGACAATCAGGACGCGTTGTTCTACCGTGTAATGATCCATGTTTACTAACTCCTATCTGTCACGTCATAATCATGTGACATTATGACTATCAAACATGGCACCCTATTCAAATCTGGTGCTGTTTTCGAAACACCTAGTTTTCTTGATGGTATTACAGAAACGTTGACAAACTACATTGTAATAGTGGTTTGTCTCTATGGGCCGAAGGTGTGAAAGTGGAGAAGTAATCGCTCAGACTTGAATGAAGGCTGTATTGGCAGTTCAGTCCCTTTGTCTTTATGTGCTATCGTTTTTATCTAATTTTCGTATTTAGATCCGTAAACACTAACTTTCGACCGGAAAGAGCTAGAGACTTGAAACTTTCGGGTAGGGCAAAATGGGTCCAATGGTACCGCAGTTATTTACATTTTTTCTCATTTTTCACAATATTTTCGACCGATCTGAAATTTGTTATTTAAGAGAAGAATGCTAATGCGTATGTTTGTGAAAAATTTTGAGCGAATCGTATAATTAAAAATTTAAAGAATGGTCAGATTTGTAAGGTCCATGCCATAGTATGTAAATGGACTGCCCATTTGCTTCACAAAATTGACCACTCTTTAGTAAGAGTCGAATTCAAGAATGCGAAGGGCTGCCGCAGGAGGATATTCTCTCACCCTTCTCATCGATGACCTGCTAGCGTTCATCTCGCTGTGGAGAGTCGATGTTCAAGCATTTGCTGATGACCTGGCAATCATAGTGAAAGGTAAATCTAAGGTGACTATATCGGCCGTCCTTCAAGAGATAGTATCGACAGATTTTGTATAAGGGAAGATATGTCTCTTAACCCAGGTAGTTATAGTACCATTCACCAAGAAACGGAAGCTGGATGGATTAGAACCACCGTGGTGAAACAATACAATTCTCTAGTGAGGCAAAATACCTAGGAATAGTCCTGGACAAACTGTCAGTTTGGAATGCACACCTAGACAAAGTGTGTCGTAAAGCTAGAATGGGATTCTGGACCTGCAGACAAATCTGCAATAAAACCTGGGGTTTAAAGCCCAAGCAGATGTATTGGCTAAGCACTGTGGTAATTAGACCATAGATAATATATGGCGCTATAGCGTGGTGGAAGAAGGGCCAACAAACGATTGGCCAACATAAGCTCACTCGATTAGAGAGACAGACTTACCTTGCAATTACAGGTGCGTCTCGCACCACACCCACGGCAGCCACGGAAGTTCTACTAAATCT
Source organism: Megalocaria dilatata (assembly GCA_034642435.1). Classification (NCBI taxonomy): domain Eukaryota; kingdom Metazoa; phylum Arthropoda; class Insecta; order Coleoptera; family Coccinellidae; genus Megalocaria; species Megalocaria dilatata. The sequence goes on along the minus strand of CM067859.1, from coordinate 41,790,550 downwards.
ACCACCCCTGCACCTGCTCGTGCAGAGGGAGGCGGAACGGACCACATATTAATTACATCAACTGGTGATCGACAGGCTATAGGCAATAGTGATGGGGGAGGCTCAGGGCTGCTAGAGGAGCTTTTAACGAACAGTACCCTATCGATGCTCTCGGATCGAATGTCAAAAGTTACGAGCCAAGAACGGCCCCAGCCGGGACGAATGAACCCAGTATGCTGAGGTTCTATCGAGGACCGACCTTGGCTTGATTACAGACGGCTCGCGAACGACGAACAGAACGGGAGCAAGTCTGTGGCAAATCGAGAATCAACATCTCATTGGTCTCGGTCAATACGCAACCATATTCCGGGCAGAATTATTTGGGTAACAAAGAGGCAGATCGGCTGGCGTTTGCTGGAGCCATGCTGCCTCTGGTAGGCCCGGAACCATTCCTGGGAATACCACATGACGTGGCTAAGCGAACGATAACAGGCAGAATGAACTCAAGACTAGAGTCTTTCTGGCTGAGCCATCCTGGTCTTCTTGGAACAGCTAGGTCTGGACAGGGCCAAACTCAGAAAAATTGTCGGAATTATGACAGGTTACTGTAGGCTGATAGCATTTGCACAAAATCGGTCTGGCTGAAGACGATGAATACAGGCTGTGTCTTGAGGACACTGAAACAACCATGCACATCGTCTCAGAGTGCCCAGCGGAGAGTCGCATCAGATTCGAGGTCTTTGGTCAGGCTATTATAGCCCACCCTGAACTGAAAAAATTATCCCCGAACAACATTATCGGTTTTATCCATAAACTGGGGAAATTTAAATTAGGGGTGAACAACAATAGTCCGTGCGGACGCAGTGGTAGGGTGTACAGACGCCCGCTTTGCAGATTTTTTGACAACATATCTATCGTTACTTCAGTTCATTTGTATGTATACTAATACTAGCAGTTTAGCATGTGGAAAGTTTCTACAGTTAGCAATTGTAAAAGTAATCGTTCACTACTTGAATCTGTTGAGAATTCTGTGATGGAAAGGGTGGGCCATTTAAAGTTTGCATTTTGAAGTAGTGGTTATTTCGAGTCTGGCAACACTTTATCATTCGTGTTTTGACATAATATTAGTTTAATATTTGACATTAATAAAATGGGTCGATTTACGCTTGAACAAAACTGGGAAATATTAAAAACAGTAATTTCACTGATTTGAAAAACTACAAGTTGTCGCAACATCCGAAAATTGTACACATCAACTAATAAGTTAGGAAAAGAATTAAATTGTATAAAACAACTAAGGAGTATGAAAACTTTTTTTGAATCCCTATACTGTAACATACATATGTTTACTGGCCACAACTCAAGTGCAACCGAATAGGTATCGAATTTTCGGATTGTCGGACATAAGCAGCCGACATATTTGTTTTTATTCTTGTTGGATTTATCATCAATGCCAGTTATAATGTTCAACGGAGCTGCATAGGAGCGCCTGTTTTTAGGTTCAATTAACGGTTTGAGCAGGACATTTTAGTGGCTCTCTAGTCTTGTGTGATGTTTGTCACTTCTATCCTTGATAACGTCTCTCACATAAGGTATCTTGTAAGTCTGTATATGGAGTTTCATTCGAAATGCACTAAGGTGCTTTCGTTATTATCCTTAGAATTTTGGATTGGCTTCTTTGAATTATGGAGATGTTAGACTGTCTAGTACATCCCTAGGGCTCAATTCCGTAAGTCCAGATGGGTTTGATAATAGTCTTATAAACCAGAAGTTTGTAAACTGACTGGTCGGTAGGAGCTCGTATTGTTTGGGTCTTTACCTGCCTTTGGGATGAGGATAACTTCTGCTGCTTTGAACTGTTTGGCCAGTAGTTCTGCTTAATGATGACATTAAATATGTACTTTAGTAGGATAATTCCCCTTTTTGACAATTCCTTTAGCATTTTTAGAGTTATTTTGTCGATTCCCGAAGCTTTTTTCAGATTGAGGTGGTTGATTTTATCTTGGATTTCAGATAAATTGAGAGTCTTGATGGGCATTGTTCTATAGGGTATTTCCTGTAGTTCTCTTTCTATTTCAGTATCTGTGACATCACTATTTGGTGCTAGATGTTCTGCAAAAGTTGAACTCTTTATTCGTCACTTCTGGCTCACTAAGTGTTTGACAATGTTTGGTTACGTAAAGGAGGAATATGTAGTGTTGTTTTTTTACTGTTCTTTATTGACTTCCATATAGAGTAGTCAAGTCTATTCAAATTTGAGATATATTTGTCAAATGATTTTTCCTTTGCTTCTTTAATTTTTGCCTTCAATCGGTTGGTCACTCGATTCAATTTGTTTTTGTCTGTTAGATAGTGTGTCAGGTGCCATTTTGCTCTTCTTTTTTGAGCTGAGTTCCTTGATTTCTACTGGAATATTGAAAGTATTATTTGACGCAGTTACTGTTCGAGTTGCTTGCTTTACTCCTTTAATCATGATCTTGTTAAATGTAGATAAAGTTTCATATATTTCATTTGGACTCTTTAGGCTCATATCCAGGGTTATTACGTTTTTATTTTATATTCGGTATTCTTCCCAGATTGTTCTTCGATTATGTAGTCTAGGGGTGTGTTTTTTGTATATAATGAAGTAACTAACTGTTGCTATTATAGGAGAACGATCTGAGGAAAGGTCATAGCTTGATGCAATGTCCATGTTTGAAGGGGAAATACCATTTGATCACGAAAAGGTCTAAGAGATCCGGAATTTTGTTTGGGTCTGTTGGCCAGTAGGTGGGAGCATCTGTTGATAAGAAAGATGAGCCTTTTTGTTGTGCGAGGTTAACTCTTTTCCTACTGGTTGTAGTTAGTTGTGAGTCATATAAGTGTGTTTACTATTAAAGTCTCCACCTACTATGAATTTGGAGCCCAATATTGGGAAGAAATCGTCAAAGTTCTCTTTTTTGATGTTGTGACAGTAAACTGCAGCAATTGGTAGTTCATGTAATACAAACTGTACCTTAATTGTAATAGCTTGCAGCAGATCTTTATCATACATTGGCAACTTTACATGCTTTATGGTGTTTTTCACTGTGATAGCAGTACCACCATGAGCAGTATTGTCTGGATGGTTAGTGTGCTAAGTGGTGTGTGAGGTACGTTGAAATACTACTTCTCTGTGAAATGAGTTTCGTTTATCAGTAAGATATCTATCAAGTTATGATGTAAAAAAAAATTGTACCTCGTCTTTATGTTGTAGAAGACCATTGGAGTTTTATTCTGCAATTTTTATGAAGTTAGTGAATATTACTAACAAGCGTTGTTAACATATTCAGCATCATGGTATTCTGTTGTATTAATTGCTGAAACATAGCTTTGAATTCTTCCCGAAAAATTTGTTCATAGTGTCGTTAATATTGTTTGATGATTCTATGTTGTTGAGCGCATCTGCATAGCTCCTTGTGGATTTCTGGCTGTACGGAATTCTTGTTTGTTCTTGTAGATTCTGCAAGATTTTTGGATATTGGTGAGTACTCTGGATGGTTGCTGATTGCGGTTGATGTTTGGGTAGTTTACTACAACGTAAAGAAATATCGGAGGTGGTTTTGGGTCTTTATTAGTAGTGATGTCGTTAGGTTGTGTGTTCTTGTTTTCATTCAGGGCGTTGAATTTGTTTTGAATTGCCGTTGGAGTAATGTTATTGGTGTTTATCTTCTCTTTGTTGGTGTTGATTTTATACTTGCCAATCGTTTTTCTCTGATCCGTTTGTCTCAAATCCATTGAATTATTCATCGCTTGTTGATGACATTCGTAGATAATATGCACCACCTCTTTGGGTAGAATTAATTTCTGACACATTGGAATTCTGTACTCGGTCACAGTAAATCTGCTTCTTCCATTTTTGATGGTTCGGCGATGCATCATTAGGATCCTATAAACAGAAGCAATCGCGATAGCGTCTGTTTTAATGTTTTTATCAGATTTTTGGAGTTTTTTTTCTCACTGTACTCAATTTTTTACAGTCTCTTCTCACAATATTTGATTTAATTGACTTCAATGAAGACAATTCTTTCAATTTACTATAGCCAATTTCAAGATATACGGGATAATTCGCATTTCACTCTTTTATAAATTTACGAAAATATTTCGCCGCGATTGTTTGTTATCGCACATGTGTACGCCACCGGTGTTCAAACGAGACCATGACCAGTTTTTTAATGAGAAAGAGGTCACTTTACTATATAATGTTAAAAAGGGTGAATTGATGGACTATTAGGAATTTATTTGAATCAAAAGAGCTATTGAGAAAAAGGAGAATTTGACATATTCCCAAATACTCTTCGGCAACACTTCAATATTGGATGCTGTTATTTCTATGTGCCATAAAAATACACATAATACTCTGTCAATCATTTTTTGCCATCCATTCCGATGATTGCTGGCTTGTTTGCATATCGTACTCGTAGACCCAGGTCTCATCACCAGTTATAATGCGTTCCATGAATGTAGAATCGGAATTACAGCGATCCAGCATGTCTGAAGCAACCTGTTCGCGATGACGTTTTTGAAGAAAATTCAGGTCTTTCGGTACGAGTCGTGCGGCCACCTTTCTCATGCCCAAAATATCAATCAAAATCGTACGTGCGGACTCGTGGGATATCTTAAGATCATGTGCTATCTCTCTCAAGCTGGTACGACGGTTTTCCAGTACCTTTTCCTTAATTTTATCGACGTTATCTTCGATCGAAGCCGTCGATGGGCGACCACTTCACGACCGTCCTTGAAGGCTCTGTACCACTGATATGCACGAGTTTTCGATAGAGCATTATCACCAAAGGCCTTTTGCAACATTTTCAATGCATCGGCACACGAAAATTCATTTGCAACACAAAACTTTAAACAAATTCTTTGCTCAACGTAATCACCCATAGTAAAAATCGGCACGCACTCTGACATCGACTGACTTAATCAGCTGTTGCAAACACACTAGTTGACAGATCCCGCTCAAGCTTGGCATAGTAATTAAGGACAGTGGTACCAATCTAGGAAAAAAAAAATTACCTGCCTCATTGCCCCGCCAGATTTAAATCGATAATTCCCGGTACTTTCTTGACAGAATGTATGTCCTAAGTGTAATAAATATAGCCTTTTTCAATTTTAAATTTTGTACTCCCTTGAAGATGGTCGAAAGACCGGAACAAGTATCAGGATTCTGAATAAATTGTGAAATATAAAAACTAGTATGAATTATTTTGAATAAAAGAGAATATATTTGACCACACTCTCACAAACTTTAATCAAATTGGGAGACAAATCACCTGCTTCACTGGTGAATCTATTTTTAAGTTGATTTATTATTTCTTCTAGTTCTTATGCTGTCCTTTATTCTCATTGAAATATCTTACTATTTGTGAGAGGAAGGTGTAATCACTAGATTACCTAGCAATATAGGTATTTTCCCTACAAAGACATAATAATCGAGAAAAGATTAATGAAAAAAGATTTTCGCGGCACGATTCTGAGGGTTTCTTATCGAAAAATAATAAATGGAAATTAATTATTCTAAATTTTGAAGTTTATAGGTTATAAATTCGACATTAATCAATTTTGATCTGAATTATGATTACAGTAAATTTTAAGTGTTGATTTTAATTATCGCATCATATTTTTGTACTTTTCTTTTCATATTTTCTTACAAAATGAGTTTTTCAGATATGTTAGCAGCCACTAGTGTGTTGCAACAAAAAGCTTCTGATATCAGAAGCCAGAAAGTGAATTGGCAATCTTACTTTCAGTGAGTATTTCGCTTCATAAACATTTCAGTTTTAGTTTTTTTACAGTTTGATAATTTTAGATCCCAGATGATCTCCCAAGAAGATTTTCAATTCATTACTCAATTTGATGTGCCAGATAGAGAGAAACGGGAGGAACTTTTGCACAGAGACCGTCTGCAGTGCGCACAGACCTTTTTGAATTTATTAGGTCATGTCTCAAAAGATCAAACTTTGCAGTACATTCTCGTTTTGGCAGATGACATGCTTCAGGTAGGGATTTAAGTGCAATCAAGTTCAAAAGTCTTGCATCCCCATATATTTGAAATATAAAAATAAAATATATGAAATTATATATCATCATAGCAAAATTAACCTGTTTACAATGATGTTTAAAATGATGGAAGAAGGCAATCAGTGAAAATTATCAGTATTCTATTCATATGGTCCAATAATTATACATTGTTGTCATTCAGTATTGAATAAGAATTGATGGGGACAGGTTTAAAATTGAGTAAAGGCCATTATTGTCCTCAGCGTGCTAACGAATTTGACAGATTGAGTGGAATCAAAACAAATTTTATCGGCTTTACATTCAGTAACGAAAATTATGAAAATTCTATTTGAAAACCAACAGCACAGATATTTTGTTTATTTACTGCAAGTTGTTATAAATATATTATGCTTTTATGTTACCGTTGAAGCACTCATAACGTGAAAATATTTATTTTAAAATAATTATGTTTGGTTATTTGACTATCACTAAATATAATCAAAGGAACCAACTTCTTGTACGAAATTTGTCTCAAATCATGAGTTTGTCCATAAAAAAACGCATCACGTTCCATCGTGAAAAACACATCACGTTCAATAACTCAAAATATATTGAACTAAATAACTAGAAATATCCAAAAAGACTCTACAAAGTCACGACACACCCAATGATTGTAGGGAAGAATGCAGCGTTGATAATATTGAATCTAGTAAGTATTCTTTCTAAATGGAATGAAATAAGAATTTAACATTGTTTTCTATCACTTCATTATTAACTGAATATATGGTGACTTGAGTTTCATAGTGTTTACTACATTTTCGAACTGAATAAAAACTAATTGTATATTAACTATTATATATATCAGGTGTTCTTTTTTTAGAGTGATAGAACTTTCGATAGGGATAACTGTGACTTGACAGAAGGTAGAAACCATGTTGTTTTGACATTTCTGTTCAGTAAGCATTGACAAATTATCATGGAAAGACTCACGCCGCAACAACGTTTACAAATTGTTGAAATTTATTTTCAAAATCAGTGTTCTATTCGCCAAACTTATAGAGCACTTCGTGAAATTTATGGTTTACATAATCGTCCATCAGAGCAGCTTATTCATCAAACTATCGAGATTTCGAACATTTTCTCTACTCGATGCAACAACAACAAGACAAAGAACTGTACGTACAGAAGAAAATATCGCCGCTGTAAGTCATATTGTTAATGATGATCCAGATTTGTCTATTCGTCGATGTTCACAACAAGATGGACTCTGTGCATCCACCACATGGAAAATTTTGCGTAAAGATCTTGGTCTATATCCATACAAGATCCAACTGGTTCAAGAACTAAATCCGCTTGTCCATAATAAGCGTCGTTTGTTTGCTGATTGGGCCTTAGAACTGCTTGAAGTTGATCCACTTTTTTATCGTAAAATTGTGTTTAGTGATGAAGCTTATTTCTGGTTGAGCGGCTATGTAAACAAGCAATATTGCCGTATATGGAGTGAAAATAATCCTCAAGAAGTTCTGCAGGTTTTATTGCATCCTGAAAAATGCACTGTATGTTGTACTTTACACGCTGGAGTCATCATCGGTCCATATTTCTTTAAAAACGATGCTGGAGCTAATGTTACAGTGAATGGTGCTCGTTACAGATCAATGATAAATGATTATTTGGTATCGACCCAGAAGTGTTTTGGTTTCAACAAGATGGTGCTACACCTCATGCTGCTACCGTAACAATTGATTTATTGAAAGAAAGATTTGGCGATAACATTATTTCGAGAAATGGTCCAATTAATTGGCCTCCAAGATCATGCGACATAACTCAACTGGGTTGTTTTCTTTGGGGTTATGTCAAGTCATTGGTTTATGCTGATAAAGCAGAAACAGTAGACGCTTTGGAAGCCAACATAACTCGTGTTATTGATGAAATAAGGCCTGAATCACTCGAAGAAGTGATCCAAAATAGGTCTGTTCGAATTCGGTTCCTCAGAGCTAGTCGTGGTAGACATATGCCGGAAGTTATTTTTGAAACATAAATGTCATAAAATTATCTTTCAAATAAAAAAAAAATTGACTTCAATCTTAATTTAAATGTGTTTTATTTCAATTTAAAGTTCTATCACTCTAAAAAAAACACCCGATACGTTGAAGGCTTTGGCTGGTGCAAAACTTCGAGAAGGGTGTGCCAAAGGTCCGTCTGCTCATTTAATACAATGTTTTATTGTTGAAACGTGCTGTTTGTGTTTAAATATTTCAATTGATTTCAGGACGTCAATTTTTTTCCTTTCGCTTCCAGGTGCAATATTACAAGATTGTCTAATTTTCGGAAGATATGATTGGTTTCGAAAAGAAGGTTTCACAAAATTAGAGTTAGATTTATGGTTCCTAAATAAAGATTGATGTTCTTTGAAGCTATTTAAACTATTAAATGAGCAGATGGACCTTTGGCACACCCCACTTCTCGACGTTTTGCACCAGCCAAAGCCTTCAATGTATATACAGGGTGTCCCAACGAAAATTTGCTCCTCCCCCAGAACTCAGAAATGAAGAATACGCACCCAAATCTCTTCAGTAAGGAGTTATTTGAATAGACAAAATAATCATTGAAAAATATATAAAAATACCTTTTTTTCACCAGACATTTCTGCGACAACTAACCAATTTTTAGATAAGCATGGCCTATACGAAAGTCAGGTTATATCACAGAAATATACAATGAAAGAAGATTCGACTTAGACTCAGCATTAGATAACTGCCACGTGCATCTGATATAATATAAAGAAATTTCTCAATTATTAATATATCTTGAATTTTCAAAATTCATATATATATATATATATATATATATATATATATATATATATATATATATATATATATATATATTTACAATATCGATAGTAGGGTATTTTACATGAATATCAACTTTATTGACCCACTGTGACATATTTCAAATGAAGAAATACTCAAAACTTCTCTATGCATTTAAATATGAAAGAAATTTTGTTTTTTTTTTTATATATACGAGGGTGGTTCAAATATGATCGATGCAAATACTCTAACACGTTTATTTATTATCGAAACATTTACAAAAAAATAATCACATTTTTTCTAGGTAATTCCCCTCACTACACATTTTATCCACCTTTCCGGAAGTTTTTTGATGCCGGTATCAACCTCGTCGTCGGTGTTGAACTTTTGAACTCCGAGGGCCTCTTTCAGTGATCCAAACATGTGGTAGTCGTAATAACGCGATAAATCTGGACTGTAGGGGGGGGGGTGTTCCAGTACCTTCCACCCCAATTTCGGTATTGTATCGAGTGTGAGAAGCGCGGTATGAGGGCGCGCGTGATCCTGGAGGAGAATCGCACTTCGTGCTAGAATGCGCCTCCGTTTCGAGCGATAAGCGGCTTTCACGTGTGTTTTCAGAAGGTTAGAGTAGTATGCAGCATTGATGGTACGTTGAGTGCGTAGGAAATCGACGTACAGCACGCCCTGCCGGTCCCAGAACACAGTATACATTGTCTTCGCTTCGACTGGCGCTCCTTCCTCCTTCTTCCTCCACTCTTTACTTGATACATTGGTTTCGGGAGTGTAATAGTGTACCCATGTTTCGTCTGTAGTGAAGATTCGCGTTAAAAAAACCTTCCTCTTCCGCCTCGTATCGCGTTAGTAAGCGGCGGCAAACTTCCAATCGAGTTAATTTTTGCTCAAAGTTCAACAGTTTAGGAACCCATCACGCCGTTATTTTGCGATATTGAAGGTGTTCGTGGATGATAGACTCTACACTACCAATACTGATGCCGACTTCAGCCGAAATGTCTCGAAGATTCATCCTACGGTCCTCCAAAATGAGTTGTTCTACGCGGCGAATATTGTCTGGTGTGACGCTGGTTCGCGGTCGACGATCATGCGGCTCATTCTCGACGGTTTCGCGGTCATCCTTGAATGCTTTGGCCCATTCAAACACGGCAGCCCTACTCACGCACACGCCCAGTTCACGCACACGCGTGAAACACGTGCTCCGACGAAAACAAATGCCACACTGTTCGTAAGAGACTCAGCTATCACATACTCAAGCCACGACCTTCGAAACATACAAGCGCCATCTACAGAGTTTGTCTCGATCATATTTGAACCACCCTCGTATATTATTTTTCAATCCATTAATTAATTATTTAATTAATCATTAAAAGGAGGAGCACAGCAGAGTTGAAATATTTCATGAGTATGCACACAAGAAGAAAGAATCCGTCTGGGGACCTTTCTTGAATCTTCTAAACCGTCAAGATGGCTTCATAACAAACATGACTTCCAGAATCATTGCGAAAATAGCTTGTTGGTCGCATACTCCTATGGAAAGGTCAGATCTCCATTTTTATCTGACTTGGCTCAAAGACCAATTGAAGATGCAAGTAAGTTATTGTTTTTTTGAGAAGTGAGGAAATATGAGTGATTCTGCTTTGCTTTCTGTTGACTGTTTATTTATTTGTGCTTTCTCATGCTTCTAGTTATGTTTGGTCTGTATTGTAAAATTTTCTACTTCCTATTGAAAGTTATAAGGTAGGTAACACTATTTCATTGTTGTTGCTTGAATCTTTATATTTTCTAAATTGAAAATTATTTTTTGTGTATATGAATTGTCCTGTGCATTTGAATTTCAGCTTCAATTTCAATAAGTAGAAGAAAAATTTATTTTAATGAACCTTCGACGGAAATATCAGAGAGGTGTAAATAAATAAAATACATATTTTATAGCTCAATGATAATTAAATAAATTACACTATTTTGTAATATATAACACAGATGAGAGATTAATGAAAAAAACAATAATTCAAGCAAAGTTGAAAAAAATCATAAAATATATTACAAATAAACTGATATTGACATTTGCTGAATTAAAACTTGCATGAAACGGATAAGAATTTACAGATACGCGGTTTTTTTATCTGTAAAAGTAATAACATTGACTGGTACGATTTTCCAAACATTCTCACATTTTTTTCTAGTGAAATAGTCGGGTAGCTTATTTTATTGATACTTTTTGCATATATCTAAATTCTTAATTCAATATGTTTTAAAAATTTATTTCTCTAAACTTCTAGCGGTATGATCTTGATTCATTTATTACATGAATATTCAAGCCATTATTGCATATTTCAAATCAAAACCTCAATTTGAATGAATTCGCTTGTTTGGAGAGTTTGAGAAGATGCCTGTTCTAAAAGGGACACATTTGAAAGCTTGATATGATAATCTATGTCCAAGTTTCAAGTTATTTATTTCTTTGTGGTTACAAATTCTCCTACGACCAGATATCAATACATCTTATAAGGGGTGAGCCATTTGAATTTAGCATTTTTGATCGGATGAAAAAATCATTCAAATGACCACAAAAGCTACGACTGGCTACAGAACCCCATCTGATCAACCCAATTTTTCAGTACATTGTCGATTGTTTGAGGTTTAATTTCATGAATGGCAACTTCGATTTCGTGTTTCAAAGCATCCAACTCAGAATTGTAAAGGGTGATTCATTTAGAGGTAATTTTTGTGGGGGGATTTAATTGCAGATTGCGCATGCCTCGTGTTAACTGAAGTGCCATTTCTGTTCAGTACTGTTTGAAAATTCATAATGGAAAGACTTAGCGCGGCAAAGCGTCTACAAATTGTTCAACTTTATTACGAAAATCGGCGTTCTACGAGGAATGTGTATCGGGCGTTTAGAGCAACTTATGATCCATATAATCGGCCTACCAGACACACAACTAGCTCTACCATCCGTAGGTTTGAGACCTAATTTTTATTATTGGATAATACTCGACCAAATAGACCACACCCAGCACGTAGTGAAGAAAATATAAGGGCGGTAGCGGAGAGTGTACGCGAGACCGTGAAATGTCGATTCATCGGCGTTCTCAACAGCTTGGCCGGTCATATTCAACAACTTGGCGTATTTTACGTAAGGATCTTACTTTAAAAGCTTACAAAATTCTACTAGTGAAAGAAACTGAAGCCGACCGACCTGCCGAATCGTTTCCGTCTTAGTCGTTGGGCTCTTGACAAGCTTGCAGAAGATCCACTGTTTTCGACAAAAAATTTATACGTATTTAAGGCGAAGAACAACCCGAAGAGGTTCAAGAGCTGAAATTGAATCCAGAAAAAACAACTGTTTGGTGTGGTTTATGGACCGGTGGAATAATCGGTCCATATTTCTTCAAAACAGAGGCCGGCCGGAATGTTACTGTGAATGGTGAGGTGCAATGATAATAGACTATTTGATGCCAGAAATTGAAGCCCGTGATCTCGACGAAATGTAGTTCCAACAAGATGGCGCCACTTGCCATGCAGCCCGTGAAACCATGGCTTTACTGCGAGAGCGATTCGTCGAATTGATCATCTCACGCTTTGGACCAACGAATTGGACGGTCAGATCGTGTGATATCACACCTCCCGACTTTTTCCTTTAGGGTTATGTAAAGTCCAAAGTCTATATGGATAAGCTGGCGACAATTGAGGCAGTGGAGGCTAATATTACTCGTATTATTGGCCACATACCACTAAAATACTCAGACGCGTAATTGAAAATTGGAACTTCAGAATGGACGTTATTAACCGTAGTCGCGGACAACATTTGAAGGAAATTATCTTTAAGAAATAATTGTAAAGAATGGTTTTTTGTGTAATAATAAAGATTATAAAATAAAATTGTTTTTATTCATTTTTTTATAGAAAAAGAAAATACCTCTAAATGAATCAGCCGATACATGTCGGCATGTGAGCATAGCTCTTAACGGGCGTTGATGTACTATTGTCATCATTTCTGTCTCGGGTTTCTACTCGAACTTTGACACTCCAGCAGAAATTGAAAAAAAAAATGAAAGGATATCTGGAACGGAATAATAGAGAACCTGCGTCAGTACAACCGAGGAGGAACCAGTGTCAGTACAACCGAGAAGGAACCAGCAGAGATGCAGAGATCCTTCCTCCAAAAGGGATCGCCGTGTCGATCTCAGCACTCATCTGCACGAGCAAAGTGTCCCTATTATGTGGTTATGAAAGACCGGAGTACAGAAACAACACAAATAACAGCTTTACAGCAGGGGTCCCCCTCTTGGGCTTAAGGATCCAAAAATGGGACCGAAGTTGGGTGCGAGCACAGGGTGAGTCTTGCCAGGTAGAAAGCCTCCTAAATCTCCCCTTGTCCTCTAGCCAAGTATGGGAGAGGAACTGAGAGTCCGCTACCACAAAGAGTCGTAAGTCCCTTTGTTCCTCCTGAAGCGCAGATTATTCAAGGGCTGAAACGGGGGTGGCTTAGAATTGGGGGCGAGCAAAGAGCGAATCCACCCAGGTTGAAACGTCGTAAGTCTCCCTTTTTCCTACAGTCGACCATTTCGGACCACGCTACGGATAAGTGACGAAGGTTGGAAAGCCTTTTCAATTTTTAAGTTTAGTTCCTCTTTGTACTCCTTTGAAGATGCTCGAAAGACCGAAACATGTGTCAGGATTCTGAATAAATTATAAAACATAAAAACTGTGTGAATTATTTTAAATAAAAATGAAACTCTTGACTGAAATTCAGAACACCTGATCAAATTCTCATTTATTGGAAAACAAGATTATAATCCGTATTGATTAAGATGTGCCGAATAAGTATCAAGTGCAAAAGAGTTATTCCTTATTGAGGGTTTATACATGTATACCACTATTAGTATAATTTTATATATTTTGATTAAAGGTTGTTTTATTTTTTACATTTCAAAACAAAACTGCTAAGTCTACGATAACTGTTTCTATGGGAATTCATAATTCTTCTCTTAAAATCTATATCTATACAGAAGGATTTTGAAGGTGAGTCTTTGCAATCGAAAAAAAAAATTTAACCCCCTAAAATTTTTACTGTTGTATGTTGTATGTACTGAATGATTAACTAAGGTAAACACCCATATTACTTATTGGATTTTGATAATTTTTTATGACGAACATCAAGCGGTTAAATTTTCAGCACACAGAGTCAAGATTGCTGATTGAGAATAATAGAGCTTAGAGTCAGATTAAGCAGCACGCAGGCTATCACAAATCAGGATTCTGAACAGCATGGTGGGATGGTTGGTATGCAGTATATTGCCAAATATGAGGTTTTGGTCTTTTTCCTTATCGTCTACACTGGCTGCTACCTCTCACAGCTGAAATAACCGTCTGTTTTAGTATAGGGATAGAATTCAGTGCAAATAGAAATGGAGTCAGGTGATCTTTAGTGACGAGTCCTGTTTTTGTCTGGGGAAGGTTGAAAAACATAACATGATAAAAGACTTGATCCACAATTTCACCACACTGTGGGCATTATGGTATCTGGTTCAAATGGCATATGGTAGCAGATTACCGCTAATTTTCATTAGAGGCAACAAGATAGCCCGGCGCTACATTCAGGAAGTAATCGAACTATACGTGACTTCACACATTCGCACCATCCAAAACTCTACGTTTCAAAAGGATAACGAAAGACCAAATGTTGCCAGAGGAACACTAACCATTTTGGATCGACATCACATTAACCATTTACTCTGGCCTCCAAGATCACTTGGTCTGTCTTTGATTGAACTTGTCTGGGACATGATTGGTTGCAAACTTTTGACTTTGAAGTACTCTTCACAGTTCTTCCTCATGAAGTTAGAATAGCCTGCAATGAGGTACCTCAAGAAAAAAATTGAAAATCTCATCAGAACCAAGTCTGGGCGTATCACCGAGTACATAAAAAATCATGGGTGGCCAACACACTATTTTGTAATGAAACCCAAACTTTGATAATATACTAAGGAGGAGGCACTAAACATCTTTATCTAAAATTATTAAAATGTGGATAAGTATATTTTTCTGTCAGTCAGTAACTACTGGACAGACAGTCATGAAACTTGGAAAAAGATCAGGCGCTATCTCTGATTTATTCTCCAAGTTTTTAGCCGGATCAAATTATTCTAAGAATGAAAAATTCAGAGACAAAACCTAAAACAAATTGAGACATTGAAATGAAATTTAAATAATATATTTATTTATTATAGGAATATACTATTGCTTGCAAACTTAAGGGAAATATTTCAATAAATCTTTACATTCGCGATAAAAGTATGGTTGGATCAGAAATTCATGATATTTTCAAGGGATGAAAACTCCGTTTCTCAATGGTCATCTCTTTAAATGACTCACCTTTGAAAACACTGTATTTTGTAGGGGAATTATTATTAAATGTTTTTAACCTAAATGTTAGAGATGCAATAAGCTCTGCTCCTTATAATCTAAACGTTTCTATTGATTTGAGAATAACAATAAAATCTATTGCTGAAAAATGTCCACTGTAGCTTTTCGTACTAACCATGGCTTGATCAGTATTAATTAGGATTATTTCTGTTAAAAATTGTGTCAATTTTAGTACGATAAATTAGTGGCCTCGTTAGCTAGAGTTGATGCTCTACGTGGGGCCTCTGGAGAGCTGCCAGTGGAAATGTTTAAGGAAGCTTCATTCAGCATTGACGAACCACAAAAACATGATGAGCTGACGGTATTATGACTTATTGTGTTTATAAAGTTAGATAGTTGTCATAATGTGGTAGACATAGAGTATATAATATTCTATATTCTGAATTCTTCTCTCTTTTATTCTGAACTCCTAACCCGCACAAGCTGAAAAAGCTTCTGAGGGATCTTCACAGAAGATCTAGGAGTATCAGGATAATAATAAATAATAATAATAATACAGATTGAATGGTTGGATATGCATAAACACATATAATCGAGATAGAGAAAGAATTAAACGTTTACACTTTCATATGAACTCTTATCTCTTATTTGTGTTGCACTCCAGGTAATTTCCTCAATTGGATAAGTTTTTTGAGGTTACAAATGCCATTTAAGTTTAAAAGGTGTAGAAGTATGAAATCGGAATTTCATATGGATGGTGCTAGCCAGAATTGCATCGAATGCTTGTCGAAGTTTACAGTGAACATGCTATTGGTAAATCATAGTGTTTCGTGTGGTTCAAAAATTTCAAAAGTGATGATTTAGACGTGAGAAACGAAGTGCTTGGGAAACCACCGAAAAGTTCGCAGACAACGAATTGCAAAGCCTTGTTGGATGAAGTTGATATTCAAACTAAACAATAACTAACGGATCGATAATTTAATGTGATGAAGAAAGCCGTCTACATTTATTTTAAAGCTATGGAAAAATTTAAAGATTGGGAAAATGAGTTCAGCACGAACCAAATTAAAGGCAGTAAGAAAATTGAAAGGCCATTTGTGAAGCGCTGTTTGACAAAAACAAAAGGTAATTTCTCCATCGAATCGTAACAGATCGTGAAAAATTGATAAATTTTGAGAATCCTAAGCTTTGTAAATCATGGGTGAATCCAGAGGAATCATTGGCATCCACTGCAAGACCAATCTTTTTGGAAAAAAGATAATGCTCTGTGTTTGGTGGTATAAGAAAGGTGTAATCTATTCTGAGCTGCTAAAGCCCGGTGAACACTGATCGCTACCAAAAGCAATCGATTCAAATAGACCATTATGTGAAAAACGACCTGACCATGGCAAAAGGCAACACAAAGTAATTTTGCTCCATAATAATGTGCCATCGCACACACCAAAAAGTGTCAGAGAAACGATCCAGGCGTTCATTTGGGAAATAAAAGGTTGAGAAAAAAGAAATCAATTATTTTAGATATTTTTAATGATCCATATCTCGTAGTGTCGATCAAACAATTTCAGATTTATGTTCGTTGTAAGGTGACATATAACACTAAAAAAATTATTTTGCTTTTGTTTTGTTTGTTCCATTCAGTTGGGAGTTACAGGGTGTTGAAAATGGAAGTCAACAAGGGAAAATTCGTTACATTTTACAGTTTTTCTTTGATAAAGGCGGTTGAAATTGTGAATAAATAAAGTGTGATCTGGGACACGCCCGTTCTGAACAAGGCTTCAATTCGTATGAAAATGTAGAACTAGATAATTGGTTCTCTTTAAAAGAACTTTTGGCGTGGCATTCATAAACTGCCGGAGAGTTGGGAAAAATGTACGAATAGCAATGGAGATAACTTTGAATAAAATCTTTTTTATCATTTTTAAATAACAGACATAATTTTCACAAAAAAATTCCGGTTCATACTTCCACACCTGGTACTAAGAGGGTTGATAGCTTTGTTAATGAAGAAGTTTTTCACATATGTTATTTCACTTCTAAAGTGTATGACATTTTGGTTTATTATTTTCTCAAAAAATAACGAGTTAGGTGAACTGAGAATGAAGTAGAGTTTTAAATAGACCTTTAATATTCCTGTATGTAAAACGTAAAAGACATGCCTCTTAATAGATCTCATTTTCTCAACTTTTACTATTAAACCAGTCATTTAATGACGAGTAGCTTGCTGTTTTTCATGATTTTAATTGAACAGTCTAACAGTGACATTAATTTCTTTATAGTTATTATATTTGCAGGTTTCAAACGTCCAGTTTTGAAGATTTGAAAGTCTTGTGTGACAACATTGTTCTATTCGGAACCATTCGAATTTCTTTACTGTTTTTTCAAAATTATGAACGCTTTCATTTTGCCAAACGCCAGTTTATGACTTGTGCTCGAAATTGTGTCAGTGAACTGATTTTGCTCATTAACGAACTCAACTCAGATATTTAGGCCTCAAAGCTACCCTGAAAGTTTCAAATCTCTAGCTCTTTCCGTTAGAAAGTTATAGTGTGTATAGACGCATCGTTTGGACAGAATTGCTTTTGACCTCAGATTATTCATGAATGAGTCGTTTGAGACCAATTTCATTTAAAAATTCGAGGATTACTGACATGTTGGATAAAATAATAGCACACTGTTTCCTAGAACAAGAGCGCTAAAAGTTTGAATAATGATCATTTCATTTACAAAAAGATAATTTATTTTACTTGAAGAGGAATGTTACTATGGCCATCCTCGGAGCGATTTCCATTTTCTTATTCATTGTTATCAAATTGTTATTTTGAAACTTCAGTATAAACGTTTGCTTATGCAATTTTTTGAGGGGTCCTTCCTGTTGAAAATAATTGCTTACAGCCTGTGCATTGGGGTAAATTCATCTTGAGTGTGAAACACCATGCATAACATTTATCAGCATTATTGGCTCTTGACAAAAGTTATCTAAGAATATTGACTATTTTTTTTTTGTACGAAACTCCATGTCAAAATTGAGCTTGATTGTCATTGTTTCTTTTTTCATTTATTTTTATACTTAGAATTTCTCTCTTTTTATACTATTGCCATGTATAAGGAACTTTTTATGTGATTTTGACTATTTATGGAAATAATGAGAAAAAATGGTACTCAATTCCAACGACCTATATTGTAACTAATGTAGTAACCATATAATCAAGCCATACATATTGGCTTTCACGGTAATCAATTAATTGTTCATATTATAATAAATACTTTCTATTCTTTCCAATTTGCAATATTTGTTTAAATTTACTAGTAATATCGTATTGACAGAAAAAAAGACATGTGAAGTATTTATGAAATCAAACATAGCAGGATAATTTGAATCAAGAGTTGCGAAGCTTTTTGATTTATCAGTTATGGTGAATAGGTATGACAGACCTAAAAATATTTTGTTTTCGAATGCATTTCAAAAGTATTAATTAATATTTTTAACGCATGTATCTGCATGGCGCTGCTTATAAATCACCGATGTAGAGTTGTACCGGGTTTTTCACTATAATTTGACCCCTCTCCTTCAACTTTGTTACAAATGGAGATACAAAAAAGTTATTCACACAAATTGGACAAGATATTGAGTGCAACTTCATTTTATCAAATGGATCACCCTTTATATTTTCTTACAGTTCGCTAGCTATTTCTCTCCTGTTTACGAATATATATGCATGTGTTGCTCCATCTCTCTTATTTTGAGAACTACACAGTCTCAAATTCGAAGAACCACCTGGCAGGCTCATTAATCGGTTGTCAAGTGGTAGGCTGTGATAAATCAACAAACGACATTGCTAACAATATGACACACTTTGATATTCAATAAAATTATTTCTCAAACGTGCATTACACGGAAAATTTTGAAATATTTTCACCTTGTTTGAAGAACAATAAAAGTAAGAAAGCTGCAAGAAGAGATTATATGGCATTGCTTCCAATTCCAAGTTAAAATACATTCCTTAATTCTTACAATCGTGTGAGAGATTCTAAAAGATTTAAGTGAGAGACGTAGCGTCTCACGCAATAAGAATCAAGAACTCGACATATTGCTTTATATTGAAGGTAATGTTACTATAATTAATTGTTGATAAATGCTTGAATATTATCGAATTTGAAATCATCCGTACAACTTCATGAGAATTGTTTTAGAAAATCCAGAAAATGGATTAAAGGAAGCATCACGTGAACTTGCAATAAGCTGTTTGAAGATTCATAGTGTTAAAAAAGAACAATTATAGGCCATACAAGTTAGTACCAGCGCCATTCTGCACAGAAGACTAAAAGCAAAAACGCTTAGAATACTGACAACTGAATGAATACTGACAACAAGACTGGAGGAAGACCCTAATTCGTTAAATTTTATAATGTGAACGTATGAATCATCGTTTTCCACAGGAGGCGTGTTCAACAGAAAAAATATAGATTCTTGGGAAAACCAAAATCGAAGACAACGCAAAGTATTTCAAATAAGAATATCTGGAAGGTCAGTTAACGTTTGGTGTGGCATTGTTTACAATATTTTTTGACTACGCATTAACACATGAAGCATATTCCGAAAAGATACTACCAGAGTTAGCTCAACTTTTGGAGCAACTATTTTCTGCTGAAGAATTGGAACAAATAATTTGGCAGCAGGACGGAGCACCCCCGCACATTTATTTGGAAGTTCGAGAACATTTGAGTGGTCAATACCGTTTTACACGATTTTATGGCCGTTCCTGAAGGAAAAAACTTCTCTGATAATGATGAAAGGTTGAGATCATTAAAAACAAAATTGATGCATTAATTCATTAACTCAATCAGAACCATAATAATGCTATCCCAAATAGTCTAACCAACATGAGAAAACGATATGAATTAATGAAATAAAAAAAATAAATAATGAAATAATGGTGGGCATTTCAAGCAATATCATTAGTTAAACTCTTCATTTCATACTCAACAATGTCAAGTTCTTGATTCCCATTCCGTACGCCTGTCTTTTTCTCTAAAAACTTTTACGAATCTTTTACGAGGTTGTGTGTATTAATAAATATATTTTCACTTAGAATTGGATGATCTAGATGTAACGCCATATTTCCCCCCCCCTTTAGTTTTCTTGTTTTTATGGTTCTCCACATAAAATATAGGATAGATTTATTGTATTCGTAATGATATATGTGCATGTATTAATTTGTTGAAATATATTTGATTCGATTCAGATATTTTTTCGCTTCTGCGTAATGCATGTTTCAGAAATAATTTTATTGAATATCAACGTGTGTCATATTGTTAGCAATGTCGTTTGTTGATTTATCACAGCCTACCACTTCACAACCGATTACTGAGCCTGCCAGGTGTTTCTTCGAATTTGAAGACTCTATAGTTCTCAAAATAAGAAAGATAGACCAATGCACGCATATAGACACATCGTTCAAAACATTTTTCAAGAGAACACTATCCAGATAATGAACTGGCCAGCAAACTCACCAGACATGAATCCAATTGAGCACGTAAGGGATTACTTAGGAAGAGCAATACCCAATCGCCAAAACCCAACTTCAACATTTCAGGAATTGAGTTTAGCCCTTCAGGAAGAATGGAATAATATGCCTAAAAATTTCATTAATAACTTAATTCCGTGGGATGCCTAGGCGTATTGAAATTATAGCGAAAACATCAGTACATGAGATATCTGCATAATCGTTCTTCAAATAACATATTTTGATCAGATTCTTTAATAAATTTTTTCATTGTATATCTTACCAGACAAAGCAAGTCATTTTAGACTTTCGGTAGTTTTATCATGAGTTTGGACAATTTTTCACTTGATAACTTTAACTTTATTGATGTATAATATTTTAGAAGACCTTAATGATTTTCAATCAAAATTAGTGACTTCAGCAGAGTAATTATATCAAATCAGTAGATTCATATGTTGAATTTTTCACGTGTTGAATTTTTCACAAGATGTAGGATAGATAGAAAACGCCTAAGTTACACTAAATACTGACATTACATCAGTGTATTGAGACTTCAAGTCAAGTTCAGTAAATCCAAAATAATTTTTTTAACAACTTCCCAGAGAATTATATCAAAAATTGGTGAAGCACTGACATAAAGTTAGAAGCTTTTGCTTGTTTGTTTATATCACCCACGACTCTGACAAATTTTTGTATTAGCATTCTTGTCGACATGGTGCGTGGAGGTGAACTGGAAATCCGGAATATTTTGCTGCAGTTCCGGAACTGTGCAGTTGTCATTTGAGGACAGCATTGATTTTCTGTTGTCATTTGAAGAAAACTACTGCAGAATCTCAGAAACTTGAAATATTTCATGAAATCAAGAAATGTTAAATTGAAGAATAACTATCAATAATTCGACCATGTGTCATATGCCATTTTTTGTTGCAAATAACTTGTATGATCTCCTGTTGAAGTTATGCCCTTTTTAAAGTAGACAGCCTGTACATAGCCACAACAATTGAAAACATTGTCTATTTTCAATATACAGGGTGTTCCTAAATTGGAGGTACAAACATAGAGGGGAGATTCCTTGAATTATGTGAAGAAAAATAGTCCCATGAACATGGGACCGCAAACGTTTCGCTTTCGAGATATAGGGTGTTAAAGTTCGAATTCTTTTCAAGTTTTTTCTATATAGTATCTGCATTCCACAAGATAATCCAACTGAAATTTGGTATAGTTATTACAATTTAGAGTTAACACCATGTGAAATGGCAATTTTGATTGCAAATCTACAGGGTGATATTTTTTCTGAAACACCGTCGCCTGTTTTACCACAGAACTTTTTTTCTGGCCACTGTTAGTTTGAAAAATTGTAAAAAGAAGCTTTGTTTTTATACTAACCTTTATGGTCCTTTGTAGTTTTATCGTATCTGCTACCGATTTCGAGAAAATAATGTTGAAACATTCTCCCGAAATCTTCATCAAATTTTAATGAAAATCCAATTATTATGCTGCAGTGAATAAATTCATTATTAGTTTTTATAGTTATTTTCCCGATCTGTAGCCATGATTCATAAAGATGCGATAAACTCGTATAATAATCACAAGAAATGTATTACTACAAAAAACGTTAAACTAAAAAATTAATCATAACAAAAAACTAAATACCACCAAAGGAACTGATCTACGGCAATTGTTGAAAATGTTCTCCCCTTCTTCTTCTTCTAGACGATCGAAATCTTTCAAACATTCCCGGAATATTCCTTACTATATCAAACGCGCCTATTATACGATTTCTCAGTTCGTCTACGGTGTTGACTGGCGTTAAGTACACTAAAGATTTCAGATTACCCCATAAAAAGAAACCTGAACTATTTAAGTCTGGAGATCTGGTGGGCCATGCCTGATGTACACCCCTTCCAATCTACCTATTTTCATTGGTGTAAACTCTAAATTGTAATTGTAACATATAAGCCAAATTTCAATTCAATCTTGTGAAATGCAGATACTATGGAAAAAAACTCGAAATTTTTTTTTTAACTTTTAACACTTCTTTATCTCGAAAACAGAACGTTTGAGGTCCCATGTTTAAGGGATTTTTTTCCTTGAAATTATGGGGAATCTCCCCTCTTCGTTACAATTTAGGAACACCCCGGTACACAGGAGACATGAGCAAAATAATACATATCGTTAAAATAGGTCGCTTTAAGCGGATAGTTGCTTAAACCGGAGTTCCACTATATGGATATGTTTTTATCGTACGTCTATATGAAATCTAACTTGAGTTTCTATGGTTAAAAACGGTTAGCCGTCATAAACGAGGTCGTTATATCCGGACTGTACTGTACATATATAGTTGAGTATGTACCGTTCCAAAATTATGAAAATTAAAGATTGCATCAATTATATGAATTTAAATACAACCTACGACATAATTCGATCTATTCGAATCATCGTCACGCGATCTTGACACATTTCACTCAGTTTGGTGGGTTCTAATTTCCTATCCCTTCTGTACGATTTCCATCTTACTGACTGAAATTGTTCGTACTTGCTTGTATGAAAAACTGAGTGGAATAAACCTGATCTTTGTCAGTTATAACAAAGGCAAAATGCCTTTGTTATAACTGACTGATTTCCGGTTAACACGGTCAAAATGACCGTGTTAACCGGAAATTTTGCCTTATGATTGACTAAAACTGCTGTACTTTATTATGTAACATTATGCTGGTGCTTTTTTCTATCTGAAGATAAATAACAATTTTGTTTTTTTTTTGTGCAGAATAACGAGTACATCCAATCTGTTGGTCGTTGTCTCCAGATGATGCTGAGAATCGATGAATACCGTTTCGCCTTCGTTTCAGTGGACGGCATCTCGACCTTACTGAGCGTTTTATCCGGCCGCGTTAATTTTCAGATTCAGTACCAACTCATTTTCTGCCTCTGGGTACTGACGTTCAACCCGCTTCTGGCAGAGAAGATGAACAAATTCAACGTTATCCTTATATTGGCCGACATATTGAGCGACTCAGTTAAGGAGAAAGTAACGAGGATTATTTTGGCAGTTTTCAGGAACTTGATTGAGAAACCTGAAGATCCCCAGGTATCCAAAGAACATTGCATTGCTATGGTCCAATCTAAGGTTAGTAAAATATTTTTTTATGTTTCCACATATATTACTATATAGTAAGTAAAAATTTGTTGTAGCCATTGTTGTCAAAACATAATTTTTGCGAATATTGCGAAAAATTTGGTTTCATAGAAACCTAATTAATTGCCTGAACATAAACCTGAAATCAAAACAGAGTGCTCTGTCTAAGTTTGGAACTTAAAACCACCCAAAATTTAAGTGCATCATTTTCAGATCACTTTTTACTCCACACTTTTGTATAGTTCACAAATAATATCTGAATATTTTTCTGAACAATTCACTTTGTCTTATTGTTTCAAAATCAATTTTTCAGATATTGAACTGTTTTGCCGTAACTATTTGGCAGTTGATCATAATTAAAACAAGTTTTCAGAAATTTCTATGTATTACTATCAAAAAATGAAAAATTTACATATTTTTGGTGACTTCAGTTTCGAGCTATTATGCCTTCTTCAAATATTTGTTTACATTTCATGTACTGATTTATGTAAATGAAGTTTATTATTATTATTTTATTTGCAGACTTTGTAGGCATTATTTGCTCATTCATGAACAAGTTATTGTTATGGGCTTGAATTCACCCTGCTAATTTAAAGCCGCTAAGCTATTCCTTCCAAAAGTTATCGTGATTAAATCAATTGATTAAACTGAATACCCTACATTCTGGGAATGATGAATTATGACAAATTTTTTCTTCTTAGAAGCCCATTAAAAATTTCTGCCTGACAGTGCATCTAGTTTTTGTTTTTCATTTTTAAGTATTACTATAATGAAGAAAGTCACTTTTCTTCTAAAGTAATTTAAATTGTGAGTTGCATTTATTTGCATGGTGCTTGGTAGAAATTTGTTTTTATTTCCACTTTATTTGAAAGGTACTAAAGTATCGGGTGTTTTTTTAGAGTAATAGAACTTTCAGTAGAAGAAGGTAGAAGCCATGTTGTTTCGACATTTCTGTTCAGTAAGCATTGACAAATTATGATGGAAATACTCACGCCGCAACAACGTTTACAAATTATTGAAATTTATTTTCAAAATCAGTGTTCTATTCGCAAAACTTATAGAGTACATCGTGAAATTTATGGTTTACATAATCGTCCATCAGTGCAGCTTATTCGTCGACCTATCAATAAATTTCGGACATTTTCTCTACTCGATGCAACAACAACAACAAGACAAAGAACTGTACGTACAGAAGAAAACATCACTGCTGTAAGTCATAGTGTTAATAGTGATCTAGATTTGTCTATTCGTCGACGTTCACAACAAGTTGGACTCTGTGCATCCACCACAAAAAAATTCTTTTGCGTAAAGATCTTGGGGTACACCCATACAAGATCCAACTGGTTTATGAACTAAAGCCACTTGATCATAATAAGCGTCGTTTGTTTGCTGATTGGGCCCTAGAACAGCTTGAAGTTGATCCACTTTTTTATCGTCAAATTGTGTTTAGTGATGAAGCTCATTTCTGGTTGAACGGCTATGTAAACAAGCAAAATTGCCGTATATGGGGTGAAAACAATTCTCAAGAAGTTCTGGAGGTTCCATTGCATCCTGAAAAATCCACTGTATGGTGTGTTTTACACGCTGGAGGCATCATCGGTCCATATTTCTTTAAAAACGATGCTGGATCTAATATCACAGTGAATGGTGCTCGTTACAGATCGATGATCAATGATTATTTGTTTCAAAATTTGAATAGTATCGGCACAGATGTGTTTTGGTTCCAACAAGATGGTTCTACACCTCATGCTGCTACCGTTACAATTGATTTATTGAAAGAAAGATTTGGCGACAACAGTATTTCGAGAAATGGTCCAAATAATTGGCCTCCAAGATCATGCGACATAACTCCACTGGATTATTTTCAGTGGAAAACAATAGACGCTTTGGAAGCCAACATAACTCTTGTTATTGATGAAATAAGGCCTGAATTACTCGAAAAAGTTGTCCAAAATTGATCTGGTCGAATGCGGTTCCTCATAGCTAGTCGTGGTGGACATTAAATTAAAAATTATTTTTAAAACATAAATTTAATAAAGTCATCTTTAAAAAAAATGGCTTCAATCTCAATTTAAATGTGGTTTATTTCAATTTAAAGTTCTATCACTCTAAAAAAATCACTATACGTTTTGTCCATCTTAATGAACTTCGCCAGACTACAAGGTATATAGATTTTGAAAAACTGTACTGATGTGGTTCATTGAAAGGTATTCCACTCAGAATCGCGTTTCAGATCAATACCTTGAAAATATTAAAAAGAGGATTGTAATAAAAGTCATTTAAAAAGACGTTATCTTTATATTTATTTCGTATGTTTCCAATAAATTCAGTTTCAGACCTCTGTTTTCAGCATGTAGAATTATGTGAAAAAGAATGATTATTTTCTAAAAGGGGTTTCTCCTAATGTGAGTTTTTCCTTTCTTTATCAAAACTTCTTTTGTGTTCAGATAAACGGATTCCATAATTTGTACTTGTTCTACCAATATAAATTTTTGAGCAATCAAAGTAATTTAGTTTATACATTCTGTCAAGAAAGTACCGGGAATTATCGCTTTAAATCTGGCGGGGCAATGAGGCAGGTAAAAAATTTTTTTCCTAGGTTGGTACCACTGTCCTTAATTACTATGCCAAGCTTGAGCGGGATCTGTCAACTAGTGTGTTTGCAACAGCTGATTAAGTCAGTCGATGTCAGAGTGCGTGCCGATTTTTACTATGGGTGATTACGTTGAGCAAAGAATTTGTTTAAAGTTTTGTGTTGCAAATGAATTTTCGTGTGCCGATGCATTGAAAATGTTGCAAAAGGCCTTTGGTGATAATGCTCTATCGAAAACTCGTGCATATCAGTGGTACAGAGCCTTCAAGGACGGTCGTGAAGTGGTCGCCCATCGACGGCTTCGATCGAAGATAACGTCGATAAAATTAAGGGAAGGGTGCTGGAAAACCGTCGTACCAGCTTGAGAGAGATAGCACATGATCTTAAGATATCCCACGAGTCCGCACGTACGATTTTGATTGATATTTTGGGCATGAGAAAGGTGGCCGCACGACTCGTACCGAAAGACCTGAATTTTCTTCAAAAACGTCATCGCGAACAGGTTGCTTCAGACATGCTGGATCGCTGTAATTCCGATTCTACATTCATGGAACGCATTATAACTGGTGATGAGACCTGTGTCTACGAGTACGATATGCAAACAAGCCAGCAATCATCGGAATGGGTGGCAAAAAATGAGCCGAAACCGAAAAAACCACGCCAAAGCCGCACGAAAATGAAAGTGATGCTCATTGTTTTCTTCGATATCCGTGGCGTGGTGCACTACGAATTCGTTCCAAAGGGTCAGACGGTAAACAAGGAGTATTACCTAGGCGTTATGAAACGTTTGCGTGAGCGTATCCGTAAGAAGCGGCCAAATTTGTGGGCGAACAACTCATGGATTTTGCATGACGATAACGCGCCTTCTCACCGAGCTACGATTGTGACTGACTTTCTCGCCAAAAACTCAACAAACGTGCTTCAGCAACCACCGTATTCGCCGGATTTGGCCCCCTGCGACTTTTTCCTCTTCCCAAAACTAAAATTGCCCCTTCGTGGCACCCGTTTTGAGTCGATTGAAGCCATAAAACAAAATTCGGCGCGAGAGCTAAAGTCCATCCCGGAAAGCGCCTATAAAAAATGTTTCGATAATTGGAAGTGCCGTTGGCATAGATGTATTGGAGCAAATGGAGCCTATTTTGAAGGTGACCCAATAAATTTTGACGATTAAATGTAAAAATGTTGTTTTAATTGAAAATTCCCGGTACTTTCTTGACAGAGTAGTATATACCTGCTAATTGTAATTTATCCATTTTCGTAAATTTAGTTTTGATGAATATGCTAATATTGTTGGTTTTGAGGGCGACCTCAATATTTCATTTTGATAGTAGTGTTTTTAATTATATACTGATATTTCCTAAATAAAATACTCACGTATTTATTTTACGATAAATCAAAACCGCGTGGTTAAATTTCTCTTAAGGAATTTTTTTATTTCACGTTGTTTTATTATTTTTTTCTATCAGAGATGTATGTAAATAGAAAAGCAACGTGAAATAATGAATGCCTTAGCAGAAATTCATCTATGTGGTCATGATTTTTCAAAAAACAAATACGCTAGTCTCGCTTATTTAGGAAATATCGGTGTACAATGAAAAACACTACATTAATAAGAAAATATTAAAGTGGCCTTCAAAACCAACAACAATATTAGCTGATTCGCCAAATATAATAAAACTAAAATGGATAAATTTCAATTATCATACTCAATTGCTTAAATTGTTCAAAAACCCATATTGGTGGAAAAAGAAGAAATTTTGGAATCCGTTTATCCTAATACAAAAAAAGTTTTGATTAAGATAAGAAAGGCTCACATTATGTGAAATACATTTTGGAAAATAATCATTATTTTCAAATATAATATCCTTTCAAACAACTAGACCTAATTTTATTATAACCCTTTTTTTCAATACTTTCAAGGAATTAGTCTAAAACGTGATTCTGAGTGGAATAGTTTTCTGCTATCAATCACTAAAATTTTCATCTGTACACTTCTTTCAGACACTATGATTTCAAGACAAAAACTAATGACTCTGTTCTCTAGACGAAGTACTTTAAGATGGACCAAACGTACGTTAGTACTATTAAAATAAAGTAGAACTAGAAAAATGTTTCATTAATAAATCAAATTAAGAGATAATTGGCTGAGTCTCTGCTATCTAAAAACACCAATCCAAAAACTTTTAATTCGCAAATTGGTATACCTTTATTGGTATTCTTCCAATGAAAAATATAAGAATATTAAAACTTCTTGATATTCCTTCTAGGTTCTCAAGCAACTTGCAATTCTTGAACAACGAAAATTCGAAGATGAAGATGTAACTGCCGATGTTGAGTTCCTTACAGAAAAACTACAAAGTTCTGTACAAGATTTGAGTTCGTTTGATGAGTACGCCACTGAAGTAAGTAGTCGATGGATGACAATAACAAAGGTTTAGTCAATCAATTAATTAGTTAGTGACACTAGTTTTTTTTTGAATGACATATTGTACCAGGTTATATGCGGTCTTCTACACTCATTTTTTTGCTTTGTCTGCGATATTTTTAACAAGAATTGATTTCGACCATTTAAAAAGGCCATTTGTGTTAATTAAGCTTCATATTTTGTGGCAGTTTATCCTGGGACAATTGAAAACTTAAATTAGGTATAAGGTATTCAGGGTCAACTACAAAAGGATGATTGCAAAATCTATAAATTATTTTTTTATAATAACATATATTGTACCAGGTTGTATGCAAGAATTTTTGCAGACTTCAACAGCCATTTTGTTGGCTTTGTGCGCGGCATTTTTAACAAGAAAAAATAACTTATTTTGACCATTTAAACATGGCTAAAAAGGCGACTTTTATGTGCTAATAAGGGTTCATATTTTGCTACTTTTATGCTGGGACAACTGAAAAATTGGGTGCAAGTATTCAGGCTCAACTACAAAAGTATTATTACAAAATCTAAAAAATGTTGATACAGTAGTAAGAAATATTCATAGCTGTTGAACATTTTGGATTTATGTAGATCAATTTGGGCATTCATGAACTTATTTGGAACTTTCAATGAACTTCAAATGTTTAAGCTCCCTGCCCTTTGGTTAAACATGTAAAATATTTTGTTTATCTATTCTAGGAAAAGGCTGTTTTCTATCCAATGTGTTGTGGTTGTTCATTCTTTCTGAAATCCATTCGATGTTCATTGCATACAACGACTGTTTCTGCCCAAGGTATTTGCTATTGCAAGTTGGACATGTTTACTAATAAACTTCTGATTTATGTATGCCTGAGATTGAGTCTTTTGCATTAAATAATAAACATGACATAATGTTTTTCTAGCAATGCTAAGCTTTAATTTTAAAAGACTACTTTTTTTCTGTCACCAAAGACGTTGAAGAAATCAATTTCAAAACATGTTACAATGAACATCGAATGTATTTTACCAAAAATAAACAAACCTCCTTTGCAACTAAGTGCATAGAAAACGGCTACTCATTTTCCACAATACTAAATGTAAAAATTTACTATGTGGAATCAAACAGTAACAAGTTCAACTGTTTGAAACTCATTGGTATTTAGAAATTTGTTCTTGAAAATAATATCAAAATAATGAATGACTAAACTGTTCTATGTAAATGCTGATGGTTAAA
Source organism: Megalocaria dilatata (assembly GCA_034642435.1). NCBI lineage: Eukaryota > Metazoa > Arthropoda > Insecta > Coleoptera > Coccinellidae > Megalocaria > Megalocaria dilatata. The sequence continues at coordinate 41,760,485 of CM067859.1, read as the reverse complement.
GATAATCAACAAATAGAAGAATCCCCATACCAAATACATCTAATAAAAATTTGTAGTAAAGAAAAGTAATTTGAAGGAAATAGAACGGATTATCAAGAATCTCAAGACAGGTGCAAGAGAGCAGTGGATAGCATACAACCAAAACTTATAAAAGAACTGCCTAAGGAAATCAGTCCATCATTGATCAAAGTCAAGAAATTACGGAGAATTGATCATTTAAAAGCCCAAAATGATTTGTGTTTTTAGTGTTATCTGTCATTTAATTTTTTTACATTAGTCCATGTTGTGAGTTCATCTCAAGTGTATTTTGCGATTTATATAATGGTCAAAAGTACCAAACAAAGAATCTGCCTTAAATTTTAACCGTAAAACCATTTCTGCAGCGCCATCATTCCACAATTAACTAAGATTTTCAACACACAGCAACCCAAGTTCCATACATTGGTATAGTGTTCTATAACTTTAAACATGTTGAGTTTTGTGTGTGCCTACGAACTACGTTTTGTGGACAGCAAAAAAAAATTTCTATTATCATTTGAAAAAAACTGCTGCAGAATCGCATCTAATCCTTGTTGAAGCTTATGGTAAACATGTTTTTGGTAAAACACAGTATTGGAGTGGTCCAAAAAATCCAACAGTGGTAATTTTGACATGAGAAATGAAGAGTGTAGGAAACCACCGAAAAAGTTCTCAGACAATGAATATTGGATGAAGATGATACTCAAACTCAACAAAAACTCGTGGATCAATTGAATGTGACGCAGAAAGCCGTCTCCATTCATTTGAAAGGTGTGGGTAAGATTGAGAAAAATGGGGGTAGCAAAAAAAATCGAAAAAGGGCTTGTGAAATGCTGCTGCTGAACAGACACAAAAAAAGTAATTTCTTCATCGAATCATGACAGGTGATGAAAAATGAATATATTTTGAGAATTCTCATCATAAATCATGAGTGAATCCAGGCAAATCGTCGACATCTACTGCAAGAAAACTTTATGTTTGGTGAATCAGAAGGGTGTAATCTATTATAAACTCAAACCTGATGAAACATTTATCGCTACCAACAAGTAAATGTTCGATTTAAATCGAGCGTTACGTGATAACGACCGGAAGCTAGAAAAAGGCAACACAAAATTATTTTGCTTCATGATAATGCGCCATCACACATAGAGGAACGGGTCATGGAAACAATCGAGGAGTTCAGTTGAGAAATACTAGCGCATGCGACTTATCTCCATACTTGGCTTCATCTATTCGCATCACTGGGACGTTCTTTCCGCTGAACGCTTCAATTCGTTTGAAAATTTTTTAAAATGGCTCAATAACCGGTTCTCTTCAAAAGAATACTGATTTTTTAGCGTGGCATTCATCTGCCAGAGAGGTGGAAAAAATGCAATGGAGATTATTTGGAATAAAATATTTTTCAAACAATAGATATGTAATTTTTACACTTTTTTATACTTCTGCATTTGGTATATTTCATTGACCGAGTTTTGGCATGTTTGTGACAAAAAACAGATGTTTCATTTCCAGATATTTTAAAAGTAAAATATCTTCTATACATAAAGTTGACATAAAAATGGAAGCAAGTAATTATTATTATAATCCTGATACTCTTAGATCTTCTGTGAAGATCCCTCAGAAGCATTTTCAGCTTGTGCGGGTTAGGAGTTCAGTTGTGTTCTGGGTAGGCTTTGTTATTGCGATCTTGCGCCACTTTAGGTCACAGCACTGTTAATTTTTGACCCAACAGTGAAATGGTGTCCGGCACCTGTCCAACTAGAAAATTTCTTTTCCACCCTGAACAGGATTCGAACCCAAACTTGCTCAACATGAAAGGAATTGAAATTCACGGAATATCTGGAAATCACTAAAATTCCTCTTTAAATATCATATCCAGATAATATGTTCTAATTTTCAATAATTTATCAACTATTTTCTCCTCAGATTAAGTCCGGACGCTTGGAATGGTCTCCTGTACATAAGAGTAAATTCTGGAGGGAAAATGCGCAACGTTTGAATGAGAAAAACTATGAATTGCTCCGCATTCTGATTCATCTCTTGGAAACCAGTAAAGACCCTCTTGTATTGAGCGTTGCTAGTTTTGATATAGGCGAATATGTCAGACACTACCCTCGTGGAAAAACGTGAGTATAGAATACATTTACCACATATATAAAACAGGTTAACTTAATCTAGTTTGTGTTTCTTAACGGGCAAAATTAGTGCAATGATTCTGCAATTATTCATATTTGAAATTTTTTCTGATTTCGAAACTACAGATCCAATCGATATGAAATTCGGTATTTAGGAATAAAATAATGACGCGCATGTTCGTGCAAAATTTCGCGCGGTTCGTATAAGAAGATTAAAAAAAAATTTGAACAGAGCAGCATTGAATTCTACCAGAACCATAGCAACAGTCGAGTTTAAGTTTAGCATTCAGATTAATTACAAGAATGAGAATCTTGGATGATATTCTTTTCACCATTTTTTCTTCAACCCTTGTAAAGTAGGAAACTCTTATGAAGTTAGTATATTTATGTCCTTGATAATGTGTATAATATACACGCTGAGATTTTCAGAGGAAGTGGGAAAGGTAGAAAAAAAAAAGATTTATTTATATTTTACATATCAACGTAATTCACATGTTAAGTTAGATTTAAGGATTTGTCAACACGAACGGAAATTCAGCTCTTTACAAACCAATCGATTTTCTAGACATAGAAAAAAAAAAACTTCAGCTTCAGATATTTACTAGAAATGGGTTGAAAATTAAACATTCTTACGGCTTGAAAGAATAAAAGAAAAAAAAAGTCAAAGAAGTACTGTATGGGATGGAACGCCATATTTTTAAAATTTGATTTGATGTTTATATGATACTCATAAAAATATTTTGTTGAGAGCACAAGATTAGATGATTATTTATTTTCAGTGTTATCGAGCAACTGGGTGGAAAACAACTAGTTATGCAACTTCTTGCTCATGAAGATCCCAATGTGAGATATGAAGCACTTCTAGCTGTTCAGAAGTTGATGGTTCATAACTGGGAGTACCTTGGAAAACAATTGGAGAAGGAACAGAGCAGTGAAAAGCCAACAAGTAAAATTGTAGCTGGAAAAGCATAACTTTAAATACTTAATCCTTTTCACATCTTCACCAAGATATGTATTTTAGGAATATAAGTTCAAATATATTACATATCCAGAACAAGATGGATTGTTTTGGATGAATGAAAGCATAAACCGAAAGTAATGCTTAATCAACTGTTATACTTATTTTTAAGGATCATTTCAAGAATAGTATTATAACACAAATTGTAATTCTTCAAATCAGTTATGTAGTCATCTCTGGATTTTCAATGTATATAATTCCAAATTTTTTAAACATTCCAAATTAAGAAGAACCTGGGAATGTTATCCTTCAATGCAGTAGTAATATTTCTTTGTAAATAGTTTGGATCGTTAAAATTTGTAGTCGTCTATGTAATTGTTGATAGGTAAATAAAGAAAAAAAATAATTTTTGAGGTTTCATTCCAGTACTACAAAGGCTTAAATGACAAGCATGTACACAGTGTCTATCAACAACTACCTTTCATTATGCTAATAACCATGGTTACTTGATTTCTCGGATTTTTTTCTATGTTGTTTGATATTCTAGGTGTATTGGGTGCTAGGCAAGCTCCTCAGTTTTTTCTGTTTACTGTTGTTTACAATTTTTCCTTCACAGGAAAAGAGTGCTATATGTTTTATCATTACAAAGAATTAAAAATCAAAAGTCACAGCTAACATGAAAATTAATTTTCTCATGCACAGTTGTAAATAATACAGATCATGAGATGTAGGCATTACAGATTGTAACATGAATGATAGTCATTTTGAGTTTTATTTAAATTGCATTGGTTTTCATTAATAAGGAGTATGAGCTATGGTAATAAAAAGTTCTACAAATCGTGACAGTGCAGCATACATCTGTATAACAATTCTAAACTCAATCAAGTGTGATTAAATTTTGTTAATCTCTGGGACATAAATAGCAGACATGCGCACATTTCAAAACTTGTTGGTTTCTTGTCAGTGCCCTGTAATGTCCAACGGCTACAAATTACTTACATTCGGTCTGCACAGGAACATTGGTATTTATCATACACTAGCGCCATCTATTGCACTCAAATATACGTACGCCATATAACCTAGCGAACCAATTCAAGCAAAGCACCGTATTCTTGATGTTTTCTAACGTTACAAACGCAGAAAACTTTCCTCGTGCTCAAGTCAGATCTTGTTACGCCGTGATTCTCATAATTAGCATATTTATATTCAAATAAATCGATTCAGTTATCTGTCCATTGGGACGAAACTTCATATGTATTGACATATGAAGTTTTGTTCACTATATTTTTTCAATTCTGTAGCACCAATATATATAAAGATGTAGATGGAAGGGATGAAGCCTTTCAGTTATGTATTTTGTATTTTCATGAGATTCTAACATTGCGAAATTTACGTTTTTTCTTAGCTAATGTTGAAATGTTGTTATAGCACCACTTTTGAGTAGATAAAGTATAACTTTAACCGCAAGGGTAGATAAAATGTTTTAACTTTTTTTTATTCAATTAAACTTACAAATTCAAACACATTAATTCGAAGGATTAACAAGTATAATTTTACAATAAACATTAGAACATCTCTTTTGGAACACCACAACTTATACACGAAGCATTGTTTTCGTTGTTCTTCAGCTACCAGTGATATTCTTGATGCTTTTCCACTTTTTAAAGGACCGATATTCCTTCTCATACGTCATCCTAGATTTTTGGAGCAACAATAAACTTTCTGCTTCCAGCGCAGGTTTTTTCTTCTTGCGTTAATTCTTTTCCGTACCTTTCGTATTCACTTCGTACACAAAACACAAAAATACTGAACACTCTGCAAAAACCAGAATGTGAAATTTGTTGACAGAGTAATTCATAACCCTAGTAACGAAGCAATACAGTTGCAATTTTTGTGCCAAAAATTACAATTTTCTTTGAAATTTTATTTAACACACGAATTTGAAGTCTTGCTAGAGAAAAAAATGTTGTATTGCATACGACGATAAAATGGTATTATCTTCTCGAGCGTAAAAACACTCAAAGATAAAGTACAAATTTGTAATAAATGAATAACTATTACACTTTCAGATGACAAAATAGAAAATTTTATATTTTTATTCATCATATGTAACTTCTTTAAATATTATTACTTAATGGATTTGAAATCTTCACAATTTTTTATATGCCTGTAATGAATATGCATCCTTTCTGAAGAGTATCATTAACCAATATAACTCCAGAAATTGGAGTGATTCGAATCCTAGAATTATTCATTATTAGGGAGTAGCATTCACAAAATCTAGAAAAGTGAAATGTTTGGTCTGATGAATTTGTCATCTGTAGTTTAAAATCTATACTTGCATAGTAAGTTTGTTTAATTTGAGAGTGAACTAATTATATTCTGTGATGAAGCAGAGTATTAAATATTTCCGATACAAACTCATTTGTCTGGTAAGTTCAATTTGTTGGAATCGATACAGGACGACTAGATTTATTCTATATAAATTTGTGAATAAATCAGATCTTCCATTCATAAAAGGTGTACTTCATTAATTTGTGAAATCTAGTCTGTTGAGAACCTGGAAGTAGTGAACTATTATTATTATTCCACCAACCAAAGATTGTTACTGATATACCCACAGAATCAAGGTCCAGAGTTAGATTTAGTGAATTTAAAGGACACATAGACGAGGCCAAGAGTTAATAGAAGTAGTGTAGTGAAAATCGACAATTTAATTAACCAAAAATATGAAACTCACCAGTTTCCTAACTTGGGAATAATTCATAAATAGGGACAGAGTGAAACTGTTATACAAAAGTGTCTAAGTTCTCGTTTCTCAGGTATTTATAGAAAGTAAAAAGATGTTTTGAGGAGTTTTTATTCCTCACCATGAAGGTTTGAACAAAAAAACATTGAAAAATATATTTTAAGTTGGAATTTAATCAGATGAATCACGTACAATTTCACTAATTGATTAAGATACAATTTTCATCGATGGTAGTAATGCTTGGCTTAAATGACATCTAAATTATATACAAATCCGCTTAAATGAAAATAATTTAATCGAAATGAAATGTGAATTTCTCAAATAAAATAAAATTACTGCCCAAATTTGAGATTCTGCAATTATTTTGGTATTTTTTAAATTAGGTTCAATTGAATAATTATTTTTGTAATAAATAATAACTGACATTTTGATATGACGTTTTTTCTTCATCCTAAAAATCATATGTCCTTATCAAAAAAATGTAGTTATTAACTATTTGATGGCATAATTTATCTAGGAGAAATAACAATCTCGATAAACAGAGACAGAATTTTGTCAAGTATATAAATAAATATTGAAACCCTGTAATGGATTTTTCACTAGACTAATGTAACAGATGAAGGATGTTATAAACTAAATATGATGTTTAAATGGTAGAATGACGTCATGAATTGGCACTGAGTTTGGCTAGTCTTTTGGTGATTTCTTGTTCCGTGATGGTGGTAGTGGTCTCATCTGATCCCGAGGCCTTGGTGTTGCCCTGGGACTTAGAGAGAGAACATTCTCCTTGCCATCTTGCTTTACCGCTACTATGGCTCTGAAAAAAAATGGAAAACTAAGAATTGATTCGCAAAATTACTTCTAAGATGTTTTAGTAATGAGTTTACACTCTGTTTTCAAGAAGTGAATGTTAGGGATTACCAGAAAAGCATAAGGAGGCTAACTTAATTGTAAAAAAATGGATAATTATCAGAAGATGATTTCAAGTATTGAAATTGTCAGATTTCCGCATGACCATCACTTTTGAAAATTAAATGGAAAATACAGTGTAGATATTTTTTATATTTCGAGACTTAAACAAAAATAAGATCATTAAAGTGCCGGACCAAAATTTACCTGCAACTGGAAGAATACACAATATACACTTTGATTCTGAAAATTGATGGTTTTTGTTCTGGATATATTGGTTTCATCTGAGTTCAATAAACTGAAAGTACTGTAATTCTACAATTTTTGAAGAAAGAAATATCAAACTTCCTTTTATCAATTTCATTCAAACAAAAAATATACAGGCTGTTCATTTGATTTTGTAAATGATGATAATTTCTGGTTGATTAAAAAATCTAGTAATGATGATGTATGTTTACTACACAAAAGTGAATACATAACTTGTCCAAATGTTGATGAAAAAAAATTGAGGCTACCTATGGAACTTCTCAGTGGTCATTACATAGTAAGATACTATCTACAAAAGATTGTTGAAGACATTTGATACTTGTGAGTTCTAGTTATATAAATCAGCAGACTTCCTCTGCTGAGAGATCTGACACTGACATTTAGAGATATAAGAGCCAATTCTTCCAAGGAAATCATTAATTCTGCAAAAGAGAAGAAAGAAAAGCTCCTTCGAAGATGAAATCTGAAAAACTTCGAATCATGTTGGCCTTGATGCGTTTCGTTACTTCTTCAAATGATTATAAACAACTAGTCTAAAATTTGGTAACATACTCTGTATTCTGTATACTGTATTCTAATAGTTTCTGTTTTGAGATAAGGATACAATAAAGTTTTTTTTTACTTTGGTAAAACCTTAGGAGAATAGATCCAATACAGGTGAAGTAGTTAACTCGATTTGATCATTCAATAAATTTCCCGAATTTCTTAATCGGTTTATTTTCCAACATTCTTATAGGTTCTAATTCAGACCCTTATTTCCTTCATGCAAAATTTTGTTCCTCTGTTAATAGATGTTCCGCATACGTAGAATCCAACTTATTATTGAGGAAAGAGCGTGTTCCTTTATTCTAGCATCACAAGACCTTCCGGTCTCGTGATGCTAGAATTACGAATTATCCTTCGGTTACTCAGGATAATTCGTAAACATCCGATAAAGCCGATTTGTTTATTTTAGGTTCAAATTATTCCGAATAAATTAGTTGTCGTGAAAATGTTTATTTCTATGTTATTAAGGATTTTCTTAATTTGTAGAGATGGCTTACCGTAGTAGGTGAGGAAATTGAATTTTTTTTCGGTTTTTAGTTCAGAGTATATTTCGGAAATTAATTAATTTTTATTTTGTTTTCTATCATACTCTCTATTATTGATGACGAAAAACCGTTATTAATTGCTATGTGTCATGTTATGTTGATAATTTGTGTTGGATTGGATGAAACGAGTTTTAAAAGTGGGTATTAGTAAAAGCAGCGGGGCTGCCATTCCACCGAAAATGGCTTTAAGAACCCTGGGCAACTTCAGGTAAAGGTTTCATCATGTGTCACTATGTTTGGCATATATAATTTTTAAAACCGAACAAATTAAAAAGATATAACTAAATGACTTGTGAAATATAGTCTTTTTGACGAACCAAATCTGACTAAGACATATTATGGTGACAGTGAACACGATGATAACATCTTTCCTTAAGGGATCTTATAAAATATAAACATTTCGATATATTCAATGATTATTGAGATTGAATAAGATGAATAATAATAAATTGATTTCAGATTATCAGCACTATTGCATCAAATGAATGTTTCTTTTGAAACATCAAGAATATTTCATCAGTCAAATCTATTATTTCATATTCTTCAGGAGAGAATTGAGCGTAATCGTTTCTAACATTAAACAATATAGTGAAAAATTTCTGGATAAGCTATTAAAAGTAAATAAAGGGTCTTATAATAAGAGGTTTCGTTTTAAATTAAGAGAGAAACGCAGTGTTTTTATGAAAAGCAAGTATATTTTTATTTCTAAGTAAAGTCAACTCTGTGGTCAATAATGGAACACAATATCTGTCGAATGATTCTTTTTCATCATATTTTTGCATAATTGTTTCTCTATTTGGCGAATAATAGCTCTTATGTTGTCTTTCAGTGCTTAAATCATTGTTGAAGTATTGACGTAGACCTTATCTTTGACATAGCCCCAAAGAAATAAATCTAATGGTGATAAATTGCACAATCTTGGCAGCCAATTGATGTCTCCCTTTCGAGAAATTACACGTCCAGGAGATTTTTCATGCGAAAGAGGCATTGTTGCATTGTGGCATGTTACCACAAAACAAACGTTATCTACATCCATGGCATTGATTTTCGGTCGAAAAATCAGTTAACATCGTGGAATAAAGCAATTAATTCATTGTAAAAGTCGTACCAGCATTATTTGCGAAAGAATAATCACTTAAGTGGTTGTTCGATCACTTGTTTTAGGTTTCAAAGGTGCAAATCCGATCATTTTGCTTATTGGCACAATCAAATGATAATTAAAAGCAGTACGCACTTAAAGAACTTTATCAGTTTCAACACCATATTTTTTATAGTGAATATTCACTACTTTAATGCGTTCGCTGAGCGTATATCGATCCATTTTTCATAACCTCACAATTTCTACTTGTCAAATGTCAGTTTCATCGATCCACCTCAATTCATCTCACGACTCGTACTCTAAAATATCATCAGCAAAAGAAATCAATAAGTCCTCTGTCCTCACAGAAAAAATGGCATTTATATAAATCGATAATAGTACGTCCCGAAGATATTCACATATATAGTTTTATTTCAAGAAACATGCGACCCCTTTTAGATGAGAAACCTTCGCCTTCTCATTCACCACAGATCAAGGTCCGACCCAAAATAGATACTACTAGAAAGGGTAACCTAGAATTAGTTAGTCCCGGCTTTAAAGGGTCCCCATTTTTATCGATATAATTTATTTTGGTAGTTATTCGTTTAATGAACCCAGACAAAGCTATAAATTCATTAACGTTGACAGAGATACTTTAGTAACATACCTCGCCAATGATAAAAGTTGGAACGAACTCGTTAATAAAAGTATATTTCAAGTCTTCGCTATGCAGTTATCATTTGAATATTGCTTCACAGTTGGCACATACAAGAATAACTATATTAATTGTGAGAGAAATTTTGCGTTCTGATATATCAATTTTCCACATAGGTAGAAAAATTGTCTTTATACATGCAAATTTGGGACATTTGTCGAAGGGCCTAAAGAGCCCTCTCCAAGGGGAAACTTGAGTTTAAATATTATAGTTGCATTATATTCATTTCAATACACTGCTAAGTCTTGAAACTTTCGGGGAAGATTTTGGGGTTTAAATGCCGCGTTCGTTAATGGACAAAATCGGTTTGAGTGTTTCGTAGTTATTAACGTTTGAAAATTTTTCATATTTTCGAAACTACAGATTCGATCTATCTGAAATTCAGCATTTAGTACAAGAATAATAACACGCATGTTCTTGCAAAATTTCATGAAGATCGTATGATTAAAACTTAAATAAAAATTATGAGCGGATCAACGTTGAGCGCTACCTTAAATAATAGGTTGCGGAAAAAGAAATCCATTATTTTTTTGAAAGCTGGCTGTAGCGATCGATATCTCGTAAAGTATCGATCTAACAATTTCAGATTTATGCTCATTGTCAAGCTGACATTTCACACTAAAAAAATTATTCTGCTGTTTTTCGTTTGGTCCATTCAGTTGTGAGTTACAGGGTGTTAAAAATTGAAGTCAACAAAATAAAAATTCGGTACATTTTACAGTTTTTTTTTAAACTGAACCTGTTGGTAAGTATAGAAATAAACCGATTTAGAAATTCGGAGAATTTATTGAACGAACAAACTCAGTTAACTAATTCACCTTTATTGGATCTATTTAACTAGACACCCGGTGGTTCCACCAAAAGTAATGAAAATATTTTGTTGTACCTTTATCTCTAAATGGAAAATATTTATACACTGCATGTTACAAAATTTCAGACTAGTTGTTTGTAAACATCTGAAGAAGTTAACTAAGTTAACGAAACGCGTCATGTGAACAACTCAAGGTAATAAATAGAAATCTACATATATAGAGGTGTCCCAAAAGTCTACGTCAAGCCGGAATCAGCTAACAGGTTAACTCATAATATAAAATAGAAAGGCTTTTTACTTGATAGAAGAAATATAACAAAATTTGAATATCAAAACAAATTTAAATATGTTTATCTTCTACAATTTTAATTTCCAAAAGAATGATTTTTTTAAAGATAAAACCAGAAACAAAATTTTGTCTCCTTTGAATATTTATTTATTAATTTTAATTACTTTCGTATATCGGTTGGGTTATTTATTTCATTTGACATTGTACATTGAGTTTTGATTATAAACGTCTATTAAATGTGCTTGTTTTAGACATTAATTTAATTCTAAAAGTTTTTTGAATAAAAAATTCTTTTGGAAATTAAAATTGTAGAAGATAAACATATTTCAATTTGTTTTGATATTCAAATTTTGTTATATTTCTTCTATCAAGTAAAAAGCCTTTCTATTTTATTTTATATATAATATATAATTATATTTTGGCTTCAATAAATCTCATTATAGAATGTCAATGAATTTAAGTAAACCTTAAAATAACTCACTTTGTTCTTTGATTTTGTTAGAACATAGATCAATCTTGAATATATAGTTGATCTGTAGTTCGAAGCTTAAGTCTTTTAACACGTGAGTGATGTAGGTTATGTTTTTGATTTTGATATTTTTAATATTAAAAAGGGCTGATGACGGGATTATCTAGAATTATATTTGTTTTTTTAAAGATATAGTGCACATTTTTTAGAGATTTTTGAAATAATTTGTTCGAATATTTAAACATATTAAATATTTCAAATAAATTATATTCTTTGGGAAGTCCTTTAAGTGTGTTCATGTTTTTATAAGGCAAGTAGTATTTTTTTAAAGATAAAACCAGAAACAAAATTTTGTCTCCTTTGAATATTTATTTATTAATTTTAATTACTTTCGTATATCGGTTGGGTTATTTATTTCATTTGACATTGTACATTGAGTTTTGATTATAAACGTCTATTAAATGTGAGCGGTGCTTGTTTTAGACATTAATTTAATTCTTAAAGTTTTTTGAATAAAAAATTCTTTTGGAAATTAAAATTGTAGAAGATAAACATATTTCAATTTGTTTTGATATTCAAATAACTCATAATAGTCATCAGGAAAATATAAAAGAAAATCAAAGTCCTGTAGTTTTCAAATTATATTGCATTTTCTTTTATTCAATAAAATGCACCCCCTGTGATGATTTTTGAACTCTTGTTGCTACAATTTTTTACTTTTTTCAAATTTTATTTTTCCTATTTTATCGAATAGTGCTTTTGTAACCTGTAATCTTCAATTCTAAGAAGCAATTGCTCCAGCTTGGAAAATAATGTCACTTTTTGCCGAACTAAGTATTCAAACTTAAAATTTCGCCCAACTTCAATGGACTGTACTGAAAAAAAATTGTACTACATCAGTTTGGAAAGTTACTTCAAAAATTAGCACAAATTAATTAATTACAAACAGTCTTAACCGGCGTAACTCAGGGAACGGTACTAGGGCCAGTGCTGTTTTTGATGTATATCGATGGATTGCTGTCTTTGAAGGTGGATGCCGATGTGTCATCTTTCGCGGATGATACAGTAGTTCTCTTTACCGGCTCTACTTGGGAGGAAGTTGTGAATAGGGCGGAGTACAACATGGAAAGAATAAAAGATTGGCTGGATGAGATGGACCTGATGCTCAATATGGAGAAGACGAAATGCATGGTTTTCTCTAATAAAATATCAAGCCTACCCAAAATTGACCATCTGGTACTGAGGAATAGCAATTCTGGTGATTCTATTGAATGTGTGTCAACGAAAACTTACCTTGGAGTCGAGATCGACCCTCACCTGAGATGGGACCTTCACATTGTCAAAGTGACCAAGAAACTAAGATCTTTGTTGTTTACTTTCAAACGCCTAAAAAAGCTTATGGAAGATGGTTTTCTCAAAATTCTCTATCACGCACTTGTTGAAACACATTTACAATACGGAATATCAGGTTGGGTCGGAACGTACAAATGTCATAAAATACAACTGAAAGTTATGCAAAAAACCTTCCTGAAAATTATTTATAACAAAGAACGAACTTATCCCACACAAAAACTTTTCGATGAGGTACCAATGTTCAACATGGAAAAACTTTACTATTATAGGGTTCTTTGCCTACAGTACAGAAACAGGGGAGAACTGTCGTTTATAAAACATAATCACAATACAAGGCATAGGAGAGATTGCGAGTATGTCACAGAAAGGGCAGCTAAAGCGGTGGGTCAGAGATCGTTTTATTATACAGCTCCAAGAATCTACTCTCAAGTTCCACCTAATATAAGAAATATGAACAGCTTTCATTCATACAAAAAAAAGTTGAAAATCTGGTTGAAAAATTTGCTTCTTGATGAAATCGACAGGGTGGCCGCGGTTTCTACTTGAAGACGCATTGGAGTGGTGAAGGTTGCTTGTTTTCAGCACGTGGATCTTGTTTCTTATTATCATTATTATTTATTTTTTTTTTGGATCATATTGCTTTGTTTAAGTATTTGTGCAAATATATTTTTTATTGTATTAATTTAGATTGTTATAATTTAGTATAAAATTTTTCTAAATTTATTTTGAAGTAAATCACATTATTGTTGTTATTATTATTATTATATTAATTGTGAGAACTCTTTCATTTATGTAGTTTTGGGAAATAAACATTATTATTATTATTATTATTAAACATTATTATTATTATTTAATACGCATTCTAAAATGCTATAACACTAACTACATTTTTTTTAGATTGGACTAAAGAGGGTTTTCTTAAAGAAATTCAGTTTCATTTTATGACAAGATTTAATAAATTCACAAATGATGTTGAAACTGCCCTCCTTCAGCCGCAATACATGCACAATATCTTTTCAAAAATGATCGGGATATCAGACGGGCGAATCTTCCGTTTTTGGCGAATTGCATCGTTTCCCTAATATTCTCCCGAAGCTCAGTTACATTTTCACTTTGTTTTGAATACATTTTTTCCTGCACTATTCCTTAGTAAAAAAAATCTAAGGGATTCAAATCACGTGAACGGGATGGCCACGAGATTGTACCAGATCTACCCGGATATTCTTCATTTAGATATTCTCTAACTGAGAGGGCATAGTGCGCTAGGCAGCCATCTTGCTGAAACCATATTTATCCGAAAATACCGAGTGTCACTTCTTCAAGTAAATTTGGCAACTGATTTTGTAAAAAATCTAAATAAATGTCAGCATTTAAAACCTCTGGCAACTCAAAAAGTCCTATGACTCTTACGTTCAGAATTCCAAACTACATGTTCACTTTGAAACGATATTGAGATCTATCTTGTCTCATTAAATTCGGATTTTCTACGTGCCACTCGTGTAAATTGTGAAGGTTCATGTATCATGTTGATTCATCCGACCACAATTTTTTTTTCTAAGAATTATGGGTCTTCCCGATTCTTTTGTAGCATGGTTTGGCAAAACGCAATCCGAGGTTCATAATCCCGAGGTAACAGATCTTGTACTCGCTGTACATGAGATGGGTGGAGCTTATGTTTTTTCAAAAGTCGGTGAGCTGTACTTTTGGGCACTCCTGTGCTTCGCTGAATTTCACGTAGCGATGTACTTGGATCTTCCTCAACTGCTTGAAGCACAATATCGTCGTAAGGTGAGGAAATTCTTCCTTCACCATGCACTTTGTTTGGAAGTCGACCCGCTATGAAGAGTAGACGGTGCACATTCGAAAAAACTCGATTATATGGATCAGCATTAGGGTATCTCTCGCGATACATTCTCGAAGCTGCACTAGCGTTACATCTGCATTCCCCATAAATGAGTTGCATGCTGGCATATTCCTGTGTGGTATACACAGACGTGATGGCAATACACAATCACAGATTAGTCCAGATAAAATCAAAGTTCGTCGTAAAAAGATCAAAACTATCCATATCACAAGCAAACAAATCTAATAAAGGAAGCCAAAAGTCGTTGTTACACAAATAACACGATCAAATACGGAAAGATGCGCAGTAGACCAAGGGGTGTAGCGTACTGATCTGTATTACGTTTACGTGTGCCAATACCAAATAATGGTGTCACTATCTGTCTCACTCATACTTTATGGAAAAACTCACCCCATTTTATTCAAACCAGATTCTTAAAGTATTGGATGCACTAGAATCATTCTTAGAAAGTTCGAAGAAATTGTTCGAAACTGTGTTTATTCAAGAAAGACAGTTTTTTTCTACCGATATAAGGAATAATGTAGTAAGTGTTACACCATTTTAGAATCCCTAATAAATTCGCTAAGTTTTAAAGTAATTTTCCAAATTGATGTAGTACGGTTTTTTTTTGTAGTCAGTTAAAGTTGTGCGAAATATTAATTTTGAATATTTGATTCGGCAAAAAGTGACATTATTTTCCAAGCTGGAGTAATTGGCTTAGAATTAAAGATCACAGGTTACAGAAGCACTATTCGGGATAACATGGGAAAATAAAATTTGAAGAAAGTAAAAAATTGTAGCAACAGAGTTCAAAAATCATCACAGGGTGTGCATTTTCTTGAGTAATAAAAAATGCAATCTAATTTGAAAGGTACACGACTTAGATTTTTTTTTAATATTTTTCTGATAACACCCTGTATGTGTTTCATTCAACTAAAGAGTAAAATGGATTTCTATCAAGTAAAGACCAACACGATACGAAGTTCTATATAATTAGTCAAATTGAGTAAAAAACGAGTATTATCAAAAAATGGAAAGCAATGAAGATGATTCATCATAATTATTAACTATTATTATTCGAGAAAATAATGAACCGAAACAAAATACATTCGATGTAACAAGAAGAAATGAACTTGCAAGATTAGTAGAGAACGGGTAATGGCATCAATGTGCCGGATGATATATCGTTTCTCCGGAGAATAAACACACGGAAGTATCCTACTTCTGAAGAGATGGCAAGAAAAGGGAAAATAATCGTTAAGTTATCGATCTGCTGCGAAAGGAAGCACTTTGAAAGAAAACACACTTCACTACCAAGGTGATTGGATAACCTTATGAGAAAGTGAAATTGCATCTAGCTGACATAGGAACGTTCAACTATACATAAAGAGGAAAATAAGGCTCGGAATCCGATTTATTGAAGGTGTTAGAGGTGACAAGATCTTCAACGTATACATAACTCTTGAAACCACACCTTCAGCACATAATAGACGCATGAACGACTAAAAATCGTTTCTCATGAGACACTTCCCAGTTTCTTGAAATTGAGCCTACTTTCGAGGTTGATCGACCAATAACTTACAGTACCTATCGTAGATCATTTTATCCTCAAAACTATTTATTGACTCTTCCTCCTTTCCATTTTAGGTGTTTATTGTACGATAGGTTGCCATATAGATATCCCGAATACTGGTATTGCTGGACGACATCTGACGTTATTAACGATATATAAGGTTGTTCGGAAAGTAATTTTGTTTTTTCCCGACAGGATTTAATTGTATTTTTTCGAACCCAACTTCATACTTAAGCCGCATAATCATTATAGGTACCAGGTGTAAAAAAACAAAGTTTCAATATTTTGGGAGCTGATTATAGAGCTCAAGATAACTAAAAAATTTCATGTAAACATGGGTACGCAAATGAGCCGTTTTGGAGATATACTAACTGACAAAGAAACTGCAACACCCAGAAGGAGCTGTTTAAATTAAAATTTTTTTTTGGTAAAACATAGATATAGCAAGGAGTAAATGATTAAAATTTGAAGAAAAAATCGTGAAGGTCTTTTCATGTAAACATTTTTTGTTACTTGAATATCTAGTCGTTTAGTTGTTGTTAAAATACCTAGAGCACGTGTACGCGGAATTTATCGCCAGCTAAGTGAATTTGAAAGAGGTCGAATTATTGGTCTACGGGAGGCGGGGTTGTCATTTCGAGAAATCGCTAACCGTACGAACAAAAATCCAACTACTGTTATGAGATGTTGTCAAGCGTGGTTTGATAATGCCAAAAATCGAAGAAGAGTAGGCACAGGACGTCGAAGGGGCACAAATGAAGTTCAAGATCGACGTCTGAAACTTATGGCTATTAGAGACAGATTTGAGACAACTCGATCTTTGGCTGATGAATGGTTAGGAGTATTAGGCCATCCCTGTAACTGTCCGGACGGTTTACCGTCGGATAAGGTCTTTTGGACTGCAGCATTATCGACCCCATCTTGTGTTACCTCTGACGGTTAAGCATCGCCGGCAACGATTACAGTAGTGCAGAGCACGTCAACATCGGAATGTGGAATGGCATCAGGTCGTCTTTCCTGATGAATCTCGATTCTCCTTGGGTGCCCATGATGGCCGAAGAAGGGTTAGATGACGTCGGGGAAAAAGACGTGAACCTCAGTTTGATATTGAGCGTCATGTACACCGGACAGTAGGCGTTATGATATGGGGTGCTATTGCACATTCAAGTAGGTCACCTTTACTCTTTATTCGAGGTAACATGACAGCGCTGCGTTACCTTCAAGAAATAGTGGAGCTATATGTTCTCCCTTACCTTAACCGGCTCGAGAATCCAATATTTCAGCAAGATAATGCTCGACCTCATGTTGCCAGAGTTAGTTTGAACTTTTTTGAAGCGACCCATGTGAATCTTTTGCCATGGCCGCCCTTATTCCCTGATCTTTCGCCCATAGAGCATGTTTGGGACATCATGGGTAGAAGGCTTGGAAATTTACCTCAGCCCCCACGGACTTTGGCGGCTCTGAGACATGAACTACAGGTAGCTTGGGATAGTATCCCTCAAGAAGAAATAGACCATCTTATTGCATCAATGCCAAGACGTGTTGGGGAGTGTATAGATAATCGCGGTGGACACACATTAACAAATTTATCAAAAAAAATTGTAAACACTTTGTTTTTTTTCTTCAAAATTCAATCAATTACATCTTGTTATACTATCTACGTTTTACCCAAATAAATTTAAAATTTAAACAGCTCCTTCTGAGTGCTGCAGTTTCTTTGTCAGTATTTAAGCGATTTTCGGTTTTCAAATTAACTACCAGCGCAACCAAGTACGACATTCGATTTATTTTTATCTTTCAGATGTTATTTACTGAACTTACAATTAAAATGTTTTTCAGTCGGTTCATTAAAAAAATCACAGCTGGCATCAAACATTTGGTTTTCACAGGACATTTAAGTATCGGGTGTTTTTTTTAGAGTGATAGAACTTTCGATAGGGATAACTGTGATTTGACAGAAGATAGAAGCCATATTGTTTTTACATTTCTGTTCAGTAAGCATTGACAAATTATCACGCAAAGACTCACGCCGCAACAACGTTTACAAATTGTTGAAATTTATTTTGAAAATCAGTGTTCTATTTGTCAAACTGATAAAACACTTCGTCAAATTTATGGCTTACATAATCGTCCATCAGAGCAGCTTATTCGTCGAACTATCGATAGATTTCGGACATTTTCTCTACTCGATGCAACAACAAGACAAAGAACTGTACGTACAGAAGAAAATATCGCTGCTGTAAATCATAGTGTTAATGATGATCCAGATTTTTCTGTCTATTCGTCGACGTTCACAACAAGTTGGACACTGTGCATCTACCACATGGGAAATTTTGCGTAAAGATCTTGGTCTACACCCATACAAGATCCAACTGATTCAAGAACTAAAGCCGCTTGACCGTAATAAGCGTCGTTTTTTAACTTATTGGGCCCTAGAACAGCTTGAAGTTGATCCAATTTTTTATCGTAAAATTGTGTTTAGTGATGAAGCACATTTCTAGTTGAATGGCTATGTAAACAAGCAAAATTGCCGTATATGAAGTGAAAACAATCCTCAAGAATGTTCTGCAGGTTCCATTGCATCCTGAAAAAATGCACTGTATGGTGTGCTTTACACGCTGGAGGCATCATTGGTCCATATTTTTTTTGAAACGATGCTGGAGCTAATATGACAGTGAATGGTGCTCGTTACAGATCGATGATCAATGAATATTTGTTTCAAAACTTACATGGTATCAACCCAGGTGGTTCCAACAAGATGGTGCTACACCTCATGCTGCAACCGTAACAATTGATTTATTGAAAAAAAGATTTGGTGATAACATTATTTCGAGAAATGGTCCAATTAATCGGCCTCCAAGATCATGCCACAGAACTCCACTGGATTATTTTCTTTTTGGTTATGTCAAGTCATTGGTTTATGCTGATAAACCAGAAACAATAGACGCTTTGGAAGTCAACATAACTCATGTTATTGATGAAATAAGACCTGAATTACTCGAAAAAGTGGTCCAAAATTGGTATGTTCGAATGCGGTTCCTCAGAGCTAGTCGTAGTGGACATATGCCGGAAATTATTGTCAAAACATAAATGTCATAAAATTATTTTTCAAATAAATGAAAAAATTTGGCTTCAATCTTAATTTAAATTTGTTTTATTTCAGTTTAAAGTTCTATCACTCTAAAAAAAACACCTGTTACTTTTATTGAGTAATTTGCATTCGATTCGAGATGTTTACTTTCTTTCCATTGTTGTTGAGAAAAAGTAATTATTCCTGAATTTGAAATGCTTTATTCTAATATCGCAATGAGTGATATGGTTTTCATGTATGGCCGTGCCAACGGAAGTTGGCACTTTATGCAGAGACTTCCTTCATGTGACGTTCAATCAAGTTTTTAGACAATTGAGGGAAACTGGTTCCTTAAAAAAAACGCTCGTGATGCTGGACGTCCAAGAATCTGTAAGTACTCCAGAAGTTGAAGAGCAAATTTCAAATATTGTGACTGAAAATCCCCGTACAAGTGTAAGAAGAATTTCAGCGGAAGTAGGAATAAGTGACCCCCTTGTCTAGAGAACTATGCATTAACAACTTCTCTATCCATTCCATATTCAACGCGTGCAAGCTCTTACTCCTCCTGATCATCAAGCCAGAAGGACATTCTATCAATGGGTTTGAACAAAGATTGCAGAACATCCGCATTTTACTTCTAATATCCTTTTCACTGATGAAACCGGCTTCACCAAAGAGAGAATTTTCAACTTTCATAATAGCCATATTTGGGCGGATGAAAATCCACACGCCATTCATGAATCCAGACATCAACAGCGTTTGAGTATAAATATCTGGCTATGTATTTTAGGAGATTGTTTATTAGGACCAGTAGTTTTACCACGTAATTTAACAGGAGCCGCATACCTTAACTTTCTTTAAATTACCTTGCCCGATTTTCTAGACGTGGTACCTTTAAATCAGTGGATGAATATTTGGTTTATGCAAGATAGAGCGCCCCCACATTAAACACTTGGTGTTAGGGAACATTTAAATTAAACATTTCCCAGAAGATGAATAGGCCGAGGAAGCCCAGTGCCATGGTCCACTAGATCTCCCGATTTGAATCCTTTGGAATTTTGTATTTGGGATTATTTGAAAAGTTTAGTGTATGCAACAACATCGGAGAATTGCAACATCGGATTGAACTATCCTGTCAAACGATCCGAACACAACCAGATCTTTTCTAAAGAGTACGTAGTTCCTTCGTGTACTGAATTGAAACGGACGGTAGTCATATGAAACATCTTCTGTAAAACACTAGAAATCAAAAATAAACCGAATATCTTCTGTAATTCATTGTATTTGGTTCATTTGCGGACCCATGTTTATATACAACTTTTTACTTATTTTGAGGTCTACAATTAGCTTATTATTGTCTTTCATCTTCCAAAAAAAAGAAATTACTTTCCGAACAATCCTATACATTTTTAAAATATGTGTCTAATGGAGATTATTTGAGTCGATTGAAATATTTCATATCAATCAAAAAATTTTTATTTTCAGATCTACGTCTTCGTAGTAAATTGGAGATCAACCTTTTGAGAAACAAAACAAGTGTTTGATGCTGAAGATTGTTTAATAATCTCGAGTTAAAGAAAATCATAAAAGGAATTTCTTAACATAATTTGTTTTCTTTTTCTTCGAATTTATATTGGTCGAAAAAAATATAATATAACTGCAAGATATTTTAATAACAATCATCTAGAAAGAAATGTAAGTCACCAATATGTTAAGCATTTGATGAATAAATTGGAAACTACTGGTTCCATTCAGAATAAGAAACACGAAGTTGAGCGTCCAGCCTGAAATGAAGCTATTGAATTAGTAGTATTATGACATTTGCAGATGGATAATTGGTAATCTATAAGAACTTTAGCACGAGCATCTAATCTTCCGAAATCTAGCGAATTGTGAAAGCTCATAAATTTCCCCTTACAAGATAAGGCTGGTACAACAGTTGAATGAAGATGATACTGAGCGTCGGTGAACAATTTATTAAGTTACTGAATAAATAACCCACACCGACTCTACAATACAATTTTTTCTAACGAGTGTACCTTTATGTTGAACGAGGAAGTCAATAGACATAATTGTCGGTACTGGAGTGATATTAATCTCATTCATTCATGGAGACACATACACAAATTCCCCAAAAATTCAATGTTTGGGTAGGAATATTAGGAAATTATAAGAAAACCAATTTTCGATGGGAATCTTGACGGAACAACTTATTTGAATTTATAAGATGACATTATTGATCCAATGATTACTGATATTCGCAAAAACGACCTATTAGAAAATGAACTCGCATATCAGCAAGATGGTGCAGCGCCACATTTCGATATCAGTGTTCGACAATTTTTGAACGACGTTATCCAGGACGTTGGATTGGCAGAAGGGGTCCTTTAAAGTGGACAGCAAGATCACCCGATCTATCGCCATTAGATTTTTTTATGGGGACAGTTGAAGTCCAAAGTCTATGCAACACCACCTGAAAATTTTGCAGAACTGCGACAAAGAATCATCACGGAATGCCAATTACTGACACTAGACATTTTCGAAAATGAAAGAGAAGGATTTGAAAGTAGGCTATATCATTGTATGGAGGTTGGTAGTCGTCATTTTGAACAAAACTTACGTCAGTTCTTTAAATAGTTTACATTTTTTCCCGATGTTCCCTATCATTACTTACAGATCTGGTGTATTTGAATTTAGTGGGTTTTTGTTTGAATTACCCTGCTGATAATGTACAATATCAAATTGTTCAAAGGAAATCACCGAATTTGAAAATTTCAGCTAGAATGTTTAGAGAACAAAAAAAGCTTTTTAACTGAAACATATTTCTTATTAAAAAAAATGGTGGTTTTTTCGGAACTATGTCGTCATAGAAATTCTTTCTCCCTAATACAAAACTTGAAAATTATTTAAGGATTTTTCAAAACTCTTAGGTTCTTGAGTTTGGGCGGTTCAACTGTCTGTTCAACATCACCTTTTGACGGTAAGTTAAAATTACATTATCTCGTGAATAGTGAAGCGATTTTGAAAATTTTAACTGGGTTATGCACAGAACATAAATAACTTCCAAACTAACCAACACTTGACATCTCTTCCTTATTAAAAAATGTTGGGGGTTGATGCCACCTTCATGGAGGTGTTTTTTTCGGAACAAACTCATGATGGAAATTCGTTCCCCTCAAAACATAAGTTTTTTTGAAATCTTCGGAAATTCTTCATTTCTGAGTTTCTGTGTCTAGAAATTAGAAGTGATCTGTTCAAGAGCCTCCATAATTTCTAATAAATCGAACCTATGACAAATGGACAATGAAGACAAACTATATTTTCGGATTATTTTCCCATTGAATAGTGAAGACGTAATTTATCTATAACATAATGAAAAATTCTAAAATTCCATATATATAATTTCTATGAACCAAAAATTGAGAACTTATAAGTTTATCTGCGGAAGTTGCCCATACGTCCTATATACAGTGTGTCTCAACGAAAATTTGACACCCTCCCAGAACTCCGAAAAGAAGAATTTTCGAAGATTTTAAAAAAACAGGTTAACTTCTCTTTTGAGGGGAACGATATTCCATCATGAATGTGTTCCGAAAAATCCAACCCCATGAAGTTGGTATCAATCAACCCCCAACATTTTTTTAATAGAAAAGAGATGTTGAGTGTTGGTCAGTTTAAAAGTTATTTATGTTCTGTGCACAACCCAGTTAAAATTTTCAAAATAGTTTCATTATTCACGAAATAATGTAATATTGAACTTATCGTCAAAAGGTGAATGTTAACAGACAGTTGAACCGCCCGAAAAAAAAAACCGAAGAGTTTTGAAGAATCCAAAAATACTTTTCTGTATTAGGGAAGAATTCATATGAGGACATTGTTCCGAAAAAACTACCTGAGGGTGGCAACAACCCCAAATTTTTTTTTTAATAGGAAAGGGATGGCGGATGTGTTTTAATTAGAAATCTTTTTTTATTCTCTAAACATATTAGTTGAAATTTTCGAATGCGGTGATTTTTTTAAGCAATTTGAAATTGAACATTATTAGAAGGGTAACTCAAATAGGAATCCAATACGTTCAAATACACCAGTTCTGTGAGTAATGACAAGGAACGTCCAGAAAAAATGTAAACTATTAAAAGAATTAACGTCTGTATTGTTCAAAATGACCACCTCTAACCTCCATACAATGATATGGTCTACTTTCAAATCTTTAGGATTCTTCAAAACTCTTAGGTTCTTGAGTTTCTTAATATTCCTACCCAAACATTCAATTTTTGGGGAATTTGTGAATGTGTCTCCATGAATAAATGAGATTAAAATCACTCCAGTACCGACAATTATGTCTATTGACTTCCCCATTCAACATAAAGATACACTCGTCAGAAGAGATTGTATTGTGGAGTCGGTGTGGGATATTATTCAGTAACTCACTAAATTGTTCACAAAACTGAGTCTGACGGTAAGGATCATCTTTATTCAACTGTTGCACCAGCCTTATCTTGTAAGGTAAAAATTTACGAGCTTTCACAATTCGATGAACGCTAGATTTCGGAAGATTAGATGCTCGTGCTAAAGTTCTTATAGATTACCAATTATCCATCTGTAAATGTCTCCATACTTTTCTTTCAATAGCTTCATTTCGGACTGGACGCTCGACTTTGTGTTTCTTATTCTGAATGGAACCAGTAGTTTACAATTTATTCATCGAATGCTTATCATATTAGTGACTTACATTTCTTTCTGGATGATTGTTATTAAAATACTTTGCAGGTAATCTAAAATTTTATTAATTCCGACAGTATAATTTGAGTTCTTGATTGTTTCGGTCTCTACTTGACGAAAATTCATCGTAAATGATTTGAAGTAAAACACTTTATTTCCGCTTATTTTTATTTTTCAACGACAATTGTTTCGTCAATTTGTGTATGGTAACTAGTTACCATACTCACCTGACGAAGTCAATATGTAATTGACGAAACAATTGTCGTTGAAAAATAAAAATAAGCGGAAATAAAGTGTTTTACTTCAAATCATGTATAATTTGAGAATTTCTATTCTTCCTTCCATAGAATAGACGTAAGAAAGTCTTTCTCCCTAATACAGAACTTGAAAATTATTTTGGGATTCTTCAAAACTCTTAGGTTCTTGAGTTTGGGCGGTTCAACTGTCTGTTCAACATCACCTTTTGACGGTAAGTTCAAATTACATTATTTCGTGAATAGGGAACCGATTTCGAAAATTTTAAATGGTTTGTGTACAGAACATAAATAACTTTCAAACTAACCAACACTTGACATCTCTTCCCTATTAAAAAAAATGTTTAGGGTTGATGCCACCTTCATGGGGGTGGTTTTTTCGGAACAAACTCATGATGGAAATTCCCCTCAAAACATAAGTTGACCTGTTTTTTTGAAATCTTCGAAAATTCTTCGTTTCTGAGTTCTGGGGGGAGGGTCAAATCGTTCGGACACCCGTATAATTTCCCTAATATTATATCATGTAATTTATTTCTGTAGTTACGATATTCGAATGACTAAACGCTATTAAAAAGTTCTTCTTGGCAATTTGAACTTACCAATGAGAGATCTCTCTTCCACATAGCCCCACACTTTCCCTCACATTCTATGCATGGCCTGTCCAGGGCGTATCCTCCACACTCTGAACAATCCAGAGATACGTGGCTGTCGTTCCAAGACACTCCACAGGTAAAGCAGGTAGTCATTTCCAGACGCAGCTGCTCGATGGTGACGAGGTGCTCTTGACTTGGCCAGTGGACTCCAAGGGAGGCCAGATCATCCAAACTATGAGAGATGGTCATCAGGGAACTGGAAAAAAAGATACAATGTAACGCACCACTTCATTAATCATCACTACTCGATTAGTGTAAAGAGTTAGATTTGGAGAATATTGAAGATGAGTTGGATAGATCAATAACCAACACTACTCAGGAGATGGTGTTGGATTCACTCGAAGGTTCATCGAATAAGTATCGCTAATTACCATACATTGTAGAAAATTATATCTTAACTTTGTCGTCCATATACATTTTGAGTTGTCTAATATATGCGAAAAAGAACGAAAGTAACATGGTTAAGTTATCTAGCTTTCAATACAAGAAGTGAGAGAACATTATATATACCCAAACATAAAACTTCTGGATTCGAGATTGTCTCCTTTATACCAGGCCATTAAGCTCTTCAATCATTTGCCGCATTGCATTCGTTCCCTCAATTTAAATGCGTTTAAGGTATCTGTTAAAGATCTCAATTTGTCTTAAGGGATCATTAAATTATTACTATTATTATTATTATTACTCCTAGATATCGTTTGCGCCTAATGAGGGTAGACATTTTCTAGCTATTATGGGTCCAAAATTAATAGTCGTAAGACTAACGTAACAATGTCTTTCCAGAACACAGCTGATTTTCTATGGGGTAAAATCTTGATGAGTTTTCTGAAAGAATCTAGAGGTATTGTGTGTGTTTGCAGGTGCCATAAGGATAAGTTCTCCATATCTTCAAGGCAATAATGGGACATGACGGTCCGGTCTCGTCCTGAACCAGGATCGATTGCGAGACGTTTCTGGGGTTTGTGGATCTTAACGATACGGCTAGACCGTTGGTGCTTGAAGCCAGGATCGATTGAAAGACTTCACAAGGATTTGTGGGTCTTGACGTACAGGCCGGATTGACTGTACCAGGATCAATTGAGGCATCAATCTTGAGACTATCTTGGTGGTACTGACACTGCAGGCCCAATAGAGGTTGGATAATGCTTCGCTGCTACCAGTCACGCTGTAGGTTTTCGGACTGAAGCCAAAACTGGAAGCTTGGTGGGTTCAAAACTCTTCGGAGTGGTTCTCGCTAATACGCGATGAGAAGGTGTATCCTTATCACGTTATCTGTTTCCTGGGCAGATTGTGGAGACTGCTGAGTAGTCACCTGATGAAACAGACATGCTCACATGCCAGTATCCTTACCGGTAGAATTCACGATATACAACTCATTGCATCAAGTTAAAAGAAGAAGAATTAAAATCGATCGAATATTATTTTGTAAATCCTACTTATCGATGTAACAGTAATAACTCATGTTGGACTTTGCTTTGGCGTTCGGCATACTACTCTGTCAAGAAAGTACCGGGAATTTTCAATTAAAACAACATTTTTACATTTAATCGTCAAAATTTATTGGGTCGCCTTCAAAATAGGCTCCATTTGCTCCAATACATCTATGCCAACGGCACTTCCAATTATCGAAACATTTTTTATAGGCGCTTTCCGGGATGGACTTTAGCTCTCGCGCCGAATTTTGTTTAATGGCTTCAATCGACTCAAAACGAGTGCCACGAAGGGGCAATTTTAGTTTTGGGAAGAGGAAAAAGTCGCAGGGAGCCAAATCCGGCGAATACGGTGGTTGCTGAAGCACGTTTGTTGAGTTTTTGGCGAGAAAGTCAGTCACAATCGTAGCTCGGTGAGAAGGCGCGTTATCGTCATGCAAAATCCATGAGTTGTTCGCCCACAAATTTGGCCGCTTCTTACGGATACGCTCACGCAAACGTTTCATAACTGTATTCTAGGTTTAAACTATTTAAACAGAATAAAACACAAAGTTTTTAATTCGTGACACCAGGCAGATTTCCAACGATTGGTCAGACACAAAGTGAATTTGCCTGCCTATAAATCACTCCAATTTATCGTTACGTATCGGGTGTTTTTTTAGGGTGATAAAACTTTCGATTTGGATAACTGTGATTTGACAGAATGTAGAAGCCATATTGTTTTGACATTTCTGTTCGGTAAGCATTGACAAATTATTATGCAGAGACTCATGCCGTAACAACCTTTACAAATTGTAAAATTTATCTTCAAAATCAGTGTTCTATTCGCCAAACTTATAGAGTAAATTTATGGTGTACATAATCGTCCATCAGAGCAACTTGTTCGTTGAACTATCGATAGATTTCGGACAAAATTTTCTCTACTCGATGCAACAACAACAACAAAACAAAGAACTGTACGTACAGAAGAAAATATCGCTGCTGTGAGTCATAGTGTTAATGATGATCTATTCGTCGACGTTCACCGCAAGTTGGACACTGTGCATCCACCACATGCAAAATTTTGCGTAAATTTCTTGGTCTACACCCATACAATATCCAACTGGTTCAAGAACTAAAGTCACTTGACCATAATAAGCGTCGTTTGTTTGCTGATTGGCCCTAGAACAGCTTGAAGTTGATCAACTTTTTTATCGCAAAATTGTGTTTAGTGATGAAGCTCATTTCTGATTGAAGGGCTATGTAAACAAGCAAAATTGCCGTATATGGGGTGAAAACAATCCTCAAGAAGTTCTGCAGGTTCCATTGCATCCTGAAAAATGCACTGTATGGTGTGGTTTACACGCTGGAGACATCATCGATCCATATTTCTTTAAAAACGATCTTATAGTGAACGGTGCTCATTACAGATCGATGATCCATAATTATTTGTTTCAAAATTTGAATGGTATCCACCCAGAAGTGTTTTGGTTCCAACAAAATGGTGCTACACCTCATGCTGCTACCGTAACAATTGATTTATTGAAAGAAAGATTTGGCGATAACATTATTTCGAGAAATGGTCCAATTAATTGGCCTCCAAGATCATGCGACATAACTCCATTGGATTATTTTCTTTGAAGTTATGTCAAGTCATTGGTTTATGCTGATAAACCAGAAACAATGGACGCTTTGGAAGCCAACATATTTCATGTTATTCATGGAATAAGGCCTGAATTACTCAAAAAAGTGGTCCAAAATTGGTCTGGTCGAATGCGGTTCCTCAGAGCTAGTCGTGGTGAACACATGCCGGAAAGTATATTTAAAACATAAATGTCATAAAATTATCTTTCAAATAAAAAAAAATTGGCTTCAATCTTAATTTGAATGTGTTTTATTTCAATTTAAAGTTCTATCTAAGTTCTAGTTCTATCTAAAAAAAACACCCGAAAGATGGAATGAAGTACCGAAAAAACGTGAAATGAATTCTGGATGGATCAAAGACAACAATCCCGAAAGCATTGTAACATCTTATCTTACTGAACCTGAATTACAAAACTGGTGATAATTACAGTAAAAATTTCCATAATGAGCAAATAATATTTCAAAATTTCCCAGAAACCAAAAGGAAAAACTTCATTATATTAACCAATACGTGATTACTTTATAATTTTGAAATAATTATTAGTTTTTTGTGTAAGACAAAAAAGTCTTCCGGGATCTAATGCGAAAACAACGATAATCTACCAAATTACATGTTCTTTCCTTTTTATATAGAAAATGTGGATTTTATTGCATCATCTGAATATCGAAATATAAACGGCGTTAAAGTCCACTTGTATCATATTTTTTCGAGCAGAGTTCTCGATAAGAGCCTTAAATTCTCCGTAGCAGGAAATGGGGAACACACCAGTGAATAGGTAATTTATAACCATAATAAATCAATACGTTGCAAAAACTTAATCAAGGTTAACAACATTTTGAATTTCCATGTTAATATTCAATCTCTACCAGAGAAATTAAAATTCGCGAATTATTGAAATAACCTGCAAAAATACCAATAATAATCTCATCTTTTTTGTAGTACGATTGAAAAGAAGTACACACTGCAATTAAACAAAGAAATAGCGAATGGAAAGAACACGAAATGTCACCAGTCAAGAAAAATACCATTCAACAGCCACCTGGAGAAATATATTCCGATTCTTCACACGGTTTTTTCGTATCGGGTGTTTTTTTTTAGAGCGATAGAACTTTCGATAGGAATAACTGTGATTAGACAGAAGGTAGAAGCCATGTTGTTTTGACATTTCTGTTCAGTAAGCATTGGCAAATTATCATGGAAAGACTCATGCCGCAACAACGTTCACAAATTCTTGAAATTTATTTTTAAAATAAGTGTTCTCTTCACCAAACTTATAGAGCACTTCGTGAAATTTATGGTTTACATAATCGTCTATCAGAGCAGCTTATTCGTCGAACTATCGATAGATTTCGGACAACATTTTCTCTACTCAATGCAAAAATAACAACTAGACAAAGAACTGTACGTACAGAAGAAAATATCGCTGCTGTAAGTCATAGTGTGTTAATGATGATCCAGATTTGTCTGTCTATTCGTCGACGTTCACAACAAGTTGGACACTGTGCATCCACCACATGGGAAATTTTGCTTAAAGATCTTGGTCTACACCCATTCGAGATCCAACTGATTCAAGAACTAAAGCCGCTTGACCATAATAAGCGTCGTTTTTTTGCTGATTGGGACCTAGAACTGCTTGAAGTTGATCCACTTTTTAATCGCAAAATTGTGTTTAGTGATTAAGCTCATTTCTGGTTGAACGGCTATGTAAACAATCAAAATTGTCGTATATGGAGTGAAAACAATCCTCAAGAAGTTCTACGGGTTCCATTGCATCCTGAAAAATGCACTGTATGGTGTGCTTTACACGCTGGAGGCATCATCGGTCCATATTTATTTAAAAACGATGCTGGAGCTAATGTTACAGTGAATGGTGTTCGTTACACATCCTTGATCAATGATTATTTGTTTCAAAATTTGAATGGTATCCACCCAGAAGTTTTTTGGTTCCAACAAGATGGTGCTACACCTCATGCTGCTACCGTAACAATTGAGGAAAGAAAGATTTGGCGATCACATTATTTCGAGAAATGGTCCAATTAATTGGCCTCCAAGATCATGCAACATAACTCCACTGGATTATTTTCGTTGAGGTTATGTCAAGTCATTGGTTTATGCTGATAAACCAGAAATAATAGACGCTTTAGAAGCCAACATAACTCGTGCTATTGATGAAATAAGGCCTGAATTACTCGAAAAAGTAGTCCAAAATTGGTCTGGTCGAATGCGGTTCCTCAGAGCTAGTCGTGGTGAACACATGCCGGAAATTATTTTTAAAACACAAATGTCATAAAATTATCTTTCAAATAAAAAAAAATTGGCTTCAATCTTAATTTAAATGTGTTTCATTTTAATTTAAAGTTCTATCACTCTAAAAAAAACACCCGATAGGACAACACATCATTGATTTTTCTTCGATTAATCTTGGATTCTAACTCCCGGACTTTTGAGTGTTTACTTATGTAAGAAGTACCTAAGAATACGAAGAATTGTTCGAATATTTCAACTATTACTGCGTTTTTATGCTACTTAATATTTTGAATTATTACCGTCTTTGTTTCTTATAAAAAGTCTTTCAATGGCAACGCCCTATTTTTAAATTAACATTACTCGGGCATGGCAGCTATTGTTTATTTATCATGGAAAGCTACATACTTCAGCAACTTTTACAAATAATCCAAATTTATTATGAAAAATCGCCATCTGTTATAATCGTCCGGATAAAAGAACAGTTGAACGTTTATTGAAGAAGTTTGAAACAAATTTGAGACTTCTTGGTGTTACAGTGCCAGTGAGACAAAGAAATGCAAGAAGTGAAGAGAATATTGCTACCGTACGTGAAAGTGTTCGTGAACACCAAAATTTATGACTTCTCGACGTTCAAAAGAACTAGGGATCCCCCAGACATCTTTGAGGTGAATTTTACGAAAAGAACTTGGTTTACATCCATACAAAATTGTTTTAACCCAAGAACTCAAAACAACAGATCTTTTAAAGTTTCGTGTATTCAGTAATTAGTGCTTAGAAAAAATCGGAAATGATGCAGATTTTCATAAGAAAATCATTCTCAGCGATTTAACTTCTTTCTTTGGGGTTACTTCGAGTCATTGGTTTACAACAATCATCCAGCAAATTTTAACGATTCACAGATCAATATTGAAAGAGTAATTGCTAACATACAATCTGATTTGTATGAGAGTCATAGAAAATTGGGTTGTTTTGTTTCATCACTAATGTACATTGTACTTTATAATGAAATAAAAATTTCAATAATTTTCAAATAGATAATGTGTTTCATTTACAAAACAAAATGGGGGTCTCGGTTATCTGGAAATATTACTACGCTCCAGGATTGGTGAATGAATTATGAGGATTTTTTTGTATATCACTACCCCTAATATCTTCACCTGAAGTAGTGCTAAGCTTTTGAGGAATATTTACTCGAAAAACACAATTATCTTATTATACCAATTTCTATCTTATCGACTGAGCAATTCAAACATGCGACATCCAGAGGAACACCTCAAGTTCACAAAATAATAAAAATTATACTTCAGAAAGTGAAATGCATATTCAAACAAGGTTAAGTATTATAAAAAAAAATATAATATCGGTTATGCCATTCCATAAATGATCAAGTGTTACAACCTTAATTGCAAAATGAATTACCCACATAGAATGTGGGTAAAAGGTATAGCGGATATGTCAAAATTCAACTCGAGTGTAGAATTTCCGTTTATGAATGAACAACTATTCTTAAGTTGAGCCATAAATTTGTCCGTTCAGAGTTCCGCATTTCTCAAACCATTCGTAGCAGTCAATATTGATATCAATAAATAAGAGTGTGTAGGTTTATTTCATTTTCCTGCTAATGTACACGAGATAACGACGCTTAAAGGCAGGTTTACATCGGATTAGATACAATGCTTTCTCTATTGTTCTTTCCTTACACATGATGTTTTTAAAGGTTGGTTTTTTTGACAAAATAAGGGAGAAGGCACAAACGAAGTTTTCATGAATCTTGATTATGGATCTGATTTCGATCTATGTACATTGGGTGATCGAATTATTAGAGCCAAAGTGAAAAATAAGCAATTCTGGATATTGTAGAATAATAATACCAGTTTTTTATATAAATTTGTCAGTTTTTTATTGAAAAACAGAAAAAAATATGAACAGTTGAATAATAACGAAGAATTAACTTGTTAACATCCAAAATTTTGCGTCAGACCTTTTGCGTCTATGACTGCCTTACACCTTCTGGGCATGCTTTCTATGCATTTTTGACAGTTTTCTATTATTTTTTCGCTCCTGTGTCCCACTTCTATTAAACGTTCTATCCGTTGACGCTTACTAGTGATTATTTCGCTTATAATTTCTTTCTTCATCAACTTCCAAAGGTTCTCGATCAGGTTGAGATATGGATAATTGTCAGACCAGTCTAGAACCTTTACTCAGCTGTCAGAAAGGAATTTAGTAACTTTTTTAGCCTTGCAGCGTGGCGTCTAATCATGCATGAATATGTAGCGCCCATCTGGGAACCACTCCTGGGCCGGGGGAAGCATTTTTCTTTCAAGGACATTCATAGACTGGTCCTGTCTCATTGTTCCTTCAACGATGTACAAGCGACCTGTTCCCTGAATTGTCGACCACACCATGATGCTTAGAGGATGCTTGACCGTTCTAACGATGCAGTCATCTTTAAATTTTTCCTTCCTCTTGTCTTCTCCTCACAAATTCAGAACTGTTCATGAGAACTTGTACGGTTGATTCATCCGAAAAGCAGACCTGGAATTTTTAGTAATCCTATTAGATTACCCTTTATTTATCATTATACTTGTGAATCACCTGTTTCCAATCATCAACTGTCCAGTCCTTGTGATATTTGGCCTATTGGAGTATTTTTTTCATCATGGCTGGGGTGAGAAGAAGTTTTTTTTGCAGGTCGGCATGCTGACAATTCCAAATCCTTTATTCGTCTTCGAGCTGTCATTGGTGAAATTTTCACCACTGACTCTTGCATGATTCTTGTGAGTATCCTAATAGTCTATTTTCTGTTTGCCATAACAATATTTATATAGCCATAACAATATTTATATATATTTATAATATTTTTCGCTCATCTCTTGGTGTTGTAATTTTTTTCGACCACATTTTCCTTTGCGTCGTGGGATCATATCAGAGTTTTCATCCATTTTTTTCTTTATTCGGTCTACTGTTACCCTCGAAATTTTAGTAATGGATGCTACTTTTCTGTTGGAAAAATCTATATTTGATACCAAAGATTTTACCTCAGCTGTTTTTCTGGGTGTGATGTCTTTTGACTTTCCCATTATAATTTTTTATTATCAAGTGGTGTAACAAACACAGAACAAAGACTTGACTGCTAAAATCACGTGAAAATAAAGCACAACAATTTAGTAAGTCGAAAAAAGGTACTAAAACGTTAGAACGTCTTAGAAAACCATAAATAACGTAAAAATACACAACCGCACCGCGAGGCTGGTTAGCTAGAATCAACAACACTGGCGCATGAGTTAATTGGTGGGGGTATCTGCATTGTTGCCGGTTTTGCTCCTACGAATAAAAATATTCTAGTATCATAATTGAACGAGAAAAAGCAGATTAAAATGCTTCGTAACCTAATTTCAGTTCATTTCATATAGAAGTAATTGTCATTATAAAATAAAACACTTGTTTACATTTTCTATTTTATTTTTGGTATTGACGTACGTTTCGTCTTTGCTTGAAAGACTTCATCAGAATACGAAGTAACAGTTGTTGTACAATGAATTTATAAGATTTTTTACAGAAGGTGTACATATGTTTTTAATTGTTCGTCGGGTTGGTTTTCTCAAAGAATATTCCCTTCAGAATCGTGTTCACTCGATCCCTTGTAAATATTGAATAGAGGGGTGTAATAAAAATCTATTTGTTCATTTACTAGGTTATTGCTGTTTTTATGTTTATTTATTTCGTAAATTTCCCATAAGTTCAATTTTAGACCTCTATTTTCAACATGTAGAATTTCTATTTCTTTTGTGAAAGAATGGTTATTTTCAAGAAGGTGTTTAGCATAATCTGAATCTTTTTTATTTTTATCGAAACTTCTTTTATGTTCTGTTAGGCGTGTACCGAAATTTCTACCTGTTCTACCAATATAAATCTTTGGGAAATCTGGGCAAGTGAGTTTGTATACACCTGATAATTGAAGTTTATCCATACTGTTTTTATTGTTTTTGATGTATTTGCTAATAGGATTGTTTGTCTTGAAAGAGACTTTAATATTTTCTTTTTTGAGTAGGTTTTTTAGTTGAATACTAATGTTTCCGAGATATGTGAGGCTAACGTATTTGTGTTCAGATAGATCAGATGTTACTGGATAAATTTCTTTTATTGTGTTTTTGTGTATACGTTGGTTAACTAAATTATCTATTAGAGATGTATTATATCCATTGTTGTAAGCTATTTGTTTAATTATACATTTTTCTTTTTGGAAATTGACTTGGTTTAGTGGAATGTTCAATAAACGGTATATCATACTATGGAGAGCTGCTAGTTTGTGTTGGAATGGATGAAAAGAATTCTTTTCATTCATTCACATTATGCTAAACACCTTCTTGAAAATAACCATTCTTTCACAAAAGAAATAGAAATTCTACATGTTGAAAATAGAGGTCTAAAATTGAACTTATGGGAAATTTACGAAATAAATAAACATAAAAACAGCAATAACCTAGTAAATGAACAAATAGATTTTTATTACACCCCTCTATTCAATATTTACAAGGGATCGAGTGAACACGATTCTGAAGGGAATATTCTTTGAGAAAACCAACCCGACGAACAATTAAAAACACATGTACACCTTCTGTAAAAAATCTTATAAATTCATTGTACAACAACTGTTACTTCGTATTCTGATGAAGTCTTTCTAGCAAAGACGAAACGTACGTCAATACCAAAAATAAAGTAGAAAATGTAAACAAGTGTTTTATTTTATAATGACAATTACAACTGATTTCTACCAAGCAACGGCCCAATCTATCATAAAAATCATATAGAAGTGTTCAGTTTTTTAAGGTGGCTCTAATAATTTGATCACCTACTGTAAGTTCAAAGTAAACGTGACTTTTTCAAAAGAGCTCATTCTGAAATGATACCATTCTATTGTTCATATTGGCCAAGTGGGAAATGTTCATCCTCTTTTGACATTCTTTATCGAACGTGCATGTCAGTTAGACGTGTAAAAACCACGTTCCTAAGTTACATTTAATTAAATCGCCAAAATATTAATTAAACGCCAACAATAAGTTCTGGATTTACCGAAGGGCTTCAACTGATAAAATTGATAAAATGTTTATGGAGATGAATACTGTTCTATAGTTGATTTCACGAGCGACACTCTAGTTTTTATATGAAACGTGATTTTGAACAAATAATAGGTTCTTGTGCGCAAAAAAGATATTTTAAATATCACATTATCGAACAATTTGAATGGTCCTTTTGAACGAACGCAAAAGAAACACTTATCTTACACAACAATACAAACGATGTGCGATAGCCTTAACTCAACGGTGCAAATGTCGTATTCCTGGCACACATTGAAAGCAACCCACCCATGGGTTACATAAGAATCAACATGTGTCAAAATTGGAAGGTCGCTTACCACGAATTCTATTCTGGTCTTATTTATTGTTCGATGATGAATTGGTATTATGGAATATTTATGGACGCAATAACAATAAAACCTTATCGACTGATCAACATATTACGGAAATGCAGAGGATGAGATAAAAAAAATAATTAAGATAAAGTTGGATATCGATATTGGTTACATTGTTTGATTGAAAGAATAGAGGTAATATGGGAACTCTCGCAAATATTTATGAGATATAACTATTGACGACAATCATTATCGGTAACATTCGTTTCAACAAAACGAAGTAATTTTTTTGCGGGGACAGAAACGGGAACTTATAAACGATAATTTCGTCTATGCCGAAAAAACAAAATGAATTCAATAATTCATTTTTGTTTTGGAAGGCCCTACAGGCGTTTTTACAGTTGAGACCTTTTTCACCAAAAAGTAGAACCCATCAAAATAAACCATTTCAACAAAAAACACCAACATTAAATGTTCAAGGGTGTACAGCTAAAATCCCTTTCAGTCGAATTCTGTTCCAGGCAATTTGAATCTGATTCTAGTGAATGGAGAGCGAAATTTCGACGTTATCATTCTACGGACTTGCAGTTTTTTTACTTTCATTAATTTGCCGAAAAATGTGGCATATTCATTTAAATACAGCGAGATAATACGAGGTATACGTGTTTCCACTTGACATCAGAAGTATTGGGTTGTTCGGAAAGTAATTTCTTCATTTGAAGTAAAGCACCATTGCGTTTAAAATATAGAGATAATATGATTTAAAGTGACCTATCTAACAGGACCGGAATGAAATTCTCTAAAATTTGAAGATTCTGAATTAAACTAAATAACGGGTTTTCCAATAGGAACGAAACAATTTAAAATGGTTATAATGGCAACACTGTATATTATTTTTGACATTTCATATGTCATTTTTGTTCAGTAGGTTATGCCATTTAATCATGTAATGGTGTCTGAATAGTTTCGTGTGTATTTTCATCAAAATACACTTGGAGTGATGACTCCAAATTCTGTTATTCTGTTATTTACATGACCATTCAACCAAAAATTAAATCCTTCACTGAATAGAATTTTTCGATAAAATTGTTAATCATTTTCAAGTTCCTCGAGAGCAAAATCAGAAAATAAGCGACGTTTATGGTGGTCAAATGGCTTCAGTTCTTGAACAAGTTTAATTTTATAAGGATGTAAACCCAGAACGTTCCTTAAAATTCTCCAACTTGCTGTTTGAGAAAGATAGAGTTGTCGAAAAAGTCGAGGAACCAATAGATTTGGATTTTCCCTTACACTTATATGAATTAAAGTGAAACACTTTATTTCCGCTAATATTTATTGTTTACATTATTGTTTCGCCATTTAAATTTTGACTTAAGAAGGGAAAGAAATTTTCTAGTTGGACGGGTTTCGGTCAACATTTCACTGTTAGGTCGAAAATTAAGAGTGCTGTGACCTAAAGTGGCGTAAGATAGCAGTAACCAAGCCTACCCAGAACACAACTGAACTTCTAACACTCACAAGCTGAAAAAGCTTCTGACAGATCTTCACAAAAGAATAAATGAAAAAAAGTGATAAAATTAAGGTATGTTTTTGGAAATTTTCGGAATTTATTCAAAAAGATTCAATAACGAGGGACGTTTTAAATCTGTCTGATCGTTAAGTATAATGTGTTTTTTAAGCTGCCGGTTTATTTCTAGTGCTTCTAAAAGGTCCAGTCTATTGCATTTGTTCTCGATATGGAGAACTTCGAAATTATGGTCAAAATCATGTCCTGATTTTTGTAGGTGGTTGGCATGCATAGAATTCGATTTATTTTTAACGAACGAATTCTGATGTTCATTGATTCTATTCTCGAAATCTCTGCCTGTTTGGCCAATGTATATGTATTGCATGTTAACCTATATTTAGATTTTTCTTCGAATATCAAGCTATCAGTTCAGTTTTTCGGCCTATATACGGTAAACAAATATAGTTTTCATTTTTATTCCAATTTGTGGGTGAACCAATGACATATATTGTTTTTCTTGAATTTTATTCAATAGTTTGTCGATAATTTATCGGTTATACTCATTATTTACTGCAATTTGTTGGATTATATTTAAATCTCAAAATTCTGTGACATACGAGTAGCTACTTTAACCATACAACATACTATTGTATGCTGCTAATTTTTGTGATAAGGGCTTATTTGATGAGGAATGTATTGTGCAGTCTATGTTTGTTTGCGGTAAAGCGAAAAATCATGTATATTGTTAATTTTGGTTATTTTTAAGTCTGAAAATTTTATCCTGTGACTTTGTTTTTCCTCGTGGGTAAATTTTATTGTGAAGTATAATCGGTTAATAAATTTTGAGAATAACGAAAGTTGCCTGGAAGTACCGATGAGCAGGCAAATGATATCGTCAACGAATCGGTAATAAAGGAATTATTTGAAAAGAGGGTGTTCTTGTATTTTATTTTCATGGAAATCCATGAATGTTTCAGCTAACATTGGATTGAGTGGATTTCCCATCGTAAGGCTTTCGTTATCCTCATAAAATATTCCATTAGAGAAGAAATAATTTTGTGCAATGCACACGTTGAGAATATCCTTTATTAATCGTTTGAATACCGCGTTTGTATGATTTTTCGATAGTAACATTTCTACTAATTTTGTTTGTTTTACAGGTACGCTAAGAAACAGGTTTTGTACGTCAAGGGAGATTAGTTTAGCATTGTATATTTTGTTTAATTTTGAATGTATTAATAATCCTTTTGATTAAGAATCTTGCTCCAAGGTCCATAAACTCTAGGAGTTATAGTTTCTAACGTTTTTCAGTTTTCGGAACAAATTGGTTAAATAAAATTACATTTTAAACTGTTTATCTGTAGATCCAGTCTAAATATTTGAGATCGTCTGCGGCTCAAACTTCTTCAAATAAATATATTTCAACGAAATAATGGCGACATGATACGTGGTCGCAAAAATAGGGCATATTGAGTGTGCTATGGTATTTTATAATAGCAATACATCGCAAATGTCACATTGAAAGCGTGGATTTGTTAGATGTACTTATCCTCGATCAATGAATTAAGTACACGTATTTATAATACTTTATAGAACGGAACGAATGTTGTCCATGCAAATCGATGTCTGCTACATAAATTATTTAGCTTTAGGATTTATTTTCCGACTGGCTGAAGGAACTAACAGGTTTCATAGAATAATCGGTTTGCACATACATGTTTATCCGATTTTAATAATAATAATTTTTAGATATCGGGATATCTTATTAACAAAAAGGGATTAAATTTTCAGGTTCATTTGTTAAGCTTTTGAGGTGGCTGCAGGGTCATTGTCGAGAGTGTATGGTCACATTCAAATTACAATCTGTGTTCAGTTTGTCTCTAAGCCTTATTGTGTTTGGATTAATTTGGCCAATGCTTAATAGAATTTATTTATAATGATTCATTAACGAAACACATATTCCTTTTTCTACTTTATTTTAATGGTAATAACGTACGTTTCGTCCATTTCAAGGCATACGGTTTTTGTTTTGAATTTTTAATTTCTGAAAAAGGTGTACACATGTTAGTTTTAGCGGTTTATAATAGAAAGTTATTCCACTCAGACTAATCGCTTAAAAATATTGGACGGAGGGGTGCAATAAAAGTCGCGATGGTCGTCTGTAAGTATGTTCTAATCTTTATACTTATTTATTATTTCTCACAAACTCAATTTCTTTTTTCAACATGTAAAATATAAAATTCATATAAAAAAGAATGAGCATTTTCTAAAAGCGTTTAGCGTAATGTGAGTCTTTCTTATCTTCATCAAAATTATTTTGTATTCAGATAAACGGATTCCAACATTTCTACCTGTTCTACCAATATAAATTTTTGAGAAATCTAAGCAATTGAGATTGATAATTGAAATTTATCTAAAATAAAATAATAAGAAGAGGTTTTTTTTACGTGAAAGAAGGATTATTACAAAATTTGAACATCAAAACAGATTCAATGTGTTAGTCTCCTATAATTTTAATTTAAAAAAATTTACTTAAAAAACTTTTAGAATTATATTAATGTCTTATAAACACAGCTTATATTTAATAGACATATAAAATCAAAACTCATTATATAATATCAAATGGAATAAAATTAAATATAAGTTGTGCTTACAAGACATTAATTTAATTCTGAAAGTTTTTGGAATAACATTTTTTGAAATTAAAATTATAGGAGACTAACAGATTGAATGTTTTGATATTCCAATATTGAAATTTATCTATTTTCGTTTTATTATGTTTGATGAATCTACTAACATTGTTGTTGGTATTGAATGAAACTTCAATATTTTCTTTTTAGAGTAATGTTTTTGATTGTACGCTGATATTTCCTAAATAAGTTAGACTAACGTATTTACCGTTTAATAATTCACAACCGAACGGATAAATTTCTCTTGCATCCTTTATTTCACATTGTCTTATTATTTTTACAATCAGTGATGTATAGTATCTATTGCTATGTGCTATTTGTTTTATATTTTTTTATAATATGAATGTTGCTAAATTATTTTGAAATGATTTACAATGGATAGTGGTATCTGTTTGGATTTATTGTTTAGTCTAGTAAATGTGAGACCTCAAAATTTTAAAGATTCTTTTTCTGCTGTGAAAATTATTTTCGGATGCAGGCTATTTATGAAATTTTCGAAGTTTATTATTTGTCAGTGAAATATTCTATGATGTCATCCACATATCAATATCAGTAAACAATGTATTTTTTTTAAGGACCGGTCATGAGTTTTATTATCTGGACAGTCCATGAAAATTTCAGCTTAGATGGACAAAACAGATTACATATTATTAAACCTTGTTGCCTTGTGTATATAACGTCGTTAAATTTGAAAAAATTTTGGTTGACACATATTCAATAAATTTACTATTTCTTAAATAAAAACCGGATTTACATTATTTTAATTCAGTCTGTCCTTACTTGATAGAAGTTAGTTCATCTTAATTAAATACAATAATTTTGATACTCTACGATGTTTGCTAATTGTATATATCTACTAAAAAGAACTAGTGTTTCTGAGACATATTATTTTGATTTTTATTGTTTTTAAGAAAGATTCTAAAATTAAAATTTGTAGAGAAGTGTAACAGAATCAATCTGCTTATTTATCTTATTTAAGATATTGGAAATAACCACCTACCAAATTATCTGATAGTGTAATAATATGATTTTTTCATTAATTTTAATGAACTGTATATTCGGTGGTAAATTTCGTATATTTTTCAATAATATACATATTAATAGTTGCGAAAAAAATTAGGGGGTGATTCCTTGTCCAAAAATAGGGTGGGTCTTTTATATAAACTTAATTTTTTTGAGCCTCCCTGTGCTTAGTTACAGCCCCCTACAGATGGTGCCCGAAAAACAGTTTTTAATTTTTTTCTTAAAAACCAAAAAAACGGCAATAATTTTAACTGAATCAAAGTTAATAAAAACTAGTCAGTTGTGATACCAAAATGACATCCGCTTACTAGATAAATTCTAGTTTGGAAATAATTCCAGCCTCTACGACTATTTTCTTCTTAAAAAGCTTAAATTTTAGTAAGAAATTGAAAGAGTTTGTTAAGAATGGATCACGCTATCCAAAATTAATTCTTTTATTGTGAAATAGGAATATGGAAGAAAAATTCTTGCGAAAGAAGGTTTTGGGGTGGCTTTATCTACCCCTTGCATTCATGGAGGAACACTATAAAAAAATTTTTTGACTGCCTTCTAGCCCGCATAAAATGTTTGCTTAATTTAAATCTTTTCAGGTTTTTTGGTTTTTAAGAAGAAAATTAAAAACTGATTTTCGGGCACCATATTTAGGGGGCTGTAACTAAGCAGGGGGGATCAAAAGAAATAAAGTTTATATGAAAGACCCACCCTATTTTTTGACAAGGAATGACCTCGTAAAATTGTTCGTAACTTTATATACATCCTGTATATATGTTTAGATAAATTGAACGCAGGGGCTGTAAAATATGGAACTACAGGTCCCTAGCAGCCGTCTGTTTTTATCGATGATGTTCAATTTCTATTAAACATTCATTAAAATGACCAAAAACCAGATTTGAATAAGCTTGTTAATAAATATTTCATATCCGTGAATTAATTCTATTCAATAATTAATGCAGGAGAGTTTCAACAGAATGCTATAATAAATCTTTATTCATTTCAACCGGATACATAAATATAAAATACGGGTAGAAAAATAAAAAAAAAGTTGAAAAAAAAAAAATCTCACATACTTATGGGCTTTTCAGTTAATATTCTCACAATTACATCACATTAAAATAAACATCGTTAATTAACTTTTTCAGGATGCACTCCAAATATTGAAACCATTCTTTTTTCGTATCTATTAAATCGAAAAAAATTGTTTTCGTTCATAAGTGAACGGCTTTAATTAAGTTTGACGAAGTCGTTTCTTCCGAATGACGCAGTTCACTTTCTCGAAAAACTCCGATTGATGTTATAACAATGCAAACTCCGTCAATGACATTCCAGAACATAACAGCTCGAATTGTAACAGTTTCATGTCCATAATGTGTATTTATTTTCCATTTTGTAGCCAAGCATTATTAGTCCGTTCTAAAAATTGTAATTTTTGACACAAAATGGTCGAAAATTACTGAATTAGTTGTAATGATGAAAAATGCCTGATTATCATCTATGTTCGCAGTGTTGATGAATACATATTAAAATAACATATAACAAAATATTAGGATTCAATGATTCGACTGAACTTAGTTCAAAAAAATATGAAAAATATGTAGAATTTCGGTTTTACCGAAGTGGTTTTCTTTTATATAATGAGCAGAAAGACCAGTAGTTGTTTTATTTTGCACTATAGATTTTTTATGTTCGTTTACTCTAATGTTGATTGAACGACCAGTTTGACTTATGTGAAAAGCAAGGCAACCACTATAATGCAATTTGCATATGCCACATTTTTCTCCAATTTTCAGACAATCTTTGTTTTAAACCAAAATTGAAGATTGTCTGAAAATTGTGATTTTTTATAATTTCAAGCTTCAAGATCTTATAAATGCAGGTATGTTATATTGTTTATGGATTGTTTTTTTTATCGCTCCAAAAAAGCGACTGATGATTATGGATGAGAGTTTTAAACGCTGTTCTGGAGAATGTGTGTTTTTTTTTTTAATTTATATAGAGCATTTTTTTGGCATACAATTTGTTAGTCATAATATTCATATGAAACGGTTTACTGTGTTGGCTATGTATATTATTTCATTTCTGTCAATTTTCCTTATTTTCTATAGATTTTTTTGTATCTTGGAGTATTATATGATAGTTGAGAATTCTGTATGTCCATTAAAATAGAAACAGTTTTTCTAAGATTCAAATTTCTTCTAATCAAATTATGTGACGTTTGTCAGAATTATTCTGTTTTTATATTCAAAAATAAAATATTATCTTCTATTAAGAATATATTCTATGAATTCATGATTTTCTGTTGGAAAACTCGTCTTTAATGATTTTGATATTTGGAATGTTGAAAAAGGACTGAAGACGGGATTATCTAAAATTATATTTGTTTTTTGAAGATATAGTGCACATTTTTTTAGAGATTTTTGAAATAATTTGTTCGAATATTTAAATATATTAAATATTTCAAATAAATTATATTCTTTGAGAAGTCCTTTAAGTGTGTTCATGTTTTTATAAGGCAAGTGGTATTTCTTAAAGGTAAAACCAGAAACAAAATTTTGTCTCCTTTGAATATTTATTTATTAATTTTAATTACTTTCGTATATCTGTTGGGTTATTTATTTCATTTGACATTATATATTGAGTTTTGATTATATACGTCTATTAAATGTAAGCGGTGCTGGTTAGACATAAATTTATTTCTAAAAGTTTTTTGAATGAAATATTTTTGAAATTAAAATTGTAGAAGATAAACATATTTCAATTTGTTTTAATATTCAGATTTTGTTATATTTCTTCTATCAAGTAAAAGGCCTTTCTATTTTATCGTCTTTAAAATTAAGAATTACTTACTATATTGAATGCTTTTCGAGATGATTCCTATTTCAGCAGGACTTTCAATCATTAAAATGAACCCTTTTTTATTAAAAATCGCATATATGAGTTCTATATCAGTATATCAATAAAGATCACACAAAACACATGTAAGTAAGATTATAATTTAGTGTGACGCAATGTCAATATAAATTTCAGGCACAAAATTGTTCACAGTATTTATACGAAATCTTCAACTGACAATCAAGATGAAAGAAAAAATCTCAGTAGGTTGGAGCGGAGTATTCAAGAAAAATTTTCATTGGAAATTGATTTATTCAAACAACGTTATACAATTTGTAGAATGCTCATTGTTTCCTAACTAACTCTGGATACACAGATAAAATTCTATTCTTGAGAGATGATATTGCAGTATTTGAAATGTAATTTCAATTATCGAAAATACCACGAATAATAGCTTGAGATTGTTGTTGAGTCAGGATCTATCATTTTCAAAATGTCGTCCAACTTCAACTATTTCTATTCATACACACGTTATTGGTTGACATTACTTCAAAACAATTGGAGGAAACATTGCGGTTTTATTGAAGGAATTCAAGAAAATCCAGAACAAAGATTACCTGAAGATGAGACTTATATTGCGGTACTCGAGGTATGACCAGATTGATATACTGATTAATGCCGTGCCGTTAATAATTTTATAACTGAATTAATTTTGATTTCGTATTGAAATGGAGCCTTTTTTACTTAGAAACTTTTTATAAATGATTTTTTTGTGAAACGAGTTCATTTTGATGATTTCTTTTTCCTGTTAAGAGAATGTACACTTATGAAAACAGATAATTGCTTTACTGAAATTACAAAACCGGATTTAAAAACCATACACTTTTGCTACAGATGACGTAGTTTCACTTCGACTTGTTTTCAATATCCATTCAAAAACAACATTTTGGAATATTTGAATAGACTATAACTCGTGGCAAGTGTTAATGAACTTTAAGAATTTGTCTTTTTGTTAATGGATGATTGCGCTGAAGGTTTGATGCCTTAATACTCAAAAAATTTATTCATTTACAGAACTACGATTTTTTCATCAGAATATCATTAAAAATTAGGCCTGGTAAAAAGCTCTTTGAGAGTATTTACAATAATG
Source organism: Megalocaria dilatata (assembly GCA_034642435.1). Lineage (NCBI taxonomy): Eukaryota > Metazoa > Arthropoda > Insecta > Coleoptera > Coccinellidae > Megalocaria > Megalocaria dilatata. The sequence goes on along the minus strand of CM067859.1, from coordinate 41,715,612 downwards.
GAGATCATCTGCCTGATACCGTTTTCAAAACTGCTCGAACGTTTACTTCATGTATTGTACCTGATAATTAAATGATTAAATGTACATCTGCATTACTTTTTTTTCCTTGCATTTGAAAATGAGCATTTTGCTTTGCTCTACCCAGCAGGTTTCTATACGCATGAATTATAACACATACAAAAAAAATATTTCCTGAATCCTCAAGGAAGAAGAAACTTACCTATGACTGGAATGGATTTCAGCAGGGTGAACGCTTGCTAGGGACATACTTGAACGCACTGAAAATAAAAATGAAGAGATAATTACTCTGTATGAGTCTCCCTTGATAAAGGTCGTTGATGAATTAAACATTAAATAAAAGTAATTAGTAATATAATAATAAATATATTCTGAAAGCCTCAGAATGATCAAATCAATATTATATTCCGAAAATAATGTCAGTTTCATATATAATAAAATATATATAAATAATATTCTAAGGATTTTCAAATATTTGAATTAGAAAAAACTAATTATTGAAATTTACAATCCAAATAAAATAGATTCTATTTGGAGATCTTCAACAAGCTGAAGCTTGTTAACATTGACATTTAAAGTGGAAGAGCGAGTTTTTTGTAGAAATTGGTCTAAAATTAACTGAATAAATACTTATTCCCTAGATTTGATGGTTCGTTACAATTGTTTCAAGTCAACAGAAACTACAAATAAATATTTTCAAGGTTGACTTGGAAGGTATACCAAAATTAGGAGAGGGGTGATCCTTACAGATGTAAACAAATTAATTCAGTTGAATGAATGTTTGTTTTAGTAATTCATTGAAAATTCATCATAATTTTTTAATATACCTAACTAAACTAGAAGAAACCAGTGTGTTGGCGAAAGATTTTATGTTTATTAAATAAATTCGTGAAAAATATTGTTTATTTCATTTCATTTGATTAAAATTCATTTTCGTAAGGACCGATCTAATTAAAAACTTTGAAATATTTTTTCGCTGCATTACGGTTCGTAGTTTGGCATAAATAATATAGAACATAGACAAATAATAAGGAGAAAATCTGTATAAAATTCGTCGAGATCTTGTTGAAGTTCTCTAAATCTGTGAACTAGTAAATGTCAACTGAAATTTTTTTTTAGTAGAGTTACCAACATTTTTTCAGCTCTACTTTACACTTTATGTGGAAATAATAACCAACAATTTTCTTCAACGAATAAATTACAATCTACTGTTTAGTGAAAATTATATTACCACTTGTCCTTGAATAATTTGAAGCTATCATAAATTCGGCAATTCATGTGTATGTTTCCATAGATAACACTTACCATTTGGTTAAAAGGAGTCATTAACAAGAGTAATTAAAATGAGAATGCCGTTATATTAATTTTGGAATAATTTAACGAAAATTTTCGATAACTATTTCACTTTTACAGGGTTTTTAAAACACGCGTTTTAAATGTCATTTAAGAGGTCAGATGTGCTCAATGTTTTCATTTAGTACTTACACATATTTTACATAAAATAAAAATGTTCAAGATGCGTTCTGATCGGTTTATGTTTTGGTTTGATGTCTCAAGTAATAAACCTTTGGAATCATGTAACGAAAAAAGTATTTTAACCCTATCTGGTATTTCTGCAACTTATTTCACTAAATATATAAAATTTTAAAAAAATCTGCTAAACAACGGACATCGCAGGAAAATTGATAAAAATTATAGGAATAATGTTTCTTCGCTTCTCAGCCCCCTCGATTTGCCTCAGGAATTCAAAATTATCAATCAAAAGTATCATATGACACATAGTCATATGAAATAATACAGGTTGACTGATACTGAACTGTTCCGGTCGTTACTCTTAGGTAGTTGATTCAGATTCAAACAAATTTTTAGCAATTACTACGTTGAACTACCAAAAAAATTCAAAGTTTACATATTATTCATAATTAAAGTTTCGAGATATTACCCGAAGAAGTTTCGAGATATATTCTATAGAAGACTGAAACCTTAACTGTAGATAGAAAATATGTGTCAACTTTGAATATTTTGAGGATAAATTAAAATGCGAGTCGATACTTGATAGAAGTGATTGAAATAACTTTTAATTGAGAATAGTATCTCGAAACTTCTAGAATATATATTGAAGATTGCATATCAAACTATAAAAATAATATCAGAATACACATAATTAATCTAAAATATTTCTCAATTTCTAGGAAAAATATTTTATATTGATTATGTATACTCTGACATTATTTTGATATATTCTCCGAATATACAGAGTGAGTATGAACAGTTGCGAAACAATTTAGGGGGAGATTCCTTGTCAAAAATAGGGTGGGTCTTTCATATAAAGTTTATTTTTTGAGCCCCCCCGCTCAGTTACAGCCCCTTAAAGATGGCGCCCGAAAAACAAAAAACTGACAAGAATAAAATTGAGCAGACATTTTATGCGGGCGAGAATGCACCAAAAAAATGTTACGTGATTTTTCTCTATGATTGCAAGGAGTAGAAAAAGCCATTCTAAACCTTCTTTCGCAAGAAACTTTTTTCCATATTCCTATTTTACAATAAAAAAATTGATTTTGGATAGATTGATTCATTCTCAATAAATAAGGTCTATTGTAATTTGAAATTCAAGGTTCTTGAGAAAAAAAATTATTAAAATGTTAGCATTAGTCGTAGAGGCTTGAATTATTTTTGCCGAACTTGAATTTATCTAGTAAGCGGATGTAATTTTGTTATGACAACTGACTAGTTTTGATTAACTTTGATTCAGTTGCAATTATTGTCATGTTTTTGGTTTAAAAAAAAAAAAATTAAAAACCGTTTTTCGGCGCTATCTTCAGGGGGCTGTAACGAAGTAGGGGGGCTCAAAAAAATAAAGGAATCACCCCCCTAAATTATTTGGCTATTCATATACACCCTGTAAATTAAACCTTCTACAATATATATTGAAGATTGTATACTAAAATAACAAAACAATATAAGAGTATATATACCTAATTGACCCAAAATATTTGTTAATGTCTACGAAAAATAATTTATATTATATACAATCTTCTTTTCCTAGAAATTGAAAAATATTTTAGATTAATTATATATACTCTGATATTATTTTGATATTTTAGTATACAGTCTTCAATATATAATGTGGATGTTTCAAAATACCATTCTGAATTTAAAGTTATTGAATCTTTTAGTAGTAAAACACGGCCCTTTTTCACTTTTTCTATTTTTTGGATTTATATCTTTATGCTTGGTACCCATCTACTGTTATCGTATTTGAAAATAGAACTCTCAAATTTAGGGAGTAAATAACACAAATACTAGCTAGAGTCTTAAAACTTTCTAGGTACTTTTAGGGCCTAAATATTCCAAATGACTTTTATCAATGAGCAGAATCGGTCCAATAGTTCCACAGTTATTCAGCTCCTGACTTAACGTCAGTGCTTTTCCCAACTACTAAATTCATAAATTGTTCATATTTCGATACAATATTTCTAAGTCTGATATCAAATTTTCGAAATGGCCTTAGAAGTATTTATCTAAATTACATGAAAAAAAGCCATCTATGCTTCAACGATGAATTTTAGTCCATCTTCAAAATAACCCGTATTTAAAGACTTCAATCAAATAATCATCGAATAAATCAAACTATTTGAAGATTCCAAATTTGAAGACTCTAATTACCGATCAAGTTTCAATTGAAAAAAGTGATTTTTAACGAGTAGAAAACGTAAGATTGAAGAACAACAGACAGTTAACAACGCACTGATATAAAAACTAAGACCTTACATCAATTATTATTTATAATTGTATATCAATTAACACTTTCCAGAAATTTCGAAAAGTGAAAAAAATATGTTAATCACGTTTCACAAACATAGAAACGAAGTGGCCATCATCAAGGTGAAAACATGTAGTGAAACCGAATGGAAGAATTGTTTAAATAGTCATGTATTATATGCATATTTTGTTGATTATAAACATGAGAACGAACTTGAAATTAATATAAGAATTTTCTCCAATAGAAATGAGCGTGATCGAATCGAATTTAATGATGATAATTTTCAGCCGTGACGCTTTGGAAAGTATTTGCGAAGTAATTTGATACTCTGTAACTTTCGAAATATTTGTAAAAATTATTTGGCGAGATTATTTCAATGTAATGAAATGCAACATTTCAATATTTTTCACTTATTGATTTGAATTTCTTTTATTTGAGAAAGACTTTATATTTCGAAACGGTAGAAAGAATTGAAACAAAGTGTATTATGACCATTGTCTATGCCAATGTACCCTAAGAATTTATTATTCTTAGTCTTAGGTTATTCTCAGAACCCTCGAGTGTTTTCATCCACGAGCCAGATTTTGTATCTTTCTTTCCCAGTCTATGACCCCGCGGTGAAAAATTCATTTTGTATAGCATTCAAGTAGAAGCTGCCGTACGAGGCATATTTATTTGTTTCATTTTCCAAGCCCATTTTTCAGGGCAACTGAAAATAATAAAATATTGCCCTTATAAACAGTATTCCTTTATTTCAACGTAACAGAAAAAAGTTCATTTATAATCATTAACAACCATTATTTCTACAAAGTGTAGAAGAAACCGAGATTCCATTATCAAATAGATTTTTTCCATAAGAACAGCTTGTTCTACATCTGTGCTTCAAAATTGATTCTTTGTAGATGTTTTCTTTTAAGAGAGAATTCTTATTCTATGCTCTAACCTAAATTGTTTAAATTTACTAAATTGATTCTTTGTAGATGTTTTCTTTTAAGAGAGAATTCTTATTCTATGCTCTAACCTAAATTGTTTAAATTTACTAAGATACTAGTGATCACAAACTTATTCAGCTAGTAAGTTCTTATTTTTTGTTCAAATACTCAGATTTAAATAATACAGCTTGCAGATGATTTCTAATACAGAACGAAATAATTGAGTTAACAATAAGTTGCTTTTAGTTTTTCATAAATCAGATTTTTGATTGTTGAGTAATCTTCTGTGAAGATCAAGGACAGACAATTGACTAGTTTCATTACCTTCTTTGATAACTTTTTAATATTCTATCTATTTCTAGATATTTCTAATCGAGCTCCATTGAAGATAGGCATCCAACCGACCAAAGTCAAACGACGTAAAAAACGGAAAGATAAAAACTCTCTTATCTTGTCTTGCAGAGTAACCGGTCAAAGTCGAAGACCGTTGCATATTCATGTTGGGGGGCTACGCGAACTGCACAAATCAGTATTACCAATTGAATAAATAATACCGGCAATAATTCAATGGCTGCGATGTATATTGGTATAATTTAAATTTCCGTTCATTCGCCCCAAGAGTGATAAGACATAATTTTGAGCCACGTGATATTGCAAACGGTGCGGACAAGATAATTGATTACCGCGTGACCGTTGCTGGTATAATCAAATTAAAGAACGCCATTACTGATGTACGGAAATATTGAAGACTTGATTAAAAAATTGAGTTGTTTCCTTAGCGAATTATTTTCGGTCGTTTTCCTTTGATTTCAATTAGCACTCAGTATGTAAAAATTAAATAAAGTGTAAAGAGTAGGTTTAAGGATAGAACTGGTTCATGTAAAAACATGTATTCATTTCATTCAAATACGTTTCATTGGTAGAATTTAAAAAGATGGAAACAATTAATTTTGGAAATGACTAAAAAGTAAAATCTAGAAGATAATAATACATAAAAAATAGGAGAGTGCTTCAGGATAGGAAATCTGAACGGAAGCGAAACATAATTATTTCCGAAAACTTGTTTGAATTATAATATACTAGCAAATGATTTAAATATTGAAGGCAAAGTATTTTGATAATTTTGATTTCGGACATCCATTGCCTGAATTCTTTACATACACAATATATTCTAACCTGAAAAGCAGAAAACTTCCTGAAAATTAATACAAAAATAATTGTAACCAATGTCTCTTTTAAAGAGACAAGAATCCATTTCGTGAAGTTTTCTGTATTTAAGACCACTTCACGTTAGAATATATTGTGTATATGAAGAAATTGTGAATTCAGATTCAATCCAGGATTATTGTCTCCGTTTCACAGTATATGTTAGACATTTTTTACAATTATTTTTGTATTAATTTTCAGGATGTTTTCTGTTTTTCAGGTTAGAATATATTGTGTATGTAAAAAATTCAGGCAATGGATGTCCGAAATCAAAATTATACTAGCAAATAGTAATGGTTCAATAACCTTTAAAATAATCACATGAATAGAGTATGCGGTTATCTCTGGGCGAAACATTATAACAAGTTCATTAAAAAAAAATCACACAGTTTCTATGCTTCTCAATTTATTCAGAATCCTGACACGTGTTTTAGTCCTCCGACCATATTCAAAGGAGTACAAAAAGGAACTGAACTTAAAATTGAAAATGTTCTTATATTAAATACACTTAGGGCATACAGGGTGACCCAGGGGTGCGTAAATGGTCCATAACTTCGTTTCTATTCAGCTATCGACTTGATTGTTTTTTCCAAACGATAGGTGGTACAATGCGCACATCCTGAAAATATTTTCATCCATATACAGGATGTCCGAAAATGGAATACATACATAGGTCCGTTTTTTTTAAATGGCAACCCCCTATTTTGCATACATCTTTGGATTTACCACGTAATTGTCGATTGACTTATCTGCATCAGTTTATGACCTATGTCAATTTATGTGTCGAAATAGCGTCGTGCGTAGCCCCATAGAAAAAGTCATAACTTCGGAACCGTTCAACATAATTCAATCATTGCACCATTGCATGGCATTTCGTAAGAGCTTTTCGTCAATATAAGGTTTGTTTCACTTCGTGAAATAAATTTCAAAATAAGAAATGTGGATGGTTTTAGTAGAATCTAGTAGAACGTTGTCGTAAAATCGCAAAAAACTATACAAAATAATTGACAAAAACGTTTTCGGAATTGTAATAGTAGTATTTGAAGAATAGTGATAATAGAAATAGCAGAATATCAAACAGTTATAGTAACAAGAACATGAAGCGGTGAATACCAGAAAACCATGTGAAAAAATGTTGAGAAAAGCGTTCTTATAAATACTCAAATAGGCCGCCATCATTTTCCACACAAACTGCTAGTCTTCTTGCAAATGAGCGTTGAACTCTAGCAAGTGTTGCTCCATCAATTGAACGGAAGGCTTCCGTGATCCTATTCTTCATATCATCTGCAGTTGTGGGCCGATCTCTGAAAACTCTCTCCTTTACATAGCTTCAAAGAAAGACATCTATAGAATTTAGATCTGGCGATCGCACGAGCCAAGGAATGGTTCCTCCTCGGCCAATCCAAGGATTAGGATAGGATTGTTCCAAATATTGTCAAACTATCCTATGGTTATGCACTGGAGCATCATCGTGCTGCAACCACTTGGCTCTTCGGGTATGCAGGTCCACTTCTTCTAACTTTCCAGGAAGAAGTTAGCGAAGAAAATGTGAATAGCGTTCACCATTCAGCACATTATCAAAGAGGTAAGGTCCATTAACGTGATGTCCAATGTATCCTCCCCAAATATTGAGCGACCATCGGTTTTGGTGATCAACTGTTCTCAACCAATGAGGATATTCGACTGGATAATAATGCATATTATGTGTGTTGACCGACCCACTGCTTTTAAATGTTGGTTCACCGAAAAAAAGAATTTTTTTTAATAACATATTATAATCCTCCTTAATCATGGCATTCATTTCTATACAAAAGGCAACTCTATTAGCAAAATCACTACCATACAGTTCTTGATGTAGGTTCAGATGAAAAGGATGGAATTATGCTTCAATACTATTCGGTTCACACTACTTTGTAAATATCCGTTCCAGCTGCTATTTCGCTTGTGCTCACCTGAGGATTTTTCTGTAGGATCAATAAAACCTGTAGTTAATTCTACTCATCAACTCGACCAACAACAATTTCTTTTTTAGGATAGGAAACACTACCAGTGAGTTCAAATCGATCTCTCAACCTTCTTGCTTCCGGATATTTTTGATAGTAGATTCTGTGTGCTAATAAAACATTTCTATCAGCTTCGCCAATACAGTAAACCATTTTCACTAATTCTTCGCCTGTAAAATTCATTGTTGTGTTATTGTTTTTACTTCGAACAATTGAATGAAAATTTTGTTACTTCATATTTCAGGATTTAAATAATAAGAAAGAATACTTTATATTTAGCCGTTTAATTCAAAACTGAAGGTATCATTTTCGGTATACATTTGAAGCAATGTTAATAAACATCAACATACCATTCTTAATAATAAGATGTGTACAATTATTGACCGTGCACAGATGTTTCAGATTTTACGATAACGTTCTACTCGGTTTTTCAAAAACCATCCACATTTCTCATTTTGAAATTTATTTCACAAAGTAAATCCCACAAACCTTATGTCGACGAAAAGCTCTTACAAAATGTCATAAAATGGTGCAATAATTACAGGGTGTTGCATTTGAAAAAATCGAGATAATTCAGTTTGTATGTAACTAATGTAGTAGGCGATAGAAAACAGACATCGAATTCTTGCCCATTTCAAAAGATGCGCAGAAGCTTAAAGAATTGACTGGAAAAAAGATGATTATGTTCAACGGTTCCGAAGTTATGACTTTTTCTGTGGGTGTACGCACGACGCTATTTCGACACATAGAAAGACACAGGTCAAAAACTAATACAGGTAAGTCAATAAACCTAGGTGCGTTTCATCGACAATTAAGTGGCGACTCCAAAGATGTATGAAAAATAGGGGGTTGCCATTTAAAAAAACCGAACCTATGTCTGTATTTCATTTTTGTACATCCTGTAAGTGGATGAAAATATTTTCAGGATGTGCGAATTGTAGCACCTATCGTTTGGAAAAAAACAATCAAGTCGATAGCTTGAATAGAAACGAAGTTATGGACCATTTACGCACTCCTGGGTCACCCTGTATGTGTCTTTTTATGGCGCATGGAAATAGCATCCAATATAGGGGTGTCGCCGAATAGTATTTGGAAATTTGTTAAACTCTCATTTTCCTCAATGGCTTTTTTGATTGAAAGAATCTCCAAATAGTCCATCAATTCACTCTTTTTAACATTATATAGTAAAGTGACATCTTTCTCATTGAAAAAATGATTATTTTCTATACATGTTAATGACTCTTATTTGACTTTCAGATGGAATTCCCATATTTGAAATTTCCAGAGGAAATGGACTATTGAACAAGTGCTCAAAAGCTTAAATATCACGTAACTGTTTTTCACCATTTTTGTACTCAGCTAACTTATATGCAAACATACATTCTGTCAAGAAAGTACCGGGAATTATCGATTTAAATCTGGCGGGGCAATGAGGCAGGTAAAATTTTTTTTTCCTAGGTTGGTACCACTGTCCTTAATTACTATGCCAAGCTTGAGCGGGATCTGTCAACTAGTGTGTTTGCAACAGCTGATTAAGTCAGTCGATGTCAGAGTGCGTGCCGATTTTTACTATGGGTGATTACCATGGGACGATAACGCGCCTTCTCACCGAGCTACGATTGTGACTGACTTTCTCGCCAAAAACTCAACAAACGTGCTTCAGCAACCACCGTATTCGCCGGATTTGGCTCCCTGCGACTTTTTCCTCTTCCCAAAACTAAAATTGCCCCTTCGTGGCACCCGTTTTGAGTCGATTGAAGCCATAAAACAAAATTCGGCGCGAGAGCTAAAGTCCATCCCGGAAAGCGCCTATAAAAAATGTTTCGATAATTGGAAGTGCCGTTGGCATAGATGTATTGGAGCAAATGGAGCCTATTTTGAAGGTGACCCAATAAATTCTGACGATTAAATGTAAAAATGTTGTTTTAATTGAAAATTCCCGGTACTTTCTTGACAGAGTAGTACATTCTGAGAATTTTAAGGAGAGACGAGAGATTTTTTTGTCGTAAAATTCCAAAGGTTCATCTCTACCATTTAAAAAACGATGTTTTCTTACCCACTGAACCCTGGTAAGTATTTACATAATAAATTGAAATGTAAATATATTTTTTTATTCGGTAATATAACCTCATAAAGGATGACGTACGAATCAATATAACAATTATTTTTTTTTATATATTCTGCGTCTCTGCATACAGTCGTAAACATAATTCACCTTCAACGCAAAATGAGATTCTCAGAAAAATCAGTTGAAACTGTCGATTATAGACGACACTGAAAATTAACTGGGTACACGCCAATCCTAATAATTTATATGCGACGATGCGACAAGCACCTGACTTTTTGTTTGATCGTGAACTGTCAAAACAGAATTTGTAGTGAGGCACGCTTTTTTTCAGATAAACAACTTCGTTTTATCTCCTTTATGTTTGCGTCAGAATTCGCGGTATTGTTTGAAGCACGCTTCAGTACCGTGAAGAGTAGGAAAATATTAATTAAATTAAATAACGTTAGATGGCCGACGCAGTAAGCCCGGAAATAGCAAAAGTCGTGGGAATTTGTGGGTTCTTATGCAATTTCCTATTGTGGGCAAAATAAATGAATAATGGGAAACTCCATCATCTAAGTACAGGATCTCTAACGGGTGATGGAAAAGTCGGAACTATGAAATAAATCAGACATTTACAAATTGTTATATAATAATAGGACATTTATTGAGTCAAAACCGACTGGAAACGTGCCGGAATGATTGAATTACTTATGTCATTCAATTTTTTTGAAGATTTCAATGTAACAAATATATCTCTTAAAATCCTACCAACGTAATCTAAACATTGGCTGTTAAACTCCCGGTTTAATGAAAAGAAATCAAATGTAAAAAAAATGGTTTATCAATAGACGAAATTAATTTTTTCCAATATTTTTGAAATTGCAAAAGTTGTTTCATTGAAAACACTGTAGCTTTTGAACATATCGGGTGTTTTTTTAGAGCGATAGAAATTTCGATAGGGAAAACTGTGATTTGACAGAGAGAAGAAGCATGTTGTTTTGACATTTCTGTTCAGTAAGCATTGACAAATTATCATGGAAATACTCACGCCGCAACAATGTTTACAAATTGTTGATATTTATTTTCAAAATCAGTGTTCTATTCGCCAAACTTATAGAGCACTTCGTGAAATTTATGGTTCACATAATCGTCCATCAGAGCAGCTTATTCGTCGAACTATCGATAGATTTCGGACAACATTTTCTCCACTCGATGCAACAACAACAACAAGATAAAGAACTGTACGTACAGAAAAAATATCGCTGCTGTAAGTCATAGTGTTAATGATGATCCAGATTTGTCTATTCGTCGACGTTCACAACAAGTTGGACTCTATCCATCCACCACATGGAAAATTTTGCGTAAAGATCTTAGTCTACACCCATACAAAATCCGAATGGTTCAAAAACTAAAGCCACTTGACCATAATAAGCATCGTTTGTTTGCTAATTGGGCCCTAGAACAGCTTGAAATTGATCCACTTTTTTATCGTAAAATTGTGTTTAGTGATGAAGCTCATTTCTGATTGAACGGCTATGTAAACAAGCAAAATTGCCGTATATGTAGGGAAAACAATCCTCAAGAAGTTCTGCAGGTTCCATTGCATATGGTGTGCTTTAGACGCTAGAGGCATCATCGGTCCATATTTCTTAAAAAGCGGTTCTGGAAATAATGTTTCAGTGAATGGTGCTCCTTAAAGATCGATGATCAATGATTATTTGTTTCAAAATTTTAATGGTATCAGTTCAGAAGTGTTTTGGTTCCAACAAAATAGTGCTACACCTCATGCTGCTACCGTAACAATTGATTTATTGAAAGAAACATTTGGCGATAACATTATTTCGAGAAATGGTCAAATTAAATGGCCTCCAAGGTCATCCGACATGGATTTTCTTTGGGGTTATGTCAAGTCATTGGTTTATGCTGTTAAACCAAAAACAACAGACGCTTTGGAAGCCAACATAACTCGTGTTATTGATGAAATAAGGCCTGAATTACTCGAAAAAGTGGTCCAAAATTGATCTGGTCGAATGCAGTTCCTCAGAGCTAATCGTGGTGGACATATGCCGGAAATTATTTTTATAATATAAATGTCATAAAATTATCCTTTAAATAAGAAAAAAGATTTGGCTTCAATCTTAATTTGAATGTGTTTCATTTCAATTTAAAGTTCTATCACTCTGAAAAAAACACCCGATACATACCAAAAAGCTCAATTCTAATGCTGGCGCCAGAGCTTTCACAAGATTCAATACGCTATAGGTCTGATTGACTCACCAAATGTAAAAAGGAACAAGATATCCTATCAACAAACAAAGTCAACAGACTAAACTTACTTTACTCACTGATATTTCTTTTCAATTCGATATCGAGGATACCTATGATACGGGTATTACGTATCGAATATCACTTGTCGCCAAGTGCTTTAGAATTGAAAGTTATGGAACAATATCCTTCCTTCTATCGCCAAATTACACATGGACTCACAATCAGAAGGAAATCGCTTATGTATGCGTCTGGCATACATTTTTTACCTTGTCTGTTTGATAAATCCCATTGGATTACTGGTAGGTATTGTTTCGAGGTTTCTGTTGTTCGAAATTGGGATAATTGCGGCAGTGTACAAAAGCAAATGAGTTTTGGAAGGTCCCATTCCATGGTTGAACTTTGAACCACGTTTCCTTGCGAATTTTTTAGGCGCAATATATTATATTTATCAGCATTTTTGAATTATTCATTATTCATATTTTCTGTGCTTAAAAATGTTATGTTCGATGTAGAACACAGATAATAACAGCAGCAGGACAGTGGTATTAATGTACAAAATTTTCAGGGCAAGATATTAAATCCAAATAAGAAGATGAGGTTTTTACAACTGTGCCATCATGTCAGAAAACGTTTTGTTAGAAATTTTGTTTTCTTAATATCTCCAAAAACGGATACATACAAATGAAATGAAGTTTCATGTAGAAAAATAATTAGAACATTTATGAAAAATTTCATGACGATAATTGCACCAAAAGCATAGAAAAATCATTATAAAACTTATCGAATATTTAAAGAATAATTTACCAATTTACCAAATTAGAATGACGAGAAAATGATTTATTTGTAAAACATCAGTTCTATAACTCAGACAACACAAAATGAAATGATGTCTTCGTGGAAACAATCAAGGTATTTTTAGAATGTATAGAAGATTAATTTTGTAACTTGAAAAAAATTTAATATTATAACGAACCTTAGTTAACTTTGTTCATATCGGCAAAGAAATGTCTACCCGAATTGAAAACTCTCGGTTTGTGTTGAAGAAAGAAAATTGATGACTCTTGAGACCAACAGTTGCGATGGAAGTACTTGAAATGGTAAGGAGACTCAAAAATCTTGAGTAAGTGGAATAATATCGGAGCATCTGAAGTTTATCGGGAAGTTCATCAAGAAACCTTTTGTCTACGTCGTAAATAAAATATTCGAAAGATGAGAAAATTCCCGAAAAACCTCAAAACAGCCTCAGTGAAGCTTTCATTCAAAAAATGCGATCATAAAGACATTGCAAATTATAGGCCGATTTCACTACTAACAAGTACCACTGAGAAAGTTCTTCTTCAAGCAGAGAAAATCAACTGATGATGGTGTTGTAGCAGACAGTATCTATAGTGCATTCGATGGGGGAAAGTGTACAGTCCGGGTCTTCCTGGACTAAGTTAAGGCATTAGACACTATTAGCCACAAAAAACCGTTAGACGTCATGAAGGAATTGTTGCTGTTTCGGCCCTATATGGAGAATAGGACACAATGTGTTCGAGTTAAGGATGAAACGAGTGAGGTGCTCAAAGCAACGACCGGCGTCCCTCAGAGAACAGGTTTAGGAGCGATTATGTTTTATCGTATACATAAATGGATTGCTATCATTGAGATTGAATGCTAATATATCATTCTTCGCAGAAGTCCTATTTACTGGCTGTACATAGCAAGAAGTTTTAAGCATGACAGAGGAGACTATGAAATTGATAAAGGCCTGGCTAAATGGAATGGATCTGACTCTAAATATAGATAAATGCACGATATTCTCCTGAGAATTCTCTGGCTTATCTAGGTTCGAGCAGCTGATTTTGAGAGATGACATATCAACTAATGTGATTCAATGCATGGATTCAATAACATATATCGGTATTAAATTTGCCTCATCTCACCTCAGATGGAATATCCATATAACCAAAGTAATTCATAAGCTGGGACCACTACTATTCATCTTCAAACGTTTGAAAAACTCAAGGAAGAAAATATTCTCAAGATCTTGTACCACATACTTGTTGAATCTTACTTATAATATGGAATATCAGGATGGGATGAAGCGTAAAAATGTAACAAAGTACAGCTTGAGGTGATGATATACAAGAGACGGCTATGGTTTCCATCTAATTGTACGTTGATAACGATTGCTTCTATAAATTGGTTCAGACTGTATATGACTATAGGGCTGATGTTACAATGCTATCGTTATTTATACGACGCTATAGACCATCTTATGGAAAAACCCTTGTAACTTTTGTCATTGGCAGCCAAAACAAATAATACTTGCAACATAAAATAATAAATGATGGAGACAAACCTTCCTTGATGCCACATCAGATCTGGATATGATATGAAGATCATATCCAGATCCTAATAATGAGTCATCCAAAGACACGACTGTCACATAGTAACTCTACAAAGTACTTTGCGGAAGAATGATTCAACCGACTACGACTAAGTAAGGACAAAATTGAATACAACTAGACTAATAATAAAAAGATTCAGAAATGAGTAGATGGTAGATATTTGAACTACCAAGTGATTTGTCGATATTTTAAGCCTATTGACTAACCTTTAGAAGATTGGCCAGGATCAGGGGTGTCCTACTAACAGATCAAGATGAGGCTGTACAAACAGCGAAATACCGAAAACTACACATTAAACGATGCCACATCAGAATAAATCCAGTATATCACAAGTAGCTCCCAAATGAATGCTAGATACTATTATTACAAAGATGTATATGATGTAGTGGCAAAATACTACATCAAGAGTTGGACATGGATATTGT
Source organism: Megalocaria dilatata (assembly GCA_034642435.1). Taxonomy (NCBI): domain Eukaryota; kingdom Metazoa; phylum Arthropoda; class Insecta; order Coleoptera; family Coccinellidae; genus Megalocaria; species Megalocaria dilatata. The sequence goes on along the minus strand of CM067859.1, from coordinate 41,700,551 downwards.
GTCTTTCAAAACAATACGGCGAACGAAAACAATTTATATTGGAAACACTACGTGTTCACTAAATACTCAGGTGCCTTTAAGATGCCGGGCATAAAGTAATAGAGGCTATTAACAATAAAAAGAGCTATCTTAAACAATAGCAATCTGCTTCGAAGACACTTCTTGACACCAAATGTCAAGAACTAGAAATTTAGGTAGGAAGAAAGTATTATTAAAATAAGAAATATCATATCTGCCACGAGACTAATTTATAAGAATCTAAACATCTAGACGCTAGTACTGAATCAACATCTCTTCAAAGTAATGAAGCAGACGGCACTTCTTGGTACTGTAAGGATGGTGAAGAAATTTCTTTGAAACGGCGGAAGACCAGAAAAATCTTTAAAGAAGAAATCCGAAGATCCAATACTCTGACATCAGTTAGTTAATTAAGGACCATGGGTAGAAGAAAATTGAATACCACACAGCTCTATACCCTTGATATTTAAATTTTAGGACGAGAATATAATTCTTTAAGGGGTGACTTAGATGACCATATCAGTTTTCGTTGATATTTCATTCCATTTCGGAGGAAAGTTTGAATTAGAACGATCCATTTAGTTTTCACTACGCTAATCCTTTCTGCTTGTATTCAGTTTGTTGTAGCTCTGAACAGAGTAAAGAGTCGAATTGCGCTTGCATGACGCACTTGTTTACACCTGGGAATTCTACGAACTGAAATGAAACAAACAGATCTAGTCATCCGGTGCGTTCTCAGTTTCCGTTTTGTTTTCAGCATTTACTTTTTACACATGGAGAAAACTGACAGTTTTATTGAAACTGAACTGAGAACTGATAAACGGATCGTGAACTGTAATGAAACGAGTTTTGCTGTTATTTGTTTGTTTGGTTCATTCAGTTGTGAGTTACAGGGTGTTAAAAATGGAAGTCAACCAAGAGAAAATTCGGTAAATTTTACAGTTTTTCTTTGATAAAAGCGAAAATGCAAGTCAGGTGGCTGAATTTATGAATGGTATTTATGGTCCCGATACTGTAACAGCTAAATACCTGCAATTTTGGTTTCGTCGATTCTGTTCAGGTATTTTTTATGTTAAAGATGAACATCGCATAGGCAGGTCGATAAAATCACAGAAATAATCGAAGTTGACCGGTATGTTAGTAGCCGTAGCATCACCCAGGAGCTGAAGATCGGCCGTAAAACAGTTTTGAACCATTTGCGCAAAGCTGGATTCAAAAAGAATGTCGATGTTTGGGTACCAAAAAATAAGATGGACCGAATTTCCATCTGTTAAGTCTTGGCGAAAAGGAATGGAATCGACCCATTTCTTAAATGAATGGTTGCTTGGGATGAGAATTGAGTCACACACGACAATAGAAGTCTTCTGTGCATTTGGTAGCACTGGAAAGGAACACTGAGTTGTATATATGGCCAAATACTAAATTCGTATCTCTACTGTCAACAACTGAACCATTTGAAGCTAGCGATTGACCAAACTCCGGGAGTTTGGGTGGGAAGTTTTAATGCATCCACCACATAGTCCGCACCGGGCACCAAGCGATAACCCTTTTCTTGCATTGCAAAACTTCCTGAGTGATAAGAAATTGGCATCAAGAGAGATTGTGAAAATCGATTACTAGAGTTTTTCGTCAATACCAAGACTTCTTTAAGTGAGGTTTTATGAAGCTACCTTTAAAATGGCAGCAAATTATAGAACAAAACAGTGCATATTTGAACCAAATCGGACATTCCGAAACATGTAAAATAAAGGCTTGAAGTTCAGGCAAAACCAATTGTTTCTTTCCCCCAACCTATTAATAAAAGTCGAACTCCCAAGAAGGGAACTGATTGATCCTCGTGGATTGTAAGTTGCTCCAGCCAGATAATGTAAGCGACATCGGCGCTATTTTCCAAAACAAACCCACTCCATTTGAATATTGTGCCAAATTCATTGTTGTTCCCATCCGTTATGCGTAGTACTCGAGGCCCCGATAAATATTAATGAGAAAATGAATAGGATTTTTACCAATGTCGACTGGCCGCGTGGGCGAGATGCAATTCGATCACAATGGTAATTGGGATTGCAAGAGTCAACTCCACCGGGACCTCAGCAATAAATTGATGTCTCCGAATTGACGTTTCAACCTTCGCTCCGAATTGTATCAGATGAAATATCGAATGATCCTAAATAGACGCGTCAATGCCGACGGATCATGTGATGCACGCTCAAATCGATCCGTCATTCGAGAAGGTCTCGTGATTTTTTATAGACAAAAACTGCCACTTCCTCAATACACCACCGCAAGGGTATCGTTACCGATAAGACAGCCTTACAAATTTATGTATGAGCTTATAGGAAGGGGCAAAGCTATTATTTCTGTTCGATGAAGTAATTAGAAAGAACAGCCTTCGACGGATCATTTGATTTTCACAATTTAGCTCGTGAATAATAGCGCGGTCGTACCAGGATTATAATTTTTTTTTCCAAATATCCGCATTTTGCGAAGTCTGAATCTATAATTTTCTCAAACAATAATATGACATAAAGGGGGTGCCATCTAAGTTTGCATTTTGAAGTAGTGGTTATTTCGAGTCTGGTTTCGATAGAAAGTTAGTTAGATATTTGACATTAACGAAACGGGCCGAATTAAGCTTGAACAAACCTGAAATATATTGAAAACTTATTTCCAAAATAGTGAATTTTCTATCCAAACTGTTAGAAATTTACGTGAAAAATTTAATAGGAATGAAATGCCCTCACGGCAATTTGTGGACCAATTTGTTCGTTAAAACTGGAAAGTTATTTGATGAAACAACCCGTTTACGTTCTCGTCTAATGAATACACCTGAAATTATTGCTGCTGTAGCCCAGAATGTGGCTGAACATCCATCAACATCAACTTGTCATCGAGCTCAAGAACTGAACATTTTCCGCACTTCTACAAAGATTATTTTGCATAAAGACTTGGGTACGAAGGCTCACAAGTGTCATAGTGCAAGATATGATGCCTCGTGAACACCCGATGGTGAAAGGAAAAACTTAAATTATCTTTACTATAGTACCAGTAGCATTTTATTGAGAAATAAGAATGAAGAATCATATCAGGCCTGCTCATTTATATCAGAAATCACGGACGCAAACACAGAACATATATCATTTTAGTCGCTAGACCCACCACATCCTTAATACTTGAAGCCGACTACGTATCATTTGAAAAGAATAACGAAGTGTAGCTGTTAGACTTTGGATGTTGATGTTATTAAAAGCCACGAGCAGGTGTGGATTCGATATCTATGCTGAAACAAATATAAAAACAAAACCTTGGATATTCTCATTAGTGTATGATTTTTCGGATAGTTAATTAGCCATGTTTGTTTTTGTACCTAATATCGATATATATTATAGGATAATAAACTCGCACGAGTTCCAAAATTTTTATGTATGTGTTACTTGGATCATGCTTACAAGGCTACGAAATAACATAATTCTTCAAGAAATATTTGTTACATACCATAAATATCTATAAATATTAAAAATTTCATTGTAACAATTTCGTTGACATTTTCATTTCTATAGGTAATATTCTTTTAAAGGCTTCCAAATGAGGTAAACATAATCCAATATTAATTCAAGAAAAATCAAGAATGTGTTAGAACTTCAAGATGCGTTATGCACTTTTCACATGATTGGACATACATTGATTTCCTTCAAGATGAAATATCCCAAGATGTGTGTACTTCATGATAAAGGTCTGCTAAAATCTATGACGCTGAGCAGAGTGATCCCATTATGACAAGAAGTGAACGATCCGGAGATCGAGTTAACCATGGAATCAAATTTACGCAAAGTTACTGTATGTTGACCTGTAAACTTTCTTCAAAAATTTGATTACGGAGGATCTGAAGATAGGGTACAACACCAGGTTCCACTATTTCCTGTAACGGAGAGGGCCTTCGTATTGCATCTTATGAAAAGCAAAGGAGACCGACTTCCACAAAAAATGACTTTCATCATAACTCCATAATTAGGCTGTTCCATAAAAAATAAAGCATCACATTATTCCTAACCTTAACTCTTTACCCTTGATCGACCATCATTCGTACCCAACTAATTAGAGATATTTGAGCAAAACTTTAGCTGTCCCTTAAAACAATCGTGCAAAAAAAAAGACCCATATAGTTTCATTGATAATTTTTATATGTCGACGTATCTTATCACGAGCAACGAGTGATAAAATATAATGTTCATCCATTGAGTTTTTGAGGTGCCTGTAAGGTTTTTGTAAAATATTTCAGTTGTCGAGAGTGCTTAGTCACATTTGAATTGCAATAAATAGATAGCTTATCGCCAAGCCTTTTTTGAAGTTATCAAATGCATAGGGTACCTAAAACTGGCCCGTTTTCCCAGCTTTGCAACTATGAATGGGGTCGGCTTGTGAATTTGTGTGAAGCTACTCTGTGATAAGAGAAGCTTCTGTAAGAACCAGTAGATATTTACGCACTACACTGCAGTATGAACGAACGTGGAGACAAGAAGGACACAAACACAGAGCGAGGGGCTCTGGATGTCCTAGTGGAACCACACAGCAACGAGATCGCCGGTTGAGATTTTGGCCGCTGTATATGAACAAAGTTTTGGCCCTTTTTCTTATCGTCCACAGCTGAACATCGACATATGTATCTGCTCCGGTGTAGCGAGAGAATTAAGTGGGACCATGAATGAAACCAGAACAGGATGCCCGAGGGTATATTTATTGATCAGAAAAAAGATACCACATTGGCTGAAATTGGGTGTCTAAGCATATTGGTTTCATTACATTTCTGCTAATTTCATTATCGAAATAAAAAAGTTCATATATACATTATATCGGGTGTTTTTTTACAGTGATAGAACTTTAAATTGAAATAAAACACATTTAAATTAAGATTCAAGCCAAATTTTTTTTATTTGAGAGATAATTTTATGACATTTATGTTTTGAAAATAATTTCCGGCATATGTCCACGACGACTAGCTCTGAAGACCAAGATCAACTTCAAGCTGTTCTAGGAGCCAATCAACAAAAAAACAACGCTTATTATGGTCAAGTGGCTCCAGTTCTTGATCCAGTTGGACCTTGTATGGGTGTAGATCAAGTTCTTTACGCAAAATTTTCCATGTGGTGGATGCACAGAGTCCAACTTGTTGTGAACGTCGACGAACAGACAAATCTGGATCATTATTAACACTATGACTTACAGCAGCGATATTTTCTTCTGTACGTACAGTTCTTTGTTTTGTTGTTGCATCCAATAGAGAAAATGTCGTCCGAAATCTATCGATAGTTCGACGAATAAGCTGCTCTGATGGACGATTATGCAAACCATAGATTTCACGAAGTGCTCTATAAGTTTGGCGAATAGAACACTGATTTTGAAAATAAATTTCAACAATTTGTGAACGTTGTTGCGGCGTGAGTCTTTCCATCATAATTTATCAATGCTTACTGAACAGAAATGTCAGAACAACATGGCTTCTACCTTCTGTCAATCACAGTTATCCCTATCGAAGGTTCTATCACTCTAAAAAACACCCGATAAAAGTAAGTGGCACTGAATATGTGAACCAAAAATTAATAAAATCGAATAAGCTTATATGGGTGTTTACCTTTTTCGTCAGTCAGTATATTTTTGGACGTCCTTATTTAATGTCACTTCGTACATAAAGATCGTAAAAAAAATAATCGTATCTCACGATATTCGAATGACCCAATTTTTCCGTTTGAAACCGCACAGCGGGCGCATTCACCTAGAGGCTGATCGAGGAATGACCACAAATCGGGAATTCCAAAGTCCTTCGACATCGTTCTTGCCGAGTGATATTGTGTGCCCCCACACTGGCAGACTTAATAAACTGGAAAGAGAGTCTGGTATTTGATAATACGTATGTAATATCCTTCGATTTCATAACTGGACATTCTAGGAAACCGTAATCGGCGAACTGCATGCTCGAGAATCCCCTTGGTTCGTTTCTTCTTAATATTTAATATTAATGTTTAGTCGGTACTATGGATTCTTTGTATTGTTTATGCAAGAGAATTATTTGGAAAATATTCCTCAAATTTATTCAAATCTCGTTTCTCGAACTCATCGTTACTTATGTGAATAAATACAGCGCTGTTTAAAATCAGGACTCTGTGTACCTGTAAAATATTTATTCATTTTATGAACGTCTAGAAATCTATCTAATGCAAATTCGAAATTTTTTCGTCAAATTATATATGCACTTACTGTTACGTTTATTGTTATTGGGATACAATTGATTATTAACAATCTCCAGTTAATATAAGGTTGTTCGGAAATTAATTTTGTCTTTTCCCGACAAAGGATTTAATTGTTTTTTTTTTTCGAACCCAGATTTACACATAAGCCGCATAATCATTATATGTTTTGAGAGCTGATATAGCAAGGCTTGTCTGTGAGAAAGTTCAATTAATTCTACGCAGTAGTTTTTGGTTGGTGCCCTTTTAAATGTGGAGAGCAATAAGCTGCATTTTACTTTTTTACTATAAAAAAGGTGAAAATGCTGTTCAAGCCAGAAAGAGATTAACCGATGTGTTGACAGTACGCCAGTGCCAGAACTGATATGCAAAATTTCGATCAGGCAATTTTGATGTCGAAGATGCACCACATTCCGGAAGGCCGGTTGTAGCCGATAAAGGCATTAGTTGAGGCCAATCGGCGAATAACAATACGTGAGATCGGTGAGAGGTTAAATTTATCGAATTCAACTGTTTATGACCTCTTGAAAGTCCTGGGTTTAACCTCGAAACTGGATATATGGGTTCCCCGTGTTCTCATGGAGAGAAATTTGTGTCGACACGTTGACGTCTGTAATTCGCTTCTCAAACGTCACGAAAATGATCCATTTTTGAAGCGCATCATTACTGGGGACGAAAAATGGGTTGTATATAACAATGTTAAACGCAAAAAATCATGGAGCAAAAAAGATGTACCCGCTTAAAGTATTTCGAAAGTCAATATCCATCAAAAAAAGGTGATGCTGTCTGTTTGCTGGGATTTTAAAGGAATCGTCTTTTTGAGCTTTTACGAGAATATCGAAAGTCTACTGTCATCAGCTGGACAAACTGAATGGCCAGAATTAATCAACAGAAAAGGTGTAGTGTTCCACACCAAGATATGCGAGATCTCATACAAGTTTGGTCACTCGTCAAAAGCTTTTAAAGCTTGAATGGGTTGCACTACTACACCCACCCTATTCGCCAGATCTGGTGCCTTCGGATTATTATTTGTTCCGGTCATTGAAAAATTTTATGGACGGTAAAGCTTTTAGTTCAAATGAAGTGGTCAAAAATCACCTGGATCAGTTTTTGACAGCAAAAGATAAAAATTTATTGAGCGTGGAATCGTGCTACTACCAGAAAGATGGCAAAAGGTGTTGGACCAGATTGGCCAAAATATAATTTAATGGAATATTCATTCATTATACGACAATTGTCTCTCGTTTTCCAAAAAAAAAAAAAAAACAAATTACTTTCCGAACAACCCAATAATTGCTTATTTGTAGCACACTTTATAAAACTGGGCCATCTAAGGTTTGGATTTTGAAGCAGTGGTTATTTCCAGTCTGACAACTTGTCTGCGTTCGTGTATTGACAGAAAATTAGTTAAATATTTGATGAATTGATTTACGCTTGAACAGAATTGGGAAATATTAAAAACTTATTTCCAAATCGGTGATTCTCTTATCCAAACTACTATAACGTGGAAAATTCGAGTAATTAATCGACTGTTAATGGATTTTCCTCAGAATCATATCGTTGAAACCATGGGAAATCTAATTATAACACATTCTGGAAATGAAAGATGATAATTTGTTGATTTCCGAGTGTTACTCTCTTCTGATAGAATTATAAAGCTGTGCAAAAGCTATAACATTAAAATACCCCGATATTTCATTCCAACTATCGTATACAAAAAGGTTGTACATTGCTTATAGCATAGTTTTTGCGGACATCGCATGAATTGATAGTTCGGAGGAAACGTCTACTCAGAGAAGTACACAATCTAACCATTTTTTTATGAATTTGACGACTCTCACAAGATGTTATTCTGGCTACGTCTATTCTGATATTCTATGCAGTTCGATCTCTGTGAAATAATCATTAACGAAGTTACATAGAAAGTCAGATATTTACGTCCTTGATTATACATGTTGAAGTATTGATGTTTTATAAACAAAACTTCGTATTTCTATAATAATCATTCACTCTATGCGTAACACCTGCGTTTGATATAATATTAAAAACAGGCAAATTTGATTTATAAAATTCTGGACGTAATGAACCTGCCTTCATACTTCGGCTTCAACTTCAGCCCTATAGTATTTTTCACGAGCGATCTAGAACATAGGAGATGTAACAAAATTCGATGATTTACATAACAGATCAAAAATAATTAGAAGTCCCCTTCGAGTAACCGAATTTTTTTTCTTTTCTCATAGTGACCATTTTACCAAAGTTTAAGGATGAAGAATAAGAGGCAAGGCTCGATGAAGATGCATCATAAACGCAGGGAGAACTTACAAAAACACTTAAAATCACTCAACCAGCTATTATCCATTGCTGAAAAGCAATGAGAATGATCATAAAGGTAGGAAATTGAGTGCTGTATGAACTGAAGTCAAGAGACGTCGAACGCCGTTTTCTATCGTGTGAAAATATACTCCAACGGCAAAAAAGGAAAGGGTTTTTATATCCCAGAATATCCAAATAATTGTCATTTCTCTCACTCCTTTAATTGGAAACATCGTTTTGCATTATTTATTCAGTGGCAACTGATTACAAAAAAATGTAAAATTAAAAAAAACGCGGAAATTATTAGGAGTATAAATGAGTTCTTGCATATTGAATTGAAGCTTTATTGTGAAAATTTTGTTATACATTAAAAATTCAAAGCATTGTCGGTACCATATTATGGTACTGTGTACTTGATATTGGGTACATCATTGCCGAGCCAAAATATTAATGATATTAATCAAATAATGGATTATGTGGTTAGGACTGCCTTTTCAGAATCAGAATACTTTAATAATGCCACGTTTCGTCTATATGTTCAGACTTCTTCACAGCTAAATATATACAATAGAATTAATTGTTGTAGACTAATGGTGTACACAAATCATTGAACATACAGTGTATGCATGAAATTGAGTCAACATTAACAATCCCAAATAATAAAATTGTCAAAGGACAGACAATAAACCAGAGATCATAAAATTTTCAAAATCGGTTCATTATTCCAAAATAATGTAATATACTTGCCGTCAAGAGGTGATGTTGAACAGACAGTTGGACCGCCCAAACTCAAGAACCTAAAAGTTTTGAAGAATCCTAAAATAATTTTCAAGTTCTGTATTAGAGAGAAAGAATTCCTATGACGATAGCATTTTTGAAATGGGAGGAGATGTTGGATGTGGTTTAGTTGAGAAGTTTTTTCTGTTCTCTAAACATCGCAGTTAAAATTTTTGAATTTGTTCATTTAATGGCAGAACAATTTGGGTTTTTGAATCTTTTTACTTTGAAAACATTCGATTTTCTCATCGTTCATGATGGGAAAATGTGTGAAACGCATGAAATTCATTACAATGTATACTATTTTTTTGAAGATTCTTTTTCAAGTGTTTGGGTTTAAGGCTTACTAACGTGGGCGAAAATGGTCTATGGAAGAAAGAATAGAATTTCTCAAATTATACTATGGGAATGACGAAAATTCTGGATTAACTGCAAGGTATTTTAATTAATATCATCCAGAAAAAAATTTAAGTCACCAATATGTTAGGTATTTGATGAAGAAATTGGTAACTACTGGTTCCATTCAGAATAAGAAACACGAAGTTGAGCGTCCAGTCCGAAATGAAGCTATTGAAATAGCAGTATTGGGACATTTACAGATGTATAATCGGCAATCTATAAGAACTTTAGCACGAGCATCTAATCTCACGAAATCTAGCGTTCTTCGAATTGTGAATGCTCATAAATTTAACCCTTATATGATAGGGCTGGTACAACAGTTGAATAAAGATGATCCTGGCCGTCGGACTCAGTTTTGTGAACAATTTAGTGAGTTACTGAATAATAACCCACATTCTACAATACAATCTTTTCTGACGAGTGTACCTTTATGTTGAATGGGGAAGACAAAAGACATAATTGTCGGTACTGGAGTGATAGTTATCCTCATTTGCTCATGGAGACACATACAAAAATTTCCCAAAAATTAAATGTTTGGGTAGAAATATTAGGAAACCATATTGTTGGACCAATTTTTATCGATGGGAATCTTGTCAGAACAACTTATGTGAATTTATTAGACGACATTATTGATCTAATGACTACTGACATTCTGGAAAACGACGACAACTTATTAGAATATGAACTCACATTTCAGCAGGATGGTGCAGCGCCACATGTCGATATCCGTGTTCGACAATTTTTGAACGAACGTTATCCAGGACGTTGGAATGGTAGGATGAGTCCTATACATTGGCCAGCAAGATCACCCGATCTATCTCCATTAGTTTTTTTGTGGGGAAATTTGAAGTCCAAAGTCTATGCAACTGCACTCTAAATCTTGCAGAACTGCGACAAAGATCTTCACGGAATGCCAATTAATGACACCAGACATTTTCGAAAATGTAAGAGAAGGATTTGAAAGTAGACTATATCATTGTATGGAGGTTGGTGGTGGTCATTTTGAAGAATACATACGTTAGTTCTTTTAATAGTTTACATTTTTTCTGGATGTTCCTTGTCGTTACTTACACGTCTGGTGTATTTGAACGTATTGGATTTCTGTTTGAGGTTCCCTACTGATAACGTTCAATATCAAATTGCTTAAAAAAATCACCGAATTTGAAAATTTCAATTAGGATCTTTAGAAAACAAAAAAAAACTTCCTAATTAAAATACATCCGCCATCCCTTTCCTATTCAAAAACAAATTGTGGGTTGTTGCCACCCTCAGGTAGTTTTTTCGGAACAATGTCCTCAAAGGACAGAATACAGAACTTCCAAAGTATTTTTGGATTCTAAAAAACTCTTCTTTTTTTGGGCGGTTCCACTGTCTGTTAACATTCAACTTTTGACGGTAAGTTCAATATTAATTATTTCGTGAATAATGAACCGATTTTGAAAATTTTAACTGGGTTGTGCACAGAACATAAATAACTTTCAAACTAACACTCGATATCTCTTCCCTATTCAAAAAATGTTGGGTGGATGCCAACTTCATGTTCAACAGAAGTTTACCTGTTTTTTAAAAATCTTCGAAAAATTTTCTTTTCTGAGTTCTGGGGGGGCTCAAATTTTCTTTGGGACACACTGTATATAGTACGTATTGGCAACTTTTTGGTTCATAGAAATTGTGTCTATAGTATTTTAGAATTTCTCATTATTTTTAGATAAATTACGTTCTCACTATTCAATAGGAAAATAATCAGAAGATATAGTTAGCCTTTTTTGTCCATTTATCATAGACAAAACATGGGTTCGATTTATTAGAAATTCTAGAAACTCTTAAACAGATAGAAGGATCACTTAATTTCTAGACACAGATTTCGATAGGTATATTTTTTAAACCTAAAAATTATGTGCAGAGAAAATCAAAAACTGCTTTTCGAGTTTAAATTCAAGATAACTTTCTGTCAAGAAGAGTCGAAGGGAAGGAAATAAGTGAAAGTTATATAACTTTTATTGATGTATCTTGATACTATAGTGCTAAAACTCATGACGCTTGTCAATGATTTTATAACTAGCTTGATCTTACTCAAGTCCGATAGATCTAATCAGCTAATATCATATTTTTATATCCTTAAAACCCAATACTAGAAGGTTCGAATGATCAGTATCTTCTTAACTAGCTCTGTCATCATTAAAGAAGTACCATTTATATAACCGACATTAATTGTAATATTTCCCAACGAACACCGTGCTTACGAAGGTCGTAGAATGGTAATGATAGGAATAAGTACAATCGGGCAAAAACGTTCAACAAAATATATGTCAAGCGCACGGAAAATCGGTCGCATATCGATTGGGAAACCATATACAACCTCAAATTGATAGCGGACTGCATGTAGGCTTTATGACGCTTTCACTAATACCCATAATATGTATTGTTCCCGTATAAAAGCCACACTATCGTTGGCGGAACATTCGCAAATAAAACAATGGGAAAATAGATCTGAGAAATTCTTTGTTCCTTAGAGAACACCTATATGCCATACAGAGGATTGGCAAAAATATGAAACAAGGTGAAAAGCCGTGGCGTGAAGTCCAGGATCTTGAAAAAATTATTTTAATATTGGTCTTCTAGTTATCCTCATGGCATTTTGCACGAGCATGCGCGTTATTATTCTACTTCTAAATGCAGAATTTGATATCGATCGAATTTGTAGTTTCAAGAATATTGGTGAAAATATGATAATTTTCCGAACGTGGGATGAACAGATTTGGTCCATTTACAAACGCGACAGAGGTATATAGACCCCAAATATTCACTGAAAGTTTCAAGGCTCAAGCTCTTTCCTTTTAGTGTTTACGGCTGGACAGAAGAATTACTTTTGACCTCGGATTCTTCATCAGTGAGTCCAACCTACCAACGTTCAAGACCATTTTCGCCTCAAAATTCGAAAATTACAGACATATGAGCCAAACAACACCCTGCTATTTCCTGTAACTATCGTGCAGAAAGGCAAATATCAAATATTCACAAGGTTCGACTTGCACGGTGCGGTCTTGCATTGTCGTGTTACAGAACAACGCCTTTTCTGTTGACAATCACCGAATACTTTTCGATTAAAGATTGGTTCACTCGATTTAATTGTTTACAATAAAGATCTGTATTAACAGTTCGTCCAGGTTTCAGCTCTTCAAAATGAACAATTCCGCGTATACTCCACCAAACACACAGAAACGCCTTTTTTTGGATTGCACTGTGCACGGCGTAACTTGGAAAAGGTAATGACTTGAAGTGGGAGGTACTGCCTCAATTTATCTTTTATATCTTCTATCGACTCAAAACAGGTGATAATTCGGACTTTCGAAACAGAAAGTGTCAGTCGGAGGTACATCAAGGGAAAACCTTGGTAAAAATGCTATTCAAGCCAGAATGAAATTAACCGATGGGTATGGAGAAGATGTGTTGACAGTACGCCAGTGCCAGAACTCGTTTACAAAATTTCAATTCGTCAATTCTGATGTCGAAGATGCACCACCTTCCGGAAGGTCGGTTGAAGTTGATAAAGACACGATAAATCCATTAGTTGATGCAAATCGGCGAATAACAACACGTGAAATCGGTGCGAGGTTACATTCATAGAATTCAACTGTTTATGACCACTTGATAGGCCTGGGTTTAAATCTCGGAGCTCGATATATGGGCTCCCCATGTTCTCACGAAGAAAAATTTGTGTTGTCGCGTTGACGTCAGTGATTCGATTCTCAAACGTCACGAAAATGTTCCATTTTTGAAGCGCATCATTACTGGGGACGAAAAATGGATCGTATTTAACAATGTCCAATGCAAGAGATCATGGAGAAAAAAAGATGAACCGGCTCAAAGCATTTCGAAATCCAATATCCATCAAAAAAAGGTGATGCTGTCTGTTTGGTGTGATTTTAAAGGAATCGTTTTTTTACAGCTTTTACCGGATAACGCAGCAATTAATTCGAAAGTCTACAGTCATCAGCTGGACGAACTTAATGATGCACTTCAACAGAAAAGTTCATATTTAATCAACAAAAAAGGCCATATTTAATCAACAGAAAAGGTGTAATGTTCCACCAAGATAATGCGAGACCTCATGCAAGTTTGGTCACTTGCCAAAAGCCTTTACACCTTGAATTGCATACACTGGCACACTCGCCCTATCCTCCAGATCTGGCGCGTTCGGATTATTATTTGTTCCGGTCATTACAAATGTTTTGGACGGTAAAACCTTTACTTCCAATAAAGAGGTCAAAAATCACCTGGATCAGTTTTTTGCCACCAAAGACCAGGAATTTTATGAGCGTGGAATCATGCTACTACCAAAAAGATGGCAAAAGGTGTTGGAGTAAAATGACCAATATATAATTTGATAAAATATTTATTCATTATACGAAAATTTGTCTTTCATATTCCCCAAAAAAATACGTAATTATTTTCTGAACAACCCAATAGATAAAATGGTAAAAACACTGACGTGAAGCTGACCAAAGCTTTTGCGCGTTTGTTCAATAGTTCATTTCCCCCTGAAAATTTCAAATCTGTAAAAGACTTCTAAATTAGCTACAAATGATGATTAAAAAATCACGTTGCGCCCGGATTCGAACGAAATGTCGGAGTACGACGCTTCAACAACCATCGGGCTATTTGTCGGTTTATTTATACATATATTTGCGGGTTTCAAACGTCCATTTGTGAAGGGTTTGAAATTCAAAAAAAGTTTCATGATATATCTTCACGCAATTAAGCATTCATGTCGTTATTTCTCGTTTTAATTTGAACTGATCGGATTTATACTTACGAAAATATTTGAAAGTTAAAATTTCAAATGAACTCAGTAACCGTTAGGTCGATTCTGTTCATTTTTGCGCGCTAGTTTCAGGGGAACATCGTGATATCGAATTTTGAGCCGAAAATGATGAAGTATGCGAGGTCAAAAATAAAGTTGCCCGACCGGTCTTAAACACACTCACTTTCGAACGCAAAGAACTAGAGCATTGAAACTTTCATGGAAGGGTCTGAATGCAGCGATAAAGTTAGTTAATGGGTAAAATCGGTTCAAAAATTTCACCGTTATTGAAACTTTTTTTATACTTTTCCAATATATTCGAAACTACAGATTCGATCTATCTGAAATTCAGCATTTACGAGAATAATAAGAATGCGCATGCTCGAGCAAAATCTCGTGAAGATCATATAATTAGAAGACTAAAGAAAATTCTATTTGTGAGGATTGTGGGTAATATGAACTACCACGTAAAGTATCCTCCCTTCGTGCCGGTGCTCTTCACTTTTTTTAACATCCGTTCAAAAATTGAAGTGATTACGGACGTGGGATCGGCATTTAGGCAAAATGATAGCACGTTGTTCCCCAGAACGAGCGCGCTAAAAAAAAGATAATTGGAATATTTTGAAGAGGAAATGAAAAACCTTTGGGTAGAATTATCATCGTTTTTTTAATCAACACAAAGGTCAGTGCGGTTGCCAAGTCTTCGCTGGCGGGTGGTATACGGTCACTGCACTGAATTGAGGAGTCCGATCAAAGGTACACGAAATTCGAGTTACAAGAATGGACAGGGACACGAAGACATTGACCCTGAATCTTTTTAGGTGCAAAACAGTCGGCATGTCGAATGTTGCAATATCAAGGCGGCTGCTTGGATACAGTGCTACTGTACGAAAGATTTTTTCAGTTTGAAATATGCAAACAAAAATCCAGGAATGTAAATTAAGCACTGTTGTCATCGATCTATCAAACGGTCATCATAACCTTTGGGTCAAATATGCTATTGATAGCAGGACTATAATGCTTTTTTTTCTATAATAATCTGCCAACTGCTATAAACAAAAAATAATTCTTATCCAGGGAAATTCCGATTGTATCTGAAAAATAACGTAGATGAATCTTTGTATCCACGTTCACATATAATTTCCAATATTTAATTGTTTTTTAGAGATTCAAAAATAATCTTGAAATATATCTATTATCTCCAGAGCTCATGAATTTGTTTATTCACGAATTGAATATTTTTATTTTGACTTTTAAAACCACCTTACGAATTTTCTAAGGTGTTTCCTTCAAAAGTTACAAACGATAAAAAGGGACGAGCAAAATTGATTTTGATCAAGAAATATTCACTGTAGGTCAGTCAAAACCATTTTTAGTTCCAAAAATGAAAAAATTCAGATATTTTGAAGAAATATGATGGAACGAACGCGCAAAAATATACTAAAGCACCGACATAGAAACAGTCAACTTCAGAGCCCTTGATCATTAGTAATTAAATGAATTCCATTGACCTTTTAAACTGGTTGATGCCGTATCAATCAAGTAATCAAGGAATAATAAAAAAAGAACGAATGAATATTCTTTTGGGCTCGAACCCGATGTCTGCTTAATTCTTAGGAACTGAAATTCTACTTACCCAGGCAGTTGAAAACATAAGCCATTAAAGAATATCTGTGTTAAGAAAGCTTCAAACACTTCAAGAGATTCAAATACATAATTGATTTCAACTTGTGAGGTTACCTTTCTTTAGTTATTGAATGAAGTAAAATTTTGTATGGCTGTATTATTGAAACCAATAGGCAGATATGGGCTAATTCATGAATTTGTTTTTTTCATTCTGCTCTGCAATTTTCAGGTCCTAACATCGTTTTTATCGACTTCAGAGGTACATGAAAAAATGAAACTGTTACGTTTGAAAAACAAACTAGAATGCTGAAATTTAGAATGGAATTACATACTTCATTATTGTAATGAACTTCCTTAAGATTAATTGGATAACATGAGATTTCAGATTGTATCTTCCAAAAAGATATGAATGAAAATTTATCTAATAGAATTTTCCCTGATTCAAAATAAATATTTTCTAGTCCATTAATTGCATGAGTCAACAACTATTATTGTTTCCTTTATTCTAGCATGGTTATTTCCAAATTAGATGTAATGGATATTTAGTATATGAAACAAAAACAACGGTTTTAATGATATTCTGTACTAAATCAGCCATTCTAATTATTTTTTCTTATTCAGGAAAGCTTAATTTTTCAAAGGAAACTATCGCATAGAAAAAGAGAGTATTTTCAAAATGAATTTCAGATATTGTTCTCCAACATTTAATGAGTTTCTTCCAAATTAGTGAAAGACGTGAGCCTTTAAATACAGTATTTTTGTTTCTACAAGAACCGCAAAATCCGTGCACACAAATTTAACATTAATAATTCCACACTGCAACCCTAAAATAGTCTTCGAACACTGATCATATCAAGTTTCATTCAACTCCATGAATCAACTGTATCTCTAAATAGATCATTTATATGATTCACGCTTTGGAGAAGATGATTTCAAAACAATTCACGAGAAATCTCCTTCGTACTTTCACTTTTAGTCTGAACTAATGGTTCGAAAAAATTGAAAAGTAGCTGGACGTACCTTTAGACTGACGAGTACCAAAATATTCCTCAAGGATCGATAAAACTCCTGACCTCTTGGTGTATCCCGAGTTCACGAAGGAAGGAAGCGGAGGACCACAGGTAACTTGACTGTCGAGCAACGATTGCCGTTCTGAATACCACTAGGTTAAAACGCAGTGAATTTTTGCACTCTTGACACACTTTCCACTAGAAAGAGCTCTCTGATATCTGATGAATGGTTTGGTAATAACAAACAGTACGACTGACAGAATGACAACTCGCTTTTAGAAAGCGCAATACGTCAACGTTATTCGGCTGCTTGTGGAGAACTGACAGATGTTGGCGCAAATGCTGGATGGGAAAGCTCGCGCCTACTCCCACCAGAACACGGAAAATCCTCGATTGATTTTGACGTGCACGGAACGAACACAGAGCTGGAATACAATCGACGTTTATCACTCAAGTTCATTTCTAATCGTCGATATAAATATTCCACAAAACACGTTTTACGATATTTTGGATGTTTTCTGATAATATATAATTTTTTCCACAAGTTCGGTAGTTTTTGCTAGGAAAGTTACCAACAACGCTCTTAGAAATAAACGGTTTTCCAATAAGAGGTTTTATTTTGATATTAGAAAAAAAACGAGTATATTTTAAAAGAAATCGATAGATCTTTATTTCATTGTAAAGAGGAAGGTATGCCATTAACAATGGAAAACGATATCAACCAAATAGCCACCATGGCTACAGATTGCAGCATCATATTCTTTTCATGAAATTTTCCATGACCAATTCGCACATTTGTGGCTGTATGTCCTCAATAGCTTCACGAATTCCACCTTTAAGGTCTTGAATCGATTGTGAAGCATCGGTATATAATGGATATCGACTCTAAAGTGAAAATATACCTTGATATAACTAGTGTAAATAGGTCCTAATATTATGAATATTCTATGAGCAATGGAAGTAAATTAGACAGTTGACAGAAATGAATAATCAAGTATTCTTGTATTCTGAAGAAAAATATGTTATAATACTAAATAGTTAACAAAATTTTAATATCAAATTTCAGATTTAATCTGTCAGTCTTCTACAATTTTAATTTCAGAAAAAATTTCATTCAAAAAACTTTTAAAATTAAATTAATGTCTACATAAGCACCGCTTATATTCAATAGACACGTATACAATCAAAAGTCAATATACAATATCAAATGGAATAAAAAAACCAACAAATATAAATTGTCAATTAAAATTAATGAATAAATATTTGAAGGAGACAAAATTTTGCTTCTGAAGTTTATGAACACCCAATTCCGTTTCAAAAACATAAAACACAACTTAAGGACTTCTCAAAAAATATAATTTATTTGAAATATTCAATATATTTGAATATTTAAATAAGTTAATTCAAGAATCTCTCAAAACATGCACTATATCTTCAAACAACAATTAGACTCCCGATAATCTCTTCATCGGCCATGAATCATATTTAAAAAATCAAAATCAACTAACAATCAGTATATCTTACCTCAGAGTGGTAACCGGATAATTGCTTAGACTAACTTTAAAAAACAAGACATTCTATGTTCGTCACAAAAATCACAGAAAACTGTAAGGTATTATAAGGTTTTTTTTAAACCATTGACATTCCATAATGAGAATTTATTCAAGCCTAAATATAATTATATATTAGGTATAAAATAAAATAGAAAAAGGCTTTTTACTTGATAGAAGGGATATAACAAAATTTGAATATCAAAACAGATTTAATCTGTCAGTCTTCTACAATTTTAATTTCAAAAAAATTTTTATTCAAGAAACAAATGGAATAAATAAAGCAACAAATATGAATTTTCAATTAATTTTGTAATTAATTTTTGTCAGCTTCAAACATTTATTTAGTAGTTTTAATTGACAATTTATATTTGTTGGTTTATTTATTCCATTTGATATTGTATATTGAGTTTTGATTGTATACGTCTATTAAATATAAGCGGTGCTTATGTAGACATTAATTTAATTCTAAAAGTTTTTTTCAATACAATTTTTTTTTAAATTAAAATTATAGATGACTGACAGATTAAATCTGTTTTGACATTCAAATTTTGTTATATCCCTTCTATTAAGTAAAAAGCCTTTTTATATTTTATTTTATACATAATATATAATTATATTTAGGCTTGAACTAAATCTCATTATGGAATGTCAATGGTTTAAAGAAAACCTTATAATACCTTACAGTTTTCTGTGATTTTTGTGACGAACATAAAATATCTGGTTTTTTAAAGTTAGTCTGTTTAAGCAATTATCCGGTTACCACTCTGCGGTAAGATATACTGATTGTTAGTTGATTTTGATTTTTTAAATATGATTTAGGGCTGATGAAGAGATTATCGGAAGTCTAATTGTTTTTTGAAGATATAGTGCAAGTTTTGAGAGATTTTTTTTATTAACTTATTTGAATATTTGAATATATTAAATATTTCAACTAATTATATTTTTTGAGAAGTCTCTAAGTTGTGTTTTATGTTTTTGAGAAGGAATTGGTGTTTATAATGGTAAGATCAGAAACAAAATTTGGTCTCCTTCAAATATTTATTTATTCATTTTGATTGACAATAGTATATTTGTTGGTTTATTTATTCCATTTGATATTGTATATTGAGTTTTGATTGTATACGTGTATTGAATATAAACGGTGCTTATGTAGACATTTATTTAATTCTAAAATTTTTTTGAATAAAAATTTTTTTGCAATTAAAATTGTAGAAGACTGACAGTTTAAATCTGTTTTGATATTCAAATTTTGTTATATCCCTTCTATTCAGTAAAAAGCCTTTTCCTATTTTACTAAATAGTTATTTCAGTTTTTCCTAAAAATATTACTTTCAAAGTTTAATATTCAATAGGTTATATGCCCACAAGGGAAAACTGAATTAAACTGAAATTGTAAGCAATAAAGAAAAGAAAAAGGGTGTGTTCAAAGGGTACTAAGAAATAAAATTGGTTATTCTGAATAAAAGTTATATGCAGGAAAGAAAGACGTCTCAATGCCATAGATGAAGTACCACAACTTCGACTACAAGTGAAGAGAAAAAAATAAAGTGGCAAAAATCAGATGAGAAAGCTCAATCAATCATAGTAACAGGTATTTCTGATAAACATTTGGATTTAATAAAAGACTGGAAGGAACAGATTAATGCTTTAAGAGGCGTATTTATAAGAACAAACCTCGTTCAGAAGGCTCGCCTTATGAAGAAAACTCATAAATCTCAAAAAAGAAGGCAATGATAAGTTAGAGGATATATTCCTAAAATTTGAAACTCTCATACGAGAACTGAAAGAATTGGGATCAATACTAGATGAAAGTTACACGGTATGTCACTTGTTATTAGCTTTACCATCAAAATACAATAATGTTATTACTGCATTAGAAACCATGGAAAATGTCAAATTAGATTTCGTAAAAGCAAGATTATTAGATGAAGAACATAAGTTGAATACTGGTTTTGATCATTCATTATCTAGTTTCAACGCATCGACCTCAGCATCAAATGGTTGCTTTAAATGTGGGAGTCAACAGCATTAGTACTTAACATGTCCCAAAAGAGGTGGCTATAGTAGAAGACGAGGAGGAAGAAAATATGGTGGGCTAGAAAATAAACAATATTCTGGGCAAGCTCATATGACTGAAGATAATGCAGTTCAACTATATGCAACAAATTTGTGTTCTGAAGTAGAGGAAAAAATATCATTGATATTAGACTCAGGAGCAAGTAATCATTTCCTCAAAGAAGATTTTGAAAACTATATGGGTAATATCAAAATGCTAGAAAAAATAGTTATAATACACATCGCAAATGGTCCGAAACTGCAGGCAAATAAAGTAGGAATACTCAAAACTGAGCGTCAAGGGCATAAAATAACGTTAGAAGCCTTGATTGTTGTAGATTTAAAAAACAATTTATTTGCTTCAAAATTAAGATCGAAAGGACATAAGATTATAATAAAAAAGAAAAGTCTTATAAGTGGTAAAAATTTTGAATTAACATGCCAGTTCAGAAATGGTTTATATTTATTGGTGATAGACAAGAGTAGAAACTTTAATGAACATTGCAATATAAATATAGAATGATAATTATGGCTCAGAAAGATGGGTTATCCTGGAAATGGAGCTCTAATGCAATTGAAATTACCTACAGAAAATAACAATTGTCCAATATGCATGGAAGGTAAAGGAGTCAGAAATCCATTTGAGGGAATTGAAGAGAAAACTACAGAAATAGGAGAACTAATCCACACCATTTGTGGTCCCTTTAATCCAATAGCTTCAAATAAATTGTGAATTGTTACGCAGATGTCAGTTGGACTGTACCGATTCGAAGAACTTTCTATTACCATAGCTTCATGATTGTGCACTACAAATCTGTGTAAAATCTCCTAATGAGCAGTCATATGAATTACTTTTATCTCAAATAAATAAAAGATATTCAAAATGAAAGCTACTCAAATTGTTAACAATTTTCAAATGGGATATACTTGATAACATAATTAAGGTACGAGATACGATTAATCAAGTGTATTTCGTATAAAACATTATTTTGACTCTCCTCAAAATTAATATAATGAGCAGATGCATCAAATTTGAAAACTAACCGTTGATAATTACTCATTTTTTCGAATAATAAAATTTGATCTCTGATACTACTTGGCACGAGAGAGGCAGGCATCTTTGCTGGTGATCGAAGTTCAAGTAGAAATCTCTGATTTTATTATAAGCACATCGAGGTTATTTCATCGTTTAATAAAAATATATAAAAATGGATTCATTCATCATTGCTTGATATCCACGTTTTATTCTCCATCACGGGGACAAGTCTGGGCTGTAATGTGGAGGAGTATTTCCCACATCTTTTTCTTCGTTAAGCCACCTTCGCCTCATCAAGGAAGTTGCAATAATATTCAGCATTGGGCGTACGTTATTCATGAAGATAGACGGGCTTTGGCTTTTCGAGGTGGAGATGCTCTGGGTTGTCTTCACTCCATGCTTGCTTATTGAGATTCTGGAGAGTAATGATGCACCAATGCCTTATTACAGGTGAAAATGTACCTTAAGAAACCGTCATTCTCTTCTGGATTAAGCGTTAAAAGCCTCTCACACACAGCAAGACTGTGCGCTTTATGATTTTCTGGAAGTAGGCGAGAAACCCATCTTGCCGACGATAACCCAACGCTCTAGAAATGATAGATTGAGTACTCCCATACGGTTTACACCTTCCCGCGATAAAAGTTTATAATAATGCGTTGCTCAACAGACGTATATAAATAACTCTTGCTCAAACATAATGCTACTGTATTAGTATAGTTTTGTTCATCTATGCTGACGCTCAATCAACTGTAGAGGATCGGAGAGTTATCCTCCGTTCCCTTAGACAATCCCTTCTAACACATGGCATAGCACCACGCGAGTCACTTCACACAGCGACCGGTAAAAAACTCTAGTTTTATTTGATCCACCCTAATAGATACAATGAACATTATATGAATTTCACTGCCTAGAAAATGCTCATTCTTTTTCCACAAAAGACAATTTAAAAGTCTTGCACGTAGAATCAAAAGGCACGAAACTTAAGTATTTGGAATTTGTTGAAATTTTCAAATTAGTACAAAATAAAAATAATCAATAAATCAGATAGACCTAAAGGGTGGGCCATCTAGAGTTTGCAGCTAGAAGTAGTGGTTATTTTGGGTCTGGCAGCACTTATGTCATTCGTGGGTGATATGAACTAGCCCGCAAAAGCTCCTGACTACATGTCAGTGCTTTTCACCTTCTTTAGTTTCTTATTCTCTTCATCTTATTACGTGCTTCGTCAGAATCAAGAGTTGCCAAATGGAAAAGTTGTTTTCGTAAATCTAATATGATTAATTTTAATGGAAACTGGAGTCATAATACGTGTCTAGGCATATTCTATTGCCATATACTTGAACTTACTAACCATATTTAGGACTAAATACTGCAAAAACAGCCATGTAACTCAGCGTATCGAAATAACATATAATAGGTTGGAGAAAAAAAATCCATTATTTTTGCGTGAACTTCAATTTATTTATATGTTTAGGATTGTCTAATTTGGGTCAAATACGCATCGTTTTGTTCTATAATTTGTTGCCATTTTGAAGGTAGCTTCATAATGCCTCTCTCATAGAAGTCTTGATCTATATTGGAGAAAAACTCTAGTAATCGATCCTCCCTTCTCTTGCTGCCAACTTCTTATTACTCAGGAAGTTTTGCAATGCGAGAAAAAGATGGTAATCGCTTGGTGCCAGATCCAGAGTATATGGTCGATGCATTAAAACTTCCCAACCAAGCTCCCGGAATTTCTACAAGTCACTACAAGTATGTGTGGTCTGGCGTTGTCCTGATGGAACACAACACCTCTTCTGTTGGTCAGCTCTGGTCATTTCTGGTCAATCGCTACCTTCAAACTTTCCAGTTGTTGATAGTAAAGATACGCATTTAATGTTTGACCATATGGAAGCAACTCACAATAAATGATTCCTTTTAAGTCCCACCAAATGCACAGTAGAAGCTTCCTGGTCGTTAGACATGGTTTGAGCTGTTTCACGATCGTTTTCGCACAATATTAATGACCCATTTCTCATCTCCATTTTCGACGACGGGCCTGCCTGTGCGAGGTGTATCTTCAACATCTAAAATACCTGAACGAAATCGACTAAACCAAAATTGCACGTAACTAGTTGTTACAGAATCGGGACCATAAACACCATTCACTTCATTTCAGTCGCCTGGCTCGCATTTTCACCTTAATCCAGGAAAAACTGTAAAATGTTCCGAATTTGATCTTTTTTGGCTCCATTTTCAACAACTGAATGGACCGAACAATGTCTATTGAATGATGGAGGGTTTCTTCCACTTCGTTTCTTTTTTTAAACAAATACGAATCACAAAATGTGTTTTCTTTATCGTAATTTTAATTTTTCTGGAGTTCTCATTAATCTCTCGTTCCTTGGGTGTAAAAAGTAATTCCTGTACTAGTTTGAATGAGGTACGGTAATGAGCGGTTACATATTCGCTGTACGCATTCGATTGCAGAATTGCTCGATTGTAAAGAGTTGTAAGAAGATTTCGGGGTGAGATTTTAATTACGGTACTTTCATTTAATTATATCGCCCTTACTGTTGATAATTATTTTCTGAATTTCTTATTTCTTTGGTTCAGCCGTGCTTCTTTGATGAAAAAAACTTCTGCAATCATCTAGCCAAGCGAACTCTTTACGCCACTATTTTTAATTTTAAACTGAATGAGTCCCCACTTGAGGGAAATCCATTTTAATTAAATAGAACAATATAGATTATTTCCACCATTTATTAATTTAACGACAATTGTTTTACCAGTGTGGCTTCGTCAAGTTTACATTTTGAAATAACTCATTTGACTTTTTGTAGTGAATTATCGATTATTTGATACGGAATCTAACCACCCTCTAGTATTGGAGGATCCTTATAACAAATGTTTCGAGTTCTTGAGTCTTTGTCGGGATTGAGATCGTTGAATTTCGGTGAAACAGTTTCCAATAGTTTTAGAAATGCGGATTTTGTAGCCATAAATTCGGATTGGGGAATGTTGAGGGGGCGGAAGTCAGAAAACTATGTGTTTTTATCCATCATAGGTATCTTTTTCAAGAAATAATTCACAGATGGCCTGTTAAACAAGCCTCCCACAGCTTCCGACTTCACGTCAGTGTTTTTCACCATTTTCCTTATAAGTATCAACTATGCGTTTCATGCCAAATTCATGGAGGAACGAAAACAAAAAATAAACAATAGTTTCCGAGTTATCTTTCTTTAGGCTCCGTGCGGCAGTCGTCAACGAAGATTACTCCATCAAAAGACAAAAACGAAAATAGATATTTGCCCTACTATTCAGTTTGATAAGACAGACCCCCATCGAACATCGTTTGTGATAATGAAAATTGAACTCTTATTTCGTCATATAAATAATTTTTAATTAGGAAATCGCATCAGCCGATTTTATTCAATAATGATCGTAGAATTGGACCTCTGACACTCGGAATTTGTAAACATCAGCTACCAGCGAGTGGAAGACCTCGGTTTTTTCGATAGTCGGTACTTCACCGATACCAATAATGTTGTTTAACATATTTTTGGCGTCAAATCGTTTAATTGCGATATGTGCACGGGATTTCGTTGCCTGAATTGCTTATTTATTTTGGAAATCTTTTACAAACAATTCTGGGAATTATTCTGTTTACGAGAACATTCCAAATTGCATTATCATGAATGAAAGCAGGATTTATAAAATTAAGCCGAGTTAACTACATAAGAAAAGGAGAAATGAACTGCTCCACAATTGTTGTTGATACGAAGGTAGATGTACGACGATGTATTGAAAAATTCTGAGCCTGCTATGAAAGCAACCAAAATTTGAAAGTTAATATATTTCATTAATAATCATGTTCTTCACTCAATTGGATATTATTCGATTGTTCGGAAAGTAATTTCGTTTTTTTTTGGGAAAATGAAAGACAATTTTCGTATAATGAATAAATAATTCATTAAATTATAAATTGGTCATTCTGGTACAACAACTTTTGCCATCTTTCTGGTAGTAGCATGATTCCACGCTCATAAAATATTTGGTCTTTGGTGGAAAAAAACTGATCAAGGTGATTTTTGACCTTTGACCACTTCCGGTCCTTTAGCTATTATTAGCCATGCCGCTTCAAAATGTTTCGAATGGGACGTGTTACCATAGGAAATTTAGTCCTCATAAAGGGAAGAGATTAAATGCTGAACCAAAAAACCTCAACAGTTTCCTGGAAGATCATATCTTCGATGAGGTGTCTTGAGACTCATCCCCATTTGTTTATTTCTCTCCCTGATTAGTATATTATTTAAGAGTGGACCAATAAGCAGAAGTTGACCGCGGCTGCGTACGCCACCTACTTGAATATAGGTTTCGTGATGATCTTATAATTAGATGGTAAAAAAATATTTTATGAAGATCGTGAGTTTACAAGCTCATGACTTCACATCAGTGCTTTTCACTTTCTTTTAGCGTAAAGAACAGAGTACTATCGTTTTTCCTAAATGCTGGTCAATCTGTCCATAAACACTCTAGCTCCGAAATGAGAGATCTACAGGCTTGAAACTTTCAGAGTAGATTTTGAACCTCAATACCTCGGCTAAGATCGTGAATAGACCAAATCACTCCGATGGTTCCGGAAAATTTCTCTGCAAAATGTTTCGCTATATTTTCGAAACTGCAGATACAATGAATATGAAATTTGTAAGTAGAAGATAACGCAAAATTTCGTGAGGATCGTAAAATTAGAAGATTCAAAAAAATATAATTTGTGAGTGCAGCAGCATTAAGCATTACCGAAACCACAGCGACAGTTAAATTCAAATTTTGCATTCAGATGGAAAATAACGATAAGAAGGTTAATGCTAAATTTCGCAAGAATCCAGGTAAGATCAACAACCGCGCAAAAGCTCCCATTTTCATGTCAATGCTTTCGACTAACAGAAAAATTCGAAGAAACGCCAGGTAAAGGGTCTTTCATTAACAGCGCCCCATTTTGTTTTGTGAATAAAACACATTATTTATTTAAAAATTATTTCAAATTATTATTTTATTATGAATTACAATAGCCTAAATTTGCTGGATAATTGCTGTAAACCAACGACTTAATGTAACCCAAAAGAAAGAAGTGAAATCGCTGAGAATGATTTTCTTATGTAAATCTGCATCATTTGCGATTTTTTTAAAGCACTAATTACTGAATACACGACACTTTAAATAATTTGTTGGTTTGAATTCTTGGGTTAAAACAATTTTGTATGGATGTAAACCATACGTAAAATTCGTAAAATTCGCTACAAAGACGTCATGGAGATGCCTAGTTTTTATGAATGTCAAGAAATCGATAAATTTTGGTTTTCACGTACGGCTGCAATATTCTCTTCACTTCACTTCACGAGTGCGTTATGTAGCATACTGCGTTACCTCGGGGGGGTGGGCTTGCCCTCAGGTGTTACTTGTACCACCTGGCCACCCCATTTGGTGTTGGACTCGAGGGGGCAGTGGTTGAAAGTCCGCATGCTGGACTAGGGGGGTATTTCATTTATCTGTTCGCAGACCCCCATTTTCGGGATATTCTCATGAAACGACTCGGGGTTTAACGAGACTTGACGGTTCGACCGGCCTGTCCTGGCCCCTGGATCTGTGCGTAACTATTTAGGGTTTGTGGATCTCGACGAAATGGCTCCGCCATTAGTGCTTGACGCCAGGATCAATCAAATGACCTCACATGGGTTCGGTGGGTCAGGACGTATAGTCCGCTAGACGGTGCTCGTACCAGGATCAATTGTAGTCGTCAATCTTGAGTTTATCTTAGTTTATGGGACTGCGTTCGGGTGGATGGATAAGAATTCCCTCCGGCGGGTGAGTTGCGTCTCAAACCAACTCGGGTACTGACCTGCTGAGCCAGTAGAGGTTGGATAGTGTTTCGCTGCTACCAGTCAGACGGTTCTGGCTTTCGAGTCGGGGCCCAAACTGGAAGCTGGTGGGTTCATCTCTTCGGAGGGGTTCTCGCCACGCGCGATGATATGGCGTAATCCTTATCACACTTTCTACCTCTAGGGGTGGACTGTGGAGACTGCTTGGTAGTCACTTGGAAAAGAGGCCTTCCTCAAATAGCCAATAACTATTCTGGTAGAATTCACCTGTCAATGTCACAAATAAACAATGGCTGCCATGCGTGAGTAATGTCAATTTAAAAATGGGGCGTTCCCATTGAAAGACCCTTTAGTTGTCAATAATATAACAACTAACCATAGCCATTAATGAATGAGCGCCAAAGCTTCGCATTTCAAATAAGCGTTTCCATAAACTAATTTTCACTTTAAGATTTAATCGAATTTCATTGTGAACATTCCGAATTTTCGAGATTAAAAATTAACTTATCTTTTATAATCTTCAATTGAATAGTATCTAAAATAATTATAAGAAGAAAGATATGCTGAATAAACCTTCAATAAATTCATCGAGTTAGCGAAATTGGACGAAAAGTATTGCTAATCTAACCTTTCTAAAACTGCAACCCCTCTTCCGTGACTGTTGAAAAGTAACATTCGAATTTCTAATGTTGTATTCGATCCATTGAAATATCAAATTTTAATTAACCACTAATGAATGACATGGTGAATACTCATTTATGAGAAAATTAAAAGAAACGGACAAGATCTAGAATAATGACTACGCTAATTGTGAGAACAGATAATGGAACGTGATCTTAAACAAAAATATTAGACTTTGCGATGAAGACTTCGTAACAAAATTCAAATATTTCCGTACGACCGGCCACTCGATAACTTTCAAGTGACACTTGAAATTTGAAAAAGCTTTTTTATCAAATTGTTACGTTAAAAAACGCTCTACTATTGATTGAATTGCAGTCGCTAAAAAATTCTCCAATAATTTGATTAAATTAAGACCATTAAGAAGTTTGGAGTTTCCGCAATGAAAGTCGACGCTGTTATCGTATGCGCTGTATAGTTGCATTGTTTTCAAGAGGCGTAGAATTTTCCAGATTTCTTTCTTTCGTATTGTGAGATTACAAACATAGTGGTATTTTTATCGTACCTAATCCATCAAAATTGTGGAATATTGAATTTTTATTGTTTCTTATAAGACGTCTAATCATAAGGCGTCTTAGTACCGGAGAACTTAGTACCGGATGATCTTAGAACTGAACAATCTTGCTGCAGTGCCTTTTTACTTTGATTATCTTAATACCAGGCAATCTTCTTTGTGCCGAATTTAGAGTATCTTATTAGCGCACCATCTTGGTTCCGGACGCTATACTGGCCATTTGGAACAATTTGAAACTGAACACCTGCTGATTATATGCAGAATAGGAACTATCCTTGAAGAAAACACTATCATTACGACATTTTGGAGAACAATATTCCAGGAGAATTTCAAAGATAAGTCCTTACGTAAATCTCGGACCTCAAGCTAACCGTAAAATTCTATTATATTGTAAATAAGAGTCACTATTTTAATTGTAAAGTTGAAATAATTAGATGGGGAGTAAGAGTTTGCATTTTCCCTATCAGGTTGACAATTTGGGATTCTTTCAGGAAAGACAAGTTTTATTTATCTTTTTATTGGCGCACTATGAGGCATTTTACGAAGTAGGATGTTTCATGTGCGGACGGACAAAATTCGCTGTGGTGGGTTAGCGATTTTGGTTTGAAAATTCGTGCACGAGTAAGATTTGAAAGGTCCATAAATCTGTTCATTTCGTAGGAAATTTGTGTTTTCAATATCTCAATAAATTAAAATCCGGACAAAACGATTTCGAGAAGTTTGATATAAAAGATTCCACCAAATAGAGAAATAAATAGGAATGAAAAAATATCAAAACGTCAAATCAGCCATATTCAAAATGATAGAAATATCACTATTATAAATACGAGTGCCGAGAGTTCCGTGGTAAAGTAAAAACCACGAGTTCGTAAAGTAAAAACCACCATTGTAGTTACTGGCATATAAGCATGTCTCATTCACCAGGTGACCACTAAGCATTTCCCTCAACGCAAGAAAGTAGATAAGGCATACGCCTTATCATCGCGCAAAGAGAGGACGCCTTCAATGGAGTTGAATCCACCGCGCTTCCAGTTTCGGCTTAAGTTCGAAAACCTACAC
This sequence comes from Megalocaria dilatata, assembly GCA_034642435.1. Lineage (NCBI taxonomy): Eukaryota > Metazoa > Arthropoda > Insecta > Coleoptera > Coccinellidae > Megalocaria > Megalocaria dilatata. Next base: position 41,670,609 of record CM067859.1, on the reverse strand, counting down.
CGTCACTGGTAGCAGCGAAGCACTATCCAACCGCGACTGGCCCTACACGTCAGTACCCGAGTTGTTTGAGATGCTACTCACACACCGAAGGGCTTTATTTCCACCAGTCAGCCGCAAACCCAAGAAAAATCTCAAGAACAGATGCTCCAAGCGATCCTGGTTCGAGTACTAACAACCAAAAACCGAGACTTCTCTATGAGAGAAGCATTATAAAGCTATCTTTAAAATGGAATCAAATTATAGAATAAAACGGTGCATATTTGACCCAAATTGGACAATCCGAAACATGTAAAATAAATTCTTTACTTCACGCAAAAATAACGAATTTTTTTCCACAACAAATTATTTCGAAATTATTTAAAACAGTCACACTACTTGTTGAAAGTTCACTTTTGATGTTTCTTGGGTGTTCAAACATTTTCAGTGGCGTAGATAAAAATTTTTGGTATTACAACGTCCCCTTCTTGATCACCACTGACATTTTCGTAAAATTACTGAAGATTGTTCTCCAAAAGTGCTATTCTTAATCAAAAGCTCTAAACCTCACAGTTTTCGGCATAATCGGCCTCAAACATGAATCCGTGGGCATCCTATTCGAATACTTTCAAGAATATGTTCAATATGATTTTGAATCGTCACCGAGTAAACAAAATCTTTTAGGTATACCGATACGAAAAAATCTGATGAATTGAGGTCCGGGAATCATGGTGGCCAAGATACTGGACCTCCTCAACCTATCCATTGACTGTCATAAGTATTATTCAAGTACTGTCGAAGAAATGAAAATAAGCTGGTGCTCCATCGTGTAAAAACCATGAATTTTCGCGTTGATTTAAAGACATGTTAAAGAGAATCAAAGGACCAAAAGTTCAATCACCATGTGTTACTATCCAAATGTTTATCGAAAATCTCTCTTTATATCTAGTGTGTAAAATTGCATGTGGATTAGCTTCTGCCCACTAATGAGTGTTGTAAAAATTTGTGATACCTTCGCGGGTAAATCCTGCTTTGCCAGCAAAAAAAATGTTACTTACTTATATAAAGATTTTTCATCATTTTGATTAGAAGCAGAACAATTTTGTCACACTTCTACAAAATTCAATTCAAAACAATATATAATATTAAAATTGAATTAAATAAAATGTCTCAGAAACATTGTGTCTTATAAGTAGACATAAAGAATTTACAAACATTGCACAGCATCAAACGAAGATAAAAGAATCTGAAGAAAATATAGAATATTGACCGAAATCAGTTTGCAAACTTTAGCCGATACAGCTGTTTTATACCAATCATGTGGATAACAAATTCTGTTCGAAAAATACCCAACATCCACTTGAAAAATCCCTTGAAAAAACCTCTTTTGAAAAAGCTCCTTCAAAACTTTTTCAAAAATATTCAGTACATCTTAAGAATAGCGTTTGAAACTCGGTGGCATAGTGAACATAGATGATGGCTATACTGCCAGGGGTTGCGGGTTCGAGTCCCGCTGCGCCCATGGGTGTTCGTTAGGTGGTGGGGTATGGCTAATGACCACAGCAGTCGATGCCATAAGTCACAACGAAAAAGAATATATATGACAATGTTTCCAATGATAAATAAACAATTTTCTGTCAAACTGTGTTCCATGTGATAAAATGCCACTTTATTAAACGATATTGAATTTTAATAGTAAAATAGCACATTATCATTCAAAATGCGAAAAAAGTTTTTTATTTTTATGCTTTATTCCAAAAGCTAGAAAAATAACGAAAAGGATTGTTGAACTTTGCAAGTTGACATATTTCGGTCATTACTTCAAAACGGTTAAAGCACAAGACATATAGATTAGAACAATTGCTTTTATTTCCATAAATATATACAGTTTGATGACGCAAGAGCCACTGATACAAATGAGTAGATACGTCTTAAGAGCACGAACTCGTGAAAGTTTGAATTTATACTTGTATTTTATAACTTACGATCTAATAAAATTTATTTTTATTATTGCCTTAACATTTCTCGAACTCTAAAGCGAATATGGTACCCAACGTTTACGTTCTTGCAAATATTCGACCGATTCCGAAATATAAATGGAAAACAATAATATTATCGGAAATACTTCTCTTAATCTCCATGCAAAAAAGTTTAACTGGACAGAAATATAAACAAGGTGGTTTTATAGGCAAGCCTTTCAATAGAAGTCATCAAAATAAACCGTTTCATCAAAAATCGCCCAAAAATAATATTTAAGGGGACAAAGACATAAGTCTATAACACTGAATACGATTCCGAGGAATTTCCATCAGAATGAAACATTCCGAGAATGTTTACCGATTTAAGTTACAAGAATGATATGGATATTCAAATTTACCAATAATTTTGATCCTAGTCAAAGATCGAACCATCAGTTAATATTCTGAAGGACATTTTCGATTGATTTTTTGCGGGATAAAATGAAATATCACATGAGTCATTAAGTCCCAGAATTAACCAGTAAAATCACTCGACACTATTCCTCAACACCTTTCATAGTGATAGAATAATTCCAAGAATCTATTGAACTTTCGATGCCTTTCTTGTAGAACGATTTGTGTTTGGTCTCAAAATAAGCTTCAGTTGCGGATACAACCTCATCATTGGAGCCAAATTTTCTTGAAGCATCTTTTTGGTACTTGCTAACAGAAAGAAGTTTGGAAGCAGTTCGTATCGTAAATCGTTCAATTTCACCATCGTTTCCATCGAATTGTGGATGCGTGCATTATCTTGGTGAAACAGCGATTTTTGTCTATGAGGACTTTTCTGTTTAATTGTGTCGTTAAATCTATCCAATAACGCAATGTAGTAGTCGCTGTTGATCGTCTGGCCCTTCGGAAGCGCCCTCCATGGCATTATAGCTTGACTCGCTTGGGGCGATTGTGTTGACTAGGACCGGTGAAATGAAGGGTTGTCTTGATGCCTAAACTAATGCCACTCGCGCCAGTCACTGGACTCGTGTGGTGGAAGATCGACCCAATGAGGCCCTAGTTTCACCGTAAAGGTGGAATGAAGGGCTGAGCAGCGTTAATCAATTCATTAACAAGGGAGTCCGTCACAGCACAGGGCCTCTACCTTAAAACTAACATACTCTACCCTATTGCAGTAAATCTCCGGATTTTTCTGTCCAGTGGCCGAGTGTTTTATGTAGCATACTGGGGTGGAGGACCTCAGGAAGTATTCGTACCATCTGGCCACCCAATTGGTGTTGCACTCGAGGCAGCAGTGGTTGACAGAGAGGGTATTCCTTCTATCAGTGCTGGACTAGGAGGGTATTCCTTCTATCTTTTCGCAGCCAGGATCAATTGAAAGACTTCACAAGGGTTCGTGGGCCTTGACGTACAGGCCGGATTGACGTTGTGTTGACATCAATTGTGGCATCAATATGGAGACTATCTTGGTTCATGAGACTGCGTTCGAGTGGTTGGATAAGAAGCCTCTTCGGCGTGTGAGTTGCGTCCCAAAAACTCGGGTACTGACCATGCAGAGCCAGTAGACATTGGATAGTGTTTCGCTGCTATCAGTCACGGTGTAGGTTTTCGAACTGAAGCCGAAACTGGAAGCTGGTGGGTTCAGCTCTTCAGACTGGTTCTCGCCATGCGCGATGATGCGGCGTAAACCTTATCACACTTTCTGCTTCTTGGGGCAGTTTATGGAGACTGTTAATAATCACTTGGTGAAAGAGCTACGCTCACATGCCAATACACTAACTGGTAGAATTCACGATGGCCCTTCGAAAGAGGGTCGATGAGCAAAATTCCGCGAGTGTCCCAAAATACGGAGGCTATACCTTGTCTGCTGAATTTTGTGTCTTCGAATGCTTTGGCCGTCTTTCGCCACTCGGTTGACGCTCTTTTCAACTCCGGCGTATAATGATGAATCCATGTTTCATTCATTGTTATGTACGGACGCAAAAAAACCTTCGTATCACGCCTAAACAGCTTCAAACAACGTTCTGAATCATTAATTAGTTGTTTTTGTGTTCCTTAGAACTAATCATTAGAATTAAATGTGTAAATTCCTGAAGGAAGATCATTGATGAAGTTTTTCATATGAAAATAATTATAAAAAGGTACAACATTTGATAAGAATGTAAAAATTTGTTTAATTGTATGCCAATGTGTTAGATATCATACAATAATCTCATTTTTCACGGTAAAATCGAAGGTTTAGATCAGAATTTTAGATCAAAATCATCTTAGGAGTTTGAATAATGTCAGTACACATTAGAATATTGACTCAAAAACATCATCATCATTGATATAAATGAGAACTTCGCTTAAAAATATGTGAAGAGAACTCTAAAGAAAAACTTAGTGACTCTATTTGAAGAATGCATTGAAAATTTGATTAAGGATAAAATTATAATATAATATATAATATTATTAAAATTATTAATAATATGAAGGAAAGTGATATATCATAGAATTTTTCAAAATATGAGTAATATATGTAGTGCTTTTCCAATAAAAGCATACATACATGTGAAAACACGTTAGAAAATGACCCCGCAGTAGCAAAATTGAAGAAAAATTATTTTCATGTGGAAATGACATTTTCAGGAAAAACCCGAGAGTATAAATACAAACACCGAAAAATTCAGAGTCAGTATTCAATTTATCGCCTTTTAAAATATTTTTCCCAAGTCATAATCCAAAAATTAGGAGTATTTTTATAATCAAGATAGGTCAAAACGATCTAAATTCAACTCAGAAAGTGAAAATTCAGAAAAATATAGTACCGGTATATTGGCACAACAGTTTTCTAACAAATTCGATTTTATCGCGACCCTAAAATGGGCGAAGCGCGCAGAACACCCATTCTGATAAAATAATTTTACCATTTACTATGTACGTGTTGGTGAAGGCTATATATCTATGCATGCGCTCCCCATGACATTGTAGCTTGACGCGCTGGGGACGCTTGCCGTGACTAACATCCTAGTTTGATCCCGGTGAAATGGAGGATTAAGTCTTGATGCCTAAAGCAATGCCACTCGCGCCAGTCACTGGACCCGTGTGGCTGAAGTTCAACCGAATGGGGCCCTAGTTTCGCCGTAAAGGTGAAATGGAGGGCTGAGCCGCATTGTCTAACTCAGTGACAAGTGACACAGAGCTTCACCCTTAAAATTAACGTAATATACCCTATTGCAGTAAATCTCCGGATTTTTCTATCCAATGGCCGAGTGCTTTATTAGCATACTGCGTTACCTCGGGAGGGTGGAGGCCCTCAGGAAGTATTCGTACCACCTGGCCACCCAATTGGAGTTGGACTCGAAGGGGCAGAGGTTGAAAGTCCGTATGCTGGACTAAAAGGATATTCCATCTATCTCTTCGCAGAAACTCATGTTCAGGATATCTTGAGAAATGCTTCAGGGTTTAGCGGGACTTGACGGTCCTGAACCAGGATCGTTTGCGATATGTTTCTGGGGTTTGTGGATCTCGACGATAGCTAGACCGTTGGTGCTTGAAGCCAGGATCAAAAGAAAGACTTCACAAGGGTTCGTGAATCTTGACGTACGGGCCGGATTGACGGTGCTCGTACCAGGATCAATTGAGGCATCAATCTTGAGACTATCTTTGTTCATGGGACTGGATGGATAAGAAATCCTTTCGGCGTGTGAGTTGCGTCTCAAACAACTCGGTACTGACACCGCAGAGCCAGTAGAGATTGGATAGTGCTTCGCTGCTACCAGTCATGCGGTTGTAGATTCTCGAACTGAAGCCCAATCTGGAAGCTGATGGGTTCAGCTCTTCGGAGGGGCTCTCGTCATTCGCGATGATAAGGCGTACATTTATCACACTTTCTGCCTCCTGGGGCAGACTGTGGAGACTGCTAACAAGTCACTTGGTGAAACAGCTAAGCTCACATGCCAATACACTAAATGTACCAGGTACCAGGATCAATTGAGGCATTAATTCTTGAAACTATCTTGGTTCATGGGACTAAGTTCAGGTGGGTGAATAGGAAGCCCCTTAGGCGAGTGAAATGCGTCACAAAACACACGGGTACTGACACCGCAGAGCCAGTAGAGGTCAATAACATACACGAATCTTCCAAATAAAAAATAACAATAAAGAACACTTAACACAGCTTGTTTTATTCTATTTCAACATCTAGCCGCCCTTATTGAAAAACCATGTATATAAGAATAAATTAATTCGGCTGATCTGTACCAAATATCATCAGTAAGTAGTGTGAGCCATGGTAATAGGAAGTTCTACAAATCGAGACAGTGTAACAATTCTAAACTCAAACCGATAAGGTTTTATTGATCCGTGATTAACACAATCTTATCGGCTTGTTTGAGTTTAGAATTGTTATACAGATGTATGTTACACTGTCTCGATTTGTAGAACTTTTTATTACCATAGCTCACACTACTTATTAAAGGTGGTTGGTACAGATCAGCCGAATTAATTTAGTTGAATATGAATGAATTATGAATATTACGGCTTGCTATGATCTGACCTGAGCATGAGGAAAGTTATTTCCGCGTTTGCATTTCTTCACTCGAATTAGCTCGTTAATGTATGTATCGAGTGTTTTTTTTAGAGTGATAGTACTTTCGATAGAGATAACTGTGATTTGACAGAAGGTAGAAGCCATTTTGTTATGACATTTCTTTTAGGTAAGCCTTGACAAATTATCATGGAAAGACTTACGCCGCAACAACGTTTACAAATTGCTGAAATTTATTTTCAAAATCAGTGTTCTATTCGCCAAATTTATAGAGCACTTCGTGAAAAATATGGTTTACATAATCGTCTACTGAAAAAAGTGGTCCAAAATTGGTCTGGTCGAATGCGGTTCCTCAGAGCTAGTCGTGGTGGAGATATGCCGGAAATTATTCTCAAAACATGAATGTCATAAAATTATCTTTCAAATAAAAAAAAACTTTGACTTCAATCTTAATATAAATGTGTTTTATTTCAGTTCAAAGTTCTATCACTCTAAAAAAACACCCGATATGTTTGCGTACTCTAGATGGCACTAGTGTATTATTAATACCTTAGTGTCCTGGTACTTGACAGATTTTTAGTCGTTGGCATTGCAGTGCACTGAAGAGAAGTTTGAAACGTGCGGATGTCTGCACTTATGGCCAGTGGTCAACAAAATCTTATAGGGCTTGTTTGAGTTTAGAATTGTTATAGAGATGTATGTTACACTATCTCGATTTGTAGAACTTTCTATTATCATAGCTCACACTCCTCACCATGTATATAAATTTCAAGCCTGTACTCTCTATTTGTCCCGAAAGTTAATATACAATCAATCGGACGGACTGATCGAGATATTTAATTTTGAGCAACAAAATATTCATCAGTAATTATAATATAAAAGTTTGAGGCCATATTTCAAACTTAATCTCTAAAATAGATATATTTAGTTAAATTGATGGCAACCCTGTATGATTGCAAGAAAACACCTTCAATAATTCTCATTGCAATTGTGTTCGAAATCATTGATTGCATGGACTTAATTTCTAATTGGTGCACGGTGCTATCTATGTATTAAATCAGAAATAATTTTCAAATGTGTATCAATTATATGCGAGAAATTGAAAGTAATGCAAGAGATGATTATTTATTAATTAACTATCAAAATAATTGGTTGCACACATAAGCGAATAAGTTATTCGAAAACGATATGAGAACTGTTTGATGAATTGTTTTCAATTCAATCAATACTAGTCATAGCAATTTGCCTCGTGGCAAGGAATTAACCTTCACATTACTCAGAGATGAGTTCGTTTTTATTAACTGTATTCACTTGGGTTTCTGTAATTGTTATTACGAATTTAGAGGAAATGAAATATTCGTCATTAATTGTTTTGGTTAGTTTGAATACTTATCTTCAAACAAGCGTTTCCTCATCATTTAGGAAATTCGTTTAGGATGACGTGGTAACTGAAGATTGAAAAACATGTATGAAAGCATCCATTCAACCAAAATACAGATATATGGACGAAATGATAATAAGCAATAAGAGTTCGTAAAAATAAAAATATGCTACATACGATGAACAAAAATCGCGCTGCTTCTGAATTCGTACATTGGTTTGAAAATTCGATCTACGACGCGTTAGCAATCTGGCTACCTGAACTACTAGATTTTATCGCTTTCTTTATCCCATAGATATATTTGCAGGTATCAAACGACCATTTTTAAAGATTTGAAAGTTGGAAAACTTTCGTGTCGTTATTTCACATGTATAATTGAATTAGAAAATTATAATATTATATTATATTCATTTTATTTACTTATACAACCTCCATTTAACTATAAACATTTGACTAAACGTCGAGGTACACCCGAAACTAGATCACCTCCGTAATTTTTGGTGATGGTAGTCAAGGACTGTAAAACTGACTGAATTAAATCATCTTTATTTCGTGGCGCTTCAATCTTCATTAGTCCCCATAAGTTTTCAATGGGACTAAGATATGGTGAAGCTGCTGGCCATGAAATGGGTGACTAATTGCATCGAAGCTTGAGTATAGACCGAAGTATGGCATCTTGCATTATCCTGCGACAAACGCCACCCCTCTGGAATTAAACATGCGCCGTTTCAAGGAGAAAATCGTTTAGAATGCCACAATACTTTTCACTATTAATGGTACCATCTACAGGAGGGCGCAGCACCATGCTGAGATATTGCTCCCCAAGCCATTATATTGGTGGGAAATTTGGAAATTTGAACGGAAACATGTTGTTTTGATAGGACTTTTAAGATATTTCTACCAAGTTGGTAACAACTTTCATCAGATATAAAGACATTATTAAAATTATCTCTTGAAAACGTTGACAAAATTTTATCCTTCGTTCCGTTTTTGAAGGTGTCATTATAGGAAACTTTTTGGTTTCCTTGATATGTAGCCTTGTCTTTTCAGTGACATACGGACGGTTTCTGGACATACTTTTATATTTCGTTGATTTCCAATTCTGTTAGCCAGGCTCGGATTGTGTCGTCCTTAAGCCAATAAAGTATTTAAATTGTTTCCTTTAATCTTACACGGTCTCTTTATCCTCTTCATTGTCTCATATACAGCACTTTTCTCCAGTTCGGTCAATAGTACTAATTTTTTAACTTTTCGAAAACTTTTTCTGTACAAATATTCTACCTGTTTTCTTTTTTCTAGTTGCGACATTATTTTATAAACTGTATACCTGTTGACAATCAACAATATTCAACAAATAGTGTTGCCATGCAACTTTGGCCATAGCCGACTATCTGCACATCCTATTTTATTCATTACTTTTGTTTTAGAATGTTACAAAAAAAGTATATTAAAATTATGAAGAAAAAAAAATTTACTTTCTAGACGGACTATAAATACTTAATTTGAATCTTCGTATCAAGTTGGCCTTTCTTGATATAATCCATTGTATTTATATTCAGTGTGTGGTCCAACGAAAACTTAATAACAGCTCGATTTTCTGGCTTTAAAATGAAAAAGTGGAAAATCACTCGGACCCGTCAATTTCTGATTCGAGGGGGAACAACTTTTCCGCTCTTCGCATCCTCATAACTGCAACTCCTAACGGGGGTGAGTACAACTCCTTCATTTGGAATAGGGATGAGGGGTGTTGCGATACCTCCTTTTGAAGATCTTATCGAGTACTATCTGATCCTGAAATTTCGCTTCAAAATTTCCATCGATAACGAAATGACAGATAAAATAGTGGAAGAGTACTTACTTTTGTGATTAGTTTATTAAATTCTGGAAATGGGCACCATTCACCGGCCAAACATTTAATTTTTGTGGACGCTGAGAATGCACCTCACGAAATAATCTTGGATTTTCATCTGACCAAACCGACAGTTATGCCGGTTTACAATGCCGTTAGGGTAAAATGAACACTCGTCCGAAAAACAGATATGGAACACGTAGTTTTGATTACCGTTAAACATTTCACTGACCACTTCACAGAATCGCGATCGGGACATCCTCATTCAGTTCCTGAACCAATCGTATTTTATAATGATGGAATTTATGTTGTTTCAGGATTCTCATGATTGTTGTGCGTGAAACACCAGATACATCGGATAATTTTCTTGTACTCGAGGTCAGACCCATTGCTACATAACCTAAGACAGCCACGTCCCTTGAAGAGAGACGACGGTCTCTTTTTGTTTCTGACTGAACCAGTAGCATCAAATTTGGAAACCAGTTGCACAACGCAAGCAGCGGATTTTTTCCAGGATGTCGTTCGTTAAATAAAGCCGATGTTGTTCGCGCAAAGTCGTTATTTCTAAGAAATAATTTTACCATTTCCACCCTTTCTTCTACGGAATACACCATTTAAATTCTACTACAAATTTACAATCGCTTTGACACACTTGTAACGTTCTTAAAAATTCACGATAGACTAAGGTAAATCAAAAACATGGTTCGCCTGCTTTTTTGGACAAAAAATTAACAACATAACTACTAAATACCTTTGAAATGTGTCGAATACGAATAATATTCTCGAGATAAATTGCATCTTTCACTATTTTCGCTGCTATTTCATTATCGATGGATATTTTGAAGCGAAATTTCAGGGTCAGATGGTACTCGATACGATCTCCAAAATTAATTATGGCAACAACCCTCATCCCTATTCAAAATCAAGTGGTTGTGCTCGCCCCCGTTATGGGGTTGAAGTTACAGAGATGAAAAAAGCGGAAAAGTGTTCCCCTCCGAATCAGAAATTGACGGGTCCGACCGATTTTCCGCATTTTCATTTCAAAGTCGGAAAATCGAGGTGTTAAGTTTTCGTTGGACCACCCTGTATATTCTATTTATTATCTTGAGTTATTCACATGACGCGTTTCGTTAATATTGCACATACAGTATATAAATATTTTCTGTTTTGAGATAAGGGTTCAATAAAATATTTTTATTACATTTGGTTAAACCGCTGGGTCCCTAGTTGAAAAGATCAAAAAAAAGGGAATTAGATAACTCAGTTCATTCAATAAAGTCCCTGAATTTCTAAATCGGTTTATTTCCATAATTTCCAACAGGTTCAGTTTTAGACACTTATTTTCTTTGTGCAAAATCCTGAAACGTTCTTAAAAATCAGATTTCTCTTTCATCAGATGTTCCGCATACGTAGAATTCAAGCTATCATTGAGGAAGGAAGGTCTGTGTTCCTTTATTCTAGTTTCTAAAGATCTTCCGATTTGTCCAATATCAATTTTTGAGCGGTACTTGCTCAAGTTGAACGTATGCGGAACATCTAATAAAAGAGAAACATGATTTTGGTGGACGTTTTAGGATTTTTTATAAATAAATTAAGGGTCTAAAACTGAACCTGTTGGAAAACATGGAAATAAACCATTTTTAGTAATTAGAAATTTATTGAATGAACAAGCTGAGTTATCTAATTCACTTTTATTGGATCTATTCAACAGGGACTGAATTGTTGTTCCGTTATCTCAAAACAGAAAATATTTATATTATGTGCAAAACGCGTCATGTGAACAACACAAGATAATAAATAGAGATAAAAAAAACATTCTTCGGCATTTTATTCATCAGGTTTGGTTTTGTGTTCAAAATTGAAAATTGTCATAAAAACCCCTTCAAAACCAGAAATATTTCCTGGAAACTTTCAACGCTTATTAAGAAATGAATTTTAGAAAAGAACGAATTTTTGTAACATGTCCATTGAAATATTTCTACTGCTCGAATAGACATGCAGAATTCAATAATTTTTTTGTTATCAAATAATATTACCAGTTGATACTCCGATTATTCAAATGAAAAAATGATTCTTATAAGAACGATTCGAGATGACTTTGAATTGTCAGCGGATGTCTTGATCAATATAATTTATAATTATCGAAATAACTAAAATTATGAGAAGCCTGACAGCAGGAAGAATTTTACGTTGGTCGATGTACTACACTTTAACTCAAGTTCAAATCAAAACGATTCGAATAAATAATCAATATTATTCAAAAATTTATACATCATTCCAAATTTCACGGTAACTCGATATTTTAAAATCACCTGAACGGTGAGCGTAAGCCAGTCCGCCAGATGCGGGCAAAATCGACATCGCTTTCCAATAAATTATTTCGTTAAACAATGGAAATACGACACCCAATGTTTCCACTATTCTGGACACCCAGAAATCTGTAAGGTAACAAAAAAATATACGCGATGAGGTAAACGCCAAGCGCTTGCTACACCTCTATCGGCCAAGTCTGTTTACTACAATTTTACGATAATATACAAAAATAACATATTAAGGTAACTCATAGGCGTCCTCATCAGAAGCTATTACCATGAGATTTCAACCGGGCGTCCATATACGGACGCTCAGATGTAGCTGGACGCCCGGAGATGTTTCAGGTTTTTATTGCATTTGCAAAACTGAAGAGAACAGAACTTAAAATACTATTTGTAATAGTACTGTAGATAGCAGGTATAATTTTGAAGAGTGTAAAAATAAGGTGTTGGTTCCGTCTTAACCTTTTACAGATAAGAGCAATGGTGGTAAATTAAATTTAAGTCGTTCATTTGTGATTGACAGCTTCTTTCCTTGTGCTAAACAAATTTTCAAACTTTCTAAAAGGTCCATTCTTCTGCTTTCATTACCTACGTGTAAAATCTCAGTCCTACTGAAATCTATAAAATGGTTGTTAGATATACAATGTTCCGAAATCCAGATGTTATTTTATTATGCAATATAATTTTTATGTTCTTCTACCCTTATGTTTATAGATCGTCCTGTCTGACCTATGGAAAATGCAGGGCATTCATTACAATATAATTTGTATATAGAAGCTGGAGCTTTTTTATTCTGCATCTTAAATATTAATTTATCTATTACGTTCATTATTTTTAAGGACCAGCATAAAAAAGCTCTAGCTTCTCTTTCCCAATCTTCAGGACAAAGAAAAAAAATTCCATTGCATAAACTTCATAACACAAATTAGTAACAAAATTTGCAATTTAAGAGAAACTTAGGTTCACTCTTAGTCGATAGCAAAGACTGTCGTGAAGCGTGTGAAAAAAGCGGTTTATATAGTCCATCTTGAAAGTATCGGGAAAACACAAAACTCAATTGTAATTATTTAGTATATATTTTTAATTATTGAATCAGAAAATTATAGTAAAATATTCATTTTATTTACTTATACAACTTCTATTTTACTGTAAACACTTGAGTAAACGTCGAGGTACACCCGAAACTAACACACCTCCATAATTTTGGGTGATGGTAGTCCATGACTGTAAAACTGACTGAATTAAATCACCTGTTGACAATCAACAATATTTGACAAATAGTGTTGTCATGCAGCTTTGGCCATAGCCGACTGTCTGCACAACCTATTTTATGAATTACTTTTGTCTTAGAATGTTAGAAAACAGAAGTATATTAAAATTATTTAAAAAAATAAATTCCGGATACTTTCTATACGGAATATACAAATTATATTGTAAAGAATACCCTGCGTTTTAGATAGGTCTGACAGGACGATCTATTAACATAAGGGTATAAGAACATAAAAATCTATATTGCATAATAAAATAACATCAGGTTTTTCGGAACATTGTATAAATAACAACCATTTTATATATTTCAGTAGAACTGAGATTTTACACGTAGGTAATAAAAGCAGAAGAATGGACGTTTTAGAAAGTTTGGAAATTTGTTTAGCACATGGAAAGAAGCTACCAATCACAAATGAACAATTTGAATTTAATTTATCGCCATTGCTATCATCTGTAAAATATTGAGACCGAACTAACACCTTATTTTTACACTCTTCAAAATTATACCTGTTATCTACACTACTATTATGAATAGGATTTTGAGTTCGTTCTATTCTCTTCAGTCTTGAAAATGGGCTAAAAACCCGAAACATATGTCAACAGACATGAAATAAACAGTGAAACTCAAGCCAAGTTGTTTGTATTTACTTTATTAATTTAAAAATGTTTAACCAAGTGATATGCGAGAAATCAATATCATTTAACAAATATGAATGTTTGAAATTTTCGGCTTTTCTTGAAATTTCAACTTTTAAAAATATTGCATTCTGTTATTGTGAATACATTTCTTATTATTATAACCTGAAAACTAAACATATACATATTTCAAAAAGGAATTAGATTCTTCTGAACAGAAAACACAAATTAATTCAATATCATTTTAAGGAGCACTTTTTATTCATTTCAATGATTATCAACAAAACATCTGCTTGATATTTGGGATTAGTGATTGTCAAAATAAACTGTTCCGTTGAAATGTTCATATATTTTATTGGTCTTCGTTGTGAAAAGAGATAAATTATTATTTTGGAATATTGTTTCAAGATATTGATAAGATATGACAAAAATAATATGAGCGTTGGACTTTTGGCCAGAGTTTTTAATGAACGGAATCATCGATTCATTCAATAACCCAAAAGGGTCAAAGGAAAACATGTTATAAATATAAAAACATGCTTATATTTAGAAATTCCAAAGGCAAGTTGCGACACCTTACGTACCAGAATAAACCAATACATAGGTGGATGCATCGACCTGGCACAAATTTGATGGCGTAATTGGCAACATGGATCGATACCCTTTTGTTTTATGCATCCTAAAAATAAATACTCGCCGCAGAAATTGAAAAATTTTCATTCCACATAAGGTTTTTGAATTTTCGACAATTACCAATAATAAACCTTGCGAATCGAGTGGGGAATGAATGCGATCACACTGAAATTTACCGACATAAATAACATTCCGAAATGAATAAAATCGTAAAAACATTATTAAAATATTAAATACACCTAGGAAGCACTACATGAAAATCTGGCTGCCGCTGAAGCATTTTTTTGGCAGCTGCTCTCAATTTTATTTTAAATTTTCATACATTTTGATTTATTTTCAAATTTCATTTAATTATTATTATTAATTAGCCTCGTCGTTTAACGTAGATTAATTTAATGAACATAGCTATTTTTATTGTTTTTCGTATTTTCCTTCATATTCAATGCAATAAGCAATTGAATTGGAATATCCAATCGATTTTTAGTTGAATTTAAATTACACCGTGATATTGACTTCTTCGGGGCGATTTGTTCGAGGGGGTTAAAAACGAGTATTTAGTTGCTCATTGGGTGAAATATCATAAGACTGCCTTCTTGATTCATTTTTCAATATCTTCGAAATAATAACCAGGTTTTTCTTCGCATATTTTCATAGAGTTTTAATCAATAATTTTCTGTGCTTTTTAACACAATATCCTATCGATTACTGAGTTGATTCAAGTTTTTCAGTTGATTTTGATCTGATCGTACGATTTTACTGTGCGAAATGTGACTATTTCATTTTTTTTTCAATTTATTGAGAATAAAATTCACATAGGTATTACAACTCAACACACTACATACTCAAAAATTTCAATTTTACACTATCGTACAATGTATAATCTAGAAAGTCCCCGGAATTTATTATTTTTCATAATTTTAATATATAATACATGGTTTTTGTTACATTATAAGACAAAAGTTATTAATAAAATAGGTTGTGCAGATAGTCGGCTATAGCCAAAATTGCATGGCAACACTATTTGTTAAATATTGTTGATTGTCAACAGGTATACAATTTATGAAATAATGTCACAACTAGAAAAAAGAAAACAGGTGAAATATTTTTTTGGAAAAGGTCTTCGAAACGTTAAAAAATTAGTGCAATTGACTAAACTAGGAAAGAGTGCTGTATATGAGACTATAAAGAAGATAAAATATGCCATAGATATGAGGCATAGATCAGTTTCAGGAAGATCGCGTAAAAAAAACAATTTAAACTCTTTATTGACCTTAGGACCACACAATCCGCGCCTGGGGTTTCGCAAATTGACGCTAACATATTTGGAAATCAACGAAATATAAAAGAAATATTTATTTATTAATTTTAATTACTTTCGTATATCTGTTGGGTTATTTATTCCATTTGACATTATATATTTTGTTTTGATTATATACGTATATTAAATGTAAGCGCTGCTTGTGTAGACATAAATTTAATTCTAAAAGTTTTTTGAATAAAAATTCTTTTGAAATTAAAATTGTAGAAGATAAACATATTTCAATTTGTTTTAATATTCAAATTTTGTTATATTTCTTCTATCAAGTAAAATACCTTTTCTATTTTATTTTATATATAATATATAATTATATTTTGGCTTCAATAAATCTCATTATGGAATGTCAATGAATTTAAATAAACCTTAAAATAACTCACACTGTTCTTTGATTTTGTTAGAACATAGATCAATCTTGAATTATATAGTTGATCTGTATTTCGAAGCTTTAGTCTTTTAACACGTGAGAAATATAGGTTAGTTTTTTGATTTTGATATTTGGAATATTAAATGAGGACTGAAGACGGGATTGTCTAGAATTATATTTGTTTTTTGAAGATATAGTGCACATTTTTTAGAGATATTTGAAATAATTTATTCGAATATTTAAATATATTAAATATTTCAAATAAATTATATTCTTTGAGAAGTCCTTTAAGTGTGTTCATGTTTTTAAAAGGCAATTGGTGTTCTTAAAGGTAAGACCAGAAACAAAATTTTGTCTCCTTTAAATATTTATTTATTAATTTTAATTACTTTCTTATATCTGTTGGGTTATTTATTCCATTTGACATTATATATTGAGTTTTGATTATATACGTCTATTAAATGTAAGCGGTGCTTGCGTAGACATAAATTTAATTCTAAAAGTTTTTTGAATAAAAATTTTTTTGAAATTAAAATTGTAGAACATAAACATATTTCAATTTGTTTCAATATTCAATTTTGTTATATTTCTTCTATCAAGTAAAAGGCTTTTCTATTTTATTTTATATATAAGGACTAGAAGCCTTGTAGAAAGTGTTAAGTTATGTAGAACAACCGCCGCGGATGTTCTTTTTATAAAACGTTGGAGAGACATTGCAGCCAAAAACTGAAGTAGTGCTAAACGAGTGCAGTTAAAAATTACCTCATTTTTAAACAGTAAAGTG
The DNA here is from genome assembly GCA_034642435.1 of Megalocaria dilatata. Taxonomy (NCBI): domain Eukaryota; kingdom Metazoa; phylum Arthropoda; class Insecta; order Coleoptera; family Coccinellidae; genus Megalocaria; species Megalocaria dilatata. The sequence continues at coordinate 41,653,583 of CM067859.1, read as the reverse complement.
TAGAATGGGATATATATTTTACGTTGCATTTGATATGCCTTTTATGAATGTACATATGTACATTGGTACATATTAAGGCATTTATGTACATACTATGTTGATAAAAATTAAGTAATAAAAATTAAACAAATTATTTGTTGATGTTATTTTTGAATTAATATATATATATATTCAAGTAAAATATTTCATAAATGTTTTTAAGTCGATCTAATGATATACGCATCCTAAACTCCTATTTTCCAAGAAAAATTCGGATTAACCGAAATTTCGATTACCCGAAATCACTTTCGTACACATTATTTCGGATAATCGAGACTGTACTGTATATTAAAATTATGAAAAATAATACATTCCGGATACTTTCTAGACGGACTATATATGAAACACAAATGACAGCTTGTGACATTTCTATCATTTTAATGACTATCATGACGATTCAAAAACATTGTAAAAAACTCAATGCATACTCTGAGAGAAAAACTGCGATATTTTAAGGTTCAACATTTTTCCATCACTGAGATCAGTCATTCGAAATAATAATGAGCGAAAAGCGCCTGCTGATTCAGGAATTGAAATTGCGACGCATTTCACGTCGAACTCGATGATAGCTCCTTTTCCCAGATCATATCCAAGTCCACAAAAACAAACGGAATGCATCGCAATAAATTCATTTCACGATCGCAGACGCCCAGCGTCGCTTGCAGACTCCGACGGGTCGATACACCCGATCTCTATCCCCTCGCTTCGCTCCCCTCGTCATAGTGACGTAGTTTAGCGTCGCGGCGCATCCAGACCAAAAGGTCAGACGGGTAAACGACCCAATTTCCTGGCGTATAACTACGAACACCGGTTGAGGAATTCAAGTCTAGGTTAGGCCGATCGTGAGCAGAATCGTCTTCTGATGCACAGAAGGACGTTCACATCGCAGGAAATGCCGTTTTAGGAATCGTAAAGAAAGGAATCAATACGCATCGGATTTTGCGAGAAAAACAAAACATTCACAATTTTACATATATTGAAGTTCCAAGGCGCATCACAGAAGCGATTAAAAAGAGGGCTTCCTTTTGCCACAGTCTATTGGGGATGAACAACTCAAATAGATCATTCTCGTTTAACAAAATAAGCGAAATGAACTCCCTGTTTTCACCATTGTTGAGTCAAAACCATTCCAAAAAGGAACATATACTTTTTTTATTATAATTAATTCATTTTGGAGTCACGCACTTTCCTCAAAACTGCAGAAAGAACATTTTAAAAACACTGGTACGTTTAGTTTAATAAATAATAAAAAGTAAAACGGAAATATAAAAAAATCAAATTTATTTACATTTACAATACAAAGTAAAAAATTACGAGTAAATATTTTAAAAAATTTAAAAATCTGCCTTAATAAAAAAGCTGAAAGGCGCAGATCATGACAAACTAAAATATGTCCTCTTATCGTCAGTTACAGTAAGAGAAGGAAATTATTGAACATGGTTAGATAGTTCCGTCTATTTGCCGCAAAAGACTCTCTAGTGTAATTTTTTTTCGTGTTTATTCACCTAGTTTAAAATGATAGTTCAAGTTTCATACCAAAATGTGCGTGGCATGCGCATAAAATTGATGGACTTCAAATGGAATTTTTTATTAAATAATTATGATATTGTGTTTATAACATAATCATGGTTGAAAAGTAGTATGGGGTGTTTTTTTAGAGTGATAGAACTTTCGATAGGGATAACTGTGATTTGACAGAAGGTAGAAGCCATGTTGTTTTGACATTTCTGTTCAGTAAGCATTGACAAACTTATAGAGCACTTCGTGAAATTTATGGTTTACACAATCGTAAATCGTCCATCAGAGCAGCTTAGACGTCGGACTATCGATAGATTTCGGACATTTTCTCTACTCGATGCAACAACAACAAGACAAAGAACTGTACGTACAGAAGAAAATATCGCTGCTGTAAGTCATAGTTAATGATGATCCAGATTTTTCCATTCGTCGATAGTAGACATTTTACCCTTGTGCTACAAGAAATAGCTGTTGAATATTTGATTTCTTCTGCTATATCTGTAGCATCGGAACGAATTGCTTCTATCGGTTGTTTTTTTTATAGTGATAGAACTTTCGATAGGGATAACTGTGATTTGACAGAAGGTAGAAGCCATGTTAGCTCGTTAATGTATGTATCGGGTGTTTTTTTTAGAGTGATAGAATTTTCGATAGGGTGAACTGTGATTTGACATTTCTGTTCAGTAAGCATTGACAAATTATCATGGAAAGACTCACGCCGCAACAACGTTTACGAATTGTTGAATTTTATTTTCAAAATCAGTGTTCTATTTGATAAACTTATAGAGCACTTCGTGAAAATCATGGTTTACATAATCGTTCATCAGAGCAGCATATTCGTCGAACTATCGATAGATTTCGAAGAACATTTTCTATACTCGATGCAACAACAACAAGACAAAGGACTGTACGTGAAGAAATTATTGCTGCTGTAAGTCATAGTGTTAATGATTATCCAGATTTGTCTATTCGTCGACGTTCACAAAAAGTTGGAATCTGTATATCCACCACATGGAAAATTTGCGTAAAGATCTTGGTCTACACCCATACAAGATCCAACTGGTTCAAGAACTAAAGCCACTTGACCAAAATAAGCGTCGTTTGTTTGCTGATTGGGCCCTAGAACAGCTTGAAGTGGATCCACTTATTTATCGTGAAATTGTGTTTAGTGGTGAAGCTCATTTCTGGTTGAACGGCTATGCAAACAAGCAAACTTGCCGTATAGGGAGTGAAAACAATCCTCAAGAAGTTCAGCAGGTTCCACTGCATCCTGAAAAATGCACTGTATGGTGTGCTTTACACGCTGGAGGCATCATAGGTCCATATTTCTTTAAAAACGATGCTGGAGCTGATGTAACAGTGATTGGTGCGAGTTACAGATCGATGATCAATGATTATTTGTTTCAAAATTTGAATGGTATCGACCCAGAAGTGTTTTGGTTCCAACAAGATGGTGCTACACTTCATGCTGCTACCGTAACAATTGATTTATTGAAAGAAAGATTTGGCGATAACATTATTTCGAGAAATGGTCCCATTAATTGGCCTCCAAGATCATGCGACATAACTTCACTGGTTTATTTTCTTTGGGCTCATGTCAAGTCATTGGATTATGCTGATAAACCAGAAACAATAGACGACTCGGAAGCCAACATAACTCGTGTTATTGATGAAATAAGGCCTGAATTACTCGAAAAAGTGGCCCAAAATTGGTCTGGTCGAATGCGGTTCTTCAGAGCTATTCGTGGTCGACATTATTGCCGGAAATTATTGTTAAAACATAAATGTCTTTCAAATAAAAAAAAATTGGCTTCAATCTTAATTTAAATGTGTTTAATTTTAATTTAAAGTTCTAGCACTCTAAAAATAACACCCGATATTTTTGAGAGTGAACTATTAGATACTAATAGTTATTCCTGATGATTAAAGCAAAACAACTTAATTTCCGCTAATTTATTTCATTTCACAACAATTGTTCCGTTATGACAACATGACTTCGTTAGTTGAGTATGGTACTAACTACATATTTGAGATTGAGTTCTTCAAATATTCGAAATGTACAAGAAGATAGTGGGAATTTACAGTAATTTGTTCTTTTATTATTACACAAAGTTTCAGAAAAGCTTGAGTAAGAGGGATTTATTGAGGTCCGTCTGGTCGTTTAGGAGAATCTGTTTTTTATTTTATCTGTTAATTTCAAGGGCTTCTAGGTAGTTCAACCTGAGGTTCTTTTTTTTATAGGTGTAAGATTTTGTAGTTATTGTCAAAATCATGTCCTCCGAAAGATGGTCAGCATATGTTGAATTTCCGTTTTTTCCAAGATAGGCTTTCTCGTGTTCACGTATCCTATTCCTCCTATTAGCTGAAATTAAGTTGTTTTACTTTAATCATCAAGACGTATTTCCGACAAGTAGAGACCGATGCAATCAAACATTTAATAGTTATTCCATATTTAGGAGAGATCGATTCGATAGCTTCTTTACAAAAACAAGAGGGGAAGCGTATTGATTGCGATTAGAAATGGATATAATGTTCAAATTTTGCCAAATTTCAACAGTGAAGCTGAAGATCTCTGGCTTCTTATTTCTATTGATAATATAAAATAAAATTTATATTATTATTTATCTGCCGCCTGGAGAAGACTTGCCTCGTCATCCTTCATAAACAAATTAGAAATTAACAAAAACAAAATGCGAAATGACTTAATTTTAATATGTGGCGATTTCAATTGTTCAACTGTTAATTGAATATGTGATTTAAATTCCTCTTCGATTCCTTTGAATGTTGAAGCTGAATATTCTAGTATTATGGATTCCTTAATATTCATGGAACTAATCCAATTTAATTATTATTATTATCCTGATACTCCTAGATCTTCTGTGAAGATCCCTCAGAAGCTTTTTCAGCTTGTACGAGTTTGGGAGTTCAGTTGTATTCTAGGTAGGCTTTGTTACTGCGATCTTGCGCCACTTAAGGTCACAGCACTGTTAATTTTTGACCCAACAGTGAAATGGTGGCAGTCACTAGAAAATTTTTTTTCCACCAGAACAGGATTCGAACCCGGACCTTCCGGTCACGAGAATTGCATTAATAATAGTTCAAATAAGATACTTGATCTGATATTATGCAATAAAAGTCAAAAAACAATAAATGTCCCATGCTGGAATTCCGTCTGTTGAAGAAGATGCTCACCATCCATGCCTAGAGTTCTTATTTGATGTGAAAAAACCTCGTTATCTTGGGAATTGTTTTGATAACCGATTATTAAATTTTAAACGTGCAAATCATATTCTGATAAATTGTCGAATTTTCAACATCAACTGGGAATTACTACGGAATAATGTAAACATTTTTTGTAATATTCTTAATCGTATTATACTTGAAACGGTGCCTAAATCTGGGAAGCCAATGAACTACCCATCTTATTGCTCCTGTAAAACAATCGAACTAAGAAGAAATATCATGATAAGTGGAAAATTTTTAACAATCCTAGGGATTTTAATAAGTTTAGGGAGCTGCGAACATTTTCTAAGCGCTGCATGAGGTCGGATTTCGATAATATCTGGAAAGTATGGAGTCCGATCTCACGGAGAATTCTAGGCATTTATTTATTTATAATAAGAAATGTGCCAAGATTCCATGCGAAATGTGTTTGGGAGACACTTGGGCTTCGTCGGGCGCAGAAATAGCGGAATTGTTTGCTTCTTTCTTTGGAGGTAACTTCGAAGTGCCTTCAAATCGAGGAGGCGTGCAAAATCTAGATTTTGTTGAAAACTGTTATAGCGCTAACTTCTTGAGTTCTATACACCTAACCGTAGACGAGACAATCGACGCAATGAAATAAGTTAAAATATCGAAGGGTCCTGGTCCATATGGAATCCCTCCAATAGTGTTGGAAGCTGAAGTGCACTGTTTTCCCGAATGAATGGAAGGTTTCGGCTATAATTCCGATATTCAAAACTGGTCGAAATCACAGGATAGAGAACTACCGTCCTATCAGTATTTTGTCGTCATTTCCAAAATTGTTTGTGTCAATTATTTATAAATACGTACGCAATCAAGTCGAAAATTTAATTATCGATGAGCAACATGGATTTGTTAGCGGTAGAAATATCGAAACGAATCTCGACTGTTTGTTGGAAAGTGTACAGGGAAGTCTTGATTCGCGTTCAGGTTGATTCGGTGTACACTGATTTCTGTAAGGCATTCGATAAGATAAGAGACCATACGATATTATTTTGTCGTCTTGCGGAGGTTGGTATTTGCGGCAGTCTCCTGAGATGGGTCGAGTCATACATATTGAATCGGTCTCAATATGTCTGTTAGTGGTTGTCCATCGAAAGTATTCAAAAACACCTCAGGGATTCTGCAGGGCTCTCATTTGGGTCCACTGCTTTTTATCATTTACATAATATTGGAAAATTGACCTGCTAGAGTTGAAAGAATTCTCTCGTATGTCGATACATCCTTTTAAATTCTTCGTTAGTGATTGATTGAACGTTAATCAATTAGTAAGCAAATTCTATAATAGGCATATTTCGAGGGGCATATACAGATTTAATAATAGACGAGAACTAGTTTATTTACAATATATGTATTACATAGTACATGGTACCATTTTGAGTCGTTTCATCCAAAATTTAGGGAATTATTACAGTGGAGTTTTTTGCTCGTAAAATAGTAGCTCGATGGGCTTTTTAACCTTCAATAGAGTTCACTGAGTTCACTTCACAAATTCACTAACCATAATTACAAATGTGAATATTATAGATAATATATTAACTTTCAGGCATTTCAGTTAAGGATTTGCATTATCATGACGAGAAGGTAAACAAAAATGTTCCATAGGATTGAATTTCTGAGAATGAGTGCGCATACAGTTCTATGCGTAATGAACTGTGTGTTATTGCAAGAGTACATCTTCAACTTTCCGGACCGAAGTGAAGAATGTTAAAACAAGAGAGTTACGGGTTTTAAAATGATCTACTTGGGCGAAGAGTAGAGAGTTAAATAGGTATTTCTAAGCATTTTTTAATTAATTGAATTTGTGTTAATACGAGAGGTAAAAATGTGAAACGACATTTGTCTGATTGCTTTTCGGGTGACTAATGTAGCATTAAGAGCGCCAATCGGGTTTTGTCCGAAAACTGATGTCATTGTAACGGATTAAGGCCGGAGAAAGTGGAGCTACAAGGGATATTACTACCTTCTCGGTAAAAGTATACAACACCTGGTTGATTTTTAAAGAAATTGAACTATATTACTTTCCCGGACATTTCTGAATCAAATTATTCATTTTTTGACTAAATCTTTGGATATTTTTCAAGAAATTGAACTATATTACTTTCCCGGACATTTCTGAATCAAATTATTCATTTTTTGACTAAATCTTTGGATATTCTTCAAAAATATCCTATCCTCATATGATAATTTTTTTACCGTATGAATTATCAAATCTATAAAATCGCAGTGCCCGATTAGCCACCATTGAGTAATTATCGCTCTTAATTTTAATACAACTTTAATGTTCGAACAAAACCTACAAAATAGTGGAATTTGTCGTCAAAACATCGTTCAGCTCTGACACAATGTCAAAATCGAAATTCACGTTCATAGTAAAGACCTTCCTAAACTTGACATGGCCGTCCTTCTCACCTGGTCGAATCAAGACCTTCGCTTTCTCCAATTATCATCCCTCCAAACATGAACCATTACACTCTGGAGTGTCGGATGAAAAATTCGCCAAGTACTGGTCTACCAATAAGACCATAGGGGAAGTTTTACAGAAAGCGGATCAATTATATGAAGATAAAAATTATATAGAGGTCTACGAGCTACTCAACAGGCTGAAATACAACAATAATTCTGAGGTGAAATGGAGGATTGCAAGGGTGTTATATGAGACGACAGCTGATAATGATCTTTCTTTGGAGATCAAAAAGGAAATGATAGATGAAGCTTATGTACTATTAATAGAAGAAGCCACCGAAGGTTTGGTAACATCAAAATCCGTTCTATTAGTGATAACGTAACGCTGTCATCTTGGCTCTTTACCCATAAAAGTCTGTGCTACTTGAAACTTTAATAACTTGAAGAATTTGAAATCTTCAAACTAATTATTAGACTTCGTATCCTACTGGTCTTTACTTGATAGAAATATTCATTATTTACTTCAGTTGAATGAAACACATATACAGGGTGTATATGAATAGTTGCGAAAAAACTCAGGAGGCGATTCCTTGTTAAAAAATGGAGCCCGAAAAACAGTTTTTAATTTTTCTCTTTAAAACCAAAGAACTGACAAGAATGAAATTGCGCAGACATTTTATGCGGGCGAGAAGGCACTCAAAAAATTGTTTGGTGATGTCCCTCTATGATTTGCAAGGGGTAGAAAAAGCCACCTCTAAACCTTGTTTCGCAAGAAACTTTTTTCCTATTCATTTTTACAATAATAAGATTTGAATATCAAAACAGATTTAATCTGTAAGTCTTTTATAATTATAATTTCAAAAAAAAAAATTTTTAATTTTTTAGAATTAAATTAATGTCTAATAATAAGCACTGCTTATATTTAATAAACGTATAAAAATCAAAATTTACTATACAATAACAAATTGAATAAAAAACCCAACAAAATAAATTATTAATTAAAATTGAAAATAAGTAATAATGAATGTTTCGTTCCGAACATACACACCTGAACTTGTCAGAAAGGCCGTGGTACGTATGTTTTGCCTTTGACAAATATTTGACAACGTGTTTAGTTTCTGGTCTTATATTTATGAAAACTAAATCTTTCTCAAAAATACACAACATTATTTTAAGAACTTCTCTAAAACTAATTTATTTGAAATATTTAATATGTTTGAATATTTAAATAAGTTACTTCGAAAACTCTCAAAAACATGTGGCACATCCTCAAAAACAATTAGAATTCAGATAAGGTCAGTTCAACTTAACATTTATAATATAAATTCAATTAAAAATAAATAAACTTGTAATCTTACCAAAGAATTTCTGGAAACTCTGTGAATGCAATTTCTGATGAGTTCAAGTGCGTATTTTTGGAACGAAACATTCGATATTACATATTTTTAATTTTAATTAATAATTTATTTTTGTTGGGTTTTTATTCCATTTGATATTGTATAGTAAATTTTGATTTTTATACATCTATTAAATATAAGCAGTGCTTATTGTTAGACATTAATTTAATTTTCAGTTTTCAAAAAAATTCTTTTTTAAATTAAAATTGTAGAAGATTAACAGATTAAATCTGTTTTGATATTCAAAGTTTGTAATTATCCTTCTATCAAGTAAAAAACCGCATATTATTATTTTATAATAAGATTTGTTTTGGATAGTTTGATCCATTCTTAACAAATAAGTTCTGTTGTCATTTCACGCTAAAATTCACAGCTTTTGAGAATGAAAATTATTTATCAACTTATAATTAGCATGAGTCGTAGAGGGTGGAATTATTTTCGACCTTAAATTTATCCATTAGACCGATTTAATTTGACATTTTTATTGAGAACTGGTACAAATATTAAATAAATGTAACAAAACAAACAATTTTAAACTCTTCACAAATTAAATATCATGTTAAATAGGTTAAAGGTACACGCCGAAAGCCCAAATGCAATATACCACAAATAGTAAGAAATATTTATCGATTTTAAACAAAAATTTGTTGATTTCTATCGATGAATATTTCTTTCCTGCTATTTGTGATCATATTAAATGTTCAAAGTGACCACCTTCAGCCGTTACACAAGAGTCTAGATGTCGCCGCATAGATTGGGTTACCCGGTCAAAAAATCCGGGAGTATTTTGTATAACCCTACATGATAGATCAATGCGCTTCCTTAAATCTTCCATATCTTGGACAGGAGTCTTGTAAACCAATGTTTTGAAATGGCCCCAAAAAGTTAAATCCAGAGGTTTTAAATCTGGTGATCGGGCAGGCCAGAACTCAGGTTCATCTCGCTCTATCCATCGATTTGAATATTTATGATTTAAATGTTGCTCTAATACTGAAATGTGCGGGGGTCCCATCATGCATAAGCCACATTGTCCTTATGATACGCAAAGGAATATTTTGAAGAAGTACAGGAAGTTCTTCTAGAAATTGAACGTATGTATTTCCATTCAATCTTGGTGGTAGAAATTTTGGACCAATTAACTGATCCCTAACATATCCAAGCCAGATATTCAAAGAAAATTTTTCTTGGTGGTGAGCTACAGTAATAGCGTGAGGGTTCTCTTCGGCCCATATGTGGTTATTATGAAAATTAGTTATTGGATCTCTAGAAAAATTAGCCTCGTCTGTGAATAGGACCTTCTTCAAAAATTGAGGATATTCTTCAATCGTTCCCTACATCCCAGTGGAGAATTGGAGACGATTCGGAAAATCTCGTGCTAAGAGAGCCTGTACACGTTGAATGTGATTTGGATATAAAAGTTGTTCCTCATATGGTGAATTTGTAATTGCTGAGCAATTTTCCTAGTACTTATGGTAGGTTGCTCGTCGACAAGATTTAGTACTGCTTCTTCTATTGCTGGAATTCTAATTTCGCGCTGGCGACCACAATCATTTTTATTTATTTTAAATGTACCACTTTCTCGTAATCGTTGGTGAATTCGTGTAAATAGAATGTGATGTGGAGCCACACGTTCAGGGAACATTTCTGCATATATCTTCTTGATGCTTTCAGAGAATTACCAACAGAAAGACCGTAAACAAAATGCATATCAGTCATTTCTGCGTTTGTGTACACAGCCATCTTAATATACTACTCTGTCAAGAAAGTACCGGGAATTTTCAATTAAAACAACATTTTTACATTTAATCGTCAAAATTTATTGGGTCGCCTTCAAAATAGGCTCCATTTGCTCCAATACATCTATGCCAACGGCACTTCCAATTATCGAAACATTTTTTATAGGCGCTTTCCGGGATGGACTTTAGCTCTCGCGCCGAATTTTGTTTTATGGCTTCCATCGACTCAAAACGGGTGCCACGAAGGGGCAATTTTAGTTTTGGGAAGAGGAAAAAGTCGCAGGGAGCCAAATCCGGCGAATACGGTGGTTGCTGAAGCACGTTTGTTGAGTCTTTGGCGAGAAAGTCAGTCACAATCGTAGCTCGGTGAGAAGGCGCGTTATCGTCATGCAAAATCCATGAGTTGTTCGCCCACAAATTTGGCCGCTTCTTACGGATACGCTCACGCAAACGTTTCATAACGCCTAGGTAATACTCCTTGTTTACCGTCTGACCCTCTGGAACGAATTCGTAGTGCACCACGCCACGGATATCGAAGAAAACAATGAGCAGCACCTTCATTTTCGAGCGGCTTTGGCGTGGTTTTTTCGGTTTCGGCTCATTTTTTGCCACCCATTCCGATGATTGCTGGCTTGTTTGCATATCGTACTCGTAGACCCAGGTCTCATCACCAGTTATAATGCGTTCCATGAATGTAGAATCGGAATTACAGCGATCCAGCATGTCTGAAGCAACCTGTTCGCGATGACGTTTTTGAAGAAAATTCAGGTCTTTCGGTACGAATCGTGCGGCCACCTTTCTCATGCCCAAAATATCAATCAAAATCGTACGTGCGGACTCGTGGGATATCTTAAGATCATGTGCTATCTCTCTCAAGCTGGTACGACGGTTGTCCAGCACCCTTTCCTTAATTTTATCGACGTTATATTCGATCGAAGCCGTCGATGGGCGACCACTTCACGACCGTCCTTGAAGGCTCTGTACCACTGATATGCACGAGTTTTCGATAGAGCATTATCACCAAAGGCCTTTTGCAACATTTTCAATGCATCGGCACGCGAAAACTCATTTGCAACACAAAACTTTAAACAAATTCTTTGCTCAACGTAATCACCCATAGTAAAAATCGGCGCACTCTGACATCGACTGACTTAATCAGCTGTTGCAAACACACTAGTTGACGGATCCCGCTCAAGCTTGGCATAGTAATTAAGGACAGTGGTACCAACCTAGAAAAAAAAATTTTTACCTGCTTCATTGCCCCGCCAGATTTAAATCGATAATTCCCGGTACTTTCTTGACAGAATGTATATGTGACATAAATCTCAAAATGATAAGACAGATCAAAAAATAATTGCAACTGAATCAAAATAAATCAAAACTAGTCAGTTGTCATAACAAAATGACATCCGCTTACTAGATAAATTCTAGTTCGGAAATAATTCCAACCTCTACCTATTTTTTTTTCTCAAAAACCTTGAATTTTAGCAAGAAATTACAAGAAAGCCTCTTTGTTAAGAATGGATCAAGTTATCCAAAATTAATTTTTTATTCTAAAATAGGAATATGGAAAAAAATTTCTCGCGAAAGGTTTTTCTACCCCTTGCAATCACCATCAAAAATTTGTTTGAGTGCCTTCTCGCCCGCATAAATTAATTCTAGTCAGTTTTTTGTTTTTTTAGAAAAAAATTAATTATCTTCTTTTCCTTCGATGTTTGGAGTCACTTTTGAAGCTGTCATCTTTTCACTTTTGACAAATGAAAACTATGCCATTAGTGAAAATTGAACGATATACATTTCGAAAACGTATTGAAATTGTAAATATTTATTACAAAAATGGTGAAAATTTTGCAATCACAAAAACTTAAATACTTTTAGGTCATCGTGAAGGATCTTCTCGGCCAGCAATAGTGAAACTGGTGGAAAAATTTGAGCTGTTGGGACAAGTTAGTGATGTGAAGAACTATATTTCTAACGAAATATAGTTTATCCGTTTTTTCGAGAAATCTTTGATTTTGCACGACCTAGACGAAAAATTTAAACACTATCTAAGGAGAATTGCTCACAATCACAACTACCTGTCACCGACCATTTTAGCTATTTGAATGGGGCACTTGGTGATTTTCTAATCCATCTCAATGGTCTAGTCACAGAACTGATTGCTAGAATACGGGCAATTTATTAATGTAATGTGCAGAAGTAAACTTATGAAAATAAAAGCTACTTCTAAAACTTTCAATAAAAACATTTCCCACAGTCTTCTTCAATATTTGGAATTTTTTATGTAGACGTTAGAAAGATCATTGAACAATATGTTACTGGCACAAATAATGGAATGGTAAAACAAAAAAGAAAGGTAAAAAATTGTACTAGCAGTACAGAAAAACTACCATGCCAAAAATCAATGATTTCGTAAAAATTAAAACATTGGAAAAACTCCTTTCATTTGATGTGGTTTTCACGGACCACTTACATAAAAAGCAAGAGAGTAACAATGATCAAAGTTCCTTGTTGAAGTTGACATAAGTAAAATGGTACAATTCAAACCTACGGCAAGGTGCAACATCTGAACTGAGAAGAACCACCATTGTCTAAAACAAACTTCATTAAAATAATTCAAAACAAAAATATAAATGAAACTCTTCAAATTAATAATGTGTTCTATTATTTTATACTATATCCGTATTCAAGGAAAAAAAGGTCATTATAACCTGGCAACCAAATGAATATATTCAAAACAAAATATTACTAGCGCATCCACCAAAACGAAACAGCAGAATTAACCTAAAAGCAAACCATTAAAATTGCAAAAATTATGTCAGAAAGAAGGAAAAAATTACAATAGAATTGAACATAATAAGAACATAACAACATACAAGATACCATATGAATAAGATTCAAACTAGTTATTCAATTTCCATTCAATAAAACTTATCGACTATATTAAATATCTGATTTCAGTTTATTAAAATTGCGGCGTCCCATATTATTAAATATACTACTCTGTCAAGAAAGTACCGGGAATTTTCAATTAAAACAACATTTTTACATTTAATCGTCAAAATTTATTGAGTCGCCTTCAAAATAGGCTCCATTTGCTCCAATACATCTATGCCAACGGCACTTCCAATTATCGAAACATTTTTTATAGGCGCTTTCCGGGATGGACTTTAGCTCTCGCGCCGAATTTTGTTTTATGGCTTCAATCGACTCAAAACGGGTGCCACGAAGGGGCAATTTTAGTTTTGGGAAGAGGAAAAAGTCGCCGGGAGCCAAATCCGGCGAATACGGTGGTTGCTGAAGCACGTTTGTTGAGTTTTTGGCGAGAAAGTCAGTCACAATCGTAGCTCGGTGAGAAGGCGCGTTATCGTCATGAAAAATCCATGAGTTGTTCGCCCACAAATTTGGCCGCTTCTTACGGATACGCTCACGCAAACGTTTCATAACGCCTAGGTAATACTCCTTGTTTATCGTCTGACCCTCTGGAACGAATTCGTAGTGCACCACGCCACGGATATCGAAGAAAACAATGAGCATCACCTTCATTTTCGAGCGGCTTTGGCGTGGTTTTTTCGGTTTCGGCCCATTTTTTGCCACCCATTCCGATGATTGCTGGCTTGTTTGCATATCGTACTCGTAGACCCAGGTCTCATCACCAGTTATAATGCGTTCCATGAATGTAGAATCGGAATTACAGCGATCCAGCATGTCTGAAGCAACCTGTTCGCGATGACGAGTCATGCGGCCACCTTTCTCATGCCCAAAATATCAATCAAAATCGTACGTGCGGACTCGTGGGATATCTTAAGATCATGTGGTACGACGGTTTTCCAGCACCCTTTCCTTAATTTTATCGACGTTATCTTCGATCGAAGCCGTCGATGGGCGACCACTTCACGACCGTCCTTGAAGGCTCTGTACCACTGATATGCACGAGTTTTCGATAGAGCATTATCACCAAAGGCCTTTTGCAACATTTTCAATGCATCGGCACACGAAAATTCATTTGCAACACAAAACTTTAAACAAATTCTTTGCTCAACGTAATCACCCATAGTAAAAATCGGCACGCACTCTGACATCGACTGACTTAATCAGCTGTTGCAAACACACTAGTTTACAGATCCCGCTCAAGCTTGGCATAGTAATTGAGGACAGTGGTACCAACCTAGGAAAAAAAAATTTTACCTGCCTCATTGCCCCGCCAGATATAAATCGATAATTCCCGGTACTTTCTTGACAGAATGTATATGTCTAGATAAATTGAACGCAGGGGCTGTGAAATATGGAACTACAGGTCCCTAGCAGCCGTCTGTTTTTATCGATGATGTTCAATTTCTATTAAACATTCATTAAAATTGCCAAAAACCAGATTTGAATAAACTTGTTGATAAATATTTCATAATTCCCGGTACTTTCTTGACAGACTATATTTAAATATACTTGACATTACCAATTATATAACTAACACAAGCATGAATGAGCACTGCATAATTCAAATTTATATAATCTAGGAAGTTAGAATGTTTTAACAAGTTCCAAAATTATCAAACAATTTTGACAAATCAAGTCCTCTCGCCAAATAATAGAAAAATTATATCAAAATATATTGAAGCTAAATTATCATCAAACCAGCATCATTGGAAAGATTGAAACTTTCCAAAAACATAATAATGTTACTGAAATTAGTTACAAAAATCGATCACTGATGATATTTCGTCCTAAAACAAAAGACATTACAATTCAGAATCATATTTTATTCTACATTTTAAATTTCCAGAAAATATAAATGCCAACATCCATAAATGGTTTGCAATAATATGCGACTGCCACTATAAACTCTTGGGCCTTGAAGAGCGGATAAAAGGTTATCATTATGTACTGAAACATCTTCGCATAGCCTACCAACTTGATCCAAGTGATATTACAGTATGCTTCCTACTGGGGAAACTTTGTTTCGACCTAGCTAACCTACAAGGATTAAAAAGGCTCATAGCAAAAACACTGTATGGTGAACCACCGACAAGTACTTTTGAAGAGGCTTACAAGTAAGTTTTCACCATTTCCAAAATTTTCTTATGACATTGTAAAGCATAAAATTAGGGTTATCTCGTAATTTGCATTTATTTTAGTTTCTTTCAGTTGAAAATTTTATGCTATGTTTTTGTTGTATGTTCAAAGTTTATGGAAAATAATGAAAAGTGAGAAGTTAGTTTGATTTGTTTTTAGAAAATTAAGAATCTCAGGAGAGAGCATTCTTTCCTCTAGCAGTGATAATAGCTTGCATGCCTTGGATCATTTGTCTCATTCCTGCTTCAGTATGTCGCAAAGCTCTCTAGAATTTCTAGGAGCCAGCACATGTCTTCCCATGTCATCCCAAACATGTTCTGTCGGATTTAAATCTGAAAGTAACAAGTCGCGTCTTCTCCAACGTACAACGTGGTCATCTAGAACCTAGAAGCGGTCAAAATCGCATTTTGTATAAAGACTAACTCCATACGACGTTCAAAAGGTATGCTTCCCCGTGCCATAAATGAGCCTTCACCAAATGGAAGTTGTTGGCTTGAGCATATCTCTCGCCATTTTCTCACCACCCTCTTTTCATGTTTGAGCCCATAAGACAAAATCGCGATTCGCGACAATACGAGACTTCAATCCCCTATTGTCTAAGCCAAGTGTTCTCGTGCAAAATTGAACTTTCCAATCCGGTGTTCACGAAAAAGCGGCGGTCCAGTAGCCCTAGTTCGAGAAGATAGTTCACGACTACATTTCCCACTTCTTGCTGATAATTTCGAATGGAAACCGCCATGACCATTCGGTTTCTCAAAGCATTAGAAACGAGAGAGCGGTCGTCTCTAGCTGTTGTAGTCCTTCCATGAAAAAAAAAATTCATGGTAGAAAGACCGAAACATGTGTTACGATTCTGAATAAACAGAGAACATAAAACTGGGTGAATTTTTTTTTAATAAAATTGTAAATTAAAAGTTGTGACTAATGGTTTTATTTTTATTTAAAAAATTTACACAGTTTTTATATTTCACAGTTCATTCAGAATCCTGATACTTGTTTCGGTCTTTCGACTATCTTCAAGGGAGTACAAAAAATAACTTGTTACTTTTTGTAACCATTTTCAACGAAAATTCTGCATTACCGACTGAACAAACAGTTTTCACTACACAGATAACACCACTGATACAAAACATACGGTGATAATAGTGTTTAGAAATTCAGATAGAAGACTCATTTTCTGTCAAACACTTATCGAAATACAATTTTTTTATTCGAGCAATCATGATAAAATAATCGCATACAGGTAGTGAACTATATTACAACAAAAAAACAAAGGAATTCGATAATAAATGCAAATAAGGAGATGACCCTAATCTTATGCTCGGCAGTGTATTATCACACGTGACGTTGCACAAGTTTCAAAACGAATCAATATATTTCTGAGGATAAGTGTTCAATATACAATAGGAATACTAGAATAAAACGCCTGAACAGTTACTGAAACTTTTATTTTATTACTGCAATGTGAGAATGGTACAACTTCGTTTCATGTTTTACTTGGTCGATAAAGAACTTTATTTACCTCTATCGATTAGTTCTTTACTTTGTGATAGTTCATTTCAAATTAAATAAAAAAATTACTTTGTTTTCTATCACTTTTTATTGAATAGGTACACAGAGGCTCGACTTTTTTTCAAACTGTAAATTAAAATGAATGGAATATGCGGTTAGCTTTAGGTGAAACAATATAACAATTTTATTTAAAAAAAAAAAATTCATGGTCGAAAGACCGAAACACGTGTTACGATTCTGAATAAACAGAGAACATAAAACTGGGTGAATTTTTTTTTATAAAATTGTAAATTAAAAGTTGTGACTAATGGTTTTATTTTTATTTAAAAAATTTACACAGTTTTTATATTTCACAGTTCATTCAGAATCCTGATACCTGTTTCGGTCTTTCGACTATCTTCAAGGGAGTACAAAAAATAACTTGTTACTTTTTGTAATCATTTTCAACGAAAATTCTGCATTACCGACTGAACAATGAACCCAAGTAAATAAATTTGGCTATGCAACTATAAAAAGTACTAATGCATCAACAATTGCAAACCCTTAAGGATCACTACAGGGTGTCCCAACGAAAATTTGACCTCCCTAGAACTCAGAAACGAAGAATTTTCGAAGAGTTTAAAAAAACAGGTCAACTTCTGTTTTGAGGGGGACAAATTTGCATCAGGAGTTTGTTCCGACAAAAACGCCCCCATGAAGATGGCATCAACCCCCAGCATTTTTTGAATAGGGAAGAGATGTCGAGTGTTGGTTAATTTGAAATAACATAATAATGTAATATTGAACATACCGTCATAAAGTGATGTTGAACAGACAGTTGAACCGCCCAAACTGAACAACCTAAGAGTTTTGAAGAATCCAGGAATCTGTATTAGGGAGAAAGAATTCCTATGACGACATTGTTCCGAAAAAAAACACCTGAGGATAGCAACAACCCCCAAAAAATTTTTAATAGGGAGGGTATGTTGGACGTGGTTTAGTTGAGAAGTTTTTTCTGTTCCCTAAACATCGCAGTTGAAATTTTCAAATTTATTTAATCGCAGAACAATTTGACTTTTTGATCGAGGGTTTTTACTTTAAAAAAGTTCGATTTTCCGAAATGTGTTTCAGTCTAGGGTTACTGTTTGAGTTATCCTTCTGATAATGTTGAATATGTGGGGTGGTTTTTTCTTAACCAACTCATGATGGAACTTAGTCCCCCTCAAAACAAAAGTTGACCTGTTTTTTTTCAAAAGCTTCGGAAATTCTTCGTTTCTGAGTTCTGGGGTAGATCAAATTTTTGTTGGGATACCTTGTATACCAACTACTTATGCACCCTCAAATACGGAAAAACAATTTTCTTCGGTATGAGTCTTATAAAGTAAGCAGGAACTGTATCTGTTTCATCTCTTTATCTATAAATAATCATGAATAGAGCTTCTCAAAATGTTTTGCTACTGAACCTATTTCTATTGTTTAATTTCAGATATTTAGGCAGAGTAGAGGAACTAAGCGAAAGAAAAATTCTCAGTAATGTTTACTATCTAGGCAGAACATGTTATAAAATGAAGCATTTCTACAAAGCTAAGCACTATCTCAACATAGCTTGTTTCATGATACCAAAAAACGATTGCGAAGAAAAACATTTATGCAAAGCTAAACAATTATTGGCTCAAGTAGAAAAGTATACCATAGGTAGGGAAATACTATATCCAAGCCGTAATTGTGACAATGAGAGAATTAACAGATTAGAGGCTGAACTGAAAGCGTTCAGATGTGACACTCCAGATTAATAAATGGCAATAAGTATTAATCAAATGAAGGGTGGACTATTATATATTGATGGCATTAAGTTCAATTTTTATTTGAAAGAGTATCTTTATTTTGAATATATATATATACTTGTCTTAGAATTTTGACCTTTACGCAATATTGTACATTGTAGGCTAATTAAATTATACATACATATGTTGATTCTTATTTAACGCATTTTGCTACAATGTTGTTTCAACGTATATTAAATGGATATCAATTTATATATATATATATATATATATATATATATATATATATAATAATACACATATATATATATATATATATAATAATACACATATATATATATATATATATATATATATATATATATATGTGTATTATTTGATAATTTTTCAATATATACTTACTATTTTCATGTAATATATTCTTTAAATGTAAATATTAATACAGAATAATTCTGAAAAAATGTCCTAGAAACAGCGTTTTAAGCACATTCATATTTAATTTTCAAAAAATTTTATTATGTAGAGGTATCACAGAATTATATTGTTTTAATATTTAAATTTTAAAATATTACCCTCTTCTATGGAATATACAATTCAAATGTATTTTATATAATATAATATAAATAAATTATAATAATTTGAAGTTGTTTTTTCACATGTATTCAATCAACACCATCTAAAAAATATTTGTTGTGCGCATCTGGACCATGCGTTGGCTTTATATTTTTATGGTTGGAAATAGAACTGACAAATATGTTGAGCTAACCTCAAACTTTCTGTCTTCTATCCTACTTCCAGTTTCAAGATCTTATATGGAAATAAGGTATACGATACAATAATAACAGAAATTTTTTGCTCATAGAAAAAGTCCTTCAGCTAATTTGTAATTGCAGATTTCTAAACATTAAAAAAAGATGACGATATATAGACAAACAATTTTATGAAAGTATCATAAGGATTATGAGTTATAGTAAACAGAAAATTCTTCGAATCGGAACAATGCAACTTGCATCTGTGTTACAGTTCAAAACTCAAATACAGCCAAGTAGGTTTTGTTGAACGCCGGGCATAAGCAGCAGAAATGCGTGTTTCCAAGCTTTTTGGGATATCTTCAGTTCAGTGCTATATTGCCGACGAATGCAACATAGAAGGCTAACCTACTCGTATATTCGCCCTGCATAGAGACACCAATGCTTTACCAAACTATAGCGCCATGTTATGTTCTTGGAGGATAGTATAGTTGCAAATTTGAGTTACCTTGTAATTTTATAACCAAGTAAACTCAACCCGTTAAATGAATATTACACAAATATAGGTTCTGAAATGGCGAAAAATTTAAAAAGAGTTAAGAGATTACCTTATGACTTTCTGAGGGATACAAGCGTTCGGTCCAGCATATTTCTGACTCCGGTTATAAATAATGAGATTATTCAAGTCATATCATCGCTCAAAAATAACAGTTCTCCTGGTCAGGACGGCGTTACCTCTGTTTTCATAAAGAATATATATGCTAACTCGTTATTTTAATTTAATCTCATTTATAAAACTAGTAAAATTTATTATCAGTGGAAGGAAGCATCAAATACTCCTATATAAAGGGTTTTTCAATGGGAAACTGCCCATTTTCAAATTGACAGTACTCACGCATGGCAGCCATTGTTTATTTGTGACATTGACAGTCGTATTTTTCAATGTCTACCATTTAATCGTGGAAAGGTACACACTACAACAATGTTTACAAATAATCCAAAATTATTATGAAAAATCGAGATTTGTTACTCTAACTTTACGCGCTTTAACTCCAATTTTTGACGTTTTGACGTTTAGGGGGAAGTTTGAAACAAATTTTACACTTCATGGTGTAACAGTGCCAGTGAGACAAAGGAATTCAAGAAGTGAAGAGAATATTGCTGCCGTACGCGAAACTGTTCGTGAAGACCAAAATTTATCGATTTCTCAACGTTCACAAGAACTAGGCATCTCCCAGACGTCTTTGTAACGAATTTTACGGAAAGATCTCGGTTTACATCCGTACAAAATTGTTTTAACCCTAGACCTTAAACCAACAGATCATTTAAAGCGTCTTGTATTCAGTAATTGGTGCTTAGTAAAAATAGGACATGATGGACCGATAAATTATCTGACTCGTTCCTGATATTTAACTTCATTGGACTTCTTTCTTTGGGGTTACATTAAGTCATTGGTTTACGGCAATCATCCAGCAAATTTAGACGATTTACAGATCAATATTGACCAAGTAATTGCTAACATACGACCTGATTTGTGTTAGAAAATCGTGGAAAATTGAGTTCAACGACTTTATTCTTGCTAAGGTTTCCGTGGTGAACATTTAAATGATTTTTTATTTCATAACAAATGGTATCCATTTTACCTCATAATGAAATGAAAATTTCAATAATTTTCATATAAATAATGAGTTTTATTTACAAAACAAAATGGGGCGCTGTTAATGAAAGACCCTTTATAAGAAGTATAATATGGTAAGCGTGACCAGGTTGGAAATTATAGACCTATCTCTGTTATTAATAATTTCGCGAAAATTTTTTAGTTGATTGTGAAAAAGTGAATCGTGAAGTTTTTATACCGAAGCGAAAGTTTGGTTTCATTGAAAAATCTAGCCTGACTCAATTGACAGGATTGTTGGAATATTGGAAGAATCGAAAAGATGTTTAACTAACTTTCTTGATTTTGCCAAGGCTTTGATACCGTGGCACATGACAAACTGGATAAAATGTACAATTATGGTGTCCGTGGTCCAGCCCTCTTCTTACTGGAAATTTATTTAACTCATAGATTTCAAAGAGTGAAAGAAGGAAACCGTGGGTTGCCCCAAGGAACTGTACTGGAGCCCATGTTGTTTCTCGTCTACATCAACACCATAAGTCTAATTAACAATTCTGGTCACGTCATTTCATACGCAGATGACACAGCTGTTATCGTTACAGGACCAAAATGGGACAGTGTATATTGAAAGGCGGAAAGTATTTTACGTGACATACAGATACAGGTGAATTACAATTTATTGAGTCTGAATATCTAAAAATACCCCTATCGTACTGCATCTTGCCGGATTGTATGACAAATACATGTTCTTGTCCGGTTAACGAGAAAACACTAAGCATTAAATACCTAGGCGTGATGATAGATCGATTTTTGAGATGAGACGTTAATGTGGACTCTTTAGTTAAGCGACTAAAAGTGTATATAAAAGGTTTTTATACATTACGCGATATAGTAGACAAAAAGAACTTAACTATAGTGTACAAATGTTCAGCAGAGACCATTCTACGAGTACTGCATAACTATTTGGGGAGGAATGTTCAATATTACAGCTGCAGTCCAGTCAAAATACTATATTGAAATTTTAATTTAAAAAGCCAAGGTTATTCCCAGCTGAACAGCTCTATAAAGACACAGGTTTGAGACTATTCCTAGGGAAACGCTAACCAGATCCATGGGTATCATGTCTATCGTTGTACCAAAGTTTAGAAAAAGTCACACTCAGAGGTATTTTTTTACTATGGTCCAAAGCTCTATAATATCCTACCACTTGAAATTAAACTGATTGCATGGTTTTAAGTGTAAAATTAAGAATTTCATTGTTGAACATAATGACGTAATTGAGAATATATTCCGTGATTTGTGAATGAAGATTTGATTTTGCTTTAATACTTTTCACTGCCTTTGGCTCTTTTTGTGCTCTCGTTTCGGTTTATTACGGGCTATTGAGGATGTAATTTCGTTTATTGCTGAGATTTTTTTTCACCATGTTTATGTTAGGTATTATGTTTTCCAAGCACATATTTTTATATATATTTCATTATTAATCCATACGAGATAGGCGTGAGTACCACAACACAAGCTGTAATATGCTTAGGCGTTGCTCTGTGTATCCCTTTGAGATGAGTTGATTGTTCACGGAAACATTGTTCGACCTGTCCCGGGCATTCGATTGTCTGCCTTTTCAGTTTATTATCGAAAAGTGTTATAACCTTGGTTTCAGGGATGTATTTTCAGACTGGTTACTCAGTTATCTGGAAGGTAGATCTATTACTGTCAGGCTCCAGGGCTCTTTCTCTGCTGAGCGCAATATAGATTTGGGAGTGCCCCAGGGTTCGGTTCTGGGACCACTTCTATTTTTACTTTTCATTAATGACCTTTCCGTAAATTTACAAAATATACTCATCAATTTTAGCACTGGTTTGGACTCTCTGTCTCTGTCACCGCAATTTAAAATAGTTTTGTTTGCTGATGACACCTCAGTGACGATGAGCTTCAAATGCATTGTGAACTTCTGGTGCAAAGTTTTGCGAAGTGGTGTCATGCAAATATGCTAATGCTGAATGCTGATAAGACTGTTTGTATCCACTTTTCAATTGAGAATAATGATCGCAAGCTGATCATTCGAAATTTGGATATTGTCACCGCCTCCATAGATAGTGCTAGATTTCTTGGCATTCACATTGATAAGAATTTGAAATGGAATACACATATTGACGTTTTGTGCAAGAAATTAAATTCCTCTTATTATGCTATCAATAGAGTGTAACATACACTTTCTATGAATTCCCTCATAAATATTCACTATAGTTTTGTGTACAGTCACTTATCGTACAATATAATATTATGGGGTAACTCAACCTATGTTGGTAGAGTTTTTGTTTTGCAGATGCGTACTCTGAAAATGATGTTCAACATATCTCCTCGATTTTCATGTAGACCACTATTTTTAGAACATACTATTCTTACAGTAGCATCCATTTTCATATTGAGATGTTTAATTTATATTAAAAAGAATGAAAAAAATATTAAAAAATTATCCAGTTTTCATGCTCACAAAACCAGAAATGAGGTTATATTAAACATTCTGATACATAGAACATCTAAATTTGAAATGTCCCCAATGTATCAGAGTATTATTTTATATAATCATCTACTACAGTGTAAGGTCTCTTAGTACTAGAGTCTTCAAAAATCTGTTGAATCTTTGTTAGTGGAGATATTGATCCTTTTAGACAAATACATGTATAGGATAGGTCAAAATAACAGGTTACTATAAATCAGAAAGATATTCATGCATATTATAGTATAATATGCATGAATATCTCTCTGATTTATAGTAACCTGTTATTTTGACCTATCCTTTACATGTATTTGTCTAAAAGGATCAATAAACAATTATTATTATTATTATTCTAAGTACCTGAGAATTCACAACTTAAGTTAGATGTAGATTTATAATTGCAAATAAATATTTTACTATTGAAATTGTAGAAATATAAAAATATATGAAATTTTTTTCTTTGACATGTCCTATACAGGGGTCCCAACGAAAATTTGACCCCCCCCAGAACTCCGAATTTCCGAAGATTAAAAGAAACAGGTCAACTTCTGTTTTGAGGGGGACGAATTTCCATCATGAGTTTGATCCTAAAAAACCACCTCTGTGACGGTGGCATCAACCCCCTACATTTTTTGTATAGGGATTGTTGGATAGTTTGAAAGTTATTTATGTTATGTACACAACCCAGTTAAAATTTTCAAAATCGGTTCATTATTCACGAAATAATGTAATATTGAACTTACTGTCAAAAGGTGATGTTGAACAGACAGTTGAACCGCCCAAACTCAAGAACCTAAGAGTTTCGAAGAATCCAAAAATAACTTTCAAGTTCTACAGATCTGGTGTCTTTGAATGTATTCTGTTTGTTCAATATCAAATTGCTTAAAGAAAATAACCGAATTTGAAAATTTTAACTAGGATGTTTAGAGAACATAAAGAACGTTTTAACTAAAACACATCCGCCATCTCCTTCCTATTAAAAAAAAATGGGGGTTGTTGCCATCCTCAGGTGGTTTTTTCGGAATAATGTCGTCATAGGAATTCTTGGGCGATTATTCGCGAGTTCCAAGATGTCCTGTAATTCTTTCAGACACATACACAAAATTTTCTGAACTTTTTAATTCGTTCTTTTATTGATTGTACTTTCATTAAACGGTACAATAATTTATTGGATGGCTTGTGCGGTCTGTTTTTGGAGTGTCTAATTTTTGTAATTGTACGAAAGAATGTGCATACTCCAGGACAGATCTGCATATTGTGATGTACTACTCTGTCAAGAAAGTACCGGGAATTTTCAATTAAAACAACATTTTTACATTTAATCGTCAAAATTTATTGGGTCGCCTTCAAAATAGGCTCCATTTGCTCTAATACATCTATGCCAACGGCACTTCCAATTATCGAAACATTTTTTATAGGCGCTTTCCGGGATGGACTTTAGCTCTCGCGCCGAATTTTGTTTTATGGCTTCAATCGACTCAAAACGGGTGCCACGAAGGGGCAATTTTAGTTTTGGGAAGAGGAAAAAGTCGCAGGGAGCCAAATCCGGCAAATACGGTGGTTGCTGAAGCACGTTTGTTGAGTTTTTGGCGAGAAAGTCAGTCACAATCGTAGCTCGGTGAGAAGGCGCGTTATCGTCATGCAAAATCATGAGTTGTGCGCCCACAAATTTGGCCGCTTCTTACGGATACGCTCACGCAAACGTTTCATAACGCCTAGGTAATACTCCTTGTTTACCGTCTGACCCTCTGGAACGAATTCGTAGTGCACCACGCCACGGATATCGAAGAAAACAATGAGCATCACCTTCATTTTCGAGCGGCTTTGGCGTGGTTTTTTCGGTGTCGGCTCATTTTTTGCCACCCATTCCGATGATTGCTGGCTTGTTTGCATATCGTACTCGTAGACCCAGGTCTCATCACCAGTTATAATGCGTTCCATGAATGTAGAATCGGAATTACAGCGATCCAGCATATCTGAAGCAACCTGTTCGCGATGACGTTTTTGAAGAAAATTCAGGTCTTTCGGTACGAGTCGTGCGGCCACCTTTCTCATGCGCAAAATATCAATCAAAATCGTACGTGCGGACTCGTGGGATATCTTAAGATCATGTGCTATCTCTCTCAAGCTGGTACGACGGTTTTCCAGCACCCTTTCCTTAATTTTATCGACGTTATCTTCGATCGAAGCCGTCGATGGGCGACCACTTCACAACCGTCCTTGAAGGCTCTGTACCACTGATATGCACGAGTTTTCGATAGAGCATTATCACCAAAGGCCTTTTGCAACATTTTCAATGCATCGGCACACGAAAATTCATTTGCAACACAAAACTTTAAACAAATTCTTTGCTCAACGTAATCACCCATAGTAAAAATCGGCACGCACTCTGACATCGACTGACTTAATCAGCTGTTGCAAACACACTAGTTGACAGATCCCGCTCAAGCTTGGCATAGTAATTAAGGACAGTGGTACCAACCTAGGAAAAAAAAATTACCTGCCTCATTGCCCCGCCAGATTTAAATCGATAATTCCCGGTACTTTCTTGACAGAATGTATATTCAGAATGCGTTCTTTGTGCTTATTCCTGATAGTAAGTTTAGTAAAAGTTTTAGCTCTTGCTATAGTTTTCTTTTTAATTCATGAAGTATATTTTTTGAAGTTCATTTTGTTGTCAACTTCAACTTCTTGGTATTTTATTTCAGCTGTTGGTTTTTTGACGAAAATTATATATTGTGATTTCCTAGGGTTAGGTTTCAGTTGCCATTTACTGAGCTTCATTCCCAATTTATTCATCATGCATTATAATCTATTCAAGTAGCTTTTCAGTGAATTGTTGTGTGACATAATGTGTTCTATAGTAAATATTGTTGGTTGTTCCTTCCCTTTAGAAGTCATAGCAGTACAAGATATAGAGCAGAGGAGAAAGGCTCGAAACTTATGGAGTTCCTTGTTTGGGAGAAAATGGTCCCGACACTGCATTTTCAATTCAAATTATCAGCTTTCTATCAATCAAAAAATTCATGATTATATGTATGAGGTACCTGCCTAGGTGAGTTGATTTTGAATATAAGATTGTTCGAAAAGTAATTTTGTTTTTTCCTGACAGAGGATTTAATTGTATTTTTTCGAACCAAACTTTCTTAAGCCGCATAATCATTATATGTTTTGAGAGCTGCTTTAGCAAGGCTTGTGTGTGAAAAATGTCAATTACTTCTACGCAGTAGTTTTTTCTAATATGGAGATCAATAAGCAGCATTTTCGTCATATTTTACTATAGAAGAGGTAAAAATGCTGTTTAATACAGAAAGCAATCACCGATGTGTATTGAGATGTGTTGACAGTACGCCAGTGTCAAAAATTGTTTGCAAAATTTCGATCCGGCAATTTTGATGTCGAAGATGCACCACGTTCCGAAAGGCCAGTGGATCTGTTGTTGCCTTTTTGATCCTAAATCCGAAATGAAAAGTGGATGCAGTATTTGTAATATATTCTTCCATCTACAATTTTATTTCTCGAAAAACTGTCCTAATACCAATAGTTTTTTACTGATTCAATGAGTTAGGTTTAGTAAATGTTATTATACATCCAAACTTCGATATGGACAGAAATAACTGCTCCCTGAAGCTAGCCTCAAAAATTTATATTATATGTGAGTGTACCTATGTGTCAAACTCTTTAATTATTTTCTAAGAAATGTCATCCACTCCTGGTGCAGTTTTTAGTTGAATGCAGTAGTTGGTAATAGTCACTTTTTCCATTTTAATCTCCTCCTTTGAATATGTTATTTACTCATCTATAAATTCATTTAACAATCTGTTGATATTGTCTTCTGTTATTTTGTTGGTCTTTGTGATGTGCGAATACTGACTTGAAATAATTTTTGAATACTTCACCGGTATGTGATATATTTTTAATGATTGTTTCCATTTATCATTCAATACAGTTGACTGACGATTATGGACTATTTTGGAACATGTTATATATTTTTAAATTTATATAGAGTACTTTTTGGTATAGAATTTGTTATTCAAATAATATTTAAGAATCCTGTATGCCTACTTAAATGGAAACAGTGTTTATAAGACATTTTGATTTAATTTCTTTTAAATTAAATTGTGTAGAGGTTTCACAGAAATATTCTATTTTAATATTTAAATTTTTAAAATATTACCCTTCAAGGAATATACACTTTAAATTTAGTATATTCTTGTAATATTAAAATCTATGAAGGAATTTCATAGAACAAACCGTAATTTCTAAATAATAGTAATATTACAATCCAAAAAATTATTCATTTCCTAATTGATCATTAAAAGTGAATCAACTTAATTTCCGCTAATTTATTTAATTTCAAAACAATTGTTTCGACAACATGACTTCATCAGGTGAGTATGGTAACTAACTACATATTTGAGCTCTTTAAATATTCAAAATATACAGAGAAGATGGTAGTAGGAACTTAAGATTAATTTATTATTTTACAAAGTTTCATTTCTAGAAAAGGTTAAATAAGGGGGATTTATTGAGGTCCGCTTGGTCTTTCAGGAGAATCTGTTTTTTATTATATCTATTAAATTTAAGTCTTCAACTTGAGGTTCTTATTTTCTAAGATGTGTAAGATTTTGTCAAAATCATGTCCTGGCTCCAAGAGATGGTCAGCATATGTTGAATTTTCGTTTCTGCCAAGCTATGCTTTCTGGTGTTCTCTTATTCTAGTGTCGAAAGATCTACCTATTTGACCAACGGATACATATGGGCAAGTACCGCAGTTTAACCTATAGACTCCAGACTCTTTGTCTTTATGTATCATATCTTCATAGCGGCGGTAGTCTTGTGGCTCATAATCGTGAGCTTGGGAGTTAGAACCGAGAGGCCAGGAAAGAAATTTTCTGGTTTTGGGGGAACGTCCAACCATTCGCTGTTGGGTAAACAATTTACAGCTTCCTTGAGTGGCGTAAGGAAACATTTACACACCCTACACAGAACACAAACCCGATGTGGATACTATAGTAGACTTCTGTCTATCTGTATCCCTGGGACTAATAAATAAATAAATATCTTAATTACTTCTTATCAAATTTTCTAATTTTTTGTTTGTTTTTTGTTTTGAATGAAATATTGCAGTTATTCTTTTTATTTAAATATCTTGCTATTTTTTCAGATTTTTAGTTTATGACAGTTAGAGAAATATATTTTTTGTATCTTGAGTTATTTTTGGATATACAAGCGATATTGACTGTTTGAATTGCATTCGATTCAATAATTCATTTATAATGAACGGTTTGAAACCATTGTTAAATGCAATCTGTTTTATTAACTAAGTTCTCTATAAAAAATTCTTTTGTGTCATGGGTATGTTGATTAATCTGATTATCATGCTGCTAGTTTTTGCGAATGTGGATGACTAGAAATTGAGTGAAGTATTATCTGTATAAGTAGGTTTCCGGAAAATTGAAAAGTCATGTTTATTGTTGATTTTTGTAATTTTTTGGTCAAGAAAATTGATGCTATTATTTTTATGTATAAATACAGAATAATAATGCAGATTTTGAAAATTCTTGAGGATTCCTGATGGAAAAAGGAGAAAAATCGACTCTGAATTTGCTACGAAACAAATCTAAAGACGTCTACGAC
Organism: Megalocaria dilatata; assembly: GCA_034642435.1. Taxonomy (NCBI): domain Eukaryota; kingdom Metazoa; phylum Arthropoda; class Insecta; order Coleoptera; family Coccinellidae; genus Megalocaria; species Megalocaria dilatata. The sequence goes on along the minus strand of CM067859.1, from coordinate 41,624,395 downwards.
AGAGATTATGAAAAATTAGTAGCTTGGATGAAAGAAAACTGTGTAGAAGTTATTAATAATAAAAATAAATGAATGATCTGTACCAAAAATCATTAATAAGAAGTATGAGCTATGGCAATAGAAAATTCTAGAAATCGAGACAGTGTAACATACATATGTATAACAATTGTATACTCAAACAAACTCGACAACGTTTTGTAGATCACAGAGGCAAATTGCAGACATGCGCACGTTTCAAACTGATTGGTTTTTGACAGTGCAATGTATGCTAGTTACTCCAAATCTGTCAAGTACCTATATTCCCTATACACAGAGATTCTAAGATATTAATAATGAACAAGCGCCATCTAGAGTATGCAAAATACATACAAGGCATACCTTTACGAGTTAATTTAAGTAAAGAAATGTATTCTCGATATTTTCACGTTACTAACGCAGAATAAACTTTCCTCATGCTCAAATCAGACCATAATTTGCCTTGTCGAGTTTATTTGAGTATAGAATTGTTATACAGTTATACACTGTCTCGATTACTAGAACTTTCTATTACCATAGCTCATACTTCTTATTAATGTTATTAATAATAATAATAAATAATAAGTATGTTATTCAGATACTTCGGCGATCTAGTTGAAACTTTTTCATCCAGTTTCTGATGGACCAATAATGAGATACAGAAGATTTTATTGGTAAAATATATACCACAAATTAAGCGATTATTTGAAGCAAAGAACAAAAGAATAACAACCAAAAATGTTCAAAATTCTGTCTAGATAAGATTTTTAAATTCTATTCAACAAGTACCAAATGAGACATTTTCAATAAACATAGTTGTATCTACATTTGATGTACACTGCCGAGCATAAAATTATAGTCATCCTGTAACTTGCATTTACTTTGAAAAACCTTTTTTTTCGTTGTAACATAAATGGTTTGTTTGAGTTGTGGCAGCAAAATAAGATAGCCGCGGTCAGTGTGGAACTACAACAAACTTTGGTGACTCTCCAGTGTGCAATTTGACGTTACGAACCGACTAGTCCGCTCAGTAGAAGGTCTTATTCAGGATGAGTAAGGACTACAACAGCTAGGGACAACCGCTTTCTCGTTTCTAGTGCTTTGAGAAAACGAATGATCAATTTCCCTTCGAAATTATCTGCAAGTTGTGAGAATTACAAACGTGAGTGGAAAGTTAAGGGGTGATTTCTTCTCAAACTAAGGCTACTGGACCGCCGCTTTCACGTGAAACTGGATTTCAAAGTTGAATTATGTGATTTTGCATGAAAACACTTGGCTTCGACAATAGAGGATTCAAGTCGAGTATTCTTTTCCAATGAATCACGATTTTGTTTTATGGACTCACAGAGTGTGGCGATGTCAAAGAGAGATATATACTCAAGCAAGTATTGCCGAGGGATTACCATTTGGTGGAGACTCAGTTTTGGCATGAGGAGGTCTATCTCTTGAAGCTCACATGCAGTCTTTATCCAAAATAGGACTTTAACTGCTCAAAGGTACCTGACAGAGGTTCTAGAAGACCATGTTGTACCATTTATGTATATTCTTGGAGAAGACGAAACCTTTACCATATGCATGGTAATCTCTTCTCTTGATAAAATTCAAATCACGAAATTTATTTAGCCTGCATGGAGTCCACATTCAAATCTGATAAAACATGTTTGAGATGAGAATGCTAAAGAGCTTATTTACAACATACTAGTGCAGGAATGGGACTGTGTTCTGCAGTATGTAATCCAAAGCATGCCTTGTCGTTTACAAGCTGTTATCATTGCTAGCAGAAGGAATACTTGTAACTGAAGTTCTTAAATTTGTTATAACATAAAAACATATCAAGTTAAGTTCTTAGTTTTCATCATTTTCAATAAACTTCGGACAAAACAACAAAAAATTTTTCATTCAAGCAATCACAACAAAATCATAATGCTAATATATAAGCAAATGAACATATGGTAGGATCCTAATTATATGCTCAGCAGTGTACTTGGTGAATATTAATGGCAATAACTTGTGAAGTTACACATACAGTGGATCGAAAATCAGTTTTCGTGGTATGTTTACCATAGACAAAACCGATAAAAACCGCATTTTTACCAGTATGATGATGATATGATTAGATTAAATCTGCTAAGGGTTCACATATCTTTACAGCCATGTGGTTATTGAGAAAAATGACTTTTTCTACCCCAGGGACAAGATCAATGAATGCACAGCCAGTTGGAGAAAACAGTACAATAAATAAATATAAGATAAAATAATAAACATAATAGCATTGGTATTACATTCACATCTGTTACATGAATTAATATTGAAACCCTCATGTTGTTGATTGCAAAGAAATTAATCTCGCTAAATTGTTCACCATATAAAACTCATTTTCGATACACAATTTCAAAAGTTTAATTTCCTTTGTTTTTTCCATTTTACTGTCATCATATGACACAGATGTAAATAGGAATATAATGAAAATTGATCTAAATCAAATCTGAATTTCTGTTATGCAACAAGCTACAGAATCTTACCTTTCTGCCGCCTCTGATACAAAGAGCGAAGATTATTCAATTTAAATGTTTTAGATCTTGATTGAACTCGCATGAGTATTGGCATCTGATATGCACTGAGTGTCCTGTTGATGTTATTTAGGTCTTAATCCATATTGCGTATGGTTGAAATGGTTGGTCATAATTTCATCATCATTGGATATTTCGCGTATCAAAGTTAGAAAAATTCGAAAAGACAAGTCTGTTATTTTATATGGTATTGATTATATTAACTTTTTGTAATAAAGAATCCTTTATCTTTAATATTGTTGAAAATTTTTAACTTATTTATTTAATGATTCAATGTTATGACTTCATTCTTATTCGGTCATTTTCTAATAACGTTTATAATAGAACAAAATAAGCTATATATTGCAATAACTTTTAAGTTAAGTGCAAAACATGTCAATTCACTCAAAAAAATTGAGTACTCACTTTGAAATATGTTGACGTGAGGAATTTTGTGGTCGAAATCTGGATCATCATAATCAAAAAGTATTCCCTCCTCATATTCGGTGAATGCATTTAATTTTGTATTACTTTCAATACGCAACATCTAGAACAAAAATGATGATGCAATTTTTTTTATTCTTAATTTTTCCATTTAATGTTAACACTTTTTTGTAGTTAAATATTTAATTGCATCAGTCTTTACTTGATGATGAAAATCTATTTAAAATAATATTGAATAAGGTTATTCTGATTTTCACATATATTTTATTCATATTTAGGTAGGTGGTATATGCTATATATCTCAAAAATAAATATGATTTGAAAACTTCATTCAAAACTTATTCAAACCTCAATGAACTTATTAAAAATAATAAAGACATTACATATAAAGATGAAAAATCGTTAGTTTATAAGTTAACCTGCGGTGATTGCCAAAAAGTTTATGTAGAACAGACAAGAAGAACTTTCCGATATAGAATTGAAGAACATCTGAAAAGTTTCCTCAATAACAAAAGTATTTCCATATATTCGAACCACTTATTAGCAACAGGACATACTTTCAACCATAATTTTGAAATTTTACTTATAGAAAGTAAAAGTTATGCCTTAAACTTGTTACGAGACACTAGAGATCAATAAATACAATTAAATCCGAATAATACTCAACCAACAATTATACCTAAATAACTCTTCACTGTTAAATATAATATTTTCAGATGAACTCAAATTTCCAGAGATTTTTGATTTTTGGTTCTCAATAGAATTTTGCACCTACCCTAATATAAATAGAAGTCGATTTCGGAATCAAATTTAGCTGTTCAAAAAACGAAGATATATCACCTACCTGACAATGTTACTGTTATAGCAAAATTATAATAAAATAAGTGAAAATCGGAATAACATTATTTAATATTTTTTGCTAGCTAAAGGTTGAGGAATCAATTGTTATTATATCTGCAGTCACTGCTAAAATGTTGTCAACTCTTTCTTAAATAGTGATTAGATTAGTGGTAATCATTTTGCTTTTATGCTGTTCTACAAATTTCCAAGAGTATTCCCCCTTCACAAAAATGACAATTCCCTGAGAATATTGCCTTAAATATCTGGGGGAATCACATGAACACCTCAGTAGAATAAGCCTGACTTAAGCTAACATTTTTCATTGGTCAAATACATGTTCAGTGGTTTCAAGAGGTGATTTATGTAAACTAGACACAGCAGAATCTTCTTGGATTTAGACACACATTTTAACTATCAGAATTTCAGTTTATAGCATTGTATTAGCCCAAAGACATTTATTCCCTACATTTAGAACTAAATATGATCCTTCCATTGATCTGAAACTAGAGTAGATTGTTTTTTATGTAAGTGATCTGACCTCTTTATGCTTTCCTAGTGTTCATTATAAACCACCGTATAATGTGATTTTGGTGATAAGAGAAATTCCTCCCCTGATGAATCCAAAATCTCTTCTATCTCCTCCTCAGTTCTTTATATTGTTAGAATACTGTTGAGCTTAACTAGAAGATCGTTCTTGGTTTAATATTCCATATCCTTCCAAAAAGCTTACAACATATCTAAACCATTGCAACTTAGATTTGGCAATAACCTTACTCAGGTGTGAGTTCCGAATGTCCTATATATTTATTCATTTTTCTATTTGTTTCTACAGATTTCCATCAATGTATTAATGGAGTTTCTTTATTTGTATCAATATTATCTTCGTACTCTTCATTTATGTTAATATTAATGGTTTCAGTCCAAATAGAAGCACAAATATATAAGTAGAAATTTCATCCTGAATATTTGCTTGGGCAAGGTAAATAGGAATGTGATCAATGCTAGAATATGGCCAAGTTTACTCCTTTATTTCATCAGTAAAGTCCCCTGCACAATGAAAGAAAGACCTAGTATTTATGGCATATTTATTTATACTAACACTCAAGTAGTGTGTATGGTAAATAATTTTACTTTAGTTTCAGCCTTTACTAAATAACGTAAAGTATGCATAATGAGAAATATCTAAGTATCAAAAATATATAGTTATAATATATATTTGGTTATGGTTATATTTATAACCACCACATGAGTAATATAATTCCATGCAGATAAAAGAGTATATTCAGAATGTTTTTAGACCATTTTTTTTGGAAGAAGGTAGACCTTGTCTAAAAGTCATCCACAATTTAAATTAGAACCTTAAATTCATCATCATCAGATTATTAATGACTCTGGGTGAATCCAGAAAAAGTATATATTCACCATGAAACATTTCACAATACAGTGTTCCAGATACAGAGAGAAATATGTGTGGACATATCTGTAGAATAGAATTATTTTTATATTCTGAATTAGCAATAAATTAATGAAAATTCAAGAAAATCCATTTCTTTCTATGGAAAACCTGTTTCCAATTTTTTCAAATTTTTCTTGAATGTTTTGGTAGAGCTCTATAGGATATTTTTGTTCCAAGTAAAATTGTTTTCATTTTGTGGGTTTTCCACTTTAAAAGCATCAATGGATGAATAAATATTCATTAGTTCATTCCTTAAATAATTATTAAGAAGCAATTTGTTGTTTGCTGAAATTGAATGCCATCTCTATACAAAGTGAAAAATGTATTACCTTGCAAAAAACCAAAACCGTAAATATCCCTTATCAAATTTGCTTTCAAATTATATGCAAGTTCAACTTATTCTGCGATTGAGAGAATAAATTGTAAAACTGCAAAGTAAGGATACCGTTAAAACACCAAAATTAAACATTCACCCAGCTGTCTCCACTCATCCCTAACAAAACAATCGTAGACAAACTAGTAATATAGTTTATCTACGAAAACAATGAACGTGAGTTCACAGAATAAATATTTGATTCTGTGACCAGTTCAATAGAGTGACAAAAGCTAAGATAAACTAATCTGTGCATAGATGATCTTTGATCAGCATAGAAAGGATATTCTCTTCTATAGATAGACAAGAGTAAACCGGGATAACCACACCTCATACCCATTAATCTGTAGAATATCACAAAATACATATAAATAGCATTATTAGAACCACAAAGTTCATGGTGTATGTATAATAGTAATCTTTCTCCAGGAAGACTTTGATTAATATTACTTTGTAACCGGTTGAGACAGAATAGCTGGTTCAATTGTTTTAATTCTTGAAAATCACCTTTTAAAAAAGTGATAGAAAACAAAATATTTTTCTTATTCCACTTGAAATGAATTTTCACAAAGTAACGGACTACTCAATTGTTATTGTTGGTTTCATCCCTTTCTACGTCCCAGTAAAGAAGAGTGTCTTGCTCTCCAGACTACACAATTCAAAACTCATCTGACAAGGAGACTAGGGTTATTAGAATATTAGAGAAATAAATTTCTATGGTTTAATCATACTTATTTTGTCATAGAATGTTCCATTTGTTTGTAAATATTTTGAAAAATTTATATTTTATTCATCTAGACAAATCTGTGTTTTTGGTTCACATTAGTTAATAGTAATTTACGTTTTTATAATTGCATTCCCGACATTGAGAAAATGCAGGAAAAATCAGTTGAATGTCCGTTTAATCCTCAACATGTTATGTTGGAAAGTGCCCTCCAAAGACATATAATTCGTTGCATGGTAAAATATCCTAATTATCTTGTGTGTCCTTATAACGCTCTACATCGACTGAAAAATAAAATGCTCTTAACACAACATATGCTGGAATGTCCATCTAAAGTTGTCATGAATTCAGTTCTCCAAGGCCCTGCATACAACAATTTAATCGAGAACTCTGAAGTACCTTATCATGTAGACAATGTGCGGAAGTTCAACTTGGCAGAAGAAAATTGGGACGAAGAATTGCAATGAATTAGTAGAAGAACGGAATAATTTCAGCCAAAATAAAATTTATTCCATCAAATTTATTATAAATATCTAGGTATGTTATTTATAGTTTCAGTGGATTTGTATTGTTTGAGTGATTTGTATTAAACTTTTAAGTTCTTTAGTGTTAAAATATAGTAGTATAATGATATGCTTTCGTTACAGAAAATGTCAATCTGAATAAATAATTTTTTACTCTCTTGTTACTTTTAATGAAAAAAAATCGCATGACACTTGTGGAATGGTACTTTGGAATGCAAAACATATTTTATTATTTTCCAATTTATATGCTGTGAACACATGTTACAAACTTATGTATTTATAAATTGGAAAATAAAAAATGCTTAAGAGACTGTAGTTTCTGCATGTTTATATCTGAGCACCTATAATTTTGTCTTGATACCTAAATTTTATCATTATATTGATACGTGATACTTAAAACTTGTCATTTTCAAACTAAAATATTAATTTTCTAAAATATACAAGTTTTTCAAACGATAATGGGAATATATATTTATTGAAAAGGATTTAAATGAATCTAGTTAGTTACAACAATTTTGAGGATCTGACAGCTAGCAGAAAATTAAATGTATCAATTTATCATTCTTAAAGGTGAAATCTGAAATATGCCATACTTTGCATGAATATAGATCATAGACATTCCTCCAAATAATTATAATCTTTTGCATTATGTTGAAATGGCCTCTTTAACTTTCAAATTTCGTAGTTAGATAAAGAACCTAATTTTCAATAGAAAAGACTTGAAATCTTGAGGGTACATTATTTAAATTTGTTTAAAAAGCACTATTGAATTTAAAAGTTGACGTGACCCAGTGTATTTTATAATTATCTAACATAAGAACACAAAGAATTTTATTCCATAATTGGTTTCCACACTATTTGTAGAAGGAAACAGACAGTAATGATAGTATTTTTGAATTTTGCAAAATAATTGGTTTGCATATCAATTTGTAATAAATGATACACAAATTTAAATTACAGGCCAAAATCGGTGCATTTATTCTGCAGTTGTTCAAGTTTAAATTTTTTCTTATTTTTCTCAATATTTTCGAGAATACAGATCCGACCCATATGAAATTTGGTGTTTAGAAGTACACCAACAACATGCATGTTTTTGCTGAATTTGGTAAGAGTCGTAACAGAAGATCTAAAAAAAATTGTTAGTACAAGCAGTGTTCCGGGCCACCGGAACCCCAGCAACAGTATTACGACCAAGTTTAATTTAGCATGTAGATGTGATCTAATGACAAGAAGGCTAATGCAAAATTTTGTGAATATCATAGGTCATATGAACAAGTGCGCAAAAGCTCCTGACTTCAAGTCAGTGCGTTTTTGAGATACCAACATAAATTTTACCCAGATAGCACCAGATATTCTTAGAATATTCCATTGTGGGATATTCAAGTATTCCCACTATGTGCGAGTGGGAATTTCTCAGATATACACATGATATTCCATAAAGGATATTCCTAATAATCATAGAATATCTCCAAGATATTCTCAGAACATTTCATAAATGATATTCTTAGAATATACTGGATAATCTTTGAATACATCAGGCATATTTTGAAAGAACTATTAGACATAATTTCTCAAAAATGATTCAAAGAATTTACTTAGAACGTTCTGAATAAATGAATACTCAGTTTCACTCGAAAACAGTCAGAGATACCTCACTGACTGAAACCAGCAATACATTCTCTTTTTGACAATTTCTATCACGAACTTACATGAATAATATCTTAATTATTTTTAATAAATTTTCTGGTTACAGATACAATACATAGTAATTATTGTATCTGTTCTAAAATATATTCCAACAACTTTTCATATTATTTTATTCATTAAAAATTTTTCAATTAAACTGATTTCCTCTGTGATCAGATTCAATGTATAATAATTGTTTCTGTCTCGTGATATATTTCAACATTCTTGAGCCTCTTTACAAGAATTTTTGGTCTTTCATTTCGAAATTTTTTTTATTTTAATCCTCCTTTTTCTTTGAAGCTTTTGTATTAGGTTTTGTCCATATTAAGGAATATTGTATACAAAAGATTCATGCAATGGAAGTGCGAAATCAAAATAATCAATATAACTTCATACATATACTACTTCACAGAAGATTGAGAAGTATCAGGATAATATCAATACCTAATACTTCTGCATCACAAACTAAGGCAAATAAACAAACAAATATAAATATGCTGTAATATTTCAGTGGAATATAAATCCCAGTCAATAAACTATCATTGTTCAGTTTCCAACAAAAGTAAAAAACTATAAAATCAAATATATATTTGATCACATATTGCTGTAAATTCATGTTAATTAATATTTTATGGAGCCCAATCTGTATATAGTGGAACAGAATCATTTAGAGAAGAAGTACCTATGTGATTTGAGATAAGCGGATATACCATGAACATTTTATTACACATAAAATTATACCTCTATTTTTTTTGTTCTAAACCTGTTAGTTTTGTTCCATTTTTTTATTAATGTATTGTTTTGAAAATAGACTTTATTATTATTAGCATATAGCAGGTTTATTCTAATGGAATATTCTAGGATGAGAGCTGATGGACGTATTGGTTAAAACTCTTAGGCGGAGATTCATCTTCGATGCAGGTTCGGAAGAAAGTTTCTCGCTAGGATGGCCGGCCACGATTTCACTGTTGGGTCAAAAACTAACAGTGCTATGACTAAAGTGGCGTGAGGATACAGTAACAAAGCATAACCAAAAAACAATCTATCTACTAACAAGCTACAGCTTCTGAAGATAAAAATATATAAAAAGAAAACAATAAAAAAACGCGGGCAGAATGTTCTGAGAATTCTCAATGTATAAATATTCAAATTACTTTAAAATCAGAATTATAGATTCTAATTTCTACAATATATATTTAAACTATGTACAAAAACTGTCAAATTGATATCCTTATATATAATCAATATAAAATATTTTTCGATGTCTCGGAAAAAACCCTTTTACATCCCGACATGAAACGTATTAATACACATGTATTGACAAAAACTATATAACTATGTATATTAACATACAAATACAAAAAAATCTATTATTCCAAAATTAACTAAAATTCTCAAAATAAAGGATCAAATAAAAATAATTGAACAAGGGTTCCAACATTTGATAGCTATTTCGTCCTCTATGGTTTTCCCAATTGTGCTTCTTAACGTGATTTTTAATCTCCTGAGGCTGCTAAATGATTGCTCTACTGTAAACATTGTGCATAGTTAAGCACTCAATCATTTTCAACACTTCTTCCAATTCAGAAAGGAAGGCGTTTGCGTCTGCTAGGACATCAAAAACAGTGACCCTCTTTGACGACGCCCTTGGAGTACACATTAACAAGAAACTGAATTTCAACCAAGATATAAAGACAATGAAAAAACAGCAACATATAGAGCAAACCATTTCTCCAAATCAATAAATATATATCAAAGTTTATCCATCGAAACTATACAAAGCAATATGTAGACCAATACTGCAGAAACCAAGCAATTAAAAATATGGAAATTGCATAAAGAACTGCACTAAGAAGTGTAACTAGAATCAGACACCCTAACAATAGACTACACAACCCACCAAGTGAATTGCTGTACAATGAACAAAATTAATTGCTGTCCATTGGGAGACTTGAATGATGAATTTGAACTTTTGCAACTCTTCCATAAGAACTATCCAAACAAAAAGAGAATATTTCCAGAGACAACCATCCAGATGTTGTAAAATAACGGTAGAATTCAAAAAGAGATTTTCTTTATTATTGCTATTGGTATTACTTTGTTTTAATCCAATAGAATGTTGATGTTTTATCTAATAGATGGTTAATTTACATGAGCTGAAGGACTCATACACAGATAATAAAGCACTGTTTCTCTCTCTATCTTTAGGAATATTCATTTTAAAATATTTTTAGTATATTTGATGTTATCTGGGTATATTTAATAATCATGTTAAAATTTTTTTCTCAATAATTATTGATTGGCATATAACAAAAAAACCTTGCTACAATCTTTTGTTTTGTTTCATATATATTATTATAAGTTCAACCCACTACAATGTGCCGAGTTTTCTCAATACACGATTTTTTTATATTATTATTCAATTTATCTTGTAATATATTTTCCATTTTGATGAATCTTCTCTTGACATTTTTATATCAACTTCTTTATTTCACAGTGTTATCATTGAAGTGTTTACCATGACGGTATGCCTAAGCTATAGAGTGGGCCTTTCTTCACAACAAAACGTCATTAATTTTTTACGACTGAGCAATAGCTTAGCTTTTATTATGGTGGAATACAAAGCCTTTAGGATACACCAACTCATAAGCCACGTGTAACATTTTCAGCACTGCAAAATCTAATACAGATTTTTTTATTCAATATTTTATCCACTGTAAAAATCACAAAACACCATTGTAAACAAATTGGCAGATGACTCTCAAACCACTCCACATTAGTATAGTGGACAGTTATGTCATGGTAAATCAAATTCACAGAAATGGTCAAATCTTGAATAAACTTTCAAATTCACATTTAATATATAACTTCTTGATTCATAGTTTATTGGATCTATAATTTTTTATTTTGACTAAAACAAAATTTCAAATAGGTACATTTTCAGAATCTTCTCATTCAAGCTTAAAATCTATTCTATAAATTTAAAGTTAGTTTTTTCAACAGTTATTGTTTATAAACCGATAGCCAGATGAACGGAATTAAAATGAGCACCAATTTTTCATTTTTTCACAAAACGATAGCGGCCTGGTAATAAATAAAGATGAAAATTATCATACTATACATCCTGCCAAACTTCATCAATTTACCCAGAAACTGATGTGAAATATAACAGGCCAATTCCATAGCCGACAGGTCATTTTGGTTTTAACGAAAATTCACAGAAATAAAAGTAACAGACAATCTTTGGGCATCATAACATTGAAATTAAGATCAAGAGTTTCAACTTGTCTTATGCTCAGGAGATTAAATTAAGTAAACCTAAATCATATTACAGTAGAATCCGTATATATATATATAGCCACCTTAATTAAAAAAATTTATATGAGACAGTAATCTATTTCCACAAAAATGTTTGTACTACTACAACAATTGTTTCACCACGATGTGGCTTCTTCAGGTATTACATTGTACTGTCTGATGGTATTCAGTGTAACCAAGTTTAAATACATTGTACGTGACGTAAATAAAGGAAGCACAATTTAAAAACTCTAGGTGTTTATTGGAGTTTTCCGCTAAAAATGCCATTAAGGAAAGATATTCAGTAATGGAGACTTATCAACATCTGTTTGTTCGTTCAAAAGGATTTTACAGGCATTATACCTGTTGATTTCAAGAAATTCTAAAAGTGTTAATCTAGAACTTTTTCTTTCAACGTGGATAATTTCATAATTATTGTTGAAATTATGCCTGAATTCCTTAAGATTATTAGCATATGTCGAAGGTACAGAATCGGATATATATCCCCTTAGGTGTTCTTGGACACGTTTCTTGAATGATCTACCAGTCTGGCCAATGTATACTAAAGAGCAATCTTTGCAAGTCAACTTGTAGACTCCGGATTTATTTTCTTTATTTGTTCGATCTTTATTGTTTTTTAATTAGATACTAAGGTTATTAATTGTCTTAAAAGTCGCATTATAATTGAAACAACTTTTGAAATATTTAGCAATATTTTCAGATAATCCATTGACATAAGATAACGAAAAATATTTCTGTGTATTGTCCTCTTTTATGATTGGGTACACGAGATTTAATGCCATTTTCTTTTGTTTATTGGATACCGTTCTAACCATTGTTTGACGCTATTTGTTTAATAATATTTAATTCTTTCAAAAAGTTATCTGAACTCAAAGGGACATTCAATAATCTATGAATAAACTATTATATACTATCACGTAATTAAGAATCGAATTTTCATTATGCCAAGACAATTTTTATCTGAAGACGATGCCAACAGAGCCCTTGTGATGCTTCAGGCTAGTCAAACACAAATACAAGTGGCCAATTTTTTCAATGTTAACCAAAGTATGCACCACGTTTACCGTGATAAAGAAAGAGAGGAAAAATAATATATTGAACAAAACATATATTTTTTATACTTTTTGCCAAAATAAGATAAGGCTGGACAGAATTACTCTTGACCTCGGATCTTCATCAGCGAGTCCAAACTAGTCGTTTGAAACCATTTTCGGCTCAAAATTCGAAAATTACAGACATCCGGGTGAAATCATAACATCTGGGTGAGAACAAGTGAGCAAAAACAAGCTTAAATTATCCAGTCATTTTGTGAGCTCTCCGATTAGTATAACAAAGTATTGTCGGTCCCTTGAGGGTTGTTATATCCGGATTCTACTATATTCTCGATAAGAACTGATATACTAGTTCATAACAGTTTTCAAAGATGTTTTAAAAAAAATTATACAATTATATGAAGAAAAAACGCATTTTTACATGTTCTAGATTCAATTTATTATTGAAGACAAAATATAAGTCCTCCTTCATATTAACAAATTTCAATTTTAATAAATAATGAAATATACCTGAGACAAAACTAAGATTTTATCCAAAAAATATGCACAAAAAACTACCAGAGCAATTAGCCGGTACAAACTTTTATTAATATAAATTAAAATATAAAGCATGATAAAATATTCATGTATCATGAATAAACATTCAGGTGTCATGAATAATCAAATATCAGCTCTATTTCGATTTCCCTTCTGATTCTTCAGTATCATACAGGTATATAGACTTTTTTTCGCTTTATATACATTTGATGGATCAATGGCTAACCACCACTTGGAAAGATATTATTTATCACTTCACATAAACCGCGGTTTTTTCTGCTGCGTAGGACTATCCATAGTCACATCAGATGGACTGGCTGGTCTTTTGCAGTGACGAGCCATTTCACCTGCTATAAATGAGCATAGATCTGAGGTAGTTCTCTTACTTAAGGGACCCCTAAAAAGTGCTTCACGAAAAGTATGAAGATCTGTATCTATACCTAATGAAGCTGGTGGTTGAACTCCTGGAGGTGGCGATAAATTTCTTGGTCTGGGCGATAATCTGTAAAAATAACTGAATTAGTTTTTTTATAACCAATCTTTTATGAACCTTCGAAAATATTGCCTCATAGAGAGCTTCATAATAACGCAATTCCGAAATATGTAAATAAATAATAAACCTACTCTGACAGTTTCAAGTCTCAGACTCTTTCCGAAAGTTTGAGTGTTTACGGATGGACCGGCCGGGAAAAACGATAGCATGCTGTTTCCTAGAACAAGAGCGTAAAAAGGTTAAAATCACTGAAGTGAATTTGGAAGCGTTTGTACGATTGTTCAACAGTTGATTTCCCCTGAAAATTTAAAATCCTGTGAATTACTTCTTGAAGAATCTACAAATCTTATTATGAATAAAAACGCAGAATTTCGTGTTCTGACATCTGAAAGTCAAATGAACGTTATTTTTTTACAATTTTTCAACTATACTTCAGAAGAAACATAAAAATTCATGAAAATTAAAATAATGGATAAAAAGCTCCATCTTTCTTCCTTCAAGCTGCCATCGTTACATATATTGACAAGAAAGAGTGGAAAAAGAATATATTGAACCAAACTTCATATACTTCCCATACATGATATTGATTTCTCGCATATCATTTGGTGAAACATTTTTAAATTAATAATGTAAATAAAAACAAGTTTCACTGTTTAGTGAAACTTATGCCAAGTTGTTTTTATTTACTTTATTAACTTCCCATACATTTTGCCAGAATCAGATGAGATTTTTTTTTAAGATTCTACTAAATTTACCTTCACGAAATTATTCGTTAGCCATTGTGTCGTTATTTCACATCTAAATACCAAATTGAACTCGATCGGATTTATACATTTGAAAATAAACTGCTCGTCAAAAATTAGGGATATTGATGTTTTCCAAAGATGCATATTTTCCATATAATATTAATATTTTTCTACAATTACATATACTTATAATGATTATAGAAATGTCTTCTGGTTCAGCGTCCAGCAAGTTTTTATCTAGTTTAATTATTTTTTGTTCATGTATGTAAGAAATGCACATTTTAATGATTGTCTTTTCAGCATGCATTTCGTTTTCAATTAGATCGAACGGTTTTACGTAATTAAAAATCGAATTTTCATTATACTACGACAAGTTTTATTTGAAGACGATACTAACAGAGCCCTTGTTGTGCTTCAGGCTGGTCGAACACAAGTGCAAGTAGGCAATTTATTCAATGTTAGCCAAAGTATGTTATCACGTTTACTGGCACGGTACTTTGCCACTGGAACTGTTATTCAAAGACCCAGAAGCGACAAACCACGTGCTATAACGCCAGTAGATAACCATAACTCTTTCTGTGAGAATACAGTCTCTCAGCACTTACAAAATGGCAAGTCAACATCACAGATAATTCAGTTTCCCTAAGCACAGTCGGAAGACGTCATGAAGTCCATCTGACCATCAGAGTTTCATTCACTCGCGAACACAAGCCTCAAAGAATAGAAAGGAATGGGTACACTGGCGAGATGAATGGCGACATGTCCTCTCATGCGAAGAAACCGCTGCTCAGTTCAAAAAGACCATCCCTCTGGAGGATGCACAATTATGGTTTAGAGCGGAGTTTGTTCCGATGGCTTATTGATGATATGATTGACTTATTAGTACTCTCAAGAAGCATGACATCTCAGACATATGTTAATAAAGTTATCAACGGAGTAGTTACACAATTTCACGCAGCTCTTGGCGAAAATTTCGATTTTCTGGATGATAATGAACTGCCACACAGATCTCACCAGGTGATTACTGCTAGAGGAATTCCACATCTAGCACTACCTCTAAGATCCCCGTAGCTATGTCCAATAGAGCACATTTGGGACCAATTACAAAGAACACAGACTATAGCCGAAAACGCTTCCGCAGCTATGAGATCTTTTTGCTACAAATTGAGCAGCATATTCTCAATAACATGGTGGAAAGCATGCTGAGAAGATCTCAAGCAATTATTGATGTATGTGGTGGTCATACTTTGTATTTAGGGTGAATGAAATGAGAATGAATTTTAGAAATTTTCAGAATTTATGTTTTTTGAATAATTTTGTACTTTTTCTTTATTCAAAATACACCGTTTCTTTAAAATCTTATTATTCTGACCTTGGACATTCTAGATCTACACAAACAAAAGGATATTGGATTTTTCTGAAAAGAAAACACAAATTAATTCAATATCAATAAACTTTTAACGCCACTGTACACCTAAATACCAAATTTCATCAAAACAGTACTCTCAAAACTAGGGAAAATAAGAAACAGTTCAAAATCAATAATTGCGAAACCATTGGATCGATTTTTTCTATAAACGAACTCAACGAATATATTTAGGCCCCAAACTTAGCCAGAAAATTTCAAGTTTCTCTTTCTGTTTGAAAGTTAGTCTTTACAGCCAGACAAAATTAACTTTTGACCTAGGATTCTTTATCAGTTAGTCCAACCAAGTCGCTTGAGACCATTTTTGGCTCAAAATTACACAATATTTGTTCCTAAAGACTCTCCTTATTAAGACATGAGCCCCTAACAGACGCTCCCTGGAATTCTTTTTTTTTTTCAAAATAACTGTTAAAGTACTACTTCATATAATTTCTGAGGAGTACAAGCTATGGCAACAGATGATTCTTCGAATCGGACAGTTAACGGATATCTTTACAGTTTACAACCCAAATCGATCAATTAATTTAATTCAATAAAAAATGTATGTGATCAATACTGGTAAGGGTATTTGATTGATTCGGTTTGCAATTGAAATTCGCTTAGAATTAAAAAAAACATAAATTTGAATTTTCACAAAAATTTTATTAGATAATACAATTGTTCCCCCACATTCTAGCAAAGACCACTCAAAATAGTGTCCTTGAAACATTTTTGGTTCATCAAAGCCTAAGTTGTATTAGTAAATGCTTTTATGTTCAACATGTTATATGATAAAACCAAAAACAATAGTAGCTTCAACCTTGAACTAAAAAACTGATCTTGTGTATTGACGATAAAATTAAATATTTTCGAGAAAAAGAATAATAAATATTAAATTTCTGTCTTGAGCTTTGAGGGTCTTAAGAATAGAAGTCAAAAAAGAAAAAAATTCAGAACATTTTACAGTTTTTCTCTGATAAAGGCGAAAATGCAAGCCAGGCGGCTGAAACTGTTACTTGTGTTTATGTTCCTGATACTGTAACTAATTACATGCAATTTTGGTTTTGTCGATTCCGTTCAGGTATTTTTTGATGGCAGGGCCGTCGTAAATGTCGATAAAATCACAGAAATAATCGAAGTTTTTTTTTATTATAATACATTTATTAGCAATCAGAATGCACACATTCTATTAGCTAATTTGCTAACTATGGAGCTTCAGGCTCTCACATGACATTATAAGGTTTCTTCTCCTTGATGACATCCTTTACATAAGGGATTCGTAAATCTTGGTGTAACCCTACACACATTTGTTATCATTCGAAGTATTTTTAATTGACTTCTCTGAATTATTGATATATTTGATTTGCTTGTACATCCCCAGAGTTAGATACCATATACCCATATAGGCTTTATCACTGTTTTATAGATGAGTATCTTGTTTTCCAGTGCCAATTTAGATTTCCAATTTATTTCTCGTGTTTTTAAGTCTATTTGCTTCCTTTTCTTAATTATGTGTTCCTTTCATGTGTCTGCTATCTAAATGCATGCCCCCAAGTATTTTGTACTGGAGACCTATGGTATTTGTACATTATTCATATATACAGGTGGACACTGGCCTCTCCATAAGGTGAAATTCACTTGCACAGATTTGGACTCATTTATTTGGATTTTCCACTTGTGTAGCCATTTTTAGATTTCATTCAAATGTTACTGTAATTTATTAGTGGCATTTTGTGGAACTTCGTCAACAGCTAGAATGCCTGTATCATCTGCCAAAGTTCCCAATATGGCATGGGGGTTTTGTAGTCAGGTCAGCGGAGTATAGCACGTACAGCAGTAGTCCAATGACACTTCCCTGGGGAACTCCTGATTGTATTGGAAAGTAGTTCGATTCCTCACTACCATCCCACAACTTTAGCCAAATATTCAGCAAATAGTTGTGCCTTTTCTTGGTCGGTCCTTGTCCATTTCATCGTTAATCCTGTTATGTGGAGCAACAGTGGTATATGTTTCTTTGGTCTTTTCAAGTTTTTTATGGGTTCCCACACTGAATTATCATATCTATTCAGATAAGTGACATACTGTTTGATTGTATCGGTCTCTATTTGTTGGAAATACATCTCGATGATTAAGGTGAGTATGGTACTCAACTGACGAAGTTATGTTATCATGACGAAACAATTGTTGTGAAATTAAATAAATTAGCGGAAATTAAGTTGTTTTACTTTAATCATCAAGTGACATACTCATTGAATGATTTTTCCCTTGTTTCTTTAATTCTGAATTTTAGTTCCTTCGTTCCTATTCAAGGTAGTTTTATCTCCTGGAGAGTGTGTCTGTTGCCATTTCTTTCTAGCTTTTCTTTTTTGTGCTAAGAGTTTCTTTATACTTTCTGGAATATTGTGTATTATCTCTCTTTCTCTGGCCTCTGGAGTAGCTTGTTGAACAGCTTGTTTGACAGTTAGTCTTTCAATTGTGCAGCTTAGGAATAGATTTTTTGTGTATTAAAAAACTACTTATTACTGCTATGATTGGAGAGTGGTCAGATGACAGATCATAGCTTGGAACTATATCCATATAAAGGGTAGATACACCATTTATTATGAAGAAGTCCAACAGATATAATCGAAGTTGACCGGCATGTTAGTAGTCGTAGCATCGTCCACGAGCTAAAGATCGACCATAAAACAGTTTTAAACCATTTGCGCAAAGCTGGATTTAAAAAAAAAGCTCGATATTTGGGTGTCACGCCAATAAACACTAAAAAACATAATGGATCGAATTTTCATATGCAAAGCGTTGGCCAAACGAAATGAAATCGACCCATTTCTCAAACGGATGGTGAATGGGGATGAGAAATGGGTCACGTATGACAATGTTCCGCAAAAACGATCGTGGTCAAAGTACGATGAAGCACTAGATTCGTATCTCTACTGTCAACAACTGGGCCGTTTGAAGCTAGAGATTGACCAGAAACGGACAGAATTGACCACAGAACAGGTGTTGTGTTCCGTCAGGACAAAGTTAGGCCACACACGTCTGTATTGACTCGCCAGAAACTCCGGTAGCTTGGTTGGGAAGTTTCAATGCATCCATCATACACTTTGGCACCGAGCGATTACCATTTTTTTCTCGCATTGCAAAACTTCCTGAGTGATAAGAAATTGGCATCAAGAGAAGATTGTGAAAATCGATTACCAGAGTTTTTTGCCAATAAGTATCAAGACTTCTATGAGAGAGGCATTATGAAGCTACCTTGAAAATGGCAACGAGTTATAGAACAAAACGGTACATATTTGACCCAAAACGGATAATCCCAAACATGTTAAATAAAGTCTACCTATTAGATATTGTAATCTTTCTTTGAAAAAGGATCCTTATACAACCCTGGTATAAACTTTTCAGTCTCACTTCCAAATTGAAACGAAAAAAATATAAGAAAGGATTTTTCCCGACCTATTATAATCGATGGATGAAATGAGCCGGTGGATCAAATGAACCAGTGCGATAATTACCGTGAGATGACGTGTTTAATTGTCTGTGATCTCAGAAAGTCGGGCTGAATTGGGGAGTGTCACAGTCTTTAGTTTCTAGCAAATTAAGGGAAAATCATACAAGAATTAAAATGCTTTTATTAACATAAATAGAGGTCAATTCTTGATAGAAGGTATATAAAATAATATAAATATTTTAAAAAACTTTTAAAAAATTAGCCTTCTACATATTTAATTCCAAAAGATTATATTCAATGATTATAACTTCTGAAAATAAATTAAAATAATGTCGTATAAGTACCACTTATATCATGACATAAAATAAGTAAGTACCTTGGTTAGATATCCAATAATATTGAATAGTCTAAGTAAGATAGTTTTGTGATGAAATTCTTAAGATTATGTTGGATATTCTTGAAAGATATTGGTTTTCATAAGATTGATAAGCAGAAACAAAATTTTGTCTATTCAAAATGTTTAATTTATAGGATTTTGGTTAATAATTTTTATTTATTGGATTTTGTTATACCATTCGGATGTCTTATAATGAATGTTTATTTTATGTCATGATATAAGTGGTACTTATACGACATTATTTTAATTTATTTTCAGAAGTTATAATCATTGAATATAATCTTTTGGAATTAAATATGTAGAAGGCTAATTTTTTAAAATTTTTTAAAAGTTTTTTAAAATATTTATATTATGCTTTTATTAGTTAGATATGTTTTTCCAGACTTTTGTTGCAAGCCCTCCCGAAAAGAAAGCTTTTCGACATTATGCATTTTTGGCGTTTTATCCTACAGTCGGTTGCCATGGCACTTATTTCTGTAGTATAAAGATAGAGAAGATTAATTACCTATGATGTGAATGAGGGTGAAAGTGGTTCTGCCTGGGAGGTGGTGGTTTTCCTGACAGATATGCTAAGAGGTCGTCTCTTCTTATCAATCTTCTTTTTCTCTTGACCCAGTTCAATAGTTCTGCATTTCTTTTTTGATAACCTAATTGTTTTGCTATTTCATTAGATCTCTTCAGACTTTCGCACGACTCTGCAAAACAATACATTATCAAATTACCAAATCAATTTCATAATGCCATATGCATATACGTTATTTCAAGAAGATACTGGGAATTGATCGTTTAAAAAGCCTGCTTAAAGGTATTATCCTACGGCCGTCCTAATTACACGTCAGATTGTAATTCCCTTGTTAAAACTTCTACTTTTGCTGCCACCTGATTGACATAACCAAAAACAATTTAATTTTTAATTAATTCTAATAAATGACATCAGAATCTGTAAAAAATCTATTTACCTACCTTACACTATTTTTTTAAATTACAGGGATTTCCTAAATTGGAGGTATAAATGCAGGGGTGTGATTACACAAAAGAAACACAAACACAAAAACAAGGGTTGCATAAAAAACATGCCAATTGCATGTGAAAATGTACATGATGAAATATTTTCTGGAACATTTTCTGATTTCTTACCATTTTTTCGTATCTGCAATTGTTTTCGGGAAAAAGAAAATGTTCAACAATTCTCTCCAAGTCGTTAGAAAAATCAACAATTTGAGAACAATTCAGTAAGTACACTTTGGCATATTTGGAAAAAATATCTTGTAAATTTTCACAGACCATTGACATTTCATATGATTTAAACCTTGCAGTGTAATATCTTTGCTAAATTTCAGCTGAATATCTCGAGAAATGCAGATGCTACGAGGAAAAAAATTTCAGAAAATTCAAACTTATATCAGTTGTAAAAATATGAAACCGGAATAAAGATATTGTTTAGATGATATCTGCAGTGCCATCATGTCCCTCTACTAGCTGTGTAATTTTTGCACAGAAATTCCGGTTTCATACTTCTACACCCAATAATGAAGGCCAATTTATTTAAAAAAAAATTGTTTTATATTGAAGAATAAACCACTATATTTCATAAAATTTTCATAATTGATTCACCAAGCGCGTCGTGTATATTACATTAGTAGTGAATAAATTATGAAGCACCCTGTATCTCGATAATGAAAAGTTTGCGGAATCACGTTTGAGAGACTTTTATTTTCGATTCACTCAAGTAATTACTCCTCTTTTTACCCCTACCCTGTATCTTTGTTTTTTGAAATTTTGAAAAAAAATTCTAATCGTGCTGTTTTCCAAGTTCACTCGGATATTTTACATTCACAAACTTGATCTATGAATTTGGACTTAAAACTCACTTAACAAATTTAAAGATTCAGAGTTATTTCTGTAGAGTTAACATGTTGGACGAACGGACATATTTTATTCTGACCGCAATTTCTTCATAACCAGGCCCGATTTAAAATAATTTTGGACTCAAAATTTGACGAAATGATAACCGCTCTCTGATAGTAATAAATATTAATCTCGAAGGCCATGATAACCTTTTCCTCGAGGACGCCGAATAGAGAAAACACAGCAAATTTTACAAAAAGGTTTATTATTTTACAATAAAAAAGAAGAAGGCAGAAGTCTTTGCATGCTAATTCATATCACCCGCATATTCCTCACAAAATCATAAGAAAATACGTATTAGTCTCCTTTTACATCTTGATACTAAATTCAAACTCAATCGTGGGACTGTTGCTATGGTTTCTTTAGCGCTTCTGTATTTGTTTTGGACCTTCTAATCATACAATCTTCATGAATTTTTGCAGGAAAATGTGTTATCATTAGCCTTCTAAACCCCAAATTTTAAATCAATCGGATTTGTAGTTTGGAAATTATTAATAAAAATAAGAGAAAATTTCAAATATAAAGAACTGGGAAACCATTGGACTGATTTTGTCCAATAACGAAGTCAACCGAGATATTTAGACTCCGAAAGTTTCAAATCTTTTCGTTCGAAAGTTATAGTGTTTAAGGTAGCGTGTGTGTATATATATATATATATATATATATATATATATATATATATATATACACATATTTTTTTTTCTATTTGCTTATATCTCCAAAACGGCTCATTTGCGTACCCATGTTAATATGAAAATTTTTACTTACTTAGAGGTCCAGAATTAGCTCCCAAAATATTGAAACGTTGTTTTTTAACACCCGGTATAAACAATTATATGCTAAAAGAAGTTGAAGTTTTCAAATACTCTAAAATAATATAATATAATGTGCAAAGAATACACCTAATAGACCATAATACCAGATCTATTCTGTTTATTAGTCAATTATATGTTTACAAATATAAATAATATAAATACTAAGAAGCCGAAATATTATTAGAAATTACAAAATACCACAGAACATTACTGTAAAATAATTTTGGATGAATAACAAAATAGTTATAGTAACCAAATTTCAGGTCAATGCATTAATTAGATTTTGAGGCATGTTTTTTTAATCTCATCTTTCAGTTTTTCATCCTTAGAATGATAATGATCCAACGTTGAAGCTTGGAAGATCAATGACCGATAGCACCTATACCATGTCTGTAAGTAACTTCAGAACACAAGAACACAGTTTACCTGAAATTCAATAAATTTTAGTATGAAGTTAACACGTCCGTTAATAAGTTCCCGGTTCAATAAAGAAACCCACAACTATTTTGATAAAATTTAACTTTAGTCATCAATATAGTCTACTTTAAGAGCGATACAATAACTTCATCACTTCTGGAACCTTTCGATACCTTTCTTAAAGAACGATTCATCTTTGGCCTCAAAATAGGCGTTTGTTTCGGCCATTACCTGTTTGTTTGAGCTAAATTTCTTTCTGGCGAGCACTTTTTTAAGTCTGCAAGCAGGTAAAAATCACTTGAGGTTAAATTTAGAGAATAGGGTGGGTGCGGAAACATTTTGAAGTGTGATTAATGGAATTTTGCTATTTAACCAACGACTTCTGACAAGACTTATAGTCTTGGTGAAAGATCGCTTTTTTTCTTCTAATGTGCTGCAGTTTCTTCAAATTTCCTCGTTTAATCGATTCGGTTGGGCCATGTAGCTATCGCTATTGAATGTCTTGCTATTTTCCAGGGAAGTCGATAAAGAAAATACCGTACGCATCCCAAAATACGGACGCCATAACCTTGCCAGCAGTCTGTTGCGCTTTTGACTGCTGTCCACTCAGCTGATGATCTTTTTGATTCGGTATACTAATGGTATGCATGTTTCATCTATTGTCACAATTTAAATCAAAAATTCTGTTCATTCCGCTTAAATAGCGCTTAGATTCATCGACTGATTGTTGTTCCTTAGAGTGTCATCTACAGGGCGTATATGAATAGTTGCAAAAAGTTTAGGGGTGATTCCTTGTCAACGGTCTTTCTGGTGGGTATTCTCTGAAAGTATCCAGAAGATATGCAGAAATGCTCCCTGAATGTGTGGCTTCACATTACACCCTATTTATACGAATTCACCAGCGACTACGAGAAAGTGGTACATTTAAAGTAAATAAAAATGATTGTGGTCGCCCGCGCGAAATTAGAATTCCAGCAATAGAAGAAGCAGTACTAAATCTTGTTGACACGCAACCTGACATCAATACTAGAAAAATTGCTCAGCAATCACAAATTCACCATATGACGGTGTTATGGTTGTCAAAACGACTTTATGAACTGTTTTATGTTTTCTGGTGTAAGCACTTCTGTTGAGCTACCAGAGCGTGACGCAATATCGGTGTTTGTACAACCATTTTCAGCAAACCAGTCAACGATTTTCCTGGTGCAGAATCTGGATAACACGTATAAAGTCAAGCTTTTGTTTCAATAGTGTTTTCTCCCATCAAAGACTAATATTTTATCAACATAAGAAATTCTTTTTTTCATTGTTTTGAAAATAACATAAGTCCTTTCAATAGAACCACTGCAACTTTTGAAATTGTTACAGCTACCTTTTAAAGGTTAGTACCTTTAAAAAAATATATTAATTTTGTATTTGTGACGCCATCTGTGTCAGACTGAAAAATTACATGTTACCGACCACCGTCTACGAGTCTAGTGCAACTCACATGGAATGTACTCAAATAGGATATCATTTCTTGATTATTTTAAGCGTTTATTGATTTTCTGTGAATATATTCAACAATACATTGGTGTAAAGGTTCACAATTGGAGAGTCTACTCAATCCAAGTTCGATGCTAGTTTCAAACTTGGTAAGGATTTGAATTTTCTAAAGAAGATATCTTTTTTATTTATTTGGGTCAAAAATTAATAATATTAATGCCTTAGTTGGCGTGAGGTCACAGTAACAAAGCCTAAACAGAACATAACAAATTTTCTAACTACCACAAGCTATTTAGCTTATCAGAGAAGGTCTAAGAGTATCAGGAAATATAGCAAACAAATCATATAACCACTTATTCACATATGGAGCTTTAACACATTTATTCTTCTTATTACTATCATAATATCTATGGCTGGTTGTCATATCATTCAATATCAACAATACCTTTCTTAGTATCATCCTATCAACAATACTCAGTTTAGGGAGTATGGGATGGTTGTTAATACTGATGAATGTTGTTTCCCAGAGGTTTATTGGAGACTATTACACTGGAGGTTACAAAGTTAGAAGGTGTAGGGAGGTTAAAGACTTGGCAGTGGTCTTTCAGGACAACTTTAAGTTTATTAATCACTACAACTACACCAGAAATAAAGCATACAAAGAAAATAGATTCGTAATATGTATGTAATGGAAAAAATCTTAAAATTCAAATGATCTTAAAGCTTTATACTTCTCTATTAAAACTGCTTCTAGAGTACGCCTCTAACATCTAGGCAACAAACGGTTATTCCCACATCTTTCAACCTTATGTATATACAGTAGAGACTCAATAATCCGGGTCAATTAATGCTAGGGCTAATTCAGATTAATAAGGAATCCGGAATTTTGCGTCTTACAATTTAGTAAAGATGCAATTTAAAAAACTGTTAAAATAAATATAGGCTTTATTCTCAAAATCACAAAACAAATATATTATTTGAAATAATAAGATATTTTACGTTGTTTTTTAATAGTAGAAGAATGCTTAACTATAGCTTTCTCCTGTATATCTTTCAGGAGCAGAATATCAGTAATTCCAATATTATTCTCTTCTACCCATTGCAATTCCAATGTAAAATATTTTATTGAGTTGACGTGCTTGATTTTGTTTGGGTTGATATCGACTTCTTCATCACCTCTGGTCCCATCATCTATAGTCTCATGCTCAAGATCGCCTTCCTCTATGACTTTTTCAGCATCTTCAACCCATTGATTTAGTTAAACATTTGAATGAACCTCGCCATCAATTTGTGTTGGCATATTTAAAATATCTTAGATAGTCACGACTTATTTGCTGCATTTTTTCTGTCATAAGTTTAGAGGAATAAAATCATCTGGATCATAATGAGGTAAGTTGCCTGATAAAAGTTTGTGCCAACACTTTTCTAAAGAGTTGGTTGTCACTTTTTGCCATAAATTATGGAGTAAACAAACTACATCGAAAAGATTTATGCTCTTAATGCATTTGCCGACATCATCCCCGTCTTTCAGTATCAAAAGAATATGTGCTAAAAGGCATTTTCGGTAATTCAGTTTTGTTAATTTGATAGCATTTTGATCCATAGGCTGTATCAAAGCTGTAGAGTTTGGCAATAGAAATATTGTAAAAAATTTTCCATCTGCATTAATCAATTCCTCCTCAGAGCAGTGACTTCGGAGCATTGTTAATCAACAATAAGGCTTTTTCAGAAAGCCGTTGATTTTTCAAAAATGATTTCACTTGCTAGCAAAAGGAATCTTGAAACCAAGTTTTAAAAATTGCCGAAGTGAACCACGCGTTTCCACTAGAGACGTATTCCACAGGTAGAGTTTTGTTCTTGAATGCCCTTGGATTCTTTGCTTTCCCAATGAAAAGAAGTCGAAGTTTATGAGTACCATCGCCGTTTATGTAAGCTAGAAACGTGATTCGTTCTTTGCTTGATTTCCTGCCGGGTGCCGTTGCTGTGAATTAAGGTTTTATCAGGCAATAACTTCCAAAAAAAGGCTGGACTCGTCAGCATTATAAATTTGGCGGGGATGGAGATCATGAGCTTCTATTACTTGTCTTAGTTCAGCCAGAAAGTGGGCTACAGTAGTTTCATCATTTGATAATTTCTCTCCGCAGATTTTAAGATGCCTCAACCCATGCCTTTTTTTGAAATTGAGAAACCAGCCTTTGCTTGCAATAAACGTATCTTGTCCATAAATATTAAACAGTGTACAATTCTCTTTCCATTGCCGGATATTCTGCTTTCCGTAAGGTTTTACGAGAACCTGGCTCAGAATGACAAATTCCAATAAATCTGAAACATTGATGATTATTAGATTCAGCTTGTTTCGGAATAAAGTATTCTTACCTCCTTATTTTCTTCACTTTTTTTATGTCGGAAATAGTGGACGTTCCGACGCCGTACTGAAAGGCAAGTAATTTGCCACTAACACCATCTTTTAATTTGTCTAATATCTCACTTTTTCGTTTTATAGACAAAGTAACATGTTTCCGCTTTACCATTGTGCACAATTATATACCCAAACACGTCCGACCCTCAAAATAATAAGAATACAAATGAGTTTCCGTTTAGAAATCAGGTTCAGACAAGTTAGAACCGATAACCACGTAGGCAACGATCGCAAATTCCGATTATTGAGTCTTGCGATCCGGATTATAAGGTACATAATACAATCCGGACTAGTAAGATATCAGGATTATCGAGTCTCTACTGTATTAAAAAGAATGGCATATATCCATCCATTTATGGTCTCTCATAGATCAATGTTACAAATTTTTCATTTAGGTTCTTTGTGTGCTAGAAGCACTCAGGCTGTGATATTTTTATTTAACGTCGTAAATAATTTACAGTACTCTAGATGTGATTTGATTGGTGGTGTGAAATTTAGGATGCCTAAAATTAGCTTAAGAATACCCTCATTTATTCTCACAGTAGCCTTTCCTCACTTACTCACATGCTCAAAATGTACAATGATATGCTGTCGAATAATATGGTTATTGATCTATTTAATGTTAAACTTAATGAGCACAGGTGCATCTTACTGCTGCATCAGGATTTAAACCCTATCTAAATGTGATATTATTGTTTTTTATGTTTTTCTTTCTTTGTTATGTTTTGTATTATTAGGTATAAGCAATTATTGCATGTAATTACTATATTGGTGTTTGTAAAGTGAATAAATAAAAAAAAATTACTATTATACATAAGAAAAACAGTAATATTAATATGTATTGTATAGACTCTATCTATATTATAGAGAAAATTATAGTAAATCAATTCTCAAAAGTTAATGCAGAGTCCAGAAACCAAAATATTTCATGTACATGTATTGTTAAAAAGTCAAAGTACACATTGCGTCTGATGGTTTATAGAAACACCAGTGTTGTTAAGTTTCAAAACATAAGAAATCTATTGTAAGAGGAGTTTAAAAGTCCAATGGACAATATTAGTGGAAAAACCTACAGAATCTGAAATTGACAGATATTTAGGAAATAGTTTGGAAGAAGCCAAAGCAAATTATTTGGTATATAGCATCTGCACTAAATAGAAGGTTAGGGGACATACAATTCTATCAAGCATTATTATCTTCCTTGAAGGTGTAATTGTAGGGAGTTTATATCTTCTTCAATAATCTGTTGCTTCTGGATCATCAACAAAATATAATCTATTCTGGTTATAGACAAATTCACATTTACACGAAATGCATTGAAAATGAAATGATAATTAATTTTACTAACCTTTATAAAGTGAAGTAACTGAACTAGCTGCCATCTGAAATTGCAACCATAAAGCACCTGGGTCTCCTGCATTACGATCTGAAAAAAACAGGTTCTTAAGATTTCGAACTAAAACAGTTGTAGCTTGAATTGAGTTCCCGGTTGCTTATAATTTTTAATGTAATACTGTTTAGCAATATAATATTTTCAGCTTGTTCAAGTATTGTGAATATGACGGTTATCAGCCACAGACTCCGGGTATAAAAAACCAGATTGTTCAAGGTAAATTGAAAGTATTTGAGGAATTCTGCAGTCCCATAATGTTGCAAGCAAGTGGCACATCAGCACCTGAATTCACAGAAGATGAGCAATCATTCAACATGGTAGGCAAAAAATAAGCAAAAAAAGAAACAAACCATTTAACACACAAACAAAGAAGATCAACGGCAATAAATCGCCGGAAATAAGAATAGATCAATTAGATTAATTCACACAAGAAATCATCACAAGACAAAAACACTGATAATACAACTTCCAATTCATCCTCTGCAAAAACAAGCCATTACTCACAACAAATATTTCAGAAGATAAACAGGAAATATCAACATTGTTTCCATTTAACAACATCAGATTATTTCAATAAGTAAAGATATCATTTTGAAGACAAAAAAAGGATTCATAATTAAATCGCATGGTGAACACATTGTTAAAATCCTACAATATGTGGAAAATGACAAAACCACCAATTCATTTAAGGCATACAATCCTACTAATCCAATCACACGAAGAAACTCAACCCAAGGAAGCTTTTCTGTAGTTATAAGCAACATTGATACTGAAATAACAGACGAAGAAGAAAGAAATACAGAACTCCAAAATCAGAGAACAGACCATAGGTCCTGTAAACTCATCACTTTTAAAGCCACAAGAAAACCAACATTGCTGATAAGCTTAACTAGAAACATAAAAGCATTTGAATCTCTCCTGACAGACGGATTTTTCTACAAATGTCGTCTTTATCCTGTCTTTCCCAGTTGCCCACTGGAATCAACCCTAGTACCTTGTGCGATGTGAAACCAATTTACTCACACAACCCTAAATTTCAAGTCGGCCATTTTATGTAATAAATGTAAAGGAATTCATCGCACTAACAAATGAACTTCTCCTTTACCAATCTCTTGCACCACCAATGAAACCTATCGATGGCATTTCAAATGTGAAAATGAAATCAATCAACAAAAAATAGAACCAAGTTAAACTTTCCACCACAAAGAACAATCGAATTCATACAAAAATAACAATTCATGGCAACATAATCAACACATACATACATAAACTGAACAATCCCAAAAATAGGCAGCAATTCCTAAATAAACTAATAAAAAAAGAGAGGCCTACAACATAGATATATGGGCAATGTTTTCAGGAAATCGGATATACATACTAATGTTTGATCTAAATAAGGAAAACGCAGCAGCAGCCACCGAACCCATTGTAAATACATTATGTCGAAAATAATCATATGTGCAACTGATTGCTTGAAGACAAAAAAAAAGAACGATACCAGGTCTGGGCAATTCCGAAAAAATCGGTAACAAAACAAACAACACCAGAGGCGGTAGCTTGATTCAATGCAGGGAACTTAATCTTGGAAAAGGGAATCCACCTCTGAAAGAAAACCCATGGGCAATGAAAAACTTCATATTTTTCTCTCATATATACATCCTCACTAAAAAATCGATGAAAATATATTCAGATATACTGTACTCATATTGACTATAATTGCAATAGAAGGAAGAATAAATAAATCCGAGAACTTCTAGAAAATTCGGACTTCACTCAAATCAAAACCCCACCAATATTTATCATGATTCTTAATCCACCTAATACCCAGACAGGCCATATATAGTTCTATAGCATTTCCCTGCATCGTTTTCTCCTCAATAAGATGTACCACAAGGCTTTCCACTTTTATACATAACATGGATGAAAAAATTGAGAATTCTACCAAAGCCTAACAAAACTACCAAACTATATGCAGACCGTTATTATAATATGGACATCTAACATATAACAACTGTAGAAGACCCACCGTTAATAATATCGAAGTAGCCGAGGCACCCGATCCTGAGTAGACTTCAAACCTTGGGAAAGAAATTTGTGAGCAGACCATACAACCTTCAAATCCTTCAGCCTGTTATTCTACAAGATTCGAACCAAGAATAAAACAAAAGAAAATCAAACTTCTAATGAATGCAATAGGGAACCTTCCCGGTGGAGGCGATAGATAACACCGTTAACTTCACCCTTTTTTTTTCAATAATGATGTACACTTCCTTTTCAAGAAAGAACCAAGGATATAAAATTTTTTTTCTATTTCCAGCAGAGACAAAATGCTTGGCCACAATTATATCCAACATTTCTGAAAATATTTTGGAAGTACACCCATCAGCCATAAAGTACGTTGTTCATATTTTGAAGCAAAGCACTTCCCTTTTCTTAACATTCATTTAGGTCTACAACAATTATTTTGTTATAACATGGCTTTGTCAGCGTAACTAAATATAAAAAGGGATCCTAATTATTAGATAATTCAATATACTGAAGAAATATGAAGGCCTTGGTGCCAGTTTATTTTTGCAACTGATTTGAGGTGTGAAATAATTGATGTAAAAAAGAAAGTTATTAGATTTTGATTATTGTTTAATCATAAATAATACGACTTCATCAGCTGGATACAATAATTAAATATACATTTCAGAATGAGATACGAAATAATAAATAACTCAATATGTTAAATAAATATTTTAAGATTTTGATAACAAAGATACTATAAGACACTATAAAAAAAGAAATCGGAAATTTACAGGTTGGTCTGTAGTACTTGCCAAATGTATACACTGGTCAAACATGAAGAGCATTCAAAAAATATGATAAAAAAACAAAAGAACATCAAGAATCTCATATTAACAACAAAGAATTCCACTTCTATGAATCAACTAATTAAACTAGGACATGATTTAGAGAACAATTTTAAAGTTCTACATACATGGAGAATAATAATCACAAACCAAATATTGTAGAAATACTAGAGATAAATAGGTGCAATAAAAAACACAAACTACTTAACGACCAAACATATCTAAATAAATTCCCTATTTTCTCAATTTTAAATGATGAGGACTTACAATTTTTTTCTGCATATACAAATATCTATCTATGATCCCATTCTGAAATAAATATTTAATTACCTTACTCACATAATGAAATAGTGTTACAATAAAACAATTGGAAATAAATGTTAGTAGAATAGAAGTTTATTTCTTAAAATTATGAAAAAATTGCATTTCTGTCAAGTGAAAACTCATCAAAGTATAAAAGAGGAAAATTTTCCTGCAGGGATATTTCCAATTTCATTATCAGATGATAGTCTAATTTTACAGCAGGCTTTTGAAGAATGTTCTCATTTAGAACTATCACAAACAAATATGATAATGTAATGGCTTATTATTGTTTACTTCAATACCAATGATGAATTGGTACTCAAATAAGCAATAACAAACAAACAGTTTGAAAATTTAGTTTATATAAATATAAGTTTGTAGGAAATCTAAATGAATAAAAATAAGACCTAATCCATCTCTCCAATCCAGTGAAATTTTGTATAAAATCATCAAGGTCGAACTCATAATGCAAAGGTTAAGAATTAGGAGTATCAGGATAATAAAAGCATTAGCATGAAAGTTTAGCAGAGCTAGGAAAAACCTGAATACCTATTATGAAAGACCTCTACTTCCAATGGGTATTGCAATTAGTTACAAAGCAATCCCTGGATATCTACAGACATAGAATAATAAAAGTAGATTACAACAAATTAATAAATTTTTTATATTATTTTTCTATGAAAATTATTAGTTTATCCAATTAGCAGATATTCCGGAACCTGAAGTCTTCTGTAAGAATTTCACAATAAAGTACATTATTATGCTTATTTAAACTGGAGTGACTATCATCAGATAGGATATTGTCTTAATAATGAATAATGAAATTGAAACTATCCACAGATAACCGCCAAATATAGTTTCCAGCAATTCATGAAAAATATGAACATATCAAATATTTTTATTTCCACTCTTTTACATAACCATTCAAGAATTTAAAATTTTTGATATGGTAATACTCACAGGGAATTCCTATAAGTTTATTATGGCAAAATAATTTGAAACAAAGTTAGGTTTCTATGAGATATAATATCCTACTTCTCATAAAAGTAGTAATTAAATGAGAACAGAAATAAACCCTCATTCATCGAAATATTCTCTGGAGAATACACAAATAACTCATTTAAAAAACTAACAATTTAAGCTACATTGCTTTGATGTCTGTTAGTACCATATACAAATGAAACATGTTGAATCCTAATGACACATTTCAGCTTTTTCAGTGTAGCAAACAGTATTTAGTGATCAATGAAAGGAGAAGCCCTTCAAATCAATAGAAAAAAGGTTTAAAACGAATAGTTGAGAATTCCATTTCAAAATAAAAAAGGTCGCAAATAAAACACTGTTCACTTTCCTTCAAAAAAAACTTTAGAACTAATGAAAATTTGAAGATAGTGAGAATATTTAAATATGAATAATAATATATGAATATAATTGCAAATGGATATATGAGATTAACTATTTAACTTTTTACTTTCAATACTTCAGTATTTAATTCCTTGATTTCAGTACATATTTCAATAATCAATGTATTATTAGCACTTGGCTGAACTCTAAAACCAATTTATATATATATTTATTCAAATTAATAGTCTCAATGAAAAATAACCCATTATTGAGAAGAGTTTATTGTTATGAAAAAAACTTATGTGATTTGTATGACGAAAATTCTAATAAAAATAGATATGGTAATGAACTGCAATGGTTCATTTGTTCGTTTCATTAGGGAATTATATCAATGCCTTCTAAGAAAATGCAAATTTGAATGACATTGAAAAACACTCATAAATATAAAATTTTATTCTAGAAAATATGATGTCACAAAATAAAAGTTGACTTATTATGGATGCTATAATGAAAAAGGTACGGGTTATATCCACTCAGCAGACAAATTAATCGATTAAAAACGAAAATCTAAATAAAATGTCGTAATGACAAAGGAAGTTCAATTTTATACCATGTTCTTGAGATCTCACCTCGATATAACTGAGCTATATGTGTGGCTGATTCTTGAAAACAATTCCATATTTTTGTTGTAGAATTATCAGACTCAGCACTCAGAGATTGTTCATAATCAGGTTGCCCCTCGATTGATTCTACACATTGTTGTTCCCAGCCGTTGAGCCAATTACTGTCCTCGTGATCATCTGGGTTCATTTTATTCACGTTTTGTTACGAAGGAAAACACATTTATGTTTTTAATTTTATTAATGAGTTCTGAAATGATTAACTACTGTACACAAAACACACCTTAAAAACACTGAAATCATGAACGACTACTAACCAAATTCCTATTTATGTATTGTACTGATACTGACGACTGACACATAAAATTTTAGTCTGTAATGTTGGTAACGATGAATTGATAGGTTACTAATGGAAGGTACTGTGTTCAAGAAAAAGAACAGCCTGCTATATTATCAATGAAATATACATATTAAAAATTATTTTCTTGGTCGTGAGAATCATATTTATACATAACTAGCTACAAGATATTACGTAGTTCGTCGCTTCAAGCTAACCTGACATAGGCCCCGTTCACACAATCAATCTAAACTGTCAAGTATTACACACAATCATAGATCAACAAGACTATATTATTGTTAATCTATGCACACAATCAATCTGAAATGTCAAGTATTACACACAAGTTCAATTTGATGTGGCGTATGGTAGAATATTATCTTTAATACTTGCGTAAAACAAACCTGTAGAATCCAATAACGAAAAAAAAATCTCTGAGATATGTGTTTTGAGCAGTTCTTCAATGTTGTTATTGTTGATCTGCTCCCCCCTTAATCACTGGAATGGTACAGGAAAGAGCCCATTTGCGTCATTACAGAAATGTTTGTGTTGAGCACAGAAAATCCATCTGTCGTTCATGCAGCTTGCATATTTGAAATATTTTCTTTAATTTTGTTTGAAACGTTGCTATTTACAAACTTATATTAAAAGTGAAGTATAAAGTTTAAGGCAATGCATTTAAGTTAAAACATTCCGGTCGGATTAAATAAGCAAAAAATACAAGAATGAAAAGAGATGAATGGAAGTACAATGAACGAGCGTGCAATCACTAATTTCACATAACCGCTAAGGTGGTATTCAAAAATGTAAAGCATGCAACTAATCAGAAGCATTTAAAAGAAGTTTACTTACTAAGAGTTACCTGGGGGGGGGGTCTGTTATAAGTACTATTATCTCAAGTATGTTACTAAGTCGCTTAGGAGGTTTATTTCCAAGAACCTTCCTCTTGGCGGCTTCAAAATATAATAGGAATGTTATATGGATATTTTTTCTCCTTTGTTATTGTCACCAATCACATACGTGTCAAATTCTCGTGCCACAGAGTATTTGACACCTAAATAACGCGGGTAACTACAACGACGTAATGGTAGAATTGATGAATTGGTGAAATTGATATAATCTATGAGGGACTCTGTAACTCGTATGATCCTTAGAGGATACGGATCTCCCCACTATTCATTATAATATTTATATCTAAAAATAGTCGTTCAGGGAGGCCTTGTTGCGGCGTTCTGAAGACAGAGAGTTGTTGTGTCAGTATCTTATTGTGGATTCACATTTTATTCACTCGAAACACTCTGAATTCTCAAACAAGTACCATTGTTAACCACCTCTAGATTCCAATAAATGAAATAAACATAAAGACGCTTACATGTATGTAATATGTTAAATGGTCAATTCAGATTAAAGTACACAGGTCGCCCCTAGCTGGAGGATCAATACAGCAAAATCCAACGATGAATGAAGAATACATGATACAAATAACACTCACGTTGGCCTCAGGTAATACAGTACAATAACTTTAAATGTGTGACTTCCCTTTGTGTCTATCCTTCACTTTTAATGAACGGTGAATAATGGCGTTCTATGTCTAACAAAGGAAAAGTGGACTCTCTAAAGCCGACACTTATTCGCCGAAGATTACCAGCACTCTTCTGGAAAGAAGAAGCGCAAGTCTACGAAGCGACCATAAACTCTTACTTCTGGCATCGACAGTGATAAGCAGGCATAACATTCCCTAGATGGTTCTTCCCGCCTAATTTTCCTTCATAAAAATATGTGGATCTCTTCATGATATTGAACTATTTCAATCATTACTATTTGGGAGTTAATCATAATTAAAATAAGTTTTTCAGAATGACTATGTTTTACTACCAAAAAAATTGAAAAATTTAACATTTATTGGAATTGTCATTATAAAATAAAACACTTGTTTACATTTTCTACTTTATTTTTGGTATTGACGTACGTTTCGTCTTTGCTAGAAAGACTTCATCAGAATACCTGATGAATTCTGATAAAGTCTTTCTAGCAAAGACGAAACGTACGTCAATACCAAAAATAAAGTAGAAAATGTAAACAAGTGTTTTATTTTATAATGACAATTACAACTGATTTCTACCAAGCAACGGCCCAATCTATCATAACATTTATTGGGATTGCAGTTTCCAAGTATTTACCCAATCTTCAAACGACTGAAAATTTAACCAAAGGAATAGGCATAGGGTATCAACATTAGGCAGGTGTACAAAGCGATAACAAATTGGCAAATGTTATAATGCCAATATGATCAACAGATGTTATTTTATCCAACACATGATAGTTTGACTGTCATTATTAATTTCATTTTAGACAAGTAAACTATCAAATAACACACTAGTGTGTTATGATCCATAACTCATATTCATATTTAAAGTAGTATTCTATTGCTTTATTAATATTATAAGCAGAATTCACATTGATATTGAAATTAAAGGAAAACGCTAACCGATTAATCAAATTCAAAGTAATTAATGCCTCTATTTTCAATAGGTTTTTTTTCTTCAAAAAAGCTTCCCTTTTCTGCAGGGAAAATTGACAATGTCACAATTTGTTTAAAAATTTGCTAACAGCCGTAGCAACCAAACAAACAACCTACCTTGGCCCAAATGTAGAAAAGACACTATCAAGTCATTCTGAAATTTATAGGGTACGCAAGTAGCTTCGATTTTATCACAAAAATTATTATATATTATGAGGTAGAAACTCCCTCATAACACCGCATTACCCAAGAACTATTTATTATCTTGAGTTTTTCTCATGACGAGTTTCGTTAACCTAGTTAACTTCGTCAGAGGCTTACAAACAACTAGCCTGACATTTTGTAACATGCGGTATATAAATATTTTCTGTTTAGAGATAAGTGTACAATAAAATATTTTTATTAGTTTTGATAAAGCCAATAAGGGTGAATTAAATAATTCAATTTGTTTGTTCAATAAATTCCCCGAATTTCTACATCGATTTATTTCCATACTTTCCAATAGGTTCAATTTTAGACCCTCATTTTCTTTATGTAAAATCCTAAAACTTTCGTCAAAATCACGCGGAACGTCTAATGAAAGAGAAACATTATTTTGACGAACATTTTAGGATTTTATATAAAGAAAATAAGGGTCTAAAATTGAACCTGTTGGAAAGTATGGAAATAAACCGATTTAGAAATTGGGGGAATTTATTGAACGAACAAACTGAGTTATCTAATTCACCTTCATTGGATCTATTCAACTAGGGACCCGATAGTTTCACCAAAAGTAATGAAAATATTTTATTGTAAGTACCCTTATCTCTAAAGAGAAAATATTTATATACTGCATGTTACAAAATGTGAGACCAGTTGTTTGTAACCATCTGAAAAAGTTAACTATGTTAACGAAACGTGTCATGTGAACAACTCGAGATAATAAATAGAAATCTAGATATATACATTCTGTCAAGAAAGTACCGGGAATTATCGATTTAAATCTGGCGGGGCAATGAGGCAGGTAAAAAATTTTTTTCCTAGGTTGGTACCACTGTCCTCAATTACTATGCCAAGCTTGAGCGGGATTTGTCAACTAGTGCGTTTGCAACAGCTGATTAAGTCAGTCGATGTCAGAGTGCGTGCCGATTTTTACTATGGGTGATTACGTTGAGCGATAACGCGCCTTCTCACCGAGCTACGATTGTGACTGACTTTCTCGCCAAAAACTCAACAAACGTGCTTCAGCAACCACCGTATTCGCCGGATTTGGCTCCCTGCGACTTTTTCCTCTTCGCAAAACTAAAATTGCCCCTTCGTGGCACCCGTTTTGAGTCGATTGAAGCCATAAAACAAAATTGGGCGCCAGAGCTAAAGTCCATCCCGGAAAGCGCCTATAAAAAATGTTTCGATAATTGGAAGATGTATTGGAGCAAATGGAGCCTATTTTCAAGGCGACCCAATAAATTTTGACGATTAAATGTAAAAATGTTGTTTTAATTGAAAATTCCCGGTACTTTCTTGACAGAGTAGTATGTGTTTCATTTAATTGAAATTGTATAGTTCGTCTTGAAAGTTACTTTGATATTTTCTTTTGAGAGTAGTGCTTCTAATAGTGTACATATATAAGTAATACCATTTACTTTTAGATAAGTCATTACAACAATATAAATAAATTTGTTCTATTGCATTTTTGATTTATATTGCTTACTAATCTACCTATCAGAGATTAATATATCCATTATCTTGTGCCATTTTATAATATTTATCTCATTTTAAAGTTAAACTCATCCAGTGCTCTATTTAATATATCTTAAATATCACACAGATTAATTCTGCTAACCTCACTAAAAATTTTAATTTTATAAAAAATTATTCTCAAAAAATCGTTAAAATTAAGTAAATGTCTTAGAAAATTAATTAAAAATATTGAATAAATACTTGAAGGATACAAAATTTGTTTCCTAACAATGAATTATGAAAACGAAATTCCTTTCCAAAAATGCACAACCAATGCTTCAACAATTTCTTCGATAATAACTCTCTTTAAAAAAAGTCCTTCAAAAAAACTCCCAAAAACATGCAGCACATCTTCAAAAAGGCCATTTGGAATTCACATGGCGATAACAATCCAAAGTATCCAAAAAATAAAAATAATTAATAAAAATATATCTCACCGTACCAATCACGTGCTATTCGATAAACAAACATAATTTTAAAGAATTTTTGAGAAAAATTTTTTATAAAATTAAAATTTGTAGCAGAATTAATCTGTGTGATATTTAAGATATTGTAAAATCCTTCTACCAATTAAAAACACTCTTTCTATTACACTATTTAATAATCGGTGTACCATACTATGAAACTCGATAACTTATGGTGAAATGGGTGGAAGGATTTACAATGAATAGTGGTATCTATTTGGGATGGCTTATAAAATAATGCAAAGTTATGTTTATTGTTTATTCTGGTGATTGTGAGGTCGAAAAAATTTATAGATTTATTTTTTTTTTATTTCGGATGTGAACATGATCTATGCCAAAGTTATATCTGGTATTCTGATGAAGTCCACCACAATGGATGAAACGTACCTCAGTACCGTAGAATTGATAGCTTGGAAAAGGAAAATGTGGATTTTACTTTTTTCTCTTCATAAGAATTTTCCTCTGACTTCAACCACTATTTGAAAAAACTTGGCCGAATTAGTCCAATCATTTCCTAGTTTTGAACTTAGCAACACATTTTTATTTTCAGGGACTAATAAATGAAAATAAATATTGAGAATCTAATAAATATCCACAAATCTGGTTAATCTGTCATATTAGTTTTTGGACGACGATGGTAAAAAAATTCGATTGCTGAAAGTGTAGTTGATTTTTAAGTAAATACAAATTTGGTTGGTACAAGCGACAAACGAATTTCTTGAAAATTGAGTTGTATCCCCTTCAGTTTCAAATGTTGTCACTTAGTCGATTTTTTCCTGATTTTGGAGATTATATTGGGGTTTGGTGACTTGAATTGGAGCTAAATTTCCATAAAATAAAAAAACTAAGAATCATTTCCACAACTTTATTATTAAACAACAATTTTCACGCAACACTGAGGCTTCTTCAGGTTTACATTTTGAACTAACTCTAAAAGGTAGAATCACATCTTAAATAGGTATGGTTTACGCGAAACTTGAAAAAAATTATAAAACAAAAATATATTGGGTCAGTTATTACGGATTCCTAAATTGATTAAATATATCCAACAAGGGAGATTTGTCATATGTTGATTTTCAGTGATTATTACAGTCTTAGTCTGATGCTTTTTCTTTTATTATGGTAATTTCATAGTTGTTGAAATTATGTTCAAATTCTTTTAATTAAATGGGTATGTTGAGAGTGAGATGTCAGATGTGTAGCTCTTCTGATGTTCAAATATTCTCATATTGAAAGGTCTACCAGCCTGTGTTAAAAAAGATAAAACAAATAAAGACAATAAATCTGGAGTTCATATGTAAGCTTCTAATTATTGCTCTATGGTATATATTGCCAAACTGATGGATCTTTCAAGAACAGAATAACTCAACACAACTCCTTACATTCGACATACGCCAGTCATTTAAAAGAATTTGGATATAATTTCAACAATAAGGAAAGAATACCAGAAGAACATTGTTAGAATCACTCTAAATTAACAAGAACAAATCATTTAAAAATTTTTTGAATGAACAAACAGATGTTGACAGATCTCCATTGTTGATTATTTTTACGCAGCAGTTTAGAAGTTGTAATAATTAAGCTAATATGTTTTACCATTATATTGATGTCCTTTTTCAAGTTTAGTCTAAGCCATACACAGCTAAGATTGTATTTTTTCAGAGTTACTTCAAAATGTAAATCTGAAGAAGCCAGTGTTGGTGAAAAATTTCTATTCTTTAATACATTTGTGATAATTATTTTCATTAAGTAAAGACAGAATCCATCAAATATGAGCTAAATTTTGGCTTTCCACAAGAGCCACTTGTCATTTGCTCGGTTCAACGTCAGTCACTGAACAGTTTATATGAAGGAATGGGGGTTGTTAAGTGATGAAAGGAGGGAGAAATAAACAATATTTACATTTAAGACAACCTTTATTACTGAATGCATACTGGTCAAAGGGTTACAAGTATAGAGCATCGAACAATTTGACTGCCCTTTAAAAGCACTTAAATAAGTCAACTTATTCCTAGGTGCCAAACTGTACTGCGAACAAGTCTGT
Organism: Megalocaria dilatata; assembly: GCA_034642435.1. Lineage (NCBI taxonomy): Eukaryota > Metazoa > Arthropoda > Insecta > Coleoptera > Coccinellidae > Megalocaria > Megalocaria dilatata. Next base: position 41,583,741 of record CM067859.1, on the reverse strand, counting down.
ATTGAAGTGATAGGCATTTTTCAATATCAGCTTGAAATAATTACTCAGTTTAGCAGTACAGTTGGGTTATCTGTTGAAAAGAATGACAGTGATTATCATATTATTGTTAAGCTTACTGAAATGTTCATTATTTACTCATTTGTGTAAGAATTGAATTTTGCAGTAGATTGAATATTTGATTTTTCGTTACTTCATCTAAAATTCATTTGATATCACCGTGACATTTGGCCTGGTCCCTGAGTTTACCTTCCAATAGCAAACAAGGAATTACAGATGAATATTGAGATTCAAGCTTATATTTTATTTATTAGATCTATAAAGGTAGTTCTGTGAGCATATTTGACCAAAATAATAAAAGATAAATCCATCACAAACATCTACAATATGTCTAAGCTAATAAATATACTCATGATATCGTTAAAGATTTTCACTAGATGATTGGTGGTGATATTACAAGATATTCTGATTTACGAATTGTCTTTTTATCACATTTACTTCAACAGGAAACCATGATTAATACATCATTCCAGTACTTCAATTTTTTTAAATTTTTATTTTACTGAAAAAACACAACCATACAAGGTTAAATTACTTCAAATAAAATATTCTTCCAATTAAAAATAGACTAAACAGGAACTAGTACTTGAATTATGCCACATCAAAATCATACGACAATAATTGTACTGTATATCAATTATCCACATAAAATATTCTGACATGAGAACTATAGTTGCCCAATCAATTCTGCAGTACCATGAATTATCTAACTGTTTCTGCTCTATCATCTCTGCTACTCATTCAACTACTGGAATATTGGTTTCATTATTATTGGACTAGACTTAAGGAGGGATCGTGTTAGGCCATTCGTTAGAAAAAAAATATGATTTTTCTGGTATCTGGCGGAAAAAATTTGCCAAATTTCATGAAGGCTAAATTCTATTTTTCTGATTTCGATTTATAAACATTTGAACATAAAATACTTTCTTTTGTTCTTAAGCAACATACATATATTGAAAATTTTCCTAAATTCTTTTCCAAGGGATAAAAATTGATTGTACAAATCATTTATCTATTCATCTGGTCATATGCTTATTGAAATTCAAACTCGATTTCCTCTCTTAGGAAAACCCAATTCAAAATAAACAAATTTTGTACCAACATCAAACACCATATTTTCAGCCGATTGGTACTATCGTGATGTTTCAAAGTTCTACTTATTATAGAAAAGTGGAAAATTACATAAAATATTGTTATCGACAACTTGCAACATACCTTATCACAAAAAAATTTATCACACAAAACTTGAAACAAATAGATAAAGGAAACAATATAAATGAAGAAATAAATTAGTTTAACTCAAAACAAAACAATTAAAATTCCTGAAGTAAATACTAATTATGAATAAATTCATTTAACTATTTTTAAAGTTAATCTGGGAAGCCCTTTTCGTTGAATTCAGTACAAGTTCTTGGAAAATCAGTAAATACTTCAGTTTTGCTTTCTGAAATAAATATTAACTACACAACAAATTGAAGGAACATAACACGAAACCATTTAAGCAGTATTTGCTAAATTTTGACTTAGACATTTTTAAATGACTTAACAATATACTTATTTCAAAAAGTACAATCGTTACATGAAGCGAAAAAGAACCAATCATGGAAAATAAGTTCTGATTTATAATGTGAGTAAGGTTGAGTTTTTCTTAATAATTAACACTTAGCCTAATTAATGTGAATAGGTATTATAATATACTATGAAATAATAACAGTTGTACATTTTGTAGCCAATATATACAAATATATTGCATTATAGGTTAATATACACAGCAGATAAGCGTAAACGGTTCAATAGATTCTGAATCCATAAACCGTTGTGAGCAAAAGTTTTGAACATAAATTTGGCACAGTAATTTGATAAAAAACAATGTCTTTTTTTTTGGTCTTAACATCGAAATTTTTCACATGATATTGAAATTTTATTGGCATTCGACCGGGTTTTATTAAATCTTTTTTGTAATTACGATAAATAAATTATAAGAGTCCCAATAAAATTCAGGGCACTTTTTGTGAATGATTTTCTGAATAAAGGGTGGGAACAAATTAGGATGTAAATATAGATAAGTACTGCTGAAAATTAAAATAGTCATACGAATTTAACTATAAATAAAGTTTCCAAATGCTTTAAATTGATAATTAATTTGTTTCAAATCGATCACTGGGTATTTCTACAGTCTTTCAGGCCATTAGGCAAAACCTATAAACTAATTTCAATATCTTATCATTTTCAAGGGTACTGATATAATGTTTTGAAAATTCACAAATTTGGACAAACAGAAAACCAGAACAAACTAAAAATTAAGATGAAAAGGAATGTTTTTTTTTTAGTTTAAAGTTAATCCTA